>OZ007560.1:140309944-142709944 GCA_963931875.1 Pollenia griseotomentosa | reverse complement strand
TAAGAATAAAAAGTTTCGTAGTTTATTTTAATATACTTTGTTAATACTGGGGTTTTTTTGATCATGTAAAGAATACACATTAGGGTTAATAATTATCCAGAGTATTACATTCAGGGGAGCGATGATCTTTAATTTTCGGGAATTTTTGTTATAAAATCTTCAGGTTTATTTCAGATTCGTAGATCTGAAAGTCTGCGGGCATTATTTGAAAATTAATAAAGGGTGTTTTCTAAGCCCGATAGAACTCCAAATTTCTTATAGTTGTAGATCAATTTTAAATTCTTTAGTTTTATAACAAATAATGTAATTTTGATTTCAGAAAGAAAAATTATACTATTTAAATTATTATTGATCCAAAGCAATGCACAGTCTTCTTAACCAAAGACATGGTTTCTTATTAAGATTCCCATCGTTTAATATAGATTTCGATAAATATGACCTTGGATTTCTCTTGGATTTCGATAAATATGACCTTCATAGTGATTAAGGAATCCGAAAAGGTATTGAAACTAAAAGATATGTTTTCAATATTTAAAAAAGTAATAAATTTTATTTTATTTTGCCAATTCCGCTCTTAACAGTTGCAAAACTGTTTGAAGAAACAGACTGTTGTCTGAAACCATAAAGGTTATTTCTTAAAACTTGAAATTATAAAAATAAGTACAAATAAATAAATTTTGTTCAAAAGATCAATAAATGGCATTAACATTTGAAAATGTTTCGGGCATATGGGCAAATGGATTTTCGCACACAAGTGTTTCTATATCTTAACTTTTCCAGAATTGTCTGTCATTTAAAGAATTTTACAAAAATTATTGGAAGAATGTGAGAAAAAGTGTTTCTGTAACAATATTTTGAAAAAAAAACAGGTGAAACCTGTATTTTTGAACTTTTTTGTCACCCCATCTCTCTTTTAAACTAATAAACATAGAAATAAAGTTAATATCACATTCGAAACTAATTCGGTACTTTTTCAAAATTCGAACGTTTAAGGGGCGAAAGTCTTGGTACTTTTTTACAAAACATTTTTCTCAATTCAATGACATATTTATTGACATTCTTGACACTTTAATGGGTAGAAAAAAGTAATACAAATTTCTTTCTTTAGCTTTTTGTTTGACAGCTGGTACGTTCTTTAATTATTGATAACATTTTACCTAAAAACATAAAACTCAACATGCAATGTTCTGAGTGGATTAGAACCTGTGAGTGAATGTTTTGGTACTTTTTGGTTTTTTAACTGGTATTTTTTAAATTTCTGTTAGTATTGAAACTTAAAATTAAACGTGCAAGGTCCTGAGTGAATGAAACGTGGAAGGTCCTCAGTGAGTAAGAAGTATCTTTTTGGTACTTTTGTTGTTTGTTATTTGGTACATTTTGAATTTCGTTAGTTTTGAACCTACAAACATAAAATTGTACATACAAGGTCCTGAGTGAATGAAAAGCTGTAAAAGGGATCCTTTTGGTACTTTTTCGTTTTTTAACTGGTATTTTTTTAATTTTCGTTAATATTACACCTAGTGTTCGAAAACAAACACTAAAAATTGCTCCTTAGTGTTCGGTTCGAAAGATTTGTGGAAAACTCAAACGCTAATAGTGTTTGTGTAGTAAATCATTAAAAAAATAACGTTTCCCTGTTTGTCATCTTTCGAACACAAAAATAATACTGTTTTTATCCAACTCAACAAAAGATGAGAACATTTAATTCCGTTTGGTTTTTTTTTTAAATCACAAACTTCATTGTGTTCGATTCGGCTCATTAATGTTCGTCCATTTTGGTTGGTAAAAAAACTAAATATTTTTTTCAAAAACAAAATACACCCTTTCAAAAAAAAACAAAAAGCCAGCCAAATAATTTTACACAAACAAAACAAATACACACACAAGCTGTTCGTGCTGCGATCGTTGCTAAAATTTTTTGTTTGTTCAGTTTTTTATCAATGTAAAAAAATAAACATTATAGAACATTAAAATGTAATGTTTGTCTACAGTATCACTACAGTTGTTCTGTTTTTTAAAGTTTGTTTTTTGGCTTTTTCTTGAAAATAGTTCCGAACGATATTAAGGGTTGTGTTCGTCTACACAAAAACTGAAAAAATAGATATCGTTCCTGGGTGTGTGAGCCGAACGCTAAATAATGTTCTGTTTATTTTCGAACACTTGTTGCACTAATAAACATAAAATTAAACATGCAATGTCCTGAGCGGTTTGGCACATTTTTGTTGTACAACTGGACGTGTTTTAATCTAAAAACATAAACTTTGGCATATAAATACATATGTAGATGAAAAAAGGGAGAAGCTCACGAAGTATTGGAATTAATGCTAGTACATACATAAAATAGTCCTGGAGCCCAAATTATCCCAAAAAAAATTAATTGCATACATATACACATGCATGTGTTTGCAAATTATTTTTTTTTTTTAATCCGAATAGAGAATAGAAAGAATTTAATTGAAGAATAAACAATTTAAATGATGAAAGTAAATAAAACCCAATTGTTATATTTTGTTATTGAAATTGTTTTATCCTTTCATTGTTTTGGTTTATTATTTATTTCTTTTTTTTTCGTTGACGTTTCGCTTGCGTTTTACACTTAACTACTGCAAATATTTCAGTTAAAACAGAATATGTGTTGTCTTTGTTTCACACTCCATGTGAGAAATTTAACGATGTGAGAAATACAGAAACTAGCCATTGCCATAGCTGCCAGATAAAGTGTGTCAAAAATCGACTTAAGTCGTAAAAAATCGGCATTGTAAAACACCACAATTTTTTGTTTTTTTTTTTGGTTGTATTGAAAAATAAAGAATTAAAAGAAAAAACTGACCTCGAGCTTGAATAAATTATTTATTTTAAAAATTATAATTATAAAAAGGTCGAATAATTAAAAAACTTAAAAAAGATTTTTTGTTAGTTCTTGAAGAATTTTCGGCAATATTGCGTTTGTTTTAATTCGAATTAAAAAAAAAAAAAACATTCACATGTATTTCTTGTCTCAAAAATCTCTGAAACCTCCAGTCTCACTCCTACTCTTTTAGATACCAACATAAATAAAAGCCACAAGCGCTTTTTTAATTATGTAAAACTCAGTTTTGTATAAGTCTAAAATATGAAAATGAAGAGTCGATTCTCGAAGCTTGACAACAGATGACTTTGCTTGTATTGTATTGCTCGGGATGTCATGAGTCTAAAAAGGGTTAACAAAGTTTAAGAATCTAGAATTAGAGAAGTGAATCAAACAAGATCTTTTAACATTCATAAAAAAGTACGAAAATTCGGTGCCACATGTACTGAGAGATAACGAACGCCAATTTTACTATTCAGAAATTCTGTTTTAGTGTTTAAGAAATGTTTGATAAATGGATTTATTGCCAGACTTCCAAGCAAATATCCAAAAAGTATCCAAGAAGTTATTCAAAATTACGAAATAATACTTAAAACTATTGTAAGTTAGTACAAAATTTGTCATTTGCAAAATCGTCAAATTTAGGGTATAAATTGTCAATGGACCAGCTCATCGACTGATTTGATACATTTCAGTATCTAACAGTTTGATTCTCATTTATTACACTAAACTTGAACACGATAAGTAAACTTGAACACCACAAGTCTTAAGTAGAGAGGCTCTAACACGATTTTTCGGAAATTGATCTTTTTAGTAATTTTAAACATTTTACCAAAATACACCTCGTCACAAAAATTAAATGAAATAGTAGCAAAAATAACGGTTTTACAAGCAATTGTACAGTTATTATTACGTTTTTACCTTCTCCTTTAAAGTTGCAATTATGTGAAATACGGCTTTTTCTATGTGAGACCAGCGGTATTAATTAGTCTATATATAAGAATTGCGATTCACATTACAAGCAATTCTTATGATTAACATTACAAAGATAAAATACAAGATACATAATTTCCTTTTAAATTCCAAGCAAACTCTTTTCAAAAAAAAAAAAAAAAACATTATTTAAAGTACCAACTCTAAACTAGTCTAACCATTATTCATGAGACCACCCTCACTTTTTGGTTTAAATATTTCGCAAGATGAATTTATTCTCACTGACATCCTTGCGGTAGAGTAGAAGAGAACATAAAATTTATTTTAATTATAAACAAAATTACAAAAGACGTAGTACAAAAGAAGTTAGTTAGTTAGTTACCAGAAGATGAAACAACAAAACAAATAAAATTAAACGAAACAAAACAAAACAAAAGAGAACAAGGACAACAAGAAACGAACCAAAATTTGCTACGCAAACTAATTAAATGAATTTATATGAACTCTCCAAGGAAAAAAAAAATAAAATAAATTTTGCTTCTTCTTACTCTTGCATCCACAAGATGTAAAAAAAAAACAAATAGAATTCCAAGAAAGCTTGCTGCAACAAAATTGCAGACACTTTTGGGTGAATTGGAGTTTGAGAAAATACTAAAAGTGTTCTATTGCAACTTACAAGTGAGGACTTTTTTCTTTAATACTTACACATTTTTAAAATTCTTAAATTTATAGTTGGTTACTTTTGAATATAAGTATTTAGTTTTATTATATTTAAATTTGATAAAATTAGGAAAAGTAGCTTATGTCGAATATTGTAATTTCGAGATACCCTCAGTTTTGTTGAAGTTTAAGTTAAAAAAAAAAATTTTTTTTTTAAACCTTTTATAAACCTGAAGTATTTGTAATAAATAAAAACTTACCCCGTATTCACAAACGATTATTGAATTTAACAAAAGTTTATTAAGAAAAATTTTTATAGAAAATTTGGTTTGTAAACCCTTATTAAATTTAATTCTTTTAGGTATGTTCAGACCTAACAAATATTTGACGAAAAATCCTTAAAAAGCTTGACCAGTAAATTTTACAAAATGTAGCTTTATTTTTAACAATTTCTATTGATTTACTGAACTTTATTTGTAAGAAGATAATTGTATAATGTAATTTAGAGTATGTTAAAGGATGTTTGAACTAACCAAACGTTTTGCAAAAGCAAAAAAAGGTGGAACAAACTAGTGGTTACGAGTGGACGTCAAATATTTAATAGGTGTGAACATAGCTTTAAGATGGAGGTCTACACCACGCGTTTTCGCCTCAATGCATATTGCATGTTTTTTAAACTTTACCTACATTTTAAGTTTTATGCTACGCATTTTTTGCAGTCATAAGTAAAAATAAAATTTCATTTGTCAAAATCAACTGATTTGTTCAATCGCAGCCTTTAACGCTTACAAAAGTAGAAAGTAAACCTATTTTTCGCATTCAACGTACAACGCTATTTCGCATGTAAAACAACACAGAGTCTACTTTTTTGACAGCTGCGAAATCTAAAAAAAAAAAAAAACAATACAAATATGGCGGTTTAATAATATTCTTTAATTTGGCCCCTGCAGCGCGTAGGATACTCCTACATGGGTCAAATATATGACCAACCCCACTTTATTATTTATTGCGGATTTCAATAGCCTAAGCCGTTTTTGAGTTCCGCGAATATACATATGTTGTGCAAACTTCTAAATTTTCGAAATAATGGTAAACCTTGAAAACAAGAGCTAACCTAGAGAAACCATTGGATTAAGCGTGTTAAAACACCAGGTGCGCGGCTTGCCTGTTTTTTCAACTAGCATAATAACCTATTACTCAAAATTACAATATTAAAATTTTATTTTAAGATTATTTTTTAAAGGTTGCGAAAGAAAAAAAAGTATATCTCAAAAAAGAAAAAAAAAACACCTATTTCAAAGTTTCAAGATTTTTAAAGAACAGTTTGAGGTAATATAAAAAAAAAAAATCGTCAATTTTTTCAAAAAAAAAAAAAATTTGTTTTCAATATACTGTTTGTAGCCCCAAGAATTCTTTTTAAAATGACATAAAAATCATCTTTGTATGTAAAGTAGTGTTAAAGATATTGAAGAAATAAACTCAACACATTCGGCAAATTCGGCGAAATTATGACATTTTGAATGTGACATAACTTTCGAAAAAAAACTTATATAAAATTTTTTTTTTCGTTTAAATATCTTCCTTATAGGATAAAAGGAACCTTCTCACCAAATTTCATTCAAATCGATAGGAGTCGGGTACCACTCTTGGTGGATTTGACATGGAATTACCCAAAAAGATGTTCATTTGTAAAATTACGTGATATTTTTCTGGTATTGTGCGCACTGTAAAATCTGTAATCTTTCAAAAAGTATCATTTAATACCCTACACCACAGTATATAAAGACAGATTCCGATACTACAGAATATTTATGACCCATGGCAAAGAGTTCTTTGTGTCGAATACTATTTAAATATTAATATCTATATGAGATCTGTTCGTCTTAAAGCGATTTTGGAGTGAGGGTTTGTATGGAACCTACATACTACCAATTCTGGATCTACCAGTACAAACTTTTGCCATGACATAGTAGATATTTTCAAAGTTATCGTCGCTAAATTTTATATCAAAACAAAAATTTTTCAGAAAGTTATAAAACTTAAAACTATTTTCGGGAGTGTTATTTTTATGGGACCAATGATTAAATATGCAAGAGTTTTAACAAAATTGTATAACGACTTACGTCCCAGTAAGATAGTTTATGCGCATAAAGACTACTCTGGAAAAAAGTTTGTATGTAAAATTACAGACCGATGCTCACCATTTTCAAAAGGCTTCGTGCCAATGACAATTGAAACCTGTGTACCAAATTTCAATTAATTGTCTTCAATATTGCAATCTATTCTAGGCGCACTAAGTTACAAAGAAAGACAACCAGGCAGCCGGACGGATAATTGTTAGATCGACTCAGAAAGTGATAACGAGTCGATTGGTAGGTAAAACCCAATATTTTTAGGTGCTACACACATCAGCACAAACGTATGATACAAACTGTCGTGATGAAAAAAAAAAAATTTTAAGTACTTTCATTCAATTGAAATAAGTGGCGGTTCCAGGGAGGTACAAAAGTATATATTGGATTCAAAAGCTGGTAGATTACTTTTTTTGCCCTCTTTGGACCCTCAAAAGTTCTATTCCTCTGAAATTCAAAAATTTAACAGTATATAAAATATAGTATCTAGGAAAACATTTAATAACACAACAGGTAAAGCGGTACAATGAAACAGCATACCATTTTTAAAGACTACTTTCCTACCAATATAACAAAAATTGCAGTCTGTTACCAATAAAAGTTCGCAATGAATGATAACTACCTTCTGATCAAATTTATGAAAATCAATTTTTTTTTTTAAAATAACATAAAATATTTGTTTTTGACAGCATGCCACGCCAACAATCAGCAATACTTTTTTAGGGTACCTTAGTTTTTCCATGTTTACTACTGAATGGCATTTAAACTTTGGAAATCGGTGAAAACAAAAAATTGCACTTTTGGCCAAAATAATTAACTACCAACTAGCCTACCGGGTACCAATTTTAAATTGCGATAAAAATATTGATTGTTTAAGAAATTTAATAGATTTTACAAAATGAAAAAGTTTTGGCATTTCTTCATATCAACTGTTTTATATGTACAAATATAACTTGGCGTCCAAAATACATTTTTCGTCTTTGTAAAAAAAAAAACATACAACTCCCTTGGAAATTGTTAATGTATTCGATGGCTGGTTCTTACATTTTTTCGTTCGTTTTGTTGTTAGCGAAATTGTAGACGTGATAGTAGAAGTAGAGGAAGTATTGTGTAGTCCATTAATCACTCCTGCATACAGAGGCTCAACTTACCACCTCCATTTTGACAATTAATCAAAATTGTCTCGGTGTGAAGTCAAGTAAATAAAACTACTCGATTCAAGTTGATTTCCAACGAAGTGCAGCAACACACCACGTTGCAAGAACTACAAAAAAGTAAAATACTCGTATAATAAAAAGAAGTCAAAGTAGAAATGTCGTTAACTTAAGTGTCCAATTAATTAATATCACATTTAACAGCCGCCAAGCTGAGAAAACCCATTAAGATAGTTTGTCACACAATCGCACCAGTAAGTCCATATGAAAATCCAAACACACTCATACACATCCATTGAAACAAACGCTGTACTTGCAACTGATACTGTTGCTGGGACTGCAAATGTTATTGGTGTAACAATGTTTTAAAGCTTGTAAAGCGAAAATTTAAAATGTGTTTGGTTGGTTAGTTGGATTGCAGGCTGGATAGCTGGCTGCTCACATACTTGCTCGTATTTCCAAAAAAATATAAAATTTAAGAAGAAAAAACTGGTTGGTCTTTATCCTGCTATATGGAAATGCCAACATGTGTGGCTTGTAAACTTTGCTCCTTAACGATATTTTTGTTTTCTTATTGTTTGTAAAATATTCGTTTTTTTTTTGTTGTGCGTCGACCTGCTTGAGTTTGGCCAAAAGCAGAAACTTCGTTTTAAGCCATTATTACCACCAACACAATAATTTGCACTCGACTACAAACGTGTCTTTATAGACTTATTGGTTACTTAAGTCTTTTTTTGGGCCATGAGCTTTTGCTGTTCGCCATTCTTCTTGGGGTACTGTTAGTTTCGTGGGCAACTTGATGTTCATGTTTCATATTGTTACATTTAAACAGTTATGAGCATAAAACTAGCAGTGACAAATATAATCTTAGCTCTGGAAATACTTTTAAATAACTGAAGCGATCGCCTGTTTCAGTATAATTGTTAAGAACTCAAGATTTTAATTCAATGTTCCTTTTGTCAGTCGTACTTATAATTGATATTTCATAACACAGACCCACAAAATTAAATGTTTTTTTGTGCGACCCAAGGTTGTTCATATAAATTGGACACACATTCTCGAGAAACCGTTATATAGAAAATTAAGGTCGTTGGCCCAGATAATTTGGCATAAGTCGAGATGTAGTCGTTCGACTAATAAAGTTAAATATTTACCAAAATAATTTTTTTTTTTTTTTTTTTTTTATTATTATTTACTTTTTATAATATTTACTTGAAAAAATAATTAAGGGTTTTGAGATATCATTAGCTCAGAATTGGTTTGGCGCATATCATGGTTAAATTACCATAATATGCGCCAAGCCAAATCTGTGCTAACGATATTGCTTAAGTTATGAAAAAAAATACAAATATTTTTCCAAGAAAACGTTCATTTTTCTTTTTAAAAAAATTCATAAAAAATCTAAAATAAATAAAATCTTAAGTTTTATTCTAAACCAATAAAGAGTGCTTTTTCGGCTGTGCCCAAGAGTTCGAATATTTCAGAAGTGAGCTTTATAAGGGATCTACAAATTATAAGCCAATCTTATCATGATTTGTTTCAGAAATATTTATAGGCCGATCATAAATTATGGATCGTTCATCAACAAATTCGGAAGATCGCTTTCAATGGGACCTATGGTAAATTGTGGATAACCATAAAATTACATGGTTGTATTTGGAATCATACAACCTAAATTGTACTTTTTTTTACCATAAAAAATATATATTCGTTAAGGTTTTAGGTGAGTGGCCTTTATATGGGGCCTATTAAAAATTATGACCGTGTCAGAGTGGTTTATGGTCTTAAAAAACTTAAACATCTCTGATCAATATGGGAAAACACAATGACTTGTATTTGTGTTGGGTACCCGGCCACGTGGGCAACGAAAATTGAACACCTTTACACGTGGACGTCCACTTTTGGGTTGAACCAGTCCAAGAGATTTGTGACCCTGTCGCGTGAAAAGCCAGGTATGCTACTTCTGCTTGAACAGGCGGAATTCAGGCTACTTGTTGGCCTATTTACGGGACACTGTGGTCCAAGATACCACCAGTTTATAATTGGTAATGTATGTAACAAGATACGCAGATTTTGTTAGGTTGATGATGAAACGTCGGAACATCTGCTTTGCTGCTGTACCGCCTTGTGAACTTCCAGGCATAAATGTTTCGAGGGGCAAATGATGAGCCCAACTGAAAATTATGATCTGCCACCAGGCAGTGTAATAGGCTTTATAGTCAGCCAAAGTCTAATATGGTGAGATACACAGGCTGCACAAAAGATCCTCTGGCTCGCATTGCTTATGATCTTCTACATATTTAACCTTGAAGTAAATATGGGGCCAATGGTAAAGTATGGACCGATCTCTATGAAATTTAGTAGTGCGATTTCCAGTCATATGCAATTAATTCGTGCAAAATTCAAGGAGAATTGGTACATTTTGTCACCAATTTATGTTAGTTTTTGTTACAAAAAATACACATATTAGGAGGTTGTTCCACATTTGGGTTCATAACTTTTTCATAGAAATTATGGCCCCTATTACGGTTTACAACTCAACTCAGTTGAGTTGTAATATCTTAATTTTTGTATAATGGTTTACAACTTTGCTTTATTGCAGTGAACAAAAACATAACAAAAATTACAACTGATCACAACCAGTTGTCTTAATAACAACTCAACTGAGTTGAGTTGTAAACCGTAATAGGGGCCTATATTATAATTTTTTATTTTTCATTTAATTAGGTCATACGGCTACTTCTCGTGTTATAGCAAATTATGTGGTGCAACACTCTTAATTTTTTTTATAACGGTATACAGTGCACTCGCGATAATATGAACTAATTAAAACCAAGCCAATTCACTTTTGCAAGATTGTTCATATTTGCGAATGGCATCTAATTTCCTCTCAAAAACGTCTTTTCCATAAAAAATAAACGTTTCTAATGTTAAACTTTTTTTTATTTATTGTTCATTGGATTTAAAAAACTATTGATTTAAAAGACAAACTTAAAGTTATGCGACAAAGTCTGCGATATTCTTTCGTTCAATCAGTTTAAAAACGCCCGCTCTCTTAAAAATCTCCAGATATTTGACGTATCCGCTAACAGTGATCTTTTTGTATCTCATTTTCAAATAAACGTATTCCAAGTCAAATAAACGTATTGTTCGTACATTAAAAAAAAAACAAATTTATTCGCTAAATTAGTAAAACCTTTTCCTAAATGTTCTAAAATTTCTGATTTTTCTTTTTAAAGTTCGAAACGTGAGCTTTTTTGAATTCATATATAAGAACTTTGCACGGTAAAATTATATTTAAAAATGTATATAGAATTCCATGTTAATGTGAGAACTAACTAAAAAGTGTATGTAAAACATTTAGATAAACAACTGAAGACAATTTTTAAGCGATAGCTAGGGAAATCCCCAAGTTATTATGCAGTTGAATCAAAATTGATTTTGATTTTAACACTGTGTAGGTAGATAAAAACCGTTAAAAAATAACTCTAAGCGTTGTTCATATTTTAAAGCTTTTGCACAAGTTCATATTTTAGAGTAGTCAATGGAAGAAAATAAGTGTTCATATTTTGGGGTGTTCATATATTAGAGTGTTCATATTATCGCGAGTGCACTGTATCTCGAGAACCAGAGCCAATTCAAAAATAATTATTTATAGGCATTGAACCTCAGAACAATGTGTAACAAAAGTGACCGTAAAAAAAACCCCAGGACACAAAACTCATGTTAACCTTTGTAATTTACTCCACTGTATTTTTGATATAAGCCTTTTTTAGGCATGTTAATGGTTGTGTTAGTGTGCCTCAAAAATAAACTATCACACCTTTTATACTTCAAATAATTTAATTCGGGCGTTTGTGATTCCGGCTAAAACTCGTGCTCCGGTGTTCACTCGGAAGATTGATATGATTTTGAACACTGTTGGAGTTGACTTTATTCTGTTCAGCTTTTCCTCCACCTCATGATTTTGTGTAATTTTTCATGATCGAATTTCACATAAACTTCATGTGTTTGTATGGCTGTGTTTGGTATTATGGTCGACATTTTAAACAAATGCAAATGCTGTCTTACATATTTGTTTGTATCTTATTCTTTTTTGTTCGCTTTAGTTATTTTTTTTTCGCAGTTTGGATACATGAATACGTACAGGTATGTAATTAATTTTGTTGACTTTATGTCATTGTTTGTTGCTGTTTGTGGAACTTTGAGGTTGTTTTCTCTACTTGGGTGTGCTAAAGTAATTTTGCCTGTTTAAAAAAAAATGGAACCTACTTAAATTAAAAAACCTACTGATTAAATTTACAAATTAAGAATTTCTGTTTTTAACCCTTTCGACCCCAAAGTTGCTTATAAGCAACTTGGATTTTAATCATCGTTTTATTTAAAACAATCGTAAAAAAATTATCAAAGCACATATAGAGTTGGTTAAAGAATGAATAAAAAATAGAAAAGTTCGTCTTAATTTTTCATAACGTGCAAAACTTCCTTAACGGCCCAAAGTTGCTTTCTATATCTAGTCACCCGAAAACTCAAAAAGTCTGAAATCTTCAAAAATCCTTAATTTAGATCTAATAACTAAGGAAATTATAAAAAATGATTTTTCTGACAGTGCGTTCAAGAGCGGGCGCGAAAGGGTTAAGTTAAATGTGGAGTTTAATTTTAAATCTGACAATTACAAAGTACATTAGGGTGCAGCGAATATTCGGTTTCGCAATTCGCACTCGTATTCTATATTAAATGTATGTAAATATTTTAAAGTGAATATCTAATAATGGCAATATCAATAACATCTGGAAACTCTTTTACGAACTTAAATGAAACAACCCTGCAAGAAATGAATGAGCTTATCATCACATTTTTTCAGGTTGGCGTTAAGAAAATGATGGGAGGAATGCTAGAAAATCAAGTTTTGTGTTAAAAGTCTGGCAAGATAATTGCAAAATATATCAACAAATTTCGAAGAATTTTGCCACAAGTGTCTAGAAGCTTTAACGATGGTTAGATATCCAATACTTATTCATAATATTTTCAATAACATTGTTGTCAAATAAGTCGTCTAATTTATTTTTAAGGACATCGATTCCTAGATAATCTAAACATTTCCCTAAATAACAATCTGATGATGGAAAAGGACACGTAATTCGTTTCAAGTAGTCACTATATTGCACTAGAGGTACTGTTTCGCTATTAGTTAATACTGCTAAGTAAGCATCTATCATGAAATAAAATTTTGTGTGCACGAAATTGGTGAAGGGTGCTATGATCAGTAATATAATTTGCTTCGATAAAAGTAAAAAACCGTATTGAAATAATTCTTAGTTATTTTATGAATATTAAGACCAATATTTAAGCCTATGTAAATACAAAATAAATAAATTAGTATTGAAAATTTATCCAGCAAAAATCCTAGAAAATTTTAGCACAGTGGTTTATATCTCAAAAATTATTTTTTAACAAATTTCAAAAAATCAAATATGGGCATTTCCCTAGAATGGTCTACCAGGATGAAAAAATAAAATGTTGATAATCATCGTCTTTTATTGTTTATTATTATAAAAAAAAGTCTATGTTGTTATAAAAGAATGGCTTCATAGCATGTCTCAGCTGTTTTACTCGAAGACATTGCACTGGAAACTGGAAAATTTTATATTTTCTTATATTTTCTACTTCTAAACACATTTTTATATGCTTATTTTACATGCAAAAATATGTTATGTTTACACGCTTTCTTCATAATCTTTTCATTACAATGAATTGTAAATTGAGTATTTAGTTGTTTGTTAAGGAAATTTGAAGACATTAATGGGAAACTGCATGGTGATAATAATAAAAAAACGTATGGAAAAATCGTACGTTCGCGACCGGTACATAAGCCAATTAAACAAAAACCAAAAGAGATATTTTTTTTGGTAAATACTGCATGGACACCTACATTAATACACTTTTAAAATAAATTAATCACTTTTGAATATTCCGTTCCATTACGCAGATTTTTACATTTAACTGCTGTCAGCCAAAGTTGACTTCTATTTTGCGTACGTTCGCGACCACATGTTTATAACTCTTATTATGAAAACTTAAACTCGATGAAATCCATCCTTTGCACTAAACATACATCTACCCAAATGCTATCGAATCGCAAGAAAAAATGCTAGGAAAAAAGGAAAATGCCCATATATAATAATTCTTACTTGAGTCCCACAACCAAATGAGTCTTGAAATTTGTGGAAAAAATCATAGTTTAACACAAAAAAATTCAAGAAAATCAAAGAGTACAAACGCGAAAAAAATTTATTTAAAATATTAAATCTCAAAAAACGCATCCAAGCCCACTGTGCAAAATTTTTTTTCCACTTTTTATTAGATAGTAGACAAAAAAAAACAAAAAAAAATTGTTTTCAAACTGTCCGATTTGACTTGGATTGCTCCATATATTAGATATAACTTTGCTTAATTCAACTTTAGAGACCTTTGTATAACAATTATGATGGGGTTTTAAGACGCATATGAAACACATTTGTCGATATTTTTAACAAAAAATATTAAAATATTATGTATACTTTAATCATATTTTTGCTACCTGCAACCAAATTATGGATACACTAGATCTCAATCAAGAAGCCCCAGCCATATTATGGTTTCAATCCAAATATGTAGGGATACCGATACCGATATATTGGCGATACTTCAAGTTTGATAATAAATGTATGCGAGCCGCCGATATTTAACTGTCGATACGAAGATGCTGTTATCGAGTTTTCCTGAACAAATAATTTAATTTTCAATGCTTAGTTTCTGCATACCAGGCTTGCCAGAAGAATATAAATTAAAAGTGCTATATCGACAAAAAAAAAAGTTCTAAATTGTTTAATTTTTGTTTAATATAAACACTTATTATAATGTTACAATATAATATATTTTATGGCGATTTCTTTTCTAAGAAATATGTTGCATTCATTAATGTAACATGTTGTACATTTTTGTGTTCGTTTGTACAAAAAATAAAAATGTTTGAAAAATTTTCAAGTTCTTTTGTGAATAAGTAGATGAAAAACATGCAAAATATGTTGCATATTTTACCCTTAGTTTTATATAAGTTGTTCATACTGCCCTGTTACACAACTTTGGTACTTACTACTTTATTTG
The DNA here is from genome assembly GCA_963931875.1 of Pollenia griseotomentosa. NCBI lineage: Eukaryota > Metazoa > Arthropoda > Insecta > Diptera > Polleniidae > Pollenia > Pollenia griseotomentosa. Next base: position 142,695,071 of record OZ007560.1, on the reverse strand, counting down.
TAGAACCAATGTTTTATTTTCTTTGTCATAATTCATACTGCTCATAATTTGTAAAAATATTGTTTTGAAACAAAATATGAAAATATTTACATATTAAAATAAAAAAAGGCTATGTAAATATATAATTTACAGTATATTATAATCGCTTAAATTTTTCTGAAACCGCTCAAATAGCCTTAAAAATCGCTCAAGAAGTACATTAATGATAAAAGTGTAATAGTTGTAAATAAAATCAGCTAATTTTGTTTTATTGAAGTTGCACAACATTTAACACTTCGAGTGATTATAGGTAACAATAGAAATCAGAAAATAAATCGACATTAAATAAAAATGTTACAACTGTTAAAAATTTTAATTATGTCATTTTCATCTTCCTCATACATATACCAACTCATTTTGGTACTTTTCAGATGAACCGATACGTTTAAAGTGTGGGAACAAGCGTTGTCTAATTTTGCACTTTCTCTTATGCGTATAATTGAACATAACAGTTCTGTTTTCATTCTAGTTCCTAGCAGGGTCTGTCCAATAGGTCTTTGGCCCAATAGGAGGTTGCTTCGCTGAACTTTCTAAATAACTGATGGTTTTTTGTCCCAATGTCTGAGAAAACATTCATTTGCTTCTCTAAAGCCGGACAATGATTTTTTAGTGTGGCGAAACTATTTTTGTTGATAGTTTGAACAGAAAACCAAACTTCGCTCTAAACATCACATACAAATTTACAAATAGCAAATAATTGCAATTGATATTCCGGAATAAGTATAAAAGACAAAAGTACCAGAATTCCAACGAGCATTACTGAGTACATTGCTCTCATTTTATTATAGGGAAAATAATAATTTTTAAAGGTATTTAAATGGTTTGGCCAATTTCTATAAGTATTGCATGTCACACTTTTATTACTTTTTTAAAAATTTTTTCACAAATAAAATTTATTAAAATTGTATGATAAATTAAATGATAAATAAAAAAAGTTATTGTGTGTGATGCGAAAATTTTTATGTGATTTAAAAAAAGCTCTATTTGACTATGATATGCCATTTTTCCTATTTGCAAGAATTGTGAAAAGTTATATGCCTAATATGTATGGATTTTTCTTGATACACTTAAAGAATTGATACTTTACTTGACTTGATTATGTGAGCTTTTAAGTGGTTTTGGGATCTTGGTTTTGGGAAGTGCTAAAAATGCTAAATAATTATAAAAATGTGCTAAACTAGCACTTAGCTCTTTTTTGGAAATTCTTAGTGCTATTTCAGAAAAAATGTGCTAAATCTAGCACTAAAAGTGCTTAACTGGCAAGCCTGCTGCATACCCAATAAGCACTCAAAAATAAAAATTCAAGTGCTTAAAATTTAACTGAAAATAAACTTGAGTTCAAACGTATTTTTAAATGCTTTTAAAGTTTCAAAATATTTAACTATTATTCACTTTATTTCAAATTTCCATTTCACTGGAGAATGCTATTGCAATAAAGTGTAATAAGAGTATATCTCAACCTTTGAAACATGAAATTTGAACTTGAATACCAATTCTTTTACACTTGATTTCCAGCAAAATTGCTTATTGGGTAACAACTAAAAGAAATATAACAATAAAAATCAGATCATAAAGTCAAAACAGAAAAATAAATTTTTGTTTAATTCTCAAGCTGGAGGTCCACACCACGTGTTTTATGCGTTTGATACTTTCTTGACCTTTTTCAAGGCGCATGCAAAAGTAGAAATAAATCCTTAATCCTAAACCGAAACGAATATGACTTATACGCGTTAGTTGTAAAATTTGCCAATACAATTTAACACCGATTCTACTTTTTTGAAAGATGAATAAACGCATTAAACGCGTGGTGTGGGCATCCGGCTTTTGCTTTGCACCATGGTGGTGAAATATTCCCTCATTGCATTGCTAAATCTTGTATTTATTTGAACGTTTTAAGATTTTTCTTCCTATTTTCATTAACGTTTTTGAGAATAAAAATCATTTTTTGATAATTGTGGGTTACTTTAAAGGGGCTTCCAAATACATAAGCAAAAAATCCTCGAACATGATTAGATATTAGAAAATAAAATACTGCCTAACATGACTCTGTCTGCATTCTGAAAATGTTGAAGCACGCTACACCTGGTAAAAATTCTGATACGTCTGAAAGAACTGGTCTTTGCAGCGTTTGTGCAAAAACTTATAAGTAAATACGAGGATGATAAGTACATCCTATTCTGTGCTTCAGCTAAAGGCTGCGAGACACTTTAGATCCCCTTATATTTCTAGAGACGCAGATCTGCTTGTTTACTGGAGCAATGAAATGTTATTACCCGAATTTTAAGAAAATGGCGTAGTAATACTTATGTTTTCAAATGGTTTCTGTTACATCTGAGAGACTTTTCCGCTGCGGGTCTGGTTCAAACGGATTTGCGAAATCGCCTATCTGCGAAAATGTGATGATTCATTCTCATAAAATATGCACTGAATACTTGAAGATATGCCATGAAAACTGTTAAAAATATGCCCCAAAACATTTAAAAACTGCTTATTTGAAAACAAAAATTCAACAATTAAGTAACACTTCCATTAATTAAAAACAATCCTTTAATAACACTGTGCAACAAAAAAAAAAAAAAAAAAAAACAGCCTCAATACCTGCAACGCGAAATAAAGCTAGACTATTGGTAGAGCAAATCTGCCAAAGGGTTTTGAAAAGTTAGCTCAGGTTCCCGGTCTTCTAAGACCAAAAAATCGTGCAATGTATGTAAAACGGGTTCTTGAAAAATGCAAACCTTCCAAGGCCCGGCACTCGAAAATCCGTTTTACACATATTGCACGATTTTTTGGTCTTAAAAGACCCCTAGTGAGATTCGATTCATAAAATATTCTTCGAACATTTTAACCCTCTAAAGTGCCGTTTTAGTATACTTTTGGAAGTTAAAAAAAAGGACAAAATGACCCCTTAAAATGAGTGTTAGAAGGTTAAGAACCGCCATACAATTCTACTGAAGACATCTGAAATATTATTTTAGCTCAGTAGTACATTTACTATATATATATTTTTTAATTTACCAAACGCCTTTGCAAAAAATTCAAAAACTTTAGGGCTGATATTTCGGGAACCCGAGCTAACTTTTCAAAATCCTTTGGCAGATTTGCTCTACCAATAGTCTAGTTTAATTTCGCGTTGCGAGTATTGAGGCTAGAGGCGATGACCCGAATTTTGTTGCTATAATCGGTTGTTATAATCGGTAAAGCCCATACACCATATTATTAACAGACGAATTTTCCAGATTTACCTTATTTGGAAGCGATGGGCAGTCATTGGCTCACAAAAACAAAGTAATGTTATGGGGTTAAAATGCATATAAGAGTTATTTGTCCCGAATATTATCTAGATATTAACATCCATATGAAATTTTTTGTCTTAAAGGGATTTTAGGGACGGTCGCTAACTTGATTATTACTATTAACATTTAAAAGCAAGTTAAAGCTTTTTATAGATGGGAGCTTTAGCCAAATCTGAACTGGTTCGAAAATAATTTAATTTGCAGTAAAATATTTTTGGGGCAAATTTTTCCGCCGTTATTTGATCGAATAATTAAAAAAGGCAATTTCGAATTACGAATAACTCGAACAATTTATGTCAATTAGTCGATTAAAATCAATTTCTTAAAAAATTCTACTTTTTTGATCTAAAAATACTATGTTTGGATTTCTAACCTTAAAGCTAAATTACATGTTGTTACCTTTTGCATTTATTTTCATTACTCATACTTTTTAAGATTTTTAGTTCATTTTTAGATTTGGGCGTGTTTAACAAATTATGTAAACTGGTTTAAAAAAACTGCAGTCGAAAACGAAATCTGTCGAACAAAAAACGAAAATTTGTGTACAACCTTTCGCTTTTTGAGTTGTTTTGGTAGCAGCTGTTTACATTTAATGAATCAGAAGTAAGAGCAAATGTGTTTTTGGCCAATGACAAATGAAGAAGTGTTAGGAATGGCAGTTTTTCTACTTTGACTGCAGTTTTTTCAACGCTGACTTAAAACGTCAAATTGGTAAAAAAAAAAAATTTTATCATCAGTAATAAATGTGTAAACCATGTACTGTCAGATTATGTGTTACCTGTTATTACCCGAATGTCAATTTTGTTTATTACCTCGTATCTTCTAATCGGCTATATGTTGACATTTGAGATATCATTAAAAACTTAAATGTCCTTGTTTGAAAACGAAGTGTCTGATTTTTGTCGTGAAAAAGTAATACGTTTAAAGATAAGTTAACCAAACCTATAGAGTAGTTTTTTAAAATAAAGGAAATTAAAAGGGAATTACAAAAAAATGTCTATATAAGATATCAGCCAAGTTCTAAAACCGTATACACATGAGTGAAATTAAAATCAAACTTATTTAAAAATCGATCCTGTTTTAAAGTTTATAAAAGAATTGTACATACGTTAAACTTGTATCTTTACCAGAACTTCTCTTAAAATCAGGACAAACTACGGTGATTATTAAAAAAATTCAACTGAAAATCTCCATCGACTTTAATTCAATTTCAATTCCAGGAATATTAAATTGATTAAAAATGTTTTCATAACTGGCTGGCACCTTTCACCTCTCTATTTCTGTTTATTAATTAACAAAAGTATGTGTTCAAATAGTTTCTTCCAATTGGATACAATTATTTGAATTCTTCGAGTAATTCGAACAATTTAAAACCTTTATTCGATTAATTGAGCAATTTTAAAATTTAAAAATCGATTAATTCCTTACTCGAACAAAACCAAAAGTCAAATAATTGGATACTCTACTTAATACCAACATTATTAGATGGTTTACGGACACGAAGAGTCTGATTTGGAAAAAAGTTTTTATAAAGAATATGTTAAATTATAAACCAATTCTCACCATTTACATAGATTTATTTCGTCTTTACTACAATTAAAATGTATATACCAAATTTGATCAAATTGTCTACAAGATTGCATGCAACTTGTACTTTACCCACAAGGTCATAATAGACAGACAACCAGCCAAACGGACGGATGGACATCGTTAGTTCACTTTAAAAAGTGATTCTATGTAGATCGCCATAGATATTTAAAACAGAAAAGCCACAATTTTGCAAAAAAAAGAAACAAATTAGGCATCAAAAAAAAAATGTTACATTTATGCTTCAAAAAAGCAAAATATGTGCTATTAACTTAAAAAATGCTGCAAGCGGTAAAATATGCACTAAAAAATCGATGCCAAAATTCATACAAATCTCTAAAACGGATAAATATATTGTTTCTGCCTTCATTGGTCGCGCAAGGAAAACCATGCAATTGCATTTTTATGGTTTCCCTGCTTATTAATATTAAATTTAAATATTAAAAGTCTCTTTCACTGTTTTTTTTTTTATAAAAATATAAATTATTTTTTTGGGCAATTTTACCATGAATTCAAATTCAATTCTCTACTTGAGTTTTATTAATTTTAACTTGACTTCAAATGAGGAGTTTCATAACAAAAAGATTCAATTCCACTTTTACAATTTTTGATAAATGAACAGAAAAAAAATGTATTTAAGCCAGTACGATGTATGTGCAAATGTTGCGATTTGATCCGACTCAAAATAAATAAATAAGTTAAAACAATGACTGAAAGGATTTTAGTATGTACAATATTGTTCAATAAAAAAAAAACATTAAACTTAAAAAGTGGAATTGTTGGGTTTTGTTATGGACCTCCTCAAATACAATATGCGTAACGGTGTTGCCGATATTTCTTTTTGATTATCGTTATCGTATCGGCGTTATCGTTATCGTAAAGGAGTATCGTGAATCTCTAATTATCATAGGTTTTGATGGGGTCTAAGTTTTCAAACATCTTACACCAAATTTTTTTTATCAAAAAGTTTTGACATCTGTTGACAATATTTAAATCGCCTATTTTCAATTGTTTCTTCAGAAAAAGAAATTCTTTCTTAACATGCATATGTAAGTACTAGAGTTTTTTTTTTTCTCTGACTTTTTCGTTTCCCGGGAAAGCGGGAAATTTTTTTAAATTTGCCGGGATCCCGGGATCCCGCTCCATATAAATAATACAAAGTAAATTTTGTTATTAATAAATGAAAAAACTTTTATAAAAAAACGTAAGGGAACTGGTTTACAAAGAAACTAAAATAAATGGTTCAATACTAAAAACCCAGAAAAAAATTCGCTTACTTTTTCAAAATGAATAGCTTCTTTAACTCATTATTTAGCAGCTTTCTTCTATAACTACATCTATAACTGCTTTCTTCTGAATGTATTAAAGTAAAAAAATAATGACTTGCTTTTGAATGCATTCATTTTGGGACATCCCTTGTAAAATTCATTGATTCTTTCAGTAGAATTGTAAGTAGTGCTCTTATGTTTTTCTGATTACTTTACACATTATTTTGTAGGCGAAGTTTTTACTGGGAATTGAATTGAAGTTTGAAATTATTATTATCTCACGCCTTTATTCCCTATTATTATGCTTTTTTCAGTATTATTATGCTCTGGATACAAGATAAAAAGATAACATAAACATAACAATTTTATTCATAAAACAATAATAAAAACAAAATAAAAATTAAGGTACTCAAGATATGAGATCAAAAACTTAATTAATAACATAGATAAAATATTTTAAAGAAATATATAACATATTTTAACGGCTTAGGAAATAACTTTCTGACACACTCAAAGCGCTTAGTAAGTCTTCAAAAAGTATATTCCTGATTTTATTTACTAATTATCATGTTTCCGAAAAACTTCGTTCATTTTTTACCGAGGTTGGACAAATAGTTAAAAGTGCACCGTTGTAGCATGCTTCGGATTCACAATCAGCAGCAATTTTTTCTTTTTTATAAACAACGTCTATATCAGTCAAATGTATGTCAAGGTTTATGCAAAAAAAGCATCAAACGGACTGCTTCTTACAAACCTTTTCATTTCAATAGGTCCATTTGTAATCTTCAGGACAATGTTTTTTTCAAGTTGTATGTTGTAGTATCTTACACGAGTTTCCAAAATGTTATTTTATTTCGGTTTCCCCGCACTTCACGGGTATATAAACCAACAGAAATTGAAATTGAAAATTTGTGTTTATCATATCTCAAAATTTTAAGTAACTTTAGCAAAGTTTTCCTTCATACCTTCTCGTATTATATCTCGAACTGAACCGCAGTTATAGCAAAATATATCTTTAAATCGGTACATTTGGAAAACTTTAATCGCTTTTTGCCAAGATCGTTTGTTTTTGTAGATATTACTATGTTGCAATAAAGGAGCGATATGTTTAGGTACCTCCTATTTTTAAGACTTGTTCATGGGCAATGAAACTTTACTGCCTGCATCTTATTTTGAATTAATGAACTTTATTAACTCTTCACTAAATGTAATAATTATCACTTCTTGTATTTGATCTAATCCACAACCCATCCACAGATGCTAATTTTTAGAGAATAGAAAACTAAATTTCAAAGTATAAATAGCTATTTTCTGATATAATGAGGAATTTTTTATTTCCCGGGATCCCGCAAGAAAAATCCCGGGAAAACGGGAAATAAAATAATTGAAATTCCCGGGAATTCCCGGGACGGGAAATCCCGGGAAAAAACCCTAGTAAGTACCTATTTAGACAGTTTTTTTTTTATTTATTTTATTTTATTTAAATGAGATTATTACGAAGAAAGAGTGCCCGTGAAAGATAAAATAATGAGTTTAAACAATACTCGATAGTAAATAAGGAGATCATGCAAAGCTGTTTTTATTTTCATCTTAAAAAAATTGGTTTTGTTTAAGTTGGCTGCTACGTAAATAGCAAGTGAGATTTGTCAAAATGCTGCCTTATTTAAAACAACGTCCGAATTAAAAATGGAGCTTCCAACGAAACAGATTTGTAAGGGATAAACGTAAAAGCTTCGCTTACCGTATTTCTTACGGAAGACATGAATTACGTGAATATATGGCGAGTTCCCACTTTAAAGCAATACATTTTTACAAAGAAAGTGATTTATTCAGCGCATATAAAATTGGTGAATATAACGATCAGATTTCCACCCTGAATTTTTTGTTGTTACAGTTATTCTTTAATATTATTCTTATTCTTTAACCTGCTTCGTAGTAAGGAAATGTGGTGGTTCTTTAAATGTTATGTATTATTTTTTAAAATTTGTTATGAATTCTTTCACTTACCTTACTGCATCTCTGTATGTCTTATTGCGTACCGCATAAATGTGCGCTTACTTTTCATAATGTTAATGCTTCGCAAAACAAGAATTTTACAAGAATTTTTTTTTGGGTTGAACAGCAGAAATGTAATTTTACCATATCTAGACTTTAATTTGTCTACGCCGATTTAGCCTGTACCCATGTTCTGTAACTTTGGTGAGAACTTCTCGCATCGAAAAGATGTGTAACAGAGTATTCCATCGTTTCTCCAAAAGTGAGAAAAAATGTGTCTAGCTCTGTACGTGTATATTCGCTAGCTCATTAAAAACTGCCGCTAGTTCTGCTACAATCTACCTCACATGGTTTTGAGTGGCGAATTTAACGAGGTGACAATTGACCCCTATCTGCATAACCTCTACCTACCATAAGGGTTAGCTACTTATAAATATCTACAAAGCTTGAAATAATCAAGCGATTTTGTTGTTCTACACGCAGAGAAAAAACATGTTTAAATATGGTCAACTCCAACGATACTATGTTTAAAAAAATTTTTAACCATAATATGTTTAATTTAACAATTTTTTGATACTGACAACCATATTATGGTTAAACTAGTTCCCTATCAAGAAGCCGCAACCATATTATGGTTGTCTCTAAGCATGTTATGTTTAGGTATGACAATAATTTGTTTTTAAATTAACAATAGTATTTTCCTCTTTTTCAAGAGCAACATGCTATTGTTGAAAACCAACCATGCTATTATAAGTGTTAAGCATATTTTAGATATTATTAACCATAATATGTTCGGAGGCAACCATAATATGGTTGTGGCTTCTTGATGGAGGACTATTTTTACCATAATATGGTTGTCGTTGACAACAATATGGTTAAATTAAACATAATATGGTGAAAATTTTCTTTGGAGGTGACCATATTTAAACATGTTTTTCTCTGAGTGTAGTAACGGGATCTATTTAGGATACACAACACTGCAGATAGCGAAACTAGTCCATACATGCATGTAAAGAGCAGTCCATAAAGGAGTAGAAGTACTTCAAAACTACTCCAAATATATGGTTAAAAGGTGGTCGACTTAACATTACGATGTCCTAGAAGTAGACCATATAACCCAGTTTTGCATTACAACGGAGTAGTCTTAAAACTACTTCATGTTCATACATACTCTAGTTGACTAGTTTTAAAACTACTCCATGGTATACTCCAGAAGATTAGTTTTAACTTCGTTTAAAAACGAAAACACTTCGTTTAAAAACGAAGACATGTCGTTTCGCTACAAACTCTTTTTAACAATGACATGCTTGCATAACATTGGACCAGTCCAGGGAGTAGTCCATTTCATCAAAATGGATCACGTCCCATATTATCGTCCAATATTATTATCTGCAGGGAACATACAAACAAAATTGTTTTCTGCATTACTTGGAGCTATAGAATAAGCCAGCTAAATGTCGGTACCTATTTTAGCATGTAAACACTAGATATTGGTGTATAAGGAAATATGTAGGTTGGTTTTGAATGTGAAGTCAGCAGTCCCTGGTACAAATTGAGTAAAAGTTCTAGCTATTTCGCCTGTCATTGGTGGCGATTGCTCCTTTTTATACCACTGGGTAATGTAGAAAACTATCAAGAGATTACGTCGTTACGTTATAAATGAAATAATATTCCACTCGAAGACGATGTCTGACGTTGAGAACGCAAATCACACTTATCGTAGACGGCAACCAATATTTACTAAAATGGAAAATTTTTTAACGACGGCGGCGAAAATAGAACCGTCGGCTTCACCAAATTATGTAAAGTGTGAATTTATTGTTGTTGTGAACAAAACAATTGTCTCTTCCGTGTTATTATTTACTGCATTTTGCATTTTTAATATATTTTTTTTTGTGTTAGAATTTTTTCTCATCCAATTTTTATTCTTGAGTTTATGTAATTTCCTAACGTGACAGTCATTACTCACCAGACACAGTTAAGTGATAAAAACAGTTGTTTGTTTCAACTTATGGCTTTTTTCTTTCGTTTCTCACATTTTAATCGAAAAGATTCTCTACGCGTGAGTTACAGAACATGGGCACTAGCCAGAATGCGGTTCACATTAAACGACCACATTTTAACTTAGCATAATTCTTATATGGACTCAAAAGAAGTGCAATTATTTTCGAATAGGATTTTTCTGTTGCCATTAAGACCAGCCAATAATATTTTAATTGAAAATCTGAATCAAAAAGGTAAAAAATCGGCAGGTAGCAGGTAGCAGAATTTTGTCAAAATTAACCAAAATTATTTTACTTTTGTATCTGAATTAAAATATTCTTATAACATTTTTTTGTATAGACATTTTTATATACATATACTTATTATGTCCTGACACTCACTATAATTTGAAAAATAAAATATTAGTTCAAAATACAAAACAGTTTGTTTGCTGGGTTATAAAAAGTAGAGTCATAAATTTAGTAAGCACGTGCTACCATTGGACAACAACTCTCAGCTCTAACAGGTCATTTATTGTATATGAAAAGTGTTGGAAAACATCAAAATATTTTGTTTAAAATATATCACATGAACATTATTTATTCTAAAATTATTTTTAAATCGAAATATTTCCCTGATTAGAACTTTTAAAATAAATGATAATTATAAAATTATGTCTACGTTTACCAACACTTAAAAGGCGGAGTTTCAAGTAGCCATAAATTTATGCCGTTTCAAAATTGTTTTTTTTTCTGAATCTCCGTTGTTCAATGACTGTTTCATTTTCCTTTGCATCTTTTCATTTGATATTTTGCTTTTTCTACAAAAACAATACAACATATGGTTTATCTCAAAAACAGCTGGTTTTAATAAACATGCACACACTCGTACAACAAGTCGTAAATTTTCTCAAAACAAAATAGTTCGTTTGCAAAGAGAGTAGCAGAATAAAAGAGAATTTTTTGCCACAAATTTCTCACATTGTGTAAACGAGGCGCATAAACAAAAACGAAACGCCACACACAAAAAAACACACACGCAATAAACAAAGCCCAACCAACAGTTATGGCACGCACATGGGCAATAAAGCATTCCCGGCAGCCATAAAACATTGTGTGACCGGGATAGTTGCCTATTAATACCAATGGTGCGACAGAGACGAAATAAGCCCATAAACAACATCAAAGGATATTAAATGAGATTTATTTGTTGAGTGAACTTGAGCAGCTCTGCACTTTTCTCATGCGACGCTCGGCAGCAAGGCATTCAGCTATTTGACTGGTATGTAAGCTGAGCAGTGGCAGAAGTATGTTGCTCTGCGGCAGAGCTCGTATTTTTCTCCTTAATTGTTTGTTTACATCATAAATAAACATGGCTGAACGACAATCGTATTTTTATGTACCCATTTTTTGGGCTCGTTCTGTGTTGTTTTTGAATGTTGCCCCTTTCGTTTCGTAGAAGAGTTTGCGTATTTTAAAACAGAAAACTTTTGGCGCGTTTTATATTTGACTTGATTTATTTGAATTTGCACATCACACACAAGTGCCACAAACAAGAGAGTTTTTCTACAATAATTTAGAATTTTTGCTTCAGTAATGTGTGTTATTTGGATAAATAATGGTGTGAGTACAGATGTATGAACTTGTTCAGTTTTTTCTTCACTTGGCCTCAGGTTGTTGTGTCGTGTCTTGGCAACTTTATTTGGGGTCCGTCTAATACGAGTAGTTTTGATTCTAGTTACTGTGCAGTACTACAGCTGCAACTCAGGCGGCAAATCCTTAAAAATTTGCGTGTGTTTTTGGTGAGAGTGTGTCAAAAATGCGAAAAATGTTTCGACAATGTTTAACTTCATTGATAAGAATCTTTAACCAGATACATGAATATAAATCGTTCTAATGTTGATCGTGTGGTAGGCATTTGCCGTCGGCAAAAATAATGACTTATTTTTTTATTTTTTTATTCGAACACTTCTAAAACACTTTTTGTTAAGGATTAAATGATTGGCCTTGTATAAGTTAGTCTATTCTTATCAATATTCTTTAAAAAAATCTCTCAATTTCGAATATAAAATGTTTTCTTGTAATAATCACATTTTTTAGCCTCAAAGATTCCAATGTGGGATAAATTTCCAAAGATCAAGCTAAATCCTATAAAAAATTTTCAAATTCATTCTCATATTTTATTTTATGACCAGGGCAAGTTCAAATATGCACAAAAAGGTTTAAAACATGCATTTATGCAATATTCAAAAGCAAATAAAACCCAAAAATAAGAAACATCTAATTTTAACGCCCATTTTCAAAAAGTTCAGTTATAACTAGCTTTCCATGATAACTGTCAAAAAGATATTGTTAATTGGAAGTTAAAGTAATATGTAGTTAGTTATAACTGAACTTGGTGCAATTTTGGCCGTAAATTAGTTTTATTTAAAGAAATGTTTATTACAAAATATAATCAAATGTATTTTCAATTTTCAAATTGAAATGCTCTTCCATTGTCGCAAAAAAACGAAAAATACAATTGAAAATATCTGTGGTCATATGGAAGAGTATCTTAAGTCGATATAAGACGGACCTGAGTTATTACAAGTAGAAAAGGTACAAAATCTTTTAAACTTACTAAAATCGTCTTCTAACATGAACTTTAAGCCTCTATTAAAGTTGTTAATACAATAATATACATATAGACTTAAAGCTAAAAACTACTCAAATAAAACTTCAACAAAACCGGGAATATCTCGAAACTTCAATATGCGATACAAGCTATTTTTCCATATTGGCACATATAAGTAAATTCAACTTCTTCGCCTTTTTTGTTAACTTGGGCAATATGTATTTTAAAACCAATATTTTTATTATCCACTTTGTTAAGTTTTTAAATAAATATTTTATTAATTAGTATTGTGGTTATTTTGTTGAACTATTTATGGTTTTTAATCCAAATTTTTAATATTTTTAATTAGGCTTAAGTTCATTAAATTTAATTTTCATTAAATTATTTTTATGAAGAAAGGAATTTTACAACATGAAAATCAATTAAAATTGTTCTTGATAATCTTTCATTCTTGACCGTGGCCGGGGCTCGAACCCAGGCCGGCAGGTTACCATGACATGTTTCGATCGCAACCACTCGATCTCCTCAGATGGATTTGCCGTTTTACACTCGCAGCCATCGACGGCTGCTGACGTCAATAGTCAAACATCAATCCTTAAACCAAATTGTATTTTAACCTTTGGTAGATCGAAGTTTGCTTTTTTAAATGATTATCTATTTTAATTGATTTTACATGTTGTTTTTTGATTTTCATGTTGTAAAATTCCTTTCTTCATAAAAATAATTTAATGAAAATTAAATTTAATGAACTTAAGCCTAATTAAAAATATTAAAAATTTGGATTAAAAATATTTTATTCTTAATAAAAATTCCTGGGTTATCTCTCACCATACGAGCCTTAAAGCCTTTTTTAGTTCCATTTGGAATTTTAAAATAAATCGCTAATTAACCCTAGGTCTATACTAAAGATAAATATCTCAGCAAGTTGGAAATAACGTCGGCAGAATAACAGAGCAATATTTGTTATTGCTCAGCTTATGTTAAAGGTATGGGAAAACGTTTTTATGTTACCTGTCAAATAAGAACTCAAGCTTAAACAAATTAATATAAATTTAAATAATACAGATAGAATATGAAAAAATTATATTAATAAAAATAATTTTTGTAATTTTATTTTAGTGTTTATTAAATTCTTTTACTACAATTATAATTTGCTACCATTTCACAAATTTAATTTTTTTCTCACGCAATTTTTTCTTTTTTACTTGTACAATAAATATGTACAAAAAATTGCTGTCTACATTATTTAAAGATAACATAATTTTGACATTTACTGCAATCCCTATATGTCGCAATAATTATCTCTGGTGTAGACGGGCAATAAGACAAAACATCCAAAATTGTTTAGTTACCGTTGCTTTGAAAAACAATCAAATTTTTAAAAATCACAAAAATAGTTGTTGACGTATAAAAAAACAAAAAAAAAAAAAAACTGTATAAAAAAAAACCATGAAAAATCCAAAACGGAAAGAAGTAAAAGTCTTATTACTTTCACGTACGGTCATAAAATCTATGTACACAAATATTAAAAAATTTTATTTTTGTAAGAAAATTTAGTATTGATTCAGTTTTCTCAGTAAATTGTGAATAAAATCAAAAGTTGTGCACCGAAATTTCATTCGAAATATGTTTAACTAAATGTTTTTAGACCAAAACTGTGAACAAAAATTTAATTTTTTTTAAATTGTTCTTTTTTTTCAAAACTTCAACGATATCTCTGAAACTACTGGAAAAGTTTAAACCCAACGGAAGCACTTGTTGACGAATTTGATTTTTTTTACCTGATTGAACCGTTTTCAAGTTACATATTCCCATATATGTGGCGGAAGTGCCTTAATTTTGGACATAACGGTATATCTGGAGCTGACAGTTTTTATCGGAAAATTTAAGTTTTTCTTAATAAGAGACCATTTTAGGAGGAACTCGAAGAACTCTATCTTCTTCTTCTATCTATATAAAAATGATATGGTCCAAAAAATATTGTTTATTATCAAGCTTAAAAAAATCCTTTTGTAATTAATAATTATTTCAATTGTTGTAACAATAACCGAATTTAGAAGCAACTTTGTGTTATTTTTTCTTTGTACTGAAATTTTTGTATTTTAATTTTTAATTCTATGTTAGATACAATGCATTAGTAAATACCTTCCGGGCGAAACTGTGGCGGTCAGCAAGTATTTAATAACTTTGTACTACAATATGTCCTTAAATTAGCACAAAACTCTGTGTACAATTAGATTTTTAAAATTTTCGTTATTAGCAATATTCGTGACAGGAAAGTATCTACGGTTTCTTTATATTTTTAAATGGACAAATCTGAATCAATAATTAAAATTTAACTTACTTATTAAACTTTAGTTATTCACAATTTAATGCAACAGAGCTTTTTACAGATGTTCAAAGCTCTCTGTCTAATGTGAAAAAGCGTACAGTACTATGAACCTGAGTGTCATGTTAACACCGATACGTCTTAGGAAATGGATGAAAACTGATAGCAACTACTCACTGAAGCTCAACTGTATTATGTAGTGTAATGGCTCACCGGCCTAGAGGTGTGTTGACAGCCGCAATACTACGATCGGAAACTTTAGTCTAACCATTAATCCTCCTAAGGGCGAAATGATTACAGAAACGTTATGAAATTTAGATCAGAATCCCCCAACGATGACTACTTTTGGCTCTAAACTTTTTCTGATCTTTTTATTTACGTACTATGTTTATTTTTTTTTTCTTGTTTACTAGGTTAATTTTAATACATAAAGGACATACATATTTATATAGTAGATATATATATCTATTAATTCATTTGAAATTATGCAATTATATTTGTTTTAATCACCTTTTGGAGCTTTTTCAATTACACAATTAAAATGCCGGCTTCGGCTGTGCCGAATCTTAGATAACCTTCACCAAGAATTAGAATAATATTTATTTCAAATTTACCAACCAAAAAAAGCAATATTTCTACCAAAGTTTACTATTATAAATCTCGTATTCTTCCCAACACCGAAAAGATGGTGGTATATTGATGTTGGCATTCCGTTTGTAACACATAGAAATTATAGTCAAAGGCCCATTAAAAAAAATATATTCTTGATCCCTGAGAAGTTCTAACACGATCTGTCCTTGTCCGACTAAGACACGATGATTATGATACAAATTAGGACGACAAATTTATTTGGTATTGGAACTGGGTCATATCTGTTTTTTTTTTATCCGATTAATTCCGTTTATTTTAGTCATACATCTAATTTTGTAAAAGTTCTGTAACTCGTTACATATTTATTTATCTTTTTTTCTTAAAAGTTTTGTGGTAATGGGATTAACATGGGAGTCATATTTCATTAAGAACGAATCTAATTCAAACATAGCTGTATTCGCTACGATTTTATGTATGTTAAATTGTTTCTTGGTAATGAGTCTTTATAGGGGAGCTATGATAAAAACTAAGTCATATAAAACTATTTGTGCCGTATTTAATAACAATATCAAATCCGATTTAACGCATGACATGAGCTCGAATACGATAAAAACAAAAAGAACCTGACAATGAAATCTATTGATAAATACACTGAAATTTATTGTTGAGGGAAAGCAAGCTTTTATTGCTTAGGTTGCTTAGGCCAGATCATCCAAAGATTTTAGAAAAGCTTGAAGCGAATAAGAAATATAAGCACTCAAAGTCATACTTGTAACTATATCAAAGCTTAAATCTATTTTGTTTTGGATATTGTTTAAACTTTTAAAGAAAATGCAAACAAAAGAACTTTTTTTCCTTTTGAGCTCGAGGTCCGAGGAAAAAAAGTTCTTTTATTTATTCATTTTAAAGGTCGAATCAAACACAATATAATATTGAAAATGCAAACATTTTTGTATATATAATGCAACAACTATCTGTTGGGATATCGACAAAAAGATTGCAAAATTAAATTACATTTTTTTTTTGGAATGATTGTTCCAGTGATCTTAATAATTTCGCTTATAAGTAAATATTTTGTTAAAAATGTATCTGTAATTTTGTTTTATGAGAAAAATATTTTTTTTTTTTTTGGAATTTGAAAATCAATTGTAAGTTTAAAGAATAGTAAACCATTGAAAAAGATCTGTTAGTGTAATTAGCAATATGTATATATAAAAAAAAAAAAAAGAAAACGTTTTTTCCAGCTTAAAGATATTTATACCAAATTTCTTCTATTCATTGGGGGCACATTCGGCTACCTTTAATAGACATTAGGGTGGCCCTCATTTGTCCTTTGTGTTAAATATATGATGATGTTGGCGACTTTTATTTTTCAACTAAATCCGATTAGACGACGTGAATTAATAATGAATAATTTTTAAAAAACAATTTTTTTTTTTAATTTTGGGATACTTAGTTGAAATAGTAATTTTTCGTTTAAGATAAAAAAATTTATCACTACACTGGAAAAAAAAAAAATTTGTGAAAGTAGAAAAATCTTAACTTTATATTTCAAATGACACAAAAATGACTAAAAGCATTTATGCAAAACAAACTGGTTCTGGTTTGGAACTTCAGTAGCTAAATTAAAGCGGCAAGGATTTTAGATATTGAAGTTCTTGACCAATGTGCAAAGTTTTGAGCAAAACTCTTCGGCCGTTTTAATGACATTTAAAAAACAAACGAACAAACTTAACCCATTTTTTGCTTTTCCAAAGAAATTTATGAAATCATGACACAATGAAATGATTTAAATATTGTAATAACACTTTCTCGACATTAAAAAAATATTTTGCATAATTTCATATAAAATATCATCTGTTATCCAACATCCAGAGTCAAAGGCTAATTTAATCAAAATGAGTTATATCTTGTTGGAAAGGCTACTAAATTACGCATGGAATAGCGGCTAATTGGCTTTGATCGGATAAAAAAATTCCTAAGTTATAGTGGGCCAAAACAAATATCCTATGAAAATATATATTTACGAATTACTGTCATTTCGGAAGATGTTTTGTGCCACAATTTATAGCAAAATCCACAGCTTTTAACTTAATTGTATAGTCTATTTGATTACAAAAATGTTAAGCTATAATGCATTAAAATCGGTTAAAAACTAAAAATCTTATAATAAAAAAACTCTTAAAATTTAATCATACATACATACATACTTTCATGCTAGTAAATTCTAATTCAAGTGTTTTCGTTTTTTATTATGGGATTTTGAGGTTTTATTTATATATATGGCCCTATGCTCCCTAGAGGAGTGAAAGGAACATATACATATATATATAAGTTTGGGTTTGTAAAATTCTCCAGTTAACTGCTTTATCAGTTGTTTTAAAACGATACCGCATCAAGGCGCTTATCCAGTATTTGCTAAAAAAAACTAACCAATTTGCCATTATTTGAAATTTTTCGAGGTTGGTATGTTTGTAAAAAATTAAGAAACGATCGTTGTAAACAAAATTGTAGAACATTGTTAAATCATATTTTGACGTTTTGAAGGTGTAATTGGTGATTTTCTTCAACAACAGAAAAATAACGGTAAATTTTCGGATAGGCCAAATATGGAAAAGTCGTAGAACAACTATTGTTTTATTATTTTCAACAATAAAAAAGTTAGTTTTCGCGAAAAGTCGATTTTGATATATTGCTAAAGGCAATCACAAAAGTCTAACGTATTTTGAGGATAATACAACCCTGTCATGATACAGATACACAAAACCAAAAATCCAATGAAAATGTACGTTAAGCAAACGAAATTACGTTTATTAAAATATGTTCGTTGGCTCAACGAATTATTCGTTAATATAATGAAAATAATACCTAAATTTCGAAAATTACTTAAGACTTTGGGGGATAGTGTATAAGAACCTTAAGTATAATAACAACTTATCACTACAATCAAAATATTAAGGGTTTTCATGATAGCGCTTAAAAGTCTCGCAATCTGTGCAAACTGTGCATTTTTACGCCCTCGCAAATGAACTGTAAAGAATTGAATGAGAATTAATTTACAAAAACTTCGTAAGTTTGCCCAACAATTTGGACTCGTAAACTTGCGCTGTTCAATTGTGCATTTATATACACAAACAGATTTTTTAGTGCTTTTAACGTCGTTTGAATGAAAAATCAAAGTGTTTATAAATCACAAATAATAAATTCTAACAAGAATTAGAGCAAATTAGTCTTTTGGCTTTCTTTATACATTTTTAAAAACAAATTTCACATATTTGGGGTATTCACAAGGTGTGCTATCATGTTATACTGTCATAATGTTCTAACATTTTACAATGGCTTAAAAATATTGTTGTTGCTTTGTTAACAAAAAGTGTCTTAAATTAATAGAAGTTTGCTTGCTATGTTTATTGTGCTGTCGTAATTAATCAGAAGTGACCCGCGCTGAGCGGCCGAGCCGAGCAGCATTAGTTTTTGTAGCCGTCGCCGTTACTGGTATAGTTTTATCTGGCTAATATCCGAATTTAACCTGCGGCTAGCAATTTTTGCAACAAAACACTTGCGGCGTCAAGTTATATCGGCCTAGGACTATGATGCTTGGTAAACAAAGAAAATAAAATTTATTTGTGATTTGCGTCTAAAAAATGGAAAATAGTCAGATAAGATCTAATTTAATTTACTAATTCATAGACTAGAATTAAGAAATATTTTTATTTTTGGTAAATATTTATTTTTTATATTTGTTTGAAATCAGCTGATTTAAATTCAAAATAACACACTTAAATATGAGGGGTTGTTCACAACAGTCGTATTTTTTCATGCTATTACTTTAAGACTTATGACTTTGTGACACCTTGTGAATTCCCCAATTATTCACAAATTTCATATATCAACTTTTAATTTCATATTTTTGAATTTTCTTTTTTAAATTATTTTTGTATAGATGTTTCTTACAAACTGACATTAATTGTTTAAAATCACATAAAAATAAAAAAGGTTCTTGATGAAACGAGTCTCGCAAGTTTGCCCATTTGCACAAATGGCAATTTTAAACGATATCATGAAAACTCTTATTATTGGGGTATTCACAAGGTGTGCTATCATATTTTATTGTCATAATGTTCTATCATTTTACAATGGTTTTAAAATATTGGTGTTGCTTTGTAAACAAAAAGTATCTTAAATAAATAGAACTTTGCTTGCTATGTTTTTTGTGCTGTCGTAATTAATCCGAAGAGACCTGCGCTGAGCGGCTGAGCCGAGCCGCATTAGTTTTTGTAAGCCGTCGCCGTTGTTGGTAAAATTTTATCCGGCTAACATCCGAATTAAAAATGCGACTAGAAATTTTTGCAACAAATTACTTGCGGCGTCAAATCAGATTTAAATTCAAAATAGCACACTGAATTAAGAGGGGTTGTTCACAACAGTCGTATTTTTTTCACGTTATTATTTTAAGACACATGACTTTATGACACCTTGTGAATTCCCTATATGTGTTTTCTCATATTTATTTATTGAATCTTCTTATATTAATATATTAACTAACAACATTTAATAAAAATTTCATATTAATTCCTAAGTTTAATATTGTATTAAGGAAAATACATGATTCCATTATAAGAGAAAAAAAAACACGAACATAAGCAAATAATTTCTTTTATATACTTTAAGAACGTGCAAGAAAAAGAACCCGTAATAATCAAAAAACTTGTTAAACTTCTAACAAAATCCGAACAAAACTACTTCAATTTAATTTTACCTCAATTGCAAAACTTGCCTGCCGTTTTGCCGACGGTTGTTTATTTCATCTTTATTTCAACTTTCATCGCAAACATTCTGGTATTGTACAAACAAACAAGATATTTATGTTTGTTTTTTGTCTTTTTGTTTTTGGTGCTGTTGTTGTTTTTTACTGCTTTGGGGAGCTGAAACCACTTGTGGCGTTTTATTTAATTTAACTACACGACGAAAACTGCACGCTTCCATGGTCACACAATTACGGATGTAATAAAGTAATTTGCCATAATTGTAATTGAACTAAACTTATTGTTAGGAAATACTCACACGTACAATTCCTTACAGCCGAAAATTAAAAGAATTGAAAGAGCAACGAATAAGAAAAAAAACAAAAAAAAAAAACCTTAAGAATGAAGGAGTAGGCAAGAAACCAGGAACGAACAACAACATAAATGAATACAGTAGTGGCAGCAGCAAAACAACCGATTGTTATTGTTGTCAGTAGAGAAGTTTGAGCAAGTGAATGAACAGGATTAAAAACAATGAATATAAAAACATGCCAGAAGACAAAGTTGCTGCATACCGGAAAACGGAACTAAAAAGCTCACAAACCGAATTTAACGAACTAAAATCTAATACAAACATACACACACATACAAAATAATGCGATAACTACATTTTCTTATTCTTTTGTTATTTCATGTTATTGTTTTTAGCTCCAATATTTGTAAGGAGAAATAGTTTATTTCGTTTTTTTTTCTCGATATTTTTAAGCATTTGTGCAGTTCCGAACACAGTTGACATGTTTGACGGTGATAATCATCGTCATTTTGTTTGTTTTTATGATCTAAATTTAAGGATTTTTTAAACAATATATTAATTATTTTAGTTAACTCATATTTTTATGATAATTTCGATTTCTTTTTTTATACCCTCCACCACAATTGTAGAATAAGAGTATACTAAGTTTGTCATTCTGTGTAGAACTTTTTAAATATACATCTAAGACCCCATTAAGTATGTATATTCTGGATCTTTGGGTAACTATTAGTCGATTAAGCCATGTCTGTCTGTTGAAAACACGAAAAGAAAAGAGTTTTGGTGCCAACTTGCCTAAGCAGTTTATGATGGAAATCCAGCATAATCGTATTAGCATAAACATATTTATGAACACAAATGTGAAGCAAATACACCTGAAATTGAACGAATTATTCTACCCATATAATGCCCACTCATGAAATACTTTTGCCTTCGGGGGTAATAAAGGCGCCTATTATGAGTTACAATCGATAAACGATTTCCGCTGGCTATCGACTATCGAATGTTAATTTGGATTATGAGTTGGCAGCACTGTCGAAGATTTCGTTGTGCATCGAATTTTTCAACGAAACCAAATTTGCTTTCGACGGTGCAAATGAATGTAAAAAACTTGTTGAAAATGTAACTATTTGTAAATTTTTTTTGTGTTCGTATACTAAATACCATATTCTTTATCAGTTTTGTCCATTTTATGCAAGTCCAACGTCGTAAACAAAAATTGGAAACGGGCATATTCCTTATGGAACAAAATTCTTTTTTGACCAAATGATTTGCAGCAAAGTTCAGCATGTAAAAAAGTGGGATGAAACTTCACTGAAGCTAAATTATTTGAAAACAACCATAAATCCGCCGTGGTCACGTTTAACTTTAGTTTTATTTTTTAAATTTGTAAACAAAAATTTTTTATTTTAAGTGACAGCTGATCGAAAATGTACTACTGTGAATTAACAAAATCACAATAGTAAATTTTTATCGAATGCGCGCCATAATACCAAAAGAAAATTCGTTCGATCTGCTTATTCGACTGCTGTCGAAAATCGAATTTAGTTCATAATAGGCATCAAAGACTCGGCACAACCGAATAAACCACAATGTTTGGTTTGATAAAAATGTATTTTTTTATTTTATGAAAATATCCGCGATTTGAGTATCTACATCAGAATGGTCCAACGTTGTATGGCCATTTTTCAAAGTGAATTCTGTACATAAAGCAGTAAATCTGTAATTTTTCTATTTATACTTAAAAACTGTTCCTTACTGCATAATAAAGCAGTTATTTGAATGAAACTGCTTTTTTAAAGTTAAAAAAGTATTGGATCATTTTTTTGTCATTAAATGCTTATAAGCCATAATTTCGTTCCTTTTTTCTTTTGAAATATAAATAAACCATAACAGAAAATAGTTTATTCATAAAATTAATATACCCCACGAAATTTCGTTATCAATTTTATGAAATTTTCAAAATAAACAAACAATTTACCCTTGACCTTGTCATTTGATCTTTGTCCTGGTTCGATTTTGATCCAATTTTCAGAATATAGTCCTTGTAGTTTATTTATAATTGGAGCTTAAAATTATAAATTAACTTTACCCTATTGATCAATTTTGTGCAAAAAAAGCATTTTCCTCGAAATCCATAAAAATCAAAGCGTTGCCTAACCCAAGTGTACCGGAGGATATTTCTAAAATTTTTTTATTTTCATTTTCGTAGGTGTTTTAATGAATCGCAATTTTTCGATTTTATTAAAGAATATGTTTTAAAATTTGAAAAACACCCCAAAAATTTTGTCCGTTTGTGACATCACCTGAGGACAGGTTTACGCAATCCAATAAAAACCTTTTTCCATCCATATCTCACAATTTCGACCCTTTTGAGTAAAAAACGAACAACGCTTAACTTTTGCGATTCTGACCTGAAATACCTTAAAAGGTGTTCTATAAATCGCAATCGCGAGAAGTTTGCCGGCTACCAATTGCAAAAGTGTGCTCAAGGGAACTAGAATATTTTAAAGAAACTATGCCAGATCGCAAGCAAAATGCTCGAGTTTCACACCATAAAATAAATCAGGCGTTTTGCAATTTCAAATCGTACGATTGTTAGAACATGGTCGAATGGCACAAATTGTAGAACATTAATTTAACACTTTTATTTTGACAAGCGGGGCCCCTGGCAAGTTAACCTAATTCGGGTACGCTGAATCCAGTGGTACTAACCGTTTTTTAGGTGAGCTCCCTTGTTTTCGAGATATACTGTTATTTCTTGTTGCTTAAACTGATAAACACATGTTCTTAATAAAATTTTAAATGAAATTAATATTAATAAATTTTCTAAATAAAGGGTTGCAGTCCATTTAAAAGAATTCTAAAGCAAATTGCAATACAATTACTTTGTACCAAATTTAATCTAAATACCATCATAATAAGAAGATTTATGAGCACAAGGGCTCTATTTCGAAGACCAAAAAGGAGGCTTTGAAAAATTCACGATAATATGGTAAAAAGAAACATAGAAGATCAAATCAAATCCCGATTTGATTAATGACATTCCTGTCAAATAATGTCAATATTCAAACAGACCAGTGTTTGAAATTTGAATTCCCTAAAAGAGTTGGAAAACACTAAGCGAAGTTATCCAAAGATAAATTTGCTAGGAAATATTTGTGCAAACTTCCGTTATCACTGACGTGTGAAAGTTTGTTTTCTAGAGCTTAATTGATAGAAACTCAGCAAAGAAACAGGCTTAGCATTCCTTTTATTAACCAAGATAGTTTTTCTGTTACAAAAACATCCAATCAAATTTATTTAAAACGATTTTTAAATCGATTTTAAATTGCGATTTTGTAATCTATTTACCATTCCCTATTTTAAACGTGAAGATCTCGAAAGTGCCATTAACTCAAATTAAGCTTTTTGCCATAGAAACTATGGACCACTTCTCGTTTTCAATGGACTTGGTCCTTGTGAAAATTAGTACCTTTGTACCAAACTTCATCAAACTACCTCCAAAATTGCGGCCTGCACATTAGGCACAAAATTTACATGGACAACCAGCCGAACGGACATTATCAGAACGATTGAGAAACTGATTCTAAGTCGACCGGAATACTGGAAGGTTGTTCTTGAACCAATATTTTAAGGTGTTACGAACATTATCATCAGTTTATTTGTAGAAAGTATTTATGCATTAAGAAAAAGATGTACTTGTAGTTATGTGCGTTTGAATTTCTTTAATGAAGTCGCCATTTTAATCGCAGGAGTCTACATACATGCTACATTCGTGCATATAGAGTTTAATAAAACGAACCATAATCAATCAAAAACTTGAATTCAAATTTTTGTACAGTTAAGTCCGTTTGCATTTAAGATTTAAAATAGTTATTTTTTTCTTAATTAAAAATATGATAAGAAAAACAACGAACGATTTTAAACAATTTGTTAATTGATTCAATAAAAAATAAATACCATAAAATCTATATTTTATTCAATTACTTCAGTTGATTCAAACTAAAGGTACGTTCAGACTGATGAAATATTTGAAAGCAAACATCAAATATTTCAGTAACGTAGTCTGAACACAAAAAATTTTTGAGTGTCAAATAAAATAAAAGCTGATTTTGAGCAAATAAAAGTATTTGCCGGCAAACAAATATTTGTCCAATGTGAACATAGTGTGAACACAAAATATCAAATATTTTAGTTATTTTTGAGCAAACATTTATTTGATATTACAAAAAAATTGCAAGAGCAAACAACGACAAATTATTTAAGTCATGTTCCCGATAGAAGCAATTTTTCCTGTAAGTTTTCGGATTCTCTACAGTTTTAAAGATTTTTAATAATTAGTAGACTTTGCTATCATGCCGCTATTAGCAAATTTTTTGCGAATTTCCGTTAATTTGGCAATTTTTGTCGAATTTATGCAATTCCTTATAGTTTTAGGGACTTTTAATCAATTTTATGGCTTGTATTAAATATTAAAATTGTTTGCGAATTTTCGATATTTTTTGCAACATTTTTTTTTGTTTTTACCCGACATTTTGTTTTTTAACCGATTTAGCGATTTCAAATATATTTTAGACTTTGTTTCCAAGTTTGCAATTTTTCGCAAATTTTAGCTACCCATTGTCTTCCAGTTTTTTTCCTTTTACATTCTCCTGTTCTAACACTATAAGAGATGCTGCTCCACAGAATAAAACAAATAAAACAGCTTCTGCGCTCATTTTTACTATTTGGGAAATATATTTTTATTTTTAGACACTTTCATTAAATAATTATTTGATGCAAATATTTGTTTTAGTCTGAACGCATGGCAAACATGAATTAATTTATTTTATTTGACACTATTTGCCAACTGTTTTATCAAACAAAAATTGTCAAATATTTGAGCTTAGTTTGAACATTAAACAAAATATTACACTGGAAAGCCTACGAATACAGGAGAGACTTAATACAGCTGTAAACAAAAAAGATGACAAAGACCGAACGAATGCAAATTACACGATTGCAATATTATAATTTAGTCCATTTTCAACTGTGATACTGACATTAAGAAAAGTTTAAACTGTGATATTTTTAATAATTATACATTTATATTTTTGTTTTATGTATGTGTTTAATTGTACTGTGTGTATTGTTTAAAACCACATTTAAATTAAAAATGAAAATGTAAATACAAATTCAAGATTTTATGTAAGTTAAATTCTTCTTTAAATGTATTGTTGTTTTTGATGTTAATGTACTAAATATTATTGCTTTTTATAATTTGTTGTTGCCAGATTTCAATAAAAATAATCCCTGAAGAGGTAGGAAAACAGCCTACGAAACGTCGGAGGAAAATATGAAATAAATCTTTTATTTACATATAGGAAATAATTAGACCTTGAAAGCCTGTTTGGAAAACCAAAAAAACATTAAAATATTTTTTTGTTTCACAAAGTTTGAAGCAAATATCAGAACAAATATTTTCGTCAAATATTTCATTAGTCTGAACGTACCTTAAGTAAATAAATAATTAAAATTCAAATTGAATAGAGCAAACTGGCAATTAATTTATTTGTAAAATTCTATTAAAATTTTTATTAAATAAATTTAAACTACTAGTGGTAGGAATAATGTAGTGTATTACATACAATACTTAAATTCGTGAAATCGCTCCATAAATGACCGTAAGTCCTGTGCCCATTTTCGGAAAACACTTTAAAAATCCTTACCCTGCAAAGAGTACAGCTTAAATTTTGATTTTAAAAAATGTTTTCTTTGATTTATTTACTTCTTTAATTATTTTCAGCACTTCTTACGTTAACATTTCTATTTATTTGTTGGGCACGCTTAAAAAGAATAACATCGTTAAACTTTTTCTTTTTTTTTTCAATGACAGTATTTACAGAGTTAAGCAAATAAATGTTAAATATCAATATTTTGTACCCGGAATTCGGGATTCGCTGACTCCTGAAAATCCCAATATTTTTTGGAAAAGGGATTTTGGGACTGGCATCACTATTTCTAAACAACATTATAATGCTACTTTCTAGCGGCATTTTCTGCAGATTTTTCTAATTAAGAAAAAACAGAAATTATTTATTCATAAGTCTAATAAAATATCAACAATAAGGTATCAAAACAATGGTTTGATTATTTTAAATTTGAAAGAAACCCATATAAAAATGTATGCTTTTTCTTAGATCGAATTAAAAATTACTCTTTTTTATTTTTATTTTTATGTATTGTTAATACATAAGTCTAAGGAATCCCAGTTTCTTTATGTCTACAAATTTTAATATTGAATCAAAAATTTCTGTCTTCTTTCCTGAAGAATATTTGGCACACAAAAGCAATCAACTTACACACAAAACTCTTCCACAATATTAAATATTCAGGCTTATTTGAAACAAAACAAAAGGACTGAAATGAAATGGATTTAATTTAGTTTTGGTCTTAAATTCTACAACTTCTTTTATTTGTGCTGCTGCTGCTGTTCGTTTTCAAATTCATTCTAGTATGTGGTTAAAATTTTTCTCTATTTATGGGCATGAAAAGTGTGTATCTATGCATGTGTGTGACTTTGTTTGTGCAGAGGTAATAATAATGGGATTTTTAAACACACTGATCACACTCCTTTTGTTTTCAAGCTGCGGATAGAAGTTTGTTGTGAGTTTAACAATGGCTGATGATGGGCGGGAATGATTTAAAGTGGCAAACGAGCTATAGAAGCAGAATGTAGTCCGATTTTGTGGGTGCTTTGCATATAAAAGTAGTTAATTATTGCGAACACAAAGTCACAGATCGACCAACGGACGGACAGAAAGGAAAAATAGTCAAAAATTCTATTGTTGAGTTTATTAAGTGTACAATATCCTTTTCTTGTTTATCCTTCCTTATTTTACACTCGTTCATTCATTTAGACGTTAATTTAATACTTTTATTGTTGTATGTATTTTTGTTTTTGTTGTTTAAACCAAAGTGCTAAGTTATGATGACTTTA
The DNA here is from genome assembly GCA_963931875.1 of Pollenia griseotomentosa. Classification (NCBI taxonomy): domain Eukaryota; kingdom Metazoa; phylum Arthropoda; class Insecta; order Diptera; family Polleniidae; genus Pollenia; species Pollenia griseotomentosa. Next base: position 142,667,336 of record OZ007560.1, on the reverse strand, counting down.
TGACACTCTGACACTTTTAATCCTTTTGTTGAAATTTCATTTTATTTATTTTGTAGTCGTCATCTACATTATCATCATCACAGTGATCATGTTTGTAATTATTGTCCTTGTTGTGTTGTAGAGGACATTTATTTGCATTTTATTGTAGTACTAAGTATGTATGTATGTTTGTAGTACTTTTGTGAATAGACATTTTTGTTTTATAATTGTATTTTTGTTTTTTTTTTTTTTAATTATTTTATTGTTATTCTGAATTTGGTTTAACAAACGAGATGTGCCTGTAATTAAACATCTTACTGTCATCAAAAGGGGGCTGACATAAAGAAAATGCTACGTGTTTATGAAATTGTAATTTGATATTGATATGTTGCAATCAAAGTTATTCTGCAGGTTTCAAGTAGATAATTGGAATCTCAAAATTATGTTTTATATTAGTTTTTATTACTTTTTAAATTAAGAATAACAAGAGACGAGACTTACATATTTGTTTAGAATTTTAGAAAAAAACAAGTAAGAGTGCTATATTCGGCTATGCCGAATCTTATATACCCTTCACCATGATGAGATAAGTACAAAAAGTTATATACATACATAACGCTCTTTAGATAGGTATAAATAAATATTAATTGAGCCACGCCAAATTTCATTTCGCCATGCCTAATAATAAAAAAAAAACAAAAAATGTATATATGTACCTAAGCCCGTTTACTCTTTTGCAAAGTGGATGTTTGAAATTCGTTTTATAATCGTAAAATCGTTTTTTAGAACATAAAAAAATTTAATAAAAAAAATGAAAACAAATCTTTTTGGGATTCGAACTGGCAATATCATCAGTCTCAGAAGAGAACTTAACAACTCGGCTACGAATGCTTTTACTGAAGAAGCGTTATATTTAAATATATTGAGTCTATGAGTTTGTTTCTTTATTTGAGCGGTATATCATATACATGCATTAATGTGTATGTGGTTGCGTAAAATTAAACACATTACAAATAAAATCCACCACTTGTAGTGAAGGGTATAAAAAAAACAACAACAAAAACCACATTACCAGCACTGTATTACCATAGCCACTGTATGACCGTAGAAATCAAAATTGAATTGGTTTGTATGTTATGTTTATGTCGTTTTGGTAATACAGTGTTGGTATGGTAATGTCACGTCTAATTGGACCTTTAAAGGAAAACATTTGAGGCAGTCGTGGTTTTTTACTCATATCTCAGCCATTTGTGGACCGATCTTGCTGAATTTTAAAAGCAAACAATTCCGGATCATATGTGACATAAATGTATAATAACCTGGCCCCCATCATATATGGGGTCTTCGGAAAATCCATTTCAACGAACAGACGGACATCGTTAAATCAACTTCGCTTCTCATAAGGACCCAGAATATATATACTTTATAGGGTATAACATCAATATTATAGAAATTACAAACAGAATCACAATTTTATATATACCCTATTCACCACCTGTGGTGAAGGGAAACTGTAGCTATTGCCGCTCTCCAGATATACAGAAATCTTTAAAGGTTTTGTATGGGATGTGCCACGCTCACTTGACCAATCCCACCCCACATTTCGTCGGATGTTGTGAACTGATAACCAAAATCTGGTACCTATTTTGGAAACTTGGGCTCTTGCCGTTCTCCAGATATACATAAAAATAAAATAAAAAACAACAAAAGGTTTTTGGGAAAATTAGAGGCAGTCGTTGTTTGTTGCTCATATCTCAGCCATTTTTGGACGGATTAGGCTGAATTTCAATAGCAAACAATTCCGGTCTATAAGTGACATAAATATATAACAACATCCCCATCACATCTGGGGTCTCCAGATTTTCCGAAGCCCCCAGAGATGACGTTTGCTTGGTTGGCTTATATTTCTGGCAGGTATTCTTATTATAATTTTAAGAGCCAAAGAGCCAAACTTTCCAAATTAGGTACAAACATTTAGACTACCAATATACAGCATCTCAAAAAATGTGCGCGGGATTGGAGAAGTGGGCGTGCTACCTCCCGTACAAAAAATATAAGAAATTGTATAAAAACCTGAATTTTTGGACTGTCATAGTTTACATATACTAGCATAATGTCTAATACAGTATTTTTCGGTTAATTGCACATAAAAATTTGCACAACTTTTTGTTCAATTAACCGGGGAACCAATTAGCCGATACCCGCTTAATTGAACAATTCGTTCAATTACAAGAATCCCGTTTAATTGAACAATTCGTTCAATTACAAGAATCCTCAAATGAGCTAAGTTGTGAACAACGAAACGGGTAATATTTCATTTTAATGATATTCAAACAACATTCCTTCTTGGTTCAGTTCTCTAGGGGGTTCGTTAAGGTTAGAAGCTGTGAGTCCGCTTGTTCGAATCTTGGTTTTTCAAAAACAAAAGTTTTTTTTAATTTTTATGTTCAAAAACGATTTTAAAAAAATATTTACCAGTTTTCGCTTTTTAAATTTAATTTATAATGAAGTTTTTAGTATTGTAAAAATGTATTTATATGTAAAAATTATTTAGTTTTTGTCTAGTTGCTCTGTATTCTGCTCGCAGAATGGTGAAGGGCATATAAGATTAAATAAATAAATTAAAATTAATTAAATTTAATTTAAACAATAATAATAAAAAAAAAAAATTTAAGATAATTTAATTTAAATATTTAAAAAAACATTTTTTTTTTTTTTTTATTTTTCGAATTTATTCTGAGTTACATTTCAGGTATGTATTTTATAAAGCTTTTTTTTTTTTTTTTTTTTTTTTTTTGTAATAGTTCTATTCCTTAAAAAAAAGCTTTATAAAATACATAACTGAAATGTAACTCAGAATAAATTCGAAAAATAAAAAAAAATAAAAAAAAAAAAAAATGTTTTTTTAAATATTTAAATTAAATTATCTTAATTTTTTTTTTTATTGTTTAAATTAAATTGTTTTTTGTTTACTTATATAAAAATTGTAGTTAGTTATTAAGTTATTAATTAATTAATGATTTTAAGTTTAACATATTCTCAGTTCCATACTGCAAAATAAGACTCTTAGATTGTGTATGAAGCAATTCAATTAATAAATAAATAAATAAATAAAATAAAATAAATAAAAAACCTTTTTATTATGGAGGTATTTAGACTAAACTGAGTCCAAAAATATTATTTGCCATCTAAATCATACTACCGTATTTTACTGGAATCTGTTTATATTTGACCATAGCTCCCATACAAATACCACTTTCAAAAAAAGCTTTTATTGCCATAACTTTCTTTTATTTCCTTTAAAGAAAGCTACTTTATCGTGGCAATATTGTGCTGGGAACTCCAGAACTGATTATAGGATAAAATATATGTTCTTTATTTAAATATTATATTTATCTCGGTACAAACATACATATCGATAACTTAACGAAAGTTCATGTTGAACATAGGGCGATTATGAATTATATTTTTCGATTGTTACCGAGATTTATAACTTGGTTTCATGAATTGTTAATAGGGTTTTTTCCCGGGAATTCCCGGGACGGGAAATTTCAATTATTTTATTTCCCGTTTTCCCGGGATTTTTCTTGCGGGATCCCGGGAAATAAGAAATTCCTCATCATTTCAGAAAATAGCTATTTATTCTTTGAAATTTTGTTTTCTATTCTCTAAAAATTAGCATCTGTGGATGGGTTGTGGATTAGATCAATTGCAAGAAATGAGCACATGTATTTAAATCCATGTCTCCTGATGAAATAAATCTACTAAAAGCAGAATGGGCAGTGCAACAGATGATAATTATTACATTTAGTAAAGTGAAGAGTTAATAAAGTACATTAATTCAAAATAAGATGCAGGCAGTAAAGATACCTAAGCCTATCGCTCCTTTATTGCAACATAGTCATATCTACAAAAACAAACGATCTTGGCAAAAAGCGATTAAAGTTTTCCAAATTTACCGATTTAAAGATATGTTTTGCTATAACTTCGGTTCAGTTAGAGATATAAAACGAGAAGGTATGAAGGCAAACTTTGCTAAAGTTACTTAAAATTTTGAGATATGACATGACTATGATGCAATGAAGGAGCGATATGTTTATTAGGTGATAAACACAAATTGTGGGATATTAAATTCGTTTTCCGTACTGTTAAAATTGAAAAAAATATAGTTATTTTACGAATAATTTTATTTTTTAACATTTATGTTTGTTATTCAAAAAACAAACTACCAAAAAAAAAAAATGTTTTTTCCGTATTTATTTTGTTATGTAGTTTCATTTTTGTAGGTTAAAATATATTTTTTAAAAGTTAAAACTATTCAATTTTAAGGAATATGCTGTTAAATAAATAAAAAGTAATTAGTATTGTGGTTATATTGTTGAACTATTTATGGTTTCAATCCAAATTTTTTTTTTTAATATTTTTAATTAGGCTTAAGTTCATTAAATTTCATTTTTATTTAATTATTTTTATGAAGAAAGGAATTTGACAACATGAAAATTAATTAAAATTGTTATTGATAATCTTTCATTCTTGACCGTGGCTGGGGCTCGCACCCTGGCCGGCAGGTTTCCATGACATGTTTCGATCGCAACCACTCGATCTCCTCAGATCGAAGTTTGCTTTTTTTAAATGATTATCCATTTTAATTGATTTTACATGTTTTTCCTTACTTCTGTTTTTTCCGTACTTTTGTCAAGAATTCCTCTTGAAGTCCAAAGTACATTTTCCGTTTTCCCATTTTTGTCTTTCTTTTTCCTGTTGACCTTTTTCAGCAAAACTTGAAGGACAAATGAACACATAGAGCTCGTGCCTTAGCTTTAACAATAATAATAATTAATTTAATGAAAATTAAATTTGATGAACTTAAACCTAATTAAAAATATTTAAAAAAAAAAAAAATTGGTATAAATAAAAAGCTTAAAAATTTAACTAAAAACCATTTGTTTTAAATGAAATGTAAATAATCCGTTTTTTAAATGAATTTTAAGTTGTTTAAAATGAATTTTCGTTAGAATTTAACTACATAATATTTTGAGTATATATGGGGCAGTCCAAGTCAAATCGGACAGTTTGGAGAAAAATATTTTTTGATTTCCTATGTTCCTTCTCAACAGCACACTTCAGCAAATTTTCAGATATTTTTGGCTAATGGTTACAGAGATATCGAATATTAAAAAATCGCGTTATAAGAAAACTATTCCAATAAAAAATTGAGCTTCAAACGAGAAACAGGTTTGTAAGGGAGAAATTTAAGGGTTTCGCTTACCATCTCGCTTACGGAAGGCATGAATTTTATACGGTGAGTTTCCACTTTGAAGCAACACATTTTTGACACATAAAGCGCATAAAAAATTGTTGAATGTAACGATCACACTGAATGTTTTGATACAGTTATTTTTTAGTATTTTCCCTTACAAACCTGCTTCGTAGTAAGGGAATGCCGTGGCACTTGAAATGTTATTTTTTTATAAAAGTTGTTAAGAGGTCTTTCACTTACTTTTCTGCATTTCTGTATGTCTTATTGCGTAGCGCATAATTGTGCGCTTATTTTTATAAATGTACCGTTAGTGCTTCGCAAAATAATAAAAATTTTTATTGGGTATGTTTAAATAAATATTCATAACTTTTTTCAATATTACTCCAAATAAAAGATTTTTTTTTTGTATTTATTCTTTTTTTGTCTAATATCCAATAAAAAGTAGAAAAAAAAATTGCACAGTGGGCTTGGCTGCGATTTTCGAGATTTAATATTTTAAATAAATCTTTTTCACTGTTTGTATTCTTTGATTTTCTTGAATTTTTTTGTATTGAACTACGACTTTTTCCACAAATTTTAAGACCCATTTGGTTGTGGGATTAATATAAATACTATTTTTTCTGATTTTTTGAAATTTGTTAAAAAAAAATTTTCCATTAACTGTGTTAAATTAACTGTGCAAAAATTTTTTAGGATTCAGCAGTACATATTTTGAATACTAATTCATTTAATTTGTTATTTGCATTGGCTATTTCTAAATGGTCATAAAATAACTAAGAATTATTTCAATACGGTTTTTTACTTTTATCTAAGCAAAATATATTAACCCTCTAATGCCAACTTTTAGAATAAATGGGAATATATTATTAAAATAATTTTTTTAGGGTATTTTTGGGCCACTGAATTCAAAAAAAATATTTTTAAGCCCGTACGATGAGTCGTTTACGTTCCAGATGAGAAAACATCTAGGAGTTCCTTGAGGCACCCTTGGGTATCTAGTAATAAAAACACATATAAATTTGGAGAATTCTGTTTGTTAGTTTGTATTAAAAATAAAAAGTAATGAAACAAATTAAAAATATTTGGTTTTGTTTATGATAATTAAAAAAAAACTATTTTATTATTTGAGTATCATGAATAAGTTTGCACTTTGAACAAAAGCATTGTGTTCGAGATTGTTTACAATGCTTTAAGAGCTTTTAGGAGCTTTCGAAGCTTCTACAAACATTTTTCTAGATCTTTAAGCAATTGTAAAAAAATGGAAATTAATAAAAATTAGTTATATATTGGACGTCAGTAGAAATTTTGTAAATCCTGCCTTGAGGCACTCTTAGGCATTAGAGGGTTAATGATCATAGCACGCTTCACCAATTTCATGCACACATAATTTTATTTCATGATAGATGCTTACTTAAGGACGTCATACACTATCCCTCAAAGTCTTTACTAATTTACGAAAATGCAACCCTGTCATAATAAGTTGTTATTGTTTTTTAAAAATGTTCAATTAAAAATTAGATCAGGAAAGCACTTTTGAAAAATACGTAAGACTTTGTGGGATAGTGTGTAACGGCGTTTAGCTGTACACAGAAAAAATTCTCCAACATTTTTCACCAATTAAAGCATTAATCAAAATTATAATCAGTTTTAATTAAAAATTTAATCCAGTGAATTAAACGTTTAATCAAGTGAATTAAACGTTTAATTAATACTATTAACTGGTTTAATTAATACTATTAATTTGTTTACTGGTGCAAATTTAATTAATTTTTAATTAATATTACAGATTTTTTAATTGAAATCAATTTTTATTTTTTTCTGTGTACTAACTAAGAACGAACAGTTCCTATAGTGCTTTAAAGAGACTGCTTCAAACGGATTTTGTGTCCTTTTCCATCTACAGATTGTTATTTTGAGAAATGTTGAGATTATCCAGGAATCGATGTCCTTAAAAATATATTAGACGATGTGTTTGACAACAATGCTATTGAAAATATTATGTTTCAATATTGGATATCTAACCCTCGTTGCAGCCTTGAGACACTTGTGAAAAACTCTTCGAAATTCGTTGATATATTTTGCAAACCTCTTGCCAGTTTTTTAACACATGATTTTATAGCAAAAAAAACATTTTAATTGGATAGTAGACAAAAAAGAATAAACAATATTTTGATATTTAAGAAGTATTCATTTTTGAAAAATTCTAACTGGTAGCTATAGAAACTAATTTAATTTTTTCCTCATCGCATTAATTAGTAATAAATCACAAAATCATGCATAATTGTAACAAAATTTATTTTCTTTTTATATTTGCACCAAAACGAAAGTCACGTGTAGACGGATTTTATTTTGGTTGAATGGCTTTTGAAAACATTTGTTTTCAAATATCAATTCAAAATAGATTAAAATCTGACATTCTTTACACGCATAAACCTAAACAAAAATTTTAATAGAATTACAGCTGTTGTATCTGTGTGTGTATGCGAATGATAGTAGTGGATGTGTGTGTGTGTAGAAAATAAAAGATAATGAAAAGCAGGCATGTAGTTTAACCCTCCAAAACTCAAATACCCAATAAATTTAGCATAGATCCGCCCTTGTTACATCATGGAATCCCAACTTTTAGTGACGCAGTTGTTGTTGTCAACGAAGATTTTTTTTATAAGTTTTCAATTTCACTTGGAAAATGCATGTGGATGAAAGACATCAACACAATGAATAACTTATTTTTGTACAATTGAATGAAGTAAAAAAAAAAAAAAAAATTGTTACATATAAACAAATTGAGTACACATGTTTGAATATTCAAAGATTTTCTAATAACATTGCAACAACTACAAAATTAAGAGATTTTCAACAATTGGGGCCAATAGCATTTTGTTGTTCTTTAAAGAATTTTTTCCATACAAAAACATAAGCACATGCACTTAAGGAGAAAACTAATTTTTCGTTTAAAATATGTCGGGCAATGCAATGGTTGTAATTGTTGTATATTTGTCGTTATGCTTATCCTTCACAAAGGAAGTGAATTGTTGTTGTTAATGTTGATACATATGTCCGTACATATGTATAACGATAGCATCTTAGTCATTTTATATAGTGTATTGTTTGCCAGACCTAATGTCTAAAAAATATTTTCGAATCGATAGTCAATTTCTCCATTTAAATGTCGAAAATATCAATCAATAAGTATGGATAAATTGTAAATGTATCTGTTTGTATTCGTAAAACATGAATAAATGAATACGTGTCGATCTGTTTCTTCTATTTTTAATAAGAGTAATTGAAGTGTGTATGCGTTTGAAGAAAAAACTTTTTTCGTTTAGATAAAACATAACAAGGAGTGTGTGTTTTATGATTTATTTGGGTGAATTGGTTTAGAAGTTATACGATTGCGTTGATATTTTTTTAAAATGGCCGAAAGCATTCGAAATTCGTACATCCTCAGCAATGAACAATAGTTGATGCTGCTTTAGAGTGGTTTACGTTTATTTGCGTCACCTTCACCATGTCCAGTATCGACGACCGTGACATTGGCGTCGTCCTGGTCTGATTCCAGGAGGGCGTTCTCATCAGCCAATTCACCCATGCGTTCAAAGAGCTCACCCAGAATGTCAGAGACGGATGGTGTCTTCTTTGTCACATGGCTGAATGGAAGCGTCGTTCGTGCAGTCCACGGACTGCGTAGGCTCCACAACCTTCGGAGCGGGATCGCCCTTGTCATCACTTCGGTAGACACGGAACAAGATAGTACTAGAACCATAGTAAATCTTGCCCTGTTTTTCCCTCAGTCGCTTCAAGGAGTCCTGATTCAGGACTACGATCGCCGTTCTTGAGGATCCTTCAGCTGCTGAGCTATTCAGTTATGAGTGGGAAGTTGGGTGTTGCAACACTGAATAATCTTCAAGATTTCCTCCGGTTCAAGATAACCGCCCTAACAAGGTGGTCTTTAGCCACCTCGCTGTAGGACCTATTAGTCGACTTTGGTTGCTGTCTAACGGTTGTCGCTTCTTCCTCCGAACGTTGCCGTTTAGGCATTGCCTTCGCAGGAGGTGAAACGCTCTGAGGCCCAGCAGGAAGGGCCTAAGCCCATGCCAATGAAGCTTCCTGTTCAGCGGAACAGTTGTAGCAATTTTCAACTTTAAATTTACTATGAATTCCAATAAACGTTAACCACACTGATTTTCAATAATTAAAGTCAGCTGTTGTTAAAGATCTTAAATAATTATTAAATAAAAGTAAACAACATCCATCACAATATAACCAAAACTCACAAAACAACACAGATTATGCTTGCATAAAAAGGTACTTAACGCAGATGCAAAAAAGGGTATTATCTCACACTCAATTATAACTGAGGGTAAGAAATGGAATAAATTTGCCACTGGTTTTTGCAACCTATTTAGTAGGGATTCATTCGGTTAACCGCTAATCGGTTAACCGATTAATTACTACCCGATTAACTGATCGGTTAATTTAAAATTGTCTATTTTCGATTAACGATTAAACCGGTTAATTTCAGTCGATTAACCGATTAACCGATGTTACATAATTTTTAATTTTTTGTAATATTATAACAAATTGTTTGTGTTTTAATTAAATGTTCCGTCTCATATACATGTTTAGAAAATATTTTTTTATACAATATCAGCCCAATTATGTTAATTCAATTGTAAAAATGGGAAAAGGTAAAAAAGTCCCGGGGAATTTTTAATCATAATTGGGCTGTATATTTCCTTCTAGCAAAATATTCTTAACAGAATTACCCGAAACAATTAGAAGTGTTAAACATTTTTAAAAATTAAATCAGGACTCTAACGGCATAATGGAAGATTTTATATGCTAAGATAAATCCAGGAAAAGGACTGAGAAATTAGATATTCTTTATTATGGCTGCTTCTGATTCCTCCAGCACCCACGATAATAGAAAAAAATTCCAAGTCAGGTGTTGTCAAAACTAAAGAAAATTATCGCTTTAATCCTAAACATTTAAACAAATTTTTTTTTCAAAATTTAATTAATCAGATCTCTTTAAACTATTGAAATTACTAATAAATAATAACAAGATGACCCGTGCGAATATTTCGCACCGTTAGTTGTCATTTTTGTAACATAGAACTGCATTACTATTAAGCGACCCTGTATTACCACATTTGAACAAAAACATATAATCATAATGACAACAGTATTATCATGCAGTTCTATATAAAATATAATTTTTTTCAATGAAAATATTAATTTTTCAATTTCTAATTATTTTTCGTCATTAGTGTTAGAAATAAGCTTTAAAATAAGATATCATTCATTAAATTTGATGCGGTGGTAGGGGTGATATTTGCAACCGACAAAAAAGTGCTTTAGAAATAATATATATGATAATCTAATTTTTTAATTTAGTTATAAAATTCTGTTTAATAGGGAAATATTTGTCAATAAAATTATTTCACTGCAGAAATCTTATTAAAAAACGACGTTTAAAATTCTTGCGTCTCGCGTTTTCGATTTCCAGAACACCCCTGATGATGTATTAATTCAAAAATACACATCACATATTTATGAATTATTTTTTAGTTTCCTCGTTTTAGATCAAGAATTGTTATTTTTGTTTTTTTAATAATAAACTCCAAAAAATAAATAATTTATGCATTTACCTTATTTATTAAAAAAAACTTTATAAATCGGTTAACCGATCAAAAACCAAATTAACCGATTAAACCAAAACCTTGGTTAATTAATCGAGCGATTAACCGATTAAAGCAAAAGCCCGATTAAATGAATACCCTACTATTTAGTAAGGAAAACGACAACTTCTCACACCTTTGCATATATTTTTAAAATAGAACAAAAAACCCGCGTGATTGTAAGCATACATGGAACATTATTGCCAGAAAAGAAAACATTATAAGAATAGTTTTTGTATGGAATAAGACATGGCGTTTTTGCCATACTTCTTTATATGCGTTTGTTTATATGAGATGTTTGTATATCCGTTATATGATACTTTTTCTATTAAAGATAATAATAGTTACATTCCCAAGCTTCCGTGAATAAATAGATAACATTTCTACTTATTTTCTATTATTTACTAATCTAACGTAATTTTTCTTAAAAATTTCAATAAAAACGAAAATAAATACGTATACATATACAAATATTGCGTTATATTTGTAGCCATCAGAAAAAAAACTTTAATGCATATATTTTGTATCCTCAATAGTAATTGCAGCCATAGTGACGACCCCCTTTGGGCAAACAAACGCCACTGAGCGCCTTTTTCTAAATAAGCAAAATTTCGCACCTCATTTGAACAGATTTCTGTGGGTCGTCATCATCATTAAGAGCATCCAACACTGTGGATGTACCAGCCACATAACAGTGGGAATCGCTTATTTGCTGCAATTACCGTTGCGGCAATGTCTGGTAGGGAATAGAAAGCATCTCGTTCCAACTGCCAACAGTATCAAACATTTTTCTAGTCCATGACGATGTAGCGGATTTGTTTATTTTTAATTACTGTTGCTGCTATTGCTCTTAGTGTTTGTATTGTTGTTCTTCTCAGATACCAATATTATGTTCTTTCCTGCTGTGATACTCCTAATTTTTCTCAAGTATGTACACGATAAAAAGAAAAACTACTTAAATTCCAGAGACAATATCGTCGCACCACTCTACTCCACACTTGCACAAGCAATCTCATCTCATCCATCAATTTATTTATTTTCTATTTTTCATTTATTTATTTATTTATTTATTCATGTTGAAGAAAATAATTGATTTTCTTGTTCTCTACTGTTTTATAAAAAATAAGTTTTCGTACACTCAGATATTTATAAAAAAAATATCAGAATAAAAAAGAAAATAAATAAATTTACAAATAAACAATAAAATGTAGCATTTTTATTAAATGATGCGTACTTTTTTTTTGGTGAGTAGACTGGTTGCTTCTCGGCGGCTTGGTGTGAGTTGAAAAATGACTAAATAATATTTATCTATTCACATACGAATATAAATAATTTTTATTTAAATACATTAAGTACGAATGTATGGATGGAAATACACCTAGTGGCAAAAAGTTGTTTTTGTTAGCCAAACATTTCGAAATACCCTTTGAGGTATATTTGTTCTTCTTTATGGGGCAAATTAAGTAAGGACCATTTTTTTTCTTCATTCTCAGTTTGAAAACAACCTTTTTTATCTCACGGTAATTTTGAAAAATGTATGCCTCATATTTGTATATATTCCTATACGTATCACTTAAGTGCTATTTTCGAATTTATCCACTGCTTGAGATTTAAAAATTTTCCTACGGCTTACAATTCATCGCGGTTCAAAATTTCTTGGAAGGTTTTAGAAATTTGCTTCCCTGCCAAAAATTTGGTTATCGTCCTAATGGGGTTATCTTCAAAAAAACTTTTTAATTAAATTAAATTACCTAAAAATTTGGTTTTATAAAGTTAAAAAACTAATTTTTTAAAAAAGAACAACATCAATTTGTACGTCGTTGGTTGTTGTGGAGCAAATTTAATTTTATTTTTTGTATGTTTTTCAATTGTTTGCCAAAATTTTATTTCTAAACTACTCCATTCAGTTGTTAATAGTGTGGTGCAGAAATGTGATTTTTTTTTATTTTTTTTTTTAAGAATAGTATTTTCTTATAGTGTGGAACAAAATATATAAATATTTTCATTAACTGTATCTAAATAAAATCTATTATGTTTATACTATTTTTATACGCATGCCGCAATAGTGGAGAGGGTATTACGTGCTTGTGTTTAGTCTAACAAGTTTAAGCTTTCGTGTCTATCAAAAACATGCTGCAGATTTTTCTAACGTTGCCAGCTTATTGATATAGACCAATAATCTTATGTAACACCCAAAAAAAAAAGAGTTTAAATTGGTAAAATCGCACCAACGATGCGACAATACGCTCGCATCGCTGCGTAAGATAACTCACTCGCCGAACTTGATCTTAAATAATTCGATTAGCGTACAGTTGGAACCACGTATTGCCCAGATTTATAGTGTCAAGCCGAAAAAATGGTCCGAAGACGCCGCGCCGCCATCATGAAGACCGCAACAAACGCTTATTTTTTCTAATAAAGTTGGAACTGGTACATCACGTATTCAGAAATTAGCTTCATCCAAAATATGTTATTCTTGTGTGTGCACCCGCAACGTAGTAATTACAAATTGAATAATTTGCAATCGTTCTTGAAGGGTGTATCTCCTTAGATTTAACATATACTCTGTTTAAATAAACCAAATTTCTGTCAATATTTAAAAGAATTTGCAACAATTGGTAAAAAAATTTGTTATTGTAGACTATGCAACGGGGTTGAAAAGCATAATCTTAATCCTAAAAAGAGGGAAATTATTTATTATTTATGTGCCTGTTTGCATGTGATTAGAAGGAAATTAAATTATACAATTTTTGTGTCTTATTTTATTTTAATTTTAAGCTCAAAAAGCAACAGGAAAGATGATTTTGCTTTAAAATTGGAACATTTTTTAATACATATTTATTTAGGAGGTATTGTTTGAATTATCTTAGGGAATTTTGTAGAAAAGTTCGACCCATGTTGATGCTAAAATTCTTTGTTTACAAATCTTAAACAGTCATAAATTATAAAAATATTAATCGTCAACAAACCAACATTTAGACGTTGGTCTGTTTCGGGACTTGAAAATAAAGGTAATCATGTAAACCACTAGTTCAAGGAAACAGCGAACGAAACGTTGCAGGACGGCCAGCAGGCAGGGAAACTTACTACGTCAGGCAATTTAATGTACACGTACGTTCTTTTATATGTGAAATATGTACTTGTTTTACTTTTTCTTTTGACTTACTTTAAGGTCCTCTATCCAATACAAATCCGGTCGAATCATATGCAAAAAATTGTTTATTAGTGTACACAAACATTTAACGCGGAACATATTTACTAAAACGAGAATGTAAGTACAACTACTTTGCATATATTTCTTTAAAATAACAACAACATGTGTTTGTGTATTTAAACCTTCTGACAATCCGAAGAAAATTACAAAGAGAATTATGAAAAATATAGAGTAAATATTCTTTTTTTTTAAGTTAAACTTATATTTTATTTGTTCTTAGTTTTTTTTCTCTACATCTGCATGCGGAGTGTAATTTATGATAATGCATGAATTGCTGCAGCAACAAAAACAACAATAGGAAATATAAGAAAAAAAAAACTAAGCGACAACTTGAAATGCATCAAACAAACACCAACCACACTTTGTACAGTTAAAGGAAGATCTCAACAGGACAATTGCGTGATATATCCATCCGTACATTGCACGACCACACATAGCGACAATTTACAGGATACTGAAGCTTTAATATTTATGAATGTATTTTATTTTATTTCCATTTCGTGGCACAGTTTGAGAGTTAGACAGGAAGTTAATCCCTGAACCATAAAAACTACCAACTGCAATAATTAGAACACACTTTTATTTCTTAGGCGCTTGTTTGTATTTATTAAATTTTTATTGTTGTTTAGAAGAAAATTTTTAACTTAAAATTAACATGCATAGAATGGAGGCAGATTAGTTTTAAGAATTTATACAAAAGTATATTCATATTTTTCCAGTTGGAGTTTTTTTAACTGCTTTCTATTTTTTCCTTAGAAAGTAGAAAATGTACAATTTATTAAACAGAATAAAAATTAAAAATCCACATTTCACAAAATTGTGCATATTTTGGGAGTGAAAAAGTCATCCAATTACTTTTATCAACTTGTTCCATTCAATACTATTTATTTTTTTCATCATCGATTCGATTGTACTTTCAATGAGTAGTAAAACCCTATACTCAGTTTGGCGATTTTGGTGACCAATTTTTTTATGGGTCACCTAAAATTCTAAAAACCAGTGGGCCCACAAAGAAAGGTGACTTCAGTTTTTGGCCTACACCTAATTCAGACTACGCGGTAACGCTTAACTATAGCAATAATATACCCTAGAGAAAAGGGAACTGGCACCAAACTTTTCACGTGATAGTTCTTAAGTGAAAGGGGCCGGTTCCAGCTCCAACACTTTATGTGAAGGGGACTTGTCACTTTAACATGGCGATTTTCTAGGAGGGGGCTAACTGGCACCTTTTTGACACTTTGTAGAAGTTCACTTAAGTTACCTAATTGAAAAAAATCAATTTCGGTTATAATAATGCCTGTTGCAGATATTGTCCCGAGTGAACCATATTAATATAATAGATTTTCTTCATATAAAGTTATAAAAATAGCCCGCTCAAAATCCAGTCCCGTGATTATTTTTGTGTCAATTACCTTTTCTCTGGAGTAACTAAACTTTATCACCAGTACAGCGATATGTCTTGTTTTCAACTTTCACAATTTGGTCCATTTTATTACAATGTTTTGTTTACTGGTCACAGGATAAGTGCTTTAACACAATTGACACAAATTACCAGCAAGGTAGCAAATAGGCTTTCGAACAAATTTTGTACAAATTTTTTGTGAAAAAATAGCTTTTTCTTGCAACAAGCAAATTTATTTTAAATATGGGTGTGCCATGAACGTTTTTTTCTTTTGGTATGGAAATCGATATTCAGTTTTCTCAGTTAATTGCGAACAAAATCAAAAGTTGTGCACCGAAAAAAATTCGAAGAATTAGCTAAATGTTTTTAGACCAAAACTGTGATTTTTGTTGCATATTAATTTCTTATGAATTTTAAAAGAACAAAAAATTAGTTTTTTTTCAAAATTTTTCTTTTTTTTCAAAAATTTAACGATGTCTCTGAAACTACTGGGCAAATTTAAAAATAATTGAAAATTAATTAAAATTGTTATTGATAATCTTTCATTCTTGACCGTGGCCGGGGCTCGAACCCGGGCCGGCAGGTTACCATGACATGTTTCGATCGCAACCACTCGATCTCCTCAGATGGATTTGCCGTTTCACACTCGCAGCCATCGACGACTGCTGACGTCAATAGTCAAACATCAATCCTTAAACCAAATTGTATTTTAACCTTTGGTAGATCGAAGTTTGCTTCTTTTGAATGATCATCCATTTTAATTGATTTTACATGTTCTTCCTTACTTCTATTTTCTCGTACTTTTGTCAAGAATTTTTCCTGAAGTCCAAGGTACAAACCAAGAACTACCCCCCCCTGTCTATTAGCGTCTGTTTCTCCTAGTTGGAGCGGCTAATGACTATGCGTCCGCTGGCCTTTTACGGTCAAATGTTGGGCCTTCTGAAGGCCGTCGGTCCGCAATAAAATCCATCAGCGTCTGTTCTCATATTGAGCGGCTGATGGTCTGCGTCTGTCTCCAGAGGAGCGGCAGGTATTCTTTCGCCTGGCAGATAGGCATAAAATGCAACCCCAATTCTCACCCCCCCCGAAATGTCCGAAAATTCATGCCCTAAGTATCCGGCAAAGGGCTTCATAATCCCCGGAGACCCTACTACTACAGCGTCGGTATCAGGCTGTAGTAAGTTGAATGCTACTGAGACCTCGTCTAGCAAGGTGGTTGCGCTAGACGGTTAGCTACTAGTGCGCAAAAACTCGTTACGACTAAGCCTTCAGGCGGTCGTAAACCAAGCTTGGTACAGGGTTCTTCGAAACCAGGTACCTCTAAGGCTTCCCAGGTCCGGACGGGAGAAAAACCCGTCGAAACCCCTTCCTCGGGTGCTGGCTTGACGGTACAGACTCAGTCTGCCAGAAATCCAGTTTCCCAAGTGCCGAAACCTGTGCAAAGAGAGCACACGAAGAAAGATTCGATGCCCTCTGATGCACCTCCCTCAGCCTCAACGGCAGTTATCAATAAACCCCAAAGGCACATAAATGCATCCAAACGGGCCTTTACAACCAGGCGCTCCGCCTACAAAATCATTAGCCGACTTGGTGGAAAACCGGTTGGTGAACTCACTGAGCAGGAGAAAACCTCTCTCCAGTGGGCAAAACCCATATTGAGGGTTTAAAACGTGGATCTCCCTCTGCCAAGGAAGGCAATCCTGAACGGAAGCCAACCGAAGCAGCGCCTAAACGGCAACGGTCAGGGGAGGACACACTTCCTGGGACTAAACGGTCCAAATATACGCCTCAACGGCCGCAAAACAGGTCGTACAAAGATGTGGCTAAAGACCACCTCATTTGGGCGATCATTGACCGCAACGCTAGTGACGGCACCATTTCATCCAAGAACTGGAAGCTGGTTGTCGTCGCACTTAGTAGGGCGTTCCTGAATGTCTTAAGGGGTAACCCTGGACCACCACCACAATGTGAAGATGCCGGCTGGTATCAAGGTCACATTAAACTGATAGCGTGTGCAGATGAGCGTTCAGCGCTGCTGTACAAGGATGCCGTGGAGTCCCTGGGGGAAGTTTGGCAGGGCGCTAGGATTGAGGCAATACCTCTGGCCGATGTACCGCAAAGGCCCAGATCTATTGCCAAGATCCCCGCTGAGCCATCCGACCCCAAGGAGATCCTGGAAATTATACAGATCAGTAACCCCCAGCTACCCACACAGGACTGGAAAGTAGTGAGGGTTACTGAATCTGTCGAAGAGTCCAGGAAGGCCACTGTTATAATAAACAGTGACTCTCTGCCGTCACTTCGGAAGACACAGGGGAAGATATTCTATGGATTTGGAACTATCTTCCTCCGAGTCTACAAAGGTGATGACAAAGGGAAGCCTCAAGCTCCGGTGACTACCACCACATCAACAGCATCAACGGAGCATATAGAAGACGATTCCGCTATGTCATCGGCGAATGAAGACACCCAATCGGTCAGTGGGCTTGTGGGTGACTTCTTTGGCAAGATGGAAGTGGCGGACGATGAGGACATCCTACTGGAATCGGACGACGACCCAGAGGATGCCAACGTCACAGTCGTCCATAGCGATGAGCTATGATGAAGGTTACACAAATCAACCTTCATCACTCTAAAGCGGCGTCAGCTGCCCTTCTCCTCCGATTGGCTTCAGGCACGGAGGAGCTTGTATGCATCCAAGAACCATTGTTGTATAAAGACAGGGTTTGCGGACACAGTTTAGACGGCTATAGTACTCTGTACGCAGCCGATCAAGGTAAGACCAGGGCTTGTGTAATGGTCAAAAACATCCTTAAAGCTTTCATTCTTTCTGATTTTAGCGATAAGGACACCTGCACTGTCGCAGTAGAAGGCGAAACCAGAACAGTTTGGTTTATGAGCTGCTACATGGCACATGCCCAGGGTGCTAATCCCCCAAACTCCACAACCAGGAGAGCGATGTCGCATGCCAACAGGCACAACATCCCTCTAATAATATGTGCTGATGCTAATGCACATCATACCATCTGCGGAAGCTCGGATGTCAATCCACGAGGTGAGTCGCTTTTGGACTTTATAGTAGAAAATGAACTAACAGTAGTTAATAAAGGTAGTGAGCCCACCTTTATTGTGACTAACAGAAGGGAGGTTCTTGATATTACGCTTATTAGTGATAAGTTCTCGGATTTGATTAGCGATTGGAACGTGTCAAAGGACTGTTCCTTCTCTGATCACATGTATATTGATTTCAATTTTTCTTTTAGAGCTGATTCAGCTAAACCCTACACGAATAGAAGAAGGACCAATTGGTCTATCTATGCGAGTGTACTCGGGGACAAGCTGCCTATGTACCCGGTTCTCATAGACAGTGTGTCCATGCTTGACTCCGCAGTGGAGTCACTGACTGGTGTCTTAACTGAGGCAACAAACAAATCCTGTAAAAGAATCGACAGGAAGGGCAAAGCTAAGCCCATATGGTGGAATGCGGAGATTGCTGAAAAACGCAAAGAAAGCAGGAAACTCTTTAATGAGGCAAAACGTAATGGTGTTTGGGACAATTACAAGTCCTCAGTAAATGGATTCAAAAATCTTATCAGGAAGGCCAAGAGACAGTCATGGAGGAAATTCTGCAGCGATGTGGAAAACTCCTCGGAGACTAGTCGGCTACGTAAGATTTTATCCTCTAAACCAGCTATTCCATCGTATATACGGAAGATGGACGGATCCTGGACCACAAACAGTCGGGACACCCTTGAGGTCCTGATGAATACACACTTCCCAGGTTGCACTGATGAGGTGCCTAGGGAAGGAACATTTAGTGGCACTCGGGATATCTCGAATATTCCGATAACTCGCCATCGTGTGGAATGGGCGGTCAAAAGCTTCCATCCCTTTAAATCTCCAGGCCCGGATGGCATTATCCCAGCGGACCTGCAAAAGAACCTGGGAATATTGATGCCATGGCTCCTGGCAATATTTAGAGCCTGCCTGAGCCTCTCACATGTCCCATCAACTTGGACAACATATAAGATCGTCTTCATCCCCAAGAGTGGGAAGACATCTCACACTATGGCTAAAGACTTTAGACCAATTAGTCCATCCTCCTTTCTACTGAAAACACTGGAGAGGATTTTGGATATTCATATTAGATCATCATTGGGACCCAATTCCTTGTCACTGGCTCAGCACGCCTACACGAAGGGAAGGTCCACTGAAACTGCGCTTCACTCATTGGTGGGCCACATAGAGAGATCCCTGCACTACAAGGAATTTGCTTTAGTTGCATTCCTGGATATTGAGGGCGCTTTCAACAACGTTAGACCTGAATCGGTTATTAACGCAATGAGACATTTGGAAATCGACCCGGCGATTATTCAATTTGTCAGCAGCATCTTGCACTTCAGGCGTATCGAATCCAACTTAGGCGCCTCGAACATCTCCAAGGTTGCGACTGGGGGCACCCCGCAAGGTGGTGTACTCTCACCATTACTTTGGAATCTGAATATGAATACCCTACTCAGGGCCATGGAAAGGACGTGCTGCAGAACGGTCGCATATGCGGATGACGTTGCAGTTGTGGCTCTGGGTAAAGATCCCAGACTATTGTCTGAACTAATGGAGTCCGCATTGGACGTCCTAACAAAATGGTGCCAGGGATGTGGACTAGATGTAAATCCTGCCAAAACGGAACTGGTACTTTTCACAAGGAGATACAAAATTCCCAAATTTGATACCCCGAGGATAAAGGGGGTCTCACTGAAAATGTCTGACAGCGCCAAGTATCTTGGGCTTATATTGGACAGCAAACTGAACTGGAGGATGAACACCATTTCCAGGACTAATAAGGCGGCAACTGCATTGTATTGCTGCAAGAGGGCCATTGGTCTTAACTGGGGAATTAACCCGAGGAATGTATACTGGCTATACGAATGTGTCATTAAACCCATTCTATTCTACGGGGCAGCTGTTTGGTGGCCGGCGCTCAAGGTGAAGAGTCATCAAACTGGGTTTGAACGTACAATGAGAATGGTGGCGATAGCGGTAACAGGTGCCATTAGAACAACCCCCTCTAAGGCACTGTTTACGATTTTAAACTGGTTACCACCAGACATTTTGGCTAAAGGGCTGGCTGCGAACGCGGCGGTAAGACTAAGGGCCACCGGAGCATGGAGGGATTTTAATATCGGACATGCTAATATTCTGAACGAAATTAATTGGCACATGGATGTTGATTATGTCACACCCGAGCCGATCTTTGATCCTGGCTTCACGGTGAGCATTTTGGATAACGTGGTCCACTATGATGACCTACAAATTCCCGCGAATGCGATTCAAATCTTCACGGACGGGTCTAAAACACTGCATGGTGTCGGTTCTGGCATATACTCCGAGCAGCTTAACTGGAGCATTCCTATGAGGCTGCCGGACCACTGCAGTGTCATCCAGGCCGAGATAATGGCCATCCACACAGCCGCGAGACGCATCCGATACGGTGAAATATCTGGAAGGGATATTCACATTATTACCGATAGCAAGGCGGCAATAAGATCCCTGGAGAATGTGTTCATCACATCGAGAATTGTCCGAGAATGCCGGATGTCTCTGGATGAGATAGCGAGACATTCACTGGTCACCCTTAATTGGGTCCCCGGACACGGGGACATACTGGGGAACTGCATGGCGGATTCGTTGGCGCATGCAGGCACCACCTTGAATCGAGACGGTTCAACATATAATGTAGGTGCTTCGCTCCCAAGGAGCAAGCAACTTATATCGCACAAGTTTCATATTATCGCCAGTCGGAGGTGGCACGATGAAACTACCTGTGGGGAAACCAGGAAAATCTGGCCCGTCATAGATGAAAAAAGGACACGGCGGGCACTACAGCTGTCCAGACATCATCTAAGAAACCTGTTTGCGGTTATAACTGGCCACTGGCCCATTGGGAGGCACGCCCAGAGGCTGGGGCTCCCTTACAATGACTTTTGTAGAAGTTGCGGCGACGAGGAGGAGGAAGAGTCAACGGAACATCTTCTCTGTAATTGCCCGGCTTTCGGAGATCTAAGACTCGAAATGTTTGGTCGAAGAGCCCTTGCGGACAAAACTTGTCTCTCTGATGTTGATGTAAACAGGATCCACTCCTTTACTGAATCGACCGGATGGCTGCGTGGGAACACTAGCAGCCAGACAACATAGGACCCATGGGAGACGGTGTGACATGGTAACACAACGGGAACTAATTAATGGACCCACGTGAGCTGTGCTTGATCACGGCTGCCAATGGAACCTAACCTAACCTAACCTAAGGTACATTTTCCGTTTTTCCATCTTTCTGTCCTTCTTTTTCCTGTTGACCTTTTTCAGCACAACTTGAAGGACAAATGAACACATAGAGCCCGTGCCCTAGCTTTAACAATAATTAGTATTGTGGTTATTTTGTTGAACTATTTATGGTTTTTAATCCAAATTTTTTTATATTTTTAATTAGGCTTAAGTTCATTAAATTTAATTTTCATAAAATTATTTTTATGAAGAAAGGAATTTTACAACATGAAAATTAATTAAAATTGTTATTGATAATCTTTCATTCTTGACCGTGGCCGGGGCTCGAACCCGGGCCGGCAGGTTACCATGACATGTTTCGATCGCAACCACTCGATCTCCTCAGATGGATTTGCCGTTTCACACTCGCAGCCATCGACGACTGCTGACGTCAATAGTCAAACATCAATCCTTAAACCAAATTGTATTTTAACCTTTGGTAGATCGAAGTTTGCTTCTTTTGAATGATCATCCATTTTAATTGATTTTACATGTTCTTCCTTACTTCTGTTTTCTCGTACTTTTGTCAAGAATTTTTCCTGAAGTCCAAGGTACATTTTCCGTTTTTCCATCTTTCTGTCCTTCTTTTTCCTGTTGACCTTTTTCAGCACAACTTGAAGGACAAATGAACACATAGAGCCCGTGCCCTAGGCCACGGTCAAGAATGAAAGATTATCAATAACAATTTTAATTAATTTTCATGTTGTAAAATTCCTTTCTTCATAAAAATAATTTAATGAAAATTAAATTTAATGAACTTAAGCCTAATTAAAAATATAAAAAAAAAACTTAAAGATTTATCTTAAAAGAACAAATAAATTCTTGTATTTTGATGTTATTTGGCGTTAAAAACAAATTTTCCAGTCTGTAAAGGAATTCGAATTGCAATTTTTATTATCTTCGTCAAGAACTATTCATCCATATCACATATACTCCTTTGGTATGTTCAAAATATCCTTAATGAAGATATATCTATATGGATCTAAAAGAAACGCACCTGGATAGGCCTTATTCTCATTATTTTTTATCAGCACCAATGTTAAAACTTTTAATTTTTTCTACTCTTTGAAAATTTAAACTATTTATTAATGCTGATACGGTTATATCGGTGTGATACCGGTATTAAGGGAAACGGTATTCGTATACCGGTATTTTAATCAAAATAATAATTTCGGTATCAGTATCAATATCGGTATTCAATTTAAACGGTATTGGTATCGGTAGCCAACCTTGCTTTGCAGGTTTTTTTTTTTTTTTTGTTAAAAGATTAAGGTGAGGTGCACACTAGTCTGTTGAGCTGTATTATTGGCTCGATACATTTCAAATATCTATAAGACTTTATTTTCATTAGAAAAGTCACTACATATTGGGGCGCTTTTGTTTTTTTTCAGTGCTATTATCTCCAAAGTTTCTTGTAGGCATAAAAAGCTCTCCCACAAGAGCAGCTCCATATTTAAATTATACGCGACATTCAACAACTTTCAGTTTGTCCATATATTTCGCAAATAAAGCTAAAAAAAATTTTTTTACATTTTGTCTTCCACAAAAAACATCTTACATGAATTTTTTCGTTAACTTCGTTTCGTTAACAAGTTATTTCCCTCATCAGGGTTACTGTTTACATATGTAGGTATTAAGCGCTCTTTTATTCGGATTAGGCCTGTTTTTCCTTAGGAGCTAGAGTATCTGGGTGGCGTCCAAGCCTTTTTAATTTTTTTTAATCGAATATTTCGTGACCATAATCTTTACTAATGGCTAGGATTTCCATGCAAATGCATGTTTTTTGTCGATAGTCTAAGAACGATGTCGACCAAATTTCTTTCCGAATCATATTTAGGTTTTAAATGCAGATTTTTTTTAAATACGCAAAAAAAATTTCCAATATTAAATAAATTCTATTGGAGCTTTGCTTTAAATACAATATTTCGACAAATGATGCTTCTATGAAAAAAAAAGATTAAAAAAAATATTGTATAATAAAAATAGGTAAAACTTTGTGATTTTTAGCTCTACTCAAATTTGCGATAAAAAGGTCAAAACTAGGAACTTTTAGTTTATCAGGAATAAAACAGAAATTTGTCCATGGATTGTCATGAAATAAAATTTACTTTATTTCTTAAAGATGCAACTTTACGATTTAGTACCAAAACTGGGAAGTATTTTTTGATTTAAATTTTTTATGAATTTTTTGAATTCAAAAATTTTATAATTGAACAAAAAAAAATTGTTTTCCACTTGTGCCTCAATAACTCAAAAACAAATGGCTAAATCAAAAATTTATGTTAGAAAGATTTAAATCTGATGTTATTTAAAATTTTTTGACGTATTGCATAACAAAATCGAGTACATCGTTCTAATGTTATGACAAGATGTATGGAGCAACCACTTTAAAAATCTCAAATTTTAGACAAAAATTCAAAAAAAAAACTTACCATAGAATTTGAAATAATAATGATTTTTGACGTTAGGTGACTATAGCGGATCAAAAATTATAGTCGTTATTTAAAGAAAAAAAAAAATTTCCTCATTTGTTGCATAGTGTAACAGAGGGCCCAAGAAGCTTCTTTTTGGGACTCCAGCAACAATTGGCAAACTTAAAATTCGCGTTCTTTAATAATACATTTTCGACCGACTACGTAACTAAGGTAACCTTCTATTACTCTATTACTGATGGTAGTATTTTAGAATCATTATATTTTCTATGCGACATTGACCCAAAAACATTTTGTTACTAGTTTTATCCATACAAGGGGCTTTCTTGGGGTTTAAATAGCAAATATCCTTTTCGGTTTATCTTATCTGAAATCTTAGGGGAATAGATGCTCTAACATCAACAAGCGGTAACTCGACTGCAATATCGTGAGATATATTTGGAGTAAATACGTCTTTCAAATGTTTAACAAACAGATTTCCTTTTTTAATATCATTTCTTGCCAAACTACCATTCAAGTTTCTTAATAATGGATTAGAGATAAATGGTCTTTTAAGATTTTTAGCTGCACACCCTAATGTTCCAGTTCCTTAATATATTTTTCCAGGTATGCTGTTTTCTAAGACTGCAGTAAAATTATTAGCCTTTTGCACTATTTTAAACAAATTTTAAGTTGAGGGGATATGTGAAGTTGCCGAACTCTTTTTTTTCAGTCAAGAGTCGCTCAACATCTGTAAAATATATTTAGTTATTTTTGATTTTTTTGAGGGTTATGCTGAAATGTTAAACTGCTAGTTTAAGATAACTGTCTAAATAACTAATAGAGAGATCCTAAGTAACCATACGGATATACAATTCTATTGGGGTTCATTAAAATAATAATTGTAGCTGTCTTTTGGAAAGATAATTCTAAGGAAGCTACAACACGAATCGATTTTATGGGTCTGTTTTACTGTAAGTCACCCCAAGAACGATGGAATCTGAAATATTTCGCTGATCGGTAGGATAATATGTTGATTGTCCACTCGCTACAACATTAAAATCCATTTTATAAATTGGTTTTAACAAAACACGATCTTTGTTGGAGCTATAAGTTTTAAAAATTGTGAATTTGACCATAAAACATATACTGACATTCAAACAGCCGATCGATCGGACAGTTTAGTTACAAGCTCAAAGTATAAATATGTATAGTATCTCCAATTTTTAAAAATAAGTCTATTTACAACTTCGTCCTTCACTGAAATAGCACTCGTATTTGGTGATTCTACTCAACGTGAATTATTTTGAATTTTCCTTGTACACGATATGTTCCATTTGGCTACCTTGTGGGCTCTTAAAGGTTTCGAAAGCAGCAGTTTCATACGGATATTATTTTAAAATCTATAAATATGTGCCAACATTTTATTTGAATCAATTTACTTCACAATAAAATTAAAGAAAATAGAAATTAAGAATGCTGCCTCCCAAATTGATAAAAGAAATGTTTTATATATTTTTACGTACGCCTTTCATTCCTACACGCATACAAGCATATAATACATGTCCTTTTTTAAGGGTCTTTCTTTACCATTTTATGTGGATGTTTGTACTCAACATTACATTAAATCCACTAAAACAATAGCAACAAAAACTGGCGATGAACAACAAAAATGTCACTTACTAGAATACAACAACAAACAATATAAAAATAGATGTGATGCTAAAGTGTGGAATAGATTTAATCGAAGTGGAGTGGAGTGGAGTAAATAAAGTAGTATCTGTATGTTTGCGTTTAACTGAATGTATCCTGCTATGCAATGTGAATTTTTATGTTCTATTTATGTAGTGTAAACGATGCTGTAGTCATAAAAATATCAAAACAAATCGTTAAAATTCGATCAGCTTTTGATGTCTCATGTTCTGTGTTCTTTGTTTTTTTGCTTATCTAAATCATGGACTTGTACGTTAATACAAACATACTTAACAGACCCAGTTACATACAAAACAAATATTCACACGAACATGCGTATTTTTAAAGAAGACATACGAAATTATGTATTAAATTTTATTGGTTGTTCGTAGCCACTGTTTATCTCACAATAAAATAAAATTAAATAATAAATATTTTGATGGAGAGTTTCATATTGAAAGAGTGTTTCTTCTTTTTCTTCTTATTTCCATTTTTCCGGTAGAATTCTTGATTGTATTTATATTTGGTTGTTTATTTTTCAAACCCCCAAATAACTTTCAAGATATTTTGATGTGTGGATGGATGTGCGAGTGTGAATTCATGTACAATATTGTCTATCGCATCGCACATGTTCTTGTTCTCTTCTGATATGTATTCACACATATCAGAAGAAATTGAGGCAAAAGGGAGAACAAATTAAAGGAAGAACATCATGTTGATACAAACATAAACATAAATTAAATGACTTAATTATGTTTGGCATGTAATCGAGAGTACAATTTTAAGTTCGAACAGATACAAACACAAGTCCACATCTTCTATACATGCGAGTTACGATAAAATAATTTTAACGTTCTCGTGCTTGCGCTTATAGATCTTTTGTTATCTAGTTTTTTAGTTTATGTTTTATTTTCTAGTTGTTTAATTTATTTTGTATTTACTTTTGAATATTTATAAGAGTTATGTTATTTAAGTAAGTGAAAATAATAGTGGGGTTCACATAAAGAAAAAGTTGTTAAAATTTGTACGAAATCCTTAGAAGTGTTAGTTTCATTAAGAGCTCGGAATTTCTGCATTATTTACAACTGTATTTTAGAATGTAACAGTTGAAATAAAAATTTTATAATTTTTTTTATAATTATTCAGTTTAAAATAAATCAATCAGGTTTATAAGGGAGAAATGTAAGAATTTCGCTTACCAACTTGCTTACGGAGGGCATGAATTTTATATGGTGAGTTCCCATTTTGAAGCAATACATTTTTGACACAAAAAGCGCTATATTCAACTCATATAAAAACTGGTGAAAGTAACGTTTAGCTTTACGCACTGGATTTAATGTGTACATTCTTACAGTTATTTTTTAGTTTTCTCCCTAACAAACCTGCTTCGTAGTAAGGGAATGGCGTAGCACTTAAAATTTTATTTTTACTTTTATAAAACTTGTTAAAATTGCCTTCACTTACTTTACTGCATCTCTGTATGTCTTATTGCGTAGCACATAATTGTGCACTTCTTTTTAAAAATGTACCATTAGTGCTTCGCAAAGTAATAAAAATTTTTATTGGGTTATTTCAAAAATTTAATTCTAATTTTATTTTAATATTATTCTAAATTATATATTTTATGTTAAATATACGGTGTTTTGAACACAAAATTAAGACTCATATTTAGAAATGGATTTTAAAATTGCTCAATTATCATCACACCTATTGAAAATGATTCGACATTTTCGCCTTTTCGAGGCACTAGTTTGTTTCACTATCACTGTTTTCTGATAGTCTATCGCTACATTGTGCCGAAGACAGGAAAACAAAATTAAATTTTATTAATAGTGAGAAAAGTTGCATGTGAAAAAATCAAGTTATATCCAAAATATACTTGAGGCCATAAACTCCTAACAGCAGTATTTTGTGTGTTGCGCTGCGTTTGTTTTGGTAAAGCTTCGTACAGACGGTCTTACAAGGTCTTACAATGTTTTCATTGAAATTGCCAAAAAAAAATGTCTTGCAACTGTATGAACATTGTAAGCTCTTTTTCATTTCGCAGATATGTAAAATTAATGCATCTGACAATGGCACCATTGTCAGAAAAATAACAACATTGTTAGATCTGACCACCGTCTCTACGAAGCTTAATAAATAAAGAAAATGAGTTAAAATCCATTTCAAATGATCAACTAAAAAGTTAAGCTAGTTTTTTTAAAAAAATTATTTGCTTTTGCAAAACGTTCTAGCTTAACATTATACAATTTCCTTGTTACAGATAAAGTTAAGTATGTAAATCAATTCATCAAGCTTTTTTTTGTGGGGTCTTTGATAAATTAATGATTGATATTCCCGAAATATTGCTGTGTGATTTCAATCCCAAACTGCTAAGGAGAACTAAAAACTATTTTAAATTAAAATTGTGATTTTTAACTGATGGACTGACAGACGGACAAACTTGGCTAAATTTACCTTATTCACCACTAGTGGTGGAGGGCCTAAAAACAAAAATTGGCAACTAAACGAAATTCGGTATTGGTATCAATACAGTAAGTAAATTTTAAACGGTATTTAAGCCGTATCGGCATTAATAATGATATCGCTTGCCAACCTTGATAAAAACTAATACACACGTTTATGAAGTTACCCTGAAGGAAATGTCACAAGTGAATCTGTACTGATTAGGGTATTCATTCGGTTAACCGTCAATCGGTTAACCGATTAACTGATCGGTTATTTTCAAATTGGCTTTTTTCGATTAACGATTAAACCGGTTAATTTCAGTCGATTAACCGATGTAATAAAATTTTAAATTTTTTGTAGTATTATAACATATTTTTTTGTGTTTTTATTTATTTGTTTCGTCTCATATACAAAAGGTATGTGTTTAGAAAATATTTTTTCTTACAAGTAGGGATGCAAACGATACATCGATGTTAAGAAAACATCGATGTATCGTTCATAAACATCGATGTTAATATCGATGTTTTGATTTACGATACATCGGCGATACATCGTCGTCAAAACTAAAAAAACATCGACATCGCCCATTTAATATTTCATTAATTTAATATTTTTTATAATATTTTTACTAATTTTAATTTTTATTTTTCAATTAAACCTTTTATTTAAAAATATAAAAAAGTGTTTTTCAAAGCATACGTTAAACGCAAGAATTTTAAAATGTCGGTTTTTAATAAAATTTCTGTAATACATATAAGAATTTTATGACAAATATTATATAAATATTTCTCTATTAAACAGAATTTTAAAACAAAAATTAAAAATATTTTATTAAAAATGTATTAAAAACGACCTCCCAAATTCTTGCGTTTTACGTTTCCGTTTTCCAGCACATTGCATACCTATATGTATGTATTAAGTTGCTTAAGTTGGCTCAAGCAACTGTGCGCATACATAAAAATCATATTTGTCAAACCATATTGCACTTTTGGAAACTTTTTGTTTAATTTTATGAATCTGTCATTTGCTTGAGCAAAATGCGAAACTGATTGCACTTTGTTTTGGTGTTTTTGAATGCATTTGGCAGGCTTTTTGTTAATTTTTGACAAAAGCTTATGCAAGCATATGTATATTATATTTGGGCATTAAGATTGTCAGTAGCAAAGAAGAATTAAAACAGTCTGTAAGTATAATTGCAAAGAAGGTTTCAACATCGATGTTAAACATCGATGTATCGTGTTTTTGACCGATGTTTTTTCACATCGATGCTTATCGTGAAAACATCGATGTCTTTAAACATCGATGTTTTTCAGAGCGATGTTGCATCCCTACTTACAAGCAAAGGTGTTCTGTGATCTTCATTTCAACCTATTTTCCGCCGACCGATTTCAATGTTCAATCAAAAGGAATGTGGCGAAAAATGGGTTAAATGTTTGATTGCCACCTTTTTTTGTTTCACGGACTTTTTATATGTATGTGTTTAGTTATTTGTTTCTTCTCATACCTTCTCATATCAGTCTTTTAACAAAATTAACCGAAACAACTAGAAGTTTTAACCATTTTTAAAAATTAAAACAGGACTCTAAGGGCATCATGGAATATTTTATATGTTTAGAGAAATCCTGAAAAAGGAAAATAAGACATTGATCTACGATAAGTGAAAGAATTTTTTCTAAGTCAAGTTTTGTCACAATAAAAGAAAAGAATCGCTTTACTCCAAAACATTTAAACCAAATTACTTTTCTAAAAGACTATTTTATAAGATCTCCTTTAATTATTGAAATAACTAATAAAATTATCTCATTCTATTTTTTTATAAATACATACTTGGGGGATTCACAAAGTAGTCATAAAGTTGTAAAGTCTTATGTCTTTAAATAATTACTAGAAATATATATCGAAGGATTAATATGCAAACCGGCTAGATCCACTTTTTATGTAAATCGAGATTTTGATGCCGTGTGGTAGAGAAAGATACGTCTCGTCGACCAGCATGTAGTTTTGCTTCTATTTAAGTCTTGAAGTGTGTGTTTTTGGTCTCTCCTGTAAAATATGCTGAAAGGAAGTTAACAGGTTTGCATATGAAGCCGACGATATGACTGTTGTTGGCTACCGCTTATAATTTATATATCTACTGTGCGGTTATGACGAATCAATGAGCGCAGCATTAACATTTTTACCTTGTGAATCCCCCAATTATGTATTATGTAATTGAAAAATGCATATTACATATTTATGAATTGTTTTTTTGTTTGCTCGTCTTAGTTCAAGAATTTTAATGTTGGGTACGTTATTGTTTTTTACTAATAAACTCCAAATAAAAAATAATTAATGCATTTCAATATATTGAAATTACTTAATTTATGAAACAAACTTTATTAATCGGTTAACCGATCTAAAACAAAATTAACCGATTATTGACCGATTAAACCAAAACCTCGGTTAATTAATCGAGCGATTAACCGATTAAAGCAAAAGTTCGATTAAATGAATACCCTAGTACTGATACACTATTGACGCAGTCACCGGTACTAGTGATTTATTATACCTCAGACAATGTTATTGACTATAAACGTTTAACATTTTAGTCATAACAGTCTTTTTTTAATTATTTCTTCTCTTTTACAGGAATTATACTTCTCAGTTGTTAATGACAACATTTTTTTGTATTAAATGCGGATGTAAAAGTGTAGACACTTTGTTGTTAATCATCACTGCGATTTCTTATGCACATTAAAATAAATATTTATAGTCAACTAAATTATTATTACACGTACATTTGTTAAAAAAAATAACTTCTATTTTTGCTCGAAAAAATTAAAAATCAAAAATAACTGTTATTTTTGATCGACAAATAATAATAATCAAAAAATACCAGTTATTTTTGTTCAAATAAATAAAAATCAAAAAAATAACTGTTTTTATCTGACTTTTATGAAAAAAGGAATAACTCTTACGGGCCCTGGAATAATCAGTTATTTAATATATACATATATTTAACTGTCAAAAATAAATTTTTAGTTATTTATAAAAAACGATTTGCTTGTTTTGTGTAAAAAAATGCCATTTTCTATTTGTTTAAATTATTTAGTTTAATGTGTACATCAAATTTTTAAAGTACAATAATTGCGAAGGCATATGCTGGTGTCTTCTAATTAAGAGTTCTTCTGTAAACAACGGAGTCAGTACAACAAAAGTTAAACAAACATGTGTAACGGGGTAAGTAAATAATAATATTCTCTCTCTCTCATTAGAAAAACAAACGGACAGGTGTCTATCTGGGGCCAGATTCTGGCAGTCGTGATCGAGTACTTTCTCGATTCGAAAAAAATTTAATATCTAAATATTTTAGTCAATACTGAACGAATCGAAATTATGTTTTCGGTATTGTAAAGCATTCATTTGGGTTTCACAATACTGAAAAAATAATTTCGATTCGTTCAGTACCGACTGAAATAAAATTGCTTTCGAATCGAGAAAGTACTCGATCACGAATGCCAGAATTAGGCCCCTGGTATTTTTTAAAAATTCGCTTCTTTTATGGAGTAAACGAAAATTACTGAATTTAATAAAATAACTGAATATTCGTTTGTTTTTTACGGAATATGTCGTTAATTTTTTGATAGTTAATTCATATAAAATAACTTTAAATTCATTTGTTTTTACGGAATATGTGGTTAAATTTTTGACAGTAAAAATTAAATGAACTTTTCTTAAAAAACAAATGAAAAATAAGTGGACCGGTTTTTAACTGAATTTTCATTAATTTTATATTACAATTTCAGTTGATTTTACGTACAGAATATTGTGAGTGTACGATTATTTTAATACAAAAAGGCAACTAAATATTTTCATGCCCTTCACCTTCACTAAGTTTGTTATTCCTTGTTAAACTTTTTAGTATTCATCTGGGTTCTTGAGATATTCCAAGTCGATTAGGCCATGTCCGTTTGTCCTTCCGTCAGTCCGCCTATTGAAAACACGCTCACTTTCGAACAACTCAAAACAAAAGAACAATATTGGTGTCAAATTGCTTTTAGTTATCCAAAGCAGCTGAGTATTGAAATCCAGCAAAATTAGTTCAGTAGGATAAGAGTTATGAGTCCAAATGTGGAGCCACCGCCCTAAATTATAGATGAATTTGTTGCAAAGACTAACACAATTCTTGCCAGAATGCACCGATTCATACAAGATTTTGCCAACATTTGTTTTACATGACTACTAAATTTCATGAAGATCGGTCCGTATGTATACCAATTCTCGGAAAAAAACTAAGTATGCCTAAAACCGTTACGAATAATGCTAATGTAGTAAAGTTTAGTCTGTCAGAGTTTCAAAGCACTAAACAACACACTAACGAATTTCGTGAAGATAAGTTTTAACATAGGCCATGATTTGCCATATAAAAATATTTGAATACGCCTAAAACCGTAGCATATATTGATATTGCAGCAAAATTGAGTCATATGAAGGCTTATATCGTCAGAAATAACACCGTGAAATATTGTATTAAGCAGTCAATTATATACAGCAGGTCCCATTTAAAGCCGCTAACTGTCAGTGAAGGGTATCAAAGATTCAACACAGCCGATTATTGCACTCTAAGTTGTTTTTTTTTAAGAAATTTATTGCATTTGTATAGAGGATAAAAACAAAATTTAATGAAATTCCATGCCAAAACGTTTTGTATGCACTCAATCACATCACTTATTAGGTCTAATTAAAAAAACACTTAAAAATGTCAGTCGAATAATAAGCGGCAAAAAAACTTTAAACAAATTTATGAAATCCATTAAAATATTCTACTTCCATTATAGTCATTTTATTTAATTTTTTTTTTTCTGTCTGCTTCCATATAATCAGATGTTCTACATAAATTATGCCTTTCGAAACAATGTGTGGCAGAGTTTAAAATTTGTGGTAGAAAAAGAATTTCAATTAAATTGAAATAAAGACGTCTTCCACATAAACTGAAATTATTTGGCTTCGTATTTTGAAGTTTTAAAAATTGAATTTTTTTTGTTTGCCTAAAATAACAAGCTGAGCTACATTTACGATAGCACAATGAAAAAAAAGTCGTTATATACATAAATATTCATCGTATTATAAATTAGCAGGAAGTTCATAATGAGTCGCTATGAGTATTCTGAATACTTCATTGATACTAAAAGCAACAACAAGTCTTTTTTGAAAATAGGAGAAAAGTAAAGTTGTATTTAGTTTCTTTTTTTTCGCCCTTTTTATATAATTGTAGAGTTGAAGTGTGTGTAAGTAGTTGTTGTAGTTGTAGTATGTATAAAATACGACTAGCACTTCCTTTAAGCAACATACTTAAAAGGCAATATTCATAAACTAACTTTCATACACTTGCTGCTTGTTCACAATCTTTGTCTCTGCAATTTTTTTGTTTAAACTGTTTCTTGAATACCCTGGCAGTTGTAGCCAAAAAAAATCTATGAAAAAACAACCCAAAAACTGTTAGAAACAAAATAATAAATAGCTTTTACTTGTCGTTGTGATGTTACCCTCATTTCATGACGCTGAGATAGTCATGAAACAAGAAAAAAATTATAAGTACACTTACAGAAATTGTTAAAACGATTCGTTTAGACAGCTTATGAAGGGGCATTATCGCTTGCCATTTAGATTTAGGGCCTGTTATTACAATTGAATAACTTTGAAGTTTTTGATGTACTGCGAAAACAAGAAACTCAATTTTTGTTGTTTCCCTATTTTTTGAATAATTGAAATTTTTAGCAAAGTTATTTTTCTAACATAGAAATTTGATTTATAAACGTTTAAAAGTACAGCTTACTTTAGATCTCCTTAAACCTTTAAAACTTGCTCTTATAAATGAAAAGTTCTAGACAAAGTTAATTAGATTCATTGATGGAATTATTATCCCGATAAAAATTTGCAAGTGTATTTTGCAAATACTGTACAAATACATCTAAATAGTGTGGTCTATAGACTTTTATATTGGTTCCATTTAATTTTATTCATTCTTTTCATTATAATTTTTTTCTTTCTTATTTTTCATTTGAGCCAAATTTAACTAACTCTCTTAATATCTATAGAAAAATTAAAATTCCACAAACAAACAGAAAAAAATGTTTTCAAAACTTTGAATGGCATGGAAAAAACACACAAATATCGAACCCATCCTCATACAAAAAACTCCAATACAAATCTGTCGCATCGTGTAAAAAGAAATTTTCAAAACGCGACAAATGAGCGCCTTATTTTAGTTTTTATATTGAAATAAAATGGTGGGGTAAAAACTTACAATTTGGATGCGTTCCAATTGATTATATTTGAGCACATACGAATTGAAGCAAAAAAAAAAAAAAAATTGTAGAAAAAACTTTTCCAAGTTTATCATAGAAAAACAAACAAACAAACAACAAGATAGACAGACAGACGGACGAAGCAACCAATCCAAACAAAACAAGAGACTCGGAAAATAGAAAACGAAATATAATAAATGTGAATTTTTATTTTACCAAACATGTAGTTAATTTTGAACTAAAGAATAATAAAATTCAACATTAAATTTATAATCAAATGGATAATTGTACAGAAGATATTGATGGGTATGATGGGTCAACGTAAAAGTATTATGGGTGTGTAACATCCTTGAGAAAATCAGTTTAAGCCGATAACTAGTAAATGAAAATCTCATATACATACATATATTTTTTACCAATCATTTTTTTTATTGGCGAAAAATTGTCTATATTTTAACCGATACCCCGTTCAAAAAAGCGTTCTCAAAATTATTTAATTTTTAGCGTGATTTCTACTCAGTGTGATGTCCGGTCTATAAAACTAAATTAAACCAAATTTCATACCAAAGGCGAAATATAGCGAAGAGAAATTTAGTCTTATAAAACTATAACTGACTAAATTATATTTCAATGGCATTTTTCGTTACGGTTTTAGGCGTTCTAAACACAGAAAAAATTATCATTAGTTTTTTATCAAAAAAAAAAAAAAAAGCAAATAAGAATTATAAACACTCAAAGTCTTACTTGTAACAATATCAAAACTTAAACAAAACACCAACAATAAACAGTGAGTTTATCTTTTCTTACATTCATTCCCCTACAGTTGGTTGGCTTTTTCTCGACTCGAATTGTGGGTATAAAATGGGTATAAAGAAAACCAAAAATTAAAAAACAAATTGCTTCATTCTGTTGTCTTCGTAATTACAAGCTTTTAGGTTTTATTTGTATAATATTTTTAGCTTTTCTAAAATCTTTGGAAAAGGTTTCCTGACGATCTGGCCTAAGCAACCAGTGAAATGCGCATAGAAGCTAGCTTTCCCTCAACAATAAATGTCAGTGTATTTATCAAATGTGAAAAATTTGGAATTTAGCACGTCATACGGAAATCTTATTAATTATTTTTTTTTTTGATAGAAGAAAATTAAAAAAATAATTTTGATTTAATTAACATTTTAGTTACTTTGAAATAAATTTTGAATTAAAATATTAATTAAATTACAAAAAATTTTGATTGAGTTAAATGCGTTGGAAAAGGTAAAAACCTGAGCTATATTTAATTAAATCAATTAACACATTGTTTGAAAAGGCATAGTTTGTTGATCATTTTTTTAATTTAAATTAAAAATATCATTTATTGAAAAAAAAAAAATATATTTAAAATTTTAAATTTTAATCAAAGTTTTGATATTTTAATTAGGCTAAAGTTCATCAAATTAAATTTTCATTAAATTATTTTTTTTATGACGAAAGGAATTGATAATTTTGCATTCTTGACTGCGGCGGTAGTCGAACCCTAGCTTTCACGGACAGGTTACACTTACATGTTTCAATTGTAACTACTCAATCTCTTTAGATGTTATTGACGGCTGCTGGCAGTCAATAGCCAAACATCAATCTTTAAACCAAATCGTATTTAACCTTTGATAGAGCGAAAGTTGCTTTTAATGATTATTTATTTTCATTAATGCACATGGTTTTCCTTACTTCTGTTTTTTGGTACTTTTTGTCAATAATCCTACTTGAAGTCTTTTCTTTCTTTTTCTTGTGGACCCTTTTCAGCACAACTTGAAAGACAAACGCAAACATAGAGCTCGTGCCTTAGCTTTTAACAATTATTATTAGTAGTGTGGTAATTTTGTTGAACTATTTATAGTTTTTAATCCAAATTTTGGTATATTAATTTTTAGAAATCTATAATATAGAATTAAAATATTAATTAAACAACAAAAAATCTTAATTAAGTTTTTCGTTTAAAATAAAATAATTTAAACTTGTAGAATTGTTGTTGGGAATTGTCAAAACCTAAGATATATTTAATTAAATCAATAAAGACATTGTTTTTTTTTTTGATAATTTTTCTAATTAAAATTAAAAATATAATTAATTAAAAAAAAAAAACATTACTAAATTTTCGAGCTTAAGGTCTTTTTGTTATAAAACACTTTTAACGTTTATTTAAAACCAATATTTCGGCACTTCCTTGAGTGCCTTCTTCAGGGTTTTTTTCTTAATTTATAAATTTTTAACAAATTATAACAAATTTAACAATAACTGACAAATTAAAAAATTTTTAATTCAAAAACAAAAATTATTTTTCAAATCAAACTTGATCTATTACAATATAAATAAATTGTTAACTTCCGTTTCTATTTATTATTTATCTTTTCAAGTTTATTGGTAGGGTCCTTATCCAATAAACTTGAAAAAATAAATAATAATTTAGTTCAGGAACTTTTTCAATTCAATTTTCAATTTTCCGATTTTTTAATGTAATAACAAAGTTAAAAAGTTCAATACCAGCCCATGGTTTGATCTAGAATGGGTTTTCGGCTCTCCTGAAAAAATTGATTTTTATACATACGCGGTCACAAGAATTAACTAATTTCACCGAAAAAGCGTTATTCGTTATGGTTTTAGACTATTAAACTACCCAGCAAAAACTTTACTTACCTGGTAAGTTAGCAAGTAATATTGGAGAAAAATAAACACTACATATTTTTCGGCTGAATAACTACTTATTTTTGTTCGAGGTGTCCACAGAATTCAGTACTTACAATACACTTACTTAAAGCAAAAAAATATCTAGTTATTATTTAACTACGAATAAGTTGAATTGTAAGTACATACTTACTAAGAGCCAAAAAACCACTACCTAATAGACCTAATAAATAGTTATTGAGTACGTTTCCAGACGGTAAATATTCAGTACTGAAAACAACACAACTAATAAGAAGCTATTGAGCTGATTATTAAAAATAATAGAAGCAATAAGTAGTAGCTGAGGTCATTACTAGTAAGTACTTGTTGAAGTTTTCAGAATAATGACAATTGTAATGACAACATCTTACCAGGTAACGTATGAAAGAACTAGGTACCACCTATTACTAAAAATCAAAAAGCTTTTCCTGGGTATTTACCGATCTTCACGAACGAAATTTGTCAGAGTGCTTTCTAATCTTATGAAACTATGACAGAAAAATCCTATTTTATACCCTATGACAGATTATGGGCCGCTCATCACAAAATCAAGTAGTATGATTCTAAAAACGTTATAGGAAGGTTGCTCCACACTTAGGCTCATCTCTCTTTTTCTACTAAGCGGATTGCGCTGTATTTTAGTCCCAAGCTTCTAGGAGATCTAAAAACAATTTGACAGCAAAATTGTTTATTTCCTTGGAGTCTTTCGATATGGATTAATTGCCTTGTAATCCCTCAAGCACTCAGAATATACATATATACTTTGTATGACCAACTTAGTATACCCTTATTCACCATTATGCTAGGAACACAACTGGGACGAACGACGAATTTTTGGCAGCGAATATTCGTTGCCAAAAATAAAAAATATTTGTGTATATGAACATGCACACAATCAGGGCGCCGACGAAAATTCGCCAGACTTTGCAAGCTTTAAATAGATTTAATTCTAATTCTTACGAACAAATTAGTACCGAACAAATTAGTACCGGGCAGCCCTATTGTTTCAAAATGGTAAGTGTTTTAGTAAATTAAGTTACTTTTTACTTAAGAAATTGTAAAATTTTAACTAAATATCATTTAAAATACAAATTGAAGAAAAATTAACAATAAAAAAGTATTTTAGTTAAGTTGTTATTAATGTTTTATTTGTGAAGTATATTTTGTTTCTTGTTTATACAAAATATTTTATATCCATTATTGTTTTTTAGTCGTTATTGTGTTTCATACGACGAATTTATACAGCGAATTTCTTCCGACTAATTCGTCGTGCTGGACGAAATTCGTCGTTCGTCCCAGTTGTGTTCCTAGCATTATGATGAAAAAAAAAACGAATAAAAATTTACTGATTCCAACCTGATTTCAGGTGTAATCATAGTTGTCTAACTGCTTTAATTAATGTCTCAGAGGATTAAAAGAAATAACTTGATAAAATCTTTTTTTAGTAGTGTTGGAATATTCCAAAGCTTTTGGCACAGTTGATCATGCAATACTTGAATACAAGTTACAAAATTTCTTTAATTTTTCGATGATATCAGCACGTTTAATACTATTCAGAACACAATATGTTCATACTTTTACATCAGTTTCCAATTCGTTGTCAGTAAAAAGACCACTTCTCTTCGCACCTCATGCAAATGATTTACTTGATCAGCTCAAATTTTCTTAAGTTAGAATGTATGCAGACGATGCCCAGATCTATATCATCTGTTTTCTACATCAATAAATGGGTGGTCTTAAAACTTAATGACGTTTTACAGCGTATTTTTCAATAGTCATCTGCAAATAAAATAAGTACTTACCCAAATATTAACATCAGGAAATAATCAATTTCACTTCGACCTAAGATTTCATAAAAAATTTTATTAATAAAAAATTTTTATTTAGTCCAAATTGATCGATGCATGCGTGAAATCTTCAAATTCGGTGAAGTTTCCATATTACAAGCCAAATATTATACATGTACATGAACATTTAAGAGCAAAAATATATTCTTTAAAAACTGTCGTTTCCGGAGTCGGAGTCGCTAGTTTTTGTGTGTACTTCATCCGACTCCGGTACAAAAACCTGAACTCCGACTTTACAGCCCTGCTCCTAAGGTAGGGAAGTATATGAATCTGAATATTTTAATAAACTTTAAAGGTGGATCATTTTCAAAGTTTGTACGATTCTTGTTTCACTCGAATGTGATTTCCAGAACATGGCTGAATATAAAGTTAAGAAAGAAAAATATTTGGTTATTTAAATATGCCCAGAATCTTACTGTCGTTTGTTTCTGTATTTCTTTATCTGTGATTATCGAACATTTCTCCCTTCCTTTTGGTTATTAAAAAAAATGCTTTTCTTCTCCCTGGAATATATTGTATATCGTTACCTTAAATGCAAAAAGGCGTAACTAACAAAAATATAATTTTTCAGGAGAAGCAAAAACTTTGTAAAATAAAAACTATAAACATTTTTAACGAAGTTTTTTTTTATTTTACCTTAAACACACCGAAAAATTTATTTTTAAACCAAAAAAAATGTTAGATACGCCTTTTTGACTTCTTTTTTCCTGAAATGTAAAAAGAAGTATCTACAACAAATAAGTTTAAACATATAGTTAAAGTATTTTATAAAATATAAAATGTCTCTTCTCGGCTTAAAGAAGGTATACGAATTAATAATTGATTATAAAAAAGTTGAGTTTATTGATTTAATAAAGTTCAACATAAGGATTTAAAATTAAACGTTTTTTATTTTTAATTTGAGTTTGTTAATTCGGTTATATATTTTTATTAAGAAATATTTTATATACACACATCTATGTAAATGCACTTTAAGATTATTTTTCATAATAATAATAATAGTTTTTTGAGATGCTGTACATGTGGTTTTAAATTTATAATTTTTAACCTGTTCTAATAGAAGCTTATCGCTTAGGAATAGACTAATAATTGAGAAAGTAATTATGATTTATATGATTCACTGTGAAAGGTTTCGGGCTCTTGCAAGTTCTAATGGTAAACCAATTGCTTATTTTAAATTTTCCTTTCAATCAAAATGTGGGCTGAATCACATTCCATTTGAGTGTGACCAACTTCCAAGTATTTGTGCTCTATTGTGATGTTTACTTATACGCATGAAGAAAGTAAAGTCCACAGAACCACATTTATATTTTGGTAAAAACAACCATCAGAATAGAGAATAATGTGGTGCATGTCAGGGAATTAATTAAGATCATTTCTTAAATATTTTACGATAATTGTTGCAAATGTCGATGATACCAGATTTTCTCCACACCCAGAGAAAAAACATGTTTAAATATGGTCACCTCCAACAAAACTATTTTTATAGAATATTTTAAACATCCCTGCGGGAAATTTATGTCAATTGCTCCAACAGACTAGTCCTGGGACTTGTGAAAATAGAACAAATACATAAAGAAAGGACTCATGACCAGTGAAAGAAGAACCAATCCCTTAACTGGTATATGAAAAACAAAAAAGTTGAAAAAGTAATGAATTTCAGTACAGTCTTCACCGGCGCGGGGACACATTTGTTGGTACTTTCTTAAATTTGGTTCTTGAATTTAATTCTAGGACTTGTTTTATTGAAATAATACTACATTGTATTGAAATAATACTACATTTTAGTAACTGACACTGAGTATGTTCATGGAGAATAGATCTGGGGCTGGTCAAATGGTGTCAATTGACCCCCTCCAATGACAACCCCATGTAAAAGTGATAGGTCTTATTCATATAAAGTGTTAGAACTAGAACCGGTCTCTACCACCAAAGGCCTATCACGGGACTACTTCGGTGTCAGTTCGCTTCCCTCTAGGGATATTATGATTCATTTAACAATATTATTGTCACCGACAACCATATTATGGTTGAATTAGTCCTCCATCAAGAAGCCACAACCATGTTATGGTTGCCTCCGAACATGATATGGTTAAAAATAACTAAAACATGTTTAACACTTATAATAGCATGGCTGGTTTTCAACCATAGCATGTTGCTCTTGGAAAAGAGGAAAATACTATTGTTAATTTTAAAACAAATTATTGTCATTTTTAACCATACCATGTTTAGAGGCAACCATAATATGGTTGTGGCTTCTTGATCGAGGACTTATTTAACCATGATATGGTTGTAGTTGACAATAAAATGGTTATATTAAACATAATATGTTTAAGTCTTTATTTAATAATAGTTATGTTGGAGGTGACCATATTTAAACATGTTTTTTCTCTGCGTGCAGTTTCATCCCAAATGTAATTATCGGAGTCATGATTTATAACATTATAAATTTGTTTTATTTTTGTTACTTTTTAAATTCCCTGAGCTAATCCTGCGAAGCTCTACGCTTGTCTGCAAAATAGAAACCAAAGTCTCTGGCGGGAATCGAGCCCGAAATCCCGGCGCTGATAGACTAGCACACTACATACTAACTAGCCTACCGGGGCACTGTGTAGTAATGAAGTTGTTATTTAATTTAATAATAAGCGGAGTTGACTGTCGATTGAAAACGTTATTTTCGAAAATGACAACGACACTCATAATTATGCCCATTATTTTCTTTAAAGATGGAAAAGCATGGAATTTTTGCTAGTCACTTCGGTCTCAAAGGGAAACTAGTCGTACAAAGAAATTGAGTTACTCAATTTGATATTAAAGTCGTTTAAGCCAAAGTTTCTTAATGTGAAAATAATATTTTACCAGCTAGCGCCAGAAAAATATGCGTTGATAACTCGTCCATGGAATTCTTCAAACAATTTTGAAAGAAAACCATTTCATTATATTTTGTTAGAAAAAATGTGTAGTTACGTCGTTTTGCATTGATAAAATAAACACACTTGTAGTTACGTCCTTTTGTTTTTTTTTAATAAAAGCGTAATGTAGTTTAATGGCATTCATAGTTATCAATCAAAAAGTCGATTTTGAATTTTTTGTTAGTTACGCCTTTTGGCATTTTAGCTAACGATATATAGGTCGTAATTTTTCAATTATTAGCAAATTTAAGAAACTTAATAAAATGAAAATAATAATTTTTAGTTGCTACATATTTTGGCCGTTAAATTTTAGTGTTGACTGGTGTATTCAATAAATAAATTAAACAATGTGTATTTCTTTTTGAAAATATTTACGAATATTTTCAAATTGAGAGCAATGCGCCTCATAAAATTTAATTACATAAATTTTGATAATGAATCAAATTTGTAATAAAGAAAAAAACTTTCCTTAACATTTTCATAGAAATTGTTTTATTAATAAATGAAATGTTATATAATGATATATTATTAAGACTACATACAGAGTAACCTAGGTTATCTCAACCCTGAACAAACGCAACTTCTCATTAAGCGCAACAAAAAATAAAACTTGAATTAACGCAACTTTACACAAATTCTGTTTTTTGTCTTTCGGTTTATTTTTTTTTTTACTTTAGTATCTTTTTGTAAATGAGTTTGAAAGTACAATCCCACTTGCATGGTGTACTTACTTGCCAATATGGCTTCGATATTATACCGAATACATACAACAATAATAAAACAACAGCCATTTTCTTTTAGGACCTATACAGTTAGTTTAGTAAAATTTTTAAAATAATTATAATTTTAATTTAATAGAATTGTGCCCTTGTCTCTTAATATTACCGCGCAACGTGCTGCGTATTAGGATCATCTGTAGAAATTTGTAATACAATGAAAGGCATTAATATCAAAACCATCTTCGTGCAGACCACAACAAATTTGTTAGGGTCTAGAATTGATAAAAGTTTATCACATACAACATTGAATAGCATATCCGTAAAAATTTATATGGGAAAACATTGTTTCAAAAACTTTGTATTTACTTTCCACGCAGGGAACACAAATAATAAGCTGACATAGATCTTGTATGTAAGCACTTTCATTTAAGCAAAAAGAAAATATTACATTTTCGTAATTTCTACTTAATCTCTTACTCTACAGATCTATTCAGTGTGATCATTCATACATTTTTTACAACCAAAACAATTTCTTGTGATTAAATATTATTGAAAATCCTTGAGCTCAGTTTTGAGTGCCACTGTACTTTGAAATTCTCTCACAAAACAGCTGCAACATCAACTTTTAGTCATCAATGTTTTAGGTGCATTATAAATAAAACATACTGTGAAAATTGCGATAACACTTTTTCCGTTAAAAACATGAAACACGATAAAAAACATGCTAGTGATTTTTAGTTAATAACAATAATTGTTTGTTTTTATTTCTAAATGCATTTAGATTCACATTAAACACTCGTTATATTATAAAACCAAAAAAAATATGGCAACCGCCATAATTTGCATTGGTTGTGTTAAACGAGGTTGCACTGTATTTATGTAAACACGTGTATTCTACAATAAAATATGTCACTAATCAAGTTACACAATTTTGAAAATAAAAGGAATGGTCCTTTTCTACATTATACCCTGAAAATATTTTTTAAAATCGCATTATTGAGATTTTTTTAGACTTTTCCGCATAGATAGGAAATCATAGTTTGCAACACTGTTTGCAATTTTAAAAATAATTTTCCAATTAAAATTTTTAGAGCAGGGCTAATATAAAAGTAAATCGTACTTAAATAAAAGTGGGTGTTGGAAAATTCAACAAGAAAAATATGTTCGTATTTCATAATTTATCAAATAAAAAGAAGTATCAAATAAATAATAAATAATAGACTTGCAGAGATGTGGGGTAAAAAATAAAGAAACACAACTCTACACCTCGAGTTTCGATGATGAGTTTCTCGCACTTAAAAATTAATTTAATATCCTGTTGTTTATTGCCAGCTTAAAGCATCCTTTAGCACTAACAAACATTCTAGAGATTAATGAAAAAATCCTTTCTATTCGCATGTTTATAAGCCATAAACGTAACAATAGAAATACAACAGCAGCCGTAAGTAAATGAATTCCTTCCAAACATGACTATATATTAAAAACGAAAAAAAAAATCAACGAAAAGCGAGTAAGAAAGTATGGTCGCGCGAAGTCGACCAAATGATACCCTACGCCACTAGCGTATGCCCATTTTCGGGACCTATGGGCAAATTAAACCTAATAGCATCAAATTTTGTTGTAAGCATGTGATATTTTTGAGAGTTATTTGTCTTAAACTTTATATAGATACGCAGAAAAAATGTTCACCAAAATTTTTTAAATAAATTTAATAATGCTGATTCAAGCAATTTTTTTAATCGTTTCAATTAATTTGCCTTAATTGAAAATAAAAATTATAATGTTTGTTTGTATATGAAAACATAAACACAAACTTCAAAATATTTTAAAGTTTCAAACAATATTTTAATGGTTTCAATAACCTTTGTTGATTAAAAAAAATATTTTTATTTGTGTTTACGTTTTATATAGCCACTTTTGCTGGTGGTCACATTTCTATTAAATCTATTGATTGAAACTGAACAGCAAGAAATGCTCAAACTTACAAAAATGTTAATTGCAATAGGTTTAATTGAAATGTGACCACCAGCAAAAAAAGCTATATAAAACG
The DNA here is from genome assembly GCA_963931875.1 of Pollenia griseotomentosa. Classification (NCBI taxonomy): domain Eukaryota; kingdom Metazoa; phylum Arthropoda; class Insecta; order Diptera; family Polleniidae; genus Pollenia; species Pollenia griseotomentosa. The sequence continues at coordinate 142,622,416 of OZ007560.1, read as the reverse complement.
TAAACGCAAATCAAAATATTTTTTTTTAATCAAAACAACAATTAAACAATTAAAAAATTGTTTGAAACGTTAAAATATTTTGAAGTTTGTGTGAATGTTAACATATTTCCAAATATACACACAAACATTATAATTTTTATTTTCAATTAATGCAAATTAATTGGAACAATCCAAAAAAATTGTTTCAAACGGCATTATGGAATTAATTAAAAAAATTTGGTGAAAATTTTTTCCATGTAGTTTACCCTTAAATGCATGAGGTCAGCACCCAGAGTGGAGACTAAGTTACTCTTACGTAAAAATGGTCGCATATTACGAATCCGTCCTTCATTTTTTCGGAAAAAGTAAAGTTTTCCTAGAAAATCGGAAAAACACCAATTTCCGTTGTGTACCATATATGGTACACTATGCATTTGTAATGAAAAAAAATGCTTTTTATTATTTATAAAATATCATATATTATTTATAAAAAGTTCATAAAAGTATATTTAAATGAAAATTTTTTAGTTTCCAATTTATTTAGTGTGATAGTCTGCAAAACAATTACGTTTCTCGTTCAAGCAGAGGTGAACGTTACATTTTTGACACTTGCAAATTTAACGATTATTTACATTTTTGTCTTCAAGACATTTTCGGTTTTTACTCAGAGTTCTTCCTATAACAATTGAAGGTGATCGAAAACATCATATCGCAAATTGTGAGACGGTTGATTTTCATTTTGGACACGTGTACGAAGCAAATCATGCCCACAAATTTTTTGTTTGCCCTTTTTGTTAGTACATGGGATACTTCCAAACAAAAAGCCTTTTGGGTAATCGGAACTGATGGATTTGCTCTTTTAAAAAGTAACCAAGCATTTGCCATGGAAATATCAAGTAAATTATGGAATAACCTGATATACCATTTACGGCTTTTAAACAAGATTTTAAGGCGACCCAAAGAATAGTCCATCAGGTCTACAACGCCCATATGTAGGTAGTATTATTAAATAATTTGGGGGCAAGCAATCGTTTCTATTCTGTGCTCTTTCTGATTCCAACGGTCAACAGTGGGGATGTCAGTATCAACACTATGTTCCGAAAGAAACAGTTTTGTGCAAATAACGATACATTCTCTTTAAATAGGGTTAATAAGAATGATGTAAACATGAAGTTTATACACAATATAAAAAAAAAACAAAGTGACTAAATCTGCTTCAATAACTCTAAAACGTCATTCCAGTAATTTCTTACACAAGGAACTTTGTGATAGGACATATACTATATCATGCCAATGTATTTTCCGAGTTCCAGTGTGCGAAAGAAAAAAATTGATTATTTTTTGGCCAATGTACGGTCTCATTAATTATTTTTGTCGTTAGATTGACTGTAAAAAAAAAAGATTTCAAGAATAAGGACTTTCGAAATAATTTTCTGGTTGTGGTTCCAGTTTAGACTTGTCAATCAAATATATATCTTCGTGCAACTATAGAATGCTTTTTTTCAACGCAATCTCCCAAATCATTGGAAGCTGTCATTGCGATCGATGATAGGATTTTCATTAGTCTCCGAGAAAACAAAATTCATGGGTCGCACATAAGTTGAAGAAATCAACATTTCAGATTTTCGTGAATAAAAGAGGCTCGTGCCTCACTATAAACAAATCGACTGACATTAATTCATTTATATCGGGTATAGGAATTCCAGAAGCCTTATGAATGGGAACATCCATTTCGTCAATGCTAAGAATCCTACTGGTAACTGGTTTCGTCTCGATTTCTTAGAAAGTTCGCACGCGTATTTGTGTTTTTATTGAAACCATCTTAATATCAGCTACCTCATAAGCGTTATATTTTTTTCCATCTGTAATATGGTTATCCATATCTTAAAAAAGCAGAAGCAATCACGTACAATAACAACATAGTCAAAGAGTAACGTACGTTATAAGCACGGTGTCTAAATGCATGGCGTACCATATATGGTTCATAAAAAAAGGCGAAAACACTGTTCTACGGTACAAAACTTGATAAAAACTCACTTAAATTAACTAAAACAAAGTCCAATATATTTACTAATGTTTACCCCTATAGAAAAAATTAATATTATAAGTAATTTCTTCACTTAATAAAATCACTTTAAAAATTATAAGCAAAAACCGCATCCGTCCACTTTGCCAGCTTATTGACAACCAAAATAAATTGCAAGCGGGACGAAGTAGTATTCAAATGAACTCTTATATTGTATTCTTTAGTTTAAAGCCTTTTATATACAAGTTTAGTTTAATTGGTAAGATTTACATGAATTTTTAAACGTGTACCATATATGGTACAGTATGCATTTAACGGTTAAATTATATATTTTTTGATATAAGTAAAACGTTGATATAAGTAAACGTTTAATTCACTTGATTACATTTTTAATACAAAACTGATTTTATTTTTGATTAATGGTTTAATTGAAAAAAAATTGGCGAGAATTTTTTCTGTGTGAGGTAGCTTTTATGTATGTATAAAATTTTTTTTTGCTTAACATTTCATCCATATTAACATTAAAAAGGAATTTGTGACAGTGAAATCGACTCAGTCATTTTGTATTTTGAGTTGATTTAGAATTTAGTTGATCAGTATTTTGACTAAAAGTGGACTTAGGCTAACATTTTTAAGCATTACAACCTCCAGAACAAACACTTACTTTACACTTATGGTGGTGTAGGGTATAATTAATAAAACATATAAAAAGCAACATAATAAATGCATGTAAAAGAATACAAGACATTGAGCTCAGAGTTTTAAAAGAATGCACTGCAATAAATTATCATTCGTATTTAATTGTATTTGTATGCAATTATGAAAGCAGACTATTAAAAGGAATATAGAGGAGTTTCCAATTCGTATTAAAACTACTAATCTCTCATTAAGAACGATTAATGCGGCCATATTTTCTTCATAGAAATAATAGGACACAAAGTGTATAATCTATTAATAAGTTATTATTTGGGACTTTTAGAATGAAATTTCATAAATTACAATATTACAATGTTCATTCCATTTAGTAATAAATTGTTTGATTGTGTTGTGTTGAAGAAATGGGTGATAAGGAGGAAGAAGGATGCCTTGCAATATACCAGAGGATAATTTAAAGTAGTTTGGTGCAGTCTCATCTTACAATTATAACTATAATTTTTCCTGAGGTAGATCGATATATTTTAAAGAAAGTAATTACCAGGGAAACAGTAAATCTGCAAATGCAAATTTTTTTTTGTGCGACCAATTAAGGCAGAAAAAAAATGAAACCATATTCCAGCCATTAACAATGATATACGATACGATGAGATTGGACTTCGATTTGCGATGCTATATGTGTATAAAACAGAAATGGCTGCATTTTAGGGCGTGGCAAAAAAATTTATAAGCTCTTGAAACTTAATAGATATGACTTTTATTCTATGAAGTCGCTGGTGGATTTTTTTTGTTTGTTTTTGTATTGGGTTCTACTTGGTTTAATGTAATATGTATGTGCAAATAAAAAAAGGGGCTAAATTTTGAGGCGTGACATAAAAGTGAGTATAATAAAAGCTAGACATACTTAGTTTTACACGGACTTTCTTGGCACATTAAAAAAATGTTCATGTTTTAGAAACTTCATTGACATATCTTTCATTCTAGTAGGTGACTGGAACAACTTTTTATTTCGAAAAAAGAAACAAAGAGCCAGCAAAGTCATTTTACACAAACAAAACATATACACAATACACACACAAGCTGTTCGTAAAAAAATAAATATTATAGAACATTAAAATATTATGTTTGTCTACAGTATCACTACAATTGTTCTGTTTTTTAACGAAGAACAGAACAATATATAGTGTTCGGCTCTTTCGTGAAAATAGTTACGAACGGTATTAAGGGTTGTGTTCGTCTACACAATCACTAAAAAAAATAAATATCGTTCTTGGGTATGTGAGCTGAACGCTAAATAATGTGCTGTTTATTTTTGAACACTGGTTGAAAGAGCGAGAAAGAGGAGTGTTACGAGTGGAGTGTTGTTTTAAGTCATTTAAACTAAATTGGACCAAATTTTATTTTCTAGTTGTTAAAAATTGTCATGCCTACACAATTTGTATGAATCTTCTCTAAATAACGCGGAGTCAACGCTTTGTAATTCGACTTTAAGAGTGCGCTTAATAGTGAAGATGGCCGCAATTCTTGATAAACAATGACAATTTAGTTATTTTTTGGTTTGCTCGCGACACAATGTTGACACTCTCGTTAAGGTTTGGCATATCAGCATAAAAGCTAAGCGGAAAAAACGTTCCGCCTTTCGCTCTTGTTTAGTTACGACTATAACTCGCTATAATTTTAGGAATATTAAAGTGCTTTTCGACACGGGAACAGGACCTAGCTATAAAACGAATTTTTGCAAATTTGATACATATTTTGACAACTAAGTTATAAACTTATGAACCCGCTACCAACGAAATTGACTTCTCTTATCCACTTATCAACTTTAGTCAACATAAGGCGTTTCAAAAACAATTCCTTTAAAGTCTGATTAAAAGGCTACAAATAACCCAGAACTTATTAAGCGAATGTGTGTTTGCAAGAAAAGAACAAAAAAAATTATAAACGAAAACTTTAACAAAACATACGAAGTTCTGGCTCTAAGAAAAAAATGTGTTGGTAAGTATGAGAAAGATAGAGTACAACAGTGTGTATAATTATGTCGACTAAATCGGATCCTTGCAGGATTAATTAGTGCACATTATGAGACGCAACGAAAGCATGCGAATTCTAAGGAAAATATCACTCATAAGCAAAACTTCCATTCATGTGTTCTATTGTTCGAAAATCCCAAAAAGGGGGTAAAAGAGCTCATTATTTCTCAAGTGGTTAAAGTGTGTATCTGTATACAGAATTTGGGTTTGCTAGTTTTTTTTTGTATGCTTTGTTCCTTGTGGTTGATGGAGTTTTGTTTTTGTCTTTATCCTTTACTTTGGTTAATGAAACGTATACGTTGTACTCTCTAAAAAGGAGCATTGGAGCTAATTAAGAATCCATGTTTGAAAAATGGTTTTTGTTTTCTATTTTTTGTCTTTTTTTTTGGTTTAAAGTACGAGATGATGTTGTTGAACAAAAACAATGTACAAGAAACAGGATAATTAAATGAACTTGTATGAACATAAAAACACTCAACTTCCATACTTTGATGGTTTTGTTTAGTTTGAAGAAAAAAATTTGGAAAACTTTTTCTTTAAAAAATTTAAGAAGTTGCTATTATTAATATTGTTATAATATTAATTTTACTCGAGTATTGAGGATGTAAGTGTGCAATTCTGATTTAGTAAGATATTTTATTGTAAGTGTATCCTAAATCGGATTCTTTTTTGAAGTTCAATGGTAATCAAGTTAAAAGCACAATTATTTGAACACATTTAAGTAGTTTAGGTTTTTTGCAAGAAAATCCCTCCATTCTTTAACGAATATGTGCATAATGTTTCCAATATACTAGGAAAAATTAATTTACCGCATTTAAGAACATATTTGTTGACAGTCTTATACGCTTATCCAGCAGTGGTAAATAAGGTATACTTGGTTTTTTATTCCATGTGAAACTTTTTTAATATTCATCTGGGACCCTATAAAATATTTTTAATTTGGTCCTTGATTCTAAGTCATTAAGTCATGTCCGTCTGTTAAAATACTGAATAGAAATAGCAAATTTAGGTGTCAAATTGTATCAAGTTCTCCTTAGCACTTTGGGATTGAAATCCATTAAAATTGGTTCAGTTGGTAAGTTATGAACCCAAATCTAGCACAACCACCCTAAAAAATTAACAACAAGTAACATAAATTAGTGACAGAATGCACTAAGTGTCATTGAATTTCAACAAATTCTTTTTATATGTCTAGTAGCCACACCAAGATCGGTCCGTTATACATATACCTTAGGTGGGAAATAAAGACCACTGTCGGAAATCACGTCAGAATGGCTAAAACCTAAACCAATAATGCTTTTGTGGTGAAATTGCTCTTAATACAGTTTCAAAGATGCGAAATAACACCACTAAATTTCGTGAAGATCGCTGTATAATAACCTATATATCTATATACATATAAAAAAATAAATGTATGTATGTATTTTTATTTGTTTGTTGATCAGTTTGTTTGTTTGTTTGTATGTTATAGCCGTCTAAACCGATGAACCGACTTATATTACTGATGGTCTGGAAGGCTCTATAGGCTAGCTGGTAGTGAGCCAGTCTAGCAGTGCTGGGGTTGCGGGTTTGATTCTCGCCAGAGACTCTGGTTTCTGTCCTGCAGACAAGCGTAGAGCTTCGCGGGATTAGCTTAGGGAATTTAAAAAAAAAATTGGTAGTGGCATTTCCCATACAAATACAATATAAATGTCTGCATATCTAGAGAACGGAAAGACCTAAAACTTCCAAATTTGGTACAAGCATCTTGGTCATCAATACAGAACATCTGAAAAATTTGGGCAGGATTGGAAAAGTGGGCGTGCCACAAAATATATATATATTTATATCTTAAGAACGGTAAAAGAAAATTTGTCCAAATTTGGTACACATAGCTGGGTTATCAATACATAACATCTCTAGAAAACAGACGATATTGGATAAGTGGACGAGGAAGCTCTCCTGCAAAGACGTTATAGATTTGTTTTTATCTGGAAAACAGCAAGAGTCAAAGTTTCGAAAATAGGTAAAAGCATCTTGGTTTTCAATACATAACATCCAACAAATTATAGGAGGGATTGGAGAACGGCGTGGCACAAAAAAGATTTGTTTCTATCTGGAGAACAGTCGGAAAAAATTGTCCCAAGTTGGTACACAAAGCTTGGTTATCAATACACAACCTCTCCAAAGAAATTGGCGGGATTGGAAACGTGAGAGAGGCAGCTGCCATACAAAGAGGTTGTAGATACATTTATATGCGAAGAAAGCCAAGAGCAAAAGTTTCCAAATTATGTACACGACATCCGACAAAATTTGGGGGTTGAAGATATGGGCGTGGCATAGTACACATAGCTAGGTTTTCGACACGCAACATCAGTTAAAAAGTTTGCGTGACACAAAATATAATCCCGTATATTTTAAGAACGGTTAGTGTAAAATTTTCCAAATTTGGTACAATTAGAATGGTTACACTTTGCTAGTTGAATAAGTACGCTGAATCCAGTGGAGCTTACCGTTTTTTAGCTTAGCTGGTTTTCGAGATATACCGTTTTTTCGAAAATGGAGGTTTCACAACATATATTCGCGTAACTCAAAAACGGTTAAGCTTATTGAAATTACTAAAAAAAAACCGAAATTCTGCAATTTCCTTTAAGAAAGGAAAAACTGTTTTCTTATATGCGCAGTCGTTATAAAAACATGATTTTTTTTTTTTTTTTGGAAAAAAAATTATTTTTTTATCAAAATTTCGAAATTTTTGTTTTTTAAAAATTCATTTAAAATTTTTTCCAGACGTATAAAAAATGAAATTGCAAACAAAACAAGCCATAAATGATTAAAATCTGTTACCAACTTTTGGTTTTTTTTTTCACAAAAGTCGAAAAATTTTTATTAATTTAAGAATTTCATAAAACGCAATATTTGTATGGGAGCCCCCCTAAAAAGTGGTGATAAGGGGCAAGTATGTCTCGAGAAATTATTAAGGACAAAAAACAAATGGAGGTCGGTCATACATCTTATCCCCCTAGGGGCGATGCCTTGGTAGTTTCTTCAATATATATCTAATCTGTATTGACTATTTTGTATGGAAGCCCCCTTAAGGAATGTAGATAACAGGTAGGTTTGTTAGAAATAAATGATTAAAATGAAAAATAAAGTGGGGTTGGTCATGCATTTGGCCCATCTGGGGGCATTCTAGGCGCTGCAGGGACCAAACTTAAGAATTTTATTAAACCGCCATATTTGTATGGTTGAAATTTTTAAATTTGGCTGCTGCAGTGCCTGAAAGCCTAGTTGCATTTTCCAATTTTTAATGAGTTTTTAGGGGTATAACTTATTCCCATTTTTTTATCTTATTTTTTTTAAAAGAAATTTTATTGCGGAATTTCGGTTTTTTTTTAAAGTAATTTTAATAAACTAAACAATTTTTGAGTTACGCGAACATATGTTGTGCAACCAGCCACATTTTCGAAATAATCGTCCCGAAAACCAGAGCTAACCTAAAAAAAAACGGCTAGCACCACTGGATTCAGCGTACCCTAATTAGCTTAAAACGACTAGTGCCCAGCTTGTCTTAAAAAAGTGCCAATTTCTATCACAGTGTTATCAATATAAGGACAGCATTTGTAAAAAATGTGCGGGATTGAAGAAGAGAAGGGAGATTTAAAAAAAAAATAGCTTAGTAATAAATGAACAATATCTTTAAAAGGCCCACTGCCTTATTGTAGACATAGGCTGGACAACTTTAATACAAATACCATATAGATTTCTATGCAAAGGGTGAATGGTAGCAGTAAGGGTATTCAAACTTGGTACAAATAACTTCATAAAGAATGCACGAGATCTTTATTGAAAAAAATTACATAAGCTGTGTTAATACTAAAAATTGTTAAAAACTTGTAACAATAGTTACAAGTCTGTAACAATTTGTAGTAAATGAACACAGCTATATTTTATTTTAATGAGGGTGGCGTAGCACACTGGGTTAAGCTGGTTATAGATTATAAATAAATATATAATATATTATATGCCCCATATAAAACCCACTCTCAGAAAACATTTAAGTATTTTAGGGCATACCGTTAAAAATATTAATAGTGTTATAAAATTTAGCCCATTTCAGTTTGATAAGACTAGAAATAAAATTTTGTGATGATCGGTCTATAATAAACAGAGAACCTATATAAAGCCCATTCGTGAAAATAAGCTAAATAAGCCTTAAATCACAACAAATATTGATATGATATGATATGATGATTTACTTACTTCTTTTTGTTAAAAATTTCCATGGATTCCTGCAATTAATTTCCGGTAAAGCGGGAATTGAAAACAATATCCGGAAAAAGCTCTACCCCTAACACACAATGAAACTTTAGTTTTAGTGCTAATAAAACATAAATTTTGGATTTAGAGCAAGTTTGTCTTAATAAAATAGAGATAAATAAACATTACAAATAAATGTAACAACATTTCAAACAAAAAAGCAACTAATAAAAATAATAAAAAATAAAATCATACTTAACTTGTTGCTTCACTTCTTTATCTTTTGGCCATTTTAGCTGTTTTTCTTTGGCAGTAATGAGACCAACTGTTGAGCAAATTATACGAGACAACTACTAGTGACAATAAAATTAACAGCATTTTCAAGTGTCATTTAAACGACAAGAAAACAAACAGTAAAATTAAATACATTTTATGCGCGTTAAAACTTGTAGGAATGTATATTTTGTAGTTTTTATATGTTAATAAGCCATGTTTATGCCGCAAATACAGACAGTCATAAACCTATTAAAATAGTTGTCTACAATTAAATATAAATATTGAAATAAGTGATAATAAATATTACAGTGTGTGATACAACTAGTCATAAAACTAATGTATTTTAAAATGCCTTGAAATAAAAAAGTATCAAATGTAAAATTAACTGCGCCTCTGTTAATCTTGTCATTTTTTCAAGTCACATGAAATTGTGCATGTCTGTCAAAATTTACATAAGGTTTATAAATAAAGTTCAGTCACAAACGTACATGTAATTTGCTTCTGTTATTGTTTCTTTATTTTTTTGCATAGTTACCTAACCAAAAATAAAAACAGTTTTAGTTAAACATTTAATCAAGTGAATTAAGCGTTTACTTATATTAACAACATTACTGAGGAAAATATTGTTCACAAAACATTTAATTGGTGCTATTAATTTGTTTACAGGTGCAAATTTAATTCATTTTTTAATCAATATTACAAGTTTTTCAACTGAAAACAATTTTTATTTTTTTTAATAATATATATTTTTTTATTAAAGATTGTCTTGTTTTCTTTAGATTTTTTTCGGTAGTCTTATAGATACACCAAGATTCCTATTGTGGCAAAATTTTCCAACAAATTATGTTTTTTAATTATTGGGTCGAAAAATTTTCTGCAAAGTCCTCGATGTAAAATTTTAGGGTTTCTTTCATTGAATGGCTCTAACGGCCAGTTAATCGATAACGAATGGATAATTTTTTTTAGAAAATTGCTAGATAGGAGCAACAGATTACTTTTATTAGCCCAATTTTAAAATCGTATATTAAACATTAAAAATTTTTTAAACACTGTGCCTTTTAAGTAAACGACAATATAAGATTAAAGCTAGAAAAACGGCTTAATTTGGCAAAAGTCAAAACTCATGGCGTCATGGCGCTACGAACTAATCCACGAAAACAAAAATTAACTAGGTCACTTAAATTAGTTCATTATGAATTAAATTTAAAAAATATGAAATAACCTCCATAACAAAAATTAACTAAAATTAACCCCATTAATGTAAACCCTTTCAGCAACAAAAAATTAAAATTTTTTCATTGATTTGAATGTATTGCACCAACACAAATGTCCTTAAAAATCTTTCGACCAAAATTAGCGATTTTCTTAACAAAATTTAACTAAACAAAAATTAACTAAAATTAACTCTATTAATGTAAAACCTTTCAGCAACCAAAAATTAAAATTTTTTATTAATACGATTTCTGTATGACGTGCTAAATTCCCAATTTTTTATATTTGATAAATACACTGAAATTTATTGTTGAGGGAAAGCTAGCTTTTTTTCATTGATTTGAATGTATTGCACCAACACAAATGTCCTTAAAAATCTTTCGACCAAAATTAGCGATTAGCTTAACAAAAAACAAACGGCCCATCTACGAAAGATTATATGATTAAAGACATAATTAACAGTTTGCATAACATGCAACATTGTCAAAACAACTTTACAAGAAAAGTAGCATACAAATTAATTATAACTTAAATTTTAAAATTTATTATCTAACAAAACTATTTTTGAAGACAATTTTAAACATATTACGTTTAATATAACCATATAACTGTCTCCGGCAACCATTTTATGATTAAATAAGTCCTTCATCAGGAAGCCACAACCATATTATGGTTGCCTCCGACCATGTTATCGTGCTATTTTAAAATAATTTTTTGCTTCTTCTGTAAAATTTTCAAAATGTTAATTAGGGCATTTTGCGTTTTAGGTAACGAGATGTCAGTCCTTATTTTTAAAATGAAACAAGTGCTCGCCGAAAAAAAACATGTATGTAAAATTTTAAATTTTCAAATAAATGTATTACGGCCTTATTTATAAAAAATAAAACCGGTTAATTAAGGGTTAATAAAATGGATTTTCATACAAAATCCGTTTAATAAACCCTTTATTAACATGTTTTATTTTTTATAAATAAGGCTGTTAAACTTTCGTGCAGGAACAATCAAAAAATTTCAGATTTTGATAAAATTCAATACAAAATTATATTAATTAATATTTTTTATAAAAAAAGTCTTATTGTGTTGAATAAATTTAACTATTCTAGCAGCCAAATTGAAAATTTAGAAGCTTTAGTTAGCGAAGCCGGTGCTTGTTACACCATAAAGGAAAAAATCATTGCGCACGGCCTAAGGCAGAAAAGCTTTTAAAGCGAATCTGGTGTTTTTCATATCAAAGATGAGAAAATCCTTGTGCTAGGCCGCAAAGCTTTATTTAGCCATTCGAGATTTAGAAATTCGGAATTTTAAGTTTCGGTCAAATCGCCCTAACCCTAAAAGATTAGCATATTTCATTTTATATAAAATACATACATAAAGCTTCGTTCACAATAGGCAGCAACATTTTCACTGGTGTTCAAAATAAGGCAACAATTTTTTTTTTCAAACTAAAGCTTCGTACAGACGGTGATCAGATCTTACAATGTTGCCATTAAAATTGACTAAAAATGTCTTGCAACCGTGTGAACATTGTGCGCTATTTTCATTTGGCAGATGTGTTAAATTAATGCATCTGGCAATGGCACCATTGTCAGAAAAATGACAACATTGTAAGATCTGACCATCGTCTGTACGAAGCTTAACACATTTTACATTAAGAAACCGTTTGCAAATTTTGCCCACAATAATATTACGTATTTATAACTACATATTTTTTAAAACATTTTGTTAAAATTTTCTTTCAAAACAAAATAATACCGTGTCCAGATATGAACCATAATTGAGTTTTACGCAATAAATGACATTATTGAGCTCAATTATCCATATATAATAAATTGTTATAATATTGAGTAAAATTAAAATGCGACCCTGTCACAATTGTGTTTAATGAGCAAAACACAACTTACTAAACAGTCTTTTGACATTTGGCAAATGCAATTACAACAAAACAAAGGGGTATCCATTAGGTCTGCACAAAAGTCAGATGTTTATTCCTTAAAGATGTCAAAAGTTGTTTACATTTTGCTTATACATGTACATTTTTGTTTACCTTGAATGTTGTATGTAGTAGTTATATATATTGAGTAAGCTTAATTGTGCATATGCGAACAGAAAGAAAATTATGTCAATAAACCGAATATTGACTTAATTAAAAAGGTATATCTGAACACGGTATAAAATTGTTATAAGCGTCTTTTCAATTTCATACAAATTGTTGCTGAAGTAGAAGTAGACTCAACTTTTTTAAAAAACTTTAGTTACATTTTTGTGAAAAAATTAAAGAATATGAATATGAAATACTTTTGGAAGAAATAAGATACAAGAAAAAACTCAATTGTTTCTCCCATTGTGAACAAACCCTAAGTCCCAAGACTTTAAATTGGTTTTTATTTTTTTTACAAGATTTGTGGACTTATTTCAATATAAAACTGGGAATAGTTTCACAAAATTAAAAATTATTTTTACAAAAATCAAAAAGCCGTTGTTTTTTTCATTGAAAAATGCTTCGAAGAGCCCAAATTTATACACGTGCATTATATTCCACGTACACGGAAAACAAATTTCAATAATTAAAGCATTAATTAAAAGTAATATTTATAATTAAAAATTTAATCAAGTAAATAAAATGTTTAATCAAATGAATTAAACATTTAAATGATTAAATTTTGTTTACTGGTACAAGCTAGTAGTGTGTATAAATTAAACGTTTAATTCACTTGATTAAACGTTTAATTCACCTGATTAAATTTTTATTCAAAACTGATTTTATTTTTGATTAATGCTTTAAAATAAAAATTTCTGGGTAGAGAAATATAACAAAATGTTTCAAATAACAAATAAGGCAGATGTAGATTTCGAAGTACAGTGCCAGCTCGCTAGTCCAAATTATCCAGTAATCCGAATTGAATTTATGACGTATTACATACTCTATAATTGATTGCAAGTTCGCTAAACCGAATTTTTATTTATTTTTTCTGATTTTTTATTGTTTCAAGATGCGATTTTCTGTGCGAACTTTGAAACTTTACGGCGAATCCTTATCTGCTAGACCTGATCTTGTGCCCGATTTTCAAAATAAGCTCTATGATGTTATCGAGACTGAAAATCTAATTAAGGACCAAACTTACAACGCTGATGAATCTGCACTTTTTTGGAAAATATTTCTAGACAAAACTTTAGTGCATTGTAAAGAAAAGTCATCTTCGGGTGTGCTAATAAATCTGGAACTCACAAGTCTAACATTGCCGGGGTTGGGAAGCCAAAAAACCCACGTTCGTTTAAAAAACAATATATTGTTGAATATTACGCATCGAAAAATGCATGGATGACAACACATATTTTTACCGAATGGTTTTAAAAATCGTTTATACCACAGGTAAAAGACTTTTAAATTGAAAATAATTTGCCCAAAGAAGATTTATTGCTACTGGATAATGCAAAATGTCATGGAGAGCAGCTGGTATCTGAATGTGGGCAGCATAAAACTATGTGTTTACCCCTAAATTGTACTAGTATTAGTATTAGTGAATAAGTGAATTGGTAAGCTTAGTAGCGGACAATAAAGACATTTTTTTGAAACAATTCAGTTTAAAGGATGCTTGTGAATTGCTTAAACGATCTTGGGACAGGTTTCCTAATTCTTCTATAAGGTCTTGTTGGAAGCATATTCATTCTTACAGGTGGTCTTCAGAGGATAACATCCCACTATCAATGTTAGAACAATAATTGGCTGAGAGTTTCGCACTATTAACAACTTATTTAACCGCAATAATGACGTGCGAATTTCTGAAGATGAAATTCTTAGCTGGATTATTAAATCTGACAATACTTTCTGTAGTTCAGAGACACAGAAAATTCGCAATCAGAGTCTATAATTATGGAACACGTTAAAAATCGTGAAGCTATGCAGGCCTTAAATACTTCAATAGATTGGCCAAAGGAACGAGGTATGCAAACAGGTTACATATTTATGCTAAAAGAATTGCACTGTAAGAGAAGCAGCCCTACTTCACAAATTATGTATGTTAAAAAACATAACATCTAAAAAAAAGCTTTACTGCCGTTATCATAAAAAACTAAATTGGTCTTGAAATATATTTTCAGAAACATTTTTATAGAAATTAAAATTAATTAAAAAATTTGTGATATTAATTAAAAAATTTATTAAATTTGCAGCAGTAAACAAATTAATAGTATCAATTAAACCAGTTAATAGTATTAATTTAACGTTTAATTCACTTGATTAAACGTTTAATTCACTTGATTAAATTTTTAATTAAAACTGATTATATTTTTGGTTAATGGTTTAATTGGTAAAAAATTTTGGAGAATTTTTTCTGTGTACGCAACATAATTTTTTCATTCTTAAATAATAAAAATAAAATTAATTTGTTTTGAAATCCTGGCTTGAATTTTATTTTCGGATTTAGTGAATTATAATACATAAAAACAGCACATCTAGTAATCTGAATATCTCGTTAATCCGAATCAGGGTCTGCCATCATTAATTTGCATTAGCGAGCTGGAACTGATATTTAAGAACTATCTGAGGAAAACCATTTTTATTTCGAAGGACAGGAACTCTAAGCTGTTTTCTTTAATTAGATTTGGAATTGATTGACATGTATGTCTTTCATACGAAAGGTTATACCAAAACATAAAAATGTTTAAGCAAAAGTAAAGTCAAGAAAGTTTATATTTTTTGGGAATTCTTAGTTTATCAGAATTTAATATAATACCTTTTCGAGCATTGACTTCAGCCGTGTACTCAGAAAATAAAAAAAATTGTTTTCAATTAAAAAATTTGTAATATAAATTAAAAAATTAATTAAATTTGCATCAGTAAACAAATTAATAGTATCAATTAAACCAGTTAATAGTATTAATTAAACGTTTAATTCACTTGATTAGCTTTTAATTAAAATTGGTGAAAAATTTTGGAGAATTTTTTTTGTGTACTCTGTTCAAGTTTGTAAAATATATTGAGCAACATCTTTTATATTATACGAAAAAATGTGTGGCTTCTTAATTGAGGACTAGTTTTACAATAATATGGTTGCCGATGAAAAATTTCGGTAAAAATAGTGACCCGGTATTTCTCTGCGTATTATAGTTAATTAAGGGAGCAAGTTCTTTTTAATACCATTTGTTTTATTAAATAAATAAATCAATCACAAAAATTAAAATTTGTTCTATTCAATTGCAAAAAAAGTGCATTCGGCCTGACACTACCATTTATACATAAGCAGGGAAACCATAAATATGCAATTGCATGTTTTTCGTCGTGCGACCAATGAAGGCAGAAGCAATATATTTATCCGTTTAAGAGCCTTTTATTAATTATGGCATCGATTTGTTAGTGAATATTTTTGTATATTTTTTTTGCATAATTTTGTTAAAAGAGCATTTTTAAGGTTTATAGCGCATATTTTGCCATTTTGTAGATAATTTGATCAAATAAGGACAAAGGCTATGTCAACGGTGAGAATCGGTCTATAATTTTACATTTTTCCCATAAACCATCTATGTAATTATGTATTTACATTAAATTAGCCCCAAAAAATATTTTACTGCAAATTAAATTATTTTCGAATCGGTTCACATTTGTCCAAAGCTCCCATCATTTAATAGCTTTAACTTCTTTTTAAATATATGGAGGTTAATATCTAGATAATATACGGCCCACATATATCTTATAAGAATTTTAACCTCAAAGCATAACTTTGTTTTTGTGAGCCCATGACTATCTAACGTTTCCATTTAGTGTAAAATCTCGAAAATTCGTATGGCTTTTACCGATTATAATTTTAGGATTGTTGTTATTTTAAATGCAAATATTATTAAATTATTGGATATGTATTTTGTTTTGTTTTTTTGGGCATATTTTCAACAATTTTCAGGGCATATTTTCATGTTTTTACTGCATATTTAATGCACATAAAACGCGTGTGTTTCGAAGTTTGAAATGGTTAGATGGGTACATAGATGAGACCAAATTCTATCATTTTCATCCACAAAGTCCTAAAATTTTTAGGTTGTATTTAATAATTGATAAAAAAAATAATAATTAGAAAATAAATCAGCTGTTTGTAAAGGGCTACACCGAGTGAAATTTAACATATGGATAGCAGGGGAGCGTCCGAATTAAAAATTGGATTGAGAATATTCACCGCTAAAACTCATACATAAAATCGTGTTTTCTCTTTAATGCAATTATATTGAGTTACGTATGAATGTTAAATTATTAAATGTTCTTGTTAAGCAACATTCTAATTTCTAAATTGATATTAGACTTCTTGATAAAAAAAAACAAATCTTTATGGATATACTTATAAAAACATATGTATGTTTATGCATTCAATGTTGAGCACATAAACGTCCATAGTCATGCACAGAGAGGTTTATTTATGTCTAAGCATTTATATAGCAATACTATTTATATAACAGACACATGCTTATATATGTATAAATGTATGTGTGAGTTGCTACTGATGGTCGTTGTTTTGTGTTGTTCCGGCTGGTACTGCACTGCTGCACGGCTTGTGAATTTCTATAATTTATTCGATCTAAGATAATACGGGCCTGCTGTCCGAAATGTCTCATAAAAATTGCACTTTAATTACTCTATCGACAGTATCAATTTGGTCAAATCTTTTATTAGAGATGAATTGCAAAATAAATTTATGAAATCATGTTTTTGGCCATTTGTTTACTTATTTTTTTGTATGCTAAATTATTGGCAATCAATGGCATAAATGTTTTTTATTTGTTGTATTTATTTAAAAAAAAAAAGTTTTTTTCAATATGGTAGAATAAATCGTTTGTGCTATAGTGAGGTTAGTATATTAAAAAAATTATATAATACATATTAATTAACCCATATTATCCCAAGCGTGCTTCCAGTCATCAGATTTCAATACAAATTGTAAGATGGTATGTTTGTACCCTCCTTAACAAGAATATTAATAAATATTATTAATAATAATAAAATACTTGAACAAACAGACTAACTAACTTGTTTTAATATTAATTAAGTACATAGTGTACAGAAAAAAATAAAAATTGATTTCAATTAAAAAATTTGTGATATTAATTAAAAAATTAATTAAATTTGCACCAGTAAACAAATTAATAGTATCAATTAAATCAGTTAATAATATTAATTAAACGTTTAATTCACTTGATTTAACGCTTAATTCACTTGATTAAATTTTTAATTAAAACTGATTATTTTTTTGATTAATGCTTTAATTGGTGAAAATATTTGGATAATTTTTTCTGTGTGGTTTATAAAGACAATTTAAAATATTTTGTCATAAAGTTGCCCAATCGAACTTAAAAAAAACAAACAAAATGTTTAAATTATTCTACGCTGGAGTGGTAAATACAAGTAAATACAAGTCGGTAAAGTAAAGAAGAAGATTCTACAGCTTATATGTTTTTGATAGAATAATGGCTTGCCGCATACAAATAAGCATAAACATATTCCAGTGGTAATAAAAAAAGCAATCGCCACCAATGACAGGCGAAATAGTTAGCACTTTTACTCAATTTGTACTAGTGACTACTGATGTGGCATTTAAATTATACCTTCACCTTTCCCTAGACACCAATTGACATGTTAAAATAGGTACCCACGTTTCGCTAACTAATTCTTTAGCTCAAAGTAATGCAGAAAACAAATTTTTTTCAACGACAAGACAAAAAAATGTGTATCCGAAATAGATCCCGTTACCGGAACAACAACAAAAGCGCTTGCTTTTTGCTAACACGTTTTGTAGATATAAGTAGCTAAACCTTACGGTAGGTAGAGGTTATGCAGAGAGGGGTCAATTGCAACGTCGTAGGACATCCTCGTGTTAAATTCGCCACTCAAACCCATGTGAGGTGGATTGTAGTGGGACTAGCGGTAGTTTTAAATAAATTAGGAAATATACACGTACAGAGCTAATACGCCGTACCACTGGGCAAGCCTAGCATTACATATTTCTAAATATATGTACATATCTGAAGCTTCAGTGTTAAAAAAAGGTAGACTGAAGCAAAAATCTTAAAGGAATAGGACTATTACAGCTTCGTAAATAAAATTTGACTTAAATAAGCACATTTGATAATATTTTTAAAATACTACATTTATGACAAGCCCGTCAAATGCATTAAAAACAAGGAACAGTGATATATTCGGCTTAGAGTTTCTACGCGGGAAAGAATTCCCGGGAATACCAGGACACTTTTTTTAAATTAATCCCGGGAAATTTTTTCCGGGAATTTTCGGGAATTTCAAATTAAATTTTTTGAAATTTTAAATTTTTAGCATCGTCGAAATCAAAAACGAGCAATAAAAATATAATCTTTACTAAAATTACTAAAAACTACCTTCAAATCAAATTTTTTTTTCCTACCCTTGAGGTCGTTTTAATTGCTGATGAAATGTCTAAAAAACTTCTTTAAGTAGAAAATGAAAATGTACACGATACACCAACAACAGAACCATCTATAAATTCTAAAAAAATAAATATAAAGAAAATACAAAAGCCTGAAAAAATTAAAAAAAAAGAATTTGACGTCTATGAAGTCACCGGCAACAGGCCAACAAATTTATAATCTTTTTATGATGCGCTTCTTACTATGTAACCAATGTTTGTAGAGAGCGAGAGCACGTTTTCGGTAGCAGGTAATATACATACATATCAACAAGGATTATAAATAGAATCTCTGATGAGCTTTTTAATGGTTTAATAATTTAAAAAATAATTCTTAAAGAAAATTAATTATACCAAGTTGCTATTAATAATAACTACTAAATATTAATAAATTTAAATAATTCGTGATTTAAAAAAAAAAGATATACATACATATTTAGTTTTATTCAAAAAATCCCGGGATTCTCGGGAATAAGATTTTATCTGTTTCGTTTCCCGGGAATAGAAATAGCCCGGGAATTTAGAAACCCTAATTCGGCTAAGCCCTACACCATTGTACGATAAGAGCAAAAAGTTACATTAATACCGTTCTTTAGATATAAATAAATCTCTTTTGTGCCACGTTAACTTCTCGAATTCCGACTACATTTTGTCGGATGTTGCGACAAACTCTTATTTTTGCTATAAAATCCCCTGTTGTTGTAATTTTAATTAAATTTTTTTTTATTATTTCTGTTCCAGGCCATACATATTTCCTCTGACGGTTCTCCGCCAGTAGTGAATAATTTTTTTATTGTGTGACATTTCCCGTTTCATGGAGTTAAAGCTGCTTTTAGGTTGTTATTTTTACCATTTTGAAATCAAAAATTAAAGATCTATCTACATTATTGTTTTTCATACGGGACAAAAATCACGGGATCCCGCACATTTTTCGGGAAAAAATCCCAGGAAATTTATGCGGGAATTCCCGGGATCTTTTTTAATTTAATTATGGCAACTTAACTGCTGATATAGTAGTAAATAAGTTGTGTGTGTAGTCAAAAAACGCATTTGGTTTTTTGATTGGCTTTATTCCATTTTTTTCTCTTTTGCTTGGTTTAGATTACTTTATTCTGGGACAACTGCTTCTTATCGTTATCATCTCCTCTTAGGAAAAAAGTCTATGAAATACACCAAAAAAATATTTTTCAATTTAACATAATGAAAAACTACAGTTTCTAATTCATATCCGATAAGTAAGGCAATGTTTAATGTTAAATTCTCTGAAGTTTCAAAAGAAGAAAAGTTAAAATGTACAGAGTTGTTAATTTGTTTAAACCCCCATATTTATTTTACTTGTTTCAGAAAATTTAATAGTTTTATGTGCAGAGCACCTTCATAAAAGATTTTTCGGATTAGATTCTGTAAGCGATGATGCCAGAAGTTATTAATTAAGGAAACGCTTATTCGGTGCGAAGAAAATAATTTTTTTTAAAGCAATTACAACTTAAGGAAGTGCTTAGAAGTGCCTAGAGATTATGTAATGTCCTTTGGGTGCAAAGGAAACGTGTTTTCTCATTTAAATCTTCTTGATAAAAATTAGAATCATTTGAAAGATTCATATTCTGAACATAAATCATATTTTAAAAGAAATATTTTGTAATAATTTGTTTAAATAATTTAACTTTTTTGGTTTTATATAAATGCTGTTGGCTTTGAATTAGTACTGTGGCAATAAGTGCTTAAGACTTTTTGTTTAGTTTTAAAGGAGAACAATTTAAAACTTTAAAGGTGGCTTTTGGAAATTTAATTCGAATTAAAAATATTTATCTGTTCTCTACGGTTATAATATTTTATCCCTGAACACGCCTAATGTCACAGATCGCAAGTTTTTATTATTCCAAATGTTATTGGACATTGAAAAAAGATAACCATTAATTCATTTTGCTATAACTTCCCCAAAAATCCTAGAAAATAGTTGAAATTTTGCCCATATGTACTTTTGAACATACAGATCTTAAGGTGCCATAAAGCACTTTGTCCTTTTTCCCACAGAAATAAAATTTATAAACTTATTAACTTGATCTCAGGAAATGTTATTTGTTTAAATAAATTAAATTAAATAATATTTTGCATCGATTTGTATTGAGCGGGAATTCCCGGGATCCCGGGATATTGAAAAATAAATCCCGCTTTCCCGGCAAATGAAAAAGTCCGGGAAAAGAAAAACTCTAATCTACATACTCACATAAGCTTAAAAACACAATTTAACAGCAGTGTAGTTTTTGATGCTGAAACGTGAAGAGCTATTACTCCTTTATAATGGTTAATGTAAATTTTAGTTAAACATTCCCTTATGATGATATTCAAAGGATATCGAAATATCGAAAACAAATAAAGATCACTTTTACATACAACAGACCTCGAGCTTGAGCATTTTAATTTAATATTGTTATATTCTATATTTTTTGTTTACTCCTTTGCTTTGCTTGTAGCACAGAATTTTTTTTTTATGGTATAATTTATTTGTTTTGGCGATTTTTATTTTCTAACTAGCGTTTTATTTGTGGAATTGTTGATGTGGTAATACAATCATTTAAAAATAAATTAATGTATCTATAACGTAAGAAACGTAAAACCTGTCAACCGAAAAGTCGATAATTAGTGGGCCGGCCGCTTAATAAAACGATAATAAGTGACTTGTCGCTTAAGTTGTTGATCAACATCGTGCGCCAGATTCTAAGAAAAGTCTCAAACGAGATATTCGTTGTTCTTCAAGCTACGAAATACCTGTCGAGTTATACTTTAAGCTGGAAGTCCATACCACGCGTTTGCACCTTCACGCAGTGCATGCTTTTCTAACCTTACTTGCGTTCTACGTTTCAAGTTCATGCAACGTTTTTTATGCAGCAGCAGAACAAGTAAAAATAAAATTTAATTTGTCAAATTTAGGTGACTTGTTCGAACGCTGCCTGTGACGCTTACAAAAGTAGAAAGTAAACCTACTTTTCGCCTCAAGGCATCTACGCTTTTGTGCATGTAACTTTTTACGTATAACTACACAGATTCTACTTTTTTGACAGCTGCGTATGCAGCGAAAAAGCGCGTTACACGTGGTGTGGACCTTCAGCTAAAGAATTAATTCTGATGAAACATACAAGAAAAGTCACAATATCAGAGATAGTGATTTGTGGAATGAAGTTAAGAACGACAGCGAAGCCGAAAAACTAAAATAAATGTTGCCCTTTTTCCGCTTATTAAATAAAAAGTGTATTTTTTTTTTAATTTAGCTCCTTTTAGCCCGTTTGAGAGTTGGTAACTGCAAATATGAATTTCATGTAAAACTAGCTTAGCCCAGTGCGCTTCGATGCCCGCATTTATATAAAAAAGGTTAAATTTGCTTAATACATATCTCGTGTATTGATGCCCCAATTTAAATACTTTTACTCTTACCGTTCTCTAGATACACAGAATCTAAACTTTGATTGTAATGAAGGTGCCTCGCACACTCTTTTAACCCAGACTACTTTTTGACAGATGTTGTGTATGGCCTACTAAGCAAACTGTTCTAAAATTTTAATACTTTAACTGTTACCATTCTCCAGATATTTATTGAAATCTATAGTGTCTTTATTTGGAAGGTATTTTGGTAGGCTGTGAAAATTCTAGGGATATTGGTTCAATATTTTAGGAGTCTTAAAAAAAAACAAATATTCAAATTTACCAAAACACAAACAAACTCTTTGTCATATGTACATCTGTATCTATTTAAATATAGATGACTTTTATTTAAAATATGATGTAGGGCTTATAAATGGGGCTTCACAAATCAAAGATTAATGGCATTAATGTAGTTTTTTACCAGCCTTTATGTCACATATAATAAAATGTATTGTAATACATTTGATGTCAACAATTCACACTTAATTTAATGCTCTTTTATAACATTTAATATCAAAAACTATTTGATTTAATAGTCGTGCTAGATTAACACTGAATAAAAACCAAATCATACAAAAAGATTTTTGAATTTTTTTCTTTGCAGCATGAATATTTAAACAGCAATATAAATATGTATATATTTTCTCTTTTCGGAGATTCAACACACACAAACCTAGTAAATGTGCATATAACATGGGCCTATGAGTTACACATTTTAAACCTCCTACACTCTACTCCCCCACACATGAACCAATAATGCAAAAAAAAAAACGGAAATGAAATAAATCGAGAGCGAAATGAATGTATAGTATATTAAATGAATGGACTGGACCAAAAGGACAAACGTTACGAAGTATAAAACAAATAAATACTTTTGTTTTTGTCTACATCCAGGCAAAATATAAAACAAACTAAAAAAAATTAAGTTTTTTTGTAACACAAAAATATAGAAATTCAGTATACAGTATACGAAATACAAACCGGCAAAATGATGCTCTACATAAAAATATAATCCAAATCTAATATAAATGCATTACATTCTTCTGGTATCTATTAGTTGTATAAATTTTCTTTACAATTTACTTCATTGCTAGCCAAAGGATAGCTAAAGTAAGCCTCGTAACAGAAATATACAAACGAAAAATTCTGATAGTGCATAGAAAATATTCCTTGAAAATATTGAAGGAATAAATAAGCCTATTAAAGTATAAAAGCTTTTGAGGATTGTAATTTGACTTAGAATACACATTCGAATAATATGAAAATTTATATAATAAATGCTACTCAACATGAGAAATAAATGCCCAGATTCTATTTGTTTTAACATAAAACAATATTCTGAGGTAAACCATTGCTCTGTTGGAATGTAGGGGAAAAAAACGCCAACACCAAATAGTTAAAATAAAAATTGCAGAGAAAAAATGGTTTGAACTGAAAATATTGTATGTTCATACTTTTCGTTCCCGAACATACATTTAACTGACAAAATTTTTATTTCCTTTTATTTGCAAAAGAGGAGCACTCCATAAATTTTCGTACGCTCAATATTGTTTCAGATCATAAATCATGGCTGCATTTGCGTATAGGCACACATTTTTAAGCACACCGATACAATACAGACAAAAATACAATTCATGCAGCCAAGATACATACAACGAGACATTAAAGTGCATCAAAAAAACACAGTAGGGGCAAAAAATCCATGTTAAATTTAAAATTTTGAAGATTTTACGAAAATTTATTTCACAATTTTGTGCAGAAATTACAAGCGTTTTTATATATTCGATAATTTTTCCAATTAAGCCATAATTATATGTATTGAACAATCATCCAAGTAATAAACGTACATTAAAGGAACTAATTAATGAAAATGTATCGTTGTTCTTGCCATTAATAATAAAGACAATCATAATGTGACCATAGTGTCAAAACTAAGGAATCAAAATATAGTAGCGGTGTAGATAGAAGTTAAAAGCTCAAAATAGCAATTTAAATAGGTTGGCTTTTCTTTTCTTTTATTTTTTTTTTTTTTTTTTTTTTTTTGTTATCAAATTTGATTGTGATTGCCTCACTTTTTTAATTTGAAATACTAGAGAAAGTTGTTGACAGAAGTTATAAATTGATGACCAAGGCATTTGTTACAAACTAAAATACTTTTACTGTTCTTCTGATATACAATTCTTTATATCGTTTATGTACCTGAGGCGCCATGTCCGTTTGAAACTTTAGTAATTTGTTTTATAGCCTATGTTAAGTGACGCGTAAAGAAATGTCAGGAAACTCGGTTGAGTAGTTAAGGAGTGTATGGGGAACAAACAACCCCATTTTCATTTTTTTGTATGTATGAAGCTGTATAAGTTTTTGCACTCCAGGATTAACGTTTTCAAGATTGTTTTATTAAACAAGAATTTTTCAATCCATTTGTTCCTCCTGGAAAAATATTGCTACTTTTCTTTCTCCGCTTTTAAATATTTCTGCTATTATTTGTTTATATCTATCTTGTATATGGCGATATTAAGCGGATAGATAATTAGCAGGACATTTGGTTGCTACCACATTTAGCTTTCTACAGTAAGAGTGATTTTTTTAAGTATAAATACATTTTACTAACGAAAAAAACCACTTGTGCATATCAAATAAAAAAAATTTTAGAAGTTAAATAATCTTGTGGACTCTTGAATTAAAATAATCACAAACATTCAGTAATAAAAAAAATAATATTATGTTCTATTATGCTGGTAGAGCCTTTGTATATTGTTTTGTTACATAATTAATATTAGTGTTTTTCTAAATTAAACTTTAATTTTATTCTAAAGGCTCGATAAGACAAAATACTATCAAGTACACATGTTTTCTCCCATCACGTTTAATTTATACCTTTCTATCAACCACTATCCGGAGTCTAGGGTTGGATTAGTTGAAACCAGGGACCTTAGCAGTTATTCCTTTTTTTATAAAAGTTAGATGATAACAGTTTTTTCTAGATGTTTATTTTTTCGAGCAAAAATAAAAGTGTTATTATTAGGGCAACCAAAAAAAAACACTAAAAAACAGTTTTAAGCTTTTAAAAAAGCGTTTAAAAACATGAAAATAAGCTGTTAAAATTAAAAAAAAAGCTTGTTTATTTCCACTTAATACGTTTAATACGTTGTTATAAATAGTAAATTATAAGTTGATGCAATATACTTTCGAAAAGAAAACTATGTCTGTTTGGAGTCAGCAAGTTCTTGTCTAATGTACATAGAAAAAGTTCTTCCTTTGTCTACAGATGTTAAGGGAGCATATTTGAAATTTAGTATTCGCTCTGAAGTATATTTTATACGATTGGACTCACAATTCCGCTTGCCTCCCAAAATATCCCCAATATCTTTTAATACCGAAAATCCTTAATTTTTCAATGAAACTGATTTAAATTTTGTATTAACTTTGTCTCCCATATCTCCTGAAACACGGGACATTTTTCTTACGGTCCACAACTATGTTCACTTAGAAAACCAATGAAAGATTTTTTGTTTCCAATTTTGTTACAACTTCGTGGAAAACCCCAAAATTTGCAGAAATTAACAATATTTGATATACATATAAATTCCGTATAGCTAAAACTATATTAAAAAAGCAAAAAATAAGACCAAAAACAGAGAGAAGGGGAACTAACAGACGTTACTTTATACAAAAACTATTTTTAAAAAGAAATAAGACGTTGCAAAGTACGATGGTAAAAGACGTTACAGACTGACGAATTTGATCGTAAGAATACAGCTATGGAATTTTCGAGAGAAAAGAACTTAAACAAGCAAATAATTAAATACGTTGATAAAAAGGCTTAATACTAAAAACATAAACACATAAAAATTATACACAACACTATAAAAAGTACGTTACAGTACCGCTAAGATAGTAAGAAAGTATAGTCGGTAGAGTGGGTCAATTTTTTTCTCGACCAAGCGGTTGTCAAAGTCGTAATCTACGACGAATTCTTAGAAGGTTTGCCCAAGAAACCATGGATCTAAAATCAAAATCGAGCTTCCCGTTTTGAATAACAAAATTCTCTTTTCGAATTTTAAATTTTGTTAAAATGTGCTAAAATTTTATTGACAAAATTTTCCAATCCGGCCAAGATTTTGTCAGATGTTGTGTACTGATAACCAAGATATTCGTACCAAATTTGGAAACTTTAGCTCTTGTCGTTGTACAGTAAACTTAAATCTATAATGTCTTTGTATGGGAGGTGCCCCGCCCACTTAAAATATCAAAAAGATATAAAGCCAATATCACCTCCCAGACCATCAATAATATACGGTAAAAGTTTCATAAAGATCGGCTCAGCGGTTAAGCATTTGCTTTTTTTGGTTGCCCTAGTTATAATATTTAAGTTGACTTTTAATACTATTTTAATGTGCGTAAGAATTCCATATGATGATCACACAAAAATAAATATTTAAAGTCAATTAATTATAATAACGCGTACATTTCTTTGGAGAAAAACTTTAATTTTTGCCAGAAAAAATAAAAATCAAAATATAACTATTTTTATATAAATTTTCATATTATTCGAATGTGTATTCTAAGTTAAATTACAATCCTCAAAAGCTTTTATAATTTAATAGGTTTATTCCTTCAATATTTTCCAGGAATATTTTCTGTTACGAGGCTTAGTGCCCATTCACATTATACGATTTTTGTCGTTGCGATCAGCGCTGCCAGAAGTAAGATTTTACCTTATTTTTTAAGATTTTTTAACCGAAAAAAGATTTAAAGACTTTTTCCCTAAAAACAAGATTTTTTGCTTTGTCTAGACGAAGGTTAGGTTCAATTAAGCAAGGTGCGAAACTGATCGCACATTCCGTACGTACGTTTGTTGATTTTATTTTTGTTTTTTTTAATACATTTGAGAGAAATTTTGTTAATAGGA
Source organism: Pollenia griseotomentosa (assembly GCA_963931875.1). NCBI lineage: Eukaryota > Metazoa > Arthropoda > Insecta > Diptera > Polleniidae > Pollenia > Pollenia griseotomentosa. Next base: position 142,595,248 of record OZ007560.1, on the reverse strand, counting down.
GAAGCAACGGTATGCATATTATGGTTGGGCCTTTAAAAAGCAACCTCTGTTTGGCGTTCAAGGGTGATTAATCAGGTGTAAGTTTTGCGCGCTTTTTATTTTGCAAAAACAGAAAATATTGCAAGTCAGACTAAGGTTCGCAAAAATTAAATAATAGCAAAGACATTTAATGGAAACATGTTTAATCCGAAAAGGTAATTTTAAGTGCATCGAAATACCTTTGAAAAAGGAACTTATCAGGGGTGTCATGGAAATCGAAAACGTAAAACGAAAGAATTTGGCAGTTCTTTTTATTAAGAAATGTTAAAAAATTCTGTTCAATAGAGCATTATTTGTATAATAATTGTCATAAATTTTTTTTATTACAGAAATCTTATTAAAAAACAACTCTTAAAATTCTTTCGTTTTACGTTTTCGATTTCCATGACACCCCTGTATATCTAGGTTTACATAAATAAACTTTTAAAAATGTTTAGATTTTAGAGGTATTTTTAAGAAAAATCCCGCTAAATTGAATATTTAGCGGCTTCCAGCGATTTTGAAGTTCGATTTGGCGGGAAATCTTCAAAAAAAGTTGGCAGCTGTGGAAATACATATCGATATGTTTTAAAGTTAATTTTAATAAAAAAAACAACTTTTTTCAAAATAAAAGATTTTTTTTCCAAAATAAGATTTTTTTTTGGTGAAATTAAGATTTTTTGCTGAAAATTTCTGGCAGCCCTGGTTGCGATTCTTACTTTATAGGCAAGAGGGATGAGAGGAATTATAAGGGGTACAGAAGCGAGTGTACTCTTCGATTCGTTTTGTTCATTCATTAGTTCTCTCCGTTGACGAAAATTTTCTTTTCTCTCATTTGACAAAAATGTATTAAGGTCGTTACGACAAAAATCGTACAATGTAAATATGAGACCGATTTCAAAGAGGAAACGACAATAATGGCAACGACAAAAATAGGAATCAGTATGGTATACTTGAATATCTGTCGGGCAGTAACTTTTAAATGCTTTTTTGTTTAAAAATTTAAAAAAAAAATACTGTTATTTTCGGTCCCTGGTTAAAACAGATTACATTTTGTTTAAAAGGCTACTTAATTACGCGTCGAATAATTTGATAGGATATAAAACGCCTGAGTTATGGCGGAACAAAGCTAAGATTTTATGAACATTTAAACGTTTTTCACTTATTATTGCTATTTCGGAAGATGTAATGTAAGACAATTAATAATAAAATCCATAGTTCTATAATTTTATTTAGTAGTCCATTTTATTTTACAAATTTTAAGCCACAATGGACCGAAATCGGATAAAAACTAACAACCTATAATATCACACTTTCAAATTCTTGATTTTTTATAAGTGTCGCACTTTTATAGAAATGTATGCACTTCCCTACAAGAAATGAATGAGCGAATCACCATTTTCTTAACACCAACGTGAAAAATGTGATGATTCGCTCATTCATTTCTTGTAGGGTTGTGATGTTACGAATATTAAATTCGCGAATACGAATATCTGAAATTTAGTGGGACATGATATTTCAAATTTAACTGAAATTTCGTTGATAACAATAAATTGTTAAAAAAACTGTGACACAACTAAATGTTTTTAACCCATTTTTCGCCGTTTTCTTGTTGATTGATGTTGAAGATAATAACGAATTAAGATTCTCAGTAACTTAAACAGAAAAAAAAACATTGTAAAAAAATACAGTAAGAGTGCTGGTAATTTTAACCACCGGTCGGCGAGAAATGGGTTAACATTATTATGACATTCTCAATGTCTGAATTTGATTTTATAAACTTTTATTTTTTTATATATTTTTTATAATGTTCTGCCAACTGATTCTTGTAGTGGGAACCAAAAAAAGATGTTTATGTATCGGCGTTTTTAAGAGTGTACATCTGAAACTCGTTTTACGGCCTATTTAAAGTTGCACAATTGTGTAGTAAAAAACGTAGAAAATCGTGTGATACTTAGGTTTTTGGTATATAGTGTCTTCAGAAGATTTATTCAGAATATTACAAGCAACATTTTTTTGTACATTAACCCTCTAATTCAGCTTGAAATGGGTCGTTTTTACCATTTTTTTAAAAAAAAGTTTGAAGCAAAAATCACTTTTAAAACAGGGGTGAATGTAGTTGTAATATTCCGCGAAAATATTTGTCATGTTCTAAATGAAAATTTTGCAGCTAAATAAAAACTGTTATTGCTAAATTTAGCTTCAAAAATGGTAGCACTGCTACTTATACTTAAATACTTTCAGATTTCGTTTTTCTCACTCTTTTTGCTCTTATACTTTGTAATTCAGTGCCGTTTAGGATGAAATATTTCCGCAGATGCTGCAGCCAAATTCACACATATAAAATTATGTTCTTTTCTTATTTTTTCTAGTCTTTATTGTGCTTAACGTTGTTTTTCAAAGTGTTTAATATACAATATCAAACTGTTAAGATTCCCACTATTTTTAAATCCCGTATTTCAGAAATCGGAATCTTTAACTCCGAATTCAAAAAGCCCCAGTTTTAAAAACCCAACTTGTTTACTAAAGCTTTTATGCATAGCCGGCCTTCGGCTGGGCACAAGGATTTTCTCCTATTTCCGGCTACGCAGAAAAGCTTTAGTTTGAGAAGTCGGTGGGTGCTTAGAGGAAAAAATCCTTCCGCTCGCCCAAAGCGCTAACTGTACCATTAAATGTATTATATTGGGATCTTATTTAATTTAAGAAATTGCGGTCTTATTTCATATGAAATAGGCCACTAAAAATTAGGGTATTATTAAATCTCTGTTTGGGGCGTTTTTTTATTTCGTTGGGGGCTAATTTAATTTTTAAATTTGGGAATTTATTTCATATGAAATAAGACCCCAACAATTGGGGGGAGCCAACACACAATTAACACAAGAAATATTTTTTTTTAAATATTAAATAAATTTAAAAAAAAAAAATATTTAAGTTTGTTTTATGATACATATTTCAAGGAGCCCCCAAATTACACTCGTTCACAAGTTTTAAACTTTTTGCCATAACCTCAAAAATAAGATGTTTTCTAAGGTAACGACTGAACACGAAGCGTTTTCCGAGAAGCGTTTTTCAAGAAGCGTTTTCCGAGATATGCGCGATATTCGTATTTTACTGCAGTTCTTTTAGCTATTTAAAAAAAAAAAAAAACTCAAGAATTGTTCATCTGAATTGTACGAAATTCAAACTGTTGAATTCTTTCAGCCCATATTTAAGGTGTGTTGATCGGATAAAAATTCACTGAGTGGAATACCTCTATTGTTATTGTCCTACACCGTCGAGAAAGCAACTAGCCAAAATATGTTTTGATATATTCAAGGGATTGTCTGATGTATCTGACATTGAATTGTAAAATTCTAAAATATCTTCTACATAACTCCCAAATGTGAACGTTAAAGTGACATTTCGGTAATCAACTAAAAAACAATAATCAAAATGCTTAAATGGTTAGCACTTGCGCAAGCATGTTGCCAGTATGAATATGATCCACTGCTCCTACAGGCGTATACTCATACCATTAATGAATTGCACCTACAAAAGCCTTATTTCGTCTTCCAGGCTTAACGTGAAAAACAGGACAAAATTAACCCCACTATCCGTTGTTGTTGAATTGTTGCTGTTTTAGTCTTCGTTGTTTAGTCATACATTGATACTAGTCCTCGAAAAAGTGGTGAGCGTATGTGTGTTTCTGCAGTTTAAGCAGCAATGTGCAACCAATTCATTTAGCATCTATCACCATCTCCAAGAACTGTAGTAGTGCCTTACATTAAATGCGGTTATACAAAACAAATAAAACGAAAAAATTATACCAACAAATATGGGAGATCTGCAACGTTTTGCGTATTTTCGTTGTGAAGTGGTCTAGCCAGTTAAATTTGCATTAATGCAAAAATCCTACAAGTGAAGTGCTTGTATTCATGCATATTTAGTATTTGCAACACGTAACGTAAATTTTCCAAAGCGCCACACTGAATTTACTGATAAATCACCATTTTATTTCATGTTTACTCTTTTTATATAATTTTATTAATTTTCAGCGTTTAATGAATACTTTAACATTATAGCAGAATTCTTATGATTCCAACTTATGTTGTATATTGGCATTTTATTTCTATGGATGCGTTCGTATCGAAGAAATTTTAATTAATATAATACATATCAGAATCAAAAAGTGAAATGTTTACTTTTCTTAACCAAAAACATGATTTCTAATTTTTATTTTCGAATAAGCAAAATCCAGTTTTATAATTCAATAAAAGATACGTACTTCGCAAGATAAAATTTCCACTACGACTAGTGATTTTAGATCTACAGTGAGAAGATCTTGCAATGGACAATTTCGTCAGCATCGGCCGGAATTAGTGTTTTTCATACGGGATTTCTCGAGGCAAAAATCCCGGGAACCTGGAAAGTTTTCGGGAAAAAAATCCCGCGATTTTTGTGCGGGAATTTATTTAATTTTGGCAACTTTACTCCTGATTTAATTGTAAATAAGTTGTGTCATTAGATAGATCTTAGCCGTTAGGCAAAAAGGTCTTAAGTCAAAAAACGCAATTGAGTTTTTGATTGGATTTTAACCAATTTTTTCTTTCTTTTGCTTGGTTTGAATCACTTTAGACTAGCACAACTGCTTCTTATCTTTATCATTTAACCAAAAACTACAGTTTCTGACTTAAGACATTTTTGCCAAACTCCAAAGAGATGTCAATTCATATTCGATAAGAAAGGCAATGTTAAATGTTTAATGCTCTGAAATTTCGTAAGAAGAAGAGTTAAAATGTACAGAATTTTTAATTTGTTTAAAGACCCAGATTTATTTTATAAAAACGATAAAAAGTTGTTCCCACTTGCTTCAAAAAATTTGTAATGATTTTATATGCAGATTAGCTGCATAAAAGATTTTTCGGATTAGATTCTGTAAGAGATGATGACAAAAGTTATTAAAAAAAAACACTTATTCGATTCGAAAAAAATAATTGTTTTTAAAAAACTGAAAGTGTCTAAAGATTATATACTGCTCCTTTCGACTATAAGGGCAAACATCCGAGGAAAGGAAACGTGTTTTCTCTTGATAAAAATTAGAAAAAGGCTTCAAACGATTCTGTAAATGCTTATTCTGAACTAAAATAATAATATAATAATAAATAAAAAAAAAAAAAAAAATAATATAACTTTTTTGGTTTTATATTAAAGCTGGTCCCAAATCGTCGCAGTCGTGATCGAGTGACTTTGATCGAAATTTTACTTTTTGAGATTATGTCATTCGATAACGAGTAGTCGATCGAATGACTTTATTCGAAATGCCATTCGATAGGTTAAGAGCTTTCGTAAAAATCTTTAATTGTTTTTTTACAAACAATTGACACACTTTTTGGGAATAAATATTAGATTTCTTTAACAAATAGCTTAAAATTTAAGTATTAAACTTTTTTCAGTAATAAGAAATAAAATAATAACATTCAGTTTTGCAATTTTTCGCAAATTATAGTCATAGATAGAAGCGATTTTGTATTGAAAGTTTTTTCATTCTTTACAGCTTTACCGATTTTTTATAAATAGTAGACTTTGCCATTATACCGCTGTTAGCAATTTTTTGCGAATTTTCCCTAATTTAGCAATTTTTACAGAATTTTTTCCATTCCTTATACTTTTATGGACTTTTAATCAATTTTATGGCTTGTTCGAATTATTAAAAATTTTCGCGAATTTACGCTATTTTTGCAAAAAAAAATTTTTGTTAATTGTTGACATTTTGTTTTTTTCAACCGATTTCAAATAAATTTTAGGGTTTGTTTTCAAGTTTGCGATTATTTGCGAATTTTATCCATGTTCGCTATAGCAGCGATTTTTTCTATAAGTTTTCTGATTCTGTACAGCTTTAACAATTTTTAATAAATACTAGACTTTGCTTTCATGCCGCTGTTTGCAAATTTCCGCTAACTTAAAATGTTTAATCGAATTTTTGCCATTCCTTGTAATTTTAGGGACTTTTAATCAATTTAATGGCTTGTTTGATATTTTAAAAACTTTCGCGAATTTTCGCTATTTTTGCAAATTTTCTGAATTTGTAAAATGTTTTCCGAATTTTTGCAATTTTTGCGTTGCTTTGTTGCTCTTTTTGGCAAGCGCCGCCGTTATTAAAAAAACCACATAAAAGTGCAATGCCTTATGCCATTAGTATACAAGCATAAAAATCTGTTACATTTTTTAAACAAATTTCGATACGAAAGCTTTCGAATGCCGCAATCCCGTTTTTGATACGTCACGAAGCTTTATTCGATACGAAAGTTCATTCGATCACGTGTGCGACGTTTTGGGCCCTGTTGTCTTTGAACTGATTATGTGGCAATAAGTGCTTAAATCTATGTATTTGTTAAGTTGTATAGGAAAACAATTTAAAACTTAAAAGGTGGCTTTTGGAAATTTACTCCGAATTTAATACAATTGTCAGTTCTCTGCGGATATAGTTTTTTAAGTTTTTATTCCTAAACACTCTTTATATTACAGAGCGGTAGTTTTTATTATTCCAAATGTTATTGGGCATTGAAAAAAGAAAGACCAGAAAGTCAGTTTGCTATTTGGGAGTGTAGACATGCTGCTCTATAAAAAGAACCGAGTTGTCATAATTGTCTTCATATAAAACCAAAACAATTTAACGCACACTTGTACAAATTTTGGCTCATATACACGAAATTTGACGTTTGGGTAAACAGCTGACAAACATATGGGCGAGTTTACCTTTTGTAAATATACCCTGGTTCTTGGAATTTTTCTCAATTCTATAATTTTTGCTTAAAATTATGAAATTAAATTTTTTTTAAGTCCAGTGTTGCAAAATTTAAATTTTGAAATGGTACTGAACTTTAACTAAAAGAGTACTTTTTCCAACAAATGGTACTTTTTGTTAAAAAGTAAAATAATTATTAATGAAAATAAAAGGAATAATGAATATTTTATTGGAATTAAATTATCTATGTATTAGAGAGCAAACCGTATTTACATTAAGGGTACACGTGTAAATAATACTTCTGGTATACATTAGCATAAGGTACGTTTTTTTGGTATTTTCTAAAGAAATTAAGAATGATTTTATGAATAAATAAATAAATTAAAAATTTAATTTTTGTACACATAAATTTAAACTGGTGGGCTATTTATATTTTTACTTTTGCAAAGCTACATTATTCAGACTTTTACATATATTACATACCTACAACTTAGTTCTAAAGGTTTAAAACATTTATGTTTTAAAATAATTCTTTAAATTCAGTGCTATAAGGTAAGCCAAATTTAATTTACGAGATCATAAGAAATATAATAACTACAACAGCAACTATCATTTGATTTTAATAGAGATTTAGTTTGAAACTTGAAAGAGTTTCTATCTGTAAAAGATTTCTTCCTTTGCTTTTTTACATAATCTATATATAAATCGGCAAAGGCAAAACGGTAAAGAACACTTTCCTCCTCTGTATCTCAACCGATTCGAACAAAATATACACCATTTGAAAGGTATTTACTCACAGAAGTGCAGAATATATATTGTATTAAAATAATTTTAGAATTATTAGCGCTCAAATTTGCTACTAACACAAATGCAAAATACTTAAATAAACCTTTTTTTTCAATTATCAAATAATAAAAAAATAGGGTGGTCGATTATTCGACATTTTTCAGAAATCGGTTTTTGAATATTTCGACAATATAAATATTATATATAAATCGGCAAAGGCAAAACAGTTAAGAACGCTTTCTTCCTTTGCTTGTCAACCGAACCTCTATGTGGTGAAAAAAGTATCAAAAAGGGGAAATACGTAAAATTAAATTTCTTTCTTTTACTTTTTTGTGCTTCATGTGATCATTTTTACATTTTCTATAATAATGAACTTAGAAACATTATATTATAGGTGCAGGTGACTGAGTAAATAAATGAGAACCTTTGAGATGAAAAATTTTTTTTCATCTGGTACTTTTTGAATTTGTGTTAATATTCGACCTACAAAGATGGAAAATAAACATGCATAGTCTTGGGTGAATAAGAATGTATAAGAGGAAGCTTTTTGTTACTTTTTCGTTCTACATCTGGTTTAATTAATTTTAATTCATTTTCGTAAATATTAGACGCAGAAACAAAATTAAGCATGCAATGTCCTGAGTGGATGACAATCTATAATGAACGGCCTGTTTTTAGAAAACGTAAACAAGTGAGTGAGTGAGATTTTATATTGAAAACAAAAACAAATTTTCGTTTTTTATTGTTGTTTTCAATATAACTTCTCACTCATTCACTTGTTTACGTTTTCTAAAAACAGGCAGGAAGACTTTTTGATACTTTTTTGCCTTTCAACTGCTATTTTCTGAAATTTTTTATATTGAACTTACAAAGTTAAATTAACTCACGCAGAAGATAAAATATGAACCGGAGATTGGCCTCTCGCCAAATCGATCCACTAAGACGTAAAAAATAAATGCTCGAAACATGTAAATTCATATTTTACTTAGATGAACTATGTTTTCTTCTTAACCTAAAAATTTATGGTCGAATTTTGACCATTAGGCGAACACTAGTTATTGTAATTTTGCATTTAAAAATGTGCGTTCAAATGATGCTGAGAAATGTGTTTTCTTTCTTGTTAACCCATGTGTTAATACCCGGGTACTATGGTACCCACCTTGGTATATTCACATGAAAAAAATGTATTAAGAATTAAAATTTTTAAACCAGCTTCTGGATCGTCGTTACTTAACTTAAAAGAAAGCGAATTCAGATTCTAGATCTATTTTTTTGCTCCTATAATACTCAAAAAAAAATTGCTTAAACTTTAACCATCGCAACATGCGTTCCCGGGTACCCCGGTACCCAATACACTTTATGGGATAACACAAACACGTTTTAACTGCTCATAAAATTTAATAAACTGAATCATTCAATTACTTAAGCTTAGTTTCCAAAGTGTTATTATTATAATACGCGGAAGTCTCATTTACATATCATGTATGACCAAAAATTTTCAACTTTTATACTAAAAAATACTGTCCTGTATAAAAACTTTAAAATTTTAGCCGTTATGCAATACAAGGTTTAAACATCGTATTTTTACATAAATATAATTTAATTTTATTTCATAAAAATATTGTTTATTAATATATTATACTATACGGGTACCCGTGTACCCCGGGTGCTAAACCATGTGGATAAATAAGGTATCAACATAAGTGTTAATAACATTAATAACAATGGTATTAATCTATTGGTTAAAAAAAAAAAACAAATGTTTCGCCAAATCTCAAATAACATGATTTTGCAGATTCTCTCAATTTATAAACAATTTTGTCGTTAACTTTGCATGTTTCTATAAATATGTCAAATCGACTTCCCTAAAAAGATACATTAAAAAGTAAATGGTTTTCTTTTAAATTTAAATTTTCCACTAATATAATAACCAGAGCATCTTTTTTTACAAATTTTCTTGAAGGAGCAAATATCCCATTCTGAATAGCAAAATATGAATCCTGGCGTCCTCGCTTGCATTTCAATATTAACGTTGTTAATTATATTTAATACACGACAACATAAATTTTGCAAAAAGTACTGAATAAAGTACTAAAGTACTGAATTTTTCAACACTGCTTATTACATTTCAAAACACACAATTTAAAATTAAAAAAAAATTAAATATTTGTTTGAATTTTTGACACAACGTTTTAATATTTTACATTGTTTTAAACGTTTTCCAAATAAGACACCTTGTATAAATTCGCATTGAATGTTAAAAAATCATTGTTAAAAAAAGTGTTAAATGTTTACAATTTTAATTAACAAGAGTACTTTTTATATTTACAAATTCGGCTGTTGGTGCCTTTTTAATTAAAAAATTAATTGTATTGACGAATATGGTATTGAATATGACAATTGGTCTGTGTAGACTATTACGAATAACTGCTAGTCTTGAAGTTTACTCAGTACCTCTTGTCCGTATTATTTAATTGAATAAATTGGTTTATTGTACTGCTGCAAGTAGGATTAGGTTTGAGAGGTGCTTTTTTGGATGCAACAACCTCCAAAGTTTATATTTTTTATATAAACCAAAGTTCTAAGATTTCCATTAGTACGCGAGTAATATTGAACTTGAAGAAGAAAATCAAGTATTTACTATTCCAATAATAGTTAATAGTTATGGCATAAAAATGATGGAGGTAAAAAAAGAAGAAAGAAAAACACACCATAAAACTGTTAAATGCTTAGAGATCATGCAGAGATGAAGACGATAATAATATGATTATTGTTACAATCTCAAATGCAGCGGTGGTACAACACACCACCATTTCTTTACAATAATGTTAATGCAACTTCAAAAGTGCTGTGTGCAGTATGTGGTAAATATTATACGCTGCAAAGGATAAACTCCATCAGTTGGTCTATAATGATGGCAAAAATACCGTTTATGCAGCTCTGCCAACACCGTTAACTCCACCGCCGACTCCTTTAATTTAAAAGACAATGATTTCAATTGTATTGAAACCTTAAGTGTGAAGAGGAAAAACACAAAGAAAAACTTTGCTACAAATCCAAATGCAAGCAACATCAAATAAAACTATTGGCTTCAAGTGAAATATCTGAATACATAAATCAAACATTTATAAGACTCTTCGTTCCGTCTGTCTGCCCTTTGATGCAGGTTTGTGTGTTGATTCGTACATTTTCGTATGTTTTATTAAAGAGGTATCAGCAGTTCAAGTAAATCCATTGCTGAGATATTCTTTTGACTTTTTTCATGCCATGCCATGCGAAATTTTTCCACTTAAAGTCTTTATAGCACCGCTTTAATCACACAGTTGTATGAAACAAAAGATTTGTTTTCTTCTTCTCGGCTTTTGAAAGATAAAAGTAAAAATTATGCAGTCCAAAAAAGAAAAGAAAAAACAGTCAAGACTAAAAATTCGTTTTTGTATTCATCGATATGACTCCATAATGATCCAAAGAATTGTTTAATGGTCAATTGCAGAAGTGGAAATCATTGCACAGCGGCGTACTGCTAAAATGCTAAATATGATTGATGGCTTAATTTGAAGATGATTATTGTGTGATAAAAGCATTTAGAAAAAAGTGCATTTTATAGAAAATCTTTGTTTGCAATTGAACGCAAAGTATATTTGAAATAATGTTCTATTTCAACATTTTAGATAGTTTGTTTAAATATAAATGCTTAATTATGTGAATTTCACAGGCCTGCGAAATTTTGAAAAAGTCGAAACCCTGGGACTCAAGGTAAATTCATACAGGTGACTGCATCATGAAATAGAGTTATGCTTGTTATTCCTTTTTTTAAATACTATGTATTTTGTTTGCGTAAAAAGTTAGAATGAATGTCAAAATTATTTGTTGAAAATATAAAAAAGAGAATTTTTTGTTTATTAAGTATACACAATTGCTTTGGAAAGCAAATCTTTTTCCTCTATTGCAAATTTATCCCTGTGTTTATATTTTATGTTCACTTTTTTTGTTTTATAAAATCTATATATAAATCGGCAAAGGCAAAACAGTTAAGAACACTTTCCTCCTCTGTATGTCAACCGATTTGAACAAAATATACACCATTTAAAAGATATTTACTTACACAAACAAGTGCACAAAATATATTCCCAGTTGGCCATGTCGTGCACGAATCATCAATGCATTCGTACAATACAATGTTAATTCCTGCACGACACGTAAGTGACAACTAATGCAAATCGTCGATGACATTTTCAAACAAGTGTCGCGTAAATCGTGCTCAGCCTGTCATTGATGACTACATGCACGACATTGTCGTCCATATAGTCGTTGATGACCACATGGACGACATTGTCGTTCATATTGTCTTTGATGACTATATAGACGACAAAGGATTCTACTTTATCGTCAACGACTGCGTATAAGACAATGTAAATGGAGTTATAGGAGTTACAGCTTACACGACAATGTCGCCGTTAAACCTAAACGAAAAAATAAAAATATACAATAGCACATACATATTTTTAGAATAAGACCTTAGTCTTTGAGTTCTCAGACTTGACTGACTGATTTTCTTCACTTTGCTTTGGTTGATATTTTAATTTTTTGTTGGGAACAAATTATTTTTGTTTGTTTAGAAGACAGCTTACAAGACAATTTCGCTCATATTGTCGTGCTTAGAAGTTGATAAAGGATACCTTACAAGACACTGTCGTGTATAGTTGTTGATATAGGATACCTTACAAGAAAATGTCTGTCATGTTGTCGTGGATAAGCTTTGACAAAAGACAACTTGAAAGACAATGTCGGTCATGTCGTCGCTTATTATTTTTTTTAAAGGACAGTGCACTAGACAATGTCGAGTATTTTGTCGTCCACGACATTTTCCTCAAAATTGTCTTCCAGAAATCCTAAGTGATAGAGGATATGTCGTGCATAAATCGTTGACGACAATGTCATCGACGGCAGTTTGGCCAACATAAAATCTGTTCAATATTTTCGGAGTAATAATCGTTCAAGTTAGCTACTACCACATATGCAGAATACAAAATTTGTTTTTTTCAGTAATCAAATAATAAAAAAATAGGGGGCTCGATTATTTGACATTTTTTAGAAACCGCTTTTCGAATATTTCGAAATATAAATACGGAAAATTAAATTTCTTTATTTAAATTTTCCGTGCTGCATGTGATAATTTTTAAATTTTCTACAATATTTAACCTAGAAACATAATATTATAGGTGCAGGATACTGAGTGAATGAAAACCTATAAGATGAAAAATGTTGGTACTTTTTATTTTTCATCTGGTACTTTTTGAATTTTTATTAATATTCGATATATGTATAAAGATGAAATTATACGTTACACTGGGCGAATAGGAACATGTAAGGGGAGTTTTTTGGTACTTTTCCGTTCAATATCTGGTACTATGATTAATATACGTTAATAAAGGGTGGTTAAATTGTTAGGGCCGATGTTGAATGTGAACTACACCTAAACGCCAAGCTTTTTTCCGAATTTTATTTGACATTTCTCTATCTCAGACTTACTCAATTTGAACCATGGAGAGATACACAATCCAACAACGTGTTAAAGTTATCCAGACTTATTATGAAAATGGATGATAAATTTCGAAGAAAATCATCTTCAATGATGAGGCACATTTTCACCTCAGTGGATTTGTCGATAAGCAGAATTTCCGCATTTGGGCGAATAATAATCCAAGAGTGATTGTCGAAAAACCAATGCACCCACAAAGAGTGACTGTTTGGTGCGGTTTATGGGCTGGCGGCATCATCGGGCCGTATTTTTTCCAAAATGAGGCCGGTCAGGCAGTTACTGTGAATGGTGTTCGCTATCGTGAGATGATAACGAACTTTTTATGGCCCGAATTGGAAGATATGGATGTGGACGATATGTAGTTTCAGCAGGACGGTGCCACTTGCCACACAGCTAACGAAACAATGGCTCTTTTGCGCAACAAATTCAATGGCCGTGTTATCTCACGTAATGGCGATGACAATTGGCCGCCAAGATCATGTGATTTGACACCGTTGGACTTTTTTCTTTGGGGTTATTTGAAAGAAAAGGTGTACGTCGATAAGCCAGCAACAATTCAAGAGCTAAAGGATGAGATAATTCGGCACATTAACGGCATAGAACCTCCATTATGCCTCAGGGTCATCGAAAAATTTGGACCATCGGATGGAGGTGTGCCGCCGTGGTTGCGGCGCCCATTTGGCCGATATTTTGTTCCATACATAATTGAGTAATACCAATATATCATAATAAAATAAAATTACAATAATTTCCTAAATAGTTTGTGTTTTATTCAAAATCAACATCGGCCCTTGAAATTTAACCACCATTTATTAGACATAGAAACATAAAATTAAACAAGCAATGTCCTGAGTGGATGACAATCTAAAAAGGCGATTATTTGATTCTTTTTTGTTTTTCAATTGATATTTTTTGTATTGAACTTACAAAATTAAATGAACTCACGTAGAAAATAAAATATAAACCGGAGGTTGGTCCCTCGCCAAATCGATCCACTAAGATGGACAATAAATAAATGATCGAAACATGTAAATTCATATATACTTAGATGTACTATGTTTGCTTTATATGTACATAAAAATTTATGGTCGAATTTTGACCATTAAGCGAAGTTTTTTATGTTCACTTTTATTGTTTTATAAAATTTAAATATGTAATTGTGTTTTAAGTATTTAGATTTTTGTTGATTTTTAAATTTGAACAATTTTTTTTAAATGTTTTAAAATTTTTTTTTTATAATTTTGACATAATTTTTTTTTATTTTTTATTATTTTTTTGTACGTACATATTTAAAAAAAATCCTAAAAAATACAAAACTCAACTCAAATTTATAAAAAAAAAAACACAAAAAATATAAAAAACTAAAAAAATACAATGAATATAGCGAATACACGGAACAAGATATTACAAAAGTTAAAAATTTATTTTTAGGGCAATTGGTACAACTTTTAGGAGAAATATCAGGTTTTATAAATAAAGTTGAATTCGCGTAGCTATAACGCTTCGAAAATAGCGAATGTTTTTTTTTTAACTTTAAGTCATTTTATCTAGAAAGCCTGATGTTATGCAGAAATTTGAGTACAGATTCGGATAAAGCGCAACATAAACCCTCTGGTCAGTGGGTTAAAATTTTGTTGGCCTGTGTTAGCTTTTGACTTATTCGAAGAACTTACCCAAATAACGCAGAGAAAGAAGTATAGTCGGTCAAGCTCGAACATTTGATCTCCTACTCCACAGTATTTGCAGACGAATTTTAAAGAGCGTACCATATATGGGACCCATGCGCAATCATGGACATGTCAAATCAAAATAATGCTGTGATGTTCAGATTCATATAAGAGTGCTTCGTTTCGTTTTAAAGTAATTTTTGGGAGGATATTCATATGGGACCTAAGGTATTTTCTGGTATTGTAATGACATAGTAGATACAATAAAATTAATCGATGCCAAAATCTATATCAATACCGACGTTTATATTAAAGCTATGGCATAACGTGAGCCATGGTTAAATATTGTTCGATCGTTATAAAAGATTGTAAGGTATTTAAGACTGCAATGAAATAATTTTATGCCAAATTGAATCTAAATTCACAATACAAGAAGGTTTTTGGACTCATAGAGAAAAAAAACACATAAGCATAACAATAAATTTCAGTGTTTTTATCAAGAATGAAAATTGGGAACTAAGAGAGTCAAAAAAAATCTTATTAATTAAAAATTTTTTATTCCTTTGAGTTTTGGAGAATGTAAAATAATGGACCTTGTGACAAAATTTTATTAAATTTTTTCCAAAATTGCCACAAGGCTTACACGGACAGAATGACATCGTTAAACCTATTCAGAAAATGATTTTCGATCGATATGTGTTATACATGGCAGCACTAACGCATAACGGCCACTCGAATATGGGTGAGAAGACAAGAAAGAGTACTCTGTTCGGTTACCGTGGTTGGTGTGATACAAGAGGTCATAATTTTTTCTTTTTAGCAAAATTTGTATACCGAATCTCTCATTATTTGTAGCAGCGTTACCAACTTATGCAATTCCCAACTAATGGAGTCGAAGCTATAAATATACATTGAACAGACTTAACCTAAATCAAAAAAAAGTCTAATAACACACGCCATAATCTATACTAAAGGTATTCACGTCAATTTTTTCAACCCTAGCATCTGTGCATAATAGCATGGTTGCACTTATTTGAAGTAAGCAACCTATTTTGTTTGCAACTTCAATTTTTAGCATTTCCGAAGATACAATTATTTCATGAAAAATACACAAAATGATTAATTTCTTCCTTTGGACAAATAGTCCAGTATTTTTAAATAAAATTAATAAAATAAAAATTTGATTCAATGAAAAAATTTATCAAAATTGCGTTTTACAAAATAGCACTTAATAAAACATATTTAATAATAAAATATTTCTTCACATAATAATGTAAAAATACTATTTGAATCAAAGTAAAGACAGTATTTTTACAAGCCTTGTCTATTTTTTCATAGCATAGATATCGTTGCAAGTAAGACTTGAGTGCTTGTAATTCTCATTCGCTATACAGTTGTATTTGTTTGATATCTTTAGTTTTTCCAAAGTCTTTGGAAAAAGGTTTCCTGATGACCTGGCCTAAGCAACCAGCGAAATGCGCATAGTAACTAGCTTATCGCCCATCAATAAATTTTAATGTATTTGTCAAAGAATAAAAATTGGAAAAATATATTTGTGTTCCCAAAAATTACTTTGATAATAATTAAGTTTAGTTTATTGGCTTAAAATTTCGGCTAAAATATTTGGAAAATTGGGAATTGAAGACGGGATAGTTTGGGAGAAATATTTTCATACTGGAGCAAGTAATAGCGCATATTAGCTAGTTTTAACGGCATTGTCTTGTTTTCGTTTGTCAAGATACAATTCCGTTTTCAACACCGCTTAAAATTGTTCCTAACGAAGCAGGAGTGTCAAATCTCTTGACTTAGGCACCACCTTAATAATATCGGCATCAATGTTCCCTCTTTCTGAAGGCTGGGCCAACCATAATACACGATGTTAATTAAAAGTCACGCCTTAGAGTAAGGTTTTTGCCAAACTTAATTTGACATTTCTTTGTTTCAGTGTTTGACAAATTCAACTATGAGGAGGTACACAATGGAGCAGCGCGTTAAGATTGTTGAAGCATTTTACGAAAAAGGGCGTTCAAATTAAAATGCATTTCGTGCACTTTGTGATATTTTTGGTCGGCAAAATCGTCTAAACGTGTCCACAATCGGGAGAATTGTGCCAAGCAGCTACCGTGAGTGGTGTTTGCTATCGCGAGACGATAACTGTCTTCTTGTGACGATATGTGGTTCAAACAGGATGGTGCCACTTGCCACACAGCAAACGAAATAATGGCTGTAACGTCGCAGCGATAATTATTGGGTGCCACGATCATGTGATTTGACACCGTTGGACTTCTTTATTTGGGGGTATTTAAAAGAAAATGTGTACAAATGTAACATCGTCCGTCTTGGTTGAACCACCCTTTTTAACTATAGTTTTTTATACCCTCCACTACCACTAGCGGTCTAAGCCGAATAAGCTATGTCCATCTGTTCCGCTCACTTTCGAACAACTCAAAAGAAAAAAACAATATTGGTGTCAAATTGCTTCAATTGAAGTCCAGCAAAATCGGTTTAGTAGCATAGGAGTTATGAATCTAAATGGGGAACCACCACCCTAAAAAAATTATATTTTGTTACAAAAACCAATATTTTGGTATAAATCACTGATTGATATAAGATTTTGCGCAAGTTCGTTCTATATGACTAGAAATCACACTGTTAAATTTCGTGAAGATTTGTCCATAATTTACAGCAGGTCCCATATAAAGACTTATCTCGAAAAAGAGTTTAGTACGCCTTAAATCGCAAGAAATAATGTCAATGTAATAAAATTTGGTACGTCACAGTTTTATAGGACCAGAAGTAACACTGTCAAATTTCGTAAAGATCAGTCCAATTTAACCTCATATGAAATAGAACCATGCAGTTTTGTGATCATCAGTCCCAAATTTACCTTAGGTCCCATATCAAACAGCATTCCGAAAACCACTTAAAAATTATAAAACGCTTTAACAAATGTCACTACTATTTCAAAATTTGTTCTTATTTAGCTTTCTTAATACCAGAAATCACTCTTCAGAGTTTTGTGATTATTGACCCATAGTTTATTTACCATGGGTCCTATATTAATTCCACTCTCAAAAATAATTTTAGTTCGGCTGAAACTGTTACGAATCATGAAACTCAAATCAAATTTGATCAAATTAAGTTTTAGTGTGCACTAAAAAACAATTTTATAATACATATTTGCATATAATAAACAAGAAAAATAGAATAGAAAATGTTCGAGTGTTCCTATTTGAGACCTATGTACAGTAATGGACCAACCAGAATAAAATTAAGTTATTAGGTTGAGATTCACATAACAGTTATTTGAGCATTTAAAAAGAAACAAGTATCATAATATGCTTCATTAATGCTGCAAAGAGTAATAATATGCAAAAATATGCACTAATAAAGGAAAACATATTATTTGCATATACATATAAGGTTTCCTTGGTAATAAAAAAATTTGTCTATGGCTGTCTATGGGTTGGGCTTACATACTATTTTTGGAAAACTGTTACTAATTATTTTTGCAAGTTTTAAGACACCAAAAAATGAATGATCCTAAACTTTTATTTTTTTATCCCTGTATGAGTTTTATTGCAAACTTGTACGAAGACTTTCGAAGAAATTTTCAAGGGCTTATGGTCTATCATTTGCTAGAAATTACATTTACATAAAAAAAGAATCTATAAATTCGAAATTCGCAAAAAAAAATTAACTAAAATTACATAACTTTTTTTAAATATAGAAAACAATTACTTAAATTTCGAAACGAAAAAATGGTATTTAGAGAAAGAAGTCAGACAATATTTCTCAAAGAGTATCAACAAGCAGGTAAGTAAAAATGTTTATTTTATTTTGTGAATTGGTTCATGATTTAACAAACTCCTCAACAAATGTCACATATTAGGGCCTTGAATTTAGCTGTCAAGCCCAACCATATGATACCGTTCACCGCAGTATTTACAAACTAATTTTTAAGACTGAACCTATTTGGGTCCAAGGGCGGTCATTGACACGCCAAACAGAACTATGTTATGATGTTCAGATTCAAGTGTAAGAGTGAGTTTAAGTGAGAAGAGGGGGCTCATATGGGACCTGTGGCCAATTCTGAATCTACAAGAACAAACTTTTGCCACGACGCAATAGATATTATATTAAAAGTATCGTACCCAAATTTTTTATCAACACCAACATTTATGAGGAAGTTATGGCATTATAAACTATTGTTTAGCATGGTATTTGTTTGAGAGCTATAGTTAAATGTGCATTGGTCCTAATAAAGTTTGTTTAGATTTTTAAGGTTATTAGATCGACTAAGAAAGTGATTCTGACTCGATGGGTATAATAAAGTGCTTGTAGCCAATATGTTAATGTGCAACACACATCAGCATTAAACCCTGCCTTTCATACAAAGGAGACCCTTGACAGTAACTTTTAGCATTACATTTATTTTAATAATGTTAGTATCGAGCTAAAATTTAAATAAATAATTTCTCAAATATCCCTAATGCAATGCGCATAAGTCCAAATTAGAAACTTTAACAAAAATCACTTAAGCTGAAATAAATCGTGTACATATTGTATCTGGAGAAAACTTATACCACACAACTTCTGAAGATAAGTCCATAATTTGTATGGTAGTATATTTGATATATCTAATACTCCCAAGTGGTGTAGGGTATTTGGCTCGGGTAGTGTTCCTTACTCGTTTTTATTAAATATTTAATTTTTTGAACACATGCTTTAGTGGGCTGTTGGAGTAAACAAATACTGACACTTATGAACAAATTTGTTACATGTATGATTGTCCTTTATGCCAGATGCAACAACATGTTGGGACGGCGTGAATAATTACATTATAATTAATTTCTCGATTCGAAAGCAATTTTATTTCAGTCAATACTGAACGAATCCAAATATTTTTTTCAGTATTGTGGAGCTCAAACTAATGCTTTATAACACTGAAAATATAATTCCGATTCGATCAGTATTGACTGAAATAATTAGATATTAAATTGCTTTAGAATCGAGAAAGTACTCGATCACGACTGCAAGAATCAGGCCCCAGGTAATAAAATCGCTTATTTCCTGTGGGTTTTCAATGAATATTTTTTTAAATGTTTTGTTATTTTAAAGCTACTGAAATTTTTGTAAAAAAAAGAAAACAACTAAACAAACTATGTATATACAGTCAAAGGACTCATACTAGATGGACACCTTTCGCCTTTGGACATTTTCACCGTATAATGGATTTATGAGACATTCCGTACATTAAGTTATAAAAACGCATCTAGAGATTTAAAAACTGCCCAAATAGATGACCGACTATGGGATCTTTCATCGTATAAACTTTGGTGATACATATTGCACATACAATTTGTTTTTATTTACAATTTGCAAAACTAAACCATCAAATTCGTATTAGCATTGTGCAAACAATATTGCGTTTGACTTATTTTTTTACAAACCAAAATTACCCGAAATAAAATGTTTGGAATAGAGAAGTTTTCTGTGCGCCAAACATACATTAATGCAAGTTTTTACTAATTCGTTTTGCTCTTCTTCTATTGGTTATATGCAAAAAAATAAATTAAAAATCCAAAAAAATTTTAACTTAGCTAAAACGAGAAGAAAACTTTTATTGAGGCAGAAGAGAAAAACTAAAAAAAGCGATAATAATAACAACAGTAATAAAAGAAAACAAGAGTAACACTCATTCGTTTATTATTATTTATTCTATTCCCATTGATTGCTTACACAAAGTTGCCAAGGAAGACACTTAGGCCCAAATTTACAGTCATTAGTTAGCTAATAACAACAGTTTAACAAATAACATATTATTTCCAGCTTTTTCTTAACCATTAGTTAAACCCTCAAATGTTATTGGTTAACTTCTTTTATTTTTTTATAATTTATTATTTTAACAGAGTTACCATTTTTTGGACTGATAAAATTTTTACTTAACCAATTATTGTAAATATGATACTTTAGTTAAGCAATAGTTATCATTTAGTTTACTAATAATTAACTAATGACTGTAAATTTGGGCCATAGTTAATTATTATTATAATATAAAAGTATCCAATTGACAAAATAATTTAATTACAAAAAGATGTTTTTTATGTTAAAACATTTGGAAAATTAATTTATGTAATATCGAGTGGCGCTAAATATCAGATTAAATATTCGTATTCGGCGAATATTGGGGTAGATATTCGTATGTTTTTAGATTCCTATTCAGGAAAATTATGTTCGTAACATCACTAGTATTTATGCAAGTATGTAAGCTTGTTTTTAAAAAAATTGTTTACTCTTAATTTATTTTTTCTTTTAAGCTCATTTTTATACCTTGTACCACAATTCTGTGGTTTTCACGAATAATCGCGTAAGTTATAAAACCAAACTTTTCAGGAGAGCAAAAACAATTATTTTTTTCAATTGCGGCTTCTGTAGATGCTTTTTTAAACTTTTTTCTTTACTATCCTCTTAACAGTGACTTTCTACGTATTATACATAGTTTTCATGAAAAAATCCTCACAGGATCACAATCTGTAAAAGGATTAAAAATGCATATGTTTGATTGACTCATTAAGTGTGTGCAATATAACATCATATCTCCACATAAGTTCTTTTTTGTGAAAATAAATGTTATCATTTTAATCACACATGACGACTTACGTTGTTATTTTTAGCACACAAGTTGGCGACATATTCAGAGTTTTTGATACTTATAGCACAACGTATGGACTTAAAATTACAAACAACCGCTCATCTGCTGTTGTTGCAACTAAAGAAGTCAACAATAAACGCACATGTACATATAAGTTGTTATTAATAGAAAAATTTTCAAAAAATACTTTCATATTTTTTGCACGAATAACAACATAACATCACATATGCTGTTTATTTGGAAACATATTCAGCAATTTTACAATTTTTGGCGATGTATGTCGACATAAATCGTTAAAATAGCAAAATATTTTATTAAACAGTTAACTTAAGTTGTTTTTAGCAGAAAAAAATTAATAATACTACATTATATTCTAAAAAGCTTAATACTTATTGTTCACGCCAGAGCAAGAGTGGTTACCCGTCTCTGACCCAGGGTGTGTGATGCCAAGTTTTCATAGATGGATTTGACGTTTAGGGTGCACTGCAGTAATTGGAACTTATCGTTTCTAGTTTTTTTTCTTAAGATAACTTCGGGCTACCATTAAATTTTTTTCTGTATCTATTGTTAATTCGTTTCTTAAGTCAGTCAATCGTTTTTGCTCTGACGCGCTTAGTTTTTACATTGAACTCCTGAATTTTTTAAAGCAATAAAAATTGTAAATTTTTGAATAATCAACATAATATCCTGGTATTGCCTTTCTTTTTATCCTTTTTGTGGATTACTATATCGAGTCTTGAGGTTCCAGCTTAGTGAAGTTAGCCGCCTTGACGCCGACGACACTAACACTCCCCATATTTATTGGTCCTTCGAACCGGATTTCTAGTGGGGACCGCAAGTAAAAGTAAAGGTGATATATTGCTTTTGACATTATCGTTTCCTATTGAAGTTTTTTCTTATAATATTTTGTTCATTAATAAAAACACTTTTACAAGAAATAATACTTTCGGCACTTTGTACAAATAGAAGAATTTTTTTTTTGTAATATAGTTTTAGAAACACTGGATAATTGATCCCAGTATTTTATATAGCTTATTTATTTAGCTTAGACCCGAACCAACGTCTATATAAAAAAAACAATCGAGCCACCCTGCTGTGTTACTTTACAACTCTGTTTATTCTGCCTGGGTTTTTGTCTTTCTGACATATCAATGACATTTAGCAATTTTGTGGAAAAATTCAATATACATACACACATAAACCATTAAATTTTTATTGTGCAGTGAATTAAATTATTAAAATTACATTAAATATTGCAAAATGGAGTGCTGTTACATGATTAATTTTATTAGTAAAAATTTAAGTTTGCATTGATTTGAAAATATATATACACATACATATTTCTGCCAAGTTCCCAGGGAGTTCTGTAAGATAGTTCGATGAACGAATGTTTAACACAAGCCGGAACAATTATATGATATTTTCTATATGCTGTCAACGTTTATTGATACGAAAAATTCACAAAAAGGATCAATCCTAGCCTCTGTTCAACCAGCTAGACGTTCCCGGCGGTTCATTCAAATTTTGTTCATCTGGTTTTCTCTTTGGCAGACAAAAACAGTGAAGTACATTTCTTGCTTTATATACGGTGCTCTGGAAAAATCTAAATATAGCGTTTTGTTACTTGGTGAGTTGATTATATTATATGAAAATATTTAGTGATTTTTTACAAATATAGATATGTTGGTATTATTTCTTTTGGGAAAGGCGTAGTACAAATTAGGGCTAAATAATCAAATAGCAAGAGTACCACATGATATCAACTAATACCCACATACATAGCGGTTTTTCTGAATATTGAAGCAAGCGTTTTGCTAGCGGTTAAGGTCTTACTTGGAATCTTGAATTTGATAGAATTGAAAGTTTTTTATATTAGTGCATATGTACCAGAATATGACTAAGGTACTTATGTATAGGTGAGGTGCGTATAAATGTATAGAAGTGTGTATATAATGTGTAATTGATCATTGGTCTCAAGATTTATATAAGCGCTGTTAAAGGTTGTGTTCGATATATCAGCGGAACTTACTGTCATCGGTTCATTTTACCAACGTCAATATTGAAGCGGGAGACATATACTTATATTCTGGGGGAACAAAAAACCGACAATACCAATTTTAGTGGGTAACGAACGTGTTGCTTTTGTTTTTTGCCGGTTATTAGGTTTCTGATTTTGAAAAGGGGTTTAAATTTGTTAAAGTTTTTTTTTTAATTTTTGTTGAAGCTATATTATATTATTTGAATATAAGATTTTTTTTGGGTTCAATATGGTAAAGTCAGATAACTTGCAAAAATTTGAGAAGTATGCGGCGCTTTTTCTTGAGCTTGAGAAAGACTTTCACGAAACTCATAGAAATAACCAGACATCTTTTACAATTGAACTCGAACAGGGGGAGTTTAAGGCCACATGGGAAAAGGTTAGGGTGAGTTATGAAACTTTTGCTACTGCGAGTGGTAACGCTGATTCCGAGGACGATGTCGAGGCTGCAAAATATCTCTTTAAAGAGTGTAGACTAGCCTACATCACTTGTGCTGCGTTGATGGGAGAATTGTCACAATCATTCTTGGGCAGACCTACACTCTCTTCGACTCAATGTGCAGTCAATTCAAATGATGTCTCCAATGCGGGTAGTCATCATATTAGACTGCCGCCATGTACGACTGAACCATTCTATGGTGATTATCAGTCATGGCCGACCTTTAGAGATATGTTTGTGGCAGTGTATATAAACGGCACCTCACTGACTGCAGTTGAGAAATTATTTTACCTTAGACAAAATACCCGAGATGAGGCCTTAGAGATTGTCAAGAAGTCTCCTCTTACTAATGAAGGCTTTGAAACTGCGTGGAAGAACTTAAAGGACCGCTATGAGAATAAGAGGATTTTAGTTAATATTCAACTAAAAATTTTATTTAACCTAGTAGAAGTCGTATCGGAGTCTGCTGCTGAAATAAAGCGCTTGCAAAGAGATATCAATAATTGTATTTCAACTCTTAATTTGCATAACATTGATATCGGAAATTGGGATTCAATTTTTATCTTTCTTTGCTCTATTAAATTGCCTGATTTAACCTTGTCATCATGGGAGCAGTCAATCAAGGACAAAACGGAGATTCCAAAGTGGGAGGAAATGGATAGCTTTCTCACTTCTCGTTTTCAATCCTTAGAAACCGTTTCAGGTATTAGGGCAAGCCCAACGGAGTATACCGCAAAGGCTAGCTCCCGTGCGAAAGTTTCGTTTAACGGTAATTCTCGTCCCAAAGGGGAACATCGCTCCGGATATGAGAGAAACAACTTTTCTGGCAGGAATATTAGAAGTTACCAAGCAGGGATAGAAAAAAGAAATTGCCCCTGCTGCTCCAGGGACCATTTGTTAAAGACTTGTCCCTCATTTTTAGAATTAGGTCCGGGGGAAAGATTTCTGGTGGTCAAAAGAAACAACTTATGTATAAACTGCCTTGCTGCTGGCCATAGACTAAGTACGTGCAAAAGCGCCTGTAGTTGTTCGGTGTGCAAGTTAAAGCACCACTCTTTATTACATAGAGAGGTGGTGAGTGATAGCCAATCTGATGAACCAAGCACTAGTCAGGCAGCGGCTCAAAGAGCAGCCGTTCAAAACTGTTTCGCAACGACAGCACGACAAATTCTGTTGGGAACTGCTATAGTCGACATAGTCTGCCGTGGAGAGGTATTTTCTGCGAGAGCTCTTATTGATTCCGGATCGCAGGCAACTTTCATTTCGGAGGGTTTGCAGAGAAAACTTAATTTATCAACTAGGGGCGTTAGAGCCCAGGTTTCCGGACTAAATGGCGCTTCAGCGGGTTCAGTTCAGAAGCTTTGTTCGTTCGATTTGGCCACTCCCTTAGATAGACGATTAAGGATAAACGTGGAAGGTATGGTCCTACCTAGATTGACAGGGAATTTGCCTGCAAAGTCTGTAATCGTTTCACATTCTTCACTAGTAGGTTTGACACTAGCCGATCCCAATTTTGCAAAGAGCGGGAAGGTGGATTTACTTATTGGAGCTGACATTTATTCAAAAATTATGAAGGATGGTGTTAAACGCAATATTATGGGAGACTTGATGGCGCAGGAAACAATATTTGGATGGATTTTGACTGGTTCTCTTCCTGATCGTGGCAATCGGGCATTTACAACATCTGTCTCATATTACACAGAACTAGACTTAGATAAACAGCTGGAAAAGTTTTGGGACTTAGAGGAGCCTCCAAGTGCGCCTAAGTCTACCCCGGAGGATGAGTACTGTGAAGAGCATTACAGAAAAACTACAAGACGAGATTTGGACGGTCGGTATATAGTTTCCCTACCATTTAGGGCGCAATACTTGGGGGACAGTGGGCTCGGTTTTTCTCGGGACAGGGCTCAGCGCCAGTTTCTGAGAAATGAAATGTCTCTGTTAAAGAGGCCGGATTTTAAAACCACATATGACAGCATTCTTTCAGAGTATGAAATTTTGGGTCATATGGCTTTAGTTGTGAATGATGAGATGAAACCCTCGGAATCGTTCTATCTGCCGCATCATGCTGTTTTCAAGCCTGAGAGTTCGACCACTAAGGTCAGAGTGGTATTTAATGCATCAAGTCGCTCGTCTTCTGGGTTAAGTCTTAATGATGTTATGTATACAGGTCCCATTCTGCAGCACGATCTCACGTTATTAATAATAAAGTGGCGTTTTTTTCGTTATGTGTTTAATGGGGACATTGAGAAGATGTACCGCCAAATTTTAGTGGACGCAGGACACACAAGATTTCAACGCATTGTCTTTCGCCGTAATCCGATGGATGATTTGTTAGATTTCGAATTAAAAACCGTCACATTTGGGATGAATTGTGCCCCGTATTTGGCGATTAGAACATTGCATCAATTAGCCAGTGATGTTCAAAATCAGTGGCCGCTGGCCTCTCAGATACTACGTAATATGATGTATGTTGACGATGCGTTAGCCGGAGCTCATGACATTTCTGTGGCGATTGCATCTCGTAACGAGTTGATATTGGCTTTAACTTCAGCTGGATTCTGTATGAGGAAGTGGACCTCAAATGATAGGCGTATATTGCAGGACTTACCAGCTGACTTTCTTTTAAAACAAAATTTTCTGCAAATTGATGGGGATAGCACCACCAAAACCTTAGGGATAAGGTGGAATGCTAGATTTGATGAATTTTACTTCTCCACGTCGGCTCTTACCGCAAAAGAAAATTTTACTAAACGGGATGTTCTGTCTATCATCGCTAAACTTTTTGACCCTGCTGGTTGGCTAGGACCTATTGTCATAGTAGCAAAAATGTTGATGCAGCAGATCTGGAGGGAGAAAACTGGCTGGGATGAAACTATATCAGCAGAAAGTTTGGTAAGGTGGAACCAATTTGTAGCGGACTATAAGAACATTGATAACGTCACGATTCCTCGTTGGTTGGGCTTCAAACCCACTAGTTATGTCCAAGTCCATGGGTTTGCTGATGCCTCTGAGAAGGCTTATGGCGCCTGCGTATACGTACGTATTCAAAACGAGAAAGGCGCCATTCAATCTCACTTGTTGCTAGCGAAGTCGAGAGTGGCTCCATTGAAAACTGTTTCACTGCCGCGTTTAGAGCTTTGTGGGGCTTACCTTTTAGCAGAATTGATAAGTACTATTCGAACTAATTTGGAACTGGATGGCAGTCGGACAAGGGTATATGCATGGAGCGATTCTATGATCGTATTAGCGTGGCTTCAGAAGCCGTCTAATACCTGGAAAACTTTCGTTGCGAATAGGGTGTCGAAAATTGTAGAAAAGGTTGACAAAGGTGAGTGGCGGCACGTCGGTTCAAGTGACAATCCGGCGGATTTGTTAAGTCGAGGTGTCCGGCCACAGGACCTTGTTAAAAATAAGCTTTGGTGGCATGGTCCTCCATGGCTTTGCTCGTCCTCCGATCGCTGGGAGAGAGCGTCTATGGGCGACTTGGGGACGAAAGAGGAGGAGCGCAAACCCCAGGTCTTTTTTGTATATTTTAGGGACTTTGATGACTTACTGGGTCGCTTTTCATCATACTCACGAGCACTTCGTATCCTGGCATTAGTAGTAAGGGGGTGGAAAATAATTTTAAAGCAGGATCGGTCTTTTTCGGGCTCTGAGGTAACTGCGGCCGAAATTCTCTCTGTGAGTGAGAAGCTTATTATCGTATCCCAGAAAGCCTTTTTCGCTAGTGAATATTATAAATTGTGTCATGATCAACCTATAAGGGAAGGAAAACTCGTGAGCTTGTCACCCTTTTTGGATGAAAGAGGGGTAATTCGTGTAGGAGGGCGGTTGGCAAATGCACCAAATCTAACATATACTGAAAAGTTTCCCATAGTATTGCATTCACAATGTCGATTCGCCGTATTGTTTGTCGAATTCATTCATAAGATCACGCTGCACGGCGGCAATCAGCTGATGTTGAGAACTCTACGCACGGAATTCTTTATTCCCCATGCTAAAAACTTGATAAAGGCAACTGCCTTTATCAAGTAAAAATTGTGTTTTACAGAAAAAAGCTACTCAAAGTCAGATTATGGCCGCTCTTCCAACTTCTAGAACAGTAATTCATCGACCTTTTAGTATTACGGGTGTGGATTTCGCTGGCCCTTTTGATATTCGGAACTATACGGGTCGAGCTTGCTTAATCACAAAGGGTTATGTTTGTTTGTTTGTCTGTTTTGCTACGAAAGCGATTCATTTGGAAGCGGTTAGCAGCTTGTCGACCCCAGCTTTCTTGGCGGCCTTTGAGAGATTTGTTTCCCGGCGAGGATTGCCCAAGGAGATGCATTCTGATAATGGCACAAATTTCGTGGGTGCTTCGAATGCAATAAGGTCTGAATTTCGTAACTTTCTTCGCAGTACAGGCTCTGCAATTAATACCAAGCATGGGCTCCAGGGTTTTTGTTGGCATTTTAACCCCCCGGGGGCACCCCATATGGGAGGCATGTGGGAAGCGGGTGTAAAAAGCGTCAAGCATCATTTCAAAAGGGTTGCTGGAAGCGTCAAGTATACTTTTGAGGAGTTTTCAACATTGTTGGCACGTATCGAATCCTGCCTAAACTCTCGGCCGTTATGCCCATTATCGGAGAACATTGAAAGCTTAGATGTTTTGACTCCTGGTCATTTTCCGGTTGGAAGCCCTCTTCTAGCGTCACCTGAGGTAAATATTATGGAGGATCCACTGTCCATCATAAATCGGTGGCAGCGAGTGAAAGCCTTAAACCAACGTTTATGTGCCCGGTGGAAAGATGATTACTTAAAGGAGCTTCATAGGCGACATAAATGGAAGTTTATGGAAAGGGATCTAAAGATAGGTGATTTAGTTGTGATTCGCGAGGATAACTTGCCGACGAATGAATGGCGCATGGGAAGAGTAGTAAAAGTTCATTTAGGGAAGGATAACCACGTCAGAGTTGTAGAGTTGAAAACAGCACGCGGTTTATTAACAAGGCCAATTGTAAAATTGGTACTTCTTCCAACGTATTAGTGTTTCTTTTTGTTTCTTGTATTATTCTTTTTTTATTTTTTTGTTATAGTATTATGGTTTCGCCCAAAAAATATGCCAATGGCGGCCGTTCAGGCCGAAGTATGGTTTGCCGGATATGTTTAGAGAGCCACCCCTTGCGCTTTTGCAGAAAATTTCTCCAGGTCGACATAAAAGAAAGAATGGAGCTCGTTTCTATTTATAAATATTGTGCAAGTTGCCTAAGCCACGACCATACCTGGCGTACTTGTGAAAGTAAGGGAAAGTGCAAGCGCTGTGGTGACATGCATCATTCACTTCTACACAGACCGAGCAAAAGGCCAAGTTCGTCTAGCTCAAGGAGAAATAAAAAGCGGAAGCGCTGCCAACGGGGACCTAGTTCGTCTTGCCGCCCTGAGAGTAGAGGACCTAGTTCGTCCCAAAACTCAGCCAGGGGACCTCGTCCGTCCGATGGTCTGGGGGGCGAAAGACCTCGTTCGTCTCGAGCCCTGGTTCCTGTTCATTCGAGGGACCATGAGGTAACTGCACAAAATGAGGAAGTTGGACGGAAGCGGATTAGAAAAGCTGTTTATCCTTTGTCTACACACCAGATTTCGGAAGTGGTATTGTTAAGATATACAGCAATCGTCAAGATTGTCACCAACTCCAAGTATGTTATCGAGAGAGCTCTGATCGACCCTGGTTCGGAAAATTCCGTGATGTCTGATGAAGTTGTGCGGCGTCTTAGAGCCAGCACAGTGCGTGTTGGACAAACTGAGAAGTGCCTGATTGTTTTAAGAGGTAACCATGGTAACAGCGAGACGATTGAAACGTATGCTACAGTTCAACGGAAGTTTAAGGTGATTTCGCCTCTAAAATCAGTTGACCCAAGAATCGCTGATGAGTTTCCAGGTCTTCAGTTGGCAGACCCCCAGTTTTTTGTATCGGCTCCTGTGCAGATAAAGCTTGGATGTGATGTATACACCAAAATTATTCGGAGCGGCGTCTTTGGTGGGTCTCTGGGAAAGCCATTGGCTCAATTCTCTATTTTTGGCTATTTGATATCTGGATCCTGTGCGTCATGAGCACTTTATAAGTATTTTTATATTTGTATTTTATTGCCTTTTACTTGAATTTCTTAATTAATAAATTAACCTAAAACTCCCACACCGTGAATTCTAGGGGAGGTTTTTCGAATAGATTTGTTTTCTACTTTCATTTTTTTTTTCAGTAATTTATGCGGATCTAGGATAAGTTCAGATTGCAGTATTGCAAGGCGGCCGGGATGTTCACGCCAGAGCAAGAGTGGTTACCCGTCTCTGACCCAGGGTGTGTGATGCCAAGTTTTCATAGATGGATTTGACGTTTAGGGTGCACTGCAGTAATTGGAACTTATCGTTTCTAGTTTTTTTTCTTAAGATAACTTCGGGCTACCATTAAATTTTTTTCTGTATCTATTGTTAATTCGTTTCTTAAGTCAGTCAATCGTTTTTGCTCTGACGCGCTTAGTTTTTACATTGAACTCCTGAATTTTTTAAAGCAATAAAAATTGTAAATTTTTGAATAATCAACATAATATCCTGGTATTGCCTTTCTTTTTATCCTTTTTGTGGATTACTATATCGAGTCTTGAGGTTCCAGCTTAGTGAAGTTAGCCGCCTTGACGCCGACGACACTAACACTCCCCATATTTACTTATAAAAACCTAATGCAAAATGTAGCACTTTGACATCATTATCTCAATTTCGGTAAAAACCAACTTACGCGATTATTCGTGAAAACCACAGAATTAACCCTTTCGGTACTTCTTTTTTGTTTTTGATTAAAATTTTTTTTTCGATTTTATAACTATTAAACCTTATGCTATTAACAATCAATAATCATTTTTTTAAATTTTGTAGCAAAAGTGGTTTTTGAGCATCATGCCATATGGCATAGAATGTATTTAAGGAAAAAAGAAAATAATTTTAATTAAAATGTTTAATGCAATTTCAAACATTTTATAATCAGAAAGATGTATAAAAGATTTATTTAAAAAAAAAAAAAATATTCAAATGCATTTCCTTTATAAAAATTATAAATCTTAAAATGCATGTTTGCTTTCTGGCCTATCGGAATGCGCTGGGTGTACCAATTAACATTTTAATTTCAATAAAAAGTATTAAATAAAAATACAATGCTATCAAAAAAAATAATTTCTAACTATTTTGCCCAAACAGGGGCTTGCAAAAAGCACTATGCCATATGGCATAGAATAACCGAAAGGGTTAATTGTGAAGAGGTAT
The DNA here is from genome assembly GCA_963931875.1 of Pollenia griseotomentosa. Classification (NCBI taxonomy): domain Eukaryota; kingdom Metazoa; phylum Arthropoda; class Insecta; order Diptera; family Polleniidae; genus Pollenia; species Pollenia griseotomentosa. The sequence continues at coordinate 142,564,086 of OZ007560.1, read as the reverse complement.
ACTAAGTTTGTCATTCCGTGTGAAACTTTTTTATTATTCATCTCAGACCCCATAAAGTATATATATTCTGACTCCTTGAGTAATTCTAAGTCGATTAAGCCATGTCCGTCTGTCTGTCTGACCGTCTGTCCGTCTGTTGAAAACACGCTCACTTTCGAGAAACTCAAAAGAAATGAACAAACTTGGTGTTAAGTTACTTATAGTTATCCTAAGCAGTTTGGAATTATATCCAGCAAAATCGGTGCAGTAGGATCAGAGCCATGAATTAAATTGTGGAACCACCACCTTAAAAAATTGATAATTTTGTTACAAAAACTAACATAAATGGTGGAGCAATGCATGGAATGATATAAGATTTTGCAAAAATTTGTTTTATTCGACTGGAAATCGCGCTGTATTTCATGAAGATCCGTCCATAATTTACCCTAAGCTGCATATAAACCCTTATAAGATCGGCTTAAACTGTTACGAATCATGATATTTTACTCAAGGTAGTTAAAATTGCTAAAGAAAAAGCATACAACTTTCTGAATGTTGGTCAATAATTTAATATACATATGTCTAAGCTGCAACCAATTTTAACGCTGATGTCTGTTTTTATAATGATAAATTAATAATAAATAGATATCATATAGATCCTATAGTTAGGTTATATAGATCTAGATCGGTGGAGGGTATCAAAGATTTGGCACAGACGAATAAAGCACTCTACGTTGTTTAAATTTATTTAAGACTTGCACTCGTATTCTCAGTAATTTCTTTCATTTGATACCTATATTGTAGAAAAGTATATCAATGGGAATAAATATGGGTATCAAATTAGTATAAAACAGGTTGCAATGGGTATAAATGGGTTATCTATAGGTACAAATAGGTAACATATGTGTATGAATGATTATCAAATGGGTATCAAGTGAGAATAAAATCTAATGATTATTAATATAGGTATCTAATCGGTACAAATGGGTATTATATGGTGCAAATGGGTATCAATGTGGGTACAAATGGTATAAAATGGGTATCAATGAGGCCAATTCATGTGTGTGAATATCAAATGGCTATCAATATGAGTATCAAATGGGTATCAACTAAGTATTAAAGGGTGTCAAATGGGTATCAATTTCCAAAATGGCCATATTAATTTTATACTTATATTGTAGGAGCGTCGCTCGCTCGTAGTACTCATTTTTCGAAAAACTCTTTTTTCAATCAATGAGTATCATATGGGTACAAATGGTTATTTCTATGGGTATCAAGTAAGTATAAAATGTGTAGCAATTGGTATCGAATGGATATCTAATAGTTTCAAATGTGTATCTAACGGGTATCAAAATGATACCTATATTTTAGCAGTATATGTGAGTACATAAGTCCCGCACCTTTCATTTGATACCCATATTCTATGAGTGTCGTTGTGGAAATAAGTCCCGCACCACTTAACATTCGCTCGCTCGTAACACTCGTTTTTCGGAAAATTAGTTTTTTAGGTATCAAATAGGTATCAAATGGGTTTTTGGGGGTATCAAATGGATATCAAATGGGTATCAAAAGGGTATCAGTGGTTGTCAATGGGTATCTAATGGGTATTATATGGGTAAAAATTGGTATCATTTCATTTGATTCCAATGTTTTAAACAAGCATTAAAAACTAAGTCCGCCATACTGCATTTAGAGTGACGTCACTTTACTTTTCGAGATATTCTTAGCCCCTATCATTTGATACCCATATTGTTGGGGTGTGGGATTGTAGGTGTAGGTGTTATTCTTAACAAGCCATATTGTAGGAGTGTAGGTGTGTTAATAAGTCCAGCACCTTTAACTTGATACCCATATCCTAGGAATGTAGGTGTGAAAATAAGTCCCGCACCACTTGATTACTTGTTTACTTGATTAATTATAGTTAGTTTAAATTCTAATATATGAAAGTTTAATACAAAAATATAAAAAAAAAACTTTTAAATATAAAATCATCTTAATTTGTTGAATTTAAAGAGAGTGGCAGATTGTGGCTCCGATTCTTGAGAAAAATGTATGGCTGGTGGTGATATAATATACATTTTTAGGACATATTTTCGGAAATGGCCATATTATATGTGTGAAAGAGTGTGCTGCAGACAACACTAAATTTTTTGTGTTTTTTATTCTTTCTGGTGTTTTCATTTATTATTTTATTTACTTTTTGTAGAAAAACGTATTTTTCATTAGAAAAACTTTGGTATTCCCAACAAAGTCTGCCGCTCTTCCACATCATCAACCCTTAAACAGTGAAGTACATTCATAGAGGAGTTTGTTTGGAGACATCTGCACATGAATGTTTGTTTAAATAACTCCATATGAATGTAAGACGTTACTTGACAATGTATAAAACAAGGTTTATAAAAACATACATGCATACACTGTACATATGTATGTATGTGTGTATGTGTGTATGTATGTATGTATGCATAAGATGTAAGTTTGTTTGTCTATAATGAAATGTTATTTTATTTTATGCCATTTTATTTTATTTTGTCAATCGAATTCCAATTCATTTTTCATTCACAGTTCACTGGTCACCTTTGTTAAAAATTTACAATATTTTCCAATAAAAATTTCGAAAAAAGAACAAGAATTATTTATATTTCTTAACGTACAACAAATTCCCATACACGACCGTATGGAAGAATTAGTGTGTGTTTGTATGTTTTGGTTTTTTATGTTGTATTTTGTTTGGATGTGACATAATGGCAATATTCATTCAATAAACTACATTATAATTCAAATTCAAAATCGAATTCTGTTTTTTTTCTCTCTTCTACTTCTTCTTGATTTTTATTATTTGCTGTTATTGTTGTTGTTTACAAAGATTTATTATACACTTGAATGGGTTCCTTCATGTCGGCTAAAGGAGGAAGAACAGAATCTGAAATCTTATTAAATGTATGTTTATTTATTATTCAATTTACATTCATAATTGTAATAGACTTTTGATTGTTTGAATTGTGGCAAAAGAAACTTAATGTTGCAAAAAGTTCTCACACAGGGTGCCTGATGAATGTTGTAACATCAAAAATCTCAAAAAATTTTATAAATATATAAATATGTATGTTTTTTTTTAAAACTATGGAAACGCATGTGCGACATCTTATCAAAAATTATTCATAATACCTTTATGGCTACTAAATCTGTGAATGTTTAAACTCTGGTTTAGTTGAACGAAACTTAAATTTATATGTAGTTTAAACTCAACAGCAGTATCAATGTGGCAGCACTACGATAAATGTTGTCAAATTCAAATAGTTTGTATTGGTAGTTTAAAGGCCCTATTTTATAATACCAATATACCATAAAACGATATTTTTTATACTTTTGATATCGTTGATCAATTAAAATCAATTCAACTCAGTTAAATAGATTTTTTCGTTATTTATACCAACACCACAATAGTGGAGATATTATTACGCACTTGTGCTGATGTTTTCACACCTTAAAATATTGCTTTTAAGTATAGCTTTAAGTGTAATCAATTTCTGAGTCGATCTAACTAAGTCCGTCTGTCTGGCTGGCTGGCCGTCTATCCATGTGAATTTTGTGCGCAAAGTACTGTTGGCAATTTTGGAGATAATTTGATGAAGTTTGGTACTAAGCAAAGACCCACTAGGCCGAATCAGTCCATAATTTCACATTGCTCCCATACAAGCTTCTTCAAGGGTCATTATGCCCATAAAATATCTTATTATGTTGGTATTTAGATTAAATTTGGTCCAAACTTATTTTATTGCAATCAAAATTAGCTTACCAAATTTAATTGCCATCGGTCCACGTTTGACCATAGTTCCAATACAAATATTACTTCCGAAAATAGCTTTTAATGTCATGACTTCCCGATTAATGTTAATGTTTACATACAATTTGGCGCAAATGACTTTTACGATAGCTACTATGTCATGGCAATGTTGTGCTGGTGTCTCCAATATTAACTAATGGTCCCTTACAAACTCCCTTCATAAAATCACTTTCAGGCAAACAAATTTTATAAAGATGAATTTTTTAAAATGATATTGGGCACAATGAATTTTTTATGAATCTTAACCTCTATTATATAATTATGTTCTGTATGTATGTACATATGTATAAATAGAAGGCAATTCTAGATTGGGTCTCAAATAGGCCACACTTGCAAAAATTTTTTCTTATATAAGGTATCATATGGTCGGGCATGACCGGCTGGCTACACTTACTTACTTGTTTTATTCCGGAATTATTTTTTCGATTTTTGTTTAAAATACGCTTTTACTTAACAAATTTTGTTTGTCGTGCTTAATTTCCAATGTTTATACTTAAAAAAAAGAACACTGAAATTTATTGTTGAAGGGATAAGCTAATCCTATGCGCATTTTATTGATTGCTTAGGCCAGATCATTAGGAAATTTCTTCCAAAGGTTTTAGAAAAACTTAAGATTTTAAACAAATAAAACTGTTAAGCGAATAAGAATTATAAGCAACAGTTTTACTTGTAACAATATTAAATCTTAAACAAAAACACCAACAATAAACAGTGAGTTTATCTTTTCGCAAATTGCAACAAGATGGGCACCGGTGAAGCTAAATGCAGTACGCTGAATTCATAGTTAGCGCTCGTATTGTCGACTAAAATTTAATATAAGCTGTAATTTTTGGTAAATGCATTTTTTCCTGAAATCTAGTTTGTTTGACTTTGCAAATTTCGCAAAAACATTTTTTCTACAAATATTTTATATATTCCATAGGGCTTAGTTAAATATTCTATCACAAAAAAAGTAACGAAAAATTGTATTTTAACAAGTTGAATTGATTTAAATTGCACAATGATCGCAAAGGGATAAAAAAATATTGGTTAAAGGAACATTACTATTGAAATTTTTTATCGCGAATACCGAAAATACGCTAGCTCTTTAAAACGTCTAGCACCATTGAATTCAGCGTGCTCGAATTAGCTTCACTAGTAGGTTGTCCAGCTTCTTTAGTACAAGTTAATATCTAAAATCTTTGCACAAAACTTCATCAAAATATTCTAAAAACTGCGACCTTTACTTTGTACACAAGACTTTCATGGAAATACAACCTGACATACATTTGTAAATCGACTCAGAAACGTTCGCCACTCAACAGTTTTTTGCGAGTTTTGTCCAATCTCAGAAACAAACAAATATTCCACACATATGAGACACGAGTTTTGCAAAACATTTTTTTAACAGAAACTGTGTCAAATATTTCTGACATACTTCAAAGACACTTATAAGTCAGATGAGTTTTGAGTAAAATTGGTGTCACTTATATGAGTCACTAAAGGGTTTGATTTTTATAAATAAGACAAAACCCAAAAAAAAAAAATTATTGCCAAATTTTAAAACAATGATATGGACATAATAAAATTAATTTCCCAGTATTTGCAGGCTCCACATATTTACTTAATCCTCATCATATATTTATATAGTTCAATTATTTTTATTAAAAAAATTGTATTTCTCGGCCTCTTCCGCTCTAAGTCCCTGGGATAAAGTAACTTTTAAAATTTTTAAATCCAAATCACTTTCTTTTTTATATATTTCACTTTCGCTGGAGATCAAAATAGTCTTAGGAATTTCCTCTTTAGGAACAGTTTTACGAAATTATTTGTACAATATTTTGATATTTTTTCTGTTAGCGTGCTTCAGATATAAACATTTATATTGTCTTTGATTAAAGGTCCCAAGCCCAATTTTGCAATTTAGACCACTTTGACATGTTTTGTTTTGATAACTAAACTGTGTGCATAAAATTAGTAATTTTTACCTGTAACCGTTCTTTAGATGTACACAAATGTATATTGTCTTTGTATAGGAAGTACCAGGCCCACTTTTTTACTGAAGTTTTGTATTGTTTACTAAGCTACTCATACTTTACTTAGATAATTTTACTGTTACCTCTCTCCAGATATACAGAAATTTATAGTATTTTTGTTTGGTAGGTGCCACGCAGCGTTGCCAGAATGAAGATTTTACCTTATTTTTGAAGATTTTTTGACTAAAATAAGATTTGAAGATCTTTTTTCTCAAATTAAGATTCTTTTTTTTTAGAAATAAAAATTCTTAACTTTAAATTTGTGCAATTTACATAATTTTTTGCAGATTTTTAAACAGTCAGTTTTTAAAACAATGAGGTTTTGTATCAGCTTGTTGTCTATTGGATATGCATACTTTTGTACCCATTGTCTAGCATACACAAAAATTAGCGGTTGTTCATTTTGGGAATATTGATGAAAAAAAATTATTTGAAAAAAGAAAACCCGTATTTTTATAAAGTTTAATATATTAAAGAACAAAAAAGTTCATGTATTTAGTACTAAAAGGTAAAACTAATGGCACTTAACCCTAGGATTACCGTCTTGGTCTGGCCATACTAAATTTGTGTTTTGCAATTTTTACAATTTTTCGAATATAACAAAAACAAGTAAGAGTGCTATATTCGGCTGTGCCGAATCTTATATACCCTTCACCATTGTGCGAGCAGATACCAAAGCAACTAGAGAAAAACAAAATAATTTTACATATACATACATATGTATTTACAATACTAAAAGCTTCATTATAAATTAAATTTTAAAATCGAAAACTGGTAAATATTTTTTTAAAATCGTTTTTAGAACATAAAAGTTAAAAAAAATTTCTCTTTGAAAAACCAAGATTCGAACCAGAGGACTCACAGTTTCTAAACTCAACCCCCTAGACGCCTGAACCATGAACGAACGTTGTTTGAACATCATTAAAATTAAATATGGCTCCTTTTACCGTTCACAACTCAACTCAGTTGTGTCAACTCAACTCAGTTGTGTCAACTCAACTCAGCAAAGTTGTAAACCGAATCAACTTATTTGAGTTGTGAACCGTAATAGTGGCCTATATTCACCAAAATGGTCTGTACCATATATGTGTGTTTGTTTGTTTCTTTTAGTAAAGGCATTGTTGTCATACCGTAGATTTATCTTTTTTTGGCGAGTTTTTAAGTGGCAAAAATAATCAAAAATTCCCCGTTTCTATTTGTTAAAATTATTTCGTTAAATAGATGAAATAATAAAGAAGGGTGGTAACGAAAATCATATTGGGCCTTATGCTAGTATATGTAAACAAATGCAAAGGGGGGGGGGGAAGAGACGGATATCGTTAAATCAACTTCGCTTTTCATAAGGACCCAGAATATATATACTTTATAGGGTGTAGTATCAATATTGTAGAAATTACAAACGGAATGACAAACTTATATATACCCTTTTACCTTCGGTGAAGGGTATAAAAAGAGTAATTTTTAGGAATTCAGTATTTCGGTTATAACTCAGCCATTTTTTAACCGATTTGACAGATTTATATACTGACGTGTTAAAGAAGAAATTTACCATTTACTTGAGTTATAAACCTTGGACTCGGGAAGATCTATTGTGTCCGAAAATGGGTATTTTCCAAAAAAAAAATTATATTTTGGTCATAACTTTTTTGTATCTAAACCGATTTTTCCGAAATTTTCAGAAAATATTTTCTACTAAAAATTTCCGATCTTTTGATATATAACGCGTAACCAGAGGTCATATGACAGTCCAAAAAAGCAGGGTTTTATACAATTTTTGATATTTTTTGCACGGGAGGTACCACGCCCACTTCTTCAATCCCGCCCAGATTTTGTGGAATGCTGTATATTGATAACCTTAATGTGTGTACCTAATTTGGAAACTTTGGCTCTTGCCGTTCTCCAGATATACACAAAAAAGTAATAAAAATACAACAACAACAAGGGATTTTTGGAAAAAATTAGAGGTAGTCGTGGTTTTTTGCTCATATCTCAGCCATTTTTAAACCGATGTGGCTGAATTTCAATAGCAAGTAATGGTGGACTATATGTGACATAAGTGTGAAACAACCTAGCCGCTATCATGTCTGGAGTCTCCGGAAAACACATATCAAACGTAAGACGGACAGACGGACGGACAGATGGACAGACGGACGGACAGACGGACGGACATCGTTAAATCAACTTCGCTTTTCATAAGGACCCAGAATATATATACTTTATAGGGTGTAGTATCAATATTGTAGAAATTACAAACGGAATGACAAACTTATATATACCCTTTTACCTTCGGTGAAGGGTATAAAAAGGGGCGTATATAAATGATGTGTGCTGAATCGAATGAAACTAATTAGGATTTTATTGGAGCAAGATTAGTGGGGTGAAATTCTATTTTTATGTAAAAGTCTATGAAATTACCCTCTGGGACGGACCAAAATTTTTTTTGCAATATTTTTCATATAGAACAATATATCAAAAACAGAAAGGTAAATTCTATAAATGATATTTTGTGAATTGAATGAATCAAGTTCGAATTAAATCAGAAAACTACGGCCCGTTATGAGCTAAGTATAATTTAACTACAAAAACCAAGCGGAAAACTCGTTTCACTCAGTTGCGAAAAAGCAATATGCAAAATAAGGGACTACATATTCGATGACTTGCATGTAAAATAAAATAATAAAATTATATAATAAATTCGTATACAGGGGTGTCCTTTAAATCGAAAAGGCAAACATTTTAAACGTCGTTTTTTAATAAGATTTCTGTGATAAATGAATTTTATGACAAATATTTTACAAATATTTCTCTATTAAACAGAATTTAATAACAAACATTATAAAAATTTTATTAAAAGTGTATTAAAAAGAACTTCCAAATTCTTGTGTTTTCGATTTCCAGAACACCCCCGCTTATCTAAAATAATAATTCAATAAAAAATATATTTATTTACTTTTTATTTAATTGGGGGTTTTTTAGCTGTTCTAATTGGGGTCAGGCCTGACCAAGAGGAGACCTAAGTGGTAAAAAGTTACCTAGGGTTAAGAAGCTTTTGGTGAAAAAATTACACATTCCATGTTTTTGATAATTATTAAATAAAGTGTATATATATTAGTGCTTTACAATGTCTTTTCAAAGGTGTACATTATTTTAATAACAATTCCATTAGGAATATATTTAGGGAAATCCATATAATCCCTATATTTTCAAATGTCTTTGATACAACAACGGTATCAAATATAATACTAAATTGAGAACCCTTAAAACTTCATATGATGTATGATCTTCTTGCCCAAAATTTATATATCTCTAATTTTAGAATTTAATTACTTCCAAAGAAACTTCTTTATTTATATGAACTTTTTTACGTTCTTATTTATTAGAAAACAAATCAAAAAAAAAACAAATGGATTTAAAGTATATTTTTAGAAAGAATTTTATGGAAAATATAACTAAAAACACAATTTAAGCCTACAATCTAATTTTGTATAAATACCGCAATTATGTATTTCAATTTCAATAGTTTCCATAATAAGTAGTATTTCCTTTTAAAATATTAATAATTTTTACTTCTTTGCCCTTGTTAATAAAAATTTTAAGATTTTCCTCTTCGGTATAAGATTTTTTTTGGCCATATGAAGATTTTCCTTTAAAATCTTCTGGCAATGCTGGTGCCACGCCTAGTTAAAATTTAACAAAAATTTATAGCCTTTGTCAAGTGCCGGATAGTCATACAATAAAAACGCTTTTTAAGTAAGTTTTTTTAGCCTGTACAGAAGCCGCAGAAAATATATTTATATCACATTGCAACATAGACTCAAACGCACAAGAAAATTGCTTCCAACAAACGTTCAATTCAATTAATTTCAATAAAAATCTGACACCTATATGTGATATGAGTTTCTGTGAAAAACTTCTGTGTATATATGTGACGCTAAGTGACGAACGTGTTGAAGTAGGTCTAAACATATACCAAACATACAACAACGCATAATGCTCTCCCTCCCTATAGTGCCGTAGGGCAACGGTTCCTAAATGTTAGTCCGCTGACCCTTTGGGATTCGTGACAGATTTCCAGGGAGTCCGAAAACAACGGTTTCATTACCAAAAATGAGACAAAATAGCACGATATTTCTACAGCGGGTAGATATAAATATTACGTGTCAAATCATGTGTTAACAGACTGGCAAGATGATTGCAAAATACATCAACGAATTCCGAAGAGTTTTTCACAAGTGTCTCGAGGCTGCAAGAGGGTTAGATATCCAATACTTATTCATAATAATAGTCGATAACGAATGAATACTTCGTTCGCATAACTTACATGTAAAACAAAAACAATATTTTAAAATTTGCTGTTGTTTTAAATGTAATTTAAGCGAACGAAGTCTTCATTCGTTATCGACAAACAAGCCCTAATATATTTTTAAGGACATCGATTCCTGGACAATCTAAACATTCTCCAAAATAACAATCTGATGATGGAAAAGGACACATAATTCGTTTCAAGTAGTCACTATATTGCACTAGAGGTACTGTTTCGTTATTAGTTATTAGCAGTATGCTAAGTAAGCACCTATCATGAAAAAAAATTTGGGTGCACGAAAAGTGTCAAGGGTGCTATGATTAGAATTAGCTTAGATACAAGTAAAAAACCGTATTGAAATAATTCTTAGTTATTTTATAAATATTTAGACAAGGCCAACGCAAATAGCAAAATAAATGAAATAGTTTTTGCACAGTGGTTTATATCGAAAAAAATTTTTTAACAAATTTCAGAAAATCCAAAATATAATAGTTGTTATTTGAATCCCACAACCAAATGGGTCTTTAAAGTTGTGGAACAAATCATATTTTCATACAAAAAAAACTTATTTAAAATATTAAGTCTCTAAAATCGCATCCAAGGCCACTGTGCAAAATTTTTTTCTACTTTTTATTAGATAGTAGACAAAAAAGAATATACACAAAAAAATTATTTTATTTGGACTTATATTAAAAAAGTTATGAGTATTTATTTGAACATAGATTTCTTAAAACGCGATTTTTTTAATATTTGAAATCTCTGTAGCCATAAGCCAAAAAAATCTGAAAATTTGCTGAAATGTGCTGTTGGAAGGAACGTCAACACAGTAAAAAACGAACGAAATCAAAAAATATTTTTCTCCAAACTGTCCGCAAAAAGATACGGTTAAAGTTTTTAAATCTTAAAAATGGCCAATAAAGCTTTCAGATTACAAAAGTGTTTTAATTAGAACGGCAATAATATGGAACTTCATTAAGCATATAGAGTATATTTCTAAAGCAGATTTCTGAATACAATATCATATTTCATTTCTGTTTTAGGTGCTTTTTGAAATGCGGCTTTATGTGGCACCTATGGCAAATTCGGAATCGACTATCACAAATAGCCTTTTGCTGTTATTAGTTAGTCTTAGGCAACTAAATTTAACCGAATTTCATGAGAACACGGCAAGGAGTTTATGTTATAAAGTTATTCATTTCGTTTCTTAAAACAAGAAACAAAATCTAAAAATAATTTCATGTTTTTAACTTATTTTGTTTGTATTTAGTAAAATTTCCTTAAATACAGAAACCTTTTCTGATTATCAAAATATTCACGTTTTTGGTATATGATCAAAAATTTCTTAAAACAAAAAATTCAAAAGTTGCTAGTGTATATTAAAATAAGAAATATATTTCTGTGTTCTATTTAGCTGCACTTATAAAATATTAGTCTGGTTTTCTTGACTTTTAAATCAAGAAATATATGCTAGGGATTTTTGAAAAATTTTCAGACAATACTCAAGGGAGGTTATTCATTCAAATTTTTTTCTGCATGTACAAATAATAGGCTTTAATTCAAGAAACGGATGGTTTAAATTATGCAGGCTTTTCTTCGTATTTTGTAAAATATTATGCAACGAATACTTGATTTATTTAAGAAATTATGGAATTAAAAACATTTTTTTTGTCAGCTGTATTTAAGTAAATTTTTTTCCGCTTTGGGTAATAACTTTTTGCTTAAACTTGACTTGGACGAAAATAGTGCAAAATTTTCTTAGTTCAAGCCACAGTTTATGGTGATTTAGGAAATAATTCTTTCCATGAACAACATTTTTTATCAAATTCATTTTCGGGAATACAAAGTATATTATTAATAAGATTTCTTTATGACGTGCTAAATTCCCAATTTTTCATATTTGATAAATACACTGAAATTTCTTGTGGATTATTGTTGTTTTTGAATTTGATTATTAGTTTGCACAATTCAATTACTTTGTTAATGATTTTTTTTAATTACCTTAGATAATTGAATAACATATGGATTCTTTTTTGTTAATTTTTTTAGTTGAATCAATTAACAGAAATATTTTGTTGACAGGTGCTAAATCAATAAATTGCTTGCTTGTTTCTATGAATTTGGTTATTAAAATCCACTTTAATTTTTTTCTGTGTACCAGAGAGCAGATATGATGATTCGAAGAATTTTGTTTGGCCGCCATTGGATTTTTCTATATTTGAGGCCGAGGCTGTGGCCCAAAACTGAATGCCGTAGCACCAGATTGGCTTTTGTATTAAACAGAAGTTTACTGTCCAGACAAGGAGTAGAATTTCTTTCATTTGAGTTACTTTTGCCTACACGCAGAGAAAAAACATGTTTAAATATGGTCACCTCCAACAAAACTATTTTTAAAGATAATTTTAAACATATTATGTTTAATATAACCATATTATTGTCATCTACAACCATATTGTGGTTGATCTAGTGCTCTATCAAGAATCCACAACCATATTATGGTTGACTCTTAACATGTTATGGTTATAATTTGTTTTAACATTAACAATAGTATTTTCTTTTTTTCCAAGAGCAACATGCTATGGTTGAAAACCAACAATGCTATTATGAGTGTTAAACAAGTTTTAAATATTTTTAACCATAACATGTTTTAAGACAACCATAATATGGTTGTAGCTTGGTGATTGAGGACTAATTCAGCCATTATATGGCTATCGGTGACAATAATATGGTTATATTAAACATTAAATGTTTAAAATTTTCTTTAAAAATTGTTTTGTTGGAGGTGACCATATTGAGGCAGGTTTTTCTCTGGGTGTATATGGCATTTCCACGTTAAACGTCGATTAAGATGTATACCGAGATATCTTACGTTCGAGTGTTAAGGTATTAGAGGAATATTGATTTTAATGGGGGGCATTATTCTCTGCACAAAGTATAGTGCTACTTTCTTGCAACATTGTCATATCTCAAAAAAAAATCAAACTTGCCAAAATGTGATAAAAGTTTTCAAAATAAACCTTTACAGGTTTAATGAAAATATTTTGCTATAACTTCGGTTCAGTTTGAGATATAATACTGATTTTTTTCTTACATATAAAGAAGGTATTTTTTTTTTTTTTTTTCCTCATTATTTATTTATTGAATCTTCATATATTAAATATGAACTAACAATAATTAATCAAATCTTATCCTAATTCTTTATTTTATGTCCTGCCAGTGCAAGACAAAAATTTTCTTCATCACGGGTTCTGTGTCACATTTACATATGTGTTTATCGCTCATCTTAATGGGTAAGTGCTGCAGTGTCTCTTCTCCTTAAGCGAGTGTGGCCGCTGTCATTTAAAATATTTCGAGCTAGTGGATTTGGGTGCAACTCTAGCCTTTTTAAATATTTTACCGCATACTTCGTAATAATAGTCCTTACCAGTGGCACATTGAGATCCTTGTGGATATTTGAGTTTTTAACATACCAAGGGGCAGCTGTGATTATTCGAAGAAGTTTATTTTGGCGCCTTTGAATTTTTTCGATATTTGAGGCCGAGGCAGTGCCCCATAGTTGAATACCGTAGCACCAGATTGGCTTTAAAATAGAGTTATAAAGTAGTAGTTTGCAATCGAGACTAAGAACAGAATTTCTTCCAATAATCCAGTTAATTTGAATTGCTTTTAGTTTCATTTGGGTTAATTTTGCTTCTATATGGCATTTCCATGTTAAACGCCGATCTAGATGAATACCGAGATATTTGACATGCGATTGTTGAGGCACTAGTTGATTATTGATTTTAATAGGGGGGCATGTTTCCCGACGCAAGGTAAATGTAATATGTACGCATTTTTGCTCATTGACCTTTATTCTCCATTGTTTTAACCACAGTTCTAGTTGAAATATATGATCCTGCAGGTATCGAGATGCTTCACGACTGTTCTCGTGTACGCTTAGGAAAGCTGTATCATCAGCAAAAGTTGAGGTTAGGGTGTAATTGTTTGTCGGCATGTCCGAGGTATATATAAGATAAAAAAGTGGGCCCAGGATACTTCCCTGAGGGACTCCAGCTTCAATTGTCTGAGGAGAACTTAAAAAATCACCTTCTTTAATAATAAATTTTCGACCGACCAAGTAGCTTTCTAACAGCTTGTGTGTGTTAACCGGTAGGTTCAGCTTCAATTTATGTAACAAACCTACATGCCAGACTTTATCAAAAGCTTGAGAGACATCGATGAAGAGAGCGGAGCAATATTTTCTTTCTTCAAAGGCTTTTCTTATGGCGTTTACTATCCGATGGGTTTGTTCAATTGTGCTATGTTCTCGTCTGAAACCGAATTGATGGTTAGGTATACACCCATTGTCATTTAAAATTGGGGTTAATTTGGACGCTAAGAGCTTCTCAAACAGCTTTGATATATTAGATAATAAGCTGATAGGCCTATATGACTCAACTTTGGTGTGATCTTTTCCTGGCTTTGGTATCATCGTAACTAAGGAGACCTTCCATTCTTGAGGGTAGTATTCAAGTCGTAAAATAGCATTAAAAATTAAAAGAATAATTTTCTTTGCTATGCTGGGTAGCTCCAGAATCATTTTGTTGCTGATCTTATCAAAACCAGGAGCCTTCTTGGGGTTTAAATCACAAATAGCTTTTTCGATTTCTCTTATCTCAAATCTTAGGGGAACAGCTGCTCTAGCAACAACAGGTGGTAACTCGGCCGCAATATCGTGAGATATGTTTGGGGTAAATACGTTTTTTAAATGATTAACAAACAGATTTCCTTTTTCAACATCATTTCTTGCCCAACTACCATTCAAGTCTCTTAATGGTGGTTTAGAGACAACTGGCCTTTTGAGATTTCTAGCTGCACGCCATAATGAGTAGTCTGATTGTGGGGTTGCATCAAGTTCCTTAAGATATTTTTCCAGAGAAGCCGTTTTCTGAGTCTGCAGTAACTTTCTAAGCTTTTTTGTACACTCTTTTAGTAAGTTCTTTAGTAACGGGGATCTGTGCAATTGCACTTAAATTAGAAACTGGAGTTTCATCATTACTTGGCGAAGCGCCTTGCATTGGCACATGGTTTGATTTAAGGACGTTAGCATACGAGGTTCTGTTATTACTAGGCTGCGGAGCTTGAATGCCATTAGTGTTTACTTGATTTGGTACCTGCATTTGTGGGGGATTAGTTTTCGGTCCAGCCGACTGCTTGACGATAGTATATACAGGGCATCCTCTATAATTGGCAGTGAATTGAAAGAAGGTATGAATGAGTAATTTTGCTTAAGTAACTTGAAATTTTTGATTTTTTGAGATATGACTATGTTGCAATAAAGGAGCGATATGGTATATGATGGAAACATATAAATGAAAAGAATAACAAGTTTAAAATATGTGCGTGTATTAGAAGAACTGCGATTGCGATATGGACTGCATTTGTTTATTTGTAACGAATTCACGGGGGTACTTGGAATGAATTTGCTTATCTAGGATTTCGCAAAGGAAAAACTGTGGGAACCCACGGTATAGGGTACAATTTCGAAGCTAAACAGTATTATATTCATGTTGGATGTGATATTAAAAAAATATATTAATAATAAATAATATTTACACATTACAACAAACAAATAGGAAAGTATAGGCAGCGAAAACGTACTATAGGAAACTGTTCACCATGAGCCGAGGTAAATGGTAGTTTTATTGTATAAAGGAAATAAAGTTAACTTATTACCCCGTATCCTATACCCTTTTCTAAATCGGAAATCTAGACTTAATATAAATAAAAAAAAACTAATTTTCTATGCTGTAATATTCTACGCAGTCCCCGTTTGGTCTACTAGCGCATCCTGCCATATTAAAAAACTTCAAATTGCTCAAAATAAATTCCCAAAGCTCATATATAACCTACCTTGGTATTTTTCTATCACACGCCTACATGATATCGCGGTTCTGGAACTAGTTCCAGATAAGATAAATAGGCTTACACAAAATTTCAATACCAGATGTCTAAATTCTGATTTCTTTCATATTAATGAGCTAGTCTCATCATAGGTTTTATCTAGTCTTTTGTTAAGTAATATAAGTAGTTTTAGAATAAACTTAAAATCAAATAGGGTTTTTGCCAAATTTTGTCCTCCAAATAAAATATTGTAAATATCGTCGTTCGTAAATTATTGTGTTTTATAACGACGATATGTATATAGACATTTTGTAAATATAAATCTATGTATTATTAAGCTGAAAAAGAAAAAAATCTTGAACACTTAAATATGTATTTAATTTTATTAAAATGAAAATGTCAATATTATGGCTAAATTAATAAAAAATATTTTGTCAGATCAATTGGTTTAACAACGAAACTTTATGCCGGGCAGCGTTACCGTTATGCGACTAAAGTCGCATTTTTGCCCCTTTTTTAATGCCGTGCCACTTTTTTGACCCCTTTGTTTTAAATCCCCTTTTGTATCATTTTGTAGTTTTTTGTGCCCCTTTTGCCCCTTTTTGAACCAAATTTTTTTGTATTAGAAATTTTTAAAAATTTTTTAAAAAACGAGTATATTATGCAAACAAATATAGAACAAATTGATTTTGTTAATGTTCTGCACATAAAAAAAATGTTAATATATAAATCGGCCACGAAGCCGAGCTAGAAATATGTACTAACATCATCTTAAGTAGTGATATTGTAGAAATTAAAAACAACATTTTACTTTTTTACCAAAAGCTATGTAAAGAAATGTTATCAAGAATTAATATTTGCGATAAGAGGTTGAGTTTATTAAAGGTTTTCGATCCAGTATTTATTAAGTCAGCTGAAGACATAAATTACTTTGAAATTGTTTCCGTTTTTACTGATATAATTACTAACCCAGAGGATTTCGTAAAAGAGTTCAAACTTTTAGAAAACAGATCAAACGATAAAAGCTATGAAGCAATTTTTAAAATATCTAAGCCTGAAACATTTTGGTACGAAATTGGCCATTTAAAAAACTGTTTGGGTGACAATTTATATCCAAACTTGTATAAATTTGCTTCGTATGTTTTTACTTTACCACATAGTAGTGCATCCGCTGAGCGGATTTTCTCTAAGTTAGCATTATTAAAAAATAAATTGACAAATAGACTGAAAGTAGATACCTGTCAGTCCATGTTATCCGCTTTAAATTTGTATCAAAATAACTTGGAAGATTGGATTCCAAGTGATGAATTGATTAATAAATATAAATTCACGTTTTCAAAAAATTAGATATTTAATAATTGAAGAAACAACATAACACTGCAATGTATAAAAAAAATTGATCTGTACCTGATATTAACTATATGCTTTTCCTCGGGGTTTTTTCGTAACTTATTTTTTTTTTGATAAAAAAGTAAAATAATCCAAGTGCCAAATATTTATGTACATATACTTATATATCGTTAGCTAAAATGCAAAAGGGCGTAACTAACAAAAAATTCAAAATCGTGTTTTTGTTTGGTTATTATGAATGCCATTGAACATGTCTTGACAAAATTTTACACTTCTGCGATCAAAAATTACGCTTTAATTAACAAAAAACAAAGGGACGTAATTTCGAGAGTGTTTATTTTATAAATGCAAAATTACGTAATAACCCATTTTTATTTCTAACAAATTATAATGAAATGAGTTCCTTTTAAAATTGTTTGAAGAATTCCATGAACGACTTAGCAATGCATGTTTTTTTGGATGTTTATAGTTTTCATTTTATAACGTTTTTTGCTTCTCCTGTAAAATTATATTTTTGTTAGTTGCGCCTTTTTGCATTTTAGCTAACGATATATACATATCTCTATCTATTTAAATGTAAAGTGTTTTTTTTATCAAATCATATTATTAATTATTTTTTGTTTTTGCAAGTAATTAAAATAAAAATTTTATGAAACAGTTCATAAACGTTTACTTGCAAACAAGAAATGTATTTCCACGATATATATGTATATATGTGATTTTATTATATACAATGTATTTTTTATAAATATTAAGTTTATTTTTTGTTTAGTTTTTGATGAAAATAATTTAATAAATACATGTTTGTTTTTTTTTTTTGAAAATTTTCCTGTTTTTAAAGTTGCCCCTTTTTTTCTCAGAATTCCCCTTTTTGTGACACTTTTTTTTTGAAAATCCCCTTTTTGTGCCCCTTTTTGAAAATTTTGAACGGTAACGCTGATGCCAGGGCCTTTTCTATAAGAAAAGTTATTTGTGAAAAATTGTAGCTCGGTATCAATATTTCTGACAGGGGTATGGCATTAGAAATTAATTTTCGGTAGTAGTCTATATTCCACTACAAAATTTGTGGCAGGGATTTTCCCATATAATTGTGTTTTGTGCCAAGGATACTAAAATTTTCAGGACTAAATGGTTTCGTTATTGTCTTATCTTTACGAAATTTAGCGAGTTAACTTGAACATGGATAATGGCTACTATTTATTTATTACGATACAAACATTTTGTGATATTAATGACAGCGAAATTTATTTTCGAAAGTGAAGCTCACAAGGGTGCAATGGCGTGCTACAAAATGTTGCGTACAATCGCCATACCAACAGTTTTACGAGATTTATAGCAAAAAGTAATTTTTGATATTCAAAACGCTTGATTCAATTATTGTAAAAAATTAGCTTTGAATTTTAAATTTGTTTGTTTAAAATAATACTAAATAACTTCAAATCTAAGTAAATCGCGCGAAAACATAACTCTCCCTAAATTGAAAAAACAAAACCAGAGTTCCTGATTGCAACCAATTCATTCCAATATTTAAACACACCAAATTGAACGATTGAAAGCTAAAACAAATTGTCTTTTCCCAATGAGGGTTTAGAATATTTCTCTGCCATAAATATTGCCATTTATATCATTATAAAATATAAAACCATTGATACTTGTTAAAAAAAAATCTTCTCTGCTCGTTACAACTGCATTTGAAATCAACCAAGAGCAAAGGAAATTCGTCCTTCTCGATATCGCAATCTTCGTCATCATCATCCGTTACAGCTCTACTCAGGCGAGGGTTGTAAAAATCATTAAAATCATGCTAAAAATGTTTTCCCCAAAATAAATTAAACTTTTGTGTCTTCCTTTATTTTATTTTTTTTTCATTCTGCTTTTGCCACGGCTGACAAAATCATATTAGAAATGAAAACTTATAAGCTGCTTAAGAGGTAGGAAGAAACACAACAAAATGCTAAGAAAAAGTTATTTTATTCGGGTGTTTGTTGTCAGCAGTGAAAGTCCTTGGCCAATGACATAAGGCTGAGGCAGGAAAACATTTTCCTTTCTTTCGAATTTTTTTCGATAAAAATGATGAATGACATCATAAATTATGGTGAAGTGTACTAAACAGAGGGTTTGGTGGTTGTTTATTTCGATATAAACGATTTTAATTTTGTTCTTTTACTGTTTTTGTTATTTTTCTCCCTAAATAAAAATGTCGTATACTTTTCTTATTTCACCCACAAATTTTTACTTTTTCCGTTTTCTTTAAGAGTTCTGTAAACTTCTGCTAAAGAAATTCTTGAAATTTTTAAATATTTTTGTCTTTTATTTAGTTTTACGTATTTTAACATTTTAAAGTGATTTTAGATTGCATACATTTTACATTTTCTTATAAATTTAGGACAAGTTTTTCTCGTAGACATTTCTTTATGATGTTTATGACAAAATGTAAGAGTGCTAAGAGCTGATTTTTAAATCCAAACAAATCAAATACAGTGTAAATTCGATAATCCGGACTCCACTTATTCGGTAATCCGGACAAAATTTTGCTGCTCATTGCGTATTTTATAAGCCGGATTAGTTGCAAATATATAGTCCGGATTGAATGACACCCGTTTTAATTTGTTTTGTATTCAAATCACAGCATGCTTTAAAAAATACAGTTATTGCGTATTCTATAATCCGGATTGATTGCAACTCTATAATCCGGACTGAAAACCACCCGTTTTTATTTATTTTTTTTATTCAAATCACAGCATGCTTTGAAAAATAAAGTTAGAATAGAGTGATATGAGTATGTTTCCACATGCGTTTTTTTTTTTTGCTATGAATTATTATAATTTTTAATAAATACATACATGCGGTAATCCGGATTATTCGCTACTCCGGATTGGGGTCTGCAATCAATTATCCGGATTATCGAATTTTTACAGTATATTGAAAATGTTAGAGTTTAATATTTTTAACATGGCTTGTTTTATATGGACTTTATAGTACAAAACCTTAAATTTCAATATTAATGGGGTCAGGTGCAATAGCAGTTCTTTTTGGCTCATTTTCAATAGTTAATACTTTTTGTGCTTAAAAAATCCGAGCCGAATTTGCTCCTCCAAGCTCATATGATGTGGGTGCTATTGTGAACGCAGTCATTTCTAAGCCGAATTTGTTCTCGGGAATCCTTGAATTGCATACATTGCAGGATTTTTGGTATTAGAGGACCCTTAGTGAAATTTGATGCATAAAATATTCGTCGAACATTTTAACCCTCTAAAGTGCTGTTTTAGTATACTTTTGTTGGGGAAGTAAACAAAAAGGACAAAAATGAACCCTTCAAATGAGTGTTTGAGGGTTAATATATTCCAAGCAACGAATCGCCATACAATTCTACTAAAGACATCTGAAATAGTCTTTTAGCTCAGAAATACATTTAGTATATTTTTTTTTTGACTTATACCAAACGCCTTTTCAAAAAATTCAAAACCTTTAGGGGCCGATATTTCAGGAACCCGTGCTAAAATTTCAAAATCCTATGGTAGATTTACTATACCAATAGTCTAGTTTCATTTCACGTTGCAAGTATTGAGGCTGGCGGCGATGACCCAAATTTTGTTGCACTGTGTTATAAGATTGTGTTTTAGTCATTTCGTCATATTATTTTGCGAAAACTTTTACTTAACACGCTATCGTAGTCAGGTTTCTCAACAATCGTTTTATTTATTAGTACTTAATCGAATATGTTTTATTTTCAGAATCGCGTACAACAGTGTTTATAACTGCAAAATCGTTTTGATTTTAAATGATAAATTAAATAAACGAGAATTTATTTTTTTTAAACAAGTAAAAGTGCTATACATACATACATACACCATTAGTAAGAATATTTAGTCGTATTTAAGTGTTTCAGAAAAATGGCTTAACACGAAATTAAATTATCGACTGTCATAAAATTTGATGGTGAGTCTTATGACACTATGACAGACCAAATTTTACTACAATAGCATTTTAGGCGCAATAAAGTGTTTTCTGAAATTATACTTTATATAGGGCCTATAGTGATTCACAATACTTTATACATTTTTAACAATATCTCTAGATATAAATATTTAATTCAAACTCAATCAATCGTTTCCTATACAAAAATACAAAAAAATACCAACAAAATTGCAAGTGGATTTCCTGAAAACCTTCATGCCAAGTGATGAATATTATTCACATGCACTAATACTACGTGCACTAATACTATGGCTTGAAATATTTTATCCAACAGTTCCGTTAAGCTTCCTTTGTATTAGGTGCTGCTGTTGTTTTTGTCAAAAAGCATTAGAGTTTTCTTGGTTACTTATGAATGCGGCAAAGCTCAAAAGGATTATCACAACTAACTCACACACCACAAGTCGTCGTGTTTGTTGACTGCTACGAGTACGTATGTAGTTGCAGTTGTATTCACACTTTCCGACAGCATTATGTAAATTTCTGCATTGCATTCACGGCGCTTTCGCAACTATTATTCAAAGTGTTCGTTCATTTTCAACTGGAAGTTTTGTCGGTAAATTTTTGGCTTTAGATTTTTTTTGTTAGTTTTTGATTGTGCTAAGAAGGTTTTTTTATTTTTCATTTATGGTCATATGTTTCGTACAAAACCAACAGGAACCAATATTTTATGCAACAGTAAACACTCCTTAAGTTTGTTCGTCTGTTTGAATAATTTTCTTTGTTTCTAATTTTTTTTGACAAAATTCTTAAAATAAATTTTTGCTGTACAACTGTGTGGCTCTGATAAACATTTGGGCTATTCACAAAGTTTGCTATGAAGTCATATCGTCATAATGTCCTAAATAATATTTTACAATTGTTTAAACAAAATATTGTTGTGTTTGAAACAAAATAAAAATTTTAATTCTATTTTTATTATTTCGCCGTAACTGTACAGTAGAAGTCTAAATTATAAGCGCTTGCCCACAGCAGTCATATATATTTCTTGTAATTATTTTAAGACATATGACTTTACAACTTTATGACTACCTTGTGAATAGCCCAATTGTATATTTATATCACAGCGGTACACTATTTTTGCTTAAGAGAAAGCTTACAGAATTTTAAGTTCTTGCGCGAAGATGGTGAACATATTATTTTTTCAAAATAAATTTCTTTACGACTTTTAGCGAATGTAAAGAGATTATCCTTAATTGCCACCTGAAATTTTATTCCAATCGGACTTACCGCTTACAAGTCCTAAATTATTTCCATTTTTTTTTTTTTTTTTTTTGCAAAATCTACTTCTGTGGAACGCCGAAAAAATTCAGTTAAATATTGAAAAAGAAAAATTTTTAGAGAACCGATTTCGTATTATAAGACATTAAATGATTTTTAATCCCCCGCGTATTTTATTAAC
Organism: Pollenia griseotomentosa; assembly: GCA_963931875.1. Classification (NCBI taxonomy): domain Eukaryota; kingdom Metazoa; phylum Arthropoda; class Insecta; order Diptera; family Polleniidae; genus Pollenia; species Pollenia griseotomentosa. The sequence goes on along the minus strand of OZ007560.1, from coordinate 142,541,335 downwards.
AAAATTAACACAACTTTAATCAGGCTTATTTTATGAGGTTATGAGGTTCAGAGCCATACAAGAGTTATGTCTGCCTAAAACCCTGTAGATAACAACATCTATAAAATATTTTTCATCTTAAAATGATGTAAGAGACGGGGGTTATATGGGACGAGTAGGCAGAGAAAAAGGTTTTATAAATTTAAATTTTTTTACATGTGCATGAACTCCCACGTCGAGAATCTTTTCGACTGGAATGTGAGAAATGAAACAAAAATGCAATAAATGGAAACAAATAACGGTTTTCCTGACTTAACTGCCTGAGTCTGTAACATTTTTGGCGAGTAAAAGCTGTCACGTAAGGAAATTACGCGCCAATTAACAGAAAATGTGTATCTGCTAAATTTTTCTGAGAAAGTTCCAGCTTTGAACTGTCAAATAAACTCACGAATAAAAACGGGGCGAGAAAAATTTGAACACTTGAAAACTTATTAAAAACTTAATGAAAATAACACGGAAGAGGTGAGTATTTAGTTCTTGGCAATTTTTTCATGGCTTAATCATTTTGCTTTTAACATTAAAAACAAATACAAATGTTTTCAAAGCCATTTTGTAAATAACCGACATTTAAGTCGCACTTTACATAATTTGTTGTAGCCAATGAAGTAAATTTTAATCGCCGTCAACGATATGTGTTAATTTTTCGTTCACAACGTCTGCAAACATCGGCCTCGAGTGGTATATTATGAAATTTATAACGTAACGACCTCCCAATTTGGGGGATTCACAAGGTTGTCATCAAGTTGTAAAGTCAGGGGCCTAATTCTGGCAGTCGTGATCGAGTACTTTCTCGATTCGAAAGCAATTTTATTTTAGTCGATACTGAACGAATCGAAATTATTTTTTCAGTATTGTGAAACTCAAATTAATGCTTTACAACACTGAAAAAATAATTTCGATTCGTTCAGTATTGACTCAAATAATTAGATATTAATTTGCTTTCAAATCGAGAAATTACTCGATCACGACTGCCAGAATCAGGCCCCTGGTGTTATTTAAATTGTTAAATATTATTTAGGACATAATGGATTTCTATATGAGTTACAGACATACTTTTTTCTCACTTTTCAAAAAAGGATGGAATATTTTGTTTCGATACGAGAAGTTCTCAGCAAAATTACAGAACATTTGTACTGATTGGTGTTTTCTAGAACTAAGAGAATTAATTATTTTGCTCCTACTCTTTAAAAGTTTTGCGCATGGTGGGTGTTAATTATTTGAAAAATTAATAACAAATTTCGTTGCATTTATTAAAGTAGCTAAATACTTTAATACCTTTTTAATTTAACTTTCCGAAGCCAAGAAGTAAGATAATTTTTAACAAAAATTTGGAAATGATGAATTGGCCATAAAATACTGCTACCGCAGTTGGGCCTGTGTCAAAGTATTTCTTTATCGTGAACAAAAGGTCGACCATCTTGTGAACATATGCAACTCTCTGGCAGCCTGCTCTGCACCATCGCTCTTTTGAAGAAAAGGGCTGGTTTGTTTTTCTAAATTTATTCGGTGAAGTTTTATAGGACTCCTTTACCATCTTATTGTCTTGCATTCAGTGTATGTATATGACCAAGTCAATGTAACCGGTGGAGTATAGTCTTTCTACCCGCATTAACTTCTAGATAAAGTTCATGTACCTCGTCTTTGAATCGTCTTCTCTATGAATTCCGGACTAAAAATAACTTAGAATTTGACAATGTCCACGTCTTTTTCCCATATAGCAGGTCTTTACCGGACTATTAAAAACTGTTACAGTTTCTTAACCAAAAATCGAATTTATAGTTTTATATTTTCTTATTATGTTTATTATATGTATGTATTTTATTCGATCTTTATTATTATAGTATAACTGAATTCTCAAGGTTGAGGTCTTTTTTTATTTTTCTATTAAACTTTACACGTTTATTTTAACCAATATTTCGGCACTTCTTTGAGTGCCTTCTTCAGGGTTCGTTTCTTTCTTATTTGACACAATTAAACAAACAAATTAAACAATATATTAAAATGACAAAATAAAAAATTTTTCAATTGAATACAAAAATATTTTTCAAATCAAACTTGATCTTTTACAATATAAATAAATTTTTAACTTCCGTTTCTAGTTTTATATATGTCTAAAAATGTCTGCAAGGTATATTTACACAAGGTAGACTCATTTGGGAGTGTAGACATGCTGCTCTATAAAAGGAACCATTTTGTCAAAATTGTCTTCATATAAAACAAAAACAATTTAACGCACACATGTACAAATTTTGGCTCATATACACGCAATTTGACGTTGTGGTTCCAACTAGGGGTAAACAGCTGACAAACATATGGGACAACGAGTTTACCTTGTGTAAATATACCTTGAATGTCTGTAATAAAAAACTGAACTGGCGACTTGCTTTATTTTGAATTTCTTGCGAAAACAATAAAGCAAGTTGTTTCGGTTTTTATTTCGTTTTTTCATAACCCAATGTTGGTAGAATTTCAACCAATTGTAGTGGGGAATCCACCACCATTATGGATAACAATCTTGAAGCGATGTGGTGGCTTAAGCCTTGGCTGTGGTTTGTGTCTTGGTCCGGGTATGATGCCAGTATCTGGTGACTCCCGAGATGAAGGCAGGGAACTTAAAGGCCTTTGGCAACGAAAGGTTATCCATCCCCTAAACCGAGGTGTTATGCGACCCGTGCCTATCGGTTGGTTTGCAGTCAGGGGCTACCGACTGTATTATCACGGAGCTTTGCTGATACCTGGGCACCTCAGCAAACAGACTACGCCCTTACCGCGTTATTGGGGGCTATGACGTGGCGGACCTCCAGATTCCCCTACACTCGTGGGACCAACAAGCACAATGAACTCTCTTTTTAACACAAAAAACCAAAAACGCAACAAACAACTCACTGACGATGGCACGGAACTGGACACGAAAAGGACTAATGATAAGGACAACGAGACGAATACGACCCCGTCGGTGGCTGTATCAGCCTCGGCACCCAACAGCGGCGATGTACCTCTGTCTTTCGCGCCAAGTACATCAAAGGCCGCAATAGCCCTTTCCGCCAAAGCGGATAAACCCCTTGCTTCGGGTGCTGCCAAGTTGGAAATGACTAAGTCGTCCAACAAAGCAGCCTCCCATATGCCTATTGTGCAAAGGGGGAAAGAGATGATTACATCCGGTCCCACCTCTGCACCTCCCCCCGCCAACTCCGGCGTCACTAAAAAGACACCTCGGCATAAAAACCCTTCCAAGAGGGCATCCAACTCAAGGCGTGCCGCCTTGCGTGTTATCGAGCTATTAGGCTCCAAAGATGCCAATGAGCTTTCTGCAGAACAGGAAGCTTCATTGACATGGGCTAAGGCCCTTATTGCTGGGCTTCAGAGCGTTTCACCTCCTGCCCCTGCGAAGGCAATGCCTAAACGGCAACGTTCGGAGGAAGAAGCGACAGCCGTTAGACAGCAACCAGGGACTAAACGTCCCAAATATGCACCAAAATCGACCAATAGATCCTATAGTGAGGTGGCTAAAGACCACCTTGTCAGGGCTATTATAGATAGAGGTGCTGCTGATGGATCCATCTCCCACTCTAGGTGGGACTTGGTGAAGCAGCAAATGATGGGTGTCTTTTGGAAGATCCTCAGTGAGAATCCAGGAGCACCCCCGCAATGTGACGATGCTGGCTGGTACCAGGGTCACGTGAAGCTGATGGCATGCGTGGACGAGCGCTCGGCGCTTCTGCTGAAGCTTGCCATCGGAGCGATTGGCGAAATATGGGAAGGTGCTAGGCTCGACGTGGTTCTGGTGAGTGAGATACCACGGAGACCTAGATCCATCGCCACCATCCCAGCGGAACCATCTGCGCCGGAGGAAATCTTGAAGATCATCCAGTGCTGCAACTCGCAACTTCCCACTCATAACTGGAAAGTTGTCAGGGTTTCAGCAGCTGAAGGATCATCAAGAACGGCGATCGTAGTCCTGAATCAGGACTCCTTGAAACCACTGAGGGAGAAACAGGGCAAGATTTACTATGGTTTTAGTACCATCTTGCTCCGTGTCTACCGAGGTGACGACAAGGGCGATCCCGCTCCGAAGGTTGCGGAGCCTACGCAGTCCGTGGACTGCACGAATGACGCTTCCGTTCATTCATGTGACAAGGAAGACACCCCGTCCGTCTCCGACATGCTGGGTGACCTCTTTGAGCGCATGGGTGAATTGGCTGATGAGGACGCCCTCCTGGAATCAGACCAGGAGGACGCCAATGTCACGGTCGTCAATACTGGACATGGTGAAGGTAACTCAGATAAACCTTCACCACTCTAAGGCAGCATCTGCTGCACTGCTCCTCCGAGTGGTAGAGAGAGAGGAGGAGCTAGTAATGATCCAAGAACCATGGATCCACAAGGATCGGGTTTGCGGATTAAACCTTAAGGGCTATAAGCTCCTATATGCCAAAGGAACAGGTAAAATTAGATCTTGTATTCTGGCTAAAAGCACGTTGGATATCTTCATTCTTTCTGATTTCAGTGATGAAGACACAACTTCAGCGGCCCTAGAGACGGGCGACAGGTCGATTTGGATCGTCTCGGGCTATATGGCGCATGACCAGGTTGATGAGCCACCCAATAGGCTTGTTCGTGGCCTGGTCACCAAAGCTGGCTCCATGGGTACCCCGGTGGTTATCTGTGCTGATGCTAATGCGCACCACATCACGTGGGGCAGCTCTAACACCAACACTAGAGGTGAGTCGCTATTTTCCTTTATCTGTAACAGTAATTTAGAAATAGCAAACATAGGCGCGGAACCCACGTTCATTGTAGCTAATAGACAGGAGGTTCTCGATGTGACATTGGTCAGCTCGGAACACTCCGAATTAATAAGTAACTGGGCGGTCTCAAATGACTGTTCCTTTTCGGACCACAGGTATGTTGAGTTTCAATTAGGTTCACCCCCCTTGGGGGTGTGTACTTTTGTAAATAGGAGAAGGACGAAGTGGGACTATCAGGCTAGTCTACTCGCTGACTCTCTGGGCTCAGTCCCTGTCATTAATGGCACTACGGAGACTGAAATGGCAGTGGAGTTCCTATCGGGGGCACTGCGTCGAGCAACGGCACTGGCCTGCAGGCCGGTGGTTAGGAGGAAGGGGGGCAGACCACAGTGGTGGAGCCCCGAGATTGCACAGTCCCGCAGGGACTGTCGTAGGTTGTTCAATATGGCTAAACGTCTGGGAAACTGGGCGGAATATAAGTCGGCATTGAATAGGTTCAAGAATTTGGTGAGATCGGCGAAACGGAATGCCTGGAGAAACTTCTGCAGGGAGTGGAAGGCTCTTCTGAGACAAACCGATTGCGCAAAATAATGGCTTCTTGCCCGGCTGTCCCAAGCTACATTCAGAAAGCTGATGGTAGCTGGACTACGAATAGTCAGGAGGCGCTGGGGGTCTTAATCGACACACACTTTCCTGGCAGTACCATTCCAACACCACGGAATATCAATTGCTTATCAGAGCCTGGACCCGTGTCCATGTCCCTGTGCTATGATAGGCTCAATTGGGCGATAAGGAGCTTTGACTCCTTTAAGGCTCCTGGCCCGGACGGTATTATTCCGGCCGACCTTAAAAAGAATGCGGGGCTTCTGATTCCTTGGCTGTCCGCTATTTACACGGAATGTATTAGATTCTCGTACGTTCCCAACAGTTGGACTAGATGTAGGGTTGTTTTCATTCCAAAGGGAGGGAAAACATCCCACACCAGACCTAAGGACTACAGGCCAATCAGCCTGTCGTCATTTCTTCTCAAGACCCTGGAAAGGGTCATTGACATTCATCTGAGGATGTCTATTCCTAGACATCTGCTCTCTTCATCACAGCATGCCTACACCAGGGGCAAATCTGTGGAGACGGCGCTTCACTCACTGGTAGGCTACATTGAGAAATCCCTTGAATTTCGGGAATACTCACTTGTGGCCTTTCTGGACATTGAGGGTGCTTTTAACAATGTCAGACCCAACTCCATCTTGGAATCGATGAGGGAGGTGGGTGCTGACGATGTAACTTGTAGATTTATTGGCAATCTACTTGACAGTAGGATCATTGAATCCACGATGGGTGCGGCCAATGTGTGCAGATCTGTGCACGGGGGCACCCCGCAGGGTGGAGTTCTGTCACCTCTACTATGGAACCTGACGATGAACACTTTGTTGAGTCGGTTCGACAGACTGGGGATAAAAACCGTCGCGTATGCGGATGACGTGGCGGTGGCGGTCATGGGTAAACACCCGGACACACTGTCCCGTTGCATGGAATCTGCATTGCAGATTCTAAGCTCTTGGAGCACCTCCTGTGGACTTGGCGTCAATCCACAGAAGACTGAGTTAGTACTCTTCACCAGGAAGTACAAGGTTGGCAACTTTAAACTTCCTAGGCTAAATGGCACGGAGCTGACGCTCTCGAACAATGCCAAATATTTGGGCGTAATTCTCGATAGCAAACTATCATGGGAACTCAACGTTCGAACGAGGGTTGATAGGGCCATTGTGGCCTTGTACACCTGCAAGAGATCCTTGGGCAGAAGTTGGGGCCTTGGCCCCAGGGGCGTCGAATGGATCTTTGAGGCGGTGGTAAAACCGATCCTCTTCTATGGGGTCATAGTGTGGTGGCCTGCGATGGGAAGGGGACGGTACTGCAGGATGCTTGAGAAAGTATATAGGGTGGCGGCGCTGATGATCACGGGATCACTCCGCTCGACACCGACGAAGGCGCTGTTTACTATACTGAACTGGCTGCCGGTTGACATCATGGCCGAACAACAGGCCCTGACTTCCGCTATTAGACTGGGGGCGGTGGGCCTATGGTCTTCGCGGAACTATGGTCATGCCAGGATCTTGCTTAGTGCATCATATGACCTGGCGGGGCTGGACTATTGCACTACGGAACCCTTTTTCGGTGCTTTGTTCACAGTTCATCATGGTAATGATGATGAGCTGATCGATAATACGCGATCTCTGGAACCCGATCTCTTTCAGGCTGCCGGATGGTAGCAGTGTGCTGCAGGCGGAAATCTCTGCCATAAAGCGGGCGGCAAACTGGCTGAAGTACTATCGTATATCGAGGGATATATGTATATTTACGGACAGCAAGGCTGCCATTGCAGCTCTGGCTGGTGTCTTTACGACATCTATGTTAACAGTGGAATGCCGGATGTCTCTAAATGAGATCGCGAAACATTCCAGTGTAACGCTGACATGGGTACCAGGGCACAGTGGATGCCTGGGTAACCAAACTGCGGACGGTCTGGCCAAACGAGGCTGTCTCTTGGATGACCCGTTCATCGACGGCCTGGTTGGCACCTCAATGGCCCGCTGCAGGACTCTCATCAGAGGGGAGTCGTACAGAAGGGCTCAGGGCAGATGGCAGAGGGAGCCTACCTGCTTGATGGCCAGGACTCTATGGCCTGGCTATGACGCGTTGAGAACGCGTGTACTTCTCGGTCTCGGTAGGGACCGGATGAGAACGGTGATATCGGTCATTACGGGTCACTGGGCGATAGGGACTCATGCCAGGAGGATGGGTCTTGCGCATAACGACTACTGTAGGAGTTGTCATGATGAGGAGGAGGAGGAGACGGTGTCTCACTTTCTCTGCCAATGCCCCGGTTTGGGGAGCATCAGGTTTAGGCATTTTGGGAGACCAGAATTGCCATGTCTGGACGATCTGTCCAATGTGGGACTGAGATCGATCTCCCTGTTCTGCAGGGAGTCGGGGTGGTTCGAGGCTGCAGTGACCTCGGGGGAATAGTCTGGTGGGTACTGGCTGACTCCTGTCACTGGCTATGGGTATCACAAAGGGACCGCTATAAGGACCCAAGTGAGTCGTCGTTGTGACGGCTGCCCGTGTAACCTAACCTAACCTAACCTAGTGGGGAATGTACGAAAAGATAGTTTATTGTTGGTTTTTTGTTTAATCTTTGATATCGTTGCAAATAAGACTTTTTGAGTGTTTGTAATTCTCATTTACTCTGCAGTTTTATTTCCTAATATCTTAGGCTGTTCTAAATTTTCTTGGGAGAATGTTTCCTGATGACCTGGCCTAAGCAACAAGTGAAATGCGCATAGAAAACAGCTTATCCTCCACCAATAAATTTCAGTGTTTTTATCAATAATAAAAATTAAGAATTAAGCACGACAAACTAAATCTTATTAATATTTTCAGTCTATTTAAAAAATAGCAAAAATTAAATAATAATCGTATATAATTGTTAGTCGTATAGAAAATATAAAATTTTTTCTTTTTTGAGTTGTTGCTTATAACGCGTTACAATTGTGTATACTTTAGTGAACTTCAAAAATATGGATCATATTAGATTTAGTGAGTCTTGCATGCCACCTTTTTTTAAAAAAGCTTTGTATATCACCGTATATGCAGTCCAAACTCCAAATTCATATGAATTCATAATATTATGAAAAAGTCTAGTTGTAAATAACTCGTATAAATACATAAATATTTGAAAGTAGTAAGTAACACTTTGCACTTTTTAGTTTATAAACTATGTTGCTGCTACTTATAATACGAATGTGTTGGTACAAAATGTTCATGTAAATTCTTGAACTAGTACTTAGCATTATTATTTATTATTTTAACACTTTTGAGCACCTCTCAACAAGTTAGTTAGTTTTTGCTGCTGTACAACTGCTACTTGTAAGTTGCAGCACAATGAAATCATATTGTTGTGTGTTTTTCTTTTTTTGCTTATTCGCAAAGATTATGTGGCAACAATGAGATGTATTAATATTGTTATTAAAGATACCCCAAAAATGATATATAACTAAAGCATATTGTATTAAATATATTATATTTATTTTTATTAAGAAACAACTAGGGGCAAATTTAAACGCCCATCGATTAAAAAGTGATAAGTGTAGAATTTTAAGTTCTTTGAAAAAGTTTCAAAGTGTTGGTTAAAAATGTTATGCAAAATGTTCTTACAGGTTAAAAAAAAAAATGGACATTACCAATCGCAAAATACTAATAAGGGGTGCTATTGACTGCGGTTGCTATCTAGAAATCACTAGCGGTGAATGAGCACCCAAAGAAAAAAACGTTTTTCAAAATGGTCGCCTCCAACAAAACTATTTTTAACGCAAATTTTTAAACTTATTATGGTTAATCTTATCATATTATTGCCACCGGCAACCATGTTATGGTTAAATTAGTCCTTCGTCAAGAAACCCATAATCCTGGTATAGTTGTATTAATATTCTGGTCTTTGATAAATTTCAAATCGATTTAGCGATGTCTGTCCGTCTGTTGAAACACGCTTACTTTGGAAAAACTAAACAGAAAAGAACAGTTTTAATGTCAAATTGTTTTAAGTTTTCTAAGCAGTTTGGGTCTGAAATTTAGCAAAATCGGTTCAGTTGGATAAGAGTTATCCAGATGTCAACCACCATCCTAAAAAATTGATAACTTTGTTAAAAAAAACTAATATAAATAGTGACGAAATTAATTTGTTAAATTTGACTAAAAAAATATCACAAAATTTCGTAAATATCGGTCGTAATTTGCCATAAGCTCCATATAAAGCTCACTTTCGGAAAACACTTTTTTAAGAATTCAAATCATACTGTAAACTTTCGTGAAGATCGGCCCATATGTTACCATAGCCCCATATAAAGCCACTCCTAAAATATTCTAACTGTCGAGTTAGGGCATCAAAGATTCGGCACAGCCGAATATTTCAATCTAACTTGTTTTATATCAAATTTACTTTTTTTAAGGACAAATGGATAGATTGTTAATTATGAATTGAATAAAAAATAACGTTTAATATAATAAGGGTCCTCATGATATCGCTTAAAATTGCTATTTGTGCAAATGGGCAAACTTGCGAGACTCGTTTCATGAAGAACCTTTTTTAATTTTTGTGTAATTTTAAACAATTAATGTCAGTTTGTAAGAAATGTCTATAAAAAAAAATAAACTAAAAAAGAAAATTCAAAAATATCAAATCAAAAGTTGAAATTTGTGATTAATATGTGAAATTTGTTTTTAAAAACGCACAAAGAAAGCAAAAAGACAAATTTGCTTGGATTTTTCAGTGAAAACGACGTTAAAAGCACTAAAAAATCTGTATGTATAAATGCACAATTGAACAGCGCAAGTTTACGAGTCAAAATTGTTGGGCAAATTTACCAAGTTTGTGTAAATGAATTCTCATACAATTTTTGACAGTTCATTTACGAGGGCGTAAAAATGCACAGTTTGCACAGATTACGAGACTTATAAACGATATCATGAGGACCCTTAATATATTATATTATAGTGCATTTACACCAACGCCATAAACAGGTTATAAGTTGTTTATGATGATAAACTAGTTTGAGAAACTTGTTAAGCCAAATTATAAACACGTTTGTAACTATCAAAAGAGATTACGTCGTTACGTGATAAATGTTATAACAATGCACTCGAAGCCGATGTGACATTGCGGACGTTGAGAACGCCAGTCCTACATTTCGTTGACGGCGATCAAAATTGACAAAAATTGAAAAATTTTTAACGCGGCGTCGAAAATACAACCGTCGCCTAAACCAAATAATGTAAAGTGCGACTTTTATGTTTGTTGTTTGCAAACGAGCTTTGAAAACATTCGTATATTTTATAAAAATGTTAAAAGCAAAATAATTGAACAATGAAAAAATGTGCCAAGAACAAAATATTATTATTATCATTATCCAATACATTTTAATTCGTTTTTTAGTGTTAAAATTGTTTCTCGCCCCATTTTTGTTCGCGAGTTTATTTGACAGTTCAAAGCAGGAACTGTTCTCACAAAAATGTAATTTTCTTACGTGACAGCTACATATTACTCGTCAAAAAAGTTACAGACAGAGTTGAGTGAGCTGTTTGTTTAAATATATGGCACTTTTGTTTTATTTCACACATTTCAATCGAAAAGATCTACAGAACATGAGCACAGTTTATGTTAATGCAACTCTGTTTTTTCAAATTTCGTTCTGGCAACGCTAGTGATATTTGGCTTTTCATCAAGAATAAAAAAATTAAAGTAAAAAAATTACTTTTATCTGTGAAAAAACAATAAGAAAAATAAAATAAGCAAAGAAAATTCTTCATCAACTTTTTTTTAAATATTGGGGCTAAAAATGTTTTGACTTGGCAAATATAAACAACTTCACTGTCTAAAATGCTGATGTAAACGGTATAGTTTATGAAAGTAGCTTACGATCACAAACTAGTTTGAAAATTACAAGTGTAAATGCACTACAAAAGACATTAATAAACAAGTTTTCAAAAAAATCTTGTTTACAGTACCTTTTATATCAACCCTTCCATAGGTGGGGAGCGTACTATGTATTTGTATTGATGTGTGTAACACATGCAAATATTGGTTCCAGTTACGCCCTTAAGTATACCTATCGAAGAAAAATATTTTAAGTCGATAGGTATACTTAAGGGCGTACTTAAGTATACCTATCGACTTAAAATATTTTTCTTAATCGATCTAACAACGTCCGCCCGTCCTTCCGGCTGGCTTGTTGTGCATGTAAACCCTTTGCCACAAGTTCCTTAATTTAAAGATAACACTATGCAACAAGCAAAAATTCCCTGAATAAACACTTTATTTTTTTGATCCGCTAAGTCACCTATCTGCAAAAATCATAATTTTTTAAAAATTCTATGGTTAGTTTTTTTTAAAAATTTTTTTTCTCGAATTTTTTGACGGATTGATTAACAAAATCGAGTACGATATTCCAGAGTTACGATAAGATGCAGCCTCTTCAAAAATCTCAAAAAAAAAAAAAATTAAAAAAAAAAATTACCATAGAATTTTTAAAAATGATGATTTTTGAAGATGGGTGACTATAGCGGATGAAAACAATATGGTGGTTATTAAAGGAAAAAAAATTTCCATTTGTTGCAAAGTGTAATTTGCTGAAATTTTAAACAAATTTTTTAATTGTAATTACGATAGTCGGTCCGTTATTGTCGGAGTAGAATTTTTAAGACTTTAACCAACAAAATTTGTTGGAACTTAAAAAAAATGAGCCAAAAAAAATGCTTCATTTCAACCTTAATCGTCTTACCAAATGTCATTAGAATCGGCCCATTTTTTACCATAGCTCCCGTACCAATATTAGTTCCGTAAATAGCTTTGGATGCTATAGCTATAATTTTTAAATAGTTACTATAGTGGAGTTCAGTAATAGGCTTTCAAATGTGCAAATGCAAAATATCGTAGCTCTTTTGCTTAATCCAGGGCAGCCAGGTACTTTTTTCCTTGTCACCAAAAAATTAAAAAAAATATTCCCAAATTCCCAATTCCCCAAAAAACAAAACCTTAAAAAGTTAATATTTTTTTGTGTTTTTTTTTCTGACCAAATTTTTAATTTTTTTTAAAAAATAGTTAGAAAAATGTTAATAAGAAATCCCCAAATAAAAATTTTTAATGAAAAAAATCATTTTATTTTGTTTGTAGCGACTGGTTTCGGCATGTTTTTTTAAAACCTTTTTATGCGATTCCAGTGAGGAATAAGAAGACGAATGAGCCAATTTATAAGAATTTTGGAGCTTGTTCAATCGGTTTAAGCCATCCTTATAATCAACAATAAAAATACATATATACGTCATTTATTTAGTACTTCGATGCATCATAACTACTAACCAATAGCATAGCATTTTTTCCCAATCTTTATTATATTGTTTTTCATATTCACTTATTCTTGGGGAAGACATACATATTTGCCTTTAAAAAATCAAATATTTTTTGTGTTGTCAACGTTTTTAGATTCAATTTTAAAATTTTTTTTTAACACTTAGAAAGACTCTGCTTTTTATGTGCTTACTGTATTTAATACAAAAAGTGCGAAAACATAATTAAATTGTTATAAATAGTTTAGGAAGCTAAAGGCTTAATATTGTCTTTGGCTAAAAAGTATTCCATTTCACATTTGAATAAATCGGCCCGTGTACCTGAACTTCTATTTAAGAACTATAAAATTGTAGTGAATTATAGAGGTACTGTCATATGAATTTGGAAAGTTTTCGATGATCTTCAAATGTTAATGTTATAACTTTATTATATTTATAACTAAGTTACAATATACATATCGCACCGATTTCTCAAAATTTACTAATTTTCACTTTCGCGGAAAAACTCCACTCGTTCTGCAAAAAAAAAACAATTGTATCCCTCTTTTCCCCTGGAGTTTTAGGATTATCTGAATAATATTTTACCTGTTGGTGTAACATCTTCCCGGGCATAACTTGTGAATACATTCCTGGTATAACAAAAGATCCAAAATGACAAGCCACCTAAAGTCTTCGTATTTCTTGAGATCCTATCTATCTGGTGCCACGGGAGTTAGAAGTCCGCGGAGACACGCCACCGGTCTGACTTTTGTTTCAGCTCCCTGTTGCTATGCTGTCTTTCAGGATGATTGTGTTTTCGGAAGCTTCTTTCGAATCAAAGGTAACTTTTCATTAAGTTGTTCTCCGTCCGGTGGTGGAGTGCTTTTTTACAGGAACTCACAAATAAGTTAAACGAAAGGTAGCCTTTTTGAAAAAGGGACACTTTCTAACGTGGTGGCTGTCGTTACTAAAAACCGCGGAGAGGAAGACATTCACATGGAAGCCTGATTTTTCACCCTTGTAGTAAAGTTCAGCCTGTGAAAGTACCCTAGGTTCTGTTGCTATTCAACAGATGCTGCTGGCTATTCCTAAAGCAGCAGAGGTTAGATAGCTCCCGATCCTACACAAGGTCGAGAATAAAACTGCATGATTATACAATCAAATTGCTAAATGTATGAGTGTAGGGTGCGTTTGAGAAACGCATTGTTTGTCACTCAGTGGCGAGGACCCACCATTAGATTAGTTTATATAGCATTTACTCATGTTAATCATTTCCACATTTGAATCCGTCTTTATGTGTTTTTCCTCTTCATAGCATTTATGAAGTTTGAGTTAACCTTATTTACAGGAACCGGTACGCTGTGTACTAAACATTAATTTGATAGAATCATATTTTTTTGCAATATTGGATTAGAAAAGTAATTTTTTGGCACTTCATTCCTAATAAAATTAAAAAAGAAAGAAGTCAAAAATTAAATATATTTAAAAAAATTTCTCCTAAATTTTGTTACATTTTTCTTAAATACAAGCTGTTGCAAAAGTCCAACAAACAACAACTACTATGCACTATGAAAAACCTAAACGTTGAGCAATGTTTCAGGGTCGTAAGTAATAAATCACGTTCGGGACACCACTGGCACTAGTAGCTGTTGCTACTGCGGAACAACCAAAAAACAATTGCAGGATTTTTCCTATTTTCTCAAACACACACTTGAAAACTGAATTGCGAATCGCGTCTTCCACTACCATCACTGTTATTATCATCGCCAGCCACCCTTGTCCATAAACGCCAACCACAATAGAGCAAGTGTTTGCAGAGACAACAGAAAAAAATGCAATACAATTTTACAACTGATATCAGAAGCAAGAAAGAAAAAAAAGAAAACCACAAACACTCACAACCCCAAAAATACACAAACGAACACTCAAGTGTCCAACAGAATTAAAAGAGGGGAGCAGCATGTGCATGTACTTCGTTCTTCATTTCTTCAAATATGAAACTTTTCAAATCTATACTATGCATAGCGTGATCTAGTAGTAAGGGATGCAAAAAGTTCTAGGTTCTTCTATAATTGGTTGATAGCATTCATAAATCCGGTGGGATCAAAAATTTTTATTTCAACAAAATATTCCTTGTTGTTGAGTTCAGTTTGGGTCTTGATTTGACATTATGTTTGAATGGCCCAAGATATGCTCTTGCCATATTTACCTTTCTCAATAAAGAATTCTAAGCCGATTAATCGAACATAAATAACATTATTTTAATAATTTGAGATATTAACTCTAGTTAAAATAACTAACTGTAACCTGTAGTACAATCAGCCAAAATAGAATAAAACTAACATCCCTACCATATAAACCAACAGAGTTTTAGCACCAACACCCCATCTTATACATAGTGACATACTCAACACTGAAATATTCTAAAGCGTGACATGAAGATAGATGGAAATTCAGTCGCAATGCTGGCAAAATGGTATTTATGCACTAGTTATATGCACAGACAACAATAAGAAAAACTGAGCCGAATAAAAAAAAAATAAACATGATCAACAGTACCTCTAAACCTGCATAAAACAAGGATACACAGTTATACACCGAAAAGGAATAACAAAATATTTGCGTTTGAATGTATTTGTAAACTTCCAAACTCGAAATGTAAATGATAAACTTGCTACTCCAATTTTCTGTGTAAAATGCCTTCTACAAAATGTCTATTTACACATACCGCCAACTCTACTGTATCCAACGTTTGCTCATCCGTATTTGCTTCACTTCATTTATGTTAAAGATGTACAAGCAAAAAGTGCAGAGCACTAATAATACAGTGCTCAAATTTAATTACTTTCACTTACGGATATTCAATAAATTTCTTAAATAAAGTAAATGAAATATGAGATACATAAATTTTATGTTCATGTTATTCCCAGTTTTTTATAAAATATTTTATAGTTTCAATGTAGGAGCCGTCGTTATAACAACTTACGTTTTAATGACGGCTACCCATAAACCCTAGTTAGAATATTCTGAGTCAAAAAATCTTAGCAAAAAAAAAAAAAAAATAAAAAATTTTGAAGGCTTTTTATTAATTCGGGAGAAAGCTTAAAAATTTTTTAAGCCAATAATATTAAGTAACATTTTTACTTACTGTGTTTAATTTTCTAAAAAGTAAAATACGGGGAAGCTTTTTCACGTTTATCATTTCTGAAAACTTAATTAGAACCACTTATGGTTGTAGCTTCATGATGGACTAATAATATGGTTAAATTAAACGTAATATGTATGTTTGAAATATTCCTTAAAAATTGTTATTTTGGAGGTCTCAACATAAAACATGTTTCTTCTCAGCGTGAATAATTTCAAAATTGCATGGTATAATTTCCCTGAATGTACATTATATTAGGAATATGGTAAATTATGGACCGATCATGTGATATTTTCTACTGTAGTTTGACGCCTGAAACTACGAAATTCTGCTACAAATACATTTTTCGTGGCGGACTTAAGTGTACTAAACATTTTTCCGAGAGTAGGCTTTATATGGGGCCTATGGTAAATTATGGACCGGTCTTCGCGAAGTTTTACAGTGTGATTTCTAGTCCTATAAAACTGACGCACCAAACGTTATTACAGTATCTTTATTGCTTACACTGAAACAAAAATGCTTCATAGTTTTAATGAATCGTTTTCATAAGAAAAATTTCACTGGTTAAATGAAAATTTTCATTGTCCAAATGGAATTTCGTAGTTATAATGAAGTATTTTCGTTAAAATCGTTTCATGGGATTTCGTAATAACATTACAAATTTTCATTGGATATATGAAAACTAAAGTTTGTCCAAGTTAAACAAAAAGTTTTAATTGGGAACATAAAAAACAATATGCAAACATAACTATATTCATAAATTAATACAAAATTATAGTTTCCTTAAAAATATGTTTAATTGTTAATTAAAAAATGTAAGATTAAATTATTTCATACATTTAATGTAATATGCCATTAAATTTATTAAATAAAAAATTTTTTTATAAAAGCAACAAATTTCAATAATTGAAAAAAAAATATTTTTAACATTCAAATAACTCTACAGTCTCAATAATTAAAAGAATAAAAATATTTCGAAAAAGCATGCCTTCATAAATATAAAAACATTTTTTTTTACTTTTTTGAAAGTATTCATCCAATGAATAACATTCATAGATCTAATGTAATGTTCCATTAAATACATTTTAATGAAACAGGTTTCATTGATCCAACGAAGAGCTGCATAGGTTCCTTTTTAATGCAATTTTTCATGGGATTAATGTGAAAATTCATTGGTATTCTGAAGAAAATTCTTTCAGTGTACGGTTTTAGGCTTATTAGAATCTTTTTCGAGAGCATGCTTTAAATGATAAATTATGGTAAATTATAGACCGATCCTCACGAAATTTAACCGTGTGATTTTTAGACCTGAAACTGTGATTACAAAAACATCATTGTTACGGTTTTAGGCATAATAAACTGTTTTCCATCAATTCGTGCATTATACTACGATTTATGTTAGTTTTTGAAACAATATTATCAATTTTTTAGGCTGGTGGTTCCATATTTGGACTCATAACCCTCATCCTACGGAATTTCAATCCCAAACTTCTTAGGATAACTACAAGCAATTGTACTTTTCTTCTGTGTTTTTCGAAAGTGAGCGCATTTTCAACAGACGGACATGGCTAAATCGACTTAGAATTACTCAAGGAACCAGAATATATGTATGTATTTTAGTTTTCATTGGTGCTCAAGCATAATTTAAAAGCTTACAGGGTAAAGTAGTTTTAAGATTTTTTTTATATTTCTTGGGTTCCTGTTCTTTTTTGAGTTACGAAAAATTGTAATGTAGGGTACCTTAATGAGCAAATTCATTGCAAAAACCCATAGTGATTGTACACAAAAATAAAGCTTGGACAATTTTCTTTTAAATTATTTAATTAAAAGTGAAGAAAATTGTGGTTTCTGACAAAGTTATGAAGAAAACTCAAAAAAAGGCTAGAAACCTAAGAAATATAAAAAAATCTCAAAACTACTTTACCCTTTTAAATTCAGCTTGTGCCCAAAAAAAGTTTTTTTGGGACACATTAATGTATATATTTTTTGGGGTCTAAGATGAATAATAAAAAAGTTTCTCATCGAATGACAAATTAAGAATAACCTCATTCACCACTAGTGGGGGTAAAGGGTATAAAAATAATTTAGAGTATAAAAATAATAAACTTTTAAGTAACTGCTGAGGCCGTTATTCCGTAAAATACAACGCAACGCCAAAAATTTTATTGAAAGCAAAAACAAATTCTAAAATATTTTATACTTTTGTTGTTGATTCCTACAGAAAATCAGAATCTTTTACATCGATTCATTGGCGATCGGTACCATTAAAAAGGTTTTACAGAGAATTTATAGACATTTATAGGCCTCTTGAATTCCATCTCTTCTGATGTTAAACATACAACGAGGCACTTAAACATAATGCTCCCACTGTATGTTCACTATTATTCGTTTTTTATGTTTTTGAGTTGGTTAACTGGCACAGCTGTGTATTTTTTGATTCCTTCTATTTTTATTTCAGTTGCCGGTACTTGTAGAGATGTTTTCGTACATATTTGTGCGAAATGTTTGAATAGGAAAACTACAACATTGAATTGCATTACAGAAGGTCTTTGTATCCACCAGGAGTATTGCATACACACCAGACTACACTATTTAATACCCCAAAGAACGTGTACGTGTATTTCAAAAGCATTTAGCCAGTGTTGCACGTTTGTATATATAAATGTAAATACAAATGTAGCAGCATATTGCCTACACAGCTACAGAACAATACTTTACTGCATACAGAGTCAAACACTTTAGGTTCATCATTCTTCGTTACGGAAAATCTCTTCCCTTATCGGTGTTTTATAAAATTGGCGAATATTGAATGAACTCCTTCTTTATCATGTTTTTAACATACAAACTCATACACAAACTTAAAGTGAAACATGTACAAACGTATAGTCTGTGCATGGCCGTCAGGTTAACGCTACAAGTAAATTTAATTGGAAATGTTAACAAAAATTAAATTTTCTATCGGCTTATAAATTTTTACAATAAGAAATTTTTGCGATTCTAGATCAGTTAGGAGAATAGTACAAATGTTTCTTAAAACATTTTTCTAATCAATTGTGATCTGTATGAATGGACAGAAAGTTAGCCAGCCAGTTGTATGAACATTCTTAAAAGGTTTCAGAAAATGATGAGTCAGACTTGATCGAAACCATGTGTTACAAAAATTATCACAAGCTATTATTAGACGTCATACAGCTGATGTATTTTGACATCAGTACAATGACAAGTGTCTTCGTTTATGACTCCATGACACTTTTTATCATTGTGATGTCAGCCTTAACATCATAAGCCAAATTGTCATCAGGTGATATTATGTCATCAGTGGGATGACACATCGGTATTACAGAAATGACAAATCGGAATCAGTTAAACAAAAAGTTTCATCAGTGCGATGACTCAGTAACATATTTAGGCACAATTTAATGACAAATCGTCATTGGGATTGACTTAAGTCAAAGTGAGAGAATACTATTATTGACTTACCCGTTTCAAATGTTTGTTTAACTTTTATTGTATTCCGCCCTTTGCTTACAGAATAACTCTAAATTATAAGACACCAGCCGCATGCTCGATATGGGTTACGTAATCATTCTAGTTTGAAAATTTGATGTATTAAAGAAAGTAATTTAAACAAATAGAATATGGGAATTCTTACTCCTTATTTTACTTTTTAAACATGAAGATAATAATACACATAATGTGGCATTGAATTGATGTCACTGTAGTCATATTACAAATTTCAATACAGTAACTTTGAAGGGCGCTATCGCAAAACTACATGGTGTCATTTCTAGCAATATAAGGCTTAATTGGACCCCATTTAATCACAATATGTATCTACAAGGGAAGAATTATTTACTAAACATGGTTTGAGCCAAGAAAATATTGCATGATTCTCGTCCAAGCCAAACATTACTTATTCTAAATATACATATGTGTGGCTTGGTTCAAGAAAATTTTTTCTTATTTAGAAAAATTTTACTAAATACGAACAAAATAAGTTAAAATCAAGAAATTTTTTGAGATTTTTGATTTTCTTGTTTTAAGAAACGAAACTGATTACTTTAGAAAATAAACTTCTTTCGGTGCATGGCCTAATTAGTAGGTCTGCTCGCAAATACAACAATCCAGCAATAGAAAAAACAACATACAATTTGTTTGTGTAAAAAATGATAAAGATGTCAAGAACAATTGCTGGAAAAATAATTGCACGTAAAAGACATAACTCTGCAACAAATCAGTAGGCACTCCGCGAAGACCTACTAATTGGACCATGTTTCCGTGTATATTTGTTACGGATGTAGTCGTATTAAAAGGATTTTCCAGAGTGGAATTAATATGGGGCTTATGATAAATTATGGACTTATCTTCACGATTAACTCCTAAGAGAGTGGAGTTTACATGGGGCCTATGGTAAATTATGGACTGATCTTTATGAAATTTGGCGCAATGGCTTGTAATCGTATCAAACTAGGGCATACCAAATTAAACCGCAATTCATTACGGTCTTAGGCGTTTTTAAGTGTTTTCCGAGAGTGGACTTTATATGAGGCCTATGAACAGATCTTTACAAAATTAAAAAGTATGATTTCCTTTTTATTTATTTATCTAATCACGGTCTATGGACTTAAATCCTTACAGACCAATAAAATAATCTACATTTTATAAGGATACTAACTAATGGTTTACATCCCAGAACAAAATGATGTTACGTTTTAAAATATAAACGTTTACTGGGTAATCAATAAAATTATAGAAATCATTAAATGCTTTGCATTATCTCCTTAAGGGGTCAGCGTTTGCATAATTAGTTTGAAAACACTGTAGATGAAGTCGTACGAAGTTCCGAGTAGATCTAAGAGGTATATTGAAGTTAATTGTCTTCAGCAGGAACTCTCAGAAAATTGAACCATTTAATAAATTAATCACATAAAATGAATTTCTGCAATATAAAATAAGAATCTGTGCACTCGCTCACCAATTTATTATAGCTTTTCTTACAAAAATAAACATGTTTTTTGCGACATTTTGGTTTATAAATATTCTCCTGCTAAGTTGATTGTGCTGGACTTTAATCTCAAACTGTTTAGGATAACTAAAAAGAGTTTTACTCTTTCCTGTTGTGTCTTTCAAAAGTAGGTGAGTTTTCAACAAACGAACAGATGAACATGGCTAAACTGACATAGAAATAATCATATATATATTGGTGAGAAAAACACTAAAACGTACTCAAAACAATCCTTAATAGGATTACATTCGAAAATCAATCCCGGAATTACTTGAAATAAGTATAAAATTCTTAAATCAAGTAAAAAAAAAGATTAACAGCCAGGCCCACGATGTCACACGTTAGAAATTGTTTTTGTTTTAAATGTAATTTTCTATGCGAACGTTAACGTGTGACATCTTGGCCCTGGCTGTAAACTTTTCGTTGTGTTTAACCCTCCTGCTTACGCATGTTTTGATTTTCTATACACTTTAAAAAAGGTCTGGCCAGACTCACGAAGTGTGTACCACGAAGGGTTAAAAGTAAATTTGAACTCTTGCTTCTTATTTAGTTTATATTGTTGGTTAAATATGTACATAAGATTTTTAAAGAAAAAACAGTATCGGGCATGATGTTGGTGTTTTATCATTCTGTAAAATGTAAAACGGGTATGTTAATCATCAATCTTAAAAATATTTTCTTTCTAATTTCTTTTTTTTTTTCAAGCACGAATTCGGAATAAAATCAACTTTCTAATACTTGAATCAAGCGCATTTTAAGATTGAGTCAATCTTAGTTTTACTTAAGTCAATCTCATTTTCGGATTATTTCAAGTACGAAATCGGGAAATCCGAAATCCGTACTTGAATCAATCTTTCTGTACTTGATTCAAGAAAATCCGTACTCACCGTACTATTAATACCGCTTCGGATTGATTTGAGTACGGATGGATTGATTTTTCTGTTGAGTGTATATTTTTAAATGTAGCATCAGACAAGCAACATCTTTTTAGAGAACAAATGAAACCGGCTAAAATAGCAATATACGGGTCATGATGAGCACAAACTTGTCTTATATACACTGAAAGAAAAATGCTTCATATATTTAATGAATCGTTTTCATAAAAAAAATTTCACTGGTTAAATGAAAATTTTCATTGTCCAAATGGAATTTCGTAGTTATAATGAAGTATTTTCGTTAAAATCGATTCTTTGGATTTCGTAATTACGTGAAAAATTTTCATTGGATATATAAAAACTAAAGTTTGTACAAGTCAAACAAAAAATTTTAATTGGGAACATAAGATACAATATGCAAACATAACTTTATTCATAAATTAATACAAAATTATAGTTTCCTTAAGAATATGTTTAATTGTTAATTAAAAAATGTAATATTTAATTATTTCATACATCTAATGTAATATGCCATTAAATTTATGAAATCAAAAATTTTTTTATAAAAGCAACATATTTCAATAATTGAAAAAGAAAATTATTTTTAACATTCAAATATAATATATAAAAATATTTTGAAAAATCATGCCTTCATAAATTTAAATTTTCATTATGACAATGAAAAATGTCATTATAGTAATGAAACAAAAACTTTCAATCCATAAATACGTATGTTTTTAGTTTTCTTTAATATGTACATACCTAAATACATATAGTATGTACTAAAAATGAACAAATAAATGTTCTCCTTTAAAAAAACACTCCCTTATTTTAAACTGTTGTGAACCAAATGATGTATACGAAAAAGCTTGTTCTCTCTTTATGTGGTCCTTTTTTTTATTATGCGTTAGCAAAAAAAAAATCAACGTTGTTACTGTTGTTATGTTATGACAATTCAATCTCATATTTACGCTCTTAATTGAGTAATGGCAAAAAACATAGTTTTTTTATTCAAAATCTACACTGCCCCAGTAGGCTAGCTGGTAGTGAGCTAGTCTAATAGCGCCGAGGTTGCGGGATCGATTCCCGCCAGCGACTCTGGTTAAAAAAAAATTTGAATAAGAAACAACTTTGATAAAAAAAAAAAATCAAAAAAATTAAAAAAAAAAAAATAAATAAAAAAAGTCTATCAGCGCCGAGGTGCAACCTGCAGGATCGATTCCCGCCGGCGACTCTGGTTAAAAAAAAAAAAAAAGTTGAGAATAAGAACAACTTTGATTAAAAAAAAAATTAAAAAAACATTTTTTTTTTACTTTTTTGAAAGTATTCATCCAGTGAATAACATTCATAGATCTAATGTAATGTTTCATTAAATACATTTTAATGAAACAGGTTTCATTGCTCCAACGAAGCGCTGTATAGGTTCCTTTTTAATGCAATTTTTCATGGGATTAATGTCAAAACTCATTGGTATTCTGAAGAAAATTCTTTCAGTGTAGTTAAAACTCTTTTTTATATTTGGATAGAAGACAAACTCTACAATGTATATGTTTGAGGTTGATCAGTGTCTTTGTTAACAAGCACAATAAAATAATACTCTTCTTTACTTTCAGGCATTATTTCACGTTGTTCTGTAATATTTCTCTAAGGCATTAATTGCAGGATTTTGAACTCTCTGATATCTATTGCAATGCTTTCTGGTTACCAGCTTATTTTGTAACTGGGACGCTGGCAAAAACGGTTTGTTTATATCAGGTGACATTTAAGAAAACTTGTCGAATATTTTTTCAAAACTCTCTTAAAATTGTGGTATAACACAAGCTAAATGCCACAATTTCTTACCCTGAAGCCGACCTAATCTGGTTCTTACTTACACAAAGGGAGTCAAAAGGTTTTCATAATAATAACTGTCCCCCGAGGCGTAATCTAAAGATGTAGCGATTGGTATCAATACTACAGGGAATGCAGAATGAGCTATATAGTTTAAATAGTGTATAACTTTTTTATTTATTTGGAACCACCACCCTAAGAAATGGATAATTTTGTTACAAAAATTCGATATAAAAATTCGCAAAATTCGTTAAATCCGACTTGAAATCACACTGTAAAATACCCTGGGCCCAATATGACAAATCGGCATCACAGAAATGACGAACATGTCCTCAGTGCGATGACGCAGTACCATCGGAGAAAGGACACATTAGCATAAATTTATTGACAGTTTGTCATGAAGTCCAAGTCTTTGGAATTGACTTAAGTCAAAGTGAGAGAATATAATTATTTACTTACCCGTTGCATATGTTTGTTTCACGTTTGTTGAGTTACGACCTTTGTTTACAGCAGAACTCTCAATAATAAGACACCAGCACCATGCCTCATATGGTTTTCGTAATCATTCTACTTTAAAAATTTCATGTATTTAACTAAATAATTTAAAAAAATAGAATATATGAATTTTTGCTTCTTATAATACATTGTAATCATGAAAATAATGTTAATAATATACAAAATGTGGCATCGAATTGATGTCACTATAGTCATAAAATAGATGAAACGTAAAAAATGACAAAAATGTACGAAGACGTTAGTCATTGGATTGATGTTATTTTTTGCATCATTGATGCCATTTGTAATAACATTGATGTCACAATTCTGATGTTAGGGCATCATCAATATGAATATGCATTTATTTTATCAGTGTAGAACTAATTTCACCGCTGTATTGAAATTTATGTTTTTTAACACCAGAATTTACTCTGCAGAATTTTGGGATGATTGGTTCATAACTAACCATGCCTCCAATATAAATCGCCCTCCTAAAAATTATTAAGTTCAGCTTTAACTGTTACGAATCATGATATTTTACTCAAGGTAATTAAAATTGCTAAAGAAAAAGCGTAAAACTTTCTGATTGTCGGTCAATAATTTAATTTAGGTCTAAACCGCAACCAATTTAATGCTGTTTTAATAAAGATAAATTAATAATACAAAGATATCATATAGATCGCACTCTGATATATACGAACTGTTGGTGGAGTGTATCAAAGATTCGGCACAGCCGAATATAGCACTCTTACTTGTTTTTGTTTAATTCAGTTATGTTTTTTCCTTTCGATGCCTATATAAATCACGAAAAACTTGTCATTTTAAAAAATTCATTGGACTTTAAATTACTAAAATTTTAGTGAAAGATTGTTTCAGTAATTCAGATCTAAATTCGAACTCAAAACATGCTCATTAGCTTTACATTAACAGTCACAATTCTAGCAACAAAGTGCCTGTTGTTTTTTCTATTGTTGCATTTTTGTAGAACTAAGAACACTTTATTAATAAATTTTGGACTTAAAGCAAGAAATAAGACGAAACCTTTAAAATATAATTACACAGAAAGAAAAACACTTGGGATAAATCAAGGTTTTTATGATTACTTTAAGTACGAGTCGTACTCAAAAATTCAAGTACGAATAACACTTAAACGTACTCAAAACAATCCTAAATGGAATTACTTTCGAAAATCAATCCCGGAATTTCTTGAAATAAGTATGCAATTCTTAAATCAAGTACGAAAAAAGATTAAACTTTTTGTTGTGTTTAACCCTCCGGCCTACGCATGTTTTAATTTTCTATACACATTGAAAAAAGGTCTGGCTAGACTCGTGTGCACCACTAAGGGTTAAAAAGTAAATTTGAACTCTTGATTCTCATTTAGTTTATATTTTTAGTTAAATATGTGCATACGATTTCTAAAATAAAAACCATATCGGGCATGATATTGGTGTTTTATCAATCTGTAAGGTGTAATACGGGTAAGTAAATCTATAATTATAACTTTTTCTTTCTAATTTCTTGATAAAATCAACTTTATAATACTTGAATCAATTGCATTTAAAGATTTATTTAATCTTAGTTTTACATAAATCAATCTAAATTTCGGATTATTTTAAGTACGAATTCGGATTAAAACAATTTTATAATTCTTAATCAAGCGCATTTTAAGATTTATTGAATCTTAGTTTTACTTAACTCAATCTCATTTTCGGATTATTTCAAGTACGAAACGGGATTGAATATGGATAATTTAAGTATTTTGCGATTGAAAATCCGTACTTGAATCAATCTATTAATACCGCTTCGGATTGATTTGAGTACGGATGGATTGATTTTTCTTTTGAGTGTAGAAATTAGCATATAAAAATATTGAAAATCACAAAATTCTTCGGTTTTATATTCAAAATTTGTCTTCATCACAAATTATGTATGTACTTATTTGCTTATTATTATAATGTTTTTTTTTTAAATAACTGACTTAAAGTTCCCTTTGTATACAAAATGTAGTCGCACATTCAGCAGTGTTTTATTTAATTTTAGTTACTTAATAATTTTTCA
The DNA here is from genome assembly GCA_963931875.1 of Pollenia griseotomentosa. Classification (NCBI taxonomy): domain Eukaryota; kingdom Metazoa; phylum Arthropoda; class Insecta; order Diptera; family Polleniidae; genus Pollenia; species Pollenia griseotomentosa. The sequence goes on along the minus strand of OZ007560.1, from coordinate 142,515,259 downwards.
TTGATGATGAGTTAATTTACATATGAATAGATTCATAAATGAGTGAATGAATTGCTGTCGTTAACTGATTATTTTTATTATCGCGGTTGTTGTGGTTCAACACTTTTTGTTATTCTTGTTTCCTTTTTTCCCAAATTGTTTTAATATTGTTATCGAATGCACAGGAATATGTCCCGCGTGCCAACAAACATACAAAATAATTTATTCCAGGTTTTTTTAATTCATTCAAATTTCATAACGACAAAACCAAAAATAATATTTAATAAAAACCAAAAATAAATTCAACAAAAAAGAACTTTATAAAAACGCTAACAGTGGCAAATGTCACTGGGAAGTAAGCGTTTATGAACATAAAGAATTGATGACGATTTAAATTTTCTGAATAATAAAATTCAATGAATAAATTAATTGAATTTATAATAAATGTTAAAAATATGCAACGGCCAAAATGCCTGCGAATAAAAAACGCATTGTTTTTCATCCGAAGACATGTGCGTCAGAAATATGGAAAATAAAATTATGATAAGATTATTTTGCCTTTACGAATTATATTGTAAAAATGGACATAAACTTAAATGTTTTTATTTTCGGTTATTTTTTAATTTCAATAGGAATACAGGACAATGAGAAAAATTACACAACAAAAAAGTTTTTCAATTAATTACATGTGTGACCATAGAGTGTGGTCTTGCAAATGTGGTTTTTTTGTTTGCATTGTGTTGCAACGAACAAACGCGTAATGAACTTTCGCCTATTGTTTTCTCTCAACAAATATATGCATTTGCATTTCATTCCATCCATCTACTACTCATTCATTCCATTGTTAATTTTGTAAAGCTGTTCTTCGTTTGTAGGGAGTTTAAAGTACATACATAGGGGCCATTTTAACGCAATTCATGTTTTCACTAGATTGCATTTGGCATTTTACCATTTCGGACGAATTTTTCACTCGGTAGGTACTAAAAAGTATTTAAAAATTGTAGATGTAATGCATGTTAATCATCATGACTGCTGTTGGTGGTGTTTTAGATCATGAAAACAATAGAAATCCATTAATTGCAAGTTCACCATTGAGTTTCATTTATTTGGATTGTAGGCATTATTTTTAGTATTATAGGCTAGTAGAAGAAGATGTGGTTAAATATTGAAATATAGCAAGGTTTCCGCTTATTTAAACCCTTTAAATGGGCAGAGGCAAATGGTCTATGTCTGAATCCCGCTAAATCTACGTGCCTTATAATTTCCAATAACCATACACAAATAACTATTGAACCCAATATAATCTTGAACTCGCAGCGAATAGAAATTGTCAAGAAGACTTAAAACCTGGGCATTATTTTTAATTCTTTACTTACTTGGTCAGATCATATCGACCCCTTACCGCGAAAATAACGTAACCTACATCATTTTCAATTTGCGTTTTTTTTTATAAATGACTTTATTGGAAACACTTGCATCATCTCCTTAAATGTCATGGTCACATAAGGTACCGTTGTGATTTTATAGCAAGAACAATTTTATCGTAAGCGCCAAATTTCATATAAAATCTATATGAAATCAAATAAAAAAACTCTCTCCTGTAAAATTTGATTTTTGGCGCTTACGTTATTTTCGCGGTTATGGCTCGATATAAACGCTGCTGCAACTGCGGGCAACTCAACACCGTTCAACATGCGTTTGCTTTTGGCTTAGACATATCTCATTCCAGCTTTAATATATGGCAACGAGGTTTTTGCAAGCTGTGACCAAAATAGCACCAGGAAATTAACATCTACATATAATGTCATTCTGAGGTATGTCTTCAACATAGGACGTTTCTCTCATGTTACACCCTATGAAAGTAAACTTTATGGAGTGCGTTCTTCTGACATGTTAAATATTCGATGTCTAAGTCTTTTGCATAAAATTACCTATACTGGCGAGCCGACGTATCTATGTGAAAGTGTTTCTTTTACGCAGTCAAGAAGAACCCTGCGGGAAATCTGTGTAAATTGGTCCAACGGACTGGTCATGGGAGAAGTGAAAATAGAACAGGAAAAAAAAGAAAGAACTCATGACCAGTGAAAGGAGAACCAATCATGTAACTGGTTTATGAAGAACAAAAAATGTAGAAAAAGTAATGAATTACAGTACAGTCTTCACCGGTGATGTGACACATTTTTCGGGACTTTCTAAAATTTGGTTCTTTAATTTAATTCTAGGACTTGTTTTATTGAAATAATACTACATTGTATTGAAATAATACTACATTGTAGTAACTGCCACTAAACACGTCCATTGAGAATAGATGTGTGACTGGTCAAATGGTGTCAATTGACCCCCTCCAATGACAACCCCATGTAAAAGTATGGTCTTATCCATAGAAAGTGTTAAAACTAGAACCGGTCTCTACCACCAAAGACCTATCACGGGACTACTTTGGTGTCAGTTCGCTTCCCTCTAGGGAAATTACAATCTGATCCCGATAAGATTCAAGAAGTAAGTATCTGAGTGGCAGTTTTTCGTTCAAATTGTTCGTCTTTGGAACACACTACCAGCAACTGTTCAATTTACTAGTAATCCAACGCAGTTTACGAAACGTATTTTTTTTATTTTTATTCCTGTACTTGAAAATTTGTAATCTTTTGTATTTAAAAATGCTTTTGAATGTCTTAATGTTTAAAATTTTTGGATCAATGCCCTTTAAAAATTGCTTTTATGTATTAAATTCTTTTATTTTAGCGTTATTGTTAAAATCTTTTATTGTATGACACATAAGAAATTGCCCGCGTCGAGAAACTTTCCGCTTGAAATGTGTGAAATGAAACAAAAATGTCATATATTGAAACAAACAGCTTTTTTCTCACTAAACTGTGTCTGTAACTTTTTTGGCGAGTACTAGCTGTCACGTAAGACAATTTCTCGCCAATTTACAGATAAAGTGTGTCTGTAACATTTTTGTGAGAAAAGTTCCCGCATTGAACTGTCAAATAAACTTACGAATAACAAGTTAGAGTGCTATATTCGGCTGTGCCGAATCTTTGATACCCTCCCTTTGTTATGATAGCATTGTTAATTACATATGCTTTAAGGCGTACTAAAGTGTTTTCCGGGAGTAGGGTTTCTATGGGGTCTAGGATAAATTATGGACCATTCTTCACGAAGTTTCATAGTATCGTTTATAGTCCTAAAAACCTGTGACGTGCCAAATTTCGTTATGATAGCATTAATAATTACGGTTTTAGGCGTACTAAATTGTTTTGCGGGAGTAAGGTTTATATGGGTCTTAGGGTAAATTATGGACTGATCTTCATGAAATTTCACAGTGTCATATCTAGTCTTCAGAAACTATGACGTGCAAAATTTTGTTATCATAGCATTATTAATTACGGTTTTGAGGTACTAAACTGTTTTCCGGGAGTAGGGTTAATATGGGGCCTAGGGTGAATTATGGACCGATCTTCACGAAATTTCACAGTTTGATTTCTAGTCCTATGGAACTGTGACAAACCAATTTCTATTATGATTGCATTATTATTTATGGTTTTAGGCGTACTTAACTGTTTTCCGGGAGTAGAGTTTCTATGGGGCCTAGGGTAAATTAAGGACGGACACTCACGAAATTTTAAGGCGTGATTTCCAGTCAAATGAAACAAATTTTTGCAAAATCTTATATGATTCCGTGCATTTTTCCACCATTTATGTTAGTTTTTGTAACAAAATTATCAGTTTTTAAAAGGTGGTGGTTCCACATTTTGATCCATAGCTCTGGTCCTACTGAACCGATTTTGGTGAATTTCAATCCCAAACTGCTTAGGATAACTAAAAGCAATTTGACACCCAGTTTGTTCATTTCTTTTGAGTTTTTCGAAAGTGAGCGTGTTTTCAAAAGACGGACAGACAGACGGACATGGCTAAATCGATTTAGAATTACTCAAGGAGTCAGAATATATATACTATATATATATACAATATATTATGGGGTCTAAGATGAATAATAAAAAAGTTTCCCCCGGAATGACAAACTTAGTATACCCTCTTTACAACTTCTTGTGGTGGAGGGTATAAAAATGGGGCGATAAAAAATTTTAACACTAAAAAACATATTAAAAATGCAAAGATAATAATATTTTTTTACTTGGCACATGTTTTAATTGTTTAAATATTTTGTTTTTAACATTTTTATAAATTATACGAATATTTTCAAAGCTCGTTTGCAAACAACAAACATTAAAGTCGCACTTTACATTATTTGGTATAGCTGACGGTTGTATTTTCGCCGCCGTCGCTGAAAAATGTTCAATTTTAGTGAATTTTGGTCGCCGTCAACGATATAGCCTTCTCAACGTCTGCAATGTCACATCGGCTTCGAGTGCAATGTTATGACATTTATAACGTAACGACGTAATCTCTTTTGATAGTTTTTAACATGAGTTACATACACAGCTTTTTCTTACTTTTCAAGAAACGATGGAATACAGTCGAACTCCCATAACTCGAACTTCTCTAACTCGAATTTTCTCTTTCTCGAACCAATTTGATTGGCAGTATGTAGCTCTAAAACAATAAACTACATACAATTCTCCTTCCGTAACTCGAACTTCCATAACTCGAAATTCTCTATAACTCGAACCAACTACTCAAATTTGTATTCTATAACTCGAAGTTTTTTGCTTGTTTTGTTTATTTATTTCGCTTTCTTTTGCTTGTTTAGCAGGTTTGTATATTTTACTTTGCTCTTTTTTTCGGGGAAATCCCTTTTTGTACATGACGTGTGTCTTTTGGTTTGCCTAAATATGTTAAAATTATTTGTATGTGTTTATTTCATGGCAAGTAAACGTGTTTTATAATGTTTGTCGATGGAGGGAAATATAAGTTTATAAAAGAAGTCGAGGGTGGATTCAAGAAAAAGGAAGCAGACAATAAATATGGTGTCCCAGCTAGTACGGTCTCATAGATTTTAAAAATAAAGAATTAATTATCAACTCGTTTGAGTCAGTATCTCATCTCTTTAGTAAAATGATTAAGACCCAAATATACAAAATTATCGACATAGCAGTCCTCAATTGGTTTACAGCAGCTAGAAGTCAAACCATGCCGATATTTTACTTCATTGTAACTTGTTTATTACAAATACATACCTACATACATGCTTAGGTATGAAGCTTTCAAATAGTGCCTGTTTTAAACAAAAAATACAAAATATACACAAGTTTGCAATTTATTTTCTTTTCAACAAGAAAATTCTGTTACTCGAAGTCTCCATAGGTCGAAGTTTTTTTTGGGATAATGGTGATTCGAGTTATGGAAGTTCGACTGTATTTTGTTTCACATCTTTTCGATGCGATAAGTTCTTACTATAGTTACAGAACATGGATACTGTACTATAATTATAAGACTTTAAGTCCTGTTGTATAGGAATACCAATAAATAAAAAAAAAATTGTTTATGTCATAACTTTGGTTCTTTTTATCAGATTTGTATTATTTATGTATATCATCTTACATCTTAAATGCACAAGGGAGAATTCTTTATAAGTGAAAAAGTCTAATGGCCGTTTTCTCATTACACAATTATCTTTTTTCCAAACGAAAAACTGCACATTATTAAAGAAATTTGGTTTTCACAATGTCGTATTTGCTTCTATTCTGTTGCAAAGCTAACCAGCACTCTTCTGCCAATTATTTATTATACTTTTACTTGCCGTACAGATAAATTCAATCAGCTGACTTTGAACTTTTACATGTATTTTGAGAGGTGTTGCCAACTAAAAACAATGTTTTTTGTCCGTATATTGAGAAACCCAAAATCTTTAACTGACAATTTATCGGTCTTATAAAGTTATGTTGACTTAAAGTAACAGACAGTTTGTCGATAAATTGAGAAAATGGCCATAAGCTTCTTAAATTTTTAATTTTCTAAAAAAATAAATTTTCATAAAATTCCATGTTGTCTATTTCGTTTGTAAAATTATTTCAATAAATGATATTGTACAATAATATTACCTGTCTGTATATAATATTAGTAGGTGGCACTTTATATTGAAAAAGACCCAAAATCTTTTGATTTATATTGCGAAAAAATAAATATTTTGTATTGTGCTTACATCATTGTAGTGCAAACAAACTTTTACTGAAAAATTTTACAATATTTTTTTAATTTGCGCAACTTATTGAATAGTGTCAATCAAATAATAATATCAATTAAGTACTTAAGGCCGTTACACACTATCCCACAAAGTCTTACGTATTTTTCAAAAATGCTTCCCTGATCTAATAATTCTTTGAACATTTTTAAAAAACAATAACAACTTATCATGACAGGGTTGCATTTTTGTAAATTACTAAAGACTTTGTGGGATAGTGTATAACGGCCTTTAATAGTATTGTGTAGTCCATCGGTACCTTAACGAATATATACATTTTTTGCTTTTTTTACACATAAAAAATACAAACATGTTTTGCAGCTTTAATAAAGAACTGTTTGATAATGCGTGTTAGTGGGAAAGTGGCATAAGACGCTGGATTACGTTTGGTGAAGGATATTAGAGATTCGGCACATCCAAAATTATCACTCTTACTTGTTTTTAACGGTGGTGTCCATGGAAGTTTCTATAAAACTTACAGACGTATTATACATACGATAGCATGGAACTTGCATTTTTTGTTTCTATTTACAAAAAATTGCTGAATTATTAAGAAAATACTATACATTTTTTATAATTTAAGCAAAAAACCTAAAAGTTCTTGTATGAAAAATATCTATTTTAACTAAAATTACTAAAAAAAAGCTAAAATTATTAAAAATTGGCTCTATAATATACAGAATTTTTCACCAATATAAGCATTAATCAAAAATAAAATCAGTTTTAATTAAATGTTTAATCAAGTGAATTAAACGTTTAATTTATGCTTTTAATTAATATCACAAATTTTTTTAATTGAAATCAATTTTTGTTTTTTTTTCTGTGTACTATTGTGCTGGGTGTATAAGATTCATCAAAGCCGAATATGTACATTTGATTGTTAAAGATGCATTTCTCATTTAAAAGCACTAAAAAAGACGTGCAGATATAAAAATGCTTGCAGTATTTATTACTAACAACATCATTTCATCCAAAATAGTTTACTTTAGGAAGACTTTCAAGGTCATTACATAAATGTAAATATAAGATTATTTATTTCATTCTCAATAAAATCTGACGTTTCGTTGGTATTCTTTCTAACTTCTTCAGGGATTAAAAATAAACGGATGAATATTAAGATGTTTGTTTCTCTTCGTTTACGTTATCTTCAGCATTGATCGTAGAGCTAAATTGGATAACTAAACCACCAATTGCAGAATTTCGTTAGCGATTATTTGCCAAGTTTTGTCAGTATACATATAGCAAGCTTTAGATCAATTAAAGCTTAAATATTTCTTTGAAAGCAGTTTAAGTTATTTGAAGTTTTTTTAGTTTGTGTCTAGTTGGTAGTGTTGCTAAGTTTTTTAACTTGTAATAAACTATAATGGTCACACATTTATCTTCTTGTTTGCTTGCGAGTGCGAGAGTGATTATTGTATGTATGTGTGTATATAAAAGAAACAAAACTTCGTAATATTCTCATTTCAATTCAACATTTGTTATCACACATCTGGGAATATCAATTCTTTATAAATTTTTTTTTATGGTTTCTTTTTCTATGGTTGATTGTAAAATGAAAACAGAAAATAACTTTTGTTTTTCATTTTCATGAAAACAATCAAACAAACAAAACGAAAAACCCAAATAAACCATAAAATTTGAAAGCGTGAGTAGCAACAGAATGTAGCAGCAGCATCATCGACATCGCTAAGAACAACAACCAATTATTTTTCGATTAGTTTCGCTATCATTCCTGCCAGCAACTAGCTTTGCAACAACTACCATTCCAACCATATTTGGCACATCCTTATAGTGTATGTAGTAGTAAATAGTATTTGATATGAAACACATCCATCTTAACAACTCACAGAGATAAACACACACACACACACCACACTTAGTGGCAACTGCCACCACTTACACCACCATCATCAGCAGTAACAACAACCTGAAAGGAGCTGGCAACCCAATCTAACAACAACCACCAACATTCGCCTGTACAACCCTACGATAAAGGAACAGAAACAATAACAACAACAACGGCAACAGAAAAAGGAAAGTTTAACGAAAATATGTTACGGGCTTTAGACTCCTCCAACAACAACAGCAACACCAAAACATTTCACACACATACAAACACCCAAACCGAAACAAACAAGGACCAAAATAAAAACGCATAAATATGTATCAGGCAGCATCAGAAAAAAATAAATAAATAAAACATTCAGAAAAAAGAAATAAATCTTACTAAAAAGCCATAAAGCATTTTCACCATTCGCAGCTTAATATACGAGTGTGTGTATGGATTTTTTGCTCCATCTTATTGTTGTTTTTCTTTTTTTCCAAGGGTTCGAACAGTGTATTTCTAATTACGACGGTAATCGGAAAAGTCGTTTAAAAATCTAAGTCATACTCGTGTAATATATCAATATTCTGTCTATAAAGAAAATTCAAAAGAATTCTAATTCGCTAAAAAAAATCAAAAAAAAAGGAACTTCTTTCTAGTCATCTGAGTAAATTCAAAGAATATGTGGGCCCTTAGGTAATTTTTAATTGATTTTAAAATGTCCTTTATTTATTCATATGCAGCACAATTAATTGCGTTAGATAACACAGTGCAACAAAATTCGGATCATCGCCGCCAGCTTCAATACTGTAACGTGACGTTACAAATTAACTCTATATATATACATTTAACACTAACATTATAACTATAATTAACCCAACATCTTGAATACCCTTACTATTTTACTTACTATTATGAATACCCTTACTGTTTACCTAAATTACTTTTTCATGATATAAGTCTCATTTAGTTTATTTTATTTTTGAATAAATAGACAAGGTTTTGCTCAGAACAAACAGAGTAGATATTGCCATTAACCCCAGTATTTTCTCTTGTGGTCCGAAGTATTTACGAAGTAGTTAGTCGAACGCCACGGCTTCCGAATTCTCGTGGTGTACGAAGTAGTTAGCCGAACGCCAAGGCTTCCGAATTCTCTTGGGGTCCGAAGTATTTACGAAGTAGTTAGTCGAACGCCACGGCCTCCGAATTCTCGTGGTGTACGAAGTAGTTAGCCGAACGCCAAGGCTACCGAATTCTCTTGGGGTGCGAAGTATTTACGAAGTAGTTAGCCGAACGCCACGGCCTCCGAATTCTCGTGGTGTCCGAAGTAGTTGGCCGAACGCCAAGGCTTCCGAATTCTCTTGGGGTCCGAAGTATTTACGAAGTAGTTAGTCGAACGCCACGGCTACCGAATTCTCGTGGTGTACAAAGTAGTTAGCCGAACGCCAAGGCTTCCGAATTCTCTTGGGGTCCGAAGTATTTACGAAGTAGTTAGCCGAACGCCACGGCCTCCGAATTCTCGTGGTATACGAAGTAGTTAGCCGAACGCCAGGGCTTCCGAATTCTCTTGGTGTCCGAAGTATTAACGAAGTAGTTAGCCGAACGCCACGGCCTCCGAATTCTCGTGGTGTTAGAAGTATTTAGCAAAATATTCATTACAAACCGTATTTAACCGATCCTGATTAACCCGAACCGTATGTAACCGATTTAGCAGCACCCGTAGCTTGACCCACACATACTAATTAAACCCCCTTTGCTCACCGAAGTTTTTACCAGATAAGGTCCTGGGCTACAACCTGAACCCCGCACATTAGCCGCATCCGCCGTCCAGCTCCGTAAACGTCACCCGACCGGTCGTTCCCGTATTCATTCCCGCCGGTAGCTGCAAATAATCCCCAGAGGATCATCGTAGTTCTAAGTATTTAGCGTAGATTAAGATTTCGTTAATAAAGCTTTGTTGAAATTATTGTAAACGAACATACACGAAAACATCCCGTGTTTCATTTCAAAGGAAGCAGACCTTCGAATTGACCCTGGACAGACTGAGTCATACCTCAGCTGGGAAATTAAACTGCGTTACAATGGCGCCCGAGCAGGGACCCGATTCCAAAACCGACACCTGTGGTAAAACCACGAACCAAACCACCAACGGAACTGGATCGGGCCAAGAACAAAGCAACGAAACCATATCTACGCCGAACACTCTACGAACGGATTCCTTGGGATGGATCTATCTCCTTCGGAAAGACAAATTACTGGAGGTTTGCCGTCAACACGGCGTTCCTTTCACTGAAGGTACAACCGTCGACCATCTGCGTCGTAAACTGAGCGAGCTTGTAAGTCTGAAACGGCAGAGAGCCTCATCAGAAAACCTCTTACGCACACTAGAGGAGGAAGTCTTAGAAGAAGAGAGAAGACCGCTACTCGAACCAATAAGTGTCGAGTTACCGCGAGCCGAGGGTCGGAAGTATCTCACAAACATTCCAAGCGATTCAGAAGTCATGGCCACTATTCGTCGATGGGATCTGACCTATGACGGAGGCGAGAATTTGATGGAGTTCATCGAACGGCTGGAAGAGCTAGCAGAATGCTACGGCTTCGACCGTAGTCGCTTGCTATTCTCCCTACTGGAGATCCTGAAGAATAGAGCCTTACAGTGGTATCGGGTCAAGCGAGAACAAATCAGCAGCTGGGACCGCTTCAAGGAAGAAGCCATACGATTTTTCCTGCCGAGACGACACCTAGCTCACCTGGAGGAAACGATCTACCACCGTAAACAGGGCAGCCGAGAAAGAGCAAAGGATTACGTCATGTGCCTTCAAGCTCTCATAAGACAGCATCCCGAGCTACGAAAACTCGACCACACTGATCGCATCTATGACGGCTTACGCTACGAGCACAAACTATACGTCCGCCGCACTGACTTTCGCTCACTAGATGAACTAATGGAGCTGGCAGACGAGTACGAGCTGCTCAGAAAAGAGGAAGCCAGGCAGGGGAGACCTCAACCAACCCACTACGTCGACACCGCTACATACCGCCGCAGCACCCATTGTTGGCGCTGCAAGCAGCCAGGTCATATAAGACGGGATTGCCCAAACCCGGGGCTACGTTTCTGCTCCTGGTGTGGCCGGGAAGGCACGCTAACTCGAGACTGCGCCTGCCGCAACGAACCATCCGGCGACGGTCGATATTACCTTACAGTCACCATTTGCGGCACCACCATACGAGCCCTAGTCGACACGGGATCGACGCTAACGTATATCGGAGGTAGAGTGCGCCAACTACTCGAAGCCGCGAACATCCGACCACGCGACCACCAGCGCAGCATACAGTTGGCCGACGGTTCCTGTAGAACTAGTCTAAAGGTATATCCCCTGCGCGTTGATACCAACGGAGGGACTACTCAGCTGCTAGCATCTGCTCTCGATAGCTTGGCCGAACCGATTATCCTTGGCATGGATTTCCTGCTTCGACGCAAAGCTTCTCTTGTAATTGATGGTGTGGAATTGCAGGCTTCTCGTCAGTCTACAGTTAACCAGGTACCTGCCATGCACTCTATGAACGTTTCGCCAGCAGAAATAAAAAAAACGTCTCCCCGGCAAACAACCAGGTCACGACATGTGCCAGAAGCGCCGCACACTTTTGAGGCATGTCCCAAAATAAGACCGGTGAAGAAGCACCCGGTTACCCAGTCGGGGAGGAAGATATTGAAAGCGTTGACACGAAACATAGGACACAGCTGTAGGATCGAACCCCTACACACGTTAGGACATATGTCCCCGGCCTTAGCACCCGTTACTCATGACCCGCCAGTTGAGGGCCGAGGAAGGGCCACCTCACAACCGTCGGAGGAGAGTGACAACCCTACTCCATCCACCGGCCACAGGAGGAAGTTCCAACAGGATGAGGGTGACTTAGCAAAAGAAGTCCTTAACTTGATGTCTATTGATATTAGCGAACTAGAGAAGTCCGAAGACCCCTTTAGGGGAATCACTATCCAGAATCATCATGCACGAAAGGTAAAGCGTTGGATAATATATCCAAAGGGAAGGCCCAAGGTAGAAGTAAGGGTGGAAAACGGACAAGCTCGACTAAGGTGCCAGGGGATGGAAAAGATTATTACCCTGACAGAGGAACAAGGCTTGAAACTCTCCGCCGGCTAGCTATTGCACCAACAAATAACCCGCACTTAAGGCCGAGCCAGAGCGTATACCGCTCTGGTAAATGTTACCTTCGGGTAGTGCAGACCTCCGGTCAAAACTCGCCTAGTGCACAATATCCTTTTTTATTTATTATTTAAAGTAGGGGGAGACTGTAACGTGATGTACGAAGTAGTTAGCCGAACGCCAAGGCTTCCGAATTCTCTTGGGGTCCGAAGTATTTACGAAGTAGTTAGTCGAACGCCACGGCCTCCGAATTCTCGTGGTGTACGAAGTAGTTAGCCGAACGCCAAGGCTACCGAATTCTCTTGGGGTGCGAAGTATTTACGAAGTAGTTAGCCGAACGCCACGGCCTCCGAATTCTCGTGGTGTCCGAAGTAGTTGGCCGAACGCCAAGGCTTCCGAATTCTCTTGGGGTCCGAAGTATTTACGAAGTAGTTAGTCGAACGCCACGGCTACCGAATTCTCGTGGTGTACAAAGTAGTTAGCCGAACGCCAAGGCTTCCGAATTCTCTTGGGGTCCGAAGTATTTACGAAGTAGTTAGCCGAACGCCACGGCCTCCGAATTCTGGTGGTATACGAAGTAGTTAGCCGAACGCCAGGGCTTCCGAATTCTCTTGGTGTCCGAAGTATTAACGAAGTAGTTAGCCGAACGCCACGGCCTCCGAATTCTCGTGGTGTTAGAAGTATTTAGCAAAATATTCATTACAAACCGTATTTAACCGATCCTGATTAACCCGAACCGTATGTAACCGATTTAGCAGCACCCGTAGCTTGACCCACACATACTAATTAAACCCCCTTTGCTCACCGAAGTTTTTACCAGATAAGGTCCTGGGCTACAACCTGAACCCCGCACATTAGCCGCATCCGCCGTCCAGCTCCGTAAACGTCACCCGACCGGTCGTTCCCGTATTCATTCCCGCCGGTAGCTGCAAATAATCCCCAGAGGATCATCGTAGTTCTAAGTATTTAGCGTAGATTAAGATTTCGTAAATAAAGCTTTGTTGAAATTATTGTAAACGAACATACACGAAAACATCCCGTGTTTCATTTCAAAGGAAGCAGACCTTCGAATTGACCCTGGACAGACTGAGTCATACCTCAGCTGGGAAATTAAACTGCGTTACAATACTTGAAACGCAAAATAAAACTAGACTAATGGTCATAGTTGGGGGTAGTGCACCACTAAATATTGATTTAAATCAGCACTGCACTATCACTAAATAAAACTGCAAAAAAACTAGTTTGCACTCTTTTTACCAGCTTTAGTGATGATTGTTATTTTTTTAACTACCACTAAAAAAATTTAGTGATAGTGCAAATTTTTTCATTTCTTTTGAGGATATGCATAAGCAAAGAACATTAAACAAAATGAAATTTTGTAAATAACGGTTTTTAATTTAAAAATTATTGCAACAATTCAAGTTGCACTCAAATGAGTGAAGAAAAAAAAAGTTGCAATAAGCTGATTGCTGTTTTTTAAATCAAACTTTTTTTTTTGAGTGCAAAATTTTTTAACATCACTATCACTCATGTCTAGTGAGGCTGCAAATTTTTAATTCATGATTGCAATATTTTTGTACTATCACTAAGTGTGAGTTGAAACTGCAAAATGAATGCACTACTCCCATCTATACTAATGGTAGAGCAAATCTGCCAAAGGGTTTTGAAAAGTTAGCTCGGGGTTTCGAAATTTCGGGCATTGAAGTTTTTGAAATTTTTTGAAAAGGCGCTTTGACTAAGTTAAAAACAATACACTAAATGTACTCTTAGCTTAAGAATTATTTCAGATGTCTTCAGTTAAATTGTATGGCGATTCTTTTCTTAGAATATATTAACCCTCTTACCGTCATTTTAGGGGGTTAGTTTTGTCCTTTTATCTAACTTTTACACAAGAGTATACTAAAACGGCAGTTTAGAGAGTTAAAATGTTCTACGAATATTTTTGCATCAAATTTCAATATTTTTGCATCAAAGTTAGTGAAAAATATGTAAAATGCTTAATAAAGGAAAACAGTATGAAGTATTTCTAAGCTTAATGGTATATTAGGATTTAAAAAAAAATTTATCCCATTTTTTTTAGAAAAATTTCATTATCTGAGGTCTTTTTTGCCCTCTTTTAAAATAATACGCGTGGAGCTACCAGAGTAGAGGTACACGTGACGTGATAACATTTTATTTGATCCACTGTTCAAACAACGAACTTTACTTACATCTCGTATATGGGTATTTCGACAGAAAAATCTACTTTTTGTCACGTTACGAACTTGTCTTTTAGAACCATGTTGTTCAAATTTTTCCTCTCTTTCACTAAATGTAAAGCTAGTTGCGATTTACACCAAAATACAAAAAAGTAAATAATATTTTCATTATTCTTTGAGAAACAATTAAAAGTGATTAATGTTGTAACGTGACAAAAAGTAGACTTTTCTGTGGAAATATCGGCTCAGCGAATAAAGGCCTAACGAACTAACGCCTAATTTTTCAAAATGAAAGAATGCCTAAACAAGAACGCCTAAGAAGAAAGTGAAAGAACGTCTAACTTTAAAAATGAAGGAAAGTCTAATTATAAAAATGAAAGAAAGTCTAAATTGTTAGGGTTTCTTTCATTATGAATTAACACCTAATGAAAGAAAACCTAACAACTGGAATTAAAAGGGAAAATCAATTGTTTTTATAATTTTAAAACTAATAATTTTCCCTTTTACAGAATGTTTACAAGATAGTGTATGCATTTTGTAAAAGGGAAAACCAATTGCTTTTATAATTTTAAAAACTAATAATTTTCCCTTTTACAGAATGTTTACAAGATAGTGTATGCATTTTGTAAAAGGGAAAATCAATTGCTTTTATAATTTTAAAAACTAATAATTTTCCCTTTTACAGAATGTTTACAAGATAGTGTATGCATTTTGTAAAAGGGAAATCCTCTTGCCAGAAATAATTTCGTAATCCATTTTTAATTATTATATAATTTTTAATGTCCAACACTTATGAATGACTTACTCGTAGTGATAGAAGTTTAACGAATGACGACAACTGATTGCAAAAACATTTGTCTAACCGTAAATACAACTGTTAGTTTTCAATGAATTCACGCATAATAGTAATAAAAATCACACTTTTAGCAAAATGAAAAATCGCCTAACATTAATGAAAGAAAGCCTAACAATCAAAAATGAATAAATATCTAATTAGGCGTTTTTTCATTTTTGATTGTTAGGCTTTCTTTCATTATGAAAAATCACCTAACAATTTTAATGAAGGAATGCCTAAAATATTAGACATTCTTTCATAATGAACAACCGCCTAATTCCTATATAATTTTTTGTTGCAATTTTTAGGCATTATTTCATTTTTTTTTAGGCGTTAGTTCGTTAGGCCTTTATTCGCTGAGCCGGAAATATCGATATCCAACTTATGCGATATTATCTAGTTCCGAATTTATTCGAGTCTCAATGTTCCACACAGAAAAAAATAAAGGTTAAATTCAATTAAAAAATTTGTAATATTCATCAAAAAATTCATAATTTTGCACAAGTTAGCAAATTATTATATATATATATATATATATTAGTTCCTTAAGTTAATACAAGGAGCAGTGGGCCTCTTAATTGCTTGGGCTTTCGGTAATCAGTTGGTTCTGCATCCGATCCTGGAACTGGGGCTGTGAGCGTGGCTCCAGGCGGGCTGGGTAATTTGCCTCATGCCTCATATAGCGAGCCAATTGCTACCAGGTCCCACTGCCAGCCACCCCTAACATGGAAAACAGATACTGGCTAATGGTGGCTATTGGTTATTGAAAGGAGCCAATCACTCGCCTTGACATAGGCACTTAGAACTTGTTAGGAGTCAGACGCCACCCGGAAATTATTAATTTATTATTCGTATCAATTTAATATTTTTTAATATTAACAACATTTTCTGCTGTAATGTTGTTGATATAAGTAAACGTTTAATTAAATTGATAAAATTTTTATTTAAAACTGAATATGTTTTTGAAAAATGATTAATTAAAAAAAAATTGCTAGAATTTTTTCTGTGCAGGTTCCAATAATAAACCGTTCTTAAAAGTCGTCATCACGTTAACGATTCTGCAATCGTAACTATTTAATATAAGTGGTTGATTGAACCACAGCATCCGTTCTTGTATTTATAACCCTCTAGTCTCGGTCGTGCTTGTTTGTCTGTGATTAAAAATTTTTTCAATGAAGTCTTTAGAGGGAAGCGAACTGACATCAAAGTAGTCCCGGGGTAGGTCTTTGGTCGTAGGGAAAGGTTCTAGTTCTAACACATTATATGAATAAGACCTATCACTTTTACATGGGGTTGTCATTGGAGGGGGTCAATTGACACCATTTTACCAGTCACAGATCTATTCTCAATGAACGTGCTTAGTGTCAATTACTAAAATGTAGTATTATTTCAATAAAACAAGTCCAAGAATTAAATTCAAGAACCAAATTTAAGAAAGTACCAAAAAATGTGTCACAGCACCGGTGAAGACTGTACTGAAATTCATTACTTTTTCTACCTTTTTGTTCTTTATAAACCATTACTTTTTCTACCTTTTTGTGCTTCATAAGCCAGTTAGGGATTGGTTCTTCTTTCACTGGCCATGAGCCCTTTCTTTTTGTACTTGTTCTTTTTTCACAAATCCCAGGACCAGTCAGTCTGTTGGACCAATTGACACAAATTTCCCGCAGGGGTGTTTCTTCCAAAATTAAGGTTAAACGAAGGGGCGATACTATTTCGGTGTCCGAGTTCAGAACAGGCATCTTTACGGTGATCTTGTTTGTTTTGTGGTCATGTTTACTCGACAAAAGAATATAAAAAGCTCTCTTCATTAGTTATGTGTCCTAAAAAAAACTCATTGTTGAAACTTTGTTTTTTCAATTAAATTCTTACAAAATTTACATCTGAATTTTCTCAGCATTTACTTGTGCCTACGTTATTCTTACTTAGTCAAATAATATACCCCTTGATTTAAGAAGTTTCCAAAATTCAATAAATTATTTTGTATTCAGATAGTAAGGAACAAAAATATAAATAAAAGAAAATAATCTAATAAAATTTTCAGACTTCCTTCATATCTGCAGTACTCACGTATTCACACACCCATATACACTTTCTGTTTCTTCATCAGAACACATTAGAATTTTATAAGAAATTAAAATTGTTGTTGTTTTGTACCCTTCTTAGACTTGTATTCTTGTGTGTGTGTATGTGTGTGTGTATAGAACGCAATGTTGAAGAGGAAGGAAGCGAACTGTACGGGTAAGTGGAAGACGCAGAAGAAAAAAAAAATATATTAATATAAAGAAGGCTGAATAATTTCTTCGACTTATTACAGAGATACTGGTGATACAAAGTTACACAAAGCCACACACACCCACATAGGAAAACAGCAACAACGGAGAAAAATAAACCTATGCACGCACTAAGTGTGATATATTTTCCAGGATTATATATAAAAAGCAAAAAAAAAAAAAAAATGTTTTATTATCGCATATTCTTTCTATGGAAGGTTTTTTTTGTAATTGTGCCTCTTTTGCTGCTGTCGGGTGAAACTTCTAAAGTAATAGAATTGAAAAGAAACTCATTTAAAAGTGCGAAAAGAAAGGATATTAAAGGTACATACAACAAATAAATAAAAAAGGCAAATACTTATATAAGGATATTATACAAATAACAACAATTTCGACTTCCACAATACTGCATATATACATATGTACAATGTACATACATTTATTAAAAAGGGAACTTTACTTTACCACCCACTTACCGTTTCCCTTACACTTGTATTAGATTCTCGTGCATAATGAGAATTTTTCCTTAAGCAAACAGCATCTGTCTTGTAGAATTTTTTTTTAAACTTTTTTTCTGTTCTCTCCTGAAAAAAGGAAAAAACGGAATGAATTATTTGTTTCGTATTTCACATTTACTGCCTCATCTTGAATTATTACAACGGTTTAATGATTTACAACGCCGAGTATTTATGAACGTGTTCAACTGCGATGCACGATTTGTGCTTAATTTAAGCAGCAATTTTAATATATCTTACAAAACCCGCAATTTTTTTTATTATTTTTCTTTTCTAAAGTTCGTGCCAGATCTCCTTGTTAAGGGAACCAATATTGATTTCCCATTGCAAATAAACTGAGATCGATTCGATCCTCAAAAATAATACGTATGTTTAATCGTGGTGGCTTATTTCCGAAAAGTTTATTTAAGCCAATAGAGGTTTAAAATTTTCGTGTATGTATTAAAATACAAAATTAAAAGTAAATTATTTTCGCTTATAGTGAACAATTCACATCACATTTTAAAGAAATTAATGATATAAATTTGAACATAATTTCACCAAAATTCATTAGGAACTTGTTCAAAATATCTTACAACACAATGGCAAACGGCAAGGTGTGCCAAAGTACTAAGGTGGAAAAAAACTCTTCACGTACAGCTTCTTTGTACAGAAGTTCTTTCTGCTCCCCGGTGCAGTAAAAGCTTCTGGTCATTCGTAAAAAGAGTAAGGGTTGATGCTAGTTCTTTAATACTAACTCCTTTAAGGGTTGACCGAACATTCACGGACCCGGTTGATAAGACTAATTGTTTCGCCAAATTATTTGCAAACAATTCTTACTTACCAGGTAGCAATCAACCCCTACCCGAACACGAAAAATTATCGGTAACTATGCCAAAATTATTTTTTCGGGCTCGAGCTGTTAAACTGGGCCCATGTTCTGTAACTCCCGCGTCGAGAAACTTTTCGATTGAAATGTCTGAAATTAAACAAAAATGCCATATGTTGAAACAAACAGCTGTTTTTCTCACTAAACTGTGTCTGTTACTTTTTTGGCGAGTACTAGCTGTCACATAAGAAAATTTCTCGCCAATTTATAGAAAAAGTGTGTCTGTAATATTTTGGTGAGAAGAAAATCCCGCTTTGAACTGTCAAATAAACTCACGAATAAAAATGGGGCGAGAAAAAATTGTAACACTTAAAAACAATTAAAAATGCAAAATGCAAAGAATAATAATATTTTGTTATTGGCACATTTTTTCATTGTTTAATTATTTTGTTTTTAACATTTTTATAAATTATACGAATGTTTTCAAAGCTCGTTTGCAAACAACAAACATAAAAGTCGCCTTTACATTATTTGGTATAGCCGACAGTTGTATTTTCGCCGCCGTCGTTGAAAATTTTTTAATTTTGGTCGCCGTTAACGATATGTGTTACTGGCGTTCTCAACGCCTGCAATCACACATCACATCGGCTTCGAGTGCAATGTTATGACATTTATAACGTAACGACGTAATCTCTTTTGATAGTTTTTGACATGAGTTACAGACACAGTTTTTTCTCACTTTTCGAGAAACGATGGAGTACTTTGTTTCACAACTTTTCGATGCGAGAAAGTCTCACTACAGTTACAGAACATGGGTGCATAATGCACTGGTTCTTCAGTGTTCTTCGACACTTGTTCGTCCCTTAGCAAATATTTTCAGCACTTTATATCATGCCGGGGAATTTCCAAACTGTTGGAAAGTTGCTAAAGAACGCCAATTACAAAAAAAATTAGCTACTTAAAACCTGGGACATTACCGTAGAGGTCGCTCTATTAGATATTTACTGACCATTTCATCGGAAAAATGGTGCCCTTCCATTCTTGATTTTGACGAAAGTAAGGTTATTGCTTTAGATATTTCCAAGGCATTTGACAGAGTTTGGAATGGTGCTCTCTTCTCAGAACTTGTTACAGTTGGTGTTGCTTATAGTTTCTCTTGATTTATATCGAGCTTTCTCAGATATCGCACAATAAAATTTGTTAAAGATGGGATTTCGGCAAACGAGTTCAAGATTAATTTAGGGGTACCGCAAGTTGCTGTCTTTCTCCTACTCTATTTCTTATTTTTCTAAATGACTTAAAAACCTACATATATACTCTTTTGCAGATGACAGCAAGCTTTGCCATTCATATTCATGTGATTATAAACCAAGCGTATCCGATGCTCTTGCTATGAGGCAGTACATGAATGTCACGCTTGGCCCAGACCTCGACATAATCTAAGAATGGCATCGTGCGAATAGGGGGTCGATTTTAACGCCCGAAAACCCGAATGTTGTGTGCTGACGCATAAAAATGCGACTAATGAAGGTGCCTTACCTGTATACATGGGTAGCATAATTATTGAGAAATCAGAATCTCTTCATGTTCTGACATGAAGATACAATATGATATCCGATAGTCAGAACATATATTCAAGGTGTCGAAAGAAGCATTCAAGTGCCTCGTTTTTTTAAAACGGTGCAAGATATACTTCACTCCATCTGATGTCCTTTCTGTACAAGATCTATTCTAGAGCTTCTCGACCGCGTGTAGGAGAGGGCGAAGGTTCTCATAAGTGACAGTAGGGTTCCACTTATTTATCCCGAAACCCGTACGCTTGTTCGAAATACACGTTTTTCCTTAAGAGCTTAACCTTTTGTGGTCGATTGGCCGGTGAATCGTACAACGCATTACAAGGAAAATTTGTTTTTTGGACGGACTGTTTCTATGTGAAATAAACTTCCTGCGAAAGGCTTCGCTCTCACTTTCAACATGAATAAGTTCAAGTCAAATATTCACTATTCCCTCTATCATTTTTCCCATAAAAAATTTCCTAGTTCTAACACACAATGCAATGCAATAGAAGGGGTCATCCCCTGGTGCTAAAGAAAACAGATTCAAAATTAATACAATTGCGATGTAGTTAAAAGATTAATTTCAAAATTTTTTTAATTATTTAAACAAATACATATGGAAAACAGACATAGTGTTCCGATCACTAAAAAAGTACAAAATGTATTTTGGATATACAAGGACTACACCGTATCATTCAAAAAAGTAGAATTTACATCGACCAAAAAATATTTCAATATTTCAATATTAATATATAGGGCAACCAAAAAAAAGCAAATGCTTATTTTTTGGTTTACAAGATAGAAAGATTTTGATTGCACACAAGTTCCGTTCATAAAAAAACAAAGAAAATATCGGCAATATCGGCTTTTTTTAGTTATTTTTGCGATATCGGCTTTTTTTAATTATTTTTTCCATTTTAAGATAATATTTCATTTTTTTCATACGAAAAAAAAACTTATTTAATAAAGTTCTGCAAAAATCGTTATTATTATTTTTTTAAGTGCAACTTTTTTTTATATTTACTAAAAAATCAACAATTTCTGTGCTGTAACAACTCTGGTTAAAAAGTCGTTCAACGTTATGGTAACATTTTGTAACCTCGTGCGCAAAGTACAGGTCGCAATTTTAAAGATAATTTAATGAAATTTGTTACGTAGGTTCTAATTGGCACAAGGGCGAATCGGTCCATTATTTAATATAGCCCCCATACAAGCTGTTATCTGGAAGAGGGTCTTTGTGTCCACTATCAAACCAATTTTAATGCAATTTAAGACATATGTAGATAGATCCATATTTATATGGACACCTAAGGAATGCATTTTTTTAAAAATAGGACCACGATGGGCCCGTCAGTAACTATTTAACCGATTTTAATGAAATTTAAAACATAGATAGATCCCTATTCATATAGCCATACACTCTCGAAACTTGTTTTTAAATACTGTGGTGTTGGGTATCCTACGGGCGGGCTTGACCGACTATACTTTCTTACTTGATTTTTATGCAGCTCTGTCTTAGCGGTACTGTAACGTACTTTTTATAGTGTTGTGTATAATTTTTATGTGTTTATGTTTTTAGTATTTAGCCATTTTATCAAATTATTTTATTATTTGCTTGTTTAAATTCTTTTCTCTCGAAAACTCCATAGCTGTATTCTTACGATCAAATTCCTCAGTCTGTAACGTCTTTTACCATCATACTTTGTAACGTCGTATTTCTTTTTAAATATAGTTTTTGTATAAAGTAACGTCTGTCAGTTCCCCTTCTCTCTGTTTTTGGTATAGTAACGTCTTATTTTTTGCTTTTTTAATATAGTTTTAGCTATTAAGAATTTATCTGTATATCAAATATTGTTAATTTCTGCAAATTTTGGGGTTTTACACGAAGTTGTACCAAATTGGAAACAAAATATCTTACATTGGTTTTCTAAGGGAACATAGTTATGGACCGTAAGAAAAATGTCCCGTGTTTCAGGGGATATAGGAGGCAGAGTTAATAAAAAATTTAAATCAGTTTCATTAAAAAATGAAGGATTATCGGTACTAACAGATATTGGGGATATTTTGAGAGGCAAGCGGAATTGTGAGTCCAATCGTATAAAATATACTTCAGAGCAAATACTCAATTTTAAATATGCTCCCTTAACATCTGTAGACAAAGGAAGGACTTTTTCTATGTACAAGAACTTGCTGACTCCAAACAGACATAGTTTTCTGTTCGAAAATTTATTGCATCAACTTATAATTTACTATAACAACGTAAGTGAATTAAGTAGAAAATAAACACGTTTAAATTGCTTTTTTTAAATTTTAACAGCTTATTTTCATGTATTTAAACGCTTTTTTTAAGAGCTTCAAACTGTATTTTTAGTGCTTTTTTTGGTTGCCCTATTAATATATAATGATAACAAAATAACCTTTTGCAAATTTAAGACACTGAATGGCACCAAATTGCAATTTATTGTAACTGATCAAGGTTCTTGGAAGAAAGAGTTTTTTTCTTTTTTACTACAGAGATATAACATTTTAACCATGCCCTTCTAGAGCATCAATAAAAAAATTCTTTGGCTTCTAATACGAGAAAACATTTGTGAGTTACAACTCGTAAAATACTTAAAAACCTCTATATTTGAATTTCTTTTAATATTTTCATAAATTATTCAACTAAATCACGTTTTAAACGTGGAGCTAAAAAGAATTGTACTCGCATTGTAATTATTAGTTAGATAAACATTTATTAGCATTTTTCATTAGTACAATTTTGGCCAGTTTCAAATAATTTGTATAGCTTAAACAAATTTGCAAATAAAATTTTATAAAATAGATAAATATTTTAAATAAACCGATATGCGGTAGGTTAAATAAAATCGTTGATGTTTAAAAAAAAGCGAAAAAGCATATATTGTAAACCAAACAAATAAAGCCATAAAAATTCCAACACATTCTGGCAATTTGGCTCATCGAAAATGGCAAACAAACGAACCATCCCAATCAAATATCCAGCCAGCCAAATAGTCACTTGGACAGTCAGCCAAAACTGAACCAAAATCATACAACAAACCAAATACACTGACAGATGGACAGACGGACTTAAACATTTAATTCCGAAAACGTATTTGCAAATCGTAAGATAAAATAAAACAAAAAAATTCCAAATAAAAAAATTCCTAATTTGAGTACGTGTCTAAAACACAAACGCAAAATCGTCAAACGTTCAGACAGACGACGGACGGATTGCATAAATTTAGCAAAATATAAAGTTAAAAGAATGCAAAACGCATCTGTCCGTCCCTTGATCCCTTCAGTTGTACGCACGGACAAGTTTAATAAGGGGAAATAGAAAATACGAAAAATAGAAATCGCAGAAAAAGTTAAAATAAAATAAAAATAATTAAACACATTGCACTACGACTGCAAATCACTCTCATTTTAGTTTGACAAGCGGCAACGGGCAATTTGGCGTTGTGGATCACAATTTTTACTTTGGGGCTCTTTTTCATTTTCTAATATAAAATGCAATTTTTAGGAAAAGAAAATTCACCCCAAAAAAAATTTTATATAAAATTGATATAACAATTTCTAGGATAGTATCAAAATCCCGAATTCTTATACTTAATAAGAGAAGATCTTAGCTGGCTACGCAGATATATTTTAGTTACCAAAGCCTGTGTCTATTATATCATAGAGGTGAAAATCTTTGCGGCCAGCCGAAGGCCTGCTATGTGGTGAAGCTTTAGTAAGCGAACCCAGTGTTCGTTGAACCATAGAGGAAAAATCCTTACGCACGGTCGAAGGCCTAACCCTGCTTTCTACAACCAATTTTCAAAGCAAACTAGAATTATAAGATTTCTAAAAAGATAGTGTGGTTACTATCGAAACATGTCAAATCAACCTGTCCGTGAACGTGGATTCGATTCCAGCGGCAGTCACAAATGAAAAACCATCAATGGATTTTAATTGATTTCATGTTGTAAAATTCCTCTTTCTTAAATATAATTTTATGAAAATTAAATTCGATGAACTTTAGGCGGATTAATATATCAAAATTTGGATTTAAAACCATAAACAGTTCAATAAAATAACCACAATACTAATTGTAATTATTATAATTATTCGGGATATTAAAATTCAGGATTTTAAGGTTCGGGCTAGGGTTTCTAATTTCTCGGACATTTTCTATTCCCGGGAAAAGAAATAAAAAAATCTTATTCCCGGGAATCCCGGGATTTTTAGAATAAAACAATGATTTCAAGACACAGGTTTTTACTTTTTTAAAAGAATATCTATGTAAATACAACAGTCTAAACAAATTACCTTAATTAAAACTATAGAAAACGAAAACAAAACCAAATTCATATTTACATATCTGTGGTATTTTGACAAAACATCTTAAGTCGAGATAAGATAGCAAAAAAGTTTTTAAAAAAAAACTCGGTGAAAAAATAATTTTTATCAAAGAATAAAATAAACCAAAATTAAAGAAAAAATTTTAAAAACGTAAACAAAAATGTATTTTGAATGAAAATTCGTATGATTAACAACATATGTTTCACCTTTTTAAATTTGACTTAAGATGTTTCGTCAAAATGTCACAGATATGTACATATTATATATGTATGTAGCAACTTGGTAAAATGAACTTTCTTTTAAGAAAAAATATTTTAGTATTATTAAAGCATTTAAAAGCTCATCAGAGATTCTATTTCTAATCCTTCTTGATATGTATATTGCCTGCTACCGAAAACGTAATCTCGTTTTCTACAGACGTTGGTTTTATAGTAAGAAGCGCATCATACAGAGATTTTAAATTTGTTGGCCCGTGACTTCATAGACGTCAAATTCTTTTTTAAAATATTATTAGGCTTTTGTATTTTCTTTACATTTATTTTTTTAATATTTGATATAGTCTTTTCAATGTGTTCTTTAAAGATAGTAGAAGGTTCATCTAGTGTTAGTGATGGTGTATCGTGTTTTCATTTTCTACTTCAAGAAGCTTTTTAGACATTTCATCAGCAATCAAAGAGACCGTTGATTTATTGGCGAAGGAAAATTAGTCCGATTGTAGGTAGTTTTTGGTAACTTAACGATGCTAACATATACAAATTTCAAAAAATTAAATTTTAAATTCCCGAAAATACCCGAAAAAAAATTTCCAGGGACTAATTTTAAAAATGTGTCCCGGGATTCCCGGGAATTTTTTCCCGCGTAGGAACTCTTAAAACAAACCCAAATTTTTAATATAACTTTCTATGTGCTTTTTCAATTTTAATTTTTTTGGGGTAAAAATTCATTAAAATGATTAAGGTGAAGAAGAAGAAGAAACATAACACCAAATAAATTACCATAATGTAGAATTACCCTTAATTTAGGGTCATATTTCATTGTATTTTTAGAGCTATTTTTCTTTTTTTTTGGGTTAATTTTCATTAAAGAAATGGGGTCATATTGCATTACGAGCCCCAAATTTGGAGTCAATTTAAATTTTTTTTCGGCCATATTTCGCAGCGCCTTTTACAACAGGCTGGATTTGATACTCCCTTGGATATAATACTTCTCAGTCTTGTAGAGTCCCTTGTGTTGTCTATAAATTCGGAGGAACTTTGACATGAGCTTTTTTTACGACTAGTACAGCGTTCTTAAAGGCTTTTAATTTGTCACGGTATGGCTGCCACGATTTATGATTGACAGAAGTGTTTAAGAATTTACCTAAATAATAAGAGAGAAACATTTTCTGTTAATTTCGATAGCGTTCTCTACTATTTCTTCAAGACCAGCGATTAAATCTCGACCAGTGGCATGTTCTTAAGGTAATGCTTCAAGCTCTCATTGTACTTTCGGTTCTTCTCGGGTTACTGTAAAGGATTTGTTTCCTAAGAATATTTATTTATTTATTTATTTACTAGAGAATATAAAGTCTAATATCGAAGAGAATTCAATCGTGGTCTGATAGAATCTTTTTATTAGATACGCTCCACACACAGAAAAAATACCAATGTTAAATTAACATGGCGAAATGTTGATTGAGAATCATAGTAAATTTCTGCAAAGGTATGCCCTTTATTTATATTTTTCATTATTTCATATTAATTTTAAATGAAAAATATTAAAATAACCTTAAATCACGTTTATTTAATATTATTTACTGTTAAAATAACATTGTTCAATATTGAATCCATAAAAACCTGTTTTTATGTATAGACTCTATTTAAAATTATTTTGGATTCATGTTTATTTTAAATGAAAAACGTTAAAATAAAATTGTTCAAAATTAAAACAATAAAAACCTGTTTTACTTGCTTTGTATAGAAAAAAAACAACACCATTTTTTTATTTTCATGTTTAAAGTATGTTATAAAAAGAATACAATTCCCATATTCTTTTAGTTAAAACTATTAAGTTAGGTAGTACATCAAGTTTTCAAAGTAGAATGATGACGAAACCCATATCGGGTCATTCTGCTGGTGCTTCTGTTAACAAAGGGGAATACAAATAAGTGAAACATGTATTACAGGGCTAAGTGTTTTGAATTATTCTTAAATAAATACATATGTTGTCTCTGAAGCTTCTTCTGACTGTTATATCACACTCAAACTCATTTGATTCTACATGAAATTCATGTTGTTTCAACTTGAAATAACATTCATTCAACGTGATTCGGATTGTTATTTCAGTATAAATGACATTTTGCTTTAACTTTACTGCAATGTTGAATTAACATGAATTATAGTTATTTTTAAAGAAAAAAATGTTGTTCGCAAGTTATTGTAAAATCATGTTAAATTAACATGAAGTAACTATGAACCAAAATCACCACCGAAAACGGTAAAATCAACCTTGTTTTCGAAGATTTTACCTTGATTTTTTTCTTTGTGCACATATCATTCTTAAGCTTCGTACAGACGATGGTCAAATCTTACAATATTGGTAAGCAGCGTTGCTTAAATTGCATTAAAATTGGCTAAAATGTCTTACAACTGTGTGAACATTGTAAGCTCATTTGTATTTGCAGAAGTGCAAAATTAATGCATCTGAAAATTGCACCATTGTCAGAAAAATATTGCTGTTGGCAACGCCTGCTTACAATATTGTAAGATCTGGCCATCGTCTGTACAAAGCTTTAGATATACTTATCATTATTGATAAGGTTAATAAACAGATTGCTTAAAATTAAAAACACAGAGCAATCTAGTTTTCTGCCAAAACTATCACACAGTGTAACATTATTGAAGTCATCGAGTGCAAACCATTTTTCTCGAAGCACTTATAAAAATTAACAAACCCTTAATTTCGGTTTTGGAAAATGTAAAAAAAGCATTTCACAGTATTATAATGCTCTGAAGAACTATGCATTATAATAAAGGGAATATTTTTTCAGCTATGTGCAAAACATGGTAAAAAAGATAAAGTTTTTCGACATTGTAGCACTTTCGAGACACTATGTGCAGTTTTTTTTAAATTAGTTGATTTCACATTTATTTTGAATTCTTATGGGTTTATGAGATAAACCCATGTGAAAAATTCCATGTTCTTCGGAAAAATCAAGTTTTAGCCCAAATATACATGAGGCAATAAAATCCTGACAACAGCTAAAACTAGCAAACAGCCAAAAGGGGCTTGGTAAGTTTCGATAAATACTTTGAGAAATTCCACACTGCATTTTATGGTGTTGCACTGTTTTCTTTCCAATACTTTTGGTCTAGTTCTCAACTGGTGTTCAGAACATTCCACTCACAGTGCCTGTACGAGCAGTGCATATGCATTTAAAATTATCTACTGACTCAATGGTTACGGAGTTATCAGCCAGCTCGTGTAACTTTAAAATTGTAAACTTCAGTTTGTATCCACCAAGACTTGCGTCGCAAAATAACATAAAGTACATAGAGTACCTGGAACAAATAAAGCAAACTTTTATGTTTTTTTTCGAATTATGTCAGATTTGAAAAAAAAACTTTTATACATAAAAATATAAGTTTTTAAAATATTTGCCAAAAATAAAAATTTAATTGATTAAGAACAATTGTGATTTTAAGTTGAACTGTTAATTTTTAATTTTTGATATTTTTTTAGTTAGGCTTTAATTTTCATTAAATTATTTTTACTGAAGGAAGGAAAAATAGAAAAAATACGAAAAAACAAAAGAAAATGGAGGCAACATGTAAATAAATTGAAAAATGATAATTACAGCAAATTTCGAACCACCAATACCATTGTTAAAAGATTGATATTTTACTGTTGGCTGGCAGACACCGCAGTGGTGCAGAGGTTAGAACGTCAAAGAATTCTAATGAAAAAATGTGGGGATTCTTGAAACATATAAATTCAACCCGCGTTCGAGCCCCAGCTCAGCCAAGAAAATTATCAATAAATTTTAATAAAGTTACATGTTGTAAAAATTTCTTCCTTCAGTAAAAATAATTTAATGAAAATTAAATTTGATGAACTCAAGTCTAACTAAAAATAATATCAAAATTTAATTGTTTAATTAAAAAATCTAAATTTGAAGAACATCGGTTCAATCTGTTCCTAATATTTATGGTAAACAAAGATATTAAAAACGTGTAAAAGTTAAATTTCAAATCGCAATTTACTTTTTATAGTTCTTTAACTTTAAAATTCCAAAAACATATTTCCCCTTATGCAAAAAAAGTTAAAGTTCATATTAGTTAACCAATACATTAGACCTATACACTTTTGCTGGGCCTAATGTGTTGGTTAACTAATGTGAATTCTAACTTTTTTTGCTTAAGGAGGATTGACTTTATATC
This sequence comes from Pollenia griseotomentosa, assembly GCA_963931875.1. Lineage (NCBI taxonomy): Eukaryota > Metazoa > Arthropoda > Insecta > Diptera > Polleniidae > Pollenia > Pollenia griseotomentosa. Next base: position 142,486,191 of record OZ007560.1, on the reverse strand, counting down.
CACTTGAATCTTTCTTATCAATCCAATTGTTTTGTTTAACATCCTGTAGTTATTAAATAAACCGTTTATAATTGCGACTGTGTCATTGCCATCGCTTCGTTACTCCTCGTCCAACGTATAAGTACTGAATGGATCCCAAATACATACAAGTGTCATAAATGTCTATGAGTTCGCATTATAATGCCCACGATAGACAATAATTTTCCATTTAGTATGATGAGCAGATTTACATGCAACGAATGCACTTGAATGCAAACAACAGTTTTGCCAGTAAAATCAGTAAAATGCAATTTGTTTCTTATAAAGCAAATGTTGATAGAATTGACAAACAAGAAACCCTTTCACATCTGGTAACAACACTGTAATTCAGCACCTGAATTTCTAATTAAAAAATTGTTGGCTTCGAGCGCTTCAAAAATAATTTTTTTTACAAGCGCCTAAAGAAAAATGTTTAACTTTACTTAAAGGTAATATCATTGCGGAGTTTCGGTTTTTTTTAGTAGTTTCAATAAACTAAACCGTTTTTGAGTTACGCCAATATATGTTGTGCAAAAACGAGAGCTAACCAAAGAAAACGGTTAGCACCATTGGATTCAGCATACCCGAATTATGTTAAAACGCCAGGTACCCGGCTTGTCGCAAAAAAGTGACAAACTCTAGCACAGAACCAGTCTGTTGGAACAGTTGACACAAACTTCCCGCAGGGTATAACTTAATTTGAGTTGCTCTTATATTAATTCTAGACATTACATTGCACATCGAATTGGTATTTAGTAGGGTATTCATTTAATTGGGCTTTTGCTTTAATCGGTTAATCGCTCAATTAATTAACCGAGGTTTTGGTTTAATCGGTTACTAATCGGCTAATTTTGTTATTGATCGGTTAACCGATTAATAAAGTTTTGTTATAAATTAGTTAATTTCAATTAATAAAAATGCAAAATTATAATTCATAAATATGAAAAACATATTTCATAATTTATACATGATATTTTTATGTATTTATTAAAAAATAAACTGTGAGATTTTTTTATTAACTATTTCAATAGTTTAAGATCTTATAAAATAATCTTTTGGAAAAATAATTTGATTTAAATGTTTAGGATTTAAGCGATTATTTCCTTTAGTTTTGATAAAACTTGACTCGGAAAAAATTCTTTCAATTATCGAAGATGTTGGAGAAATCGGAAGCAACCCATAACACAGATAAAAAGAAGATTCCGCATTGCACATGTTTACAAAATTCAACTGTTTAATATGAAGTCACTTAAGCATATTATACACATGTTTATTTGCTTGTATTTCTATATTTTAGCTGTAATTATACGTTTATGTGACGTAGATGCACAGAATATGCGTAGATAAAATATTCCATTGATTGTTTGTGTTACAATCGTGAGTTTCTTCTATTGTGAGGTCATCATCTGACTCATCCTGGCAAAGCACAGCACCGAACATTCTGCAAAAAAATGTATATCCGAACCCTTATTTTCTGTTTTTGTACTGTATTTTAAGAATGTATTGCTCGAAGGAAATATATTGTAGCAAAAAATATTTTCCAAACATATACCTTTTATATATGAGACGAAACAAATAATTAAAAACACAAAAAATATTTTATAATACTACAAATAACTAAAAATATTTGATACATCGGTTAATCGACTGAAATTAACCGGTTTATTCGTTAATCGAAAATTGCCCGATTAACGGTTAACCGAATGAATACCCTAGTATTTGGCCTTCTTTTAATAGGATGAGTCTTGTGGTGTCTCATCTCCTTAAGCGGGTATAGTCACCATTATTTAAAGCATTTTGAGCTGATAGAATTGGATGGCACCTAAGCCCATTCGAATATTTTGCAATCCCCGTTTTTAATGATGTCACATCGAATTATTGTTAACATACCATGGGGCTCTGTGACACTTCTAAGGATCTTATTCTGGCGTCTTTGGATTTTTTCTATGTTAGAGGCCGAGGCAATGCCAATAACTGAATGCCGTAGTAGCAAACAGCAGGTGAAATTTCTTCCAATTTTTTGAGTTCCTTTTCAAAATAACTCTGTTATAAAATATTGAATAAAATGATGTTGCAATTAAAATTTGTACAAAGACTTTTTAGCACATTCGAAAAATTTTTTAATTTAAAAAAAATAGTTTATTAAAAAGTATTAATTTCCACATTCTATTTTTTGAAATTATAAATTTTAATTTCCTTTTTAAACTTTTTAACTTTTTAAGTCTTTAATTCCTAGAATTCGTTATTTTTTGTTTCTTTGAAAGAAAGAAAAAATTAATTTAATTAAATTCATTCAGTTTAAAACTAAGAAAATCAAAATAAATCTAAACAAAAGCAAATCAGTTTTATTTTACAAATCCCCAAGGATCGTTTACAATTTCAGTATTTGGTTTGAAAGTTGTCGTAACATGTCATACGAGAAATGTTTTATCGCTGCTCAAATTTCAATCCACAACTAAATTAGAATTCGGCTATTTCCAAATGAATTTGTTTAGTATTTTTTAGACTTTTCTAGAAAATTGACTTAAACCAATTTCCCCAAAGATTTGGCAGATGCAAAAAAAACAAAACATGACAGAAAACAACTCCAAGATAATTTTGCCTTCAATTCCAATCTTTTTTCTTCGTTTTGATTGAGTTGCTTGATGTTCAAGTGGATGTGTTGGCTGTTGTGTTGTGCCGGTGGCAGTTGTTGGTGATGATGTTATTTCTTAATTCAATTGTGGTTGAAAATAGAAATATTTTTTTTTTTTTTCTTTAAAGTTTGAGCTGATGATACACAATTCAGTCGAAATTGAAATGAAGAAATTGTGTGGTTTACGGTTACGGTTTTTGCTTGTTTTTTCCATTTTTTTATTTCAAATGTTTATATGTTTTTGTTACCATAAAGAAAAAGTTTGTTTTTAGAATTTTGTTGTTAAAATCTTTTTCTAAAAAGTCTTTTTTATTGTTATTTTTTCGGAAAAACAAGAAGTTTTTGTTTGGTAGGCTTGTTTTTCTTTGCCAACAAAAAAGGGGAGATTCCTTGTACTCAATACAGTTTTGATTGCTTTTGACAAAACTTTAAGCAACAGAAAAAAAAAATCTAAACAACTTTAACTATTGTTTATGAATGTGGTTTAAGTACATGGAGAGAAAAATCGTGTTTAACACGCAGATTCTTATTTAATAAAAGATTTATTTTAACTTCAATTTTTATATTTAACTTCTTACTCTCCTGAATTTTTAACAAACATATAAAATGACAAACATCTAGATTATTTTATATATGGGAACTGCAAAGTCGTGCCCTCCCTGCTTGTCATATTTTCATCTTTAAACTATTTCTACTTATGTACCTATACACATCAAATATTCGTCTTTCTTTTATTTTCTTCTCTTATATTGCTCCTATTCTGCCTAATATAGATAGATACATATCTAGATGGCTATAAGCAACACGATCCAGAGGACCTTTTGTGCAGCCAATGTATCTCGCCATATCAAAATCATACGAGTAAAGCCTAGTGAAAGATCAGATATCACAGCTGGGCTTATCAGTTGACCCCAGAAAAAGTTCTGTCTGGTAGTTCTTAAGGCAGGACAGTAGCAGAGCAGATGGTTTGACGTTACGTCATTAACCTCACAAAGTCTGCCAAATATTGTTCCTGGAAATTACACTGTGATCGAAATTGATATTTTTTTTAGACAAGCTGGGCACTTGTCGTTTTAACCTAATTCGGGTACGCTGAATCCAGTGGTGCCTCTCCATTTTTTAAGAGGGATCCCAAACAAAATGTTCAATGCAGACTAGAAATATATTGAAGAAAAAGTCCCATAAATGCCCAGGAGTCGCCCCTAGTAAGATAAAATGTATGACCGACCTCAATTAGTTTTTTGTCCTTAACATTTTCTCGAGACATACTTGCCCCTTATCACCACTTCTTAGGGAGGCTCCCATACAAATATTGCGTTTTATTAAATTCTTAAATTAATTAAAATTTTTCGACTTTTGTGAATAAAATCAAAAGTTGGTAACAGATTTTAATCATTTATGGCTTATTTTGTTTGCAAGTTTTTATACGTTTTTTATTCGTCTAAAAAAATTAGAATCCTAGCTGCCTTTTCCAATTTTTTATAAATTTTTAAATAACAAAAATTTCGAAATTTTGATAAAAAAAATTATTATTATTTTTTTCCAAAGAAAAAATTATGTTACGACTGCTTTCTTAGTGCGTTTTTTTTTAGTTATTTTTATAAACTAAGCCGTTTTTGAGTTACGCGAATACATGTTGTGCAACCTCCTCCATTTTTGAAATAACGGTATCTCTCGAAAACAAGAGCTAGCCTAAAAAAAACGGTTAGCACCATTGGATTCAGCGTACCCGAACTATGTTAAAACGCCATGTGCCCGGCTTGTCTATTTTTTCAACTGGCACAGTGTTATTAATTTATTTTATTGTTAAAGTTAGGTAACAACTATTTCCATTACGTCATAAATGTCTATAATCCTTATGGTGAGCTGAGGGCGCCTTATATACATATTATTATTATTTCCTTAAAATATTTAAGCCCCAAGAAAGCCTTTGGTATTGTTTCTTTTAATTTTTAACGCTACATTACGCCTTAAATACAATCCTTTGGAATAAAAGGTTTCCTTAGCTACCATTATACCTAAGCCAGAAAAACATTATACAAATGTTGAGTCATATAGGCCAATAAGCTTATTATATAAAGGGTGTTTTTTTAAGCCCAATAGAACTTGAAATTGTAAAAAATAACACAAAAAATTAAATTGTAATCAAAATTTTTTTTTTTATTCGAAAGATCAATACGTGACATTAACATTTGAAAATGATTTCGGGCATATGGGCACCGCGGCTGTTCTTGACGAAGCGCATTCTGGACGTCCAATTTTGGGCCACTTTTTCGAGCACTGCTGGCCGTATGTCACGCATAACACGAACAATGCTGGCCTCCAAGGCGTCAATTGTTGCTGGTTTATCAGCATAAACCAGTGACTTCACGTAGCCCCACAGGAAATAATCGAGAGGTGTCAAATCGCACGACCTTGGAGGCCAATTGACAGGTCCATTTCTCGAAATCAACTTATCGCCAAATTTTGATTTCAATAAGTCGATGGTTGTGTTCGCCGTATGGCACGTAGCGCCATCCTGTTGAAACCACATCTCCTCCGGATCAATGTCATCCATATTTTCAAACAAAAAATCATTGATCATGGTGCGGTAACGATCTCCATTGACCGTAACGCGAGCTCCGGCCTCATTTTTGGAGAAATAAGGTCCGATGATGCCACCAGCGTGAAAACCGCACCAAACGGTGCATTTTTCTGGATGTAATGGAGTCTGTAGGGTCTCTTGTGGATTGGTCTCGCTCCATATGCGGCAATTTTGCTTATTAACAAACCCGTTAAGCCAAAAATGCGCCTCATCGCTGAACACAATTTTGCGATATAAGTTGCGCGAATCGACGACTGATTTTCAAAGTAAATTTGGATAATTTCGTAGCGTTGTTCAAGCGTGAGTCTATTCATGATGATTTGTCAGAGTATACTGAAACGATAAAAAAAAATATTTCATCAAAATTTAATTTTTTGTGTTACTTTTTACAATTTAAAGTTCTATCTAGCTTAAAAAAACACCCTTTATTAAGTTTTAACTCCGATTCTAAAGGAAAATGAATTAACTTCAAATCATCAATTTGGACTTAGAAGAAAACAAAGCACAACCAAGCAAACGCATAGACTAAAAAACGACATTACAAAAACGTTTTAAAATTTTTTTTCAAGATTCTGATCGCATGTTTTTCATTGGCAGGACGTTAACTTAAGAATTGGATTTGATAAATAATTTTTTGTTTTATATATATCTCTGGCAAATAGGAAAAAGGGCTTAGGTTGACTTAAGCTAAATTTAAGCTAATAGCGCTTTTTTAATCTCCATGCTTAAAAATATCCATAGACAAAACTTTAATTATTTTTACAACTTTTTAAGAAGTTATACCAAAATTACTTTACTTATCCTTTATCTTTGGAATAAAAACCTAAGCTTTCCTCCGATCTGTGACATTTGAAATAAGAATAGCTGATTATATTAGAATAGGAGAACATTTTCAAAAGTCACCTTTAAAGCTTAAAGTTGCACTCCTCTAAAACTTAAAAATAGGCCTTAGCACTTTTTTCTTATTGACTCAAATAATAAATTCCATAAATGAACATATGTTTATTAGAGCGACTCAAAAAAAATTGATTTTGTAACCCCTCTGAAAATAAAGCTTGATATGTTTTATGCTGTTTCCCAAAATATTTTGGTTCTATTTATTTTTAAGTCTAATATTATAAATTTATGGTGCACTTGTCATAATTAGATTAATAAGTTTTTAATTAAAAAATTTATATTTAAAAACTTAAGTTTATCACCAGGTTATTATAATTGAAAAATGAAAAAAATGTATACCCATATTGCCTTTATTTACAAAAAGATAAAACATATCGCGATTTTCGCGTTTTATGTGAATAATTACAAAAAAAATTAGCTTAAAAATTATTTTAAAACAGATTCTATTTGAAAAGCAGAACATTATTTTTACGTACGTAGAATTTGTATGAAAATCCGAAACGAAAATATTTATTTAGTTAAATAACTCAATAAGTAGGTCGCAAGTGGTTAAGTTTTATACACCATTGGATGCTGCTTCAAAAACTCTTTTCGATAATATCAACTTTTATTTGTAGCATCTTAGAGCAAAGTATAAAAAAATTCGAAAAACTGAAAAAAATCCCTTTTTTAAAAATGGTCCAGCTCACGGATGGTCAACGCTAGAGCCAAAATATTTTGGCTTTTCAGAAAGATTACAAAAACACTTTTTTCAGCTCCATACAAGGTGAGTCGGTGTAATATATAAACTTTAAAACAGCAGTCGAATATGTATTACCGTTGGGAGTAACTTTAATTTGTTAAAGCTAAAAAGATGGAGTCATTTATAAAATCGACTTTTATTCTTTAAAAGGCGGAAGTTAGAATGCTCGTATTGTATTCAGTTGAGATCACTTCAAATGTGGCAATAGAAATATATATAATACCGGTTTCAGATATGCACCTTCATTAGGTTGTACGCAATAAATTACATTATTGAGCACAATTATCCATATAAAACTGCAATTTAGTTATTGCTCAATTAATAAGAAATTGTTATAAATATTGGGTAAAATTAAAATTCGACCCTGCCACAAATGAGTTTAGTGAGCAAAGCACAAATTACTTAACAAAGTGTTAATTATTGTTGCCGACAACCATATTATACTTAAATTAGTCCTCCGTCAAGAAGTTACAGCCATATTATGGCCTCAGATCATATTGTTGTTAATAATAACTAAAATATGTTTAGCACTTATAATAGCATGGTTGTTTTTCAACCATAGCATGTTGCTCTTAGCACATAGGAAAATAGTATTTTTAATTAAAAAAGAAATTATTTTCATATTTAACGATAACATGTTTAAAGTCAACCATGATATGGTTGTGGCTTCTGGACGGAAGGATAATTTAACTATAATATTGTTGTAGGTGACCATAATATGGTTTATTAAACATAATATGTTTAAAATTTTCTTTAAAAATAGTTTGTTTGCAGGTGACCATATTAAAACATGTTTTCTCAGCGTAAATGTTTAGTTCTTTTAGCTCTATATTTTTTAGTTTTATGGTATCAAAACAAAACAAAACAACATTTAAAATTCGGTTAAACCGCTTTCTTATCAGGTGAAACTTTCTCCCAGAATTTGATTGTGGCTAGCCCCAGTTGTAATAATAACGAAAAACAATCCATATCCCAAAAACAATGTGCAACTACTTAATGATTTTGAATAAAAAATTTTTTCAGTGTAAAACACAAAACTTTAACAATATACAAGTGGTATTGCTTGATTGCCTTTTTCGGTGTTTTTCAATCATTAAGTATCATTGAGAGGAAAGCACACTCACTTGTTTGGATTATACTTTTTTCGTTATTTTCAACATCTTTTAAGTGGTGCCAATCTTATGATATTTCCAGTCGTCCAACCAACCAAAATTCCGTTTCGTTCGAAATATAATGTATTCGAATTTATTGTAATTTTATTCAATTGACAAATCGGAAATGTTTAAAAAAAAAATATATTTATTTATTGGGGTATGAACTGAAAGTGGGTGGTAATTTTGAGGGTAATTTTATATAATTTCGTTTGCTACTTGAGCAAAAAACCATACTACAAGAGCAAAAAATATAACAACTACCATAATAAATTATGGGAAAATCTATAAATTACTTTAATTACTTGTTATTGTGGAAACTTAAAACCCAAAAAAAAACAAGAAAAAATACGCACAAACTTTTGTATACAGAAAGAAGTTGGTTTTTTTCGTTAAAGAAAAAAACTTTTTGAATTTTTAACTTTTATAACATTAAATAAATTATTTTGTTCCTAAATAAGAAAATATAAAGAAATGTTATTTATGGCTGTCAATAGAATATAAATGTATAAAAAATAATTTTTTTATAAATATTCAAAAGTCACTTGTAAGCCATCGTTACTGAAAAAAAAAAAATTGTAAGTCATAAAATATTTCATTTTACCTGTTTAAATTTCCACGACAGTCTTTCACTTTAAGTAGTAAAGTGTAGCAGATTAACACACCTTGTTCACTTATTAAGCGTTTTTCTTGCATTTTATATGCAACAAATGATTGCAACATTAAGATGAGTATTTAACGAGCCCACTGACCTCATAAATTTTATTAAATTACCAAACATCACTCTTCCTTCTCTCTAGTTACTTGAATGAGGTTGATGATGTCGATGACGACACCTTATGCCATGCTTTTGCATTTATGTAATTACTTTTTGTCAAGGTATTTCCAGACTAAATTTAACTTGCACTTTCTCTACACGGTTACCTTTTATTTAAAATCAAGAATAAAGAACAAGAACAAGACCAAAAAAAAAAAACAATTAACCTTGATCTTGATAATCGCTTTAGTCAGAGGAAATATTATGGTTGCGGTGGCCTTGCACCAAATATTCCAGCCACAATAACACCTTTATTGCTTTATGTATTTTGTTGTTACCTAATTTGCTTTGGATCATAAAACAAGAACTAACCAAACATTCCGTAACAAATATTAACTTACAAATCTGTGTACTAATTCATAAAATACACATTTATGTACAAAATTAAGAAAGTGATTAGAAATATTTTTAAAATACGTAACAAAAGGCTCTTGCAACTATTAATAGTTGCGATATACATTATTACATAAAACAAAAAAAAAACTATTTAAATTCCTAGAAACACTTTAATTTTATTTATTTAAAATACAGACATGTCCAAGAGACCTTTAATGGCCTCATTTATTACGCACCAAAATAACATTTCGTGACTCATTTTTGCACTTGCTCCGCAAATGTTATTTTGTCCTCGACGCAATTATTACATAAAATCACCTGTGTAACGTATTTTTATTCTGTACAATGGAAACTAAAATTTCCATATTGTCCTTTTGTGCTTAGATAATATAAGAGTTAGCAAAACCGAAAACAAAAACACCGATTTTATCCCAATTTTGGTTTTTTGGGAAAAAAAAATATTTCTTGTTAATCGAATACACAACAATTTATGTTAGGGACACAACTGGTTCGGACATACGTCGTAAGAACGTAAAACGTAACGCCATTGATTTCTTAAATCACGCAAAATTCCGCGCAGAAAAAAATGAAAATGGATTTCAATTAAAAAATTTGTGATTTCAATTAAAAAAATAATTAAATTTGTGCCAGTAAACAAATTTAAAGTATCAATTAAATAGTTTCCTGTAAAAATGTTGTTGATATAAGTAAACGTTTAATTCAATTGATTTAATATGGAATTAAAACTGATTTTATTTTTGATTAATGATTTAATTAAAAAAATTGTCGTGAATTTTTGAATAACACCAATTTATTCAAATTGTTGATTATTTTTGTGTCAGCAAAATAACCTTAGCCAAATCGCCCAAAGCGTTGTGTGAAAAATCGCCAAACGTAAACGAAATGTGGCCCAAAAAATTTAAATAGAAATAATATCCAAAAATCGTTCAAAAAAGGTGCAAAAAATAATGAAAAATCACCCAATTTTTATTTAATAATCCATACAAAATACACGCAGAGAAAAAATATGGTTGGGCATGGTTACGGCAACTACACTATGTTAATTATAACAATACAGTTGTTTTCCGGTTCAACGAACCATTACTTTGTCAGTCAGGCCTGTTCGTTAAACTGAAAAGTTCGTTATATGCCATACTTATGTATAGTACCCATGTTATGAATAAATAAATAACTAGTACTGTTTTATTTTAAAATATGTTTTGAGAACTGTATAATATATTAAAAAAATTAAAAAAGGTACACTTATAGCATTAAACCTAAAATAATATTAATGGAAAATAGGTTCACATTTATGTATTTTTAATTTCCTTGAAAATTTTACATAAAAAACTTGACGAGTAATGTTTGTGTTTTTGGAACAAAAAAAATTTGTTTTGTGGCATCTTCCTGAAGTTCTCTAAAAAGTCCCCTTTTACAACGTGACAGACAGAAGGCAGACAGACGAACTTTGTAGGGTAGAGAGGAAAAAAGTAAAGTGTGTCACGCATACAGCTTCACCCCCTTACCAACAAATTTCGTCTGTCTGACACGTTGTAAAAGGGGACAAAGCAATAAAGTTGACAAATTAAACTTATTTTGTTGAGCCCTTTTAATAAAAATTTCGAAGCTTTTGATGGCATCTATGCATGTGTTTGTTGCTCCAAATGTTTTTCATGATCGAAAGAATGGAGAGATCATTGCAGCATAATCAAACAAAAATGTCACATAAACAAAACCTAAAACAGCGATCCTTTTTTTACTCACTTTGTTTTTAGTTAGAAATTACTTCACATTATGCTTTTTTAAACTAAAATTATGAATCTTATTTGTTCGCTAAGTTGAGCACAAAAAAATATTTTTTGTTCGCTGTATAAGGTACTCAATGAAGCAAACTTTTGTGTTCGTTAAATGCGATGTTCGCAGAATCGAAGGTTCGTTAAACAGGAAAACTACTGTATATTGTTGTCGTACACAAATAATTGTTACAGTGGTATCCCGGTTTAACGAATTATATATTGTCAGGCCCTTTCGTTATATCGAAAAATTCGTTAAATCCCGAAGTTTTTTTAATACATTTTTATTAATAAAACAATAATATTTTAATAAAGCAAAGTAAATTCGTTTATTACCATTCATAACACAAGCAAAAAAAAAAAATACTTCATATCATTTTCAAATTAATAAGTACATAGTGGAGAACAAAACTAAGTCGCAGGCCCTTTTCATAGTTGTCAATAATGTTTAATTTTTCTTTAAGAATTAAACGTTTTCTTTTGAGCATTTTGATGCCAACTGTACAAAAACTTCACAAAAATTACGTAAAATTTGAAACAGAAAACAAATATTTGTTTTGTAAACAAAAGTAAAAAATTACTTTGTAACGGACAAATTTTTATTTTGGCGAGCAAGTATTTTCTTTGCTTTCTTTATAAGAAAAGAAAACACTTCTTTTAACTCGTTGTTTTCAGTAAAATCGCTCTAAAAATATGGTAAAAATGTACACAAAAATTAAAGAGAATGGATGCAAATATGTTTGCATTCATTCTATTTTGTTTTTTCAATTTTTTTTTGCAAAAATTCGTTATATAGAGTACAAAAATTAGCTGTTCGTTCGTAATATAAGGTACTCAATGGAAAAAATATGACCGTACGTTAAATCGCGAATTCGTTAAACTGAGTATGCGTTAAACCGGAATACCACTGTATTTTTATTTAATATCAGCAATATTAGAGTTACTGTAAACACATCAATGTTAATCGCAATTATAAATTTGAGTATTGTTGACTGAAAAATAATTATTTTTCTAACAACTAAATAATGACAACTTTCAAAACATATTATATTACTCACAACCATATCATGATATTTAATAGCCGTAACATGATAACTTTCCATACATTTATCATATTATGTTAAAGATACAATGAAAATATTTTTACTCTAATAATATTATGTTGGCGACATTTATAAAATAATTTTCCATCAGTTCTGTCGTCTGTCTAAAGCTACGGTCACACTTATTAAATAGTTGATCAAATAAGCGTAACCCCTACTTTTGTTAATAGTTAGTGAGATTTAAAATGGTCTTAATATTACAAAATAAACTAATTATACTACTAGACATAGCAAAAAACAGTTTTTTGTAAGATGTGGTATTTTAATCAAAATAAATATTGATATTAAGCGAAATGATTTTTTAGTTTGGTTGTTGGTCGTGTTTTTTTCGTCAAATATTTGATAAGTCTGACCGTAGCTTAAGATATGCCTATCGAATTATTTGTTCGTGAGTGGTTCAATAATTAAAAAAATACAAATTAAAAAAACAATTTTAAAAAAATAAAGTAATTGTATTAACATTAAATTAAATTGTAAAGTGCCACAAAATAAAAAATCGATGCAAAAAAATTTTATTTTTTTTATTGTTGTGACAGCACCACTGTATTGTAATATGATTATTTCTAAATTTGTTAGGATTAACATGACAATAATATGATAGCTTCTTAGCTATCTTACTTTTCTAACATTCACTAAGACATCACTAAAACACCATTTTATAACCACAAAAAGCAGATATTTGCTCAAAAACACGTTTTATAAATATACAGTAACACGTTAACCCGTTCATGACCAACATTTTTTAGAAGACATTAAAAAAAATGGTGGAGTGCAGCTGTCGGACAACAAATGGTAAAGTTATTTAAATTTTCATTAAAATCGAATTGAAAAACTTCAAAAAACTCGCACAAACATCTCGTTATCTCTAGTCTGCGGCTAGATTTTTAAAATGTTTTAATGCAAAATCAAAGGTATAAGAGTTTGGTTTACCATCTCGCTTACGGAAGGCATGAATTTTATATGGTGAGTTCCCACTTGGAAGCAATACATTTTTGACACAAAAAGCGCTTTGTTCTACGTATATAAAAACTGGTGAGTGTAGCTTTAGTTAGTGAATCCGGTGTTTGTTAGATTTTCGAATTCGGGATTTTGAAATCAGGTTTTTAATAAACAATAATTTTAATATATCAATTACGGAAAACAAAAGTTGTTTTACTAAAGGCCTTTTTCATGAACAATATAACATTTTGTCAGATGTTGTCTATTGATAACCCAGATGCTTGTTTATAATTTGGAAACGTTGGCTTTTTCCGTTCTCTAAAGTTACAGAAAAAAATAATAACAAGAGATTTGTGGGTTAAATTAGAGGCAGCCGTGGTTTTGTTGTTCATATACATATATATCAGCCAATTGTGGATCGACCAGGCTGAAATACAATACCAAACTTTCTGGTACTATATAGGGTGTAATTATATAAGAACCGAGTTCCCATCATATCTGGGGTCTTCGAAAACTCTATTTCAACGGAAACACGAACAGACGGACATCGTTAAATCAATTTCGCTTATCATAAGAACCGATAATATATGAATATAATTTAAAGGGTCTACCACAAATATTGCAGAAATGACAAGCGGAATGACATTTCCACCTGTGTTGAAGGGTATAAAAATAAAGAAATTAAATACTTTTAAAGAATACAAAAATTATTGTACTCGCCGCATTATCAATTATCATTTGTTCACACTCATGTTTTTAGTATGTTGCGACTAAGGAAACATACAACATACAACAAAAAATTAAAATGAAAAAACCACCAACACATAATATATTATGTAGCACATTGTTAATATTCCTATCTCTTAAAGACGATAATACAAAAGAACATACAAACAAAAATGTATCTATTGAGATATGAGCGTATCTGCCTGCTCTGAATAGATGTCCAAAAAATGAATGCACTAATAAAACATTTATTTATCAAAAAAAAAAAAAAAAAAATATGAGCAAAAAAATATGACAAAGAAATCTACCGTCATCACATCCATACCAGTAATAAGTAGTGGAAGAAGTAGAATTTATGGCATTTGGAGATGGCTGATTTGGTTTATTTCTCAGCCTACATATTTTGGAGCTTTGTTAGGCAATATGTAGAACAAAACCACATTAAGCACAAAAGCATTTGAATAAAAAGACTACATTTTTTCTCCTTATTTTGCGTTTTACTAAATATGAAAAGTCCAAAACTCATAAGCTACTTTTTCACTTAAATACTGCACAAAGTATCTTCATCGTTTACAGTAAAGTTTGCATACCCTACACTCAACCTACTTGTATGTACATTATATACATTATGCTATTCTTTTTCTTAAGTTTAATAAACCGTAGATATTTTTATTTTGCGAATGACCCACTTTAAGACCTCAAAGAGCTTCTACAGGATATACGAATCCAATTAGAAAAATTTTAATTCTTAAATATAATTTTTTTTGTACAAGTTTTCTAATTTCTGTTACTTTTTTCGGTACCATGTAAATTCTCGTTTACCCAAAAAAAAATATGTCAACAGTTATATAAGATTTATTATATTACCTAGTTAAACACTAAACACATAAAAAATAAAATAAGTTTGAAATGTGTTTTGAGGAAAAACTTTCATACAAATTTTTCTTAAAATGCATTTCAAATCCATTTTAATTTTTTATGAATACGGCAGTAAGATTTGAATGTTGCAGGTTTGTAAGTCCTTGTCCGTATTATGAAACATATGTTGCAGAAACTTTTAAAAAGTTATCTTTTGAAACTACTTTCGTCCTCATACAGATGTGAATAAGATTTACATGGACGGACTACCCCATGATGGATCTTATCCACTTGGGTGACAAATAATGCGTCTACCAAACTCCCCTGATTATGAGAGCCACCAGTAGAAACTGGTAGCAAATTGAGTGTATAATCCGGCAGAATTTTACTCTCGCCGCTGGTTTTGGGTGCGAAGCTGCCTTACCTTGGCTGCTGTATGAAACGCCAGCAGCTTATGCTGAAAAAAAAACAGCGCAAGGAATGATGCATCCTCACAATTCAAACTATCACAAGTAAAAGCACTCATGTAGTTAAGGAACTCCCCTCCTAAGGTTTTAGGTTTAAGCCACAGTCACCACTCCCTTTGAAAAAGCATCATTCTACGAAACATACATTTGATTAGGCAGCCATCTTCTTCTACATCATCGGCTCTTGACTTTTTATTATTTCCAAAACCAAATCTTACAATTTCCTCCACTCTTCTTCACCAACGATACCTTAACTTTTCACTTTCAGCAACTACTCGGGATCTCTAGTATTCATTACTCAAAGCAAGGCACTCCACTTTTCATCACCGGAACCTCAAATTTCGCTACTTCCGAAAATCCAGGACTTAACCGATCACATTTAAAACATTCCCTCCTCACTTTATTCACTCCACAACTACCATCACTCTGGAACTCCCGCTCTCCATCCATGAAAAAGTCTTACCTCTCAACTTCCACGCAAGAAAATGATTCCTAAAGTTGAAATATCAGCATCACCCATGTGTACCATCACAAAAAATGTATTTATCATAGAATTCATCTTAAGATCAAAGACTTTTCTTATGAGAGCATGCGACTGGGGGCCTCAACCAATAGTCAGTCTGGTACCGAAGCACCAGGGGTGACTTCAGTGGTACTAGATGTGTTCTCAGCTCAGCCACGACCTCAAGAAACCTGCCAATTTTATATCCCTGCTGAATCCCAGGTGCACCGGACTATGCGCCCGAGGATAAAACATTAGTTTGAGCGTTTACAGTGAATTTCAGAAGGCTGCAAAATATGGGATCAAAGGTAAATGATGGACCGTATATCACAAAATGACATGACATTTTTTTGGCCATATGAAGAAATTTTACCATAATAAATATATCTGCTACGGTTTTAGGCGTATTTAATTCATTTACCAGTGTGGGCTTTATATGGAGCCTATTGTAAATTATGGACCGATTATCATGAAATTTATTAGTTCGATTTATAGTCCTATAAAACTGTGAAGTATTCAATTTTATTCTGATACCATTATAAATAACGGTTTATGCACCGATCTTCATGAAATTTCACAATGTAATTTCTAGTCCTAAAAAACTGTGACGTGCCAAATTTTATTATGATAGCAATAATAATTACAGTTTAAGGCGTACTAAACTGTTTTCCGGGAGTAGGGTTTATATGGGGCTAGGGTAAATTACGGTGGTTTCACATTTTTATTCCTAGCTCTGATCCTACTGAAAGCAATTTGACACCCAGTTTGTTTATTTCTTTTGAGTTTTTCGAAAGTGAGCGTGTTTTCAACAGATGGACAGACGAACAGACAGACGGACATGGCTTAATCGACTTAAAATTACTCAAGGAGCCAGAATATATATACTTTATGGGGTCTGAGATGAAGAATAAAAAAGTTTCACACGGAATGACAAACTTTTGAGGTTGCATTGAAATATAATGCATGTAGTTTGCACTGTCTGTACCTAGCATAAGAGTATATTAAAAAGGCAAATGTTCTTGTCAGATATTTTTATTGCTTAATTATTTTGCTTTTAATATTTTTGAAATAACAACAAACATTAAAGGCGCACTTTACATAATTTGGTGTAGCCGACAGTTGTATTTTCGCCACCGTCGTTGAAAATGTTTAAATTTTAGTAAATTATGATCGCCGTCAACGATATGTGTGACTGGCGTTCTGAACGTCTGAAATGTAACATCGGCTTCGAGTACAATGTTATGACATTTTAAAGGTCACGTCTTTATATCTTTTGATAGTTTTCGACATGAGTTACAGACACACTTTTTCACACTTTTCGACGCCTTTTAAAACCTTTAAAAGCGATTTCTTCATTAAGGGAGTCAGGAAAAGTTATATGTATGTATTTCCATGTGGTCACAGGCTCCAGATAATGTTATGCGATTGCAGATAATTATTATATATGATCGCAACCATAAATCATTTTAGACAGTCCTTTATATGTTAATCAAACTCATGTTTTTGTAATTAACATGTGAATAAATACCGAAATGATTTTGTGAATCGTGCGTAATCATAATATGTTATAAAATTAATCATAATACAATTATATGTAAAACCAAGAGCAGTGCCATAGATGAACTATGGTTATAGATGATTCATTTTAATTGAATTTCGCTTAAGTCCATCGCTATAATCACTATGATTCCTATACCAAATTTGTTTAGTTCTTCTAAGCAGTTTGGGGTTGAAATCCAGCACAGCCAACACTAATAATGATTTTTTTTTTAATTCAGTTTAACTTAGTTTTATAGAATTGTAAATCACACCACAAAATTTAGAAAGATCGCTCCAAAACATTAAAACAAGGCCCATAGGTAAATCGTAACTTATAGTGCTTTTGTGGTAAAATTGTCTTTAATTTAGTTTCATAAGACCATAAATCACCCTGCCACTGGTGATTATTTACAAAAGGCCGCATATAAAGCACATTTTTGGAAAACACATTAAGTAGTACACAAAAAAAATAATTTTCATATTTGAATACGATAATCGCATATTTGATTAAAAAATGTTTGAATTTTCTGCGATGACGATATTTGCGCTATTAATAAAAATGTTTGTAGGTATAGATATTGAATTTTTAGTCAATAACCAAGTTTATTGAGTCAACAAAAAAAGTTTGTTAAAAAAAATTGTTGGAAATGTTGAATAAATCAAACAAAATGTTTATTGAATCTTTATTTATTTATTCATTATTTATGATGTTCTAAATTCCCAACTTTAACTCCTTGATAAATTCACTAAGATTGCAGGGGTAAAAGCTAGTTCCTATGCGCAATTCACTGGCTGCTCAGGCCAGATCATCAGGAAACCTTTTTCCAAAGATTTTGGAAAAACTAAAGATATTATACAAATAAAACTGTAAAGCGAATAAGAATTACAAACACTCAAGTCTTATTTGCAACGATATCAAAATTATTAAAAATGGACAAGAGTTGTAAAAATACTGTCTTTACTTTGATTCAAATATTTTTTTACTGAATATATTTAGTTATTTCATTATTAAAAATGTTTTATTGAGTGCTATTTTGCAAAGTGTAATTTTCACAAAATTTTTTTTATTGAATCAAATAAAAAGTTTGTTGGCCTAAAATTTTATTTTTAACAAGCTGTATTGTTAAAAATTGTCTTGCGATATTTTTTTCTATGTAGAGAATTTTGCTTTAGTGGTGAAATTTAGTCTAATTGAGTGTCAAGACACGAAAACACTACCAAATTTTGCTCCATAATTTATCATATGGGCAAATTCCAGAAACAGTCCATCAACCAAAAATTTTTCAAATTAATTTTTTTAATGCAATATGAGACTAGATGTATAACTTTATTTTTATATTAAAAAATATGTATTTCGATGATCATTAATACAATAATTATTGCCAAATCCTACCCCACCCCTGCTCTAATAATGTTATACATGAATTTAACAATATTTTAGGTGCTTAAAAAAGCACTTACAGCAGACTCATCAAAACATAAATTTCGTTAAAACAAAAAATTGATATTTATTCATACATTCCTTAATAATCACCAAAATTTGTTTATCTATATAATTTGTTTTGTTTAAATAAATGAAATTAGGTTTATTATAAGTACTGGGTTCACTGATTTTTTTGGCTGCGAATAAGTGATTTTAGAATTCTCTTATATTCATCTTTTTTTAGGTATAGATTTTGTGTACCTTATGATTATGTCCAATTAAGTTTCATATGACTAGAAAAGAAATTATTAAACTTTGAAATAATCGGCCCATAATTTAACATAGATCCCATTTAAAACGTACTCTCGGAATTAATACTGCGGTTCATAATTTATCCTAGATTCCATATAATGCCTCCAGAAATATATAAGCCGAATATAGTATATTAACTTGTTATATTCTCTTTAAATTATCGCTTATAAAGATGATCAACTAATTGTTTTAAGTCATACATATTTACCATACAAACCGATAATACGAGTACTAGTAACAAGGATTATTGCAAAGCGAGTTTTACAAAATATACGCGAAAGATATCTTGTTACTATAGAAAAATTTGAAAAAATAAGTATATGGGTACTTCCACAGCAAAGTCAACTTTTTATCACATAACGCCACCAAGCATTTTAGATTGTTTCTCAAAGAATAATTTATATATTATTTATATTTATTTCATATTTTGTTTTTTGGTGTGAAGCGCAATTTAGTGAAAGAGAGAAACAATATGAACAACATGGGGGAAAATACAAGATTAATTGCTTGGTAGCGTAACGTGACACTTTCGTGGAAGTACTTATGTATATGTATCTATGAATTGAAAAACTTGGCGTTACATTTTTATTTTTATTATAAAACATTTTTAACCTGTTTAAAATTAATTTCGGACAAAGTTTCAAAACTTTATCAGTTAAAAGTATGTTTATGGAACATTTAAGTCGCTATTGCTGTTCTATCATTATAAATACTTGATCTTTTCTTATTCATGTTTCTTTAATTTTTTTAAGTCCCTGTAACTGGTCGAGCAATAAATCTTTCTATATTGGACTTTTAGACGATATCAATGAAATTGTATCTCTTTATCCGCATTATAATAATAAATGTATGTATAAAAAAAAGTAACTACAAAGAAGAAAAACTGTATATTTATCTGTATTTGTATACGCACACGGCTAAGACTTCGACTTCGATGATGATGATGCTGATGACTGTGACGGCAAGTACATCTGGAGTTTAGGCAAATGAAAAAAAATATATGTATATGAATATAGAATATGGTTATGAAAAAATGCTTGTCGTTTAGTTTAGTTTTGTTTTACCGTGGCCAAAAATAAAAAAAAAACCTAAAGGCCGCTTTGATATTTATTAGCTGTTGTAGATATTACCATACACACATACAATCTTGTACATTTGCTCATATCTATTCTTATTTGTATGAATTTGAAAGATACGTTTCTTGGTTGTTTTTTTTTTTGTGGTGTTTAAGTCGCGATAACTCAAACGTTTGTTTAGTGTTTTTATTTTTTTGTCCATAACACTCTACTAAAAATAAGTTAAAGGTATGTTTAAGTTAGTGTGAGTGAGTGTATGCATCATTTCTACACATCTGTGAATATTGCACAACATTATGCGATATTACATATTTGTAAATATGTATAAGTATTTTCATCTACCCATATAAATAAGTATTAGGATGGCCCTTTCAAGAAAATTTATTTCATTAAAGGCTTTTCACACTTAAAGTTAGAAGATTTTCAAACAACGTATTGACTTACATAAAAATAATAATAATTGTTAATTAAATTATTTTTATAATAATAGTATTACACAAACTTTATTCCATCTTCCGTAAACTTTGATTACTTACCATTCTAAACTGAGCATAACCAAGGGCAAAAAGGCTTTCATTTTTCATTTTTAAACCTTTATCATGACTCGGGACTCGGTATTTCTATATTTATGTCACATATAGTCTGGAATTGTTTACTATTGAAATTCAGCCTGATGCACAAATTGATGAGATATTAGCAAAAAAACAATACTGCCCAATAAAAAATGGAGCTTTCAACGAAGCAGGTTTGTAAGGGAGAAACATAAAAATTTCGCTTACCATATCGCCTTCGGAAGACTTGAATTGCGTGAATATATGACGAGTTCCCACTTTGAAGCGCTTTATTCAGCACATATAAAAATTGTTTTATGTAATGATCAGCTTTACACACTGAATGTTTTGTTACAGTTATTTTTAAGTATTTTCCCTTACAAACCTGCTTCGTAGTAAGGGAATGCCGTGGCACTTGAAATGCAATTTTTTGTGTAAAAGTTGTTGAGAGTTTTTTCCTTACTTTACTTTTACTGTATCTCTGTATGTCTTATTGCGTTGCGCATAATTGTGCGCTTATTTTTTTTAAATGAACTTTTAGTGCTTCGCAAAATGATAACATTTTTTATTGGGTGCCTTTAATTTTATCCATAAATTCTTTGTTTTGTTGTTTTTTTAAATTTTTGTATGTATATCTGGAGAGCGGCAAGTGCCAAGGCTACCAAATGTGGTACAAGCATCTTGGTTATCAATACACGACATCTGAAAAATGTAGGCGGGAATAGAGAGATGGACGTGGTACCAAACAAACATTTTAGATTTCTGTATATCTGGAGAATGGCAAGAGCCGAAGTTTTCAAATCATGTACATGCATCTTTGTTATCATCCGATGTGGGTGGGACTGGACAAGTGAGTGTGGCACAAAATAGATTTATTTATATCTAAAGAACGGTATTTCTATAATTTTCTGTTATTATTGCACCATGGTGAAGGGTATATAAGATTCGGCATAGCCGAATTTAGAACTCTTAGCGCCGGTTCAGACACGTCAAGTTTGAGTCGTCAAGTCTTGATTTTTTGGGAGAGAGGGTGAAAAATGGCATTCTCTTTTCCCTTCTCTCCTAAAAGCGCAAGACTTGACGAGTCAACCTTGACGTGTGTGAACCGGCCCTTACTTGTTTTTTATAATTATTGGTGCAGAATTGCCACTGGGAAATTACCCGAATTGGGTTTAATTTTTTGTGTCGCCGGTATTTCAAATTCTTGTATTTTAAATGAATTTTTTTCAATGTATTTATATATTTATATTTGGTTATATGAGTCTTTGCCATTCTGGTGTGATATTGAAAGGACATTTATACTTAAAAACTGACGAGAATTTATTTTGAAATAAAATCAAGATTTGTTTTCAGTAATGAAATTTATGTTATTTTAGATATTGTTGCTTCAAAAAAATGCACAGTTTCTTCAACCAAAGACACAGATTCTCTTTAAGAAAAGATTTTCATCGTTCGATATAGATTTGCAAATGCTGGATAATGAATGGCGCCAGCATGGACTCTAAGATTTCTTTTAATATGAGCTAATTAGTTATTTAAATCTAGAGCATCTGATGTCGTATTTTATCACTGTCTTCAGCGGTCTGCTGTCATCTATTAGCGCTATATTCCCAGGCCATCATAATCGCTGAGTCTTTATGTGTTTGCAATGTTCTCTCTTTATTAATGCCGAGGAGTTTGTGGGACCCCCCTTTTCTAGATATGTGCAACTAACTGTGGAAGTATAACACAATATTTTATCAAAGTTTTTCTTGGGATTCAAATAATTAATTAACAAGGTTTCGATTAAATGTGCTAAATTCCAATTTCATACTATTGACAAACTGAAATTTATTGTTGAAGGGACAAGCTATTCCTATGCGCATTACACTGGTGGGAATTTTTTAATTATTTAATGGCAGTTTATCAAAAACTTTGATAACTAATATGCATGTGGCAGTGTAAATAAAACTGAAGTGGCAAAGTAAAATAAAGTAATTTGTTTTTATTTTTGTTTTTTCTTTACCCATTCTTGTACATTTAGAGTTGACAAAAAATCAACCAATTGTAGTCGGGACTGTAAGAAAAGATAAACTCAGTTTTTATTGTTGTTGTTTTTGTTTAAGCCTTGATATTGTTACAAGTAAAACTGGGGCTTATAATTCTTATTCGCTTAACAGTTTTATTTGTATAATATCTTTAGTTTTTCTAAAATCTTTGGATGAAGTTTCCTGACGATCTGGCCTAAGCAACCAGTGAAATGCGCATAGGAATAGCTTGTCCCTTCAACAATAAATTTCAGCTTGTCATATCTTAGATATATTATTTCTTGGTGCAAACATTCCTAGCCACAGTTTAAGCCCACCAGTCAGGCTCAATGGATGGCAAAAGCTATTTTGACTGCCTAAATTAAATGGACTCCGGTAATGTTAATATTTTCATCGTACCACTTTACGTGAATGTGGTGTACCACTAGAGCAATCGAAGCTCCAAATAATGACTAAATGTTTTTAAAAGAGATTGCTGGTTATGCAACAATTGATCATAGGTAATTTTGCTGACGCGTTTCGGATGCTTTTGCTGAATAGGTATAACACTTTTCAAATTAAGCTACTATATGTGGTGGCAGTGGCTTTATTTTTTAGATATCGCAAGATTGCGAAAACTAGATCTGATGAAGAAACGGAGTGCAGATTCGCGATCAGCGTTCCAAATAACTAATGAACCAACTTCCATATCTAGCAAACAAAAAACTTTCATTTAGGTAAAATTGTTGCAAAATTATTGAGCCCACCTAATTTTAAAAGTTTGGGTCTTTCAAAAATCTATATAAATAGCATTATATGAATATAAATATATCGCTAGCTAAAATGCAAAAAGGCGTAACTAACAAAAACATAATTCTGCGGAAGAAGAAAAAACTTTGTAAAACAAATTTTAAACATTTGTAGGGAAGTTTTTTCTAATTTAACTTTAATCACACCGACAAAAAAAATTTTTAAACCAAAAATTTTTATTAAAATTATTTACGGGAATACAAAATTTATCATTAATACGATTTCTGTATGACGTGCTAAATTTCCAATTTTTCATATTTGATAAATACACTGAAAAAATTTTTATTTTTTTAGTTCTTTGAATTGTAATGTTAGATATGCCTTTTTTGACTTTTATTTTTCTGAAACACAAAAAGACGTATTCACAACACAGAAAACATAATTTTCATATTTGAATACAAAAATCGCATATTTGATAAAAAAAAAAAATTTTAATTTTCTGCGATGACGAATTTTGTTGTATTGATAAAAATTTTGTAGGTAAAGTTATTGAATTTTTAGTCAACAACCAAGTTTATTGAGTCAATAAAAAAAGTTGTTTCCCAAAATAATTGAAATAACCACATAGTATAAATTTTCTATATTATCAAAAGTAAACCTTTGTCTGTTAAAAAGCTTTTGTAAATGGAAAATGATCTCTCAACGTCAACCGAAGTTAAAGAATACTTGAAGGATGCCAATTCATTTGGAGAATATTAATTTTCTAATTCAGATCCCACATTTGATTCAAGATCAAAAATAGTTAAAATTTGTATTATTTTTTGAAATCCTATATTTTTTTAAAACGTTTTGGATTTTTTTTTATTTGTCTTGCTATTCTTCCTTTCATATTGTTTGTTAATTTTACTTTCTGCCAATCAAATTACTTGAGTTGACTGTTAAGTGAACTAAGTCCATCCAATTTAGTTATAGTTTCACCAATATATTCGAAGTTGGAAAATACAAATGCTAATTGACTTTTGTTGTTATTTAAATTTAATATTTCTTTTACTTATTTAACTGCATAAGCATCGGTAGCAACAAGTTCTTCAATAATATTCTTTAATTGCTCAATGTTTTTTTGAATAGTATTCTAAAGCATCTAGCCAGGTTCCCCTTCTTGTTAATACTGGATTTGATGGTAAGGGATACATTTTATTAAAAATTGCAACTCATGAAGGAGTACTGTGCCAAGCAAGTAACATGTAACAGTTTAGGATAAATTTCTTTAGGCCAATTGACAGTCGTAACTATGTAAGATGCTGCATTGGTTAAAAATTGAAGCCTCTTTTGACGAAATCTTGAAAATCTTGTATTTTAACAGTTCTAAAAAAAAAAAATTTAATTGATTTTAAAAATTTTTTTAGGAAGATTTGGAAATTTTTTTTAAAAACTTTTTTTTATAATTTGGAAATTTAAAAAAATATATCACTCAAAAATGTTAAAATATGCAAAAATATGCATTTGAAGCCAAAAAAAATGCAAAAATATGCATTTTCACCAAAATATGCAACAATATGCAAAAACAAATCGATGCCATTTTAACGCAAATTTAATAAGTCGGAAAGATAATTGGTCGACATCGATCTTAGACTATCGACAAAAAACATGCATTTGCATGGAAATCGCTTCCCTAATAATAATCAATCAAAAACTCGATTTTGAATTTTTGTTAGTTACGCCTTTTTGCATTTTAGCTAACGATATGTAGTTTAGCCTTTTGTTTCTTCCAAATATGTTGTTATTCGATTATAAAAATTATTTTTATTCATATTTGTTATGTTTGTTAGATATAGATATATTCGTTAATACAACTTTTATACAGCCTCAAAAAACAAAACATTATGCTGAGACTTCCTCATAATGTGACAAAGAAAACATTGCAGTGTTAGTTAGCCCATGTGACAGTGTGTAATGTAGATTTTTAGCACTTGATTTAATTTCTATTAAAATATGTCATAAAATAAATGAAAGTTACAAAGCCCAAGTATTATTTAAAATTCTCACACTGTATAAAACTTTTGCTTTCCACCGTTAATCAAATAACTTATCTGAACAGAAATAACGAATTATACGAGTTAAGGTATATTTACATGTATTACGACATGAATTATGACATTTAAAAAAATTATGTAGAATGAAAACAAGTAAAAGTGCTATATTCTTACCACGCCCACGTCTTCAATTCCGCCCACATTTTCTCGACTATTGTGTATTGATAACTAAGATACTTGTACCTATTTTGGTAACTTTAGCTCTTGGCGTTCTCCAGACATACAGAAATATGTAATGCCTTTGTAGGGGAGGTGTCACGCCCACTTTTCCAAACCCACCCATATTTTTAGAGAGGCTGTATATTAATAATCATGCAATACGTATCAAATTTGGACAATATTTCTCTTACCGTTCTTTACCTATAAAACTATTGCCTGCCACGCCCACATTTTTGCAGAGGTTGTTATTGATAACCAATATGCTTGTACCCAGTTTGGAAACTTTGGATTTTGCCTTTGCCGTTCGCCAGGCATACAGAAAAAACAACAACAACAAGGAATTTATGGGGTAAAATTAGTCGTGGTATTTGGCTCATATCTCAGTCATTTATGGACCAATCTGGCTAAATTTCCATACAAAAGTTTAAAGGACCATATCTGACAAAAAAAAAATAATACCAACCATTTCAGAAAACCCATTCCAAAAGGCGGACGGACAGATGGACGGGTTCAACCGGACTTGCATTTCTCTTCTCATAAGGATCATTGGATCAATATTGTGGAAGTAACAAACGGAATGACAAAATTATATATACCCTTTTACCTTCGATGAAGACTATAAAAATCTTATCATGTAAAATCAAAATTTTTTAAGTAGGAGAGGATACGGATACAAAATTTGACAAGCTGTCGGTCAGTAAATGTTTATTTTCTAAACCATTTTAGAATAATATGTATTTAAAAGTAAGCATTGGCAGCTTTATCAATATATTGAAGGAGTTAACATTTTTAAACAACAATTTCAAAAATAACCAAAATCAACTCAGGAAATTTACAGGTTGTTTTTGTAAATATCGTAACTTAAAACCAAAGAAACAATAAACAAACAACAACATTTTTTGTTTTTTGTTTATCATTAATTTTTTTGTTTTTTACTTGATTTTTTTTCGAGAAAACATATTTAGTTTTTTAAATGCACTTCTTTTAATTCACAATTTGCGCATTTTTTTCTAATTAACTCAGCTGTTTAATATCTTTGCTTTGGATTACTTATACCATTGGTGTAAACATAAAAAATACTTTTAAAAGGCTTTTGCTCTCTTTTCTGAAACACGAATTCAATTAAAAATTTAATTAAAAATTTTGTATTCCCAAAAATTACTTTAATAAACAAAGAGAATTTCAAAATATTTTGATTCTATAAGGTCTTAATAATTTGTAGTACCATGCCAAGATAATTTTAACAAAAACAAAATACTACTAAATGCTTAAGCTAATAGTAAGCAAGAGATGGAGTGTGTTATCGCGATATTTTTATAAAAAGTTGTATTAAAATACACATCGAATCTTTCCCCAACACACTAAAATAAAATGGAAATTGGAAAATAAAATACTTTAAGTGAAAAAAGCACATTGATTCAGCCGAAAAATGCGCGATCAAAGCCATAGGAGCCCTTTTGCAACGATGTCTATATATTTCTCAAATAGTTTTTTTTAGCTACATTAAATATGGGTATTAAGGGTGTCCCCTAAGAATGTTATTGAAGTATTACTGCACAAATTATACGAAAAGTAATATTTTAAGTTAATCAGTTAATATATTTCTACAAACCACTTCGTTTCTTTAAAAATGGGTTTAAAAATTTGCAAAAATTATTAACTTTTTCAAGCAAGAACCAACCATCGTATATATTCAAGTGAAAATATTGTTTTATTTTGCCATTTTTTGTTGATGAATTTGCATTGTCCTAGAATTCCAAAAACAAAAAAAGCAAATGCTTGAGACACTCTAATGGGTATGTTTGCATGTATGTACATATTTATAAATTAATGTACTTATTTCTATAAAGTGGGTGTTAGAGTATGTGAAAAACAACTTTTGTGTCTCCCCATTTGCAGTCCACAAATTTATTTTGAAAATGAAGCCTACTTATCGAAGACAGCACAATACAATATCAGGGCACACTGTCGCTTTGAAAAAAAAAAAAATGTAAGGAGTAGCAGCAACAGACAAAAGAAGAAAACTAGTGGCTCACAATCGACGACACCCAAAATAACAAATCATACTGATAAGAGCACACAAAGGAATTTATTTCTATTTTAGGTTTTTTTTTTTTTGCAAAATTTTATCTTTTTCGTTTATTTATTTTTTGCTAAGTTGCTTTCTTTGCTTGTTGGTAGGACGTTCTCCCAACAACATTTTTGGGATATATTCATCGATGTTTTAAGTACATTCCATTTTCCACCCCCACTAGCAATACAACAAGAAAAAACAAGCGTTTCAGTTTCCTTTTAAGTTCGGTGATAGCAAAAGGATCCTTCGAGTAGCACCCATCTATCTTGTATTGAAGCTAAAGACTACAATCGAACACGCTTGAAAAAGCGCACAAACGTACACAAACGCACACAAATATAAGTGTGCTTTTGTGTTGGCAAACACGCACCGGAAGTCAATATGTGCCATGTGTTGTGTCTGCTAATATTGTTGTTGTTGTTACTTAATTTGAAATTGTAGTGGAGCTCACCCACAAAGGGACACACATAATTCACATGTATTTGTTTACATACATATAAACATTGGTATATGCACTCATACAGAAATTGTTAAGTTTGAAGGGTGAAGCTTTTTCTGTTTTTTTTTTTTTTTTTTTGGAAAATGTGGTACCACATCATACAAGCATACAATATTAAATTCCTCAAATATCCTTTTCTCCCAATGCCAACTATACGTGTAGAATGTTATATGTTTAGGTCCTTGTGCGTGCAACCATTAAAGGCGTTAACTATCTTTTTTACGGTTTGTTTTGCTTTCTCTTCATTTTTTCGCCATATTTTTACAACGCACGCATTTTTCTATTAATTTTGTAATATTTCATTTGAATAATATACGCCCATTGACCAGATTTTTCTTTTCTAAATATTTTAATATAATTTCTGCTAATTTTTTTCTTAGCGCTCCCAATGTTTTGGGGTTTTTAATAAGTAGTAATACATAATTTAATGATATTTGTAATTTGGTTGTTTTAGTAAGAAAGAG
The DNA here is from genome assembly GCA_963931875.1 of Pollenia griseotomentosa. Classification (NCBI taxonomy): domain Eukaryota; kingdom Metazoa; phylum Arthropoda; class Insecta; order Diptera; family Polleniidae; genus Pollenia; species Pollenia griseotomentosa. The sequence goes on along the minus strand of OZ007560.1, from coordinate 142,457,677 downwards.
GTTTATTACCATAGTTTTTTTTCTGATTTTCCCATCCTGAGATTTCCCGGGATAGTCAATTCTTTGAAATTCCGCAAAAAATAGTAACTTTATCAAATTTCCATAATTTGTTTGGCTTTCAGTCGTATTGAAGTGATTTTCGAAAGAGGGTTTTATACAATATGACTTATGATAACTTTCAGGCGTACTAAAGAAAGGCTTATATAGAACAAATTGTGGACCGAACTTGCATATATAAGTTTTACTAACATTAAGCGGAAATTAGCGAATTTTTTGACAATCGATGCATTCCGTCGCCAATTTAATATAAGTTTTTGGTTTTCGCAGCGTTTAGATATTTAATCAATCTTTTTGTGATCGCGTGATTGTGATTGTGTGAAAATGGCCCAAAAATTTTAAAATCATATCCAAAAATGGAGAAAAAAGGCCCAAAAGCTAATGAAAAATCACCCAATTTTCGTTTTCAAATTTTTATTTAACAATTTTTAACAAGTAGTTTAAACATACATACACTCAAAAAATAAGCCATTCCATCCGTACTTAAATCAAGCCAAAGCGGTGTCAATAGTTCGGTCAATACGGATTTCATTAAATCAAGTACAGAACGCTTGATTCAAGTACGGATTTTTCAAGTGCGAAACACTTAACTTATCCATATTTAATCCTGGTTTCGTACTTAAAATAATCCGAAAACAGGATTGTCTTAATTAAAAGTGAGATTAAATTAATTTCAAATTGTGCTTGATTCAAGAATTTCGCTTTAATCTTGATTTGTACTTGAAATAATCCGAAAGTAAGATTAGATTGATTCTTACCTAAACACTTACCCCACAGAACCAAAGAGAATATTATTGTTTTACAAATAGAATATGGGAATTATGGCTTGCTATTTTACTTTTTATACATCTATATTTCTATCTATCCATCTATATTTTTCTTCTTGTAGTATTGTTTTTGCACGAATATTGGTTTTCGAAAATAATCCCATTTTGGATTGTTTTATGTGTAATTCGTACTTAAATTTTTGAGTACGACTCTTACTAAAGTAAGAAGAAAAACTTAAACTTAGTACGAGTTTTTTCTTTCTGTGTACCTATTTGGGTTGGGGTCATATGCCCGCAACTTAAAATCTCGAATTTTATAATCCCGAATCGCTAACTAAAGCTTATCTGCATAGCCGGCCTTAATCCAGATGCAAAGCTCTTCTCCTCTTTGCTATAACAAACACCGGTATCGCCAACAAAAGCTACTAAGTTCGGCCTTTGAACTTCGGAGTCTGTGGTAAGATTTTTAAAATGTTTAAATACAGAATCAAAGAGAAAAAAAAATATACCAAATTTTTTATTCATGAAATATACCAAAAGGGTACAAAGCCTTTTTTGACGGGGTTTAGCTCACTTGAGATTATCGCTAGAGCACAAATATTTTGTGCAAAGTTAATTTTCAGGGGGGTACAACTTTAACTTTTTTTGCCCAATAACCAATATATAGCGATAAATAATGATGTAGAGTGTACAAAACATGAAACGCGTGCCTTTTCACAATACACTCCACAGGAACTGTGTAGACATTCCACGCGTGCAACAATCAAAAAATCGAGTAACAACGAAAATAAAAAGTCACAACAGCAACAGGAACATCAACGCCACCAATTATAACTCTAACCAAGTTCAACTTGCACTAGAGCTTAACAAAAGTGATCGATGAAGTCGAAAATACAATTTATGAGGTGAAACATTGAATTTTTATGATACGAATCGACAGTATTAGCGTTGTTGTACTTGTTGTACGTGTGCATTAAAAGCAAAAAAACTTCTTATAAAAAAAACACAACCACTTTTTATTTGTTTGTTGTACTTTAATTTTGGTACGTTTAATCTGCAAGTGCCAGGTAAATCGTTTAACTGGATTTGTTGCATTATTATTTTGGGTATTTACTGGAAAACACTAAAAAGTAATAGAAGTGATTTGTTGTCAACTTTATTTAGAGATAGATGGATTTTTATTTGGTGATATGTTCTAAACGAGGGGCATGTTACATTCCCAGCAAACACAGAAATACTCTATATGTATTGCCAAACGTTTTGCCTGGATGAAAAATATTATTGCGGCAATAATTGATTTCGTATTGCGGAAGATACTTCCTTCCAGAAGAAACGTGTCTCGATAGCAATACTCCTAAGCAATACGAAAGCGATTCTTTTAGACGATAAACTAGCAATATTGCCAGATTATCACTAATGAGAAAAGAGAAAGATATCTCCAAAATATCATTGGGATGATAAAAAGAAGAAAAGAGAAATATTCATTAATGTTAAAATAAGAACCGAGTTTTATTTAAAATTAAATTTTTAATTGCATACATAAATATAAATTATACTTAACCCTTTCGGTACGGGAGACGATAAGTTGGTTTCAAACTTTTATAATGGGCTATTTTTACAAGGATATGCATATTAAACCAATATTTATCTTTTTTTGTGTGCCCCTACCCAGGGAAGGGACTTGGGGTGGGACATATATGTCCCATCAGGAGTTTGGAATGGGACAAAAAAGTCCCATTAGTCGTAAACATATTAAAAAAGGGTATACAAAATCAAGAAGTTGGTTTCTTTTTACGATGTAAATTCACATATATGACCCACGAATTTACAGCTGACATCACCAATCTATAAAAACTTTATTCCAGCTTTTCTATGATTTACAGTCTAGTTCATACATTTTGGGTAACTGATCAAAAAACTCCTCCAAACAACACGTGTTATGATAATAAGCAAGACTTGTTTTAATATTTGTACTTAAACGTCTAAATAACTAAATGGGACGGTTTTCAATCATTTAAAGTAAAAAACTTTAATACTAGGACTCTGGGAACATTTAGTGGGATACATATGTCCCAATAGGTGCGAAAGGGTTAAAAAAAATATATTTTATAATTAAATTAAGTAAACTGAAATAATTATGTAGCTTCCACCATATATTCCAGCCAACTCCTTTAAAATTGCATTCATTATGAGGGTTGAGTAATATTCTTGATTAAGGTAAAAAGGAAAAAGATTAATATTTAACAGATTTATTTTATTTATATACGTATTTACCTTTTGCAGAATATTTATAATTAAATAATTTTTATTTTTTTATTTATGACTTACAAAAATGGTTTATTTTTTTTTTCTGTCTAGAAAATAAAAAATTACTTTGATTATTTTCTTTTAGATGACAAATATCTTCCATTTGTTTGCAGGGATTGTTATTCCGTTTGTAAGTCATCGTTTAGACTTGCAATTTTTGTTGCAGCAATTCTTTAGTTTATTGCTGAGAGGGGTTAGAATTATTGGGGATGGGGACTCAGTTTCATGTAATCTGAAATTCTGATTTGTTTTGTTATTCTCAGAGTTTTTAACCTGAAGTTGGCTCCAGGGGTATTTATATTTATATGGGGGATTTCATGCCAACAAGCTGAAAAAAAAACATGTTTAAATATGGTCACGTCCAACAAACCTATTTTTAAAGAAAATTTTAAAAATATTATGTTTAATATAACCATATTATTGTCACCTACAATCATCTTATGGTTGAATTAGACCTCCATTAAGAAGCCACAACCATATTATGGTTGCTTCTAAACCTGTTATGGTTAAATATGACAATAATTTGTTTTAAAATTAACAATAGTATTTTCCTCTTTTCCAAGAAAACAAAATTTTTTAAAAATATATTTAAAAAAAAAATTAAAAAAAAACAAAACCATTTTTTTTCAAAAGATTGATCAAATAGCTATCTAAGCTACTTGGGACAAATTTTTCTAACACCAATAGGTAATAAGTTACATGGATGAGAAAGAACACCAAATCGAAAGACATCGATTTAAAAATTGGGTCACTTGACATGAAATCCCCCACATATAAAACTACCTTTGCCTGGTGCGCTTTGCTTTCCCCATCTAGGGTTGCCATCCGTCCTCTTTTCCCCGGACACCGTCCTCTTTTTTTGGGTATCCGGGCAGTCCTACTTCTTTTTCATCAAGTGTCCGGGGTTGTCCGGCTTTTGACACCTTCATTGTAAATTTGTTCCTGGATTTAAATCACAGTTCACAAAATTCATTAAAAAAAAACATTTAGGTGCTCGGAGTTTTTTTTAAGATAGGTATGATTTAATTTTTGGGGACGTAACGTGACAAAAAGAGTACTTTTCTTTGAATGTGCCCAAAATGAAGCTCCCAAAAAACTGCAACAAATAAACAAAAGCAACCTTATCAATGTCGTTACTTTTGTTCAAATAAATACTTATTCAAATAAATGATTATATTAAAATTTTTTTTTAAGATTCTTTTTGGAAAGAAAAAAAAATCACATCTTAAAAAAAGCACATCCCTCAAAGTTTTAGGATTTTTAAAAAACAGTTTGAAGTATTATATAAAAAAATCAGCAAAAAAATAGGGTTTTGACTTAGTCCATTTTTAAAATTTGATATTTTGCATAGACATTTTTTTCAATATATTAATTGTAGCCTCAAGTATTCTCTTTAAACTGACAAAAATCATCTTCGTATGTAAAGTAGTTTTCGAAATATTAAAAGAATAAACTCAACACATTCGGCTTATTCGGCGAAGTTATGACAATTTGAATATGACATAACTTTTGAAAAAATTAAAAAATGTTTTTCGTTGATATATGTTCTTTATGGGATTAAATAAACCCTCTCGCCAAATTGCATTCAAATCGAAAGGGGTCGAGTCCCACTCTTGGTCGACTTGAGATGGAATTACCTAAATTAAATTTTTGTGTGCCGTCGTTAATTTTATTAATATTAAGTTGTTTAGAAAGTGTCCTCTTTTTTCGAACAAATGTCCTACATTTTTTATGCTGGCGTCCTCTTTTTCTCATAATAGAAATGGCAAGCCTATCCCCATCGAAATAAAATTAGTCAACATTTTTAAAACAGATCTTGAGTATCAATAACGAAGCAAATAGCACCAAATTTAGATACTTTTCCATCCATCTTTTTGACAGATATTTTGTAAAGAAAAGCAAACTATTTTTGCAAAGTTAAAAACTTTTACATACTGTGACCGTTCTCCAGATACAAAGAAATCTAAATTGTATTTGTATGGAAGGTACCACACCATGCCTACTTCTCCAATCTAGCTCACTTTTTGATAAATGTTGTGTATTGATAACTTAGCTAAATATTTGTACAAAACCGTTGCCCAGATCACTGTTATTTACACTATCTTTGTAATAGAGAGCCATGCCCACTTCTTCAATCCAGTCCACTTTTTTGCAGATTTTGTGTATTGTTAACAAAGGTATTTGTTTTAAAGTTGAAAACTTTTGTATAACCGTTCTCCAGATATGGAGTTATTCATACTGTCTTTGTTTGGAACATGCCGCGCCCACTTGGAATTTTAAAAACATTTATAGCCTATATTAAGCCTATTAGCCTATTTCACACTCTAAATATTAAAATTTCAAAAAATCTCTTTTCTGTGGGTCTATTCGTTGGGATTCTTATTCACTATCCAAATTTCATGTCTCTAACTTCAGCCGTTTGGTCTGAACTTTAATTAGTCACAATTTTCATTCAACATTTGCGTCCTATGGGGGTACTGAGCCTCTGCCCCTATCGACAAAATAAGTAGTCTATTTTATTGTTGGGGCTCACAGAATGTAAAAATGTATTGCTCCCCTTGCACCTACCCGCTTTATTTTTATTTTGAAAGGTAAAGTTTACCATAAGAGTGGGTCCTCCAAAGCTTAAAGGCTTTTCTCTTGAGATATGCGGTATTAAATGTTTTGGTTCCATAGGAGGTACACCTCATCCTCTGTCTACCCCGGCCATTTTTATTTTGAAATTTATTGTTAACCATAATAGTGGCCTTAACCACGTTTGAAGACACACGCTATAACAGTACTTCAGTTACACGATATTTTATATATTCATTCTATGGGGTGTATTGCTCCCCCTGCACCATCTCCCTTTATTTTTATTTTCAAAGGTGTATTTCACCATAAGAGTGACTCCTACCATGTTTGAACATTCTCAACTTAAATCCTATAGAGAATATATTCGGTATTCTGAAGCGCCGGTGGGAGCTGGTCGTTTAAAAAATAAGCAGTTGGATTGCTTAAAATTAGTGTGAGTCATCAACAATTTCAACAAATCTTATTGATTTTATGTCCAAACGATGTGCGGAGGGCATTAGAAACAAAGGCTTTTATACGAAGTACTGAAAGCTGCTTAAGTTTCGAACAGTTATTCAAAGAGTTAACTTTATTTTTACTTGTTTATTTCTTGCAAGGGAATAAAATTAAATTTTTGTAGTTACTGTTAGAAAGTAGTTGCATAACATAATAAAAATTAACAGTGTTATTTTTATTCAATCTACGTAGAAATGAAATGTAAAACTTTTATTATAATGTCACGAAAAGTTGCTTAGGTTTCGAACAATACTGTATAAAAGTACGTAGTATAAACTATATATATACTCGTATTTGAGACTTAGACGAAGACTTTTAAGCTTGATTTTTTTAAGTTCGGCCAGACGTTGTATAAGGATGTTAAGCGGGTTTGACATCCGAAACTTGTTAAGCCGTTAAACTTAAAATGTTTTGCACCTGTTCCGCTATCAACTCTTAGAAAACCAGCTTAAAAGTGTTCTTCTAAATACCCAATTAGTTACTTAATTTTTCTTTTGTTAATTTTGCTAAAACAGTACAAGTGAATTTTAATACATTCGTTGTTATTCAAATAATAAAAATGGGTTTTTCATACAATTAGGGTCAAAAAAGTAATTTTTTTTAGTGAATTAAGTACAATTTTGAAAATGTCATCCCTGTGCTAGAAGCCCAACAAGAGCTACCTTTTTGTGATAGATAAAAATAAGAAGATAATACAAATTTCAAAAAAATTCTCGGACTAGTGTAATATAAATTATAAATAAATAAAGAGATCCAACGTATAGTTTCCGAGACTTTTTCACAATGAAGTATGTGGATTTAAAAAAAAAAACCGAACGGAATTAAATGTTTTCATCTTTTGTTGAGTTGGATGAAAACAGTATTATTTTTGTGTTCGAAAGATGACAAACAGGGAAACGTTATTTTTTTTAATGATTTTATGCAGCTGAATGCAGATGATGTTCAGCTCTACATTAGTTGCAGCAACACTGTGATTGATGAATGTGTGAGGACCTTAAACCAGGAGTTATATCGTGTTTACGGGTGGGCCACCGCTAATGGTCTAGCAATTTATCCTATCAAGTCCAAATGTTTGATTATTTAAAAGAGGTCATTAAAACTTGATGGCAATCCTACTCTAACTTTAAATAACCATTCCATTAAAATTGTAAACTCTGCCAAAAATATTGGTATATACTTACACACATCCTCACTTGGTCTAACCACGTTAATTTTGCATGTGGTCGAACGTTTTCAATGTTAAGGAATCTGTGGCAAACGCAGTATTCTACTCCAATTAAAATAAGAATTCTCATTGCTAAATCATACTTGATACCGATCTTATTGTATGGCTGTGGATTATTTGCCAGCTGTGACATCGGAAGTAAAAGGAAACTTAATGTGGCGTTTAATAATATTGTTCGGTACGTCTATGGTTTAAGGAGACATGACCATATTTCTCCCTACGTTACCTTGCTCTACGGAATCACTTTTGATACACACATCAGCCTGAGCATCTCTACACACGTTTAAACTTTTCAATACTTGATAGGGCTATTATTACAACATGAAGTTAGCTAAAGTTAAGATTAAGTTGACAGATAGTAATGTGTTATCTGTCAAAAAGCGTCTGTTATCTGCCGGATAACAGTTAACGCCAAGTTATAATAATGGCCCATAGAGGTACAAGACTTCTTACATTTATTGTTTTATTCTAAAAAACTCATCCTTTTCGGGAGCAAAATTTTTAAGAAGCAGACAACAAATTGCATTTTTTTAAATAAAATATCACATTTTTTTGTAGAAAAGAAAACACCATTAGTCATCGAACAGAATCCCCTATACATCACAAAAAAATAAGTAACGCACGTCAATTTAGGAAATTTATTTTTTGTAATTTATTTTTTGTAATTTTTAAATATTCGTTTTGATAATTTCTCTGGTTTCAATTTTCCTTTTTTTTAGATTGTTTTAATCAATTTTGCTAACTTTATGTAATTAAGCGTAATTAAATTTTAAATTAAATTTTATTTTTTATTTTAAACTTACCTAACTTAATTTTACACAATTTTGTTATTTTTTAATTTCTGATTTATTGATTTATTATATTTGCATATATGCTCAGTTCCATACTGCAATATAAGACTTAAGGCTTGTGTACAGAACATCGAAAAGAAATAAATAAATAAAAACTAAATTTTCTGCACAAACACTATTAGCGTTTGTGTTTTCCACAAATCTGCCGAACCGAACACTAAAAAACGATATATAGTGTTTATTTTCGAACACTGCTTTAAATGCAAGTTTTAATTTCTTTTACAGACCAATTTAAATAAGAGCGGCAACCATGTCTTAAATTTGAAAAATACCGTTTTGTTAAATCCAAAATAGGTTAATATATGAAAAACATTCTGATAGTACATAAAAGTTAATTTTCGAAGCTTGTCAACGGATGACTTGCTAGTCTTGTACTGTTCAGGATGACATACATATATACGAATATGCTACAAAAGTTTAAAGGGGTTATTTTGTAAGTTGCGTTGCGTTTTTCATATAAAATGGTTTGAATTTTCAAAAATTTGTATGACATTTTTTAAGTGTGGTAAAGTGTTTTACAACATTAGGTGGTAAGAATCTAGAATTAGAAACGTGAATTGAATTAGGATTTAATCATACATAAAAAGTACGAAAATTGGGTACCACATGAACTAAGAGATGTTGAACACCGATTTTAATCAAAACAAGTTCTGTTTCAGTGCTTAAAAAATGGTTAGGCTAGGTTAGGTTAAATGGGCAGCCGTCACGACGACGACTTACTTGGGTCCTTATAGAGGTCCATTTGTGATACCCGTAGCCAAGTGTGAAGAGTCAGCCAGTATCCACCAGACTATTCTTTAGAGGTCACTGCAGCCTCGAACCACCCCGACTCCCTGCAGAACAGGGAGCTCGATTTCAGTCCCGCATTGGACATATCGTATAGACATGGCAATTCTGTTCTCCCAAAATGCCAACACCTAATGCTCCCCAGACCGGGGTATTGGCAGAGAGAGAGTGAAACACCGTCTCCTCCTCCTCATCATCATGACAACTCCAACAGTAATCATTATAGCATGATTCCCTATCACCCAGTAACCCGTGATGACCGATATCACTGCCGTCATCCGGTCCCTGCCAAAACCGAGTAGTACGTGCGTTCTCACCGCGTCAAAGCCAGGCCAAAAAGTCCTGGCCATCAAGCAGGTATGCTCCCCCTGCCATCTCCCCTGAGCCCTTCTGCACGACTCTCGTCTGATGAGAGTCTTGCAGCGGGCCATTGAAGTGCCAATCAGGCCGTCGATAAACATGTCGTCCAAGAGACAGCCCTGTTTGGCCAGACCGTCCGCAGTTTGGTAACCCAGGCATCCACTGTGCCCTGGTACCCATGTCAGCCTTACACTGGAATGTTTCGCGATCTCATTTAGAGACATCCAGCATTCCACTGTTAACATAGATGTCGTAAAGACACCAGCCAGAGCTGCAATGGCAGCCTTGCTGTCCATAAATATACATATATCTCTCGCTATACGATATTACCTCAGCCAGTTTGCCGCCTGCCTTATGGCTGAGATTTTCGCCTGCAGCACGCTACTGCAATCTGGCAGCCTAAAAGAGACCTTAATGCCCAATTCCTCGATGAAGAAACCTCCACCCACTCTATTGCCCATCCTAGAACCATCGGTATAGACTCGTAGGGCCAGTTCCAGAGATCGCGTATTATCGAGCATCATTCCCATGATAAACTGTGAACAAAGCACCCACGACGGTTCCGGAGTGGAGTAGTCCAGGTCCGCCAGGTCATATGATGCGTGAAGCGTGACCCTGGCAAGACCATAGTTCCGCGTAGACCATAGGCCCACCGCCCCCAGTCTAATAGCGGAAGCCAGGACCTATTGTTCGGCCACGATGTCAACCGGCAGCCAGTTCAGCATAGTAAACAGCGCAGCCACCCTATATACTTTCTCAAGCATCCTGCAGCACCGTCCCCTTTCCATAGCAGACCACCACACTATGACCCCATAAAAGAGGATCGGTTTTACCACCGCCTCAAAGACCCATTCGACGCCCCTGGGGCCAAGGCCCCAGCTTCTGCTCAAAGATCTCTTGCAGGTGTATAAGGCCACAATGGTCCTATCAACCCTAGTGCGAACGTTGAGTTCCCATGATAGTTTGCTATCGAGAATTACGCCCAAATATTTGGCACTGTTCGAGAGCGTCAGCTCCGTGCCATTTAGCCTAGGAAGCCTAAAGTTTCCAACCTTTTACTTCCTGGTAAAGAGTACCAACCCAGTTTCCTGTGGATTGACACCAAGTCCACAGGAGATGCCCCAAGAGGTTAGAATCTGTAATGCAAATTCCATACAACGGGACAGAGTGTCCAGGTGTTTACCCATGACCGCCACCGCCACGTCATCCGCATACGCGACGGTTTTTATCCCTAATCTGTCGAACCGACTCAACAAAGTGTTCATCGTCAGATTCCATAGTAGAGGGGACAGAACCCCACCTTTCGGGGTGCCCCTGTGCACAAATTTGCAAACATTGGTAGCATCCATCGTGGATTCAAAGACCCTATTGTCGAGTAGATTACCAATAAATCTACAAATTACATCGTCAACACCCACCTCCCTCATTGACTCCAAGATGGAGTTGGGTCTGACATTGTTAAAAGCGCCCTCAATGTCCAGAAAGGCCACATGTAAGTATTTCTCAATGTAGCCGACCAGTGAGTGGACACGGGTCCAGGCTCTGATAAGCAATTGATCTTCCGTGGTGTTGGAAGGAAATTGCCAGGAAAGTGTGTGTCAATTAACACCTCCAGCGTCTCCTGACTATTCGTAGTCTAGCTACCATCAGCCTTCTGAATGTAGCTAGGGACAGCCGGGCAAGAAGCCATTATTTTGCGCAATCGGTTTGTCTCAGAGGAGCCTTCCACGCTGCTGCAGAAGTTCCTCCAGGCATTCCGTTTCGCCGATCTAACCAATTTCTTAAACCTATTCCATGCCGACTTATATTCCGCCCAGTTTCCCAGACGCTTACCCATATTGAATAACCTAAAAAATGGTTGGAAAATGTATTTATTTCCAGAATCCCAAACAAAAGTTATTTATTATAACTAGTATTGTAGTTATTTTGTTGAACTATTTATTGTTTTTAATCCAAACGGAAGTAAGGAAGAACATGAAAAATCAATTAAAATAGATAATCATTCAAAATCAAATTTTAATCTACCAAAGGTTAAATACAATTTGGTTAAAAAATTGATGTTTAACTATTGACTGCCAGCAGTCGTCGATGTCTGCGAGTGTTAAACGGCAAACCCCAATAAAGAGATTGAGTGATTGCAATCGAACCCGGTACCCGGGATCGAGCCCAGCAGCAGTTAAGAATGAAAAATTATCAATAAATTTTAATTAATTTTGATGTTGCAAAATTCCTTCTTCATAAAAATAATTTAATGAAAGCTAAATTTGATGAACTTTACCCAAATTAAAATATCAAAAGTTATTTATTATATTTAAATTTGTTGTATGAACTTCTCACACGGGACAATTTCTGTCAACCATATAAACGAAAAAAATCAATAAGTAATTAAAAATACGAAATTTTACATACAACCTTTGTAAATTAGTACAAAATTTGTCATTTAAAAAATCATTAAATTAAGATTATACATCGTCAAATTGTCTGTAAGGCATATTAAACTCCAAAATTTGTCGAAATGAGGATGAATCGCGAAATCTGGCGGCCGTGCTCCCGAATTTTTCTTGTGTCCAAAGTATTTATAATTCTATTTAACCGAACAGTGCGAAGTAGTTACTGTTGTATACAGTCGATTATGGGAGCCTACGGATTTTTCTAATATTCGAAGAAGTTTCGATCTAATAAATAAATAAAAGTAGAACATAGCCGAAATCCGTTTATTATTATTTTTTGTACCAGCTCCTTTCCGACCGCTTTCCCACCGAATTAGCAGTACATCAACGCTCCACCTGCGATTCGTTAAAGTACTTACTCCGTTCCAGCAACTTCGCGCCGTTTCGTCGTTTTACCAACCGTGCCTGTATAAAGTTGCACTGAATCATTCCCATACCGTCGAAGATTTTAATGTTTGAAATAGTTTAAAGTTTAGTTAATAAAAGCATTATTTAGTTTTATAATCATCAACGGAAATATTTCGTGTTTAATTTAAAGAAAGCAGACTTTGGAATTGATCCTGAACAGACTGAGTCATACCTAAGTTGGAAACTAAACTGTGTTACAAAATGTGTTAAATTTTATTATTCAATAATTTAAAATTCATCATCTATCATTGAACATCCAACGATCATTACTAGAACGAACACTTAAGAAAACAATTTAAAAACAAATGATAGGTACCTATTAACGAAAGAATTTTACTTGAATAGGTAATTGCTTAATTTCTTTTTCACCAAAACTTAGATTTTTTTATTTCACATTTATGAAATTGATAGTAAAAAACGATACAACCGATAAGTTAATTTATATGTGTAAGTCCAATGTGCCAACGGCATTTTAAAGCATAAGTTTAAAGGCGACGAGATTTTATCACCACAACCAAATGCCGGCTGTCCGAAATCAAAATATTTACATTTAACAAGTAGTTTGTCACTAAACCAATGTCAATTAAAAAAATTACAATTTATGACCATTTAAATTTTTTTATTAATTCTATTTGACAAAGAACACATATTGTTATGGTTATTGTTATTATGTATAAGCATTTTGTGTATTAACTCAATAATAAAAATTAAAATGAAATAAAACTAAAAATGCAGAAATAAATTCAAGAGAAATACACCACAGTGTTACCAAAGTAAACAGCTAAGCCGCTGCTCGGTCGACGTAGACACAGCATCGTCTTGAAATAAAATTTATGTGTGAATATGTGTCAATAGAAGAAAAAATCTACAACAACAACTGCGAGAAGAAAAAAACAACATGGCTTACTCACGGGACACACCATAAACTAAAATAATAACGTAATTCGTCACACTTAACGCATCCATAAGCCTGCTTGCTCTTTCTGGCATCCGGCACAATGACATACGATCATCCCTCTCACACATAGCCATTCATCTTACAGAATTACTCTCGCAGACATCGTCAATACCATAGCTCAACTAGGCCTGCTTGCACACACGTCCTCACTCATGGAAACAAAAAAAAAAATGTTAGAAAACAAAAACAACAACATTGTCAATGCAAACTTTGCCGCCAGCTGTTTGATAAAGTCGCTGCCGTTTGGCTCTGCTGCTGTGTTTGTTGTTGACGTTACTGCTGTCACTACAAACCATAAAAACGAAATGAAAATGCTTTATGAGTTCGACTCCTCCCTATTTGCAGCCCATTTTAATGCCAATTGGAAGCGGGTATGGCTGATGATGGTTGTTGCTTTGACTGACGTTCCGACGGAGTGACGCGTCAAACGGGTTTTTTATTTACAGTTGTTGGATGGATTGTGCAATGCACGTGGTTTTTCGAATGAGAATAACTGCAAAGAGAAAAAACATACATTTGAAAAGAGAGTGAGAGTGAGAGTGATATTTTTAGCAAGAGATTGTTAAAGAAATTTAAAGAGAACGGGGTGGTTTTTCCTGTTGTTGTTATTGTTTTCAACATGAATGAATAATGTGAGAAATTGAGTGTAGTATGAACAACAACAACATCTAGAAAATTGTTGTTGTCTTATTCTGTATATTGAGTTTTGTTGTTTTCATTTTCGTTTGGAGATGTTACGCCATGATTATTTTGCCGTCGGCAAACATGGTTGATGATGATGATTTTACAGCTGAAACTTAAAGTGGTGTTTGCCTCATCAATTGTTATTTTTGTGTCGTTGTTGTTGTTGCTTGCTTGTATTCTATGTTCTTCTAGTAGATACAGCAACCATAATTGTTGGACAATCAATAAATCATAGGAAAATTTAAAAGATGCCTCGATCAATTAAATGCATACTTAAGCAAAAATAAAATAAATTACAAAAATATTTAAATAAAACACGAACGTTTCAATTTAAATTAACAGCAAAGATAAATAATTAAGATTTATTTTTTGTAGGTACCTAATTGTAATAAAATATGTATTGTGCTGCATGTAGCATGTTTTGTCTGTGATGGCTGGTAGATTACTGATGTCATTTCATTATCAACAATGAAGTCTTACTACTTGCACCAAATGCCTCAAGGAGTCATAAAGTATAAAACTAACGAAGTGAAAAAGCTCAAAGGAGTTTTTATTCTTTTTGTTCTCGCTTTCTAGGCAACTCTGCCAACTTCTATGCGTAGGTATTCCTTTCGAAAATAAAGAAAATAACTAAAAGCTCATTCTTACATTTTGTAATTGCTTAAAATTTGTGTTGGTAAGTTCTCTGAACTGTAATACCTATGGCTTGGTACTTTTTAATTAAACTTTGGTAGCTTGGGTAGCTAGGTACCAAGTTTAAACATTTTTTTTCTAGGTTTGATTTTGTAAAATCTTAAATATGCAATTGTATATTTTTCCTTGTTCGACTATTTTTGCACACGTCACGTCCTTGTCTCTAGTATGAACATCAGCTCATTTTAGCCAGAATCGGTTACTTATACGGAAAAAATTATTAATTACTTATTCTAAATTTATTTTTGGCTTGGTTTCAGCAAAATGTTACTTTATTTAAGAAAATGTTACTAACTACGAATGAATTAAGTTAAATCAAGAAATTATTAAGGGTTTTTTGTCTTAAGAAACGAAATTGATTACTTTAGAAAATAAACTTCTTGCCGTGTAAAAATAGATGCTTCTTAACCAGGATACCGAAGATTGCAATTCAAAAATGAATATTAACATTTAAAATATAAGGCTATGTTCTGGAAATCGAATTTGGGTGAAATTGGAATGGATGGAGATTTTTTTTAAATAACCGTAATTTTTTCCTGACTTAAAGAACAGTACTGATGAAGATAAGATGTACTCATATTATGAAGTATATAAAACTGCACTGGACCGTTTAAAAAGTTTATTCGTTATGTGGGCCGTCCTCAAAATTATTTAAATTGGAACAAGTTAAATAAGTTTCAAATGTTTAATTAGCTGCCTCAATTAAAAAAGAAAACATATTGGTATAACTTTTGAACTAACAATCACTTAATAAAATATAAAGACACGATCCAAACATTTTTACTCCACATTCTTTACATTTTAAAAATCAATATTTTTTTATTTCGATCTATTTAGTACTTTCCGACAAGTTTTAAAAACTTAATTTTTGGCACAAAACTGTTCTACATTTTACAATTTTCTTTTGTATTTGTTATGCTTTTTATACATTCTCATTACCACATCCCCAGGAAGCATCTACAGCTAAGCACATCACAGCACAATACCCGAAGTAAACATTAAATCTTCGCCATATGAATTAAACACATCTTTGTTGCCAAAGTGAAAAACATTCCTAAAAACATTTTTAGTCTCACATTTTACAATGAGATTTTTGCTTTGCTTTCCTTCATTCAGCTGGAGGATGTGTGTTACAGAGTCTGTTTTATTATATATTTTGCCTTTTTGATTTTGCTTTGTTTCTTTTGGTCTAGAGCTTTGTTGTCTCGTGTGGTTACTGAGCTCAATTTTGGGTGATTTTAAAAAGGGTTGCCAAGTACAAAAACGTATAAAATAAGCTCAGAAAATGTTTATGATATTTCTTGATATTAGATATTTTTTATTATACCTATGCAACAAGATACACAAAATCTTTTAGATTAAAGTAGGGATAACAGGTAGTTACGCCATAAAATGTTTATAGCATGGTACTTAATATTTTGTATAAAACAATAAACTAAAGAGCTGAAAAATAAATAAAAAATAAAATAATAATAAATGAATTACAATAACATTTATGGGTAATTTAATAACATGCATAAAAAGAAACTTTTAAAACATAAAGAGATTGAAAACTTATTAATATGTATTGAAAAAACAGGTTTCTAATTTCATTTTTGAAAATATTCGCTATGATGATTGTTTGAATTCTGTTTAGAAGTCTGCTCCACAAGCGGATAGCATAAATGAAAAACTGCCGCTCTGAAACCTGACACTTGTATCTAATACTTGTTAGTTTACACCCGCGGTTCGATCTTACAAACTGCAACCTGCTGTATAAGTATGAAGGTGTTTTAAGATATATGATTTTGTGCAGTAGTACATATTAAAGTTTTGCTGTCAATTTGATTTGAGAAAGTCATGCCATACAATTGTTTCGAAAAAGGAGTTATTTGATCACGTCTGCGATGACCAAAAACGTATCTGGTTATATGTTAAGTGCTACTTTTAACTTGCGTGTACTATCTGAGTTACAATGATCAAATATTTCACTCCTGTTAAGTAAGCAGGGCATCAAGTACGTTTTAGCAATATGCATTCTTATGTTAGCCGGTGTGAGAGAAATTGTTGACCATAGACAACGTATCAAGGATTGAGTTTTACATACAATACTGTTAACATGATTCGACCAACTTAATGTTTGATTGAATACAAGCCCCAGGTTTTTTAATGAGGTGACTAGATACATTTTTTGTCCATTTATGATTACGTCAATATTGGGAATTAGTAAATTTGTTTTTTTTTTTTTTGTGAATTATAATACATTTTGATTTTCTGGGATTTAAACAAAGGCCGTTTTCAGATGCCCTTGAAGAAACATTATTTAGATCTATATTTAGAGCATCAACACTTTGTTGTAGTGACTTAATGGGTGAACTTAGGTAGAGCTATACATCATCCGCATACATGTGAAATTTGCAATATGAAACCTACCTTGTGGCTTAACTTGTGAGACGGTATACCTGATGGTGAAAGGCTGTAATTCGACCGGGTAGTTTTCTGTTTCAGCAATAGACTAGCATTCCACTGAATCAAAACTTAAGTATGTGTTCACTACCGCACTGCTTTAGTTTTGGCTTTACTTGTTATTAGTTTTTGATTGATTTTTTTTTTATTAAAGGGAAAAAACTGTTTGTCATTTTCAGTAAAGAAAATATGTTTAATGTCATAACATTAGTTAGTTTCATGTTGAAATAGATATACAGTGCACTTGCAATAATATTTACACCCTAATAAAAAATATGAAGTTTTGGAGAATTTACAAAAAGGTGCAAGCAAGTGTTACTAATTTAGCAAAGAAATATGGAGTGACAAAGTCCACAGTATCTGGAATAAAAAAGAATAAAAATGCAATTTTAAAATGTGTCAACAATACATTCATCGGACCTGGAAAAAGAAAAACTATGCGCCCGTCGGAGTATCCAAAAATGGAAAAATCATTGTATAAATGGTTTATGCGTATGAGGGATAAGAAATTACCCATCAGTGGGCTAATGTTGAAAGAAAAGGCCAAGGAGCTTCATTATAATATTAAGGAAAATAGCTCTGACTTCAACGCGAGTGATGGATGGCTGCAGAATTTCATAAAGAGATTCGGCGTAAGGTTGCTCCAAATTTCTCGAGAGAAACTTTCTTCTCAACCCCAGTTGGTTGAACCATTTAAAGTGGCACTTTGATCAAAGATAGAAGAGCTTGGATTAAGTAATTATCAACTTTATAACGCCGATGAATCGGGTTTATTTTGGAAAAATTTACCAACCAAAACATACGTGTCATCTCAGGAAAAATCAGCCCCAGGTACAAAGACTGAAAAACAAAGAATTACTTTTCTGTGCTGTGCAAATGCTGCGGGATCTCATCAGCTCAAACTGCTTGTTGTTGGAAAGTCAAAAAAACCCCGTTGTTTCCAGAATTGATTGCCCTGTCCACTATCGTCATTCTAACCTAGCGTTTCCACATGCAAGTACAAGTTCGAAAAATTCAATACACTCACACTTTTTTACTAACACCATCACATTTTTCGCACTTGCAGCTCAACTTGCAACAGAATTTGCTTGCAAGTAAATTTTTGACACTTGCCGCAAGTAAAATGACAAATGAAGAAACAGTGTTGCCGTGGATGACTTTTGTATCAATCTTCTAGTACTTAGTAAAATAAAAGTTATGTTTATAGCGGATTTTCTGTGTATTTATAAAAAATAACTAATAAAAAAAAACACAACTATACAACAACGCATCTAAATGGTAATTTTAATCATGAATTTTAAGCATTTTGAAAAAAAAAATTGTTAATCAAAATATTTTCTCTGTAACATTATGATATCGCCACTACGGCAATACTGTAGTCACATATTTTATAAAATAAACATAATTTTTTCATCAAGATGGACTGAAAACAGAAACCCAAAACCTTCTTTTTCCACATTTTTTTTTCACATTCGCTTTTTAATTTTTTTAATTCGTTTAATACGGCAATTTTTGCTAGAAGTTTACTTGTTGACGACATTTTAAAAATTAACTTGCACTGTTCTGTGTAGCCACTCAAAAAATTGTTGTGTTTTTTTGACATTTCTTCTGATTTTCGATATTAATACGTATACACTACTTGCAAGTAATTACTTGCATGTGGAAACGTGGGGTAAATCAGCGTGGATGACTGGTAGCATTTTTAAAGACTGGTTTCATCGCTCATTTGTTCCAGAGGTAAAAGTTTTTATATGTATTAACATTAATCGACGCATACATATTCATTTTAAAATATTTTTGCATACATAATTCAGGTGAAACAATTTTTAACCAAAAAAGGGCTTCCAGTGAAAGCTATTCTCTTAATAGATAATGCCCCATCTCACCCACCTGAGAATGAATTAAAATCTGAAAACTCCTCTATTTTTGTGATGTTTATGCCACCGAACGTGACCCCACTCATCCAGCCCATGGACCAAAATGCTATAAGGATCACAAAGCTGTATTACAGTAATAGCCTTTTGGCTTCCATTGTTGCCAAAGGGTGTGGTTTGATAGAAAGTATGAAGCAGACTACATTAAAGGAAGCTATAATTATATTGGAATCAGCTTGGAAAAGAGTGGATTCAGCTGTGTTATCCAAATGCTGGAAAAACATTTTAAATATGGCAGTGAATCAAGATGATCCCGAATATGAAATTCCTCTAAGTGTTGTTAGAGAAAATTTACATATGAATTTACGTGAATTGGAAGAAAGCGCCGCCAATGTTTTATGCGCCTTACAACCCGAGGTTTGTATTCTCTGAAATTTACTTAAAATTATGTGTTATTTTAATTTTTTCATAGGTTCAATATACGGCCTCAAACGTTAAAGAATGGAATGAGGATGCTTTTGAATGTGAAGATAATGAAGTAGAAGTCATATCCGATGAAGATGATTGTGTGGAGGAACCAAAGAGGACGATTAAAGCCGGGGAGGCTGTCGATATTTTTAATAAGGCGTTGGATTGGGCTGAAGGTGAGATGGTAGAACAGCGAGTTTTGAATGTTTTAAGAGACTAACGTGAGAAGGCAGTTTTAAAAGTTCTCGACCAAAAGAAACAGCAAAAAAAGATAACCGACTTTTTTGAACATTAGCTTTATATCTTTAGCATTTATGTATATGATAGACACAAAAAAGGAAATTAATTAAAGATAGTCAATAAAGTTTAGGCACAACATGACTCAAAAGTCATCTGTCAATACCTTTACTATCGAGAGTAGAGTTCTTCCACCACAACTAGTTGTGAAGAGGCTATACCAAGTTTGTCAATCCTTGTGAAACTTTTTTAATAACAACAGCTTTAATATTATTGAAGCCTTGTTGTTACACTACTTAAATAAATTAATAAATACATAGGTATGTATTCGTATTTGACAAGTATTGACGCAGATATTCGATTTCACGAATATTAAAAATGTATAAATTCATCGATATTTATAAATTGATGATTACCTACCTATAGGCAAATAAATCATTATTCCAAAGATCTTGCGAAATATGCAAAAAGCATTAAAAACTTGCTCTGTTTGTTATTAATTTATTAAATTTGAGCTTAAATGCAAATTTGAGTAAAAATTCTGAGTACCTACCTAGATATCAAGGCGTTTGATAAACCTTTTTTAAACACAATTATGTTTTTATTCCTAACACCTATGGATTAAATACAAAATAAAATTTGGCAACTCTGTTCGTTAAACTTGAGTTTGTACAACTTTTCAATTACCGTAACATGTATTATTCGTCTAAATGCTTTTAATTTATTGTTCCTTTATTATTTAATCATTTAACAATTTAAACACAAAAAATATCACTAAAAATTGAAAGGAATTCAAATGCCTAAGACGGACTTATGAAATGAAACTAAATTGATATTAAGGAAACCACACAGTAAAGAAATTTTAAGAACAAAAACACATAGTAGTATGTAGTATCTGAAAAGCGAAATTCTCACATAAATTGCAAAATTTTAAAAACTCAAATTAAAAGCAATAAACCAACAAAAACACACGCACACACACTAGGAAAAATCACAATCCTCACTCATTTTTAACACACACACGCACCAATCCCATAAACACTCTCTTTCACAGTTATTTAACTCAAATTTTGTACTAAACAAAATAATAAAAAGGCAAAAAAGAAAATAAAAATGTAAGGAAAAAGAAGAAGCAGAAAAAAAGGAAAAAGGCAAAAAAACAAAAAATTCACACAATAAATTTGCAACAGACCCAGGAATACTTTATTGCTTCGGCGCTACGCGTGGTCACTCAAATTGTGAAGAACAAAATTTACGAGACGTAACGTTAACGTTTACGTCGCCACAGCCAGCGCTGCCAAAGACGTCAACGAACATAAATAACACACAAAATAAAAACATACTTAAATGAATTTTGCGAGAGTAACTTGGCACAGTGGGCTAAGGAAATGTACATATAAGTGAGTGTGTGTATTTGAAATTTTGAAGGTTTGGTTGATTGTTGCTTTGTTGGGTTTGTGTGTGGTGTATTCGAAAGAAGGTTGGTGTGCTATAGAGAGGGTTTATATTATTTGTTGTTTTCATTTTAATTCAGAGTATCTTATAAGATTATTTATATACTGTTCTCTGTTGTATAGTCGACTGCTCTGCCATCTAGGTTGACGGCTGCGTTGGCAGCGTAGCCAGAGCCATAATGTATAGCTGACAATTGTATTCGTATCATATGTGTGTTATTTATATGTGAGTTTTGTGGATTTGTTGTTTATTTTCATGAATTTCATCTGCTCTATATTGTTGTGTATTTTCCCCTTTCGGTTCTAGTATAATGTAACGTTTTTATTTAGTTTTCAGAAAAAGAGCTCCTGACTTGACTCTTTGGCTGATTTAACTTACAAAAGTTGTTTTGTATTGCTGGCTGGCTGACTGACTGACTGGCAAACTAAATGTTTGCTTATTACTTTTCGCTTTTTTCAGTACGTTCAATTCTGCCACCGTTAACGCTCACATATAATCTATAGAGAGACGTTACCGTCCGCTTTATTGTACATTTTTCTTCTTATTGCATACATTTTCAGTTGGATTTCGTATTAAGGAATACTACGCGACGCGCGGCTCTATAATTTTGCTCGGATTTTTCACATGTATATGCTACAAATTGAATACTTTATGGGTTTAGTTTGATAGAAGTCGTAAAGAAATCAACATCATCAAAAACAATAATAATAAACATAAAAATAAAACTGAAACTGAAAATAAAAAGAGAGCAATACTATCACAGTTATTATTACTCTAAAAACTCAACAAACAATAATAACTGTCATCTTAAAACGTTTTATTCAATGTGGAGAAAATAATAATAAATCTTTTTTTTCTGAAATTACACCTACAAAAAAACGTTTAAAAATTTATTAAATTTAGTTGAAATCCTTTTGTCAAATTTAAAGAAAGAGTGCTGCTCAATTACACTAGTTTCTTCTTGCACTTGTGTTCTACATTTATCTACTAGTTACAAGTTCCATTTTCTTCACAAAATTTTATTTACTACCTTATCCTAAATGTATGAATGGTGTATATCTTTTTACTCTACATTTTAATTCAAAACAAATGTGCTCCTTTTATGAGTGTAAGCGACTTTCATTATTTATCTATTCTAATGCGAACTAAAGCAATTTATGACAATGGAAATTGTACATACAGCCCAGCACTAGATATAGAACACAATAACAAAGAAACAACGTATGTATGTATGAACGCAACGTATTCACAGAAAATTTGAGTAACGATAGACGGACACAAGTGGTGGCTGGCTGGCTGCTGGGATTTTGGGAAAACAGAAACAACAAGCAAAGACAGCAAGCAGCAACATACAAGACGGCAGCAGCCATCCTCATCATAGCAGGCAGCATCATCATCATCATAAACAACATCCAACCAACAACCGTCATAAAAATAATCATAACAATAATCGTAAAAACTGAAATTTATTCGAACGTTTACAGTCTCATCAAAATCAACTTACAAACGGTAGCGCGTAAAAATTAGTGTGTGTTTACACTATCACTCACACTCTTTCAATTCATTCAAATTTGTATAACAAAAAGAAAAGTAGTAAAAAAAAACAACAAAAACGAGGTGTAAACAAACAATAACGGCCGGTCACTAAATGGCAATAAAATTTTTATTAATAATAAAAAACAAATAATTCTCGCACATACAAACAAACACCTGTATAAATTAAACTAAATACAACCATCAAAAACAAATAGAATTTAAGAAAGAAAAAGTGCAATATTTCAAAAAATTAAAAAATAAATAATAATTAAGTAGTGCCAATAACAACAAATTTTTATTGGTTTAAATAAACAACAAAATACCTATTTTCTTTATTTATAATATAAAATTAATTACAATAAATTATGCCAAAATTTTAGCTTAATTTCAAATTAAACAACATAATTTTTTTGCGTTTCTTTCCTTTTAAATTCAATTTAAAACAAAACAAAGAAAATTTAAAAAAAGTGTGTATATTTTTTAATAAAAATTTAAACAAGTTAATCTTCTCTAGTCTCAAAAAGTAAATATTAGCAATAATTTAAAAATAAATTTATCTTAAATATTATAATACAATAAATAAAATAAATATTTAAACAAAATGGCTTTATTATAAAAATAAACAAATAAAACAGAAAATTTTCCAAACATTTTAATTAACAACAACATTTTGCATTACTATAACCCACTGTGTTTTCAAACCTAAGAGAGTGTTTATTGCAAGAGGAAATTCTAAAATCCATAAAAAAAGTTGTGTTTTTGCGAGAAAGTGCATCGCATCATAAAAAAGAGCATAACTTCCATTAACAAGAACAGCAGCAAAAAAGGAGTAGAGAAGAAAACAAGACAAAAAAGAAAGTGTGGTGAAAATAAAGTTTGCATTTGTTGCGACAACCATCTGCAAGGAGTAACGTCCTGTTTGCGTATCTTACTATCTAAAAGGATTAATTGTAAGTATTTTAATAGTTTCTAAAATATCTGGAAAATAAAGACAAACGCTACGCTAACTATTGGTAGACATGTTTTAAATGATCTTTTTATTGATTTTCATACATAGAGAACAAGTTTTGGATTGGACCCAGCCTGTGGGCTATAAACATGAAAATATTCTTAAAAATAAAATTGTCAGTTTTCAATAAGATGAACAAATTAAAAACATCGTCATTGTTTCAAAAGAATAACTTTCAATCTGTTCTAAAAAAGTAGTTTAAGTCTTTCTGTTCAATTTCAAGCTGGATGTTACGAATATTACAATGAAGCTAATATATTAGTCATCCAGAAAACACGAGAATAAGATGTTGCCTAGATAGCTATTATTGTATCAATAGTCGGAATAGTATTGTGGAACAAATCTCCTTCCGGGGAGTAAGAAAACATACTTACGAATATATACCTCGATGGCAAAACAACTTCGCTATAAATAATAATCCTGTAAAGAACTTTATTTCATATAATATTTGGCACAGAACTTATGTTAAACAAATTCCGGCGGCAAAACTGGGTCTTTGCTAACAAGCTTTGCAATTTGCATTATTATTGTCCGACGGTAATGGTAGTTCCACTATATTGTGGAAATTTGATATCTTTTACATACTTACTCTTTCAAGACTCAATAAAATCTAGATTTATTAGATTGAAATTGTTATTTTGTTAAAGCTTAGGCTTTCATACAGATACAGCCTGCCATAGCGGAATCAGATTATATAGCTTTGAAACCACAATATGTACCGAACAATAGTTTAAATATTTAAAAAAAATGCTGTTGTGGCCCAACAATAAAATGCACACCTTAAAATACGTTTTAAATATCACTTTTTCGTTTAGAATATATTCATTCTATTGAATACAAATCCTTTTGAATCTCAAAAACATTGTTTTTCCGATTTTGGAGTTGCCTGAAGTTATTTTTGGGAACTCTGCTCAAACTACTTCTTATTATGGAACTTGGGGATAGGCTTAGATCACGTAGTATTGTTTGCTGGGATGACGAAACCAATAGATTATGGTCGGATGACAACTGAACTGAACTTGAGTTGCCAGAAGCGAAATCAGGCAACGCCGTTCATGTTGAAATAAAAAAAATTTTGTGTCAATTTCAGTTGTGTTGCTATCCGTAATCGACCCATTAGTCTCTGAAATGCAGACCGTTCCATAAACGAAATGATTGTTAAAATTATTTGACATGGCCAAATTAATATCCTTTTCGAAACATTGATATTAGTGAAAAGATAATTGAGGTTTTCAGTTCGTTAATGTATCTTGGCACCGTCATAAACGACAACGGTGGAATAAAAGAGGATATACTTTACCTAATGAAGAAAGGGCGTGGTGATTCTGAAGAATAAGATAACGTGTGGAGCTCTTGGTTCATCTAAAAGCAGGCGAAATATCGAATTTTTAACTCGAATCTAAAGTCCATCATTCTGTGCGGCTGTGAAATATAGAGAATCATGAGGATATTCTGGCTAAATGTAATATCAAATGCAGCGCTATGGAGCGCAACTAAACAGAAACCAGTAAGTCAAGAAATAAGAGAGCGTAAATAAAAGGAAATGGATAGGCCATACCTTAAAAAACCCAAGAAACATATTGCCAGACAGATATTGAAATGGGAGCCGCAGAAGAGGAAGACCAGAAAATCAAGTATTTAGCCTTAATAATAGATCGGAATAGAATAACTTTGTTGTGGCCATATGCTTCTCTCAATTGTAAAAAGGAATACAAAATAAGCAAATTTCTAGTTTTCAAAACGCTTAAGGGGTATTATTATATCGAAATTTTGATCACAATTTTCTTGGAGATCGAAAAATTACAAAATTGCACTTGGATTGGTTCTATGCAGTTCTAATGCCCATAATTTCTGCTAATAGATATCTAGCTATGTATGTTGCCATATTTTAAAAGAAAACTTAAAGGAACAAACATGTAGGCAAAATTAATATTGAAATGACCAAAACAGTTTTACCGAATAGGTAACGGTAACTGTTAGGTACGAACACGCCAGATATTTGTTTGTAGAAATTACAGGCATAATAATTCGTTTCATTTATTTATTATGTTTTATCTATTAAACTTTAAATTTCTTCCTTTTGCCTTTCTAATCGAAATTTTGAAATATTGATGATTCAATATCTAAATGAGATCGGAATTTTGATTTTCAAATTAATTCTATAATTGTACTGAAACCTAAATTTACAATAATTTATATTTCTTTGCTTACCAACAACAAATAAGCTTAACGCTAGGATTCTCGGTAACTCATTGCCACAAAGTTCTCCTTTTGGCCTGGCCAGACCACAATTAGAACAGCTAAACAGCCAATTAAATAAAAAGTAATTAAATATGTTTTTTATTGAACGTATGCTTATGACCTTAGATTATACGAATTTATTATATAATTTTATTATTTTATTATATTATTCCACATGCAAGTCATCGAAAATATGGTCTTTAATTTGGCACATTGCTTTTTCACATCTACCACAGCTGAAACGAGTTTTGCGTTTGGTTTTTGTAGTTAAATTGAACTAAGCGCATTATGGGCCGTTATTTTCTGATTTGATTCAAACTTGATTCATTCGATTCGCAACATATCATTTAAAGAATTCGCGTTTCTGGTTTTTTGATATTTTGTCCTATTTCATATCTAGACTTTTACATAAAAACGGAATTTCACAACACTTATTTGCTCCAATCAAATCCAAATAGTTTCATTCGATTGAGCACATATCATTTATTGAATTCACGTCCTTTTTTTATTTTTTGTTATATTCGAAAAATATTGCAAGATAAACACAAATTTGGTCTGGCCAAGACGGTAATCCTACATTAAAAAGTCGTAGAACTATGCTTAATGTGTCATTTTTATTCAATGTTATTAATGGTGACATCTGCTGTGGATTTTTGATAAATGATATTTCTCTCAACATTCCTCAACGTCCATCCCGGAATTACATACCTTTATCAGTAACATTTGTTAGAGCTAATTATGCTAATGCTGACCCTCTCAGGAGAATTAGCAATGCATTTAACAACTTATATAGGTTTATTGACTTTTCATCAAATCCTGAAGCTATAAAAAGGGCAATAATCACATTTCTTAACACTTAGTTATCTTATTGTTAATTATGTATTATATTTTTATGTGTAACATTTTGTAATCAATTATTTTTTAAATTGTCTGTAAGGAATAAAATTCCATAGACATATAATAATAAATAAAAAAAAAAAATATATAAATAAACGTAACTAAAGCGGTAAACATGGCCCGTGTTTTGGTATTAAAATCAGCAGGATTTCTCTTTAATATTATATTAACAAGTAGTCATCAAAATTACAAATATAAAACAAGTAAGAAAGTATAGTCTAGATGGTACCCTACATCACAATATTTAATCACAATTTTTTAGAGTGTATACTCTTTGGGACTCATGGGCAATAATGGACCCGCCAGAACAAAATTATGTTAAAAGCTAAAGATTCACTTAGAAGTTCTTTGTGACGAATATTATTTAGAAATCTTCATCTATATGAGATTTGTTTGTCTTAAAGTGAAAAGGGCTTATAAAATGAACCATGGTTTATTTTAGACATCCCAGCACAACATTTTGTAACTATAGTTATCTCGAGATAGAAGCTATCGTTTTTTTTTGATGTCATTGGCATTCAAAGCTATTTTCCCTAATAGTATTTGTATGGAAGCTATGGTGGACCGGGTTATCAAATGTAATGAGATGGTTTAAATTGCAATGACATAAGTTTAGACCAAATTTAATCTAAATACGAACTTAATAAGATGGATTATGGCCACAAAGACCCTACGCCGGCTTACCCTAGGCTTCGTCCCTGTGACAACTAGAACCATCTGTTTCTGTGTATGTAGAAATGTATATTCCGAAGACCTCAGAACAAAATGGTTATATATTTACATATAAAGCAATTCTTTTATTGAAATTTTAACAGATCGGTTCAAAAATTGCTGAGATATAAACAAAAAATCACGACATCCTCTAATGTTTATCAATAAATCTAATTTTTCCCATAAATCTTTAATTTTTAAAGTCTCATAATAATTTGAGAACTTAATTTTTTCACTTTCACCATAGATAGGTAAAATACGTTAAATACTGGCACTGAAAATTAACAATATCGGTCCATGCATGTCCAAGTTATATTCAAATAACTACATTTTTTGCATGAAATCTATATTATTGTACAAGTAACAACTTTAACAGACTCTAAAATTAATGGTGTTTTCTTTTCTACAAAAAATGTGACATTTAATTTTAAAAAAATGCAATTTGGTGTCTGTTTACTAAAAATTTTTATTCCGAAAAGGATGAGTTTTTTATAATAAAACAAGCCACCCTTTTTGGGAGCAAAATTTTTAAGAAACAGACACCAAATTGCATTTTTTAAAAATAAAATGTCACATTTTTTTGTAGAAAAGAAAACACCATAAATGTTAAAAAAGTTTTTTTTTAGTGATAATTTAAGATTTTTCACCTCTTCTACTTGTAATAACTCAAGTTTGTCTTATATCGACTTAAGCTTTTCTTCTATATGACCACAAATATTGTTCAGCATTTATGAATTTTAAATGAAATTCATTAAAATAATCTAAAAAAAAAGTGAAATTGCAGAGGGTCATTTTGAAAAAAACCGCATAAAATCAATAGATTTTAGGTTTATGGTTATTGTTTTGAATTAAAATAAAAAGAACTAAACCATAAATCATAATTTAATTATAACAAATAATCAGTTTATTATCTAAATTAATCAAATTGATTATACTAAATTTTTTTATGAAACACATTTGCCGACAAAAGTTAAGAAAAAAGGACAAACAATTTTTAAACATTATTATGAAAATTTTCTCTTAAACTTTTAAATACATTCTAGTATTCCAGTACTAGAACAATACCCTGCAAGCAACTGAGAGACATCTTCTTATGGAAAAGTGTGTTAATACTACAACCTGCAACTGCAATTTTAATGATAAATAAAATCGATATGCACATAAAACTAGGCAGTCGCACTTCATCCTTAGATTTTCGTGATCACATCACATAAACATATTTTTGTTAAATGGACTCTAAAGTTCAAAAAGTACCTTTAAAAAAGATAAAAATTAAAAAATTTTAATTATTGGTCTAAAATTAAAATTCTTTGCTTTAAAAATATCTGAACAGAAATTATAAAGATTTATTTTAAATGTTTCTAATTAAAAATTGTATTTAAAATTAAGCCTTCCAATTTTGAGCAATACATTAATTTGCTTCAGTAATAAAGTTAAATTTCCAAAATGAATTTTTAACTCTTAATATCTATAAAAATAATTTAAGTCAAACAAAACCTTTTACTCAATATTAATTTGGATATAAAAGTGCATTTTGTTTTTGAAAACTTGAAGTATTAAGTAAATTTAGATTTTTTTTGCCGTGTGATAGAGACATTTACGCCTCGTCGACCAGCATGTAGTTTTTCTTAAATTTGAGTCTTGAAGTGTGTAAAACCAACTATATTTTTGGTTTTCCTCTCAAGCTGCAAATATGCATATTAAGTCGACGATATATTCTAAACAATTCTGGCAAAACAACAGCAACAACAAAATTAAAAAATTTTAAAATTTCCTTTCATGTACCGGATCCTCCCTCTAGAGATGGTAAACTCAAAATTTTGCAATTTTCACTTTTTGCAAGACACGAATCACTTATTTAAAAAAAAGGAAGATAAAATGTATGCGCTACGGAGTAAGACATACAAAGGTGCAGTGAGATAATTAAAGGAATTCTGTGGCAAATTTTATAAAAAAATAACATAAAAACGACATTTCTTTACTAAGAAACATGTTTGAAGAGAGAGTACTAACGCTGGAGGTACACACCACGCGTTTTTGCCTACATGGATTGCATGCATTTCGTAACTTTCTTCCGTTTTGCGTTTCAAGTTACATTCAGCGCTTTTTATGCGGCATCATCACAAGTAAAAAAAAAATATTATTTGTCAGAATCTGCTAATTTGTTCGAACGCTGCT
This sequence comes from Pollenia griseotomentosa, assembly GCA_963931875.1. NCBI lineage: Eukaryota > Metazoa > Arthropoda > Insecta > Diptera > Polleniidae > Pollenia > Pollenia griseotomentosa. The sequence continues at coordinate 142,428,011 of OZ007560.1, read as the reverse complement.
TGTGACGCGTACAAAAGGAGAAAGTAAACCTACTTTTCGCATTCAACGCTTGTTCTTGCTACGGAAAACAACATAGATTCTACTTTTTTGACAGCTGCGTATGCAGCGATAAAGCGTTGAATGCACGGTGCGGAACTCCAGTTTTAAAAATAACTTTTACGGCAAAAAATATAGTGTCTGTGTGATCGCTTCACTCGTCAGTTTTTGTTTGCGCTGAATAAAGCGCTTTTTGTTTCAAAAATAATTGCTTTATAGTGGGAACTCGCCATATAAAAATCGGCGCTACGAACTAAGTCTCCAAATAACTAAGTCCCAAAGCAAAAATAAACTAATTTTCCAATTTTTTATACAGAAAATAACAACAACGACTTTAAATCAGTTTGTTAATTTTTTATGGAATGTTTTTTAACAGGGGAATGTTGGGGAATTGTTTTTTAGGCGGCAGTTATACGATGATTTTTAAGACATCTTTTCTTTATTTGAAGAAGAATTCAGTAGAGAAAAAATTAAGGGGTAGAAAATAAGGCATGACATCTGTTCTTCGTGTTTTTTTTTCTCTTCTAATTTCTTTTACTGTTATTTAAAATTTTGCTATTATGTTTTTTTCATCCGTTTTTTTCGATTTTTCAGAACAACAATAAAAAAAATGTCTCAAAAGTCATCATGTAAATGTTAAAAGATTTTGGTAGCAGCTTTGAATGAAAATTAAAAACAAGGCATGTCTTAAAACTTGTCGTATAACTGCCGCCCTTATCAAATTAATCCCCAAATTTTGTAAATGTAATAGAACCCAATTAATTATTTTAGGGACCTATTTTATTTTTTTAAATTAAATAAGACTAGAATGTTATTGTGATGCAAAGTACGAAGCTCTAGCTGTTTTTTTATTCTTAATATGCTATAAGTCTTTGCCAACTGTAATATCTAGAATAACTAGAGAAGTATCCACAATTAAAAAAGCTTAAATATTAAAAATAATGTTTTAAATATTGTCGAAATCTTACAGATCCTTTTTTATAATAATAAATAATTTCTGATAAGAAATTTACATTTGGGGGTTATCTCGTATTTTTTGAACTTTGTTTAATTTAAAAAATTTGGGTTTTAATTAATAATGAATTAATTCCCTTACTTTAAGAACATATTTAATGCATACCTTCCGTAAGCCAGATGATAAGCAAAACATTTACATTTCTCCCTCACAAATCTGCTATGTTTAAAGCTTACTTATTACTCCCGCTACTGGAAATGTGTAATTTTGAGGTTATCCCATTTAGAGGAACTGATGATATATGACTTGATTTACATACTGTATAAGCCATATTCGAAAAAAAATTTAGTCAAATTAAAAAAAAAGTTTAGTTCAATTAAACTAGTATTCTATTTTGAACGTTTATAAAAATACTTCATTTAATATACTTCATACTTTGAGTTCCAGTTATTTTTACCAGGAAATTCTTTTCTTAAATGCTTAACTAAGGATCTCTATCAATTTTAATTTCACTCGATTTCAGTAACACATAGAATTTATACTTACTGTGTCCGCCCGTCGCGTTGCCTGTCTGTCATTGTAAATCTTGTGCACAAAGTAAATGTCGCAATTTTGAAGAAAATTTTATAAAATTAAGTATATACCTCTTAATAACTTTAAGGATTTTATCCATTGCGAATAAGTCCATAATTTCACATAGCCCCATAAGAACCTGTTTACAGATTGGAGTCTTTTTGCTAATTAACCATCCTATTACGATAGCATTGGGATTTATTTTCATCCAAAAATATTGTATTGCAACCGTACACTGAAAGAATTTTCTTCGCAATTCCAATGAATTTTGACATTAATCCCATGAAAAATTGCATTAAAAAGGAACCTATGCAGCGCTTCGTTGGATCAATGAAACCTGTTTCATTAAAATGTATTTAATGAAACATTGCATACAATATTATTCATTGGATGAATACTTTCAATAAAGTAAAAATTTGTATTCTTATTTTATTTTTTTTTTGTTTTTTTATTTTATTTTTTTCTGTCTCTGGCGGGAATCGATCGCGCAACCTCGGTGCTGATAGACTAGCTCACTACCAGCTAGCCTACCGGGGCTGTGTAATTTTTGGATAAAAAAACTACGTTTTTTACTCAATTAAGAGCGTAAATATGAGATTAAATTGTCCATAACAACAAAAACAAAGTTGATTGAAAGTTTTTGTTTCATTACTATAATGACATTTTTATTGTCATAATGAAAATTTAAATTTATGAAGGCAATTATTGAAATATGTTCCTTTTAATAAAAAATTTTTTATTTCATAAATTTAATGGCATATAACATAAGATGTATGAAATAGTTAAATCTTACATTTTTCAATTAACAATTCAACATTTTTTTTAAGGAAACTAAAATTTTGTATTAATTTATGAATATAGTTATGTTTGTATATTGTTTTTTTATGTTCCCAATTAAATTTTTTTTGTTTAAGTTGGACAAACTTAAGTTTTCATATATCCCATGAAAATTATTAACGTAATTACGAAATCCAATGAAGCGATTTTAACGAAAAGACTTTATTATAACTATGAAATTCTATTTAGACAATGAAAATTTTCATTTAACCAATGAAATTTTGTTTATGAAAATGATTCATTAAATATATGAAGCATTTTTCTTTCAGTGTATTCATCTTACCAAATTTTATTAGAAACACCCAAATATCAATTCCGAAAATAGCTCTTAATGCCATAGTTTCCCTACACACTGAAACAATTTAATTCACAGATTCAATGGATATTGACATTAATCTAAGGAAAAATTACATTAAAATTCAACCTATATAACACTTCATTAGACTAATAAAGAATGTTTCATTAGCCCACAGTTAATATAATTTTTTATATAATCGATCAAAATGTTGCATTAACTTAATGCAAAAAATTTTGTCATGTCATTATATTAATGAAACATTTCATTAACATAATTAAACATTAAAAGAAATGTTTTCATTATTTTACTGAAAAGGTTTTTGTAATTTAAAGAAATTAAATTTTTAATTTGTTCACTGACGTAAATTCATTAAGTTAATTAATAAATTTCGTGTCTTTTACGAGAGTCTTTTATTTGTTTAATGATTATTGTGGTTATTTTTGTTTATGGTTGCTTATTTATCCATTTTTTTAATGTGCATTTTGAGTTGTTGTGGATTTTATTTTGTTTTTTATTCGTGTAAAAAATCATTAAGTTATATTAATTTTATTTCGTTTTTATATTCCTGTTAGGTTCATCATGTTAAGTTGTACATGCATAAGCTATTCTTTAAATTAAATTAATTCATTTTCGAGCCCGCGATGGCCTTCCTTAGCATTCTTTCCATATAACTGCTTTATACGTCTACGTAGATTTTGCGTATTTAAATAAATAAATAAATGAAAAAGAATGTGAGAATTTTTTGCTCTTGTTTTTTTTTCTTTCTTTGTTTTTGATTCTATTACAATTTCCTTATCGTTTTTTTATTGATATTATAAAACAACTAGAAACTGGGAATTATCTCCTTTCGTAGGTTACTTTATATTATACTAGCTTAACCCGGTGCGCTTCGCTACACTGCTTAAATCACTTCTTCAGTTGAGAGATATTTAATATATGCATCCTATGGAAGGCTTTCCCCCCTGCGCCTTCCCGCTTTATTTTTATTTTCAAAAGTGTAGTATACCATAGGAGTGACTTTTACTAAGTTTGAACATTCTTACTATAACAGTTCTTAAGATATGTGATATTAAACATTGGCGTCCTATGGGGGGTAACATTTCCCCGCTGCTATTTTATTTCAATTTTGGGGTTCAGAAGATCATACTACAAAAAGTTTAATAAAAGGAGTGCAGCGGCTCTAAATTATATTTCTATCTATGAGGGGTACTGCTCCTCCTCTGTCCATTTCTATATTGAAATTTAAAGTTTGCCATAATAGTAGCTTTAACCACGTTTGAAGACTCTCCCTTTAATAGTTCTTGAGTTGAGAGATATTTAATATATGCATCCTATGGAAGGTATTTCCCCCCTGCGCCTTCCCGCTTTATTTTTATTTTCAAAAGTGTAGTATACCACAAGTGTGACTTCTACAAAGTTTGAACATTCTAACTTTAATAGTTTTTAAGATATCCGATATTAAACATTGGCGTCCTATGGGGGGTAACACTTCCCCCGCTGTTATTGTGTTTAAATTTTGGGGCTCAGAACATCCTACTACCAAAAGTTCAACAAATTGCTTGCAGCGGCTCTTATTAATATTGCTATCTATGAGGGGTACTGCTCCTCCTCTGTCTACCCCGCCCATTTTTATATTGAAATTTATAGTTTACCATAGTAGTAGCTGTAACCATGTTTGAAGACTCTCCCTTTAATAGTTCTTCTGTTGAGCGATATTTAATTTATGCATCCTATGGAAGGAATTTCCCCCCTGCTGCTTCCCGCTTTATTTTTATTTTCAAAAGTGTTGTATACCATAAGAGTGACTTCCACAAAGTTTGAACATTCTCACTATAACAGTTCTTAAGATATGCGATATTAAACATTGGCGTCCTATGGTGGGTACCACTACCCCCGCTGCTATTTTGTTTTAATTTTGGGGCTCAGAAGATCCTACTGCCAATAGTCCAACAAAATGCGTGCAGTGGCTCTTATTAATATTTCTATATATGAGGGGTACTGCTCCTCCCCCGTCTACCCCGCCAATTTGTATATTGAAATTTATAGTTTACTATAATAATAGCTTTAACCACTTTTGAAGACTCTCCCTTTAATAATTCTTCAGTTGAGCGATATTTAATATATGCATCCTATGGGAGGTATTTCCCCCCCTGCGCCTACCCGCTTTATTGTTATTTTCAAAAGTGTTGTATACCATAAGAGTGACTTCTAGAAAGTTTGAACATTCTCACTATTACAGTTCTTTAGATATGCGATGTTAAACATTGGCGTCCTATGGGGGATTTCACTTCCCCCGCTGCTATTTTATTTTAATTTTGGGGCTCAGAAGATCTTACTACCAAAAGTTCTGCATAATGCGTGCAGCGGATCTTAATATATGCGATAATTAATATTGGCATCCTATGGGGGATACCAATTCCCCTGCCCCTATCGAAAAAATAAGTAGCCTATTTTATTTTTAGGGCTCACGTGATGTATCTGTAAAAATTTCAGGAAAATCGGTTCAGTAGTTTAGGAGTCTATAAGCCAACAAACAAACAAACAAACAAACAAACACACATACAAACATTTTTCATTTTTATATATATATAGATAGATATAGATTCAACATTTTTTTATTTTTCGAATATATTCTATGAGTTACATTTCAGTTATGTATTTTATAAAGCTTTTTTGCAATAGTTCTATTCCTTAAATTTTTAGGAATGACTTTTATACACCACCAGACTATTATATTGTATTTTCTTGTTACATTTTACCTTAGCTATCCTTTGGAAAAATGGATGAAACAATTGAAAAAACCCTAAAAATTATTGAAATTAATGTCAATTCTCTAATAGGACTAAGCAGAAGATACGATTTGACTTAGTTTATTAATTTACATAACCCTGACTTAGTTCTATTAAATGAAACGAAATTAAATACTAGGCACAAAGTAAACTTTAAAGACTATAATTTTATCAGAAATGATAGAGTGGACGCCCAAAGAGGCGGTGGAACGGCAATATTAATCAGAAATGATATTAAATACAAGAATTTCTACAGTACTTTTAATAACTCACTAAAAAATCTAGAAACATGCATAATTAAAATTCCACTATTAGCAAATAACATTTTATTTATTATATCGGTTTACTATCCTTCTGGCAACAACAACAACACTTTTAAGAATGAACTGCAAAGGCTCTTTCAAACACTAGATTTACAGAACCCTAATAATTTCTATATACTATCGGGTGATTTAAATTGTAAACACACTGACTGGGGAAATGATACATGTAATACAAAAGGAAATATGTTGAGACAGTGGCTACTAGATAATGAGTTGCATTTCAGATGCAGTTTTTATGCTTCTGCTGAACCTTCATTTCCAAGGGCTGCGTCATATTTGGACATATGTATCGCAGATTCACGTTTAGATATACATAGGGCTTTATTTCTTGTTTATATCTGAAACATCGTATGCCTTATGACTTTTTGTAGCTGTTAAAAGTTTTCTTTTAACGGCGATTTTACAATTTATTCTCCAGAAAAATTGCTGTCGTATTGACATTAATATACTACATACCAGTAGGTTTTCAGAAATCTTATTCTTATTAAAGTGCTTGCTGGGTAAATGCAAAAAAATGTGTAAAAGTACAAACACTACAATTTCACTAGTTCTAGTATCTCTATATATTTGTATACTCAAACATATTTAAGAATAGAAGTAATGGTAGCTTTGAACTTGGTACTTGGTTTTTGAGTTATGATTATGTACAATTAAATACAAGCATAATAATATTTAGGCAGTAACTCATACTTAAACACATGAATATCTTGCGTATACATATGCATGGGTATACAATTTATAGTATATATGAATGTTTAACATTTAGCATAGTTTAAGTTCCGTTTTGTGTCATTGTGTGCACACACTGACTGCAATTTATTAAATTCTCTGCTGCGCATGTGAGTCAAGTCAATAATGCATTCACACATTTGCTTAATACAGACACAAAACTCGTATAAATGTAATAGCAGTAGTAGTGAAGTTGGTAGACATTGCTTTAGGATATTAACATCCTTTAATACAACAAAAATCTGTCTGTGTTTATGTAACAAACAATTGATTTTAAAAGTGTATGTACGTGTAAATTCTAAATTTACACCTTAATAAACTATTTTACATATGCATATTTTTAATCATGTTATTTTCTTTTATAATTTATGATTTAAAAATAAAACCAACTTTTCAATTATGTTTATCACAAAATCGTATCTTAATAATAATTATCATTATGATTTAATTTTTCATTTATATCATTATAATCTATTTTTGCTTCTGCTGTCCTTTGCTGTTTTGACTTCATAAAATTGCATTAAAATGGTTTTTTAATAAACCCAATTTTGTGTTGTACTTTATAATTATTTTTTTTTTGTATAACAGTTTGAATCATTTTCATAGTCATTTGTTTAAAATTTCCTCCTAATTTGTTGTTGCACATTGAGTATCTTTGTACACTTGCAACATGGCTGTGAGAGTAATTATAATTGTATTATTAAAATATTTCTGTTTGTTGGAATGCATGAGTGTGTGTTTGCTTGTGTTTGTATGAATTTTATTGATTTATTTCAATTGATATAATTTCTACTCAATATTGCAGTTTTTGCTGTCTGAAAGTCAAGAGTTTATAAATATTTATTATTTTATTATGTGCCCATGCATGTTTGTTAGTGTTGCCAATTGAAAATTTATTGACTCCATTAAAGTTCACTCATTCATTAATTTTACATTTTCACAGAATTTTTGAATTAAAATTTTTGTAAATTAAATGGCCTACTTCTTTGGCTTTGAAATGTGTTGTTAATTGTTATCATCAGTTTAAATAAAGAAAGTTCATTACTAATGTAAATGGATTGACAGGCCTGGTCCCAAAAGAAATTAAAAGAAGCACAAGGTCTGTAAATGTTTACCCCCTGATTCACAAAAACTGTTTGAAATCTATTAAAGGCTTATTAAACATAAAGGGTTATAGAAAATTCGTTTTCGAAATCGGTTTTAAATATAAAAAATGTTAAAGTCTTAAGACTATCAACCGAAAAATTCTTAGTCAGAGTCATAATGCAATAACGTATTTGATCGCAGTGGTTTTCTTCATGGTGTGACGTTAGATATCATTTTTTGTTTCTTTATATTATTTATAAATCTGAATTAGCTTATTTTAACATTTACCCTCACAATTCTTGCAACAAAATGCCTGTTGTTTTTTTATTGTAGAACTGTGGTCACTTTATTAATAAATTTTGGTCAGAGTCATAAAATAATTTAAATTATTAAATAACATTTAAGTCAAAAATAAAAATAAAAACTATTTCAAATAGAACAAACAAATTTATTTTTCCTATTAAAGTTTACTTCAGTTTTCGGCAAATAGTTATTATTAATCTTATTTCCTAAAAGATTAAAAACAAAACAAAAAATCTGCCAAAATTATTAATAAAATTAAAAACGCAAAAATGCCAACAAAAACTTCGAATTCGAATGATAAATGGCCACTATTCGTTATTTTTAATTCTTTTTTTAACAAAATCATTGAATTATACCAAAATGACACAAAATATTATTTATTTTTTGTACATAAATACATATTTTTTTCTTTGTTAAATAAAAAAACAAATAAACTTGTTTAGTTAAGAATTTGAATTATAACCTAAAAACAACAAAATTATCACTTTTTTGTTGTTAAAAATGGTAGAATTAATTTTAAAATATTTTTGGTTGTTTTTTTTTCATTTTGCAAAATGATAAATTATGACAACGAAATAGAAAGAAAGAAAAAATAAGACTTAATTAATCACTAGACAACACAAACAATGTGAAAATTTAAATTAAATATAAAAACAGAAAAAAACACAAAATAAATAAATTTTTATTTCATATAAAAAAAGAAACACAGATTCGACATACAGGGAAGGAGAAAGAAATGCGTTACATTTGAAACGAGCATTAATTAAAATGACAATCAAGTTAAAACAAAAAAATAAATTTATTGTCTCAAAATTTATAAACTTTGCATTTGGCAACAGCTTTTATTTAAGTGACAAAGTTGAGTTAGTATATATTTGTATAAAGTAAAAAAAGGGTTGGCAAAGCAAAGTTAAACAAATAATAGTAAAAATCGTAAATAGTTATCATAAAAATCAAAATGTATTTGTGATTATCAAAGTTTTTCTTAGGATTCAAAAAACTAATTAACAAGGTTTCGTTTAAATGTGCTAAATTCCAATTTCATACTATTGACAAACTGAAATTTATTGTTGAAGGGACAAGCTATTCCTATGTGCATTTCACTGGTTGCTTAGGCCAGATCGTCAGGAAACTTCATCCAAAGATTTTAGAAAAACTAAAGATATTATACAAATAAAACTGTTAAGCGAATAAGAATTATAAACCCCAGTTTTACTTGTAACAATATCAAAGCTTAAACAAAAACAACAACAATAAAAAGTGAGTTTATCTTTTCTTACAGTTATTATTTATTATCTTCTTGTTATTATTTGATTTTTGCTTTTCTTTTTCCAAGAAATCATCAAGAAAAAAAATTTGTTTTTGATTTACCCCTTCGACCACCTCCTCTTAAAGTTTTTGGAATTTACCTTAGGCCATCAAGTAAAATATTTGTTAAACTTTAAACGAATTTGAGTAAAATCAGTATGCTTTATTCGGTTGTGCCGAATCTTTAATATCCTTCAGCTAACGTTATGCAGCGTCTTAGAACACTCACCCACTTACACTTACAATTGCACACAAAGTAGGAAAAAACCAGAAATAGTGTTATATTCGGCTATGCGAAGTCTTATGAACTCTTCATCAAGGTGAGATAAGAACAAGAAGTTGTATAAATACCGTTCTTTGGGAATAAATAAATCAACATTGTTGCACGCCACTTGGGCACTCCCGCCCACATTTTGTCGGACGTTGTCTGTTGATAACCAAGACGCTTTTACCTTATTTGGCAACTTTGGTTCTTGCCGTTCTCCAGATATACAGAAATCTCTAATGACTTTGTATGGAAAGCGCCACGCCTACTTGGCCAATCGCAGCCGCATTTTGTGGAATGTTGCGAATTGAGAAACTAGTGTCCTTGAATTGGTTTTACGACATGTTCTTGTTGCTGCTTTTTTCTTTAAAATTACAAGCATTACATTAACTAAAAGTCGGCCTAGATTATTGTGGGAAAAGGCATCTGTTTTTTTCTTAAAGAAAAATCTATTAAATGTGAAACCTGCAGAATTAAAATTACACTGCAGCAAATGGCACATCGAAATAATTTTTTAAAAAGACGTTGTCGTTGTAAGTTTTTCCGACCTTTCAAAACTTCGCCTTAACGATTGAGAAATTCTGAGATGTATTATTTTAATTAAAGTAGAAGTTAAAGTCGGCAAAGTTTTCATCGTGCTAAGGAAAAGCCTCTGCTTGATCTTTTTTCTTTCAGTACTGTAGATCAATCAGCAAAGTTTTATATGTATTCCTTTTTTTAGTAGTTTGCCTTACACTTTTTAGACAAAAAATTTTCCTTAAATAAAATAATAAAAAAAATCGATTTTTCACTTTGTTTTTATGGAACACATCTTTTACTTTAATTTCCTTTTTAAAAATATTTTCAACCTCGTTTTTATTTAAACAAATAGCAAAAGCAATTCAAAGGTTTTACTATTACTTCATAATTTTTGTTTTCCTTCCAAAACTGTCGAAAGGATTTTCTTGTTTCTGTTCTTTTTTTGGAAAATTTTTGGCGCAACTTTGAAACAACAATTGGAAAAAAGCACAGACAGTAAAATTATAGAACGACTGGGCTGACTAAGTGGAATAAAAAAAAGAAGCCTGTCATCGACGCTGCCAGACAAAACTAAACAATTTTTAGTTTTTGTTCTATACTTTAGAAAAACTTGGAAAACAAAACTCTTGGATTTGCGTTTTCCTGAAAATGTACAAAAATTTTTTTTCTTATTAAAAACTTGAGTTATTTTTAAGACAAAATAAAAAAGAAACTAAAAAAAGGAAAACTCTTACTGACACTTTTTTGTGGTGCACTTCAAAATGCACAATTGCAAGTTTTATTTTTATTTTGCTTCTTGCAGCATTTTTATTAGTGTGTGAGTGCCATTGTGCTTTTTTTTAATTTTCCTTCATCCTGTGTGATTTTGATGTATGACTGTATGCGGTAGTATAAAATACCAAAAGGATTATAAGACACAAACACTCTTGCACGTATTTACTAGCTTGGATTGGGCAAACTCTGCTTGCTGCACACAAGGCAACTGTAGTCAACGTTGTGTTTGCTGTTGTTATTGTTGCAGCATTTGTGTGTACTTTTACTACTGTTTCCACACTCGGTTTTATAATTTTTTTGCTTTTCAAAATTTTCAGGAGTTTTCCAATGGTTCAAGCAAAGAAAATATCTAAAAGTTGGGTGGCAATTTTGCTTCGTTTAAATCTTGTTGGTAGCTTTTGTTTCCAAACTGTTCAACAATTCAAGCACATAGAAAAGGGTACGAGCTGGGTATGCAGAGCTATGGACTGCATATTTGTGCTTGATTTCGGTTTAACTTGCATTTTTGCTTTTTTTTCCTGTGGTTGTTGCTGTATTTTTCTGTTTTTAGTTTACGTTTTTTGTCTCTGTGCCATTCGAGAATACACTTGGAACTACATAAATACAACAAACTATAAACGTACATATGTATGTATAAAAGTTTTTGGTATGATTATGTGAATATGTAATTTTGTTGGTGCTTCTGCTGCAGCCCAGCAGGGGGCGCTTACAGTGACATTGCACAAGAGAGGGTGACAATGATTTATTGCAAAGAGATACGCGACATACACACATACGTAGTTACGTTTTTACTTACATACTTTACTTGCAACATACCTTCATATCGTTGGTATCACGTAGAAAGACCCTCAACCGTTTTTTTTAAATTGGTATTTTTTTAGTGATTTCAAAACATTTCACACAAATACTCCTCGTCACAAATTGAATGCAGTAGTATCAAAAATGACGGGTTTGCAAGCAACTTACATTATGATAAATACAGTTTCTATTATGTTTTTTCCTTCACCTGTAAGATTCCAATTATCCTTACCCACGGTCCTATATGAGACCAGCGATACATACATTACATTACATTATGTACACAGAAAAAAATAAAAATTGATTTCAATTAAAAAATTTGTGATATTAATTAAAAAATTAATTAAATTTGCACCAGTAAACAAATTAATAGTATCAATTAAACCAGTTAATAGTATTAATTAAACGTTTAATTCACTTGATTAAACGTGTAATTCACTTGATTAAATTTTTAATTATATATATCATATATCAGTGCTGCCAATGATGAATTCGGAAATTACACATTTGTAGCAAAATTACAAACACAAATCACAAAAAAAGTAGCTTTGCTAGAATGAATTCGCATGGGCTAAACATGAAGTAAAAATTTCACACAATCAGCCATGTCACAGAGTATAATTCCGTACGAAATCGAAGAAAACATATTTGTTTATTGATAGAAAGTGTATTTTGATAGTTTTTTGGCCTTTCAGATACAGAAAACTTCCATTCCGTTCATGAAAACAAAAATGGTTTCATGCCGAAAAATTTTTTCGTCATTTTCTGAAGCACAAAAATACGGAATGAATTCCGTTTCCGATCGGAATTGTACTCTGTGACATGGCTGAATATGTGTAATAACACATACACTGGTATATATTGTCATATGATTCTAAAAAATCCTTAAGTTACATTGAACAAATTTTACAGGAGAAGCAAAAAACTATCTACATTGAAAAATAACATAATTTTTAAAAAAAAAAAAACAAAAATAAAAATACAAAATATTATTTTTTTAGTTGGAATTTTTTTATTTATTTTGTACTAAGGCCTTGTAGAATGTTGTTAATTTACGCTATTTTTAATTGTAAGAACGTAAAATTTTCCAGAAACATGTATTTGGATACGGAGCATCATATTTCCACCAAAAAGTCGATTTTGATTTTTTTTGTAACTTGGGACTTTTTTGAAATCATATGACGATATGAAAGTTTCCATAAATATACATAGTAAATATATAAACACAACTGTATAGTGCATGAGAAAATCAACAAAACCAAACCAATTTTTATTGTAAATACTCTTTTACTACACATATAATTCATAGTTGTATAAAATACTTGTATTTTTTGTTCAATCAAACAAAATGAACGAAAATGTAAAATACATCAAGTGATTGTTGTTGTTACTCTGTCTCCCCATTAATAATTCAACTTTCATACAAAATTCAACTTATTCAAACTTACGTTCAAAATTGTTCATCTTGAAATGGTAGACTTAAAGTCGTTTGATTTTTAAAATAGAGGAAAATATTTTCGTAGAACGCAGAAGTCCAAATATTTTTTTTAATTCAAACTAACAACCTTTTACACTTGTAATCATTTTTCTTAGTTTTATTTTTGTTTTTTTTTATAATTTTTCCGAAAGAATAAAGAAGATGTAGAGCAAAATCTTTGGTTTTTTTCTCGTTGCTTGTTGGAAAATTTGAAAGACTTGTGAGTTATTTATGGTTTTTTTGCTTTTCTAATTTTCCAATAGTTCAGTTTGTTTGTGGCCAAGAAGAGAATATAAAATACGTTAAATCTTATAGAAAAACTTAATCTCTAGTTGGATTTTTTTTTTCCAAAATAAACGTAGTATAGGAATTAATATGTAAGAAATATTTTTTATTTTCAGATATATGCTGTTTTAAGAGAGTTTTTCTTAAATTCTTTTCACAGACATGCAACGGTACTGATGCCATACAACGTCAGAAAAAATATTTTTAAAACATAATATTAGTATTATGCTTACTAGTAAAACTTAAATAAACTGTAATTAGATTTGAGAACATAAAGGGAAAGCTCGGTATAACGAATCTCGCTTTAACGGTAATCTAATATAACTAAGTGTAACATTATCTATCTCTGTGACAATATGGAAAAGTAGTTAAAAAGTTTTGTTGAAGTTTTATTAGCAACAACTTTAATTGAAGCTAAAAGTAAATGTTAAAAAAAAATTTTTAAACATTTTCGAATTGTTATAACTCAATTTTGTCTTATATCGACTTAAGTTAGTCTTCCATATTAACACACTGCCGTCCAGTTAAATTCACTTATTTCCTTTTTTTAATTTTGATGCTAATAAATTAATAAATTTCTACTTATAAATTATAAAATATAAATATAAAAATGCTATTTCTAAGTAAAGCTATGTTCAAACGTATTAAATATTTGACGTTCTACATGTAACCACTAGTTTTATTAAAAAATGATTTGCTTTTGCAAAACGTTTGGCTAGATCAAACATCATTGAACAGTTTCTTAGTAACATTATACAATTATTTTCTTAAAAATAAAATTAAGTAAATCCATAGAAAATTAATAAAAAAAAATAAAGCTTAAGTTTGATCCATTTACTGGTCACGCTTTTTTGGGTTTTTGTGTCAAATATTTGTTAGGTCTGAACATACCTTAGGAGCAATTTTTAAAGTTTGTCAAATATTTTAAAATAATAACTAGGGATGAGATTATTATGCACTAAAAAATCGAAAATATGCTCATAAAATATGCACTAAAAAGTTCAAAATATGCATTAAAAAAATAAAAAATATACACTTAAAACTTAAAGATTTTCAATAAAAAAACGTTTTTTTATAGGAGCATACTTGAAGGATGCCGATTCGTTTATAGAATATGGGCATTTCCTGGGGTCACGAACGTACGTTCGTACGCTTTTGATGTACACATAATATAGAAAACAAATCTTTCCCTAGCATTTTTTTTGCGATTCGATAGCACTTGGGTAGCTGTTTATGTTTATTACAAAAGATAGATTTCATCGAGATGGATTTCATCATTGGCTGACAGTAGTGAATTGTAAAAATCTGCAATATGGAACGGAATATTCAAAAGAGATTAATTTATTTTAAAAGTGTATTAATGTAGGTCTCTATCCAGTATTTACACAATAAAATATCTATATTGGTTTTTGTTTAATTGGCTTAAGTACCGGTCGCGAACGTATGGGTCGCGTGTAACATGTACCAGTTTTGGATAAAATATTTCAAGCCCATCGGCAGCCTTAGCCATGTAAGGTGCTGCATTGGTTAAAAATAGAAGGATTTTTTTTCCAAATCCTGAAAATCTTGTTTTTTAAGCAGAGCTCCAAAAAAATTTGTTTATTGGTTTGAACATTTTTTGATATTTTTTTATTTTTGTTTACATGGATATTTTTTGAAGAAATTTTTTATAATATGTAAATTAAAAAAATATATCAGTCAAAAATGTTAAAATATGCAAAAATATGCATTTTAAACCAAAATATGCATTTTAACCAAAATATGCAAAAACAAATCGATGCCATTTTAACCCAAATTAAATGATCCGGAAAGATAATTAGTCAGCATCGATCTTAGACTAGCGACAGAAAACATGCATTTGCATGGAAATCGCATCCCTAGTAATAACTATATACTTTGTTAATAACAAAATAAAAAATACAAAATTTTAATTTCAATTTTCTCTCATATTCATTTGAACACTTTACTGCCTTTTTCCTAAGCACGGCAGCATGTATCTATAAAGCGAATATAAAAATTTATTGAATTATTTTTTATTAATAAGATTTTGTTTTTCGTGCTTAATTCCCAATTTTTTTTTTCTTGATACACTGAGAGAACACATCAGTCCATCCGTACTTAAATCAAGTCGAAGCGGTGTCAATAGTGCAGTAAGTACGGATTTCCTTAAG
Organism: Pollenia griseotomentosa; assembly: GCA_963931875.1. Classification (NCBI taxonomy): domain Eukaryota; kingdom Metazoa; phylum Arthropoda; class Insecta; order Diptera; family Polleniidae; genus Pollenia; species Pollenia griseotomentosa. The sequence continues at coordinate 142,412,485 of OZ007560.1, read as the reverse complement.
TCAAGTACAAAATGCTTGATTCAAGTGCGAAATACCTAACTTGTCCGAAACTGTTATTGATTTAAGTAAAACTAAGATTGAACCAATCTCGAAATGCGCTTGATTCAAGTTATTACAAAGTTGATTTAATCTCAATTCTGATTCAAGAATTTCTAAGAAGGTTTAATCTCGATTTGTACTAGAAATAATCCGAATTGAGATTAGATTGATTCTAACCTAAACACTTACCTCAAAGAACGAGAGAGAATATTATTATTTTACTACATATGTTTTTTTTTTAACTTTTGCTGTATTCCGGCCTTTGTTTACAGAAGAATTCTCAAATATAAGTCACCAAGCAGCATGCCCAAAATGATTTTCCAATCATTCTATTTTGAAAATTTTATGCATTTAACTAAATAATTAAAAAAAATTGAATATGGGAATTATTGTTCCTTATTTAACTTTTTTAACATGAAAAAAATCTTTATATTTCTTCTTGTAGTGTTGTTGTTGTTTCTTTTATAAACACACGCGTATGCACGCAAACTGTTACCTATAACAATACATTTTGGATTGTTTTAAGAACTTTTAATTGTTATTCGCTCTTAAATTTTTGAGTACGACTCGAGAAGAAAAAACTTAAATATAGAACGACTTTTTTGTTTGTGTGTAAAAACACTGAAATTTATTGTTGGGGGATAAGCTAGTTTTTTATTATCATACTTTTTTAACAAAATTCTTAGTTTAAGCGTCTAAAAAAAGTCAAAAACGATAACTCGTAAGCTAAGGTACAGGCTCGTTATGAGATATTTCAAGTACCTTGACATATTCAGATTGCATTGATGTTTTCACAAAAGTTGTTCAGTTTTACCGTAGCTACAAGTAAGTAATTCGAAAAAAAAAAGTTAAAATTACCAAAAAGCTATTTTTTGGCAAACAATTTTAACAAAATATATTTGGCGGACTCTCAGCTCTATTATTGCCGTATATGGTTAAGATGACATCTTTTTTGAGGGCCCTTCGATTTTCAGAATTTATTGAGGCCCAAAAAAGAAATTGGACACAAAAATCGACAAACTGAGTATAGGGGTTTACAACGCTTTGGTAATACAATCAAATCTATACTGTCCAATCCTTGTGTTTTCAAGTTCATTTGCCGCGGCGTTGTGTAATTATTTAATAGTTCACTTAGTTGTTATCATTTATATCAAAACATAAATCAATAGAAAAACAAAATCTTATTTTAAGGCCTCATTAAACGCAACGCCAAAAATTTCATTGAAAGCCAAAACAAGTTCAAAAATATAAAAATATAAAATTTTGTTGTGGCTTTCTACAGGAATTCATATTGAATTTTTAAATTTCAAACACTTCATATTTTGTGGCCTTTTCAAAAATAATATGAATTTTTGTAGAAAGCGACAAACAAATTATAAAATAATGCTTAAAGTAGTAGGAATAAGGTGTCAGATATAAAAGTTATTTTCGTCTACATTTAAAAATTCATAAATTTACAAAAACATTTTTTAGGCCAATAATGTAATTATTTAAAATTTTACCTGTCTATGGAATATTAACAACGAACATAATTATATTTTTTAATTTCATAGATGACCTTGAAAACACAAAAACAAAAAAGCAAAAATATCCTTGAAAGTGCTGTGACACTTACACTTTTCATAATTTCACCCATACAAGCAGAAAACGAGAAAATCAACTGTTTTATAAAGGAATTTTTTTTAACAAATAACTGATTTTCAGGCACCTGCATTGCACAGGCTGGTTACAATCAGTCAAACATTTTAACCTTAAGCAGTGGGTGACTTATTTTCTAAAAAATAAATACCATACAGTTTTCATTGTATCTTTAAAAATTATGCAATCATTTTCTACGGCAATAAAAATTAATATGCGTCCTTCGTTTAAGGGTAATTAACTTCGTAACAGCACAAAATCACCTTCAAAAATTCGGTTTGACTTTTAACTAAAAAAAAAAAAAAAAATAACAACACCTTCACTCAATATCTAAAATGTTTTTTTTTAACTTCTTGACTTTGTGATTAGTTGTGCGTTGTATTGTTTCAACATTTTGTTGAAAGATTTATGACTGAATTTGCCAAGATGTTTCTTCAGTTTAGTTTAGTTTTTACACGTATTTTCTATGATTTTTCAGTCAGTTAGCGAGTGATCTAAAACAGGTACAAAATATTAATAGTTTATGCAATTAGGTTTTTCTTTATATTTTAAAATTTATGATTTATGACAGTTTTTACAAAAAAAGTGAAATGAAAAATGTGCATACACACACATACATACATATTTTATTTAAGTTCCTGTTTCAAACTTCCAGCACGTTTTAAAGGTGAAAAAATGTTTTATGTAGTTTAAAAATTTCGAAGAAAACTCTTTAGTTGCATATTTTTTGTTAGTTTGAAATAAATCAAATATAAAATCACTTTTGTTTTTTTTTTTTTTTTGTTTTCTTAAAATTTGTAAGAAATTTTTGGCAACTTGTACTGAAAATACTGTGTGCCGTATTTAAAGAAATACATCTACTGCCATCCTAATAAATCTTTTAATCATAATAATTTGTTTCAATGTTAATACTTTCAAAATATCTGAAAACTCAATAAATAACACAACAACATGTTCTGTGTGCTGTTAATGTCATACAATGAAATACTTCATATATCATCATCATGTTTGCAAAATACTTGAAAAAAAAGAACGAAATCTGCAAAAGAAAAAAGAAGTCGTAATCAACTTTTTAGCAGAATAATTTTAGAGAGAATAAGCAAAAGAAGAACAACACAAAAACAACAAGTTACACTCCTTTTGGGCAAACGCTCGCTAAGGCCCAAAACGGCAATCGAAAAGTAAGGTGTCATATGTATGAACGTACATAGATTTTTTTTATTGCATACCGGTGTTTCTGCGACGATTGCATTTTGAATTTATATTCAAAAAAGTCATAAAGGTTGTACACGAATTTCCTTTAACAATTCTAATAGATCTTTACTTTCAAAATTTCCTTTTAGAATTTTATACTAAAAAAATTTGTTATTTTTAGTCGCATAAAACTATACTGGACGGTTTTAGGTGCATCCATGTATTTTCAGAGAGTGGGGTTAAGTTGGGGCCTATGGCTTGTTATGGACCGTTCCTCCCGGAATATACTAGTTTTATTAGACTTTATTGCAGCAAATTTTAAAACAAAAAAATATTCGTTAAGTTTTTAATCTTATAAAAGTGTTTTCAGAGAGTGAACTTTATATACAGTACGTATCTCCCCAAAATTCGGAAGTGTGACCTTCAGGTTCTGCAATAGTAATTACTGTGTAAAACTGATAAGAAATATACATTTTTTTGGCACGTTCATCTACATTTGGGCCGTAGAATTATTTTACTGCTAAGCCTGTTCTGCTGGACTTTAATTCCAAGCTGCTTAGGAAAAGTAGAAGCAATTTGACACCAAATTTGCTCTATTCTGTTGAGTCGTTTGGAAGAGAGCATTTCGATGGACAAACAGACAGCTGTGGAAAAGATTTACATTAGCAACTGCCATATGGCCTTATTTCATGGTGGATCTCAACCACATTGGTTACAAACAATGGGTTTACCAACCGCCCTCTAATGTGAGAACAATCAATACATCCAGGTGGCAATTCGAGTGCATTATCCGGAAAGATTATACACTCGCCCCTTATTAAGGAGCTGGTGCTATCTAACCCCCGCTGTTTTTGGAAAAATGCTAACATCATCTATCAAGTAGCAACAGACTTCAAGCCGAACTCAACCACAAACAAGTGGTGAAAAATCAGACTTTTAGTGAGATTTTCAGGAGTTATCTTCCAACCACCACGTGATCCCCGAAACTATCCTGCCAGCGAACAGACGGAAATTCCGCAAAAACAATTCCCCTTAAAGACCGGAAGTATTTCGCGTAAGAAGCATATTAACGGAGTCTTCAACCAATAGTCAATCCTATGCCGTGCCACCGGTGGCCACTTCCGTGGTACCAGAGAGAATCTCTGATCAGCCGCGATCGCAAGAAATAGTGAAGATCTTTGCCCAATCTCATTTATTTACTGCATCCGATGTTGCCCCTGAGGATGTAGCACCATAAGGTGAGATAAACATGGCTAAATCGATTTAGCAAAACTCAAGCTCCTATAATTCACACGGAATGCAAAACGTTCTATACCTTTACTTACCGCTCGTGGTATGGAGGACTGAAATTAAGTCCAGCCCTGAATTAATTATATTTAAGTGACGACTTCCGAATTTTTGTTAATAAAGTCCAATTTTGCTTTTTTTTATACCCATAACCGAAAGTAGCAATGTATACTACCTTGTAGAAGTGGTTTATTTTTAATTATTTTGTCTATTTTACGTTTTTTCTTTCAGTCTGTTTTTCTGTATGTCTGGAAAAAGGAAAGAGCAAAGGTTTTCCAAATGAGGTAGAAGCATCTTCGTTATTCAAATACAACATCTGGCAAAATGTGGGCGGTATTTGGGGAAGTGGGCGTAGCATATATTTCTGTATATCTGGAGAAAGTAAAGAGCAAAATTTTCCAAATTAGGTACAAGCATCTACACAACATCCGACAAAAAGTGGGCGGGATTGAAGAAGTAGGCGCGGTATACAATAGATTTATTTATATCTAAAGATAAGTAAAAGAGAAATTTTCCGAATTCGGTACACTCAACTGGGTTATAAAATGGGGGGGATTAGAGAAGTGGGCGTGAAACTCTTACTATTTTTTATTAATCTTTTAGTTTTTTCAATGTCAGTTTTGCTAAATTGTAAATAATACGTTTTTCAAACTGGTTTTGATCACATTTTCGTACACAGTCTGTGTAACTCAACCAAAACAACACCACGGAAAATGATGTTGACGAAGATCGGGCTTAAAACAAATACAATAAAAACTTGAGTATATATATACTTACAAAAAACATGAATGTATGTTTTCTGTAGATTTTGTTTTTTTTTTTCAATACAGAACAAATTAATCCCGAAATCAACTTAAAGACAACACAATCTTACATTTTTTATTCAGCCATTAAAAAAAGAGGCCCACAAAATGCGTTGGTGATACACACTCTAGACTTGGAACTCCAAAACGAAAATATTGATGATGTAGCAGATGATGTTGCTCTATGTTGTTGTTTTTAATACGAATGATGATGAAGTTGTTAAGTTTTTTATTTAGTTTTTCAATTTTTGTTAAACATTATTGTAACTTATACCTTCGAAAAAACAAAAACAAAAACAAAAAACTAAAATAATAAAGTTGTTATGCAGTTTTCACTGGAAGTGCGTTTGGCTGTGTGTCTGTACGTCTGTCTTACCCATAAACTTTTTATCATCTGCATGTTATTGGGAAGATGATTCGAAATGTCGAATTGGTTGTCTTCTCTCTGGTTAAACAACATCTTTAGCATTTTTTTTTTAATTCTTTTTTTTTTAAATTAAGTTTTTTTTCGGTATCAGTTATTAAGGCGTATTTCTTTATTTGTATGGATTTCGTCGATATGTGTAAGTCTATTGAAGTGTTTGTTTGTCTGTCCGAATGTCTGTCTGTATAATATTTGTATAAAATATTTCATTTAATTTTGCTGTCACCTGATTTATCACCTTTCTTGTAAATTTGTTATACATTAATCTTTTAATTTTATTGATTTTTGCGTTTGCATTTCTTTAACAAATTGTTTTTTATTTAAAAAAAAGGTGTTGATAAACTGGTCAAAAGAAACTCAAAATACCACAAAAAGCAAATTTGTTTGTTTCACTTTTGCACAAAAAAAAAGTTAATGAATAAAGGAATTTAACTGGAGGATGTTGGTGATGGCTTTTTAATCATTGAAAGGAAACCAGTTAAATTATTAAAGAAATTTAAAAAAATTAGTTCTTTGAGTTTGTCAAAATTTCTAGTAATTGAAAACGAATAAAATAAAGTTTAATGTTACTTATTTGAGTGATGATATATGTATGTAAGAATTCTAAATTATATAAAAAAGTACACTTTAGGTTCACAATGGAAGCAACAGTTTCATCGACTGTTTACAATGTAGGCAATAATGTTTGGCAACAACGTGTTAGTTTTCAAAGAAAGAACTATCTGCAAATTGCGCACGAGCAATATTATGTATAAATAATTTTCAATATGTATTGAAAGGCAATTCACAAACTGTGCTATTGTGTCAAATTCGTCTAAAACAAATAAATGGGATGCAGGAATCGCTCTACCTTGTTTTCATTGATTTCCAAAAGGCTTTTGATCTTATAAATCACCAAATCATATGGGAAGCGATGGGCAGAAAAGGCGTTCCTGACAAAATCTGTAACCTTATAAAGGAACTGTATCAGCGTTTTGAATGCAGCAAAAAACAAGGCAACAAATTATTTCCTTCTATATCTGTTAAGTCTGGAGTGAGGCAAGGATGTGTCCTATCACCATTACTGTTCCAATTGACAACACCTCGTATCGTGTAGTATGGTGGCGCCAATTACACATGGAACACATGAACGATCTAGTATATGCTGATGACGTTGTCTTAATATCTAAACCTCAATCTGATGTTGAAAGTAAAATAAGCGACATTGATACTATGTCGAGTAAATATGGCCTTAAGACTTATGCCGACAAAACCAAATCGCTAAATATAAATACTTTACACATCGAACTAATCACAGACTTTACCTACCTTGGCAGCCAAATAACACCAGACGGAGGTAAGCGTGTTGATATACTACACAGAATAAGGAATGCTTTAGCTGCGTTTGCTGGCTCACATAAGAGTAGTTATGAAATCAGCACCAAAACAAAAATTCGTCTCTTCAAAAGCAACGTCCTCTCTGTGCTGCTTTATGGATGCGAAACTTCGCTTACGTCTGTTGAAATCAACAACAAGTTGCAAACCTTTGTCAACAGATCCCTGCGTCATATTCTCTACGTATAGTGGCCACACAACTGGGTATCAAATGCGGAGTTATACCGTAGAAGCAATATAAAACCTTTTGCTGTTGAAATTCGCGAAAGGAAATGGATAGAACACGTGCTACGTAAACCAGCCAATGATATATGTAGAGAAGCCTTTGATTGAAATCCTCAAGGAACGCGAAGAAGAGGCAGACAACGAGGTAGCTAACAACAAAGTCTTAAAGAAGAGATAAACCTACATCTAGGAAATTTATCATGCAATAGAATAAAACCCTTAAGTGAAAATAGAAATGATTGGAATAATTTTGTGTTGGCACTATGCGCCCACGATCTGGCGTAAAAGCAACAAATAATACTTTATAAAATTATAGCCAATACAACCAAAATGACACAATAGAGCACCTTGTGAATTGCCCAATTGTTGGGCATTTACTTGATAGTATCTAGAAATTTATAACATTAGATTTAAAATGAATAAACACTACATTTAATTTTTCTTCAATTGAACACTATATAAGCAGGAGATAAGCAGGAGTTTAGCGTAGCGATAATCAACCCAGTAAAAACTTCGCCTACAAAATAATGTGTTGAGTAATCAGAAAAAGATAAGAGCACTACTTCTAATTCTACTGAAAGAACCAATGAATTTTACATGGGATGTCCCAAAATGAACGCATTCAAAAGTAAGGCATTATTTGTTTACCCACATACATCCAGAAAAAAGTAGTAATAGAAGTTGTTATAGAAGGAGTTATAGAAGAAAGCTACTAAATAATGAGTTAAAGAAGCTATTAATTTTGAAAAATTGCGTTGTTGAATTCAGAGGATGGCCCATTACATAAATTTCGTGATAAAGCCTGTTTAACAATTTGTTTGTTTGTTAAACTTTCAGCTTGTCTATTTGTAGCTAGACAACACACTGGTGACGTAATTTGCTCTATTCCGTTCGTTCATTTTTAAAAACAGTTTGAATTGACTCAAAAAAAGTTGCATTCCATTATCCACAGCCAACACTTAAGGTACCTTCTAAACATATTTATTAACTCCGATATGACATCTGTGCTCGTTGTGTTTGTTCCCATGTCTACGCACTCTAAGCGCTTCATAAAAGGTCCAAAAAAGTCAATATTAATCCTTGACCAGACTTCTTCGGATCTTTTATATGGCAAAAATCATTTTGTCGAGGATTCAATCTGGTTAATAAACAGGGTTACCGTTTACGGACCACTCTTTCGAAATTTTTACTTTGAGTTGACCGCAAATAAAATTCCCTGATTGCAGGTTTTCTGGAATGATTACCAAATATCCCCAAAATTAACAACCTGACTCTTCAGACAATTTGGCTATTCTAATAGAATACGGTAATAAAATTAGTATCTTTGTTTTTTTCTGACCAACCATCTTCAGTCAGATTAGTTACTTTTTAAAGCAGTTTGTTCTTTTTTGTTTCTAATTTAATGCTTTCTAGCGATATCATCACATAACTGTTTTTGATTCGAACTACATCCCTTTGAGAATCGTGAAAAATAATCGGCAATGTTACTTTTTGATTTTACATGTAAAGGTCAAACTGATAACCGGATAACAACAATTCAATAAGCCGCAACCTATTCGATGACATTTCTGGAATTCACTTTGAATATGTGTCACCAAGGTTTATTATCCGTTACTGAAGTAAAATGTCTTCCAAAAACCTTTTTGACACAACTTTCTCCGCATCCTCAATTAGCTTTCGTTTCCCTGACCGTCTATTTGGGAAAAGCTTCCACTGGGCTTGCATCTACAAACTTCACATGGCTGTTGTTTTCGCTGCAGATGCTGCTGCCTGTGTAACTGCTCACAGAAAAATTCTCCAAAATTGTTCACCAATTAAAGCATTAATCAAAAATAAAATCAGTTTGAATTAAAACATTTAATCAAGTGAATTAAATGTTAAATCAAGTGAATTAAACGTCTAATCAAGTGAATTAAACGTTTAATTGATACTTAAGGGTCCGCCAAATAACTCGTTCAACATTGCCATTGACTGTAACGGCCACAACTTGCTCATTTTCGAAGAAAAATGGCCCAATTATGCCTCTGGACCAATATCCGCACCAAACAGTGACTCGTTTTGGGCGCATCGGTTTTTCAATGTATGCGTGCGGGTTTTCTGTGCCCCAAATGCGACAATTTTGCTTGTTTACATACCCGCCAAGATCAAAATGAGCTTCATCTGAAAAGATGATTTTTTTTTTGGCAAAATCGGCATCTTCTGTAAGTCGATGGCAGGCCCACTTAGCGAAGCGAAAACGCATTGGATGGTCTGTTGGCTTCAACTCCTGAACCAATTGGACTTTGTATGGCGCCATACCAAGGACTTTATGCAAAATTCGTCTCAATGATGTCTCCGAAATGTTCAATTGTTGAGAACGACGGTGAATTGATGTGGATGGCGCTTCACGCACACTTTCTGCCACAGCAGCAATATTCTCGGGTGTACGCACTGTTTTTGGCTTTTCACGCTTTGGTTTATCGATAAGGATGCAAGTTTCTTTCACTTTTTTCACAAGATAACGAACATACGGAGCTGACGTTGCTTCTCTTCTTCCAAAATCCGTACGCAATTTTCGCACACATTCTGCAACATTACCATGATTTTCAAAGTAATGTCGCAATATTTCCCAGCGTTGTTCAAGCGTATACACAACCATATTCGTTCAGCGCAAGAATAAAACTAATTATCTGTCAAATCAGACATGAGCTAAGTGTTACCATTCACGAAATAAGCACTAGTGGAAAAAAAACGTTAGATGGCGGACCCGTTATTAACTTGTAAAAAAGAGACCAATGAAAAGCGAAACTTTTGCTTCTATTGGCTTATATCAAATTTATTGTTATGTTAGTTTGAAATATTAGTGCATGAATAGTCACTCAAGAAGTAATTCGTCTTAGTTAAACGAATTTTACTTATATCGCGATATTGTTTGTTTCTGATCCAAAACTGTAGATATCATAATGCATGGGTTGCTGCCACTAGCTGATCACTGCAAAACAAAAACAAAAACACATCTTGGCAAAAAAGTTTGCTAAATAATTTTCATTTTGCTGTGTGTACTCGTGGCAAATTATGACATACGATATCGTTCGAAATTACAATATCATCAAACGAAAATTTAAATCGACAACAAATAATTTGCCCTCTAATAAGTTTAACCAACATTTTTCGTTAAAAGTTGTAAATCAAATAAAATAAACATAATTGCTTTCGTCAAAACTTGAATTTCAAAAGAAGGGAACTCCTTTAAAATTCCCTTATCTTTGTCCATCGCTTATACCAACATGATCACTATTAATTTCAAATCAAAAATAATCAATTGATTTATTTTATTATTATTTTTAATAAAAACTCAGGTTACCAAAGACAGGAGAGTTATCAAACACTCATTCCTACGTATACACTAAAGAGTAAATTGCTCAATTCCCTTGTTTTCACCTAATATTATTACCGAATTAAGCTTCTAAAAAAGCATATTGAGAGCAATTTGTTACGCCGATTAACTTAAACGTTTCATTATATTCAAGATTACTTTTTATGGGCCCTTCTTTACTTAATAAACCCAAACTGTATGAAACAGTAAAACAAAGAAGAGAAACAAAAGGAAATAAAAGCGAAAACATCTTCCTTTATAAACTCTAAAGGAATCGAAACATTATAATAAAACTTGAGGATTTCTTTTGGAGTTTTAGAGGGGTGAAATCGTAAAGTGGTGGTTAGTTTTTAGCCAAATTTGCTTTGAAACCCATACATTCGCATATTGATTTTAACAAGAAAAATATGACAATATGCTGCTAAAAAATTTTAAGCTGCTTTAAGTTATTGAAAATGAAACCCCACAAATAGAATCATTAATATTTGGTGTGGTATTTAAAAATAAATACTATAAATTTGCTTAAAATAAGAATTCGTGTAAAAAAGGATATTTAAGCCAAAGGATTCAAAATAGAATTATTTCTTTTATTCCAACACATGTACAAAAACTGAAGGACAAAATAAAAGCTAAATGCTTAATAATTGCTGTATGGTAGTGCGAATGGTGGTGGTTGGTGGCAGTGTGCAAGTATTTAGTCAAACAAATAATGGTGGTTGAGATGCCTCGTAACTCAACATTCAAAATCTAATATTATTTCCATTTACAGCTATTCCACTTATATGGCATTCTTGCTTTCCAATTCGATTTCAAACATTCTTCAGCTTGATATTGAGTTGGTGGTTATAAAATATTATCATTGCCCAAAGTCTGTTGTTTACCCACTAACTGCCCTTATAATCTTTTAGCATTTTGTTTAATTTTTTTTCTTCTTTGTTCTGGGGTTTTTTGAGGCATTAGCGGCAGTAAACGTTGCCGACGCTACGCTACGCTTGGCATCAAGATTAATTTTAGATGAAATAAAAAAAAGAAGACAGCCAGCAATGTGAAATGGAAAACAAAAAGGAAAGAAATAAGTCGAAATGATTAATGTGTTTAATTTTTTTTATTTTTTGGTTTTGTTTTACTTCAGCTTTATTTTGAATACAAGATGAAGAAAATTTTTCTTCAAAAAAGAACAAAATGAAAGATTTATAAACACGAACAAACGTAGAACTCTGTCTTTTTGGAAAGTGAAAAAAAATTTTTAAGTTTTAAATTTCACTCTAAACATGTGTCTTTTGAATATTCTTTATTAATTATGTATAAACTCATATTGAAGAAATTCAGACATTTAAGAGAATTTTGGCTTTCAAATTAAATTAAAAAAGTTACTTAAGTTAAACGCACATGGAAGCAAACAACGACACCTTTTTTCTAATAACTATAGACATATTTTTAAAGAACACCTTTAATTTTAAGCCAAAAATTTGCAACCGCTGACGGAGACAAGGACTACCGTCTTTATCATCCAACATTTTCGTCGGTATTAGGGCTTCTTATTACCCGAATCTTTTACCTTTCCGCGAGCGCATAACATGTTTGGTTTATTCCTTGGAATTGCCCGTCTGTTGAAATCTCGCTCACTTTCAAACGGCTCAAAATAAAAGAACAGTTTTGGTGCCCAATTGCTTCTACATAGTATTCCTGTAGTTTGGATATTAAATTTAGTAAAACAGTTATGAACCCAAAAATGGAACAAGCAACCTAACAATTTATAGTTTTGTTACAAAAACTAACATAAATTGGTGGCTTTCTAAGTATAAATTTTGCACAACCTCGTATTTCATAACGAGAAATCAAACTAAAAAATTTTATCAAGCTCGTTTTTTGTACATCCGTACTTAAATATATCCGAAGCGGTATCAATAGTACGGTAAGTACGAACTTTCTTACCCGTTTTACACCTTTTCAGAATTTCAACTATAAAACACCAGCATAATGCCCCACATGGTTTCTACTTTAAAAATATGATGTGCATATTTAACTAAATATAAACCAAATGGGAACTTTTGCTTTTGATTTTACTTTTTAAACACGAAAATAATGTATATTTTTCTTCTTGTTCTGTTGTTGTTGTTGGTGTTTCTACACAAAGCAAGCAAATAATTTTTTTTCCTACTTGTGTGGTGTTGTTGTAGGTAGAGATGAGACTAATAAGTTATATGAGATTAAAATGCACACTTTGTAATTTTACTCTCAGACTGGCACTACCAACGAAAAGTTCAATCGTTTTTTTACTTGGCTTAAGAATTTTACATTTATTTTAAGATATTCCGGGATTGATTTTCGAAAGTAATACCATTTAGGATTGTTGCGTTTAGTGTTATTCGTACTTTAATTTTTAAGTACGAATCGTTCTTAAAGTATGTATTAAAAACTTAATTCTGTGCAAAACACTTGAGTACGCCTTTTTCCGTAACGAATTTTTGTCAAATTTGGTCTGTCATAGTTTTATGAAACTAGAAATTACACTGCCACGATCGGTCTATAATTTTCCATAGACCCCATTATAAGCATACTCTTAGAATATTCTTTAATTCGCTTTTTGCAATTCATAATACTGTGAGGCCAGTTTTTTTTAAAGATTGAATGAGATTGATTCGTCATTATCAGTAGAGGATATCACAGATTTGGGATGCACTTTTACTTGTTTTGAAATATATTTTAGGCATATGAGTCAAACTGAAGTCACTTCTCTTGCCTTTTGTTGCGATATGCTTGGCAGTGTCGTCAAAACTTCTTATAGTATCGCAAACAGTTTAGAAAGAAAAGAAATAATCAAAATAACGGCAATTTAGAAAAACATCAATCTGATATCAGCCAGCATGTGCTTGAAATCAGAAGATTTGATATTCCTTATTCATTATATCAAAAATTGTATAAAGATTGATAAAGATTATTATAAAAAGTCATTGTATTCAGCAGGGCTGTGAAGTTGGAGTCGAAGTTGACGTGTCAGAGTTGAGGTTTTTGTACTAGAGTCGGAGTCGAAGTACCCACAAAAATTCGGAGTCGGAGTCGGACTTAACAAATTTTAGCGGTTGGTGTCGGAGGTAAAACTATTTTTTGACGACTCCACAGCCCTGGTAAACAGTCTTGCTGTATCATTAGCAAAAGTTGACGTTTGGGTGTAGTTGTTGGTTGGCTTGCCTGAAGATATATCAGATACAATAGAGGTCCTAGATTGCTTCCTAGTGGGACTCCAGTATTATTAGATTGAGGAAAACTTAAAAAATGTTTTTCTTTAATACTTAATACAGGTTCTGAGTATTTACGGCTAAGTTTACATTGAACCAAAAATCCAATGAAAATGTACGTTACAATTTAGGTATTATTTTCATTATATTAACGAATAATTCGTTGAGCCAACGAAAATATTTTAATAAACGTAATTTCGTTTACATAACGTACATTTTCATTGGATTTTTGGTTCACTGTAGCTTTAATTTGTGCATTAAGCCTTCATGCCAGACTTTATCAAAAGCTAGATAAACATCAGAGATGACAGCTGAGCAATATTTTCTTTCTTCAAAAATATTCTTATGACGTTTACTGGTCTATAGGTTTGTAAGATTGTGCTGTGTTTTTTCTAAATAGGGGTATAACTTAAGAGTTTGGTAAAATTTAATAATATAGAATTGACTAAAAGAAACAGTAAATGTTGGAAAGAGCAAACTATAAAAAATGTAAACAAAAATTTTTTTTCAGTTTTTCTTTTGTTATGATTTTGTTTATTTTATTAAATGTTGTCAACTTTTTATTTATGAGAAACATAAAAACAAAACAAGCAAAAAGCGGTAAATCGCTAAATTTGATCATAAACCGCTGATTCAGCAATACTTTTAATATTTCAAGCTTGAAATGTCAATTTTAAGTTGAACAATTTTACATTTTTTTTAACATAACTTCGTTATTTATAGATAACTTTTTTTTAATCCAAATTTGAATATTTTTAATCAGGCTTAAGTTCATCAAATTTAATTTTTCAATAAATTATTTTTATAAAGAAAGGAATTTTACAACATGAAAATTAATTAAAATTGTTATTGATAATTTTTCTTTCTTGACTACCCTGAGATTCGAACCCTAAAAGTACGAAAAAACAGAAGTAAGGAAAAACATGTAAAATCAATTAAAAAGGGATAATCTTTCGAAAAAAGCAAATTTCGATCTACCAAAGGTTAAAATAAAATTTGGTTTAAGGATTTATGTTTCACTATTGACGTCAGGAGTCATCGATGGCTGCGAGTGTAAGACGGCAAATCCCTCTGAGGAGATCAAGTGGTTGTGATCGAAACATGTCAGGGTAACTAGCCGCCTGGGTTCGAATCTCAGGCCAGCCGCCTGGGTTCGAATCTCAGGTCAGTCAAGAAAGAAAAATTATCAATAACAATTTTAATTAATTTTCATGTTGTAAAATTCCTTTCTTCATAAAAATAATTTAATGAAAAATTAAATTAGATGAACTTAAGCCTGATCAAAAATATTAAAATAGTTCGACAAAATAACCACAATACTAATTATTAACTTTTTTTTTTAATTTTTGCTATTTATCATAATACAGCTGAACTCTTTGCACTTGTTAAATTTTTTTATTACATTATATTTGCACTGTTCACCAAAATTTTAACAATGTCATAAGGCCTTACGGAATAGTGCCGTATTCTATCGAACCTGCATTCCTTAGATGATTAGACTAAGCTACTTGAGCACCCTAAATATAATTTTTTTTTACACAAATGCTTCCTTTTTCAAAATTTTCTTCTTAATTTGTTTTAATTTTAATTTTGTATGTGTAGTTTTTATTTTCCTTGTAGTGCTTAAATATTCGAGAGGGTAATGTATCATTTTTGTTCATAGTTGTAACTCATATTAGACATGGCATGTGTTGCCATAATTTTTTTTTCTATTGCATCTTACTTCTCTCTTCATCCAATTATATTTCTAAGAGTATACCACACACACATTAGGCCACACAAATACATTCAAACAATGAGACTTTTTTTGAAGATATATATAACACAAATGGCATGCATCCCTGAAATCAGACGCAAATAGTACAACAAACACTTACATGCACACATACATATACTTCCATATATAATTTGGCATTTCCCTTTAAATATGGCTGCTTAAACTAATGGTTGTTTTTTTTTTTTTTTTTTTTTTTTTTTGTTATTGTTGTTAATTTTGTTTGATGTTTTTTCTGTTAAAAGAAACACACATAGACATGGCGATTGTCATTGTAAGCAAAATTTTTTAAAAATACAATTTGATTTAGAAATTGCTTAAAAAATATCCTTAAAGTTGTAAAATTCTTTAAGTTTCTTTGTTAAATCAATGAACGGCTATTTAAAATCTATTTCTATTTTTTTACATTTTTTTATAAAAAAAATTAAAAAAAACTCCATCATCAGCATAATCACGGTGCACAGGGACAGCAGACATCCTTTTGCATCACCAACCTCCGCATCTTCTTAACAGCAGCATCAGTTGAATCAGCAAAATCCTCTTCAAGAACGTTATAGAAAAGACACCTTGCTAGTTTAGAGAGGAGCATACAGACAAAATAGATTACATTGGTGCCAAGATTTATGGCTGTGATCAAGTATTTCCCGTTTTTTAAGTTTCTTGGTGTGTTCTTCTTATTTTTGAATGTGTGTTTCAGTTTTTTTGCTTAAAAAATAGTCTTGTATATGATTTTTTTCTCGTATTTTTTTAGTTTTGGTTCTTGTAATTTCATGTGTATTTAAGTTTTTTTTATTTATTATTTCTTTAAAGACTGTTTCGTTGTTGTATCAACGTTTTTTGTATGTTCAAGTTGTAGTTTTTGGTTCCTTTTTTTTTTTTTTTTTTGATGTTAAAGATGTTGCAAGTGAGAAAAAGAATAATGTCTTTTGGGTGTATCCATAATATGTCGAAGTCGTAAATATTCCTACTCTAGTTTGAATAGATTTTACAAGCATAGAAAGAAAATCTTTCAAGTAACATTTTGATGGATTTAAAGATGACAAAATAACACAACATTAATAAATGTTTGTCTAGTTCTTATTTTTTTTGCCATTTTTCTTTTGCTAATTTTAATCTAGAATCTAGAAAAAAAAATTTTAAATTAGAAAATGAATTTGTGGCATTTTTGCCCCTTAATTTCTTGTAGAGTTTTCTAAAATAATAATAATGAGATTCTAATTATGATTTTTATGAATAATAAATCATCAAATAAGCAAAATGTTTTTTTTTTTTTTTTTTTTTTGAAAATAAATTCAAATACATATATTGAATAATAAAAACAATACGGCACAGGAAAAATAATTCCTAAATGGATTAAATTTAAGTCTGTCTGTTTAACAATTATGAACGGTTTCGTTCGCATAGAAAATTTTCATGAAAAGCACTGTTTAAGAAATATTTTCCATATAAAATTCAATACGAACGTTTACAATCGAAATTGCCATGTAAGTGAAAAAAAAATTGAGCTCATTTGTATCACATTTTGTAAAAGCCTTGAATTGGATAACAATTTTATAAACTTAATTTATTTTTAATTCAATTATTAATAATTTTAAGAATTAGCCCAAGACACTTGCTCTGTGAAATACTTCTTACCAATAATAAAATATATTTTATTTGGTTGATTGCATTCAAGAATCAATACTTGGAAACCTTATTTTATGGAACAAGTACCTTAAAACACTTTATTTTTTTACAAAACTGATTCCTTAACTTTATTCTTTTACCATATTGAAAGAAGCAAATTTGTTTTATTCCATAAACGTATTTATGTAAAGAGCACATCTGAAAGCGGTATACAGATCAGTGACGCCGTTTGGTTACATTCGTTGTATTCTTCGTAACTTTATAATTTTGTTATTTCTTGCCTATTTTCTTTACTTTTGTTACATGACACAGAACGAAGTAATATTTTTGAAAAAGTACTTGATTCATTAATGAACTTATAAACAGGATGTCGACTAGAAGCTCCGTTATATGAACAGTATTACTCTATGATATCTATATTAAGGCTCCACAAAAATTGCAGGCATCTGTTCAACATTTCACGTGAAATGCTGTCAAAACGCGTGTGAAAAAAACTTTTGCGGAATATCTATGAAATAATATTGATAGAGTTGTACTCTGTTCATTTTGTGAAAAAGTTCCAAAATGTTTCTGGCAACATTTTATTATAACTGCGAAATAATGTAAGCTGCACTTGATTCACGTGTAATTTTAAGCAAAAGCAAAAAAGTATGAACTGATTATTAATTAATTAATTAATGTTGCTCAACATTTTTCACAAATTTGAACAGAGTACTAGACTATACTGGGGAATATTTTTTGTTATCTCTCTATAAAGATTTATAAAAGTTTTAAAAGCAAGATTTTTTCTTTCTATACTAGTGCTGGGAAAATATCGATAGAACTATCGATACTATCGATAGTCTTAAAATATCGAAAATATCGATAGTATTAGCTATAATACAGCTATAAAAACATGTCGAGACTTTTTTCGATTATATCGTAAGCGACACTATTAAAACTATCATAAACGACAGGTACTATGATCAATTGAATCTCAGCATGCTCTTAAAAACAATCGAATGCGCGCGCTATTATAATTTTAAAAATTATCAATAAATTTTAATTAATTTCATGTTGTAAAATTCCTTTCTTCATAAAAATAATTTAATGACAAATAAATTTGATGAACTTTAGCCTAATTAAAATATCAAAATTTGGATTAAAAAAAAAATAAAGAAATTCATAATATGAAACCAAATAAAGTGCTGCACGACCCAAGTTAAAATAAATAAAAACCCTCTCTTGTTAAATTTGGCTTTTTTCGCTTACGATATAATCGCATAAAGGGCTCGCTATAATCACAGAAATGTCAAATGTTTTTGTAATGTTGTAAAACCAATACCACCTGTATAAAAAAGCCTTAAAGTAGAAACTCATTCATTTTTACACTTTAAACTTTGCGATAGCAAAATTTAAAAAATTTAAAATAAAAGTTTGAAGGTTTAAGATATTTGCAAATTTTCACAATTTTTGGTAAACATTGGTGTGGAAAGTTTCTGGAACAAAAATGCAAATGCAATAGCGGCATGAAGGCCCAAATGCACGTATCAAAATACTCATCAAGCATTGTGGTAGTATAAGTAAAAATGTGTTTGTATGTGTATGTGTGACACCGACGATGCTGGATGGAAAATCCAAAAATTTAGATAAGACGTCAAATATAACATCCAGCACACGTACACGAGTGAATTCGCCTGCATGACAAGCATTTGACAAGTGTATTTGGCCGTTAAAGCAATACAATGAACGACCATTAGAGAAAAAGTCCTGTAGACCGATTTTGGGTGGAGAATTAAAACCAATTTAGAAAATTATCTAAAGTTCCAATAAAATATCTCTGCTACTTCGGTTCCTTCAGAAAGGGCTTTCCAGCTGCCAATAAAATATTAAATAACATAAGAAACTGCCTGAAACCAAAAAGGTGGACATGCTTGTGTTTAACAAAAAAAAATTCTTATCAGTTGATGTCTTTTATTTTTATTCAGTATTTGAAAGTAGTTTTAATTGTTATAAAAATGTATTATTTACTAGAAAAAAATAATTTTTAACTGACACCAGCACAATTTTTCAAAAACTGTCATCTAAAATAAGGTACGTACATACATTAAAGTCTCTTACATATTTAAAAAATATAAGATCATATTTTTTCAATAAAATGATAAAAACAACGAACGAAATATATAGCCTGATGAAAAATTAGTTCACGTTTTCCTACTCAAGTACACACATTCAGTCGATAGTAATATCGATAGTATCGATAGTGAAATCTGAACTATCGATTAATATCGATAGTAAAAAATATCGATATTATCCCAACACTTGTCTATACTCTGCAAAACCTTAACTGAAAGACCAAATTTATAAGGAAAAGCCGTTAAAAATAGGCGATATAAAACTTTATAAAAAAAACAAATAAGAAAGTATAATCGGTCAAGCCCGATCGTACGTTACCCTACACCACAGTATATAAAAACAATTTATGCTAGTGTACCCTATTTGGGACCTATGAGCAATCATGGACAATCATGTAAAAGTTCTTTGTGTAGAATATTATTTATATATCTTGATCTATATGAGATTTCAGAATGGGGGTTTTTATGGGACCAATGGTTAACCTTGGACCTACCACGACAACATTTTTTCATAACATAGTAGCTTTCGTAAAAGTAATTATCGCCAATTTCTCTCTCTTTTTCGTTATCAATCCTGAATAACTGACGTTGCCATACAATCAAATATTTTTCTTTTAAATGTAACAAATAAAAATTACATATCGCTCCTTTATTGCAACATAGTCATATCTCAAAAAACCAAATAGGTAAGTTACTTAAACAAAAGTGTTCCTTTATACCTTCTTTCTATGTAAAAAAAATCAGTATTACACCTCAAACTGAAACGAAGTTTTAGCAAAATATATTTCATTAAACCTGTTTGTTAAGGTTCATTTTGAAAACTTTAATCGCATTTTGCCAAGTTCGATTTTTTTTTGAGGTACTTCTATGTTGCAATGAAGGAACGAGGACCTTTAGCCCGTTGTAGTCAAATAAGCCACAGTGTATTGGAGGGACCCGTCCCGCAGCTCACGCACTGACAGACTAGCTAGCTTACTTCTAAGTTAGAACTAACTAACATGTCAGAGCTTCCGTTCTATATAATTGTTGGTCTTTTTTGTTGCATAAATAATTTAAATTCAGATTGTTGGATTATTGGTGAATAGACGTGATATAAGCAAATAACGCCCTTTTACCTCGTAAAGTACAGGACTTAGCGTAATATTGTCTACAGTTAGGCAAACGAAATTTACCCAAAATATGTTTTGTGTTTAACGCATTTACGATACTGAAAATAAACCTATTCGGTCCATTTTTTAAGAAGGCTCTCATACAAAATCCATCTGGAAGTTAGGATTTTGGCACGATAGCAAACTTACAAAAACACCTAGAACAATGAAATTTAACTTGAATGTTCCTTATAAAAAAACATTATTTTATATTGAAAACAAGCCAAGTCGACAAATTATTTCACTTAGTCCACATATTAAAGTCTCCTACGAAATACGAGTTTTTGATTAATACAATCAGAAAAGTTGAAATTTTTAAAATTTTGCTCCCTTATTCACTCTTTATCTCTAAATAATTTATTTCGTAATAAAAAAATGCTCATTATTTTTTCTAACTTCCATACAAAAGTCATCCCGAAATACCCATTATTTTCGAATAAATTAACGTTCTGGAGTTTCTCTGTATATAATCTATTTCCTGCTTCAAATATGTCTCACAGAACATTTGTACCTAGAAAGCCGCAATTCGATTTGAAAAGAGCTTCAATGTTCAAGCGTGTTTAAGATTCGGTAAAACCGAATAAATATTTTACTCTTACTTGTTTATTATTCAACTTACAAAAAAAAAAAAACGTAACCTTCTTTAACTAAAAAGCACAAAAATTCAAAACATGTTGTTGCTCCCGAGCCCATAGATCCTACTAGAAGAAGCAATAGACCGGCAACAAGGGTAGCTGAACTATTGTTGTCTGTTGATAAAATTGTAAGAGAATGAATAAATAACAAACCTTATAAAAATAATAAATAAAAGGAAAGCAAAATACTGCAGTGGTATGTGAGTACGTATTTAATAGTAGCTATTCAACAAAGGATATTGCAACCATATTGAAAATTATTAGAGTAAAAAAGAACAACGTTTCCTTGCTGCTGCAGTTGTTAACTAGAGTTCTTTATTATTAAAAAAAAAAACAAAAAACAAAAGGTGTTTTATGATAAATGTCTACGAGCACAAATTATTTTTATTTATAAATGTTCCTTAAAAATAGAAAATGAAAAGGATTCATTAAAAACAGTTGCTACTGGGGAAGAGAATTAAATGCATTTGACATTTATTGTTGCTCGTATTAAAGAATTTGTATTTCTTGCAAGGTATTTTGTTGTTTTTGTAAGAGAATATGAAAATGTTTTATTTCTTCTCGTTTATATTGTAGAACAGTTTCTGCTTGAACTTTCTTTAATTCTCGTTTAAAACTGCAATTGTTTCCACACAAAGGAACTTTATGTTTTGCAGCATCTAAAAAATTTTAAGCCGTTTTTCTATCTTCTTATTTCTTTAAAGAACAAAATCACAAAAACTTTTTGTAAACATAGTACTGTTTTAAATTTGTCTCCCCCTCTTGCAATCAACAATTTACAATTACAATGTGTTTTGTTGCTGTAAATATAACTTCGTAACTATATAACCTGACAATCGGCCTTCCGTGAATGATCCTAATATTTATTAAAAGTTTAATAAGATATTTTCTTAGTGTTAAGCTAAGATCACACTATCGGCGCACATAGCACAATCTACGAAGATTTTTATTGTGCTTCATCGGCACACATTCTACAAATTGCACAATTCATTTTTGAGCGGTCACATTATCGTCGCACATTGTGACGATTTTTTTTTGGAGCATTTTGGCTAAAACAAAACCGAGACAATAATCGCTTCAATATGTTTACACTATTGTGCGTTACTTTTGTTTTTTTGTTATAAGCAGACATAATTTAATATTTTTATAATGGATTATGTTCAAAAAGAAAACAAAAATAATATAACTAGTAAATTTTAACAAAATTTCGTTTAAAAAAAAATTTTTCTACTAATTTAAACAATATTTGCTATAAAAAGTTAAATCTAGCAAAATTTTCTTAAACTAGTAATATTAACAAAATTGCTTATAAAAAGTAAATTTTTGCAAACATTTTCTATAAAAAGTAACTTTTAGCTAACTTTCCTATAAATTGTTAGTTTCGGCAAAAGTTTCTATAAAAAGTTAATTTTAACAAAAATTTCCTATAAAAAGTTAATTTTAACAAAATTTTCTATAAAAAATTAAGTTAACAAAATTTCCAATAAAATGTAAATTTTAACAAAATGTCCTATAAAAAGTTGATTTTAACAAAATTTCCTATAAAAGCAAAATTTCCTATAAAAAATAATTTGAGTACCATATCCTATAAACTGTAAATTTTAACAAAATTTCTATAAAAGATAAATTTTAATAATACTTTCTATAAAAATTAAATTTTAAAAAAATTTCCTATAAAAAGTAAATTTTACCAATATAATCTATAAAAAGTAAATTTTTGCAAAAATTTTCTATTAAAAGTAATTTTTAGCAAAATATCCTATTAAAAATTAATTTTTACAATTTTAAAAGTTAATTTCAATAAAATTTCCTATAAAAAATTAATTTTAACAAAATTTTCTATAAAAAGTAAATTATAACAAAATTTCCTATAAAAAGTAAATTATAACAAAATTTCCTATAAAAAGTAAATTTTAACAAAATTTCCTATAAAAAGTAAATTTTAACAAAATTTCCTTTAAAAAGTAAATTTTAAAATAATTTCCTATAAAAGTAAATTTTAACAAAATAACCTATAAAAAGTAAATTTTAACAACATTTCCTATAAAAAGTAAATTTTGGTATAAGTTCCTATAATAGTAAATTTTAAAAAATTTCATATAAATTTAATTTTAGCAACATTTTTTAACTAGTAAATTTTAACAAAATTTTCTATAAATATTATATTCCAGCAATATTTCCTATAAACGGATATTTAAATAAATAGTTTATTTTGTCAAAAATTGCTATAAATAGTTTTCACGTTAATGTTTTTAGTTGTTTAGCAAACAGATGTTCGCTAATATCGGCGCTGATTGTCCACTTAGATCGGCGCACAAGTGACCGATAAAAATCGCCGCATTTGTTACATTCTGCACGCAAAGAAAAAACATGGTTGTGGTAAACATATTCTAATAGCAACATATTATGATAAGAATTATGATTGTAGTCACCATATTAAGATTATTATTGAAACATATTATGACTCAATATACTCGTAATATGTCATCATAATATTTTTCCCTTAATCATATTATTATTCTGTTAATCATACTAAGTTAAGAAGTAATCAAATTATTGTCATGTTAATCATAATAAGCTAAGAAAGTAATCATATTATTGTCATGTTAATCATAATAAGCTAAGAAGTAATCATATTATCATCATGTTAATCATAATAAATTTAGAAGCAATCATATTATGATACAGCACCTTTCATAGCTGTCATAAAAATACAAAATAAATTTAAATATTTTTGAATCGATTTTTTATTTTGTGGCTTTTTACAATTTTTCTTAATGTTAATCAAATAGCGGAGTTCAATATAAGGCTTGCAAAAGAGCAAATGAAAAATCTGTGGTTTTCATGGGCAACCGCGTGTGTCCATTTTTTTGATTTTAAGATGTTGATGCCATATTGCCTAATTTTGAACGCTCTTTATATTTTTTCGAAAAAAGATGGATCAATTCCGTTTTGTAACGTAATGACAAAGTTTAAAATGTGCAATACCTAGCCCATAGTTTGATCTAGAATGGGTTTTCGGCTTTCCTGAACAATTTGTTTTAAGACATACGCGGTTGCCCATGAAAACCACAGAAATATCGTAGCACTTTTATAAAATATAACGAAATCTCTGTGTGGTTTGTTGTTGGATTTTACAAAAAACTATGATATTTTGCATTTGCACTATTACATCACTAATACTTGAATGAACTCCGCTAATATTTTAATTTTTTAATTTCTTTAAACTTATTTTTTTTATGGAATTTTATCTTTTAATTGTTTAACCGCTCACAAATAAAAAAACGACGCAACTTCTTCAAAATTATTTTACAAATGGTGCTAACATAATATGATTAGAGTAAAAATAGTTTGATTGCATCTTTAACATAATATGATAAATGTATAGAAAGTTATAATGTTATGGCTATTAAATATCATGATATGGTTGTGAGATATATAATATGTTTAGAAAGTTATCATAATTAAGTTGGTAGAAAAATAATTCTTTTTCGGTCAACAATACTCAAATTCATAATTGCGATAAACATTGATATGTTTACAGTAACTATAATATTGTTGATATTAAATAAAAATAACAATTATTTGTGTACGACAACAATATATTGTTACATTAAACATAGTGTTGTTGCCATAACCATGCCCAACCATATTTTTTCTCTGCGTGTGATTTCATAGCATTGTGCTAAAGACTGTTCGCATTATCGGTACATTCGGGTAGCTTTTAATTGTCTAAAGTTAGCACGGTTTCGGCGAATATTGTCTTTTATTAAAAACTTACGTCCGTTCACATTATCGGCACAAGAAATGAAACGAAAATTGGTACATTGCGCCGATAGTGTGATCTTGGCTTTAGATTTTGTATTGTATTTAATTTTATTTTGGTTTACTTTTTTAATATACATACATATGTATGTTTATCCTTGCCGATTTCGATAGCTTAGTGTTATTCCCATCTTATTTAAAACATACTGGACTATGTACCAGCGAACTGCTGTTTGTCATTATCAATATCCCACTCCATAACTTTTGAATTTCTGGGCATTAGAGGGAGATACCTGAGGAAACCAATGCTTGTACGTTTGGTTGATCTTTTGTGGATATCTTTT
This sequence comes from Pollenia griseotomentosa, assembly GCA_963931875.1. NCBI lineage: Eukaryota > Metazoa > Arthropoda > Insecta > Diptera > Polleniidae > Pollenia > Pollenia griseotomentosa. Next base: position 142,387,501 of record OZ007560.1, on the reverse strand, counting down.
CATCAGGAAAACGAATTGGTTGAAATCAGCAGTGATACCTATGAATGAGTTGCTTCAAAAGATGAGCCAATGGATTTTACAAATCGACCACTGAAGGGCTCAACGGAGATGCTTAAGGAAACTAATGTTACATAACGTTTATTAAAGTGTGTAGGTATTTTCTCTGTTTAAGTCATATTTCAACTGCTTTTGTGCTACTAACAATGTTGTTATTTAAGCTATTTAGCAACTAAATTTATTTAGCAATTTTCTGATCAAAAAAAGGCAGCACTAGCTATAAAAAATTTTATTTCGATGTCTTCCGATTTGGATGAAATTTGCACCAAGGTTAGTCCTATTGGATAGTAGTTTAGACACAACAAGATCGGTCAAAAAGTTTCTGAGTTTGAGGGGGTCAAAGTTTGACATTTTGGCCATTGAGTAGCTTCGATAGCTATTTTATCAATCTTTTGAAACAATTTTTTTGTTTGTAAAAAATTTTTTTTAAATTTAAAATTTATTTTTATTTTTTTTATCCGGAATGTTTTTTATGTTTTGCTCAAAAGAAAGCTTATGGCTTAAAACTGGCTATCAAAGATAGTTTTTAATGCCCAAATCCAGCTTGGGGAAAACTTCTGTAGTCTAGTGCATCTAGAAATTATCCGATACTATAAAAATTTTAACAGGCGATTTCGAAAGGGAGATACAATAATAGAAAATCTTTTGATTTGTAATAGTCGTGAAATGTTATGAAGTGAATGAATTTTAAGCAAAAATTTCAAAAAAGTAAATTGTAATTGTGTATATAAAAACACACATATTGTACTTACGTACAATAATAACATTTAGAATAAAAAAAGTTAAACTAATACTAAAGATTTCATAAAAGGTCATAAATCAATATCAGTTTCTAATATTTTTTCTTTTACAAAATTCACATCACAATGAGTAGAGAGCCAGAGAAGGAGAAAAAATCTTAAACTACAAAAGTAGATTTAAAAAAGAAAAAATAATAAAACAACATCGGAAAATTTTATGATTTATTTACAAGAAGTAGTCAATAATTCATAAAAGATGACAATAAATCTTAAAAATAGAAAAAAACTGTTACAATAAAAAAACACCAAGGAATTATATTTCAAACTTAAAATTTTATTAAAAGAATTCATCAGCAAAACAAACACAGTGGGCGGTAAAATATTTAAATTACAAGCAAAAAATTGTCACTACTGATGTTGTTGCTGTATTTCTGCTTGTCCCAAGAAAAAAAATCAGATTTTATGACATGTTGAATACATAATTCTACACAAATATTCAGTGTGATATGTGCGTGTGAGAGTGAATGAGCGTGCGATGTAAATATTGCATAACATTTGCATATGACCTGTCTGAACTGCCTAAATGCCTGAGGGTGGCACAAATGACAGCCCGTCGAACTGCGTTTGGTTTGATGGATGAATTGTTGTTTATTTCTGTTCAAGTCATAAAACCATAAAAATTTTTATTTTTAACGGTAGCAACTAAAATGCACGCTCGCCCGCTACGAAAATATGAAATTATGAAAATGTATGTTGGGATTTCAGTTTTTTTGGTCTTTTGTGTTTTTTTTTTCAAGGAAATTACAAAGAGCGCTTTTTGCTTGCTACAGTTCTGTTAATTAGAAATGCTCTAATTTTAATCTGTTTTGCATATGAATTTTTTTGTTACACTAGTTTAAAGTGTTTATTGAAGGCAACAAAACACAAACAAATTTATGACAAATTGTCAATTTGACAAAGGTTTTTGTTGGCGTTTATAATTTTTGTGAAATATGAAGTGTAGCAGGCCCTGCCTTACCATGCCCATGGCAACTAAAAAAATCAACGTTGGCGGCAAACGGCGAGCAAGTTCTCGTTTCTTTTTTTTTATTTTGGTTTTTGTAATATTTTCTGTTGCAGGAAGTCTAAAAGGTTAATGTTTTCTTTTGTTTAGTTAGAACATGTTGGCAAAACATGCAATAAAACATTTTCAAAATAATCTGCTTGGAAAAAGTAAAACAAAACTAAATAACAAGAATATGTCGCAAACAACTTGGTTACAACCAAAGTCACACATGTCAAAGTTGGCACAAAATGACACAATAAAAGACACGTTCTTTTTTTTGTAATTTCTTTAGAGAAACCTACAAAAAATAATTTGAATTTGTTTACGAATGTTTCTTTTTTGGCATTAAAGTTGAAATTCTTGGAACATTTTTCATATTTGGTAATTTTTTCTTGTAAGTAGTTCCCGTGAAAAAAATAAACAAATAAATATCTATTAATTTGTTAAACAAATTAAAAATATAAACATTTATAAAATTAAGGCCTAAGCAATAGTATTTTTTTTTTTAGATTACTAACGGAAATATTATTAAAACTTTTGCAAATGGTATATTTTTTATACCATTACAAACATGGAGACATACAATTATCAAGCTAACAGAGCTCTGTACACTCACAAAAATGTATATTCGGAAATGTTAAAACGTTAAATATAAACTGCGCAACGACAGGCCCATTTTTAGCCTTTACCTTTGCTCGCTAATTTGTTTAAGACTACATATTTGTATTTTTCCAATTTTGTTTCTTATGAATTGTATAGCTACTTTTTTTATTGGCTTACCATAGAATTTAATTACTTAAGCTTCGTACAGATCTTACAGTGTTGTCATTAAAATTGACTAAAAATGTCTTGCAACTGTGTGAACATTGTACGCTATTTTCTTTTGGCAGATGTGTTGAATTATTGCATCTGCCAATGGCACCATTGTCAGAAAAATGACAAAATTGTAAGATCTGACCATCGTCTGTACGAAGCTTTATACATCAGAGGACTTAGTTTCTTTCAGTGTATGCATAATTTATGCTAAGATACCATCAACACATAAAAATCACACCCAAAACTATAAAAATATATATATATATATATATATATTGAAAGACTAGTAATTAAGACCTTAAACTGTTAACAATTAAATAACGAATGTCATAAAAATTTCAACACAAAGACAAACTAATATTATTATGCGCTTAAATAAAACTGGCATTAAAATCGCAAAAAAACATGCAACATTGTTTTACAACACACACACGCACTTGTTTGACAATCATTGTAATAGAAAAAGGTTGGAAGAAAACAGACACAAAATGAAATTAATTGTTAACTACTTTGATAGAAAACCTGACAGTAAAACGCAATATATGAAAAATAATCCCAGTTTCTAGTTAAGGAGCACACAAGAAAATTACATCTTTTTTATTGACTAACTTTTGCTTAAGATTGCCAGTGAAGAATGATTTACAAATCCGACCTCTTCTTTGTTCCACTTAAAGAGGAATTTTCTCCAAATTGGGGATTTTAATAATAATTTGAGGACAGATTTTCGAGAGCGGTGATTTGCAGGTTTTTGCATATTTTCCTTCTAATCCCTTGGATTATTTTCTTGCTCTTCGGTTAATTACTACTAGAACTATTTTTGACAAACGAATTTAATTTATAGTATTGAAAATAATTTTAGAACTTCTCCAATTAAATATGGTTAATAATTACAATTATCAAATTTATTAAATTTTGTAGTTAAAAGCAATCTTGCTAAATTTTTTATTTCATGAAATGGCTGGAAATTTGTTAATACTTTTTTCACTTTAAAAAAAAACTGATATTTTTTTCTCAAAAATTGATTTTCTGTATACAAATACAATCACCCTTATTGTGTTTGGCGTATTTAAAATACGCCTACGACTGTTTGGTAATAGATTAAAGGAAATAAGTTCACGTTCTCTTTAATCTATTACCAAACAGTCGTAGGCGTATTTTAAATACGCCAAACACAATAAGGGTGAATATCAAATCTGTCTTGTCATCTAGAAGACTTAGAACTTAAAGGATAGAAAATTGTGATCAGTTTTTGTTTGTTCTTTGGAAAAACAAAATGTTTTAGAACTTTCAGGACAACAATCTATGATCGCTTGTTATTTACACTCAAAATATTATGTAGTTCAATTCAAACGAAAATTCATTTTAAACAACTTGAAATTAAAATGATTTATACATTAATTTTAAAATTTTTTATTTATTAAACTGCATATTTCTTAAAATTGAGTAGTTTTTACTTCTAAAAAATATATTTTTACCGACAAAAATCAAACTACATAACATAATTTTTGGTAGTTTGTTTTTTAAATAACAAACATAAATGTGAAATTATTTCATTAATGGAATGACACATCGGTATCACAGAAATGACGAATCGGAGTCAGTTTAATTAAAAATGTTATCAGCGCGATGACTCAGTAACGACAAACTGTCATTAAATTGAGTTATTGGGATTGACTTGAGTCAAAGTGAGAGAATATTATTATTTACTTATCCGTTACACATGTTTGTTTCACTTTTGTTATATTTCACTCTTTGTTCATAGAAGAACTCTCAATTTTAAGACACCAGCAGCATGCTCGATATGGTTTTCTTATTCATTCTATTTTTCAAAATTGTTGTACTTAACAAAATTCGCCTTGGTCAAGAATCGATAATATCAATATTTTAAATGAAAAGATTTTAATATATAAATTATCATATCTATTCGAGTGTGTAATCTAATTTACAATTTATAAAGCTTTTATACTTATTCCTTCAATATTTTCTAGGAATATTTTTTTGCACAAAAGATTCTAATATAAAAAATTTTAAATTGATAAGATTATTTAAAGCTAACAATTGTTTTTGAGCCAACAAAACATTGGGGACAAAATTGGGGATTTATGTGTTTAAATGGGGATATTTTTGGGGAATTCAAAATTTATATTAGGGACATGCGCCAAAAGTTTTCTGGCAACGCTGGTAAACATAGTCACTGTTAAAGCCACAGATGAACGACTAGAACAGAAGGAAACAGAAAAACATAACTCAGGTGTCTAAAAACCTAACGCAATCATAGGCGTTAGTAAGAGTGCCCCGGTAGGCTAGCTGGTAGTGAGCTAGTCTATCAGCGCCGTGGTTGCGGGTTCGATTCCCGCCAGAGACTCTGGTTTCTTTCCTACAGACAAGCGCAGAGCTTCGCGGGGTTTCGCTTAGGGAATTAAAAAAAAAATGTTGTTGCAGCTTCACACGAACATAATTGTGAGAGTGTTAATTTTTTGATTTTGCTTTAAAAGTGTTTTCATTCTAGTCAAACTTCTATGGCTTAAGCAGTTTTATAAATTTAACTTTATGTCGAGGGAGAGTAAAAATGTTTTATTAAAACATATCACGGTTTTAAATTGACAGTTGTTTTCGTAATGAACACAAACATCATATTGACCGAAAAAAACAATATTTTTTCTAATGAATGATTCCATTACACGTACAACATAAAGCAGTGTGGTTTTGTTTTACTTTTTTGTACATATGAAATCTGCCCCGTTGCAGTTAAAATGGAAACATAAGTAGAGACTCATGTCAAGTGTGTTAACATGCTTCAAAATACATACATATCGACCCCTTTGCGCGAAATTATCGTATATGGCAATTTTTTTGAAATTGAGTTTTTGATGCAATCTTGTTCTACATTCAAAGAAACGTCACCTGACTAAATATTGTAGGCGAATTCCACTTCGTTGCTCCAAAAATTGATTGTATATTTTCATTTTGTATTGCAAGCGAATGCAGAGAAAAGTAGAAAAATGGCTATCCTGTAAAATTTGGTTTTTGTAACATACGATCATTTCGCGCAAAGGGGTCGATATGTATGTACGAAAATCTGATTTTATTTTTTACTACTAGCCTCACCTGGTGCTCTGCCTCCGTTGAAACAAAATTAGTTTAACAATTATATTCTCCTTGCATGGGAGGTTCCGCGCTCTCTTTTTCAGTTCAATATATTTCTAAATGTTTTGTTTTGATAACCAAACTTTTTATCAAAATTTGGATACTGTTACTGTAAATAAACTGTTTTTGTATTGTCTATATGGAAGGTTCCACGCCCACTTGGAAATTTGCAAATATTTAAGGTTATGTTAGGCGCCGGGTAATGAGGAATTTTAAATCGGTTTAGTAGCTAAGGAGCCTATATGTAACAATCAATATAATTTCATGTTTATATATCTGTTGTTTTTGGTGCTGCCATCTGCTTGTGAGTTGTGGCTTGTTTTATTTTTCATGTGTTGATTTGATTTCTCTTGCTCTTTTCGTGACTTGATTTAAAAAAAATATTTAAATTTATTGCGAAAATTCGGTTTAGTACTTTAGGAGTCTATTAGGAACAACCAAACGCATTTTCATTTTTATATTAATGATCACTTAAACAGAAAAGCTCTCTTTTTTACGGTACGCGTTAAGCAATTGTGCTTTTAATTTAGACCCATGTTGTTTCAATTAATCCTCTCTTTCACTAAATGTAAAGCTAATTGCGCTTTACACTTTTAACAAAAAAAATGAATGATTTATTAATTAACAGATGCAAAAGCCTGGTAGCGTAAGGCAGTGACGCCAACTACACAGAAAAATTTTTCCAAAATTTTTCACCAATTAAAGCATTAATCAAAAACATAATCAGTTTTGATTAAAAATTTAATCAAGTTGATTAAACTTTTAATGAAGTGAATTAAACGTTTAATTAATACTATTAACTGGTTTAATTGATACTATTAATTTGTTTACTGGTGCAAATTTAATTAATATCACAAATTTTTTAATTGAAATCAATTTTTATTTTTTTCATTGTAAGTCCTTTTTTAAATACAGTCAAATCCCGATAATTCGTACCCCGATAAATCGTAATTCCCGATAATTCGTAATAAACTGTAGGTGCCTTGAAAAAATCTCGTTAATTCGTAAAATTTGCATAAATTTTGGTCCCCTCGCTAATTCGTAATTTTTTTTAAATAAAATCTTCTTTGGCTAACTACCACTTATAATTCGTAATAAAAACAACAGAAACATGGAAAGAATGATTTTTTGTTTACCACTATTTTTTTTTTTTGCGTGGGGTTTTGCTTGTTCTGTGTTTATTTTCTTAAGATCAGTTTGTTACATGAATAATTTTTATATATTTTATTTTTAACAATTGTCTTTTGTGTTTTTTTTAATCGTTTTAGTAAATAAATTGAAAACCCCCGTTCATTCGTATTTATTTTATTTTAACCCCGGTAAATCGAAACCCCGCTAAATCAAAAACCCCTATAATTCGTAAGAAATGGCCGGTCCCTTGCGTTTACGAACTATCGGGATTCTACTGTATTTTTAGCCCTAAACTAATGCGCGTTTTTTAGTTTAGGGCTAAACAAATTCAGCCCTTTTTGATATTACAATTTAGTTCTTTTAGCCCGTTTTTGTCCGGTATGGTTACATTTTCGATTTCTGGCTATATCGAATTGCAAAAGCTGGCTTTAAAATTTAAAAAAGTGCGAATAGAAGGACATCGAAATAACGCATAATGTTTGGATTAGTTTACAATTGGTTCACTTTACTTTACAGGATCTAAACGAGATAATCGCTGTTGTTCAAGCTACGAAGTACCTGCCGAGCGATGAGAAGTAATTCTAACAATACATACAAGAAGTCTAAGTATAATTTAGAAAATAATTTATGGGATGAAGACGAGGATAACAAAGAGCTGCAAATGCTTTTTTACAATTACCAATTTAAAAAAAAGCGTAAATATTAATTTAAGGTTCAGTTAAACCAGTACCTGTTTTTCTTAATTAAAAATATATATTTTAGCTCTTTTTTGTGCTTGTTAAAAAAAAAAAAATAGCATGATAATGTACTAAAACCTAGCCCGCTGATCACATGTCTTTGCCTGCTTAGTGTCCCAAGGGTTGGCATCACTAGCTAGACTTTTTTGTGGAAATGCCCATATATATAGATAGAATAGAAGATAGATAGGCGAAGAAGAAGATATGTTTTACCAAAATATGCCCTGTTCTCTGTTTTTTGAATAAAGTTAAGGCCAGTTTTAATAATTTCTTTTTCTAAGTTACTTTTATTTTAAAATATGTCTTTTTTAATAATTCATTGTGTAGATTATTCCAACTGCATAATCGCACATTTTATAAACTATTTTTATGAGCCAGCCGGAGTTTATTGCATTGACACGAATTGCCTAGACTTAAAAAAAACAGAATAAATTTAATATTTACGGTATAAAGGTATAAATGATTTTAAGAATTTGCTAAATACACTTTTTGTTCTCCTACTTTGGATAAAACTGCAACTAAGGACGCTGTAAGGAACAAATATAAACAAATGGCTTTTTCATACAGTTGGTGCCTTAAAAATTGTGTGTTGGTAGCCCTTTTAATCAAACTGAAAATTATGTAAACTTATAGATGAATAAATAAAATATATTCAAGTGTGTATAGAAACCGATGTCTTAGTAGTAATATATAAGCAATTTTGTCAATTCATAAACATGATTTGCTGAGCTCTCACTAAAGTTTTAGTAAATATTTGCAAGTTGTTTTGGATTATAAAAAACTACACAACAATTATTTAAAATTTCCAACGCAATAGCTAAAGAAGCCTCTTGTGTTACAAACCTCATAACAAAACAACTGTACTTTGTAGCGCTTAGAACAAGAAGCCACAACTCGAAAAAAAAGAACGAACATAAGTGTTGATAACGTGCAAATTTGTTTTAATGTTTAGTTTGTTAAACACAAACTTAAATGTTGAAGCATGTTTGTTGCATGGTCAATGACAAACACCCATAACTCTGTGCATGCCACAAATGTGTTTTGCTCATAAATGAGTTGCAAAACTTAGAAGTCACACACAGACAGGTGGTTGGAACTTCATAAATTGCCACTTGTGATTTTGTTATGTAAATAGCAACAAATGTGACTTGTAGCTTCGTTGTAAGTAGGAAAATAAAAGAGTTTTGTAGCGTCGTTTGCATCCGCCATTAAACGTTTAATAAACTATTTTATATGCATTTCACATCGTGTCTTTGTGTTATTTGTTGACTCATAAAATGTTGACTTATTTCTTGACTTGACAAATTCTATTGTCACTTCTAGGTTGCTGTTGCGCATGCTTTTTATTTTTTTTTTTTTTTTTGCTGTCTCCAAACTACTCGTTTCAGAGTTTCAAATATAATTCTTAGATTTAAAATCTCCTACGCAATTTTGCTGGGGTTTTATATTTCTTTAGTTTCGCGTACAAGATTTTTTGATTATTATGTTGTTAAAGATAGAATTTATTTAAAATAAGACCATTAGACAGTCTTTTGATTGTAGACTGGAGATAATAAATTGGCTATTTAGTGAAAATAGAGAAACAAACATAAATAACAAGTAGACAATCTTGTAAATTATTAAAAATCATTATTTTATGAGATTTTTAGCAAAAAATTTTGTTTTTCAAAATTATTTAAATATAAAACAATTTTATTATGTACAAAAAAATTTACTTTTATTTTTTATAACTTGAAAATGTTATTTTTCTTTCCAGACAACTTAATTCATCTTTAACTCTTAAAACAAAAATCGGCGAAAAAAGGTAAGAATTTATATAAAACAAAATTTCTTCAACAATTCATACTTTTACTGTTTTACTTTAACTTTCTACGACTTGAATATTTTTTTCGCTAAGTAAAGATTTACTTATTCGTGTTTAGTAAAGCCCCAGCGCCGAAAAACTCAAAAACAACAGGTAAAAATGCAGTATTTATCGCTTATGTGCACACCGGTGATAAGCATTTAAGGCTTTTTTGCATCCCAAATTGTGTAATTATATATTTTATATATAATTATAGTTTTCTATTTAAAATAGCCGATATTGATTTGTGTATAAGGGAATATATGCATTTCAATATATTGCCACTCTAATAAATTGCTTTAAAAACAATCCATTATAAGCCACGTTTCAAAGTAAAGCCACTTTAAAAAAAAACTGTACAAAAATTGTCCCACTGCAACATAATTTGGTAAATTTTGATTAAACTTTGGATGGATATTTGCATTTTCGATGCAAATGAAATAATCTGTGTTTATAGTGTTGATAAAATTGATCGGCTTTTTGTTTTTAACGCTGAATATGCATTTAAGCGAGTTTTTGCATTTTGCGTTTGAAATCACCAAAAGACGTGCAAATAATGAAAAGCAACTAAGCGATAAGTACTTTATTCGGTGTTATTCCTCATCATACAAAGCGCAATTGAAACAGATTTTACCACAATATAATTATTTGTTACGGCTTAAGACGTATTAAGTGTTTTTCGGGAGTGGTTAATTATGGACCGATCTTTACGAAATGTTGTGGTGTGATTTTTAGTCATATAAAAATAAATTGCACAGAATTTCACCATAAAATCATTAGCGGATTTCAACCTTGATAATAAAGTCTCTTGTAGACCTATTTATACCCAAACCACAATAGTACACACAAAAAAAAAGACTGTAGTGCCAAAAGAAATTGATTTTGATTCAAATACAATTTACATTCGGATTGTGCCCAACAAGATTTTGCATTTGTAGCAACAAGTCTGTTTCTTTTGTCCCAAAGTGTAAATTCATTGTTCAAATACAATTTTTTTTACGACAACAGTAATATTATTTGATTTAAAAAATAAATATTTTATGGCAACAAAAATTGTTATTTCCTGCAAATGCAAATCATTTACGTCAACAGCAATTTTCAATGTGCTTTTATTTCAGAGGAAAACCTTTAACGACAAAAGATATTTCATTTGCAACAAATAATTTTGCTGTTGAAAAACTTCAAATACTTTCATGTTGTTGCGGTAAAAAAAATTTTGTTGGAAATTTTCTTGCGACAAAAGGTTTTCATTTACGACAACAAGTTTTTGTTTACCCCAACAGCATAATCGTCAAATGCTCAAATTATTTGGCATCACAATATTTTCTCTATAGAGACGGTATTATGCATGTATGCTAATGTGTGTAACACCTTAAAATATTGGCCCTAGACCCACCTTAAAGTATACCCATCGACTCAGAATCATTTTCTGAGTCGAACTGACGATGTCCACCCGGCTGGCTGGCTGGCTGTCCATGTAACTCTGTGCGAAAAGTACAGGTCGCAATTATGGAGATAATTTGGTATAATTCGGGACATAGATTCTTATTGGCACAAAAACCAATCCTATTGAAAATTGGCCGAACCGTAGAACCACGAGGGAAGATAGTGGGACATTTCTGCCTCTCAGAAACTATCAAACCGATTTTAATAAAATTTAAATCATAGATAGATCCATATTTATATGGACACATAAGCTATGCTGTTTTTCAAAAATAGGACAACAAGGGGAGGTGGGCTCACAAACTTTCAAACCGATTTTAATGAAGTTTATAAACGTAGATAAATCTATATTTATATGGACACATAAGCATAATGTGTTTTAAAATACTGTGGTGTAGGGTATCATATGACCGACTATACTTTCTTACTTGTTTTTTTTTTAATTTAGTTAAGGTGCTAACTTTTACAACACTGCAAAAATAAAATCATTAAACTAAAATTTACGTCGACGTGGTTGAAATATTCCACAAAAAGCTGTAGTAAACAAAGTTTTGACTTAACCAAAATAAATCATTTGATAAAACTCGATCACTCTCTTTCTCTCACTCAGCGGAATCATTAATAAACAATATATACGAAAAATGCACTCATGCTTTGTTGTATTAAATCGTTTTCAATAACACAGAGTTAATTACTTAATACAAAGGGTGAAATCCGCTATTTTTTTCGGTTTCAAGCGCACTAAAGTTACTTTAAAAAGCTGTTACAATAATTGGGACATTATGACACCAATGTTTGTTAGTTTTTCAAAATATATAATTTTTAAGGTGGTCCATAAATCAGTTTCTATTTTGCTGGATTACAATTACAAACTGCTTAGAAAAACTACAAACCATTTGATACAAAATTGTTCTTTTCTAACAAATAAAATTACCTATATACTTCAAGAGCCTTTGTAAATATTTAAAAAGTTTGACGCTGAAGGACAAACATGCTAAAGCCTTTTCGCCTTAAGTGTACCAGGGTATACCAAATGAAAAAAAGGTTTGCCTTAATTAAAGATAATTTCATTGCCGTTTTTTGAGTAACGCGAAAATATGTTGTGCAACCTCCTCCATTTGCAAAATAACGGTATATCACGAAAACAATAGCTAACCTAAAAAAAAAAAAAAACGGTAAGCACCACTGAATTCAACGTACTCGAATTAGGCTAACCAGCCAGGTGCCCGCTTGTCAGAAAAACAGTGTCAAATTCTAGCAGAGTGTTATTGCTGCAATCAATTTTCTTATTCTGACAATATGATTGCCTAAGCATCTTCGAATTGTTGAAATACATAAAACCTTCGTAGTCTCCAAGACTTATTCATGTATCCGGAGGCGAAAATAATGCAACAATTACAAAAATTAAAAAACCGCATTGTATTTTTATTGTTGCTTTAGTTGTTCAATACGTCAAAAATACAAACAACTTTTGACACTTATCTCCCTAAAGGCCGTTACACACTATCCCACAAAGTCTTACGTATTTTTTAAAAATGATCTAATTATTCTTTGAACATTTTTAAAAAACAATAACAACTTATCGTGACAGGGTTGCATTTTCGTAAATTACTAAAGACTTTGTGGGATAGTGTATAACGGCCTTAAGTAAGAAAAAAAGCAGCTCAGCTATGCTTTCAACGCCATGGCTGGACAAAAAGTAATAAAGATATAAGCCTAATATTTTTAGTACATGAGAATTAGCTTGTTTATTACAACCTGTGGAAAAATCAGGTAGATCAGAAGACATGGAAAAAATAATTTAATGCCGCTCTTAAACCACTGTGCGCCAACCAAAAAAATTGAATTCACCTTGGTAGTCTCTTTAAAACTTTTAAAACAGTTTTGAAATTTATTTTTCTTAAAAACAATTTTATTTTAAATAAAGAATTTATAATCAAAAGTATGAATATATGTAAATCATTTGAAATTCAAATACTAGTTTCAAACTAGAAAAATTTACAAAAACTTTTTAACCCTCTTCGAAAGCAGGGCAGAAGAAATGTAAGAGAAAAAAAATAAAACGGAACACATGTGTTCTTCTTATCATAAAAATAAAATCACTTACAAAAAATAAAAAAGCCTCATGGCTTAAGAAAAGCTTAAGGGAGTAGCAGAATGTTAAGAAAATCTGACAAAAAAATAAAAATTCAAACAACCCTGGGAAATGTTGTGAGCAGCTTTAGGCGCTCAAACTTACAATTGTGGCTGAAAAGTATTCAAAACAGCAACATACGCGTGGCAAAAGACAACAAAAACGTTTACAACTACATGGGGAAAGTCTTTAACACACCGACATGTAAGTAAAAAAAAAAAAGAAAGAATTACATTCTTATCATTATCAAAGGCAACAGCAGACAATTTGAATTTTTCTGTTTTCCTGTAGCTAAGTGACTCGCAGTCTTTCTTTGGCAAATACAGTCGTAGTTGGTAGAAACCGCACCAAGCAAAATTTTTTGTAGGCTCAAGCAAACTGTGAGTCATTTGCACATTTATAACAAAAAAGAAAATATTAAGTGAGTTTGTTAAATTATTTCCAAACAGAATATTTAAAGCAGAAGGGGATAATTTGAACGTTTTCTCGTGTATATTTTTTCCATTACCAAATATATTTAAGACCTAAATTCATTCATGCGTTACACACAGTCTGATAAAACCAAATCTAGATAAAAACAGAAACAAACTTTTGTTCATCATCATCATTGTCAGGATACACTGAAGACTTAAGGCTTAAAAAAAATAAGTTTATTGTTGAGAAAAAAATTTAAGTAAAACTCAAGAAAAGGAAATAAAAGTAGAGAAATAAATAAACTCTAGTAAATAAATTAAAGTCATCTATAAAAGTATGTATAACAAACTTTCATTTAGATATCTAAATGCTTTTGTATCGCCAAATATTTTCAAATTGAATTCAATTTAAATGTCGGAGTAGAAGAGAAATTAATAGAAACTTCTGTCAGACTTTAATTTGGAGTGTAAAGGAATGTGTTTTCTTTTTTGGTAATTTACCCTTAACTATTAAATTAAGGTCACTGGGTGTGACAATTTTAGTTTTTTATTTTCCTATTTTGGCTGCAAAGAGCAAGTTACCAACACTATCCAAATATACATTTATTTACTAACTAATACAAATGTAAAGCAAACAAAAGTTTTTTTTAGTTAGAAAAACCCCCTTTATTTGAAAAGTAGCAACAACAACAAAACTTTAGAATTAAATCATTTTTACTTGCATGTGTCTGTGCGTTTTTTGCATTTGTATTTGTTATTTTTTATGTTAAGGGCTTTTTGTTTCCTTGTCAAACTTAAACAAAAGTTCTACTATTCTGAATTTTTTTTTTTTTTTTAAAAAAGAGTACAAACGCAAAAGTCCAATATTTTGTTTTGCATGAGTATTTTTTTTTTTTTAGTTAAGTTTTTCTTTCATTGCCGCCTGCTGTTTTGACCGTTTCTTTTTTTCTGTCCATATTACCACACCATTTATCATTTTTAGTATATAAAAACATCAGCTTTTATTTACATTTTTTAACATTTTATATGTACATAATTGCATACAGGGTCAGAGGAATAAAACGATGGCAAAAGTCGAAAGAAAAAATCTCAAAATTTTACAGAGAATGTGTAAATATTAATACATACTAATGTCTTAGTCTGAGTTCATACGGCTCTTTCTTTATTGAAAAGATTGCTACTTTATAGGCGAGAAGGGCGAGGGGAAAAGAAACGAGTACACACATGCCTGTACTGTCTTTACGTTTTGCTTTTTCATTCGTTGTTTAATTTTGTTTTTGTTTTCATACGCACGACTATACAAAATAAAAAACATGGCGTCGACATGACATGAATCATTTGAACACCAATTCATGTTCAAAGAAGAAAAAGGAAGAATCTTTTCAATAAAGAAAGAGCCGTTTGAACTCAGACTTATTTTAAAATAATTTTAAGAACAATTTGGGGTATTCACAAGGTGTGCATCATGTTGTATTGTCAAAATGTTCTAACATTTTACAATGGTTATTGTTGTTGCTTTATAAACAAAAAGTGTCTTAAATTAATAAAACTTTGCTTGCTATGTTTATTGTGCTGTCGTAGTTAATCAGAAGAGACCTGCGCCGAGCAACTGAGCCGAGCGGCTATGATTTTGTAGCCGTCGCCATTTATGGTATAGTTTTATCCGGCTAACATCCGAATTTAACCTGCGGCTAGCATTTTTTCCAACAAAACACTTGCGGCGTCAAATTAAATCGGCCTAGGACGCTGATGTTTGGTAAACAAACAAAATAAAATATTTGTGGTTTGCTTCTGAAAAATGGAAAATAGTCAGGAAAGATCTAATTTAATTTATTAATTCATGGATTAGAATTAAAACACATTTTGATTTTAGGAAAATATTTATTTTTTTATATTTGTTTTAAATCAGCTGACTTAAATTCAAAATAGCACACTAAATTATGAGGGGTTGTTCACAACAGTCGTATTTTTTCATGTTATTATTTTAAGACATATGATTTTATGACACCTTGTGGATCCCCCAATTGTGATTTATTGAACTGTTGATTTTTAATTGAAATTTTTATTTTTTAAATTATGCCTAAGTTCATCAAACAAAATAATTTTTTACTTAAGGATGAAATTTTACAGCATGAAGTTAATTAAAATTTAAGGAAGAAACATGCAGATAAATTGAAAATAGATAATAAATTACAGAAAATTTCGATCCACCAATACCATTTGTTAAAAGATTTATGTTTGACTATGGCGCAAACGGTAGAACTGCAAAGAATTCTGGAGATGAGAAATTGGTGATTCCCGAAACATGTAAATTCAACGTGAGTTCGAGCCCGTGTTCAGTCAAGAATAAAAATTATCAAAAAAATTTAATATAATTTCATGTTGTAAAATTCCTTGCTTAAATTTGATGAGCTTAATTAAGACTAATATAAAAATATCCATAATTTTTAGATTCAAAAATGTCCAGGAAATAGTGTTAAGTGGAAATATTACATTCAGTGTAATGTTTTTAATGTAATTTTTATGGCTCAAGGGCCACATTTGGCTTAATTGGTTTGTTAATAAACAAAATTGTCGCATATGGGAGTGAGACAAATCTACAACAGACCCTACAGATTTCATTACATTTGGAGTGATGCGCCGTATGGTGCGGGGTATACGCAGCTGTTATCATCTTAATTTCTTTAAAACTAAAAAAATTTGATGTATATTATGTGCTTTGTAGAGAATAGCCGCGGTGTCCAAATTCCCGAAATTTTGTTTAGCAATCAGAGTAATATACTCTTCTTGAATAAAAAAATTATACCGGCTAAAAACAATCTTTTCGCTGGTCCTGATGAGTTTAGAAAACTTGCCGTGGCTTAACACAAACAAAATGTTTCAAATTGTTACACTGAGGCCGATCTTATCTCTTACGTTCTGTAATTTAGCAAGGCATAATTTTTTCTTAAGAAAAATTTTCGTTCTTACTGATTTCTAAAGATGTAGCAACTGATTTTAAGGCTACTATAAATTCCTTTAAATATTCTAGTTATATTGGCGGGAAAGTAGTATTCTAACTAAACTTGACAAATAATTAATTTAATTTTCGCTTCATAAGCTGTACGATAGACTTATAAATAGAGTTTGAGCTTGTCAGAGATGGACATAATAACTTTTTCGGCATTTATACGATGTCTTTTCAGACACATCTGTTTTATTCATTCTGTTTTGAACATGCAACCGAAAACCTTTTGGATTTAGACGAAGTTTATTCAAACATGTCTGTTTTCATGCCCAGTCGTCTAATCTTCTCTATATACATACTAGCAGTTTGGTCCCGGCGCTAAATAACAATTAAATTCTGGACAATTTTGTAAATAACTTGACCCCAGGGCTCTCTACCGGGTCAAAATTTTATAAGGAAACTAATTTCAGTTTAGTAAAATATATTTTGTGAATTTCAGCCAAATCGTACCAAAAATTAAAAAAATGTATATGTTACCATAACAGCGCCACTATGGTGATTCGAACTTAAGAGAAATCTGACTCCAGACTAAGCTAATGTATTGTCCTTGTTTGATGTCAATCGGTCCAGTGGCTCTCGAGTTTTAGGGGCACATACACGGCACAAACGTTTTTATATATATAATAATAAAGGTAGATAAAAAAACATGAAAAATCATATCTACAACCCCTCTTTCTTAACTTACCCGATTGCAAACAAACAAAACAAACGTGTTTGTTAGACATGTCTGAAAACACATCGTGTAAATTTGTCCTTTCGACTTCAAACGATTTAGGCCTTTTGAAAATATTCCATAAAAAAGAATACTTAGCAAAAATATAAAAATGTTTAATGCAAGAATGTTTTATTAAATAATTCGTTTCCGTAATGGCCAAAGAACTGTGGGAAACAAATTATTTTACATATTTTTTGATTGTGTATGCATCAGAGAGAGTTATGCTTTTTTTTGATAAATGAAACATTTATTTCCCTTTTTGTTTGCTATTAACGAATATAAATATGTTTCTTTTATTGGACATTTTTCTAGTATTAAACAATGAAAAGTTTTTAAAATGAATTGCAAATTTTAGGTAAATGTCGACTTAGTACTCCTTAAATTTTTTCTTAAATTTTACTGAAAAAAATACGAAAAAGTGGAATTTAAAAACAATTGAATTTTCCGGGAATTCCTGTACTAAAAATCTACTTTAAATTAATTTTTGGGAAACTGAACTCTGATCGTTGGGGTTTATACCCAAGGATGAGATTTTCTTGGACTAAAAAATCAAAATATGCACTAAAAAGTCCAAAATATGCATTAAAAAATAAAAAAATATGCACTTAAAACTTAAACATTTTCAATAAAAAAGCGTTTTTCTTAATTTTATTTAAAAGGTACAATATTTTTAATTTAAATTACTACAAGGAAGTCACATGTAACAGTTTTGGATAAAATATTCTAAGCCCATTGGTAGCCTTAGCAATATAAGGTGCTGCATTGGTTCAAAATAGAAAGATCTTTTGTCGAAAAATCTTGTATTTTAAGCAGAGCTCCAAAAAAATTTATTTATTTATTTTGAAAAAATTTTTTTGTTTACATGGATATTTTTTGAATAAATTTTTTATAATATGTAAATTAAAAATATATATCACTCAAAAATGTTAAAATATGCAAAAATATGCATTTACAACAAAAATATGCAAAAATATGCATTTACAATAAAAATATGCAAAAATATGCATTTAAAACCAAAATATGCATTTAAAACCAAAATATGCATTTTAACCAAAATATGCAACAATATGCAAAAACAAATCCATGACATTTTAACGCAAATTTAATGATTCGGAAAGATAATTGGTCGTCATCGATCTTAGACTATCGACAAAAAACATGCATTTGCATGGAAATCGCATCCCTAGTAATAGGTCTATACGTAATAAGCGGGAAACCGTAAATATGCAATTGCATGTTTTTTCTAGTGTGCCAAAGGAAGGTGGAAATAAGTTATTTATTAAACGCTTTTAGCTTTTAATGAATTTTGGCATTGCTTGGTTAGTGCATATATATTCCTTGGCAACATTTTTTTGCATATTTTAGACAAAAGAGCATTTTTGTGGCATTTTTTAAGTTAATAGTGCATATTGTATCTTTTTAAAGCATATTTTGATAATCGTTAAATTTTTTAAAATTATGGTTAATCTCTTAACTTCTTTCTGATTCAAATATCCATCTGTATAACAAACCTGTTGGCTCAATTACGTTATTTACATTTTTTTCACTCTTCATACATATGTACTTTAGGCCAAAGAAAGTTGAGACTAGAGATAAATGAAGTGGTATGAAAGGTATTATATTATGCGTTTGTGCTGATGTGTGAAATGCAGAAGTATGGATTCTAGACCCACGTTTTAGTACACCGATCAAATCAGAACCACTTTATAAATCTATGTTTTGATATCCTTCCGTAATTCCGGCTGGCTGGTTGTCCTGGGGAGCTAACTTGAGGACGGTACTTAGAGATAATTTTGAAAAAGTTGGTACATACGTTTTAATTGTCATAACGACAGTCGCCTATTGAAGCTGCAATAAGTCGGTCCATAATTTTAATACAACATTTTTTAAAAGTAATTTAAAGCAAAATATAGTAATAAAATTTCTAGAATTCGGGAATTTTTCTGCCTTTTTATCAGTTATTTTATTATTAATATATTTTTCAAATTTCACATAACCTCTGAACCCTGTATTTTACACCCACAAAAAACTGCTCGACACTAAAACGTTATAAAACAAAGCCCCAATGTGCACTCTACAACAAAATCAAGTTAAATTAACAAAATTCTAATCAAAGTAAATAAATTTATTTTTTGTTCGCAGCACAACTGCGTGCTGTTTTAACATTCAAAGTTGCCATCGAAAATTAAATGTCGTGTTTGTTTATAACTTATTTGAGAATTGGTTTGATTAAGGAACAACTTTGCAGGAAGAGAAGAAGGAAAATTATCAAACAAAAATTTAAAGGTGTAGTTGTGTAAAATAGCGGTACGGGAATAAAAGAATGTGCGTTTGACATTTGTTTAGAGAGTTTTGTTTTTTTTTTTTTACTTCTGTGCGCAACATTTTCATACAAAATTACTACCGCCCTTGACGTGATTTATTAATTATTAAGTGTGACATGAAGTATTTCAGTATTTTAATTTTTTTAAATTACACTTTAAAAGGCTTTCTTAAAGTAGGCAGTTTAAGCAAAGTTATTTAATTTAGTTTAATTTTATGTTGGTATTCATAAATAAACTGCTTTTTTAATATGAAATTTCATTTTGGTTTTAAAGAAAACCTACTACTTCCTACTCGTTTTAACTACTAACATTAACAACCTTTAAATCAAAGTTGAAGAGGTACTAGAGTCATTGCAAAAAGTCACAATAATCCGCCATTTATTTATGACTTGACTTAAGTGGACTTTGGAAGCAACCAGACAACTTGTCTTTTTGGTCATTTGGCTACTTTCGCCGAAAATTGTACTTTAAATTGAAAAGGGAAATTAAAGTTCAGTGAATTTTGATTTTCAAGCACTTCAAACTCTAAATACTGTTATTTTGAGTTTTAATAAATAATATATTATGTAATAGTACTTTTATAATTTAGTACTAAATATTGTGTTAACTGACTACCGACAATTTAAGCAAAACTTAAATGCAGATTGAGTAGTGTCTTTACGAACTATGAAACGTTTAAATACATTAAAATTTCCTATTTGCTTTAAAATTTTCTAAAAAAAAAAATATTTGTTTTTTAATTTTGCATATTGTATGTAAATAAATCGTTATGAAAATTATACATGATAACACCAATTTAGTTTGATCATAAACTATATTTTCAAAACCAAATAAAAAAAAAACGGATACCTGGCAGTAAAATTTTATTTATTCATAAAAAAACCAAATACAAATTTGATTTCCTCCATCCATTATAAATAAATAAAACAGACATTCGTATTTGCGAAAAAAACCCATTTGCAAACATTGTATGAAATGTGCTGTCTTTCGCCAAAGAACTCAACTCAATCATGCAAATTTATGTTCAGTTTAAAGTGTAAAAAATGTCTTCTTCTGTAACAAACTCCATAAACCAAATAGAAATATTTCTAAAATTGACTTGTTTTTTTCTGAGTTGTAAATATATGCAATATTTATTCAGATAAACGAGTTCAAAAGTTTGTTGGTGTAGATTCCACATAAATACTTGTGCAGTTTTTCAAATACACACACCCTCAACTTTATGCCGATTTGGTTATTTTTGAATATCTATTTTTAAACAGAATGTTGAAAGAATTTATTTAATAAAAATTGTTTTGAATTTCTTGAACTTCAGCTAAATCCGTTTTTATATTTCAAAATTTAGATAAGAATTTTTGAATGCCTTTAAGACCAGCGATTTTCACTATTCTAGTATGTCATACGATGTATCCAAAAAAATCGTGTGTGCTAATAAATTCAACTTTGTGTCATATTTTCCCCGTGGGTATGTAGGGAGACATCTTAGGGATATTTTTGTGTTACGTTCTCCGAGAAAATTATGTGCAGTCAATACCTGGAATTCAGTAGAGTTCAAAATTGACAGATCTTTTGAGATTGCGCCTGACTAGAAATCCTAACTGGTAACACTTCAGTCAGTAGCGACTAGGACTTCGTTCTTAGCTGACTATTGGGAGAGAACACTTAGGGGACAACGTGTTTGTTGTAATTTAGATCCAAAATCAGCTTTTCAGACCGACTATCCACCATTTATGGGGAAGTTCGGCCACTGGCAAATCTTCCTAGGTGCTTTTGCTATCAAAAGATGCTGCCTGCTTGCTTAAAAAATACAGCGGAGGTTAGATAGCTTCAGCACCTAAACAATGGGCGAGTGTATAATTCTGCCGGGTTATACCCTCAAATGGCTATCTGTGTGTGTGGTGGCGCGCACACTCAGCGGAGGTTGGTAACCGCTTTATTTGCCACTCAGTATTTAAGACTTCCATGAGATCAGTACTACATGGCTCATGTAAAACTCTTCTACTACTTCTGTGACAGATTCCCCCAGATATTTCCCCTTTTGGTGTTACATAAAGCAGGGAAAAAGTGCAGCCAATACTCGTAATTGACAGGTCGTTCTAAAAGGTTGATCACGAACAGGAATACTTATCTTGCATCACGGAAACCAGTTGCCTTATTTTTATAGGTGAGGCTCCTTCGGGAATCACTTAATGGCTAAGGAATATTGTTGGTATTAACCATTAAATTAAATGTGGTACTAATCAGATGCTGCATGCCATGCCTATTTGATTCTCTTAAATCGGAACAAAAATAGGAAAGTATTTGTTTATGGAAAGAAAAGTAAAATACGACTTTACGAATATGCCTGATGTGACCGTCTTTCGAACCGGTCCATAATAAACACCTAGAGAAAATATATGGTTATCGATAGTATCATTTTACATATGCGAAATGGATACAAAATGCCATTTTGATTATACTTACTGTTCCCATAACCATATTAAACTTGTCTCTTTAATATCTACCCCAATCATATTATAGTCGCTTATAATGACATACATGGTTGCAATAATCATGTTCATTTTTGGCGTGAACATTTACAACTTAAGAATAACAATTTGCTATGGTTACAAAAACGATCAGCATATGTTTTTCGACAAACATTTGTGCTAAAACGCAACCACTTTATGGTTGCGTTTTGTTTAGTAAAAATTGCAAATAAAAAAAGCAATAAGGAGATCTAAATAAACTAATATTTATACTTAAAATCAGTGTACGAAAAAAACATTATATACTGCTCTTTAGTGTTCGGTACGGTAGAAATTTGAGCAACACAAACGCTAATAGTGGTTTTGTGGTAAATACCTGAAAAAAGCCGTTTCTCTGCTTGTGATCTTCGTTCACAATAAAAGTACTGTACTAATCCAACTCAGTAAAAAGATAAGAACACTTCAGTTTTAGTTTTGCTCAGCGCACTTTTGGCTGGTAAATACAACAAAAAATGTTTAACAAAAACACAAAACAAATGTGTTTTTAACAAAAAAAAAAGCCTACAAATATTTTTTAACAAAAGCAAAACATGTATAAAACGCTCACACAGGCTGTTCGTGCAAATTGCCAATCCACAACGACAGTACTAGAGTGTTTCTCAAATTTTTTGTTCGCTCATTCCTTCATCAATGTAAAAAGAAACACTAAAGAACATTAAAATATAATGTTCCGTTTTATAACGATAAACAGAACCCTACATCATGTTTGTTACTTTCGTGAAAATAGTTATGAACGAGATTATGCGTTGTGTACTAATACACAAACACTAAACAAACTGATATCGTTTCTGGATGTGTGTACATTACGCTTAATAATGTTCGGCTTTTTTTCGAACTCTGCTTTTAAATAATGGCTAATAAATCAATGAATGTTTAAACGTTGGTTTAGTTGAACTAAACTAAAACTGATAAGTACTTTAAACTAAACAGCTGTAAATCAGTGCCCCATATATTATATGTAGTGCAAAAAATAATAATGTGGCAGCACTACGATAAATGTTGTCAAATTCATATGGCTTGTATTGGTAGTTTAAACGCCCAATTTTATGCGCTTAGAGATGGTTTAAATCTTTACTAAATTATAGATTTGATGGTTGAAACACATTTTAAACCAAAAAGAGAGTTTAACTTGCACTTATTAATTAGTTAGCCCTTAGTCCTTAGTCCTAAAAAAGCCTCTTAAAGTCATCGTCCAGACTTTTTTAAAAATTTTACTTTGAAATTGCATTAGTGAAATTCGAGTCTTGCAATTTTTTTATTTTTATCTTGTTTTTCCTCTTCTCTTTTTATTATTTTATAATAAATACAAATACACCTACAGCCAACTTCATTTTAAATAGTGTAAGAATTACAAAACAAAACAGAATTGCCGAGCACCTGAAACTGAGAGCCCCTCTCTAATCTTCTCACCCCTTTTACCAATAAATTCAAGAGTTGCTGCAACAAAAACTGCAAGTCTGGACGATGACTAATTTCCAGTCAAAAAGGTTCTGATTCCAAATCATATTTCTATATGTGAGTCCATGAGTACCACTCGTCATTTTCCAATAAAAGTTTTCGTTCCTTTAAAATCCTTACTGCTGTCTGTCTCTCTACACACACAAAATTGTTGTGTTAAAGTGTGAATTTATGTGGGAAATACAGTTTGTTCTTGTTTAGTTATAAGCTTTTACAGCAAAATGATTTAAACTCGTATGTAAATTTTTACAGTGAATGACATGTGGTGTTGCCATTTTTGTTCTTGTTGTTATTGGTACCGACGCCAGTTTGCACTATATATTTTTTTGCACTTATAAGGGTTTTTTTTTATATTCTTTGCATGGGAAAGTAGTTTAGATGTAAGTTTTTTTTACTCTACAACGCACCTAGAGATAAATAAATTGTTTTGTTTAAAAAAGTTGAAAAAAGTCTATATGAAAACAGTTTGAGAGAAGGTTAAAAATCAAGTTGCCACATGATTAAAAATATTCAATATCTTTGTTTAACGACGTTAAAGTGAATGCTTTAAATGTGTATGACAAGATAGTTTACTTGAGTTGCTACATACATATTCAACCAAACAAAACTCCCCTATTTTGCACTACTGTATGTTATTTATTACCGCAATAACAATTCACAATAGTAACGTGTTTCGTAGAGCAGGGGGTTAATTATAATTGTTGTATTGTTGTGTTAACAATATCATAATAAAAAAGAAAAAAAGATTTCACTGATTTTTGCAATTTTTACAAGCAATAAACACTCAATTAACAATTTAAAAATTAATTTTTCATAAATTTTCACAATATCGCATTATGCAAAATAAAATGAATTAAAATTATAAAATTTATGTGTAACGGCATAATGGCGAATGAATAAACTCCAAAAAAAAAAAAAAAAAAAAAAAAAAAAAAAAAAAGTCATTCATACATTTTAAGGGATTTACATGTGAGCAGATTTAAAAAATATAATTTACCTCTTTTATTTATTTCATCAACCCAACACTGGGTCTGCGAAGTGGTATTTGTTTGTGCGTTTAAACGCGCAAGTGAGTGGAGCAAAAATTATAATTTCATCCTGACCCCGGTGTTGCAAGTATGTTGTATATGTGGTATTCTGGAATGTGTGTTCATATTTATGTGCTTGTGTGTGTGTGTACTTTTCGCATGAATACATTTTTAATTAATATTAAAAGTATAAAATGAGAATGGAAAAAATGGTGGAATGTACTCATATGCATGAAGATGAACCAACGCCTTTTACTTATTATTTTTTTTATTACATTTGTTGCATTTGGTTTTTGTTGCTTTTTTTAATTCGTTTGGAAAAATCTGAAATAATGAATGTTTATTTTCTTGTTTATTTTAACCTGTATTTGTGATTTTATTTATGTTTTTAAAACATTTTTACATTTTAAAAAATTTTTCTTTTTGGCTAACCTATTGGGTAGACAGTGGGATAGGAAATGAAAAACTCATGCGAATTGCAACAAGTTTCTTCCAAGACATTTTCGTGTTTCGGTCGTAACAAGCAAATAAAAAATATTAGTGGTTCTCTTTAAATCTGTACCCATGTTCAGTAACTTTGGTGACAACTTCTCGCATCAAAAAGATGTCGAACACTATAAAAAGAGATAAGGTCGTTGCTTTATAAAGGTCATAATATTCCACTGGAAGCCGACGTGTAATTTCAGAAGTTGAGAACGCCAGTCTTACGTATCGTTGACGGCGACTAAAATTTATTAATATTGAACATTTCAACGACGGCGTTAAAAATACACGTCAGCTATACCACATAATATAAAGTGCGATTTTAATTTTTGTTGTTTACAGAATGGCTTTGTAAACATTCGCGTATTTTTCCAAAATTTTAAAAGCAAAATAATTAAACAATGAAAAAATATCTTTAGTGTTAACTTTTTTCTCATCCCGTTTTTATTCGTGAGTTTATTTGATGTTTCAAAGCCGAAACTTTCTCACATAAATTTTACAGATACACTTTTTCTGTAAATTGGCGATTAATTTCCTTACGTGACTGCAATTACTCGCTAAAAATGTTACAGAGGCAGTTAAGTGAGAATAACAGTGGTTTGTTTCAATTGCTTACAGTTTTGCTTCATTTGACACATTTCAATCGAAACGTTTCTCGACGCGGGATTTACAGAACATGGGCACTGCTTGAATTCTCTCTTATAGCTCGTAAGCAGCAACAACCAGTCGAAACTAAAAACTATCGAACAAAAAACGACAATTTGTGTACAACCTTTCGCTTTTTAAATGGGTTTAGCAGCGACTGTTTACATTTTATGAATCAGAGGTGAAAGTAACAGTTTTTTTTTTGGCTAAAAGCAAAAGAAGAAAGGCAGTTTTTCCACTTCTACTGCAGTTTTTAAAACGCTGGCAACGACAAATTTTATGTGTACATTCCAGCTAAGGATCTCTATAATCTCGTTACCTTTTCTGTTTATGTTTATACGCTGATCAGAGTGAAAATAGCGCACGTGTGCAGATATGCATTCAAATTTATGGGAATAAAAGTTTTGGTGTTTTAATAAAATAAATCATACCTTGAGAAAAACTTCCTTTCATTCAAATTTTAATCGTATGTTAGCTGGATAACTATTGACTGTTATTAATTAATAAGTCAATGAAGATGTCAGTCAGAAATTTCAACAAACGAAATAAGTTCAAAGGTAAAGCCTGCTAGAGCCCACGTCAGTTATATTATGAAAATAAGTGCACGTCAGTTGCAGAGGGTTAAAAGAGTACACTTATTAACTTTTTTATAATTTGTATGTAAGACCTAATAATGTGCACATATTCTGGGTCCTTAAGAAATTCTAAGTGGACTTAGCTATGTCCGTCTGTCTTTCTGTCCATCTGTTGAAAACACGCTTACTTGCGAAATACTCAAGAGAAAAGCACAATTTTAGAGTCAAATTTTTTCTAGTTATGCTAGTCAGTTAAGAATTGAAATCCAAAACAATTTGCTTAGTAGAAAAACAGTTATGGAAACAAATGTGAAAGAACCACAATAAAAAAATTATTTTTCGGTTAAAATAACCATCCAAGGGGGAAAACATCGATTGTTATTACATTTTGCACAAATTCGCGAAGATCGGTCCATAATTTACCATAGCGTTGTTATAAAGCCCACTCTTACAACATATATGACGCCTAGAAATTTAACAAATAATTCTGTTTCAGTAAGGTTTTGTCTCTCATAGTATTACAAGACTCGAAATTTCAACACACCCCAATTACATTAAGACCGGTCGATAATTTAACATAGGCCCATATAAAGTCTACTCTCAGAAAACACTTTAGTACAACTAAAACCGTAACAAACAATGCTAATGTGGTAAAATTTAGTATGCCATAGTTAAGAATTAAAAACATACGACAAAATTTCGTGAAGATAGGTCAATAAAACTTTTGTCGAGTACAACAGCAATCTGTTTTCAGAAATTTCCAAACACCTCCAAAATCTTGAGTTACGGGTAAAACCGGGTTTTCGTGACCTCATACACTTGTCTGCCATCAACTTAGTTGAATAGCAACCGATTTCAAATTTACTGACGAATCAGGAAAGAAGAGATTTGGACCTTTTGAACAGTGTGTATCCTTTTTAAGTTTATTTTAGATATACATGAGTATTGTTTTACCCAATATATTTTTTTCTAGTTTTTTTTGTAATTTTTCACCTTCGCACAGTGGGGTTAGACATATGCAAAACGAGGATTAATTCAGGGACTCAATATTTTTTTGGATTCTGTGTACATTAATTAATACAAAAAACTTCTGGTGTAAAATTTAGTGGAAGTTTAATTTTGTTTTATTTAATAAACTAAAAACTATGTAATTTTCTCGAACAATATATATTATTTTGAAACAAGGCACATTCATTGCTAAAATATGAAATTAAAAATCATCTTTATAATTATCGTTACCTTCATCAAAATCATCATCTTCATGTTATCATCATCAACATCGGAAATATTTAGCAGAATAAGCAAATCAAGTTCTGTTTGTGGTAAATTTAAATTATGTAGTTTTTTATCATAATGTTTGTTTTTGCTTTAAATTAAAGGATTTGAAGTAGAGCATGGGAAACTATTTCGGGCACATGAATTAAGAATTTGTGTAAAGTGGGAGGCATATAAAACCATGGGTAAAGTTTAACGAAAACATTTGCGGTTATATGGGTAAAGTCGCGAAATTTTCGAAGTGAATCTCGTGACCACAGGAAGCAACAATAAGTATTATACTCAATCTTCCTATCAATTCTACATCATTTTTTGTAATTTTAGCAGAAACTTCTGCATTTCAGAAAAATAACAAAAACGCTTAAGTTCATTAAATTCAGTTCATTAATAATTTTCATTAAATTATTTTTTTGAAGAAAGGAATTTTACAACATGAAAATTAATTAAAACTGTTATTGATAATCTTTCATTCTTGACCGTGGCCGGGATTCGAACCGCGGCTGGCAGGTTACCATGACATGTTTCGATCGCAACCACTCGATCTTCTCAAATGGATTTGCCGTTTCACACTCACAGCCATCGACGACTGCTGACGTCAAAATAGTCAAACATCAATCCTTAAACCAAATTGTATTTTAACCTTTGGTAGATCGAGGTTCGCTTTTTTGAATGATTATCCATTCTAATTGATTTTAC
Organism: Pollenia griseotomentosa; assembly: GCA_963931875.1. Classification (NCBI taxonomy): domain Eukaryota; kingdom Metazoa; phylum Arthropoda; class Insecta; order Diptera; family Polleniidae; genus Pollenia; species Pollenia griseotomentosa. The sequence goes on along the minus strand of OZ007560.1, from coordinate 142,359,261 downwards.
ATGTTCTTCCTTACTTCTGTTTTTTCGTACTTTCGTCAAGAATTTTTCTTAAGTCTAAGCACATTTTTTGTTTTTTCATTTCTTTAAAAAAATACTAATTTTTTAACCAATGTAAAAAAAAAATAAAAATATTTCCTCAATATTTTTCTTTAAAAAAATTTATTAATAACTAAGTCAACTACCTGAAGTTGATGGATCCATTTAAAAAAATAGTGTTGATTTCACTTTTTAACAACTATTTCCAAATTATAAAATATTCAGCCTGAGAACACAGATTGTGTGTTACTTTAATCTACTACAAAAAACGACTCAGGCGTGTACGCCAACGCCAACCGTAATCAGGATGATTATTCAATTTTGACAGCATAAAACAAAAAAGTATACAACATAGATCCAAAATTTTTACAGTTATTCGAAAAAACTTGCTTCATTTTTGAATCCTCGTTTCTGGTACTGTTCGCCCCTCTGTGCTTCGGGAAGTTCTCACAGAGCATTTTTGTACAGAAACCGCACTACTTATGATTTTATTTTAAAAACATAATTGAATACGAGTTAATCGCGCTTTGAAGTTTACAAATCCGTTGGAAATTGACTGAGCTATTCAATTTTTTATTAAAACAAATCTTTTTATAAAAATGTGTAACTCTTAGCGATTTCAATCCAACATGTTTGCTGGACCGTTTTCTTTTTAAATTCAACATCTTCAGTATTCCGTTTGAGTGACCAGCAATATTCTGAAAGCACTTACATTGTAATCCTTAATACTTTTTATTATATTTAAATTGGTTAAAAATAATATACAGCATTTAAAAGAACTGTGCAAAAATTAAAATCAATTCACTAATTAAATATTTGCATGACTTTGCATTTTCCTTGCTAGAACCAACAAAAAAAAAATCATTGTAAATAATTTTTAAAACTTAAAAACCAAAAAAAAAAAAAATGGTCGTTTATTTGTTTTAATTTATATTTATCTATAAATTTATCATGTTCTATCTGTGAGTATGTCCCACTGTCTGTCCAAGTGTTCATTAATTCATTCATACATTTTAACAAATGTAATTTTTGTAGTTCACACATTTTACATTAAAGTTGATTTTTTTTTTTTGCATATTCCTTTTTTTTCTTTTGCAAATTTATGTACTCGCATTTAATGTTTATGAAAAGTGCAAAAACACAACAGCAGCATATTCATGCATATGTTAATATATGCGATTTACACATGTGTTCTATACATACCACACAAATACATACATACAAATGTAAGGCTGTTTGGGTGTATGCAAATTGAATACCCCCGACTAGAGTGGCACTTGCAGCAAACACACTCACATATGCAAAAGTAGCGAAAAAAAAACTAGAATTTTGCCCGATTTTAATATGCTGCTGTATCAACAGAGCAACAATAATGTAACAGCAACTGCAAAGTGCTCCGTAAAAAATAAACAACTGCTGCAGAAAAACAGCCATAATTTTCCAATTAAGCGAAAATGAGCGATTTATTTGCCATGAAATCAGTGAGAATCGCCGATAAAAATCTCTTCATTTTCATGCAATTTGCTGTTGTATAAACTCGGCATTAATGCAACTGTGTTGCATTCGTTGGAGCAGTTGTTGTAGTACTTTGGGTCATTGCTGTGAGGAAAAAGGAACAACTTGTAATAGTCGTTGTTGTTGTTGTTTTATTTCAGCGCAAGCGTGTGGAAAAGTCTCAAAAGTTTTTGCCGCCTAAAAGCGTAGGTGTTGTCCAGAGGCGTTTGTTGTTGTTTTTTTTTTCTTTCTTAATTTTTCTTTTTTTTCCACCACTTCCTGAAGTTTATGTTGTTGCAACGAGAAAATTCGCAAATATTGTTTTGGCACTTTGTCTACTTTTGATCCTCAAACTTTTGGAACCTGAAATTTATGGTGTTTGGGTGTCAAAGGAAATTGTATTCTTAGTTGTTGTTGATTTTGAAGTTTGACATTCAAAATATTTTTGTTTGCCAATTTGTTTTAACAAATAAAGACGATGTCGCTATTGTATTACTATTTGTAGTAGTACTCTGCACATGATTTAAAAAAATAAACATGCAACAATTTGCGGTCAAAAATAATATGACCTTCATAAAGAAAAGATTATTTAAAAATTATGATTCTTCTAAAAACTAAGCTTCTTTTTTTTGAATGCCAAAGTTAAACTACAATTCCTTCAATTGCAATTCTGTTATTGACTTTGTGTAATACGACTTAACCTTAAATTATCTAGATATTGAAAATCATATTTATTTGGGATTATTTTTCAAACTACCCCACTGTGCTACTTAACTATTCAAGTATTAAATAGCAGACTTTAAGCGGGGGTGTCTTACGGTCACTTGTTTCAATTAAATTTTAATTCAACATATAAAATGCACAAGCAGAAATTAAAAGCAACGAATATTTAATAACAAAAAAGAAATGCAATTCTCTAAGGACAAAAATGAAATAATATTGGTAGACAGTCCAACAGACAGACAGACAGATATAAATGTAATATAAAATACATATTCGTACAAACATAATTTGTTGCAAAATGCCCTTTAAAAAAATAAACATCTATCTGCGGCTGTTGTTTTTGCAACGAGTCGGGGGAATGCTACCGAAACGGAATTTCGTAACAGTTGCATAAATAATGGAAAGCAAAAATTTAGTGGCAGCAAGACAACAAGCACTGCAAAAATAAAAGTAAAATAAGAGTGGAGAGAAAAAAGCGCGCGTCTGACTCGACGACAACATTTGTTTTGAATGGTCTCTGTGGCATCATGCTGATCATGGTGGAATACCAAACAGCGGACCCAACTAACGCAAAAATGCAAATAAATATAGTGGACGTATGTATGTATGTGTATGTATGTTGCAAGTATATTTACTCAAACATACAAGTGATTTGGCTTCATTTACCAGGCATGTTGTGTTTAAGTTGCTTGTAGCATTTAATTTGCTGAATTAATTCAAAAAACAAAAAAAAAAAAAAAAAAAAAAAAAAAAAAATTAAGCCTCATTCGTACAACTCAAACACCCATATGAAATAATGTATAAGGTTGCATGCAGCTGCCACTAAATATTTTATGAAAAAGTGTTTGACCTTTAACAATTAAATTAAAAGAATAATATTTTAAAATTCTAAGGACTTTTTTTATATGTAAAAATCGTCTTCCTTTTGCTTTAAATCCATTGTCAGTTGCTTAAAAAATCGATTTTTGTGTTTGTGTTGTAGTCGTTTTAGAGCAGCACAAAGCTACAAAAAAATAACAACAACGTTACCGAAAAAACATGCTCCATTTTCTGTTGTTATTTTTGTATGATTTATGGCTGTTCCAAAAATCTACATTGCCATGTTGTTTTGTTATAGCAGTTGTTGTTGTTATTGTTGGTGTTGTTGTTTTATACACAAAATATAAATTTTTTCTTTCTACCACCACCATAAGGCCAACACATGTGTGCTGGGTGATGATACCAATGATTCCTATTTAAATAATCCAACACTCACTTCCTTCGACTAACAACCTTCCATAACCGCATTACCACCACCACCACTATCAGCTCTATCCCATACACACACACACCACCATTTTGATTTACTTTTGAGCATACGATAATTTATTTTTTCTAAAATTTTCTCTTACTAAATATCAAATTTCAATATCAAGTTCTTAATTAATATTCTAGAAAATAAAATCCTTACAAATTGTTAGCATTAAACGAAAAAAGGACTGCGTAATATATTGTGGCACTTACCACGAACTGCTCACACCTCATAATAGCACTTTTCAGGTTTTTCTTTTTGTTTAAAAAAAAACCACCCTTGTTTTTTTTATAATTTGTTGGTTGCTATTGCGGTTCGAATACCACACCCCATTAGACCCAAAAAATTAAGCAAAGTAGTCGGAGTAATTGAAGACCAAACGCAAAAGTTTAAAAAAAAAACATAATAAATGAGTTGAATTTACGCCACAATCCTGAAATGTATGCAGTGACAAACATGCGAGTTCATTGATTACGTAGAATGACCACTTTAGCACGCACTCCGACTCTCACTCACTTACACTTACACACAGAGCCACATATACAAATACAATAAGTAGCTTTATGCTTTAGCAATTTTTTTAGGTCTACGCACTATACACTATGGGCCGAAGCAAGATGTTGCGAAAAACAATCAGGGGTGTTCTGGAAATCGAAAACGCAAAACGCAAGAATTTTAAACGTCGTTTTTTAAAAAGATTTCTGTAATAAAAGAATTTTATGACAAATATTATACAAATATTGCATTATTAAACAGAATTTTATAACAAAAATTAAAAAAATTTATTTAAAAAAAAACTTCAAAATTCTTAAGTTTTCAATTTCCAGAACACCCTTGAATGAATAACTCTATTAAAAAGTCGAAGAAGAAAAAATGGAATGATATAGACCCCAGCAAACAAATTTGTATGTCGAATCTTCAACTTGATTTTAAGTTATTAAAATTTCTAAATATTAAAATTGCTACCAGCTGAAAACAATTATGAAAACAATTCGTACAAGAGCCAGCCATACAGATAATAATTGTATGAATTCCCTTCTAAATACACTCTTTTAACAGTTCAGATAAGGGACCGTAACGGTTTTAAGTTTTATTTTAAAAATTACCTAGCGGTAAACTTTTGGAGACCTTCTGTAATATCTTCCTAGAACTTTTTTTAAGATCCAGCAATCATGCTCGGTTTTCTTTTCAAAAAGGTCTTATGGAAGGCCCACGTACTTCTTTCTACATATGTACATGGGCCTACAATGAGAACTGCTAAAGCCCTTATTAAGCTACGGTCACACTTATTAAATATTTGATCAAATAAGCGTAACCCCTACTTTTGTTAATAGTTAGTGAGATTTAAAATGGTCTTAATATTACAAAATAAACTAATTAGACTACTAGACATAGCAAAAAACAGTTTTTTGTAAGATGTGGTATTTGAATCAAAATAAATATTGATATTAAGCGAAATAATTTTTTAGTTTGGTTGTTGATCCCGTTTTTTTCGTCAAATATTTGATAAGTCTGACCGTAGCTTTACACTACCGTTTTAATGCATTATTCAAGTTTTGGTGAGCAGTGCAAATATAATGTAACAGACAAATTTACCAAGTGCAAAGAGTTCAGCTGTATTAAGATAAATAGCAAACTGCCAAAAATTTTAAAAAAGTTATCGATAAAAAGTGAAGTTATGTCAAAAAAAATGTAAAATTGTTCAACTTAAAATTGACATTTCAAGCTTGAAATATTAAAAGTTTTGCTGAATCTTCGGTTTAGGGGCAAATTCAGCGATTTACCGCTATTTTTGTTTTTTTTTTTTTTGTTTTTTCTGTTTTTCATAAAAAAAAGTTGACAACATTTAATAAAATTAACAAAATCATGACAAAAGAAAAACTGAAAAAAAATTATGTTTACATTTTTTATAGTTTGCTCTTTCCAACATTTACTGTTTCTTTCTATCAGTTCTATATCAATTCAATGAATAAAAAATGTAGTGTCATAAGGGCTTAAAAAAAGGCTTCTAATCAGGCCTGCTGAAGAAGGGAGCGCAGAAGGCCTTGGCTGGCTAAGACATCGTGTGTAAAAAATTTATGATTATGGAATGGGTTAGTAAGGACTTGTGTCTGAGAAATAAGGGCTTCCATAAGGCCTGCGTACTACTTCTTTTTACCGCTGGGTACTTTTAATCATTATTTCTTGAGTATTATTTTTCGCTTAGAAAATTGAAGTTATTTTCTGAGTTTAACTAAAGCCTCAGAAATAAACTTTATTCCTTGAGTTTTTTTTTTCCTTAGAAAATAAAAGTTATTTTTCAAGTTTTATTTTATTCTTAGGTACAAAAAAGTAATCTTCTTCTTCTTCCAAAGTATTTCACATAAAAAAACGACAAAACACAATTTTACAGGAGAAGTTCTTTTTAGTTTTTTTTTATTCCATAAAAATTTTGTATGAAGGTTGTCGCTTAAGCTAAAATTGTTTTTGCTGTAAAATCGTAAAGGTAGCTTATGTAACCATAACATTTTAGATGATGCTAGTGATGCCAATAACTTCATTTATTAAAAAAAAAAAAAATTTTATATGATGTCGCTTAAGCTATTTTTATATACCTTTTATATACCTTTTATATAAAAAATATATGAATTGGCTTTGAATTATTTCCGACTAACGATTATTTGAAGGTCACAGTAAAAGCGAATGGTTTTTTTTTGAAGTAACGAGGGAGGCATCAGTGAAAATTATCAAAAATATACCGAATATTAAAAATAGTACCGAAAATTTACTTTAAGCGGAAATAATTGAAATAAAAAATTGGAAACTTTTTGAATGCATTCCATTAATTTAGATTTAGAAATTGTTCGGTGATTCTTTGTAAAAGTTTCTATATTTAATGATATTTATAGCTTCGGTATTAATTTTAGAAATACGCGATTAGTCAAGATAACAGGCTAATTCTGCTTTAGAATTCTTAAGATATAAATTTTTCTTTAGATTTCAATTTTGAGCGTTGTATCGCCTCCATGGGTGCCGTTTTCTGTCTTAAGTTTTCGTACATTTTAAATTGAGAAATTTAAAATTTGGTAATTTGGTAATTTCTGGCTTCGCATATGAAAGTATTTCTTCATCCCATAATGCGAATAGTTTTTAGTTTCTTTTTTTTAATATTTTCTGCCCCACAGTGCAAACGCATGAGAAACAAGTGCGTGCATACAATCGAAAACACACCTTTTCCTTTTAGCTATTTATACACATACACTTAAGTATAAGCGTGCCTTCCCCATAATTACGTTGAAATTCTAGATAAAATCCAAAAAAGTAAAAACAAAAACCTGGTCGAGAGACAGGCCAGACTAATGGAATTTTTTCGGCCAGGCTACCAACTAAGCCAAACTGCCTTTAACGATTTTCCTACAGTAAGAAGTATGACAATGTTCTACCAATTTTTGCATTTTTGCTGTTGCCTTAGTGTTTTTGTTGTTTGAAAAAATATTCCTACTTTTTGAGCTTAAAAATGAAGTGGCGCCCAATGTTAAAATTGATAACTTAAGGCCTTCTGCAGTGTTGTTAATATTTTCATTATTTTTGTTGCTGTTTAAAAATTTTGAATATTATAGAAAACTCTATAGAGGTCTTTTTCATTCCATATAAGAGTTCGTTTGGCATAGTAGTACACTGAAAATAATTAACGCAACATTTTACTTAAGAAAATTTCATAGCTACCCTAGTTTACTCTAGCCTTTGGAATATTAACAAAACTACGAATTCGTAGGTAGTAGAGTTTTTCGTAAATACTTAGAAACTTTTTAAGTTTTATGAAAACTTTTTCACAAATAGAATCTGGGAATTTAGTTCTCTTGTGAGTATCATTTGTTATATATAAATTTTCATATTAAATCGAATGTGTATTCTTAGTCGAATACAATTTTTGTAATAGATTAAAGTAACACACAAACTAAGTTTTTTAATCTAATACAAAAACGACTTAGGCCCGTTTTCACAACTTAACGATAGCTAAAGTTAGGATTTAAAAGTAAACTTTAACCGGCCTTATAAAAAGTGGTCCATTATTACAACCTTTCCCTAACCTACCAGGTAGGATGTTCCTTAATCTACTTTATCGCTTACTTTAAGTGTTAAAGTAAAGTTTTAATAATGAAACACTTTTTATAAGGCCGGCTTTAGTCTACTTTTAGCTATCGGTAAGTTGTGAAAACAGGCCGTAGACGTTTATGACAACGACAACCGTAATAAGGCTGTTTTTTTTCTTTTAATTTAAATTCTTTTTTTATTTAAAAAAAAACGGTCAGCTGTATATTCCACACCATAGCTACTTGAGTATTCAATTAATCGATTAATCGCGTTAATCGAGGTAAAAATTTAATCGAATAGTAATCGAACAATTAAATATTATTCGGTTAATCGAATAATTTTAATTTTGTCTAGTTTAGAAGTTTAAAAATAAGACCAACATTTTTTTTTTTAACATAAAAATTTTATAAAAAATGTAACAACGATTTAAGAAACGGTACTCATGTAACAAAAGAGAAAAACTTTAAAAAAAAAATCCAATCAAAATCTAAGCTAATCTTTTAAAATAATCTTTCAAAAAAAGTATACAGTTGAAATGTTTACGTTTGAAACGATATCTTTCTTTTGTTTTGATGAAACTTGATGAAGAAAAGATTTTTTCACTTATTGTTGACGTTGAAGAGGTTAAAAATAAAGCGGTATAAAGCATATTCAATTTCTATGTTTTTTTCGGGTCTTTTCTAAGATAAGTGGTCTTCCATTATACCACTCGAATCTCTTTTTTATTTTTTAACAATTCTAATACTTTTAATAGCCTTATTGAGGCCTGGTAGAAGGTTATTTTTATACGTCTCAAAAAAATCACCTTCTTCATCGGAATCATTGTGGTGAAAGTCTGTAATAAACATGCTCAAAAATAAAAATAAATTATTCCCAAACTCTTTGGTTTCAGTCTTTGTACTATATTTTAAAAAGTTGTTACTCGAAGGAAATGTTTCTGTGTTAAGAAACAATAAAAGGGTATTTAAAACGTTTTTTTTTACATTAAAAAAAAAGTAATATGTGCTCTAAAAACACAAATTTTAATCGATTAATCGACATAAATTATTCGAATTATTCGCTAATCGAAAATAAGCAATTTTAAATTAATCGAACAGTTAATCGCCCAAAATTAATCGATTAATCGAACAACGGTTAATCGTTTGAATACCCTAAAAAAATACATGTGGGGTTTGTTTACATACGCAAAACCATTTCGCATACTTTGCAGGAATAAAAACGTCAAATTGTACAAACTCGCAAGATAGGTAACATTGATACATGTCAAAATGTTCGTGTGAAATAATCAATGTTGCTCAACATTTTTCACAAATTTGAACAGAGTACAAGGCTTTACGCAGGAATTTTGTAGTGGGAAACCGCGAAATATTTTGTGCAATGTACTGCCGTTGTGGTATGCTTAATTAATTTTTTTGCAGTGTATACTCGAATATATACAATTTTAATCATATACATACACATGTATATTTGTTATTAGTATGTATGTGTTTCAATTCTCTGGCCATTTAAAACCATGTGTTTGTTATATTCTCCAAACTTATATACAAGTTTATATACATACGAGTATAATACAATAAGTACTTTTACAACAACGTAAACGTTTGTATGTAAATGAAGGTATGTATGTTTGTGTGTTTATGTATGTGTGACTATGATTAATTACTTTTGCATAAATTTACATATAAAATTATACAACATCGTGAAGCCAACCAATGTAGAGAGTAAAATCCAGGAATATCAAAACAACGTCCTGTTGTCTGCAAAAACTTATACAAGCCACTCGCACAAACACACATTTACTACTCAGTTGTTCACTCTTTTTCATTGCAACAAATTCATACATTCTATCTGTGATTGTGTGTTATAGAAGACCATCATGATTATCACCATTATAATCATCATCATCATCGGTAAATTTGTAGGGAAGATGATGATAGAGAATGGGGTGAAAATTGTAATTACAGATTCACAATCGTACACATTTACATGCATGCAATATACACTTTTAAAATTTATTTCTACTTTTTTTTGGCTTAATATCATTTGCAACTTTTTTTTTTTTGTTTTGGTTGACTGTCCTACCGTCATCGTCGTCATCATCATCATCCGTTGACATTATAAAATATTTTAAGCGCTCTTTGCTTTTTGTCCTTCTTGCAGCGAACTCTTGTGTTGTGGTGTCTTTCCATGCTCTTGTACATGTAGTTTTTTTTTAATGCACGGAAGGAAATTTATACTGTGTGTACACTTTTTGACAAATTTTTATGAGCGCGAATATAAAATATAAAATAAATTGTATTTACATTTTCAATTACATGAATTTTTCATTACGAGGTTTGAGTTGCCAACTAACTACATGAGCACAGTGAATAATTTACACCATGTGAAAATGGGTTAAAGGGAATTGGACAGCAAATATACACAAATATGAATCAAGGAAATGATTAATTACATTGGTGTAAATTTAAAAGGGATTTTAAAGACTTTAAACACGTTGGAGATTGAAAATATTAAATTTTGATAATACCCATAGGGAATTAACTGTAATAAAATATTCAAAATAAATAAAATCTAGATAAATAACTATTAACAGACCCTTTCGTGTATCTACAAAAAGATTTCGGTAATAACAAATAGATCATTCTTCAAATGAAATTAAGACTTTGCAAATTATTTTGAAAAACCTGTACATAAAAAGGTAAAATATCAAAACTCATATTGAAAATTTTTCTCCATGAAATGACAATAGATCTGTCAATAAACCAATTGTTAAGAACTTAAAACTTCGTGCAGTGCAATTGAGGTTCGAAAAATTTAATAAAAATAAACTTTTAAATTGACGACCAGAAAGATTTTAGAACAAACACTAATTTTTAGGACAGAGTTTAATTCATTTTAAAATAATTGGGCGTTTGGCAAAAAACTTATCTAAAAAGAAGTTATTTTTATACGCTTCACCGTGGCGTAGCATTGTATAAGGGTTAAATTTCTTACACGCATTCGGAGCTTGCGGATATTATGCGGCAGTGTGAGCTTTCCATTTGATGAGAGCTCTGTACGCTTTTCTAGGGAGAAGTAAACCAACCCCGCTCTTTCTTTTGTGTTGCTTAGGTTTTCCGGAGAAAAGCAGTTTCAATCCATTAGGTGCAGAAAATTCTCCGCGCGAGATCATATTTGCAAAATACAGTGCAGAGTTTCGCTAGTTTGAATGGTTCAAGTAGTGTTCGGTCGTTCCATTTTCCCATTCGTGATCCTTTTTTAATGCTAAATGTCGTCATCAATTTATCATTCCGTTTGTTTCCATTTCTTTCAGTTTCGTTAATCTTACGGCCCTTTGTTCCAAATTTAAACTTTGCAAGATCGCTCCACAACTGGCTGAGATATGAGCCCTTGTTGTTGTTTTTGTATTCTGCTTGATAATTTGTTTTTGAGGGTGATAGTTGCTGGGTATTAAATATTCAGCGTAGCCGTACTAGCACTTTAAGTGCTTAAAAAGCTTTTTGTAAGAAGAACGTGAAGCATTAAGGGGTTATGTCAAATGGGATAGAACGTTTATTAAACCTATTTTTAAAACCGCTTTTTTTAATAAAAACAGCATAACAAATATTTTCATTTTAAGTGTCTTTCAAATTTTGGCGTGATTTAAACAGATTTAAAAAAATAAATAAAAGTGAAAAGATGAAAAAATAAAATACAATATTTAACAAGTAAGAAAGTATAGTCGGTCATGCCCGACCATATGATACTCTACACCACAGTATTTTAGAACTAATTTTCGAGAGTGTACGGCCGTACGCCGTATTTGATTCCATACGGAAAGTGCGATCTGTTTCTCACTTTGCTTAAGTTTCATAAAATTTAACAAAAAGTTTTCTTAAGTTCAATATGGTTCTACACATATGAATCACATGTATTCGCGCAATTGCTTAAGCCAACTTAAGCATATTATAGTTGGGCCTTTACTTGGATAGCTAGACAGCCGGACTAACGGACGGAAATGTATACAAAAACTGATCGTTATCGATCGATTTTACCAAAATGTATCTATTTTGTTTTGTAAAGCCTCTTAATCTTAATACAGGAAACTACCTTAAGATTCAGTAAGTTATAATAAGGAACGAAAAAATTCATTATTTTGCTGAAAAATTTACTGATCATTAGAAGATCTGAACATTATTTTGCATTACAAAGTAATCAAAAATCTTTTTATTATTCGATTAATTTAGCCTTAAATTTTTAAATTATGTATTTCATTCAAGTATAAAACATGTCTGCAAGCATAACTGAAAAAACTCCTTCAGCCTTAAAACTCTAAAGCTTATTAAGTCTCTGGTATCAGAACATTTACACACAAGGGGTGAATTTGGAATGACCTTGGCATCCAACATGTACAAGTTTACATACATACGTGTACATGCTTACATTAAGTCAAATGACAAAAGCATAATTTAAATGCCAAATGTTCGTTAAACAAAACTCTACATCTACTGACTACTACCAGAGTAATTTAAACACGAATACATATGCAAACCAATTTTTACCCATACAATCAGCACAAAAAGTCCTTGTTCCTTTAAAATATTTTGCATTTAAAATCTTTTCTATCAAATACAGACATTTTCCTGTAAAACACATACATACACACTTTAATAAAAAGGATACAAATACTAGCCTACAAAAAATAAATACAGGACTTTTTTAATGACAATTTTCAAGATTATGAGCAAAACTCAATCAAGCATTTGTGGTAAAGAAGTTTATTAGAGACTTTCCCTTGACTTTCCAAAAGAGAAAACGGGTAGTTAAGAGCACAATTTAAAGGAAGGCCATGCAATTGTGTGAGTGTGTATATTGCTAATTTACTAGACAGTCGTACGCCTTTAAACCTCAGAGCTCATTTATTATAAAATACAACGAAGCATTCCTACTTTTCTATTTGTTTTTGTTTTAGCCAGGGCAACAACATGTTGTGACACTAAATACAGCCTGTTCGTATGCTTAATTTTATTTTGTTGAAGTAGAAAATATTCATTCACCCCTTTTCGTTTGCTTTGATTTAAATGTGTTTGCAGTTGTTTGATGGTGTATTTAACTGTGTGTGAGTGTTTATGTTGTAAATTTTAAAATATTACCTAGCATACTTTTAGGTGTTTTTAACTCTTCTTTTATTTTTTCTTGCAGTTGTAACTTCATGTGAGTGTTGGTTAACATATGTATGTATGTATGTATGTATATTTTGGTGGTTGGTTTAGAAAATTAAAAAGGGAAAAATCATGTTTAATAAAAATAAATGTGGGTGTGTTTTTATTTGTTTGTTAAAATGTAAAAAAAAAACACATTCAAACAGGAAAATAAAGGATAATGTACTTACGTTTTTTGTTGTGTAGGTTGGTGCTATATGAGTTTTTAATTACAAAATTAGTTTTTCCGCTTCAAACCTCCTTTAATTTTCAACAGCCACGCCAAGGTTGTTTATAAGATTTTTTGATAATTTGTATTTTAAAGAAAATGTAAATCCTCGTTAATTTAATCAAACACTAATAAGAATGTGCTTGTATATTTTTATCTTTGCTGTACATAATTAAAATCAAGTTTAAGACATGGCAATGTTGCCAGCTTTTCACGTACAAAAAAGTAACGACTAAACAAGATTTTATTACAAAAGCTGATCAATATTAATTGAAGAACTTATAAAACAATTTTTTATAAGCCTGATAAGTAAAAATGCCTAAAAAACAAACCTAATGGCTTAACTAATTTCTTGTTAACCCAGATCACATTAAGGTAGTTTAGCCTACAGTGTTTCGAATCTATGACAAAATGTAAAGGGTGTTCCATCGAAAACGTACGAAATTAATTGTAAATGGGTTAATTCCAAAAGTAGTGTACATGAGCATTTTTTTTTTTTTTTTTTTAAGGTTGAGGAATTCATTCTCTGAAATTGTTTACTTGCATTAAGATTTGTGCAGATTGCGAAATTACTTTTAGTTTCTTTAAAAAAAATTTGTTTTGCTTTTTTATTGCATTTTGGTGAAATATTTTCCGGAATGTCACTTTTTACAAAAATTTACAAAACTAAGAAATTAATGCAAAAATGTTAGAACAAAGCCTACTATCGCATTCGTTCACTTATTATTTACCAGCTTTGGATGTTTTTCTTAAAAAAAAACGGGTTAGTAATAGCAAAAAGTTATTTTTCGAAGAGATTCCAATTATTTTTTTTTTTCGTTTTATAATTCAAGAATTAAAAAAAGTAATTTTTTTACAAAAATTTGTTTTTGTGCAGCTTACATTTAAAGTAACAAATTTGCTTCAAACAATTTGGAAGAAATTGTTGTATTTTGCTGGAAACTTGAAAAAATAAAAAGTGACAGTACGGAATTTTTTGTGACAGTAAAGAAAATCCAATTTAAATTTCAAGTGTAACGAAAACTTAAACATTTATTCATTATTTTGTTTTTGGTTACTGTTTGTTTTTTCTTTTTTATAAAAACGAAACAAAAAATAAAAGTAATCCAATTATATTAACAAAAAATTCATGAACAAATCTATTCATCGGAATCTGTGAATATTTCATAAAAAATTGATTCCCGATTGGTTTTTTTTCTATTTGTTTTTTTTAAGCGGTTTTAAGAACTACAGTATTGAAATCAATCAGAATTTTCGAGAAATAAGCTTTTAAAATAAAAAAAACCTTTTTACTTAAAAGTGACAGTAAAGAAATTTGTGATATTTTTTTTGTTTTTTTCTTCTAAAAAGTTATTTCACGGAAAATAAAAACAAGAAAAAGTGATCAAAACTTCGTAACATATTAATATACATTATTATTTATTTTATTTTTTACGATTTTTTATTAAATAACTGTGTGACAGTACGGACATTTTTAGCTGTACTTACCATCGTGCGATTATAAATTCACTTGAAAACACCAAATAATTGATTTTATTATTTTATTTTTTATCTTAATCAATTTATCACTTCTTGCACTTTTTAATAGCGATGCACATAAAGCAAACGAAACAGCTCAAGTAATGATTATGACTTAATTAAAAAAAATGTGACATTACGGAAAAAACGCAGAGACAAAGTAAAATTAGAACGTCAAAATGACATTGATAACATTTTTCAGGTAAAACCAGGAAAAAGCAATAAAAATAAATACAATCATTGAAAAACAGTTGAATTTTTTATTATTGTTCTATTGTTTTCAACTCTTTTTCCATGTTGCTTAATGAATAACATGTGTGGAGACAGGTATATTTGTATGTTATAGGCATGATATACAGTTAAAGCACCATTTGCACAATTTAGCAGAAACTTTTACAATAATAACAACTACTTTTGTTTGTTGCTAATTATTTTAGTGCTTACTTGCCGTTTTTGTTTTTTTATTTTCTTTTACATGAAAGAAATAAAAAGCTTGAGACGAAAAAAAAGCATTGTGTTTGGAATTAACCCAAATATAAAAAAACGTTTTCGGAGAATTATCTTAATATTTTTATTATGATAGAGGGCTCTATGACAATTATTTGTGAAACAAAATATCGGCCAACTGCTCGCCACGACTCCGGTGGTATGCCTCTATCCGTTGGTCCATAGTTTCAATGTCTCTGAGACATAATTGAGGTTCAATGTCGTAAATTTGCCGAATAATCTCATCCTCTAGCTCTCGAATTGTTCTAGGATTATTGACGTACACATTATCTTTTAAATATCACCAAATGTCCAACGGTGTCAAATCACATAATCGTGGAGGCCAATTAATATCGCCTCGACGTGAGAACACGGCCATTGAATTTCTCGCGCAAAGGTGCCATTGTTTCCTTGGATTCCATTTGTTCAAATTCGGCAATTCTGTTTGTTAACGAATCCACTGAGGTGAAAGGGCGCGTAGTCGCTGAAGATGATTTTCTTTTTAAAGTCACCATTCACTTCAAAAAGAAATGTTAAATTAAGTTGGGCCAAAAAACTTGACGTTAAGGTGTGACTCACAATTAACATCGTTTATTATAGTTAAACCACCTTTTAAAAAAATATAAGTGCAAAAAACAAAACCTTAAAATGACCCTTAAAATGTTACAGTACAAAATAGATATAAACTTAACCTAAAAGTATGTTGCACATTTTATTTTCAAAGCTTTAAAAGTAAATAATCCCTGAAAGTATGCTATTACTTGTTAAATTTCTGTTTAGTAATTACTTAATTAAAAAAAATAAATCTTATGAGTCACACACATGCACTTCACAAATCGCTTAAATCTTACTTGTGAACACATGCGTATTTAACAAAAAATTTTAGGCGCCACAATTAAAAATGCAGACAATGTCTTTGCAACTTTTTGTTGTATCTTGACTAAATTTAGCAAATTATTACACCTCTGTGTGTGTCTGTTTGTCAGTATTTCTGTTGATTTTTTTTTTTTTTTTTGTGTAAAAATTATTGTTGCCTTCCACCTGGTTTTCCTAGAAATTATTAATGCATATTTCTGTATAAGTTAAACATTTTTTTCTCTTCTTAATTATAAATTGTTACATGTTTGTACCTTCTTGTATGAAGTTATGGAATAAATTATGTTTGGTTATTCATATACAAAAAGAAAAAATCGAAAAACTTTTAACTGCAACAATTTAAAAACTTTGACGGAAAAATTAAATTAACACTGCCAGCAATAGTACAGGAAAAAAGAAAACTAGTCTTAAAAGTGTTTTCTAAAAGCCGCCTTAAAATCAAGCACGTCAAACTCTTCAATGAACAGCGACTGCTTGAACTAGGACAGCAACAGATACTAAAATAGTTAAAATGCGTCTTTAAGACAGATGTGCGTGCCAAAATGCAAGTGCAAGTGAGAGCGAGTTTTCGCGATGGTGTTTATTTTAAAACGAAAACATGTGTAGTTCATGGCACGTCTGTACTTTAAATACTTACTCTCAAAGATGAAACCTTCTTTTAATCATTTTTTGAATTACGTAAAATAATTATGAAATTAAAATTCTCTACTTAATTGCAGGTGTTTGCATAATACAAATTATTAAATTGTTGCATTAAGGAAATTGCAAAAAAAGGAATGTTCTTTTCTTAAGAAATAGCAATAAGTAATTTATCTTTCCCAGAGTTACCATTTAGTACGAATATGAAAATTATTATTTATAACTAATGCTAGAAACACAACTGGGACGAACGACGAATTATTCGCAACGAATATGCGTAGACCGAAATTCGTCTTGCGTAACGAACACTGCGATAGGTTTATTTCTATTTCTTACGCAGACGACAGCTAACCGCCGCTTAATCGTGAAATCTGTAAAGAATCACAGGGGAAAATCGCTTCTATTGCGAACTTGGCTAAAATTTTTAATATTTCAAACAAGTCCCTTAGACTATTAGGAATGGCAAAAATTCGTAAAATATGACTTAATTAGCGGAAATTAGCAAAAATTTGCTAACAGCGGCATGATAGCAAAGTCTACTATTTATTATAAATCGATAAAGCTGTAAAGAATCACACCTGTTTACAGGAACAAATCGCGAAAATGGCTGAAATTCGCAAAAAAATTGCAAAATTTTAAAAACAAAAACTAATTTGAGTTTTCTAAATCGAAATGCAGAACACCAAAAATGCTTAAGTAATCCACTTTCGAGTGGATTCGGATTCTAGAACACACCCAATTAATAGTTTTTTATGTTTTTTTTTTTTTTTTTTTTTTTGTAGAAATTTGGTCAACCTATGATTTGATAAATGTTAACAAACAAATCAATTACAAAAAAATTTTAATAAAATTTGCTAGTTAAAAAAGATGAAATTGGATGAAAATGTTTATATAATCTAGCGTCCAAGGTATTTATTTTTATAAATTAAAAAAAAAATTCAAGTCACATTAATACCTGTAATTCACGCACTTATTCTGTCTCATTTGACGAATTTACGCAACGAATTCTTGCTGACGAAGTCGTCGTACTATGCGAAGCTCGTCGTTCGTCCTAGTTGAGTTTATACTATAATTTTTAAAATTTAAAAATTTTACATTTTACAAAAGTTTTATTCATATCAAATCTTGCCTCAATTTTATGTCGAAATAATTCAAAATTTGAAGACTCTTTAAAAATTTAATGCAATATGGTCATCTGCAAGATTGAAGAAAACACCATCATTTATTTATTATGTTTTTCACAAAAATTGAAATGAAAAATATTTTACAAAACTTTGGTTTAAAAAAGTTATTTGGTTTTTTAGGAAAAAAAAATTGCAAAAGTAAAACAAAGTAACAAATACCAACAAGACAACAGATATTCATCCTTTTAAGTCGAATTACAGTATTTAAATATTCATTGTTTGTAGAACCATTTAGATGGTCGGTCCTACGAACAAAATTAAGTAACAGCCAACAACATATAACAAACAACAACAGCATCAGCTACAACTACAGCTTCAACAAGAAACTAACACAGAAGTGACAGTAAAATATAAACTTTTCTTTACTTACACATGAATGTAAAGGGTGTTTTTTTTTTTTTTTTTGAAGTGCGATAAAACTTAGGCTTTACACGCTATTTCGCTGTCTACGCAGCTTTCGAAAACTTAGAAGCTGTGTTCTTATATGTAACAAGTTAGATGCACAAAAGCATAGGAGCCATTGAGGCGTTAAATGCGAAAAGTTGGTTTATTTTCTACTCTTGTAAGCGTCACAAGCAGCGTTCAAACAAATCAGCTGATTTTGACAAACTAATTTTCTTTTACTTGTGGTGATGTCGCATTAAAAGCGTTGTATGTAACTTGAATCGTAGAACGCAAGTAAGGTAAAAACATCATACACTTCGTGGAGGCGAAAACGCGTGGTGTGGACCTCCAGCTTTAGCTGTCAACGAAATGTCATATTTCGCTCACTTTTCGACATTTATGGTCAGCATACTCTGGTAAATCATTATGAATTGATTCAGGTTTGAACAACGCAACAAAATAATCGAAATTTAGTTTCAAAGTTTTTTCGGGAATACAAAATTTGTATTCATTAATTATGATGAGCTAAGTTCCCAATTTTTATTCTTAATAAATACAGTAGAATCTCACAAATTAGAACCACTTTGTGCACCGGGCAGTTCAAATTTCTGAAAAGTTCGAATTTCTGGACATTTTTTTTTTATACAGAAAATGATAAAATTATAGTGAAATAGTGATAAATAATGAATAGTTGTGTACCTAAGCTTTATTTAAATTAAAAACAATTTTTATTTAATAACATTTCATTAATTGAACATATTAAATTCATAGAAAAACTTTTAAAAAGTTTTTTTAATTATTAGGTACTTAATTGGTTTGTTTGATTTATTTACACAACGATTTCCACTCACGCCTTCATTAAGTATTTTTAATATTTTAACCTTAGTATCCAAATATAAGGTATTTTTTACGTTTGTTGCCATTTTTTAATCTTTCACACGTATGAACACTTCACTTTAACCTTCAGTTATCAACTGACCCAAATTTGTTAAAGCATATCAAGTTTCGTACGCATATGACCGAATTGTACAGACCACCAATAACTCGGTAATTCTCCGTTTTTTTTTTTACTTTAATGAGCGAAAAAAAAATAATTTGTATTTTTACTACAAAAAAAAAAAATAATAAACAATTTCACAAATTAGAACCCCCTGTTCTAATTTCAGAGCGTTTAATTTGGTTTTTCGCCTTCATGTTTAAAATCATTAAAAATAAATTCCTAGTAGAAATAAAAAAAAAACACTTCCAGAAATTAGAACTACAGTTTCTAATTTCAGAGCATTCAATACATTGAAATGGCCGGTTGTAATTTCTGGACGGTTCGAATTTGTAACGGTTCGAATTTGGGAGATTCTACTGTAATTTGAAATCTATTGTTAGGGCAAAGCTAGTTCCTGGTATCTGGTTGTTAAAGCTAAAGATATAATGCAAATAAAACTGTAAAGCGAATGAGAATTACAGACACTCAAGTCTTATCTGTAACGATATCAAAGCTTAGACAAAACACCAGCAATAAACAGTGAGTTTATCTTTTCTTACATTCCCCTACAATTGGTTGGCTTATTCCCGACTAGAATTATAGTTGTAAGTGTGTAAGAAGAAAAAACAAAATTAAAAATTTAATTTAAGGCTAAGTAATCGATAACCGCATCTTACTGACGCATAGTTTGTTCAGCGATGAAGCTCATTTTTGGCTTAACGGGTTCGTTGGTAAACAAAATTATCACATATGGAATGAGGCCAATCTACAACAGACCCAACATCCAGAACAATTCACCGTTTGTTGAGGTTTACACCCTGGTGGCAATATCGAGCTACGGTCAATGGAGAACGTTACAGCACCATGATCGTGATTTTTTTATTTCAAAATATGGATTACATTGATTCAAACGAGATGTGGTTTCAACTGCATAAAGCTACGTGACATACGGAGAAATTTGGCGATAAGTTTATCTTAAAAAATGGACCTGTCAATTGATCTCCAAGGTCGTGCGATTTGACACTTTTAAATTATTATCTGTGTGATGACGTGAAGTCACTAGTTTATGCTGAAAAAACTCTGACAATTGTTGGCCTTTTTTTGTGTGGCATACGGCCAGCAATACTCGAAAAAGTGGTCCAAGATTGCACGTCCAGAACGCGCTTCGTCCACAATACCGCCCTGCACCGCCCATATGAATTGAGTTGAAATTTTTTGTATAATTTTTTACAATTTTAATGTCTATCGGTCTTCCAAAAAAAAGACACCCTTTATATACCTTGTTCGTATATGAATGCACTAACACACAAAAAGGACAGACACTTTTGTTGGCATACAAGTGGCTCGTTTATTAAACTTTATTTAGATGAAAATTTTAGATGTTGTTTTTGTTTTCTAAAAAGAAAAAACACGTATACACTTTGCATTTTAGTTTAGAATGGAAATGGAATTTAAACCCTTTAACCCGAGTTTAAGAAGATAGGAAGAGAGGAAGAGAATGCTATGTTGCTGCCAATGGTCATAAAATTTATTTAAAAAATTCACTTGTTTTAGATTTAATATACTCAAATACTTATTTACCAAACACTACTATAACAAAAATATGTGATAACCAAGTTAACATTTAAAAAAAAAATTCTATATATTTAAAACTTCAGGTGACTTAACCACACAAACGATTACACAAACATGAAAAAAGTATACACCATGTTTGTGTGAATGCCACAACTTTTTAATATTCACACAAATATCTTGTTGTTGTGTAACTGCTTGTGTCGTTAATTTGGCCCTTTAAGGATTGATGGGCTTGCCATCGTTATGCTATAACAACAGGCTTGAATTCAAACGCTTATGGAATATATAGATCATCTAAAGGAAATGGACTGAAACGACATTTACAAAATCCTTAATATTGTCAATAACACTACGTGTTAAAATTTCAATTAAGTCGTTTCCAAATAAATCTGACTGCTAATCTTTATGTAAAATTTTTCGCTGAATCCGAATATGAAGTCAGAAAGAAATACATAATCCGTTTAAAATTGTTTAAGATGTTTGCATTTCAGTCACATCATCTTTTTTAAAAACACAAATAACGGTTATTTTGGAATATCTCAAAAACTGTTCTACTTTTGACAATTCTGGCCTCATATTCGTATTCAGCGGAAAATTTTACATAAAGATTAGCTGTCAAGTTCATTTGGTCGAAAAACTGTCACGTAGTGTAATTACTGTAAAAAAATATTAAACAATTTGCATTACACATAAAGCTTACAACTAGTTAAAAAACTTTAGTTCCTTTTTTATCTATCTTAAGTCCGGCTTCATACTCGGGCATGTTCTACAAATCGAACTGAAGTGGATATAAAATCGAACAAATTTTAAAAACGAGCCTGTAAAGAAAGTTCATTTAAATATTCCTTTTTATGTACTTCATACTTTGAGTACCAATTATATTTACAAGAACTACTCTTAAAAACGGGAAAAACTACAGTCATTTTGTAAGTAATTGAAATCAAAATCTTGTTCGATTTCAATTCCACTTTATTTCGATTT
Source organism: Pollenia griseotomentosa (assembly GCA_963931875.1). Classification (NCBI taxonomy): domain Eukaryota; kingdom Metazoa; phylum Arthropoda; class Insecta; order Diptera; family Polleniidae; genus Pollenia; species Pollenia griseotomentosa. The sequence continues at coordinate 142,337,612 of OZ007560.1, read as the reverse complement.
CTAGAACATGCCCGACTTTGAATGTTTTTTTTAGAAAGTCTATGTTCATTGGTGGAATGGTAACAGAACATGCTATTATTCTCGCCCCTCTCCCCAATAAATTCAAACATTGTAAAGACCCTTTCATAGTGTGAACCCAGACAAAGTGTTTGGGTTTTACAGAATTAATATGTTCTTTGGGATATTACACCAATTTTTACTTAAATTATAGCATCATGTGTATTCTATACATGTATTTGTTGTATCTGTAACATTCACAAATGCTGTGTAATGAATGCTTCCTTAAAAAAAGTACATTCATATAAAGTACGTACAATTAAGAGACAGAATATTTAAAACAGAATTTAAATTGATGTTAGATGAACTGCTGCAGACATTAAAAAGAATTTGTTCGTTAAAATGTAAACTTTTTTAATCTTTACAACTGCCGCTTAAAAGAGTAAAATGGGAATATCAATTGGTTTAAAGTTCAAAAAGAAAACTTTTCAGTCTTCCAGCACCGTAAAAGGTTAGCAGATCTGGTTACATATAAAGTTTATACTAAAGTCGGGTCATTATTAGCAATGGTAAAGAATGAGTTTGCAAAAATCATTTTGACAGTATATTCGTACTAACAGTAAAGTTAACAGTTACCACTAGTAAATAGGAGCTTTGAATAGCTTCATGTTCTTGTTTTAATCAATAAAACACTTTAATGCTCTGCTGTAAAAATGCTATGGCTTTTAGAGAAAAAATGTGTGTAAAGTAAATGAGAAGAGGAATTATATATTACAATATTCCATAATGTAATTTTTTTTTGATGCAGACCCAAATCATTTTTCATTTCGGAGTTAAATAAAATAAAATCGAAATGTTTTTTTTTTTTTTGAGAATATTTTAAATTCACAAAAATAAAGTAAACTACTCTTATTAGGAACATCTCAAAATACACAATACACATTTGTTTTCTATCACTGACTACTTTAAATTATAATTTTTACGCAAACGTTTTTAAATATGTACCCAGTGTGCCAAACGGATCCGTTTCGGATCCGTAACGGATCCGCATCTTCGTATTTTCTATCCGTAACGGAATCCGTTACTGATCCGTTACGGATCCGCAAGCGGGAGAAATTCCTCTCGAAAAAACGGATTCAAAAACGGATTTTATGTCCGTTTTTTGGATACGTTACGGACTCGTTACGGACATCATATTGGGATCCGTTACGGAGCCGTTTGTTTTCATAAAACGAATCCGTAGCGGAACCCGTTACGGATCAGTTTTGGATCCGCAAGCGGGAGAAATTCTTTAAAAAAAGTTATTACAAATTCATTTTGCTGGGTCCACACAAGGACCTTTTCATAAAAAAAAACTCAATTATTAAAAACTGATTTTGCTGGGTCCACATAATGACCTTTTCTTAAAAAAAAACTCAATTAGCGATTACACTGTCAAATCGCGATTACACTGATTCCGTTTCTAAGTTTCTTACGGATCCGAAACGGGTCAGAAACGGATCAGTCAAATCGCGATTACACTGATTCCGTTTCTAACTTTTTTACGGATCCGTAACGAGTCATAAACGGATCCGTAAATTCGTGATTGCACTGATTCCGTTTTTAACTTTTTTACGGATCCGAAACGGGTCAGAACGGATCCGCATCCGTTTTTGTGCACATTGGGTATGTACACTTTGTTTTTAAATACATACATACGTATTTAGGCAATTCACAAATTATTATTTCATATTGGTTGTATTTTTTATTATTGTGCTACAATCACCCTTATCGTGGTTGTCGAATTTTAAATACGCTTGCGACTGTTTGGTAATAGATTAAAGGAAATATGTTCACGTTCGCTTTAATCTATTACAAAACAGTCGCAGGCGTCGAAAATTGCCATCTACGATAAGGGTGAATATCATTTGTATTAAAAATCTTAGAAGAATTCGTTTTCTCAGCTAGTTTTTGTTTACAATATATTATAATAATAATACAACAGACAGTTCACAATAGTGCTGCTAAGCCTTAAACAGTACTTTAGTATTTAAACTCAAATTAGACTTGGCATAACCGTACAAAACAACTGTTATTACTAACCTTATTGGCAACACTGTGTTTGATTTTTGGCATAAGCGTAGCTAGACTGTTATCCTGGGGTGGGATACTTCTTCTGAAGTTATTTTGTATTTGACTACTTCATTTTCAATACCTAAAACTGCTAAGTCTGAGTTCATACGGCTCATGTCTTATTGACAAGATTCTTCCTTTTTCTTCTTTGAACATGAATTGGCGTTCAAATGATTCATGTCATGCCGACGACATGTTTTTTATTTTGTATAGTCGTGCGTTTGCATGTGTGCTTTTTTGATATTGAAAACAATAACAAAATTAAACAACGAATGAAAAAGCAAAACGTAAAGACAGTACATGCATCTATGCACTCGTTTCTTTTCCCCTCGTCCCTCTCGCCTATAAAGTAGCAATCATGTCAATAAGACATGAGCCGTATGAACACAGACTAAGTCTGAGTTTATACGGTTCATTCTTTACTGAAAAGATTGCTACTTTATAGGCGAGAGGGGCGAGTGGAAAAGAAACGAGTACATACCCCTCGCCTCTCTCGCCTATAAAGTAGCAATCTTTTCAGTAAAGAATGAACCGTATAAACTCAGACTAAGTTTGAAAGTCGTTCCTGAAACATTGCACTGCGTAACCATGTTTTTATTCTACACATAGCTGAGAAAGTTCTTTCGCAACTAATAGAAATATTAGGAAGGCTAATTGTCACTTGTTAAAGTTTGTAAATGTTTGGATATACATATATTCTTTTTAATTTCGGATTTTAGCATATTAAAGTGTAATTGTTTTCGCTGGATATGTTTTTAATCAAATTCTTAAGTACAAGTGCTTCGGCTTTCATAGAATCAATTTGCAAAACGTTCTTGTAATTAATAAAGAATTCGTCAGCGCTTCCCAAATCGAATTAAAAGAAATTGTTTGCCGCTTTAGCTAAAGGAAGGTTTTCGAATCGGTATTCGATATTAGAAATCATGGTATTTTTTAATATAATCAACTGAAGGAATATAATCAGGCAGATCCAGAAATTTGCTTTAATCTTAAGTTGATTATATATAAAAATCTTTATTAAAGAGTTTCCTTTTTTTCTTTTCGTAACTTGCATTGCTTCCAATGATATATTATTTTCCTCTGAAAAGATTTCAATATCGCTCACAATGAAATCAAGTTTCTAAATTAAAGTCAATATTCTTAGCCCGTAAAGCTGGTTGAATTTATTTGTATTTTGTTAACTTTATTATACTCTTCTTTTTATATAAATGGCAATCACCAAAGTAGGATTATTGTGTTTTATACACTGAGAAAAAATTTCGTTTAATGTAAACACTTATGTAAAAGAAATGAATAAAGGAATATTTAATCGGCTATTTAAAATATCAATACACTTACAACAAATGTCGAACAAAAACAGTAATTAAAAGAAAAAAAAGGAACCAGACTGTGAACTAAATCGTGTCTGGGGTGGTTTTGCTCACCCCGCCCTCTCTAGCTACGCCTTGATTATAGGTGACTTACCATAACAACTTAACCATGACCATACAAACTAATTGTATTTTGGTTTCTATGTTCATCGTTACGGCTATGGCGTTATGTTTAAGTTACGTCTTGTTGGACCTTTAGAGGCTGTTCGTGCTTGTTGGCGGCGAGTGTAGGCAAGCTTGCGCTGTAGTAAAAGTCGCACGTAATCAAAATTTAAGCGACAATTTTGACCCTTCCCTTTAACATATTTCTTTTTCTAGTTTATTTGTTCTGTTACGAATTGGCAGTGTTGCCAGCTAGAATATTTTCAGCATCATCTAAATCGAAAGTTTCGACAGCAAGTTCAGTTAGGTTCATAATCTCTTCCTTATTTCTGCTAAAATAAAGTAAAAATTTAAGTCAGAAAATGACAAGCTCTATGTGTAAATTTGTCCTTAAAATTGTGCAGAAAAAGATCAAAAAAAAAGACCAAAAGGAAACCATAAAAACAAAAATGTAAAAAAAAACAGAAGTGAAGAAGAAGCATGTAAACAAATTTAAATAAATAATCAATTGCAGCAAATTAAAATCCAACAAGAAAATTCCACTGGTTAAAAGATAACTGCCAGCCATCGCAAAGAACACAGTAAAAACTTATGATGATGAGAATGTGGTTTTTCTCGAAACATGTAATTTCGGACCCGAGTTCGAGCCCTGGTTCAGGCAAGAATGCAAATTGTCAATACATTTTTATTCATTTCATGTTGTAAAATTCTTCCTTCCTTAGAAATAACTTAATGAAAATTAAATTTGATGAACTTAAGTGGGGAACAGAATAGTCGCTGTAGTACAACGTTGGGAATAGCGGAAAGAGCTGTAAAGAGTTAAAAACGGCAGTTTCAAAGTAAAAGTCGTTGCAATAGAAGTTGATGCGCAAAGTTCAAAAGTTTGAAGTTTGTTGCGCTACAGAGGATTTTTCAATTTAAGCTACTACTACAACTACTTTATTCTGTTCCAGGCCTTAAGCCTGTAGCTCGTTTCTGTATTTCTCGCATCGTAAAATTTCTTACATGAAGTGTGAAACAAAAAATTCCATCGTTTCTCGATTTATGAGATAAAAGTGTTTCTGTATTTGAATGCGAAAACAGACACAACAAATTCTGTTTATACTGGAATATTTCCAGTACTTAAGTGTCAAATAAAAGCGAAACGTCAACAAAAGAAATAAATATAATAAAAACAGGGCTGCCAGATTTGACGAGTTATCGTCATCTTGACGATTTTTTATTCCGATATTAACAAAGTAACGTTTTGATGATTTTTTCTAAAAAAGTGACGAAAGCAAAAACAAAATCAAAAATATTTCATAATATAGAAATTCATCTTGAATTTTTAAATTTCAAACACTTCTATTTTGTGGCGTTGAAAATTGAAAAAAAAAAAAATAATATGAATGTCTGTATAGAAAGCAACAACAAATTTATAAAATATTTTTGATTTTATTTTTGCTTTTAATGAAATTGTTGGCGTTGCGTTTTACACTATAAGCCCCTTAGTCTTCGAAATAAGATAATTGTAAATATTTTTATATGTTTGTTTATTAGAAAAATAGATATCTTTAGAAACAAGGCTGCTTAAATTTTTATATATATCCCTATTGTGAAAATTGTCCTCGAAATTGTTTGTTTCTTCCCTAAAAAATGTATCGACAAAAGCAAAATTTCGAGTGAAAGTAATGTACCGACTTGGCTTATTTTGAACATTTAAAACTTTTTATATATAGGTAAATATACAAAATATGATTGATATTTGATATTCTTATCTTATATGTACACTTTTGTGCCAAAACCATTATTCCGGCAAGAAAGAAATTTATTTATCTCCCAGTAAAAATTTTTTCAAAATGGATAGCTTCTTTCACTCGTTATTAAGTAGCTTTCTTCCATAAGAACTTTGATAACTACTTTTTTCTGGATGTATTAAGATAAAAAAAATGACTTACTTTTGAATTTGTTCTTTTTGGCACAACCCTTGTAAAATTCATTAGTTTTTCAGTAGAATTGTATGTAGTGCTTTTATGTGTTTCTGATTACTTAACATATTATTTTGTAGGCGAAGATTTTACTGGGTCTTTAACCCGTTTATTTATGAACCGATTTTTTTAATTTTAACTACAAGGTATTCTACTAAGTCTATTTCAGGTAAAAAAGAAAAAGATTATAGGAATAGGTAAATTAAAGATTTATATCTCAATTATTAAATACCCATGAACTTTAACTATGTTTTTGTTTGATTATTTTTTAATAAAAGTCGAAACAAATTTGTTTAAAATTGATTTTAAATTGCACGATTTTTAAAACAAAAAAGACGATCTTTTTTATTTTTTTCTCAGGAAATTGACGATTTTGACACAAATTTATCTGGCAGCACTGATTAAAACCAAAACAAGAAAAGGCTAACAAAAATTTAAACTAACAAAATATAACAATTGTTTTTTGTTTATTTTCATCATATAAATTATGCATTTATCATTTATATTCCTTCTATTTTTTTATTTATTTAAAAAAAATAGTATATAAACATATTTTAAATTCAAAATATCTACATTTTGTTTTTCTCGCCACCAATTTCAAATGTGACTTATTTTGACAGTTCTTGAAAAAAACTTTTCGCAAAATATTGTTATAGAAACACTTTTTCTCGCATCCTTCCAATAATTGCTGGAAAATTATTTCAATGACAGATAATTCTCGCAAAAAAAAGATACAGAAACACTTGTGTGAGAAAAACCATTTTTTGTTTCATTTTTCACTGTTTCTGTCCCGATTCACTGGTTTCAGTCGGAAAATTTTACGATGCGAGAAATACAGAAACGGGCTACTGATTTAAAAAATATCAAAATTTTTTATTATAAACCATGAACATTTAAAAAAAACACACAAACTAATGGCCGATTTCACCAATTTATTTAAATATCAATTTATGTTTAAAATTCATTTTTCATGCCTAATAAAAATAAAATTATATGAAAAACAATATTTAAATATGAATAGATATTTAAATAGAATTGGTGAAATTGGCCATAAGTGTTGTAAATAAAGTTGTTTCTGCCAAAGGAATAAAAATCACATTTATTTTCATGATAAATGTCATATAATTGATCTATCACAGATTTTAAGTAAAATCACATTTTCCGCTTCCTTAAATAACCGATAATTATCGGCTACAGTTTTCGATATATTAGGGCAATCGAAATCTTCAGAGACTCCATATTTTCGCATATCATACTATGCAGGGAAATTTCGTTATATTGCTTTGCCAGATGCTAAATCTCACAACACTATATCCCTTTCAGCTTTAAAATATCGCTTAGACTATTTATCAATGATAGATCAACAAATATTGTTAGTCAAATAAGAGCAACGAAATGTCTATATAAACAAAAATTTCGTTAATGTTTTTTAATTAATAAATAAATTTCCCTTAAGGGAGAAAAACAAAAGTTATACTAAATAAAAAAAAATAAACACATGTACCAGATTTTAAGATTTAGTTTTAAACAATATAAAAAGTTTTCAAGAATATTTCCAGGTTATACAAATAAATATTTGTTAACCAAATTATTGGGAATTTGTTTGAAAAAAAATATATTTGAATTTAAGTTTTGTGCGTTTTTTTATCGGAATTTGTGTTTATTGGTCTGTATATTCCTTACATAACCTTTTACTTTATTTATATCGATTTAACCATTAATCATTGTCGTTTTTTTTTTTTTTTTTTTGTAAAAAAAACTAAAATAAAACTCATCTTGTTTGTCCCTGCTGTTGTTTATTTAAATTTTAAAACAAGTGCATCATTTGAAGAGCACAATTCTGTCTGTGCTCTAAATTATAGACTACAGTTTTACATACAATGTTCTTCATTTTGTTGGGTTTTTTTTTATATATTTTACTTATTTATTTATTTTTAGTTTTAATTTTTATTTACATGTTGTATGTTGTAAATACTTCGTTGCACAGTCACAAAAAAGTATTTTGTTGAATGTGAAATAAAACGTCTTGAAAAAGGAAGAACATAAACACTGAACATTGCGAACGAACATGTACGTTTGTTGATTCGTTTTAGGTCTATACAATCGTGTTTATAATTTTAGTATTAAAAGGAGTTTTTGGAAAAATATCATAAATTTTTTATCCAAATATTTTGATAAATACAATTTCTTTAAGTAACCAAATTGATTTCAAGTTTTTTTTTTTTTTTTTGTTCGTTCCATTAAATTTAGTGTAGAGATCATTATGAGGACCATAAAGATAAAACCATAAATATTTGAATAGAATTGAAAAAGATTTATGAAAACGAACATCAAATCTTGGCGTAACAATCAAACATGAAACAATTTTGTATCTTTTTTTTTTTTTTGTTGCCATAATTTAACTCTGTAATTTTTTTTGCGTTAAACTATCTAAATTCTATTATCTCTACAAAACATTCAGTAGTAGCAGTGTGTAGCCATGGATGGGCATTAAAGTTCGGTAAATCACATAAAAAAGCAAAAGATAAAAAAAAACTTACAAAATAACAAAAATACACTACAAAAGAATAAAGCCGCCTTCAATAATCAAGTCAAAAGAATGGCAATGTTGTTGTCATATATGCGAGTAAAATGATTTTTATCACAAAGTTTTGATCTTTTCTCTCTCTCTTTTTCTATCTCTATCACTCACTTTTTGTTTCCTCTTTTATTTAGAGACATGAAAAATTACATTGGAACTACAAGAATTTACATAGTGCGAGTATAAAAAAATAAGTTCATTTATTCTTACTGACCAATATTAATTTACTGACTAAATGACAATGTGACATAGTGACTTGAGATATGTGCGAGTATGTATGTGTATAAATTTGCAAACTTTATACGTAGAAAAGTAATGATAAGACGTCCAAGAGGATGAACCCAAAAAAAGAACAACGAAAGCCCAACAATAACAAAAGCTTAATAAGTGATAAAATCATACAGTTTATCATTGTTGTCTTGTCATTCATAACATGTGCGAGTACTAGAAAAAACTGAAGTGTCCATTTAGTAGTTTGCCGGTATGTACATAGTTGTTATTTTTTTTATGCAGTACTACTCGAATAAAAAGACAAACGGACAGACGACTGTATTCAGAACAGGGATGTCAATATTGTTCTTCTAGAAAAACGTTGAATTTTATTGAGTAGAAAAAAGGGAAATTTTTGTTTTACTTATAAATTATATTTTCACAGAAAAATTTTTTTCACGAATTAAAGCATTAAACAAAAATTAAATAAGTTTTACTTAACCAATTTAATCAAGTGAATTAAACGTTTAATTGATACTATTAATTTACACCAGTAATCAATTTCACAAATTCACTTGATTAAACGTTTGATTCCCTTGATTAAACGTTTCATTAATTACATTTTTAATTAACACTGATTTTATTTTGCTTTAATTGGTGAACAAATTTTTTATGTGTTACTTAAAACACTATTCTTTTATTTGTTTACATATTTATTTTAAATTTGTTTCCTAAAAAGGTTAAATGTTTGTTGGAGATGAACTTTAAAAGCAGTTTAATACTCTACACAGCAAAAATTCTCGCAAATTTTTTTCAATTAAAGCATTAATCAAAAAGAAAATCAGTTTTAATTACAAATTAAATCAATTGAATTAAACGTTATTAAAAATGAAACAAATGCCAATATTTTATTAAGGAACTTAAAATTAAATAAAATGCTTGAAATTGAAAAAACATAAACCTGTTTCCTATATTTAAAAAAGATCCACCCTCTAAACACCAATCATTTTTTTCTTTGAGTTTTCAAAAGGTTGACATCACTGGCCAATCAAAGCAAAACAATCATGAATAACCCACAAAAAATAACTCTTGTAAAAGGCGGAAAAAGAACAAACGAAAACGAAAAAATGACGTGACCTGTTGCAATGACTCTCATAAGCAACACTTCATCCATTTGGCCCTGGCCCGCCTTTTCAATATTCAATCATCTGCCCCACAACTATCCAATTCTCCATCCTCCAACCAAAAACTTTTCACATCTCACACATTTATTGTTGCCCATTTAAAATTGTTTTACTGATTGTCACACCACTAAAAATCGCTGAAATTGTTTAAAAATCACAATTGAAACAAAGTTAAATACGAAATAACTGATGATCAAAAATAAAATACTTGAATTTTTTTTGTGTTTAATTTTGCAACCAGTTAAAATTAATTAAAATTTCAAGTCACACAAATTTTCTCCGAAATACAACACGAGCAAAAGTATCAGCTAAAGAAAGATAAAAAAAAAAAAAACGCTAAACTGGACTTGAGATTTTTGTATATTTCCAAGTGAGTGTGTGTCTGTCGGTATTTTTTTACATACATTTGTTTGCGTAAAATGTCATAAAATATGGTATTATATTTAAATTATACGTGTATCAACCAGGAATTTATGGAAAAAAAAATACCAAAAAAGCACTGTGAAAAAAATCACACACACAATTTACCGAAATTTAAACATTTTTCGAAGGTAATTCATCAAAATGCAAATCTGGTTGCTTAAAATAAAATTAAAAAAATGGGGAAAAATGCTACCGCAACACTACAATACGAGAACGTGCAACACTAAGACACTCTATACATAACTGAAAAAGATTCATTAGTTTATCGAGACGTTTAACTAACCAAAGCTTAAAATAATAAAATTAAATAATAAAAAACAAGAAACAATATGAAACGTTTGCAATCGTTTTTTATTATTCTTTGCAGTGAGTAGAACAAAAACAAAAGAAAAGCAATAAGAATAATGATATAGTTTTGTACTGTTTCTGCTTTAAAGCACAAAAAACGTGCATTATTTTAAATGTACGCAGCTAAAGAAGAAAAGAAAGGGAGCAAAATAGAAATGCATTGTGCAAAAACATTTTGCAAACGTTTGCTGATTGATATGCTCCTTAAAGTACTATTCATTTATGGTCACTAGTGTTTTTAGTCACATTATATCGCTAATGTCTAAAGTCTATTTTCTCTGTATTTTCTGCCGCTATAAGTAAATATTTACGCTATAGTCCATCTAACGATACAAGCACATTTATCATATTACTATGCAATCTATCAGAGGCTAGCAAAGGCAAAAGTAAGGAAAATTGTTAGCGTTTAAACCACTAGTCTGCTGAATTTTTTTCTCTATATTCACATATACATATATGTATAGGTGAATTAGGCTTATAATCATATAAGCGACATAGTCCACGATTTTCTGCAGTTTTTTGATTTTATTAGTTGCACACCGGCTTTTAGCATTTTCCTCTTTTATGCATCCAAACTTTTGCAATTGCAGTTTGTTATTTCAAACAGCCGAATTTGTTTCGTGTATAAGCATTTGATTTTGTGCATTTATGCATAACAATTCAGTCGTCGATGGCTGCGAGTGTAAAACGGCAAATCCATCTGAGGAGATCGAGTGGTTGCGATCGAAACATGTCATGGTAACCTGCCGGCCCGGGTTCGAGCCCTGGCCACGGTCAGGAATGAAAGATTATCAATGACAATTTTAATTAGTTTTCATGTTGTAAAAATTCCTTTCTTCATAAAAATAATTTAATGAAAATTAAATTTAATGAACTTAAGCCTAATTAAAAATATAAAAAATTTGGATTAAAAACCATAGATAGTTCAACGAAATAACGTCAATAGAAATTATTGGTAAAGCTAGGGCACGAGCTCTATGTGTTCATTTGTCCTTCAAGTTGTGCTGAAGAAGGTCAACGAGAAAAGGAAAGACAGAAATGAAAAAACAAAAAATGTACTTTGGACTTCAAGAAAAATTCTTGACAAAAGTACGAAAAAACAGAAGTACGGAAGAACATGTAAAATCAATTAAAATTGATAATCATTCAAAAAAGCAAACTTCGATCTACCAAAGGTTAAAATACAATTTGGTTTAAGGATTGATTTTTGACTATTGACGTCAGCAGTCGTCGATGGCTGCGAGTGTAAAACGGCAAATCCATCTGAGGAGATCGAGTGGTTGCGATCGAAACATGTCATGGTAACCTGCCGGCCCGGGTTCGAGCCCCGGCCACGGTCAGGAATGAAAGATTATCAATGACAATTTTAATTAGTTTTCATGTTGTGAAAATTCCTTTCTTCATAAAAATAATTTAATGCACTTAAGCATCTTTTTAAACTTGAGTCAAATACAATAAAAACGCACAAAAATTCTTTCATCAAAACTTAATTTGCTAAATTTTTATCAAAATTTGAATTAATGTATGCAGTTTCGATGCAAGCTGTTTTCACGATACTGAATTAAGCGAGTTGTTTATAAGCCCAGTATATGCATATAAGCGAGTTTTTATAAATGCATATTCCGTTTAAAAGCAGAAAAAACGTGCGGTAAATGCTGTAGTAACGAAAAAAAAAACCAAATTAAAAGCAATTCACAATAACACTAAATGAAATAAAATAAATTTCGGCATTTGTTTTGTTCTCGAATTGTAACGGTAAAGTAACGGTATGTTATCGAATGTAATAAATAGGCGAGATCAGTCAGAAATTAGGAATCTACAAATATATCTTTTAAGTAGTAAATCAGACATATGGCACCATCCTGCCGAAACCAAGTGTTTGATTGAGGTACGAAAAAGTTTGAAATCAACAATGACTTGGGGACTTTCATTGCTTCAAATGCGGCAGTTTTGTTTATTGACGAAGACATTTAAGCAAGATCTTCGGCACTGAAAAAAATTCTGAATAAATTGTGGGTCAATGACGATATTTTCTTCGGACCATGTCCCAAATGTGCAGCGAAATCCATGATCGTTAGTCTTTTTATTATAAATTGTCAAATCAAACTTACCTTAAAAAAACGAGAACTGTCTAATCTGTTGTCATAGAAGACTATGCTGGCATTTAATTGTCTGCCACTAAAAATACACCTTATATCATTAGTTGAATTTAGCTTAATTACATATCGACTGGTTCCTCTAAAGAGGTTTACTCAAAATTTATAAATTTTCAGTAGAGACAAAAAACGGTTTTCTTTTTTTATATATATTTTTTTTTTTTTTTTTTTTTTGCAAAATACTACAGAAATCAAACTAAGATTTTTACAGTCCGTAGATATAACCACTGTACATCGATATCCTGCAAAAAGTGAAAATTGAAAAATTTTGAGTTGACTCTCTTTAGATGAGCAAGTGCGATATGTTTTTACTAACGCCGTGTTTCTTGGGAGTTCAGACCTAATAACCCGAAACTAGAGAATAAAAAGAAAGCGCTTTCCATAGTTTTGAAATCTATAAATATTGTCTAAAATTCAAGGATATTTTAAGGATTTCTTACACAGAAGGAAATACAAACTGATTTTAATTAAAAAGTGTGTGATATTAGTTAAAAAATTATTTACTTTGCAACAGTAAACAAATTAAAAGTATCAATTAAATATTTGTTCATATTAACAACAATTTCTGAAGTAATGTTTTTGATATAAGTAAAAGTTTAATTTTCTTGATTAAATTGTTAATTAAAACTTATTTTATTTTTGATTAATAGCTTTATTGAAAAAAGAAACTGGCAAGATTTTTTTCTAGGCAAGGACCTCAAAAACTCTCTTTTTGCAGATTGATCCTTGTATTTTTTTTTTTTTAAGAAAGAACAAAATCTAATCGCCTCTGAATCGACAAGGCTTCAACTTTTGCAAAAAAAAGAGATTTTAGCATTAATTTTAATATTTTTTTTTTGTTGTAAATTTTAGTTAATTGAATATGTATTTTATATTGCAAATGAGATATTTAGTATACGCAGGCTGAACTTAATTAAAGTTTAATAGGATAAATTAATAACTTAGCGATTTATTTTAGCTTTAATTTAAAGAAAACTCTCTGTTGATTCTTATAAAATTAAAATGTTTAAGCTTTAGTGTTCCTTTAATATATAAAATGTAGGCCTTAAACAAATGATTGAATTCAACGGTGCGTTTTTAATTAAGTTTTCTAATATTTTAGGAAATATATTTTGGATTTACAAACTAATTACGGCATATTTTTAGCCGAGGTGTCCAGTTTATATGGTAAATAAAAAAAGTGGAGTTAAGTAAAAATAATAAAAGACAATGGGTTAAATAAAAAAATAGAATTATCAAAATGTCCTTGACTGCTAGCAAATATATGTTTTATTCAAATGAAAGCTTAGGTTGCTTGGGCAGCCATCTCTTTGTGATAGTCAGTGCCAATACCCATCATACAGAGCAGTTACCCAATATGTGTCATTGCAGAATTCCACCAGTTCGTCTTCCAAATCTAGAAAAGAAGCAACATTTCTTCTTTCTTAGAGAGTTCCTCCAAACAGTGATACACTTGTTTTTCAGGTATCTCTCTCCAATGCTCCGAATTCCAGGACACTAACACAGAAAATTAAACACACAGCCTTATCGTGGTTGGCGAATTTAAAATACGCCTACAACTGTTTAATAATAGATTAAGAAGAACGTAAACTTATTTCCTTTAATCTATTACCAAACAGTCGCAGGCGTATTGTAATTTCGCCAACCACGATAAGGGTGAATGTTTCCTCTTCTACCAACTTCTGCAGTAGTCATTGCATTTTAGACCCATTCCCTTTGCATCGTTCTCTACCGGGCAGTGCCCAGTAATCACTAAGCTCATCACCTAATCACTTTAAGCTCAGTATAGAGCATGACCTCCGTTCATCATAGCCGGGCCACAATGTTGTGGATACATAGCAGGAGTGTTTACAAATCCACCCAATGTGTACAAGTCTAAAAGACTCGCAATGAAAGCCTAATTGCTGTGTTTTGGCGCAGTTTTCAATGACAGGATGTTCTGAGAAATCTTAAGACATAAACATGTTGACCGTGCAATTTTATAATATTTCATAAATCTGTGAACAGCATCCTAAACTTGTATAAGAACGATGGATTGCAATCTTATTTGAACCGCCACCGCGGTGGTACCGTTCCAAATCCAATATTGTGCTAAAAATCCCATTCTTTGCAAAGTAGCGCCTTTAACCCATTAAAGACGGTTCATAGACCGCTCGTACGATTTTAACGAAACTTTCAGAATTTTACCTGGAGGTCCATAGAAGTTGCTTGGTAAAAAAAAAATTTTTTTACCTCCCCCCATTCCTGAGATAGGACATGGGTATTTAAATACCCAACCGTCTTTAACAATATACTTTTTTAAATATTTTTAAACTATTTTGTTTTTCTTATTTCAGTATAAATAAAAAGCTATTTATTTGTTTACAAAATTATTAATTTTTTTAACCACTCAAAGTTCCGGTACACCCCACTGTGCCATTTAAAATGTCCAGGGTTGCTTCGAAGAGTGTTACAAATATTTAAAATTACGCCGTAAAAAGTAAATCCAACTTTTAACTCTATAGCTAAGTAGTTTGTTTTTAAAAAGGGGATTCCCAGTTTGCTTCTTCTTGTTTAGCCTTGTTGAACTTTTTACATGTAGTTTATTTTTTTTACAATAAAACAAGTGCATAAAAACATAAATTTATACGAAAAAAAATATAAATAACTGATATAAAAATGAATCGTCGTCAGAAAATTCGTACTACTGCCGAATTACAAGAAATTCTCGATAGCTGGTCCGATGGGGAAGAGGATTTTGAAAGAGAATCAGATACAACTCATGTTGCTATATTACCACCCGATGACGTCGACGAGATAAGTGATACGGAGGAGTTGGATGACAATTTACAAGTGTTGAACGACGAACAAAATCTGCCTCACGAGATTACTGGGACTTACGAAATAGAACGTTTCTTTAGTAGATGGAATGAAGATATACATACATACTATCTGCTGAAAACGAGAATGATGAATTGCCAGTGACCTCCAGTAAGGTTGGTAAGAAGAGACGTAAAATTGATAAGGGAATGAAACCAAAATGGTCCCGAAATCATAATTACAAGTTTGAGAAGGAGCCTTTGGATGATACGGAGGCATCACACAAAGCTCTATATGTACAGATTGGTGAAATGAGTCCCCAGCAACTTTGGGAATTATTTATTGATGAGAAGGTGTTGGACCTTATAGTGAATTCCACCAACAAATATGCTGCAGCAAACAATTGTCCGTCATTTGTAACAACACCTACGGAAATCAAAACGGCTATGGTGAATGCATGGAAACTGCATTGCCTTTGTTGAAAATATGAAAAAAAAACCCCAAATGTCTCAATTTGATTTTAGAGTGGAAGTATGCGAGATGATAATGATGAAGTTTAATCGACAAAATGCCGGAGAGATTATGATTTCCGGAGCACACATGGAAGTAAGATATGATCGCGTTGATCATTTAGTCGGAAAACTCCCAGCACGTCGTCGCTGCCGGCAGTGCGGTGGCAAAACAGAGTACGGATGTTTGAAGTGCCAGGCGAATTCGCACCCAGCGCCATGCTTCCTGGATTACCATAGAAGTGTCACACCAGATAAATCTAAAATTGCAAAGTCTGAATAACCTCTAATTTTCTTTAAATACATTTAAACACTAAAAATTTGCTTTTTATTTACGCCAAAAATAATTATTTCAATATAGAGAAAGTAGTTAATTGTAGAACTCATTATGGACGGTTGGGTATTTAAATACCCATTTTCACTTTTTAGGGTGTGACGGTCCAGTGTGTTGAAAAATTGCTTTTATTTTTTTCACATTACAATGCGGCACCTAAGGCTATTTAGAATGTGCAGGCGTTTTTCATTTTTCGCATTATCCCTTATTTGACAAACATTTTTCTGATCATTTTTTGACAAACAAAAAAACTCAATTTTTCCAATTCTCAAACTAAAGGTAAAAATTAAAAATTTTTTTTTTTTAATTTTTCCCACATTAATCAAACTCTATTATTAAATAAAAAAGCAACTTGCAGTCATTATCTCTTATCAGGCCAACGCAGGAATTTTTTAAATACTTTAACTTTTTTGGGTATTTAAATACCCAGTCGACTAAAATGGGTTAAACGAATTCGTACTCATAAATTGTTTTTAATTTTTCAAACAAAATGCTATTTTTTTGTAAAATATGTTTTATGTTATTTGTGCTATTTATTTATTCATTCGTTCGCTTATAGTCAGTCAGTCAATGTATGAGAGAGTGTTTGAATGTCGGTAGTATTTATGACTTATCATAGATCATGCCACTACGAATCTCGTGTAATTTTTTTTTATTTTATTGTTTTTTGTGTGATTATTTTTTTTTTTTTTTTTTGTTTAATTTATATTTCGTAGATGTTGTTATATTTAACGTGTCGGCAAAGTCGTTAAATTAAAAGGAAATTACTTTAAATAAAAAAAAAAACTACAACAACAAAAAAATAGTATGTATGTTTTGTATAATTTGTTATTTTTTTTTTAATTGTTACCGCATTTTAAGTAGTTTTGTTAACAAATTTACACGGTTTTTAGTTTAACTTAAACAAAAAATAAAAACATAAAACAAAGTTAATTTGAAATTTTTGTGTGGTCTCTAGTGACATTGAAATTTTGGAAAAAAATAAAATTTCCCTTAAGATTTTGGAAAGCAACTTTTTACAGAAATTTAAAAATGTTGAAAATAAACTGCGAAGTACTATTAAGTATAACACAAAAAGGATTTTTTAACATAAATAAATAATATATAAGCTGTAGAAATTTTGTGTGTTGTCAAAGCCATTGAGGTTAAATATATTTAACATTGAACAAATGTTATTGTACAGTACTTTTTCTTCCTTCATAATAAAACTAACATTGTTTTGTCATTCTAGTTTGCTGTTATTGAGCAGTCCTTATAGCTTTTGTTGGTTTTTGTCCTAACTAAAAGCACAAAGGACATTTAGAGTGGTATTCAGTATAACATGTAAACATTAAATAAATGTTAATGTAGTGCTCTTATTGCTCTGTTATTCATACCATACATTGTATTCTTACTTTAGTTTGCTGTTATAGAGTAGTCCTTGTAGCTTTTATTGGGTTTTTGTCTTAACTAAAAATTACAAGGACATGTCAACGCTAGAGGGATTCCTTAATTTTTAAAATGTGTCATGTATTCTATTTAGAAAAAAATTTTATAATTCTTTTTGTGTGAACTGAAAATCTTAGGCATTTCGAATGGTTTAATTTCCAAAATCGATTTTTTTCTTATTTTTTTCTAACATGTTTGTATGTAAGCTATATTTTACCTTAATTTACCGAGAAAGATAAATGTATACCTTTAGCCCGTTGTAGCGGACCAGAGTCTCTGGCGGAATTTTAAACCGCAAACCCTAGACACTTAAGGACCACCGGTGCCTAGAGTTTTTGGAAAAAAGTTACAGAAGAAATAAATTGTTCTGATGCCTGGCTTATTTCAAGATTTTAGTCTAGTCAATGTTTTAACCGCATAACATTTCTGAATAGAAGAATCGCAAAAGCTTCGTTTTTAATCAAAGTCTAGCGAATATTCCATTCAAAAACCCAGAGTTTAATCAGTACTAAAAAAAATAATCGCTCCATATTATAAAAGTAGAAGTCGACACAATTATGGTATTAGTTTACTTTTGACATATACTTGGTATTTTTCAAGGCACATTACAATTCACATCGAGAAAAAATTACTTAGTTTTAGCACAGAATTCTTTGGTTTTAAGCTTCGTACAGACGGTGGTCAGATCTTACAATGTTGTCATTAAAATTGACTAAAAATGTCTTGCAACTGTGTGAACATTTTACGTTATTTTCATTTGACAGATGTGTAAAATTAATGCATTATCAGAAAAATGACAACATTGTAATATCTAACCATAGTCTGTACGATGCTTTAGTCAATTAAACATGTTGCGACGACTAAAAATAATATAAAAGAAAGTTGGAATGTAAATATAACCAAACCTTTGAAAGAATAAACTCTATTTACAATTAGTTCGCTGCAAATCCAAATTTAGTTTCAAGTTATCAAATACATAGCTTTTTTTCCAAACCAGTTAAATTTAAAAGCTATTTTTAGGGATGTAAAGAATACTGATATAACGGCGATATTTTGGGTTTTCTGATATATCGGTATCGGCGATATTTTCCTGGCGACACGTTGATACTTTTTCGAGTTTTTTTGAACAAAAAATTTTATTTTCAAGGCTTATTATTGCATAACCACTAAGAGCAATAACATATTTAAGGGCAGAGCATAAAATCAAACAGAATAATAAATAGTTTCTTTTAATTCTACAGCTGGAGGTCCACACCACGCGTTCAATGCGTACGTGACTTTTTTTGAAAACACATGCGACGCATGCTTAAGTAGATATTCTACGCGTTTGCGGTTTACTTTTTTAACGGTAAGGTTAAGTTGCTGTTACTCCCGGCCTGGACTGCCAGATAAATTTGTGAGGAAATCGTCAATTTCCTGAGAAAAAATAAAAAATTCGTTTTTCACGATTCGAGAAATTATCAAAAAACAAAAAAAAAACGGGCAAAAACATAATTACTTCATACCCAGCTAGCATTTTCTATCGTGTAAGAGATACTGGGAGACGTAAGAGGTTCATTCGATGATGGTTTGACGAAATATAAACAAAGTGTAACATTGTTATTTTTGTACTCTGAAAATAATAATTTAAAGATTTTCTTAAAACTTGCATATTACATACAACCGTACCTAAACAAAAGCGGCACGCGTTTTTTATTTTTTGAATAGAGCGGCCTCAAAGCTTTGCTCTTTTAATAGTGAAATTTGCCGCTATCGTTAATTATCTCTATTTTTATTTATAATTTGTGGGTGTTTATTTAACAAGAAAGCTATCACTACTGTTCGTGACACAACGTTAACGCTCTTACTTAGGTTTAATCTTGTAATGTTCCAAGATTAATGTTTTATTCAGACTATGGAGACTGAAAAAATCGTCCCTTTTTAGAAAAAATCAGAAAATCTGCACTTTGCTAATTTCGGAACAGAAAATCGTCAAAGAGACGGTAAATCGTCAAATATGGCAGCCCTGCTCCCGGCTAACTGTGCGTTTATTGCTACTTCCCTACTTTTTTCTTCTAGCTCAATATATAGTTAAATTAATATCACTGTGCTAGTTGCAAAATTAGACAAGCCGGGCACATGGCGTTTTAGCATAATTCGGGTACGCTGAATCCAATGGTGCCCACCGTTTTTTCAGGTTAGCTCTTGTTTTCGAGATATACCGTTATTTCGAAAGTGGAGGAGGTTGCACAACAAAACTCCGCAATAAAATCTACTTTAAGAAAAGTAGAATTTTTTTTAATATGAGCAGTCGTTTTAGAAACATAATTTTTTTTTTTTGGAAAAAAAATATTTTTTATATTAAAATTACGAAATCTTTGTTTTTTAAAAATTCATAAAAAATTGGAAAATTCAGCTAGGCTTCTAATTTTTTGCAGACATATAAAAAACAAGCCATAAATGTTTTAAATCTGTTTACAACTTTTGATTTTATTCACAAAAGTCGACAAATTTTAATTAATTTAAGAATTTCATAAAACCCAATATGTGTATGGGAGCCCCCACTAAGAAGTGGAGATAAGGGAAAGTATGTCATATCTCTATAAATAATCAGCCATAAGTTTTTTACATTTTATAATGCTTAAAGCAACATAAAAAATAATTATTTGACAGAATAAAATAAAGTCATTATTAGAAAAACAAGTAAGTGTTCTTTGTTCTGCTGTGCCAAATCTTTAGCTTACGTAATGTGGGGTCTTAGACCACTCGCCCGCTAACAGACATTATCAAACAGAATTTAAAAAAAATATGTTGAGTAAATTTTTTCGTTTAAAATAAATTTCTCTATTAAAACGGAAAATCATGTATGTCTTTGGAAAATCCTTTTATCGTTGGATGAACTTTGCCAATCATAAGGACCCGGAATATACAACTATCGTACTTAACCTATTCAGATGAGCGGCAGTTTACATAAATATTTTATGGTGTCAAAGATCTATATTGCAGAAACGACAGACGGACTTGCACCTTTTCCACTTATGGTGAAGGCCTTTAACATAAAATCTGTTTAAAAAACAATGTGAAACAGAAAACAATTTTTCTCTTACTTCTTCAATTCAAATGAAATTAAAAAAATAAATTAAACACCAAAAAAAAAATTTATATCCAATTGATATTTAAAAACCGCTAAATTTACCGCCAGCCATCGAGCGCAAATTTTTCAGCGGTTGTTATATTTGAATGGCTGAAAATTGCTCAATTAGCAACTTTGGTTTTGCTAAAAACGCATTTTTCTATTAACCTTCGCCTTACCAAAGGCATTTATGTTCATTATTAACCGATACCCACCCGGGTGATTCTGCTACATAATTATTCTGCCACATAATTATAAACGACAAGAGTTTACCAAAAAATTTTTTTTTTTGTTTTTCTGTTTTTTTTTTTTTTTTTAAACTTAACAATTTGTTCGGCGAGTAAAAATTTCCTTTTACATTTTTGGGAATGGTGGTTTCTCTGTCAGATTTTCTATAACTAGTCGATATCGACACAACATTCTTAACTAAAAAAACCAAATTAACCACTTAAAATTTAAGTCGAAATCAACAATAACTTAAATAACATTAAAAATTAAAAGAAAAATAATTATAAAAGCTTCACGTGTATTATTTTTCTTCAACACTTTTTTTATTCATTTAAGGTTTACATTGTTTGCATAAACGGCAAATAGAAAAAGCTTATTTTTGTAAGTCAATAATATAGTTAAAGACTGCAGAAACAATCCAATTCCAAAACCCTTAAAGCTTTTATTGAGATGTTGAAAATAATATACGTAAAAACTTACCGCCTTATTTATAACAAATAAGAGTGTTTTATAAAGGGTTTATTAACAAGTTTTCGTAGAAAATCCGTTTCATAAACCAGTTTTATTTTTTATAAATAAGACCGTTAAAGTTTTAAGTTTTTTTTTGTCTATGAAGCTTTATGGATTTTACGTAAGCATTACTTATATTTTTTCTAATATCAAACAGTTACATATTAGGAAATATTGTCAATTTGTCAAAAATGTTAAAAGAAAACCTTAAACAAACTAAACTTTTAGAATTATAAAAGGTATCTAACGTATAAAATAAATTCACATCGATTTCGTTTTTCCAGAACTAAAACCTCAACAGTTGAATAAAACAAAAACTTTTTCCTACCACTTATTTGACTTTTTCCCAGCTTTTAATGTCAAGACAAATCAAAACTGATGGTAAGAAAATGAACAAAAAAAGTTAACCAAGGACCATAAAAAGTCTAAAGAAAAAAGAACTCGTAGCTACCAATTTAGTGATGCCCTAAAAGTAACAGCAGCCAACAGCATTTGTGAAATACAATATAAAAAAAAAAAAACAATTGTGACAAAATTTTTTAGAGAAACCAAACAAACACCAAAAGTGTATGAAAATCGCATGATGTCATATTATAAAGTAAAGTTTGAAATCTTAAAGGGAAAGAAACACTAAAACAAAAGGCAGCCGAATAAACAGAACAGACACATTTCGATTTCATTCATTTGCGCCGTTGTCGGGCAAAAAATGTGTTAAGATTTGGCTTTTCAGAAGTCCAGTAGCTTTGAACTTTTAAAAAAGCTACATGGGTACATATTGTATATATGTACATATTAGAATCCATGATGTTTTATAAAACTTTGTTGATAGGTTTTGGCTAAATAAAGAATTAATTAAATCTATTTAATTCCAAGTACTTAAAAAAATGCATATTAATTTTTGTAGGAAATCGTTAAATAATTCGTTTAGCGAATTTTGCTATTTTGACAATCAATAATAAAATTAAACTACCGATGCAAATTAAAATATTTTTAAGGTAGTGTGCTTTCAAAGTCATTACATATATTAATTTATATTTACTTTATAGTTCACACTCCTTAAGTTTAACGCTGTGATGCTGTTGAGCGGCGTTTTGTAAAACTCCCTCGTTAAACAGATTACGACAGAGTGTGGAGTAGTTGAGAGTTGTTTTTTCTTTTGGATTTGTGCAAAATTCACAACAGTTGGTAGTCGAAAACAATTCAAAGTTAATTCGTTTGTTTAAGCTTTAACAATTTAACAGAGCTTTTTATGTTGCCTTTTTTGTTAAGTTCATAAAGGATGCCGTCCTTTTATTTGCTTGTTGTTGGTTGCTACGCTGCTTGGTTGTGGTTCGTTTTGAGAATCTATTTTAGAAAAGAGTGACACATGTATGCACTTGGTTCGACACCATGTACACACGTTTTCACAGCAAAGAGTGTTAATTGTGTCGGTGTTTATTATTATTATTTTTTTTCGGAATTTGTTTGCTTCAGTTGCTTTTTTAAGTTCTGTTGTAAGAATATGAGAATAATATGAAAACAATTGACACTACAAAAGACAATTTTTTTGTGGCTAAAGTTGGTTATTTTTGTCTGAACTGCAAACACTATTTGCAATAAACGAAAAGAAAAAAAACATTTTTTTTTCAATTTAAGGTATTTTAATAATTCTGTGCCAATATGGAAAAGTAGCTTATGTCGAATATTGTACCTAGTTTGCAGATATCCTCAGTTTTGTTGAAGTCTTATTTGAAGAGTTTTTGCTATAAGCCTGGATATTAACGTATTATGTAATAACAACTTCAATAAAGGCTAAAAGTTAATGTCTAAAAAAAATTTTTGTAAATATTAAAGATTTTAAAACTTTTCTGCACTTAATAACTAAATTTTGTCTAATATGGACTTAAGCTACTCTTCCTTTTTGGATGTATTTATTTTAAATAATTATTTAAAGAAGGAAAAAAATCAAAGGTAAAATTTAAAAACATTTTGGCATAATTACATGAAGAGAAATTAGTTCTTTATCTTAAAGTTCTTAAAAACTTGGCCAATTTTTGTCCAATTTTCGCTTTTGAAAGTACGGCAAACTGCACTTTCTTCGCAATACCAATGAATTTTGACATTAATCCCAGGAAAAATTGAATTATAAAGGAACCTATGCAGCTCTTCGTTGGATCAATGAAACCTGTTTCATTAAAATGTATTTAATGAAACATTACATTAGATCTATGAATATTATTCATTGGATGAATACTTTCAATAAAGTAAAAAATATTTCTTTTCTTGTTTAATTTTTTTTTATTTAATTTATTTTTGTTTTTTTATTTAATTTATTTTATTTTTTATCTGTCTCTGGTGTGAATCGATCACGCAACCTCGGTGCTGATAGACTAGCTCACTACCAGCTAGCCTACCGGGGCAGTGTAGTTTTTGGATAAAAAAACTACGTTTTTTACTCAATTAAGAGCGTAAATATGAGATTAAATTGTCCATAACAACAATAACAAAGTTGATTGAAAGTGGATTGAAAGTTTTTGTTTCATTACTATAATGACATTTTTATTGTCATAATGAAAATTTATGAAGGCATGTTTTTTCTAAAAATTTTTATACTTTTAATTATTGAGACTATACAGTTATTTGAAATGGCATACTAAATTAGATGTATGATGTATGTATGTACTGAAAAAGGTCAACAAGAAAAGGAAAGACAAAAAATGAAAAAACAAAAAATGTACTTTGGACTTCAAGAAAAATTCTTGACAAAAGTACGAAAAAACAGAAGTAAGGAAGAACATGTAAAATCAATTAAAATGGATAATCATTCAAAAAAGCAAACATCGATCTACCAAAGGTTAAAATACAATTTGGTTTAAGGATTGATGTTTGACTATTGACGTCAGCAGTCGTCGATGGCTGCGAGTTTAAAACGGCAAATCCATCTGAGGAGATCGAATGGTTGCGATCGAAACATGTCATGGTAACCTGCCGGCCCGGGTTCGAGCCCCGGCCACGGTCAATAATGAAAGATTATCAATAACAATTTTAATTAATTTTCATGTTGTAAAAATTCCTTTCTTCATAAAAATAATTTAATGAAAATTAAATTTAATGAACTTAAGCCTAATTAAAATTATTAGAAATTTGGATTAAAAACCATAAATAGTTCAACAAAATAACCACAATACTAATTATTGTTAAAAGCTAAGGCACGAGCTCTACGTATTCATTTGTCCTTCAAGTTGTACTGAAAAAGGTCAACAAGAAAAGGAAAGACAAAAAAATGAAAAAACAAAAAATGTATTTTGGACTTCAAGAAAAATTCTTGACAAAAGTACGAAAAAACAGAAGTAAGGAAGAACATGTAAAATCAATTAAAATGGATAATCATTCAAAAAAGCAAACTTCGATCTACCAAAGGTTAAAATACAATTTGGTTTAAGGATTGATGTTTGACTATTGACGTCAGCAGTCGTCGATGGCTGCGAGTTTAAAACGGCAAATCCATCTGAGGAGATCGAGTGGTTGCGATCGAAACATGTCATGGTAACCTGCCGGCCCGGGTTCGAGCCCCGGCCACGGTCAATAATGAAAGATTATCAATAACAATTTTAATTAATTTTCATGTTGTAAAAATTCCTTTCTTCATAAAAATAATTTAATGAAAATTAAATTTAATGAACTTAAGCCTAATTAAAATTATTAGAAATTTGGATTAAAAACCATAAATAGTTCAACAAAATAACCACAATACTAATTATTGTATGAAATAATTTTATCTTACATTTTTTAATTGACAATTAAACATATTTTTAAGGAAACTATAATTTTGTATTAATTTATGAATATAGTTATGTTTGTATATTGTTTTTTTATGTTCCCAATTAAAATTTTTTGTTTAACTTGGACAAACTTAAGTTTTCATATACCCAATGAAAATATTTAACGTAATTACATAATCCAATGAAGCGATTTTAAAGAAAAGACTTCATTATTACTATGAAATTCCATTTAGACTATGAAATTTTTCATTTAACCAATGAAATTTTTTTTATGAAAATGATTCATTAAATATATGAAGCATTTTTCTTTCAGTGTGGGTTTTCTTTACTTTATCCTTGATTTACTTATGTTTTACAACATTTACTACAGCTGAAAATCAAATTTAAAAATTAAAGTACGATTAACACTAGAAAATACTTAAAACAATCCTTAATGGTATTAATTTCGAAAACTTATCCCGAAATTTATTAAAATAAGTATAAAATTCTTAAGCCAAGTAGTAAAAGATTGAACTTTTCGTTGGTAGTGCCAACCTGAGAGTAAAGTTACAAAGTGAGTGTGTGTTTGTTAAAGTTAGTTGTAGAAACTACAACAACACCACACAAGTAGGTAAAAAACGATTTTCTTGTTTTCTGTAGAAACAACAAGAACAGAACAGGAAGAAAAACATACATTATTTTTATGGATAAAAGTTAAAATAAAAAGCAAAAGTTCCCATTTAGTTTATATTTAGTTAAACACATAATCCCGGGCACGAACAAAAGTAAAACAAATATCTGTAAAACTGGTAAGAAAATAATGATAATATTAATCTGCTTCTGTCTGGGGTAAGATTTTTTTAGGTAAGAATCAATCTTATTTCATTTTCGGATTATATCAAGTACGAATTCGGGCTTAAATCGACTTTATAATACTTAAAACAAGCGCATTTTGAGATTGATATAATTTTAGTTTTATTTAAATAAATCTTATTTGGATAATTTGACTATTTCGCACTTGAATAATCCGTACTTAAATCAATCTTTCTTTACTTGATTCAAGAAAATCATTACTTACCGTACTATTGATACCGCTTCGGATTGATTTAAGTACGGATGGATTGATTTTTCTTTTGTATGTACGTCAAAAGATCCAATTTGAACAAAGATTGTACATCCCTCTGGTGAAAGATGGGGGAAAAAGCAGATACATATCTAAAAAAGAAATAAGTTCGTAGATAGACTGGATTAAAAAGAAAGAGGCACATCAGTCGTGTACTATATTTAAACTTCATTCATGACTAAAAAATAATTGCAATATGGCATTCGCTGGATAGATTACATCAAAAAATTTCAGATACAGTTTGTTTAATTTTAGCTTTCTGGGCTTCCGGAAAAATTTCACTTAATTTCGCTACAATATTCTTTATTGATACCAAATTCCATTAAAATCGGTTCAATAGTTGGGGCTTGATATTGCAAATATTTCCCTTTATCTACCATACACGCACATATACCGATATACATATCTTAAAGCATTGGATACGGCCAAATTAGTTGGAAAAAGTAGTAAAAAATTTAACTGATCGAATAGATCATGTAACTTGTAGCCGCGGCGCACATATGCTGAAAATAATATTTAAAAATTAAATGCCATGAAACTATCTACTAGATTATAATAAAAAAAAAACTTTACCGAAAAAAATCGCGTTTCCCGCACATTTTTATGACATAAACGGAAGCTGCATAAAAACGTTCGTGATTAGATTCCTTAAATGTTGTTCACACTACTTATGTAAGAGCAATTAGTAAAGAAAACGCTGATTCGATTCAAGGAAAAACATTATCTTAAAAAAATTCACGTTTTTAAAGGAAGTGGTGAAAAAGTGAAAGTCTCCAGAAATTATATTACACTCTTCTGGCTATAAGGTTAACATACGAAGAAAGAAAATGAATTTCCCATTGAAATCACACAAGTCTTACGTATTTTGACGAAAATACTTCCCAAATCTAAGTATTGTTTGAAAATTTAAAAAAAAAAACAATAACAACTTATCATGACAGATCAAAATACGTTAAACTTGTGTGGCAGTGTAAAGCACCCCTAAGTAATATTTAAAATAGGCTGCCAAGTGATTCCACAAATGCTTATTATGTACTAAAATCCTATTTTCAAAGAAATAGTTTGGAATTCAACTTTTTTGTTTTTATTGCACTGCTGTTGACTTTGCACTAAATGTAAATGATAAATGAATGCATTTATAAACTTATGTAATAGATCTCATGAATTGATGTTTTTTTTTGTTCAAATAAATTTAATAAACTTTGCAATGTTATGTATTGGGCGGGAATTCCCGGGATTTGAAACAATCAATCCCCCTTTTCCGGGCAATAAAAAAGTGGCAGGAGAAGGAAAAACACTAGTTCCAAGAGAACTCATTCAAAGACTGTCAACTAAGTGACGGCTTTTTTAATGTTTGTTGTACATGGTGAGATACACATGCAGCACAAAGGCCCTATGGGTCGCGGTGCTTAGTAGAGTTGGGCAAAATCGTTCCTTTTGTGGAATCGTTCCGACGGATCCGTTAGATCAAAGGAACTAGGTCGTTCCTTTCGTTCATCGTTCCTGTTTTTTACTTTGAACAATGAATGAACGAGGAACGATAAAACTTCTTTGTCGTTCGTAAAAACGTCAATAAACACATATTTGTTATTGTTTGTTGTCATGTTTGGCGTAACGACTACATTAATAATAATTATATAATTTCTTAAATGTTTGTAAAAAATAATAACTGTTTAATCCTGTTTTAATCTGCGCGTAATGGCGTTGCTGGTGGTGAACGAGTGGTATATTGCTAAAATATATTGCTTTGAATCACATCAGTAATTGATTTAATTAGAAATTTTTTATGTGTCACGATCTAAATACACAAAAGTCGGCAACACTGATCAACACACAAAAAATTAACCTACAGAAATACATGTGATGATTCAACGGATTGCAATTGCGGAACAAGAAACGATAAAAAAGGAACTCTTGAAAAAGTCCGCACCGTTCCTCTTAGGGAATCGTTCAATGGAACTAGGTCGTTCCGGAACGACACAACTCTAGTGCTTAGGATCTTATATATATCTTTCTATCTAATACTTGTTGTATAATTTCATATGGTTTTGAATACTGTTGCACCAACAGCTAATTTTTGTTTCAGTGGTGGCAACACTTTTTAAAATCAATTTTCTAATAGAAGATACTTTTCAATTTTCTGCCAGTGTTATTTGATTATTCCCACTTCCCTTAAAACATTATCTCTATTAAACCAAGTTTAAGCTTAGGTTAATCACTAATTGAAAATTTTTATTTCAATCACAACAAATTCCTTATTAGTTTTAGCGGGTCATTTGAAATTAGTATGCAACACTAAGTTTAAGTAATTAAAATTAAATTTGTTTCGGTTTTATTGCTTTTGTCTACACAAATCAAACAACAACCTGCAACCGCTTTCGAAATGCGTGTGAGTGTGTGTTCAATTATGCATAAACTTAACTTAAAACCGCTTATCAATTTAATAGATTTTTTGTTTAATTGCAAATTACTTTTTTTGTTTGTTTTGCGCTGCATTTGTTGTGGCAACTGTATGTGACTGATTGCGATCATTGAATTTAGCTGAATTGATCGCATGGACGATTGTAAGGCAATTGTAAGTTTAAACAAATAAATGTTTGCGTTTTACAAAAATAAATGAACGATTGACTGAGTGCAGGCAATTAATCAATTTTCGACATGTGCATACTAAATAAATAATAAAAAAAAAATAATAAAATAGAAAATCAACAATTTGTGCTGATGTTGTTGTAGTTGTTGATTTTTCAACACTTCGGTAGTGGCTTCTTGAATTATTTTTTCCCTTTTGACAACTACAGCATTTACTTACAACTGCATACTTTAAGCCAACATGCATTTTACTTGTATTGTTAATAATAATTAAAATTTTTTTCTAATTTATCGATAGCAATTAATAGTTTCTTTTCTAAAAAAAAAATCGTGCCACTTTATATAGATTTGTTTTGCTAAAGAAAAATCGAGGATCATGGGTTTGGAGGGGAGTAACTGAATTGAATTTTTTTTATTATCTTACAATCCATTAACTGACACAACAATAGTTTATGGTTTTGGCGCTTAAATTGCAGTTTGTGCTTTAAATATTTAATTTTAGATTATAAATATTAAAAAACAATTTATGTATATTGAGATAAAAAAAATAAAATAATAATAATAAAATAAGTGATATTTTTGCCGGTGGGTGGTCGTGGTCATATGCATAAATATGCAGTATTTACAGTTTTCCTTTGCAAATTTATTTATGGCACTTATCATTATAATTGATTGATTAAAATGTGATTTATATTCCAGTTAATTGAAATATTTCAAAATGTTAATTTGAATTCAGAACGAGAGACATATTTTGCTGAAGGCTGTTTTCTTTGTTAAGTGTTAAAAAATTTAAATTATTTTCGATATGAAAAATTCTTGCATTTTTACAGAATTTTAATTGGATACTGAAAATTCAAGGTAAATTCCTTGGAAAAGGCCTTTGGGCATTGCAAACTAAAAAAAGAATCAATATTTTTGCATTTAATTGGCTTTTATTCTATTTCTAATTTTACTTAACAACCGCTTTATTTATTTAAATATTTATCAAATATTGAACATTTTTGTTTAGACTAAACTAAAATATTTCCTTCCATATCTTTGGAATCAACAGCTTCGGAATAGATATCCAACCAACAAAGAAAAGAATAATAAGGTTTTATATAAGAACTAATGTGAATTATGGACATGCCAGAATAAAATAGAGTTTTAATGTAACTTAAAAGATGTTTGTGTGCAATTTTATAACACTTTGGTCAATCATGGATTACACGTAAACAAATTTAAAGCAAACTTGCATAAATAAACAAGTAACAAAATATACTCGTGAAATCCCGATTATATGGATACCCTGCACCATAATTTCGAAAGTGTACTCTATTTGAGCCCATCAGAGCCAATACTGTTATACAATTGTTATACAATTGTTTACCTGACATACTACATTGTTGCTTCCGCGCGTTTCTTTTTCGTTTCGAGTCAATTTTGTCCACGTTGTGTTGCAGCTGCAGAAGATACGGTTTATACGGAGAATATATAACGAAAGATGAGAAGGAATGTATCTGAAAAACATAGTTCAGAAAACTGGTTAGTGGTATCGAATTACATAGTTAAAGATAGTTCGTTTGGAATTACGTAGGCAAGAGGAGCTTCGGAGAAGTAGTTTTATTTATTTAGGGACTCCCACTTTTGCAGTAGTTTGGCAGGGATGAAAGCCAAATGAAATTAGGTTATTTAAGCGTGTTAAGGTCTCGCAAATCTGGCATGATCGGATGACCTGAGTACTTTGATGATTTTTTTCCTCCTATAAAAACAAACGATAGTGGCAAAATGACATTTATAGAAAATATAGGTAATATTCAACAATAATTTAAAATTTTTTTTATTATTATTAAATCTTTACTTGATATTTGAGAAATTAATGATTAATCTACTTTTAAATCTAATACTTAAATATTTAGTCCAGCTGGTGCCAGACAAAAATGTATTGGTAATACATTTGAATTTAATTAAATGTTAGTTGATTGTCTTCCTCCATATTCATGTAACGAGAAGTCTCCCTCATTCGTAAAATTTTCTAAATATTTTGCACTATGTCTGATAATTTCCCCTTTTAGTAGGGGTACATTCAAATCTCTGTGCAACTGTTGGTTTCTCAAGTACCACGGAGGACCTGTTATCATTCTTAAAATCTTGTTTTGGCAACTTTGCAATTTTTCTATATTAGAGGCCGACGAACACTATTGCGTTTTATTCGTATACTATTTATGTAAAGGGTGGTACGTAAGAAACGTTATGATCGCCAAAAAAAGAACCAAAGTTGGTGGAGCTGTGGCTCCATCTTGTTAAAACCACAATTCTGGATTGTTCTGTACCTCTGGCCTTAAAAAGGTTTAATCATTGCCTGGTATTGAATGGCGTCCTCGTTAAACGCAACTCTGTTATAAAAATATGGTCCCATGATATTTTCTCTATTTATTCCACACCAAACTGTGCATCAAAGTGGGGCCATCTGATGTTAAACAATTATTTTTGGATATTTTTATTGAGGTGAAACGGGCCTCATCGCTCACTATCCTATATGATCTTCGTGTCTGAATAATGGAATGCTGACATTTAAAATAAAATGGAACAGCTTTGGTTCTTTGTTCTGTGCTGAGTCTGAGTAAAATTTGTTTAGGGTGACTTATTTATTAATGTAAATGCGCCAATTTTGATCCCATAAAAAGCTCCCCTCATCCCCCCCAGTGCTGTTATACGTAGGGAAAAATCCCTATTCGTAGGGATTTTCTTCTAACAAAATTGCCGTAGGGAAAAAATGACAGATTTTTTGTAATCATTACAATTTTGGAACTTTTCAGTAATGTTGGAAAACTATACGTTTGCTAGCTTTTTTCGATTTGTGATAGCATACTAATAAATTTGTTAATATGGCAGCATTACAAATTATTAAATTTCTTTGAGTCATCGCTTGCCGTCATCTCAGCTTTGATTTTAACGTAATTTTGTGATAAGCTCAAGAATGGAGATCTGTTGAACGTTATTTTACAGAGCAAGAAATATATAATATGTAAAAGATGGGACTCAAAAAGTTTTGGAGTAAAGTCGAAATAGTAAAGAGCGAAATAAACGATCATAAATGATACTCTTGTTGTGAGAAAATGGTACCCTAGCAATGAATCACCTCCAGGAAATTTGTGATACAATTTTTTCTTTTTGAGCACTTTAATGGTAGTTTGATAATTATTAAAGAGTATTAATCATCTTATTTTTGATTATGTTTTAAATAAGTTTTAATCGACATATTTTAAATTTGTTCTCCGATAAAAGCAGCACAATTATGGCTCTTGATTATTTGAACAAATTTTATTTTGAGCCAAACATCAAAAGTAATAGGGATCTTGGAAATAAAAGAAGAAAACTTTGGCAATTTCATTTATTTTCATTAA
This sequence comes from Pollenia griseotomentosa, assembly GCA_963931875.1. Taxonomy (NCBI): domain Eukaryota; kingdom Metazoa; phylum Arthropoda; class Insecta; order Diptera; family Polleniidae; genus Pollenia; species Pollenia griseotomentosa. Next base: position 142,305,404 of record OZ007560.1, on the reverse strand, counting down.
TTGACAATAATTTTGGCCTCTCGTTAAGCCAATCTTTTTATTTCTTCGTCAATGTGGCTCCATTTTTCAATCGCTCAAGTGATAAATCAGTTTTCAATCATCAAAAATTATCTGAGAAGACTTATTCAGGTGACTTTTATAAAAAATTATCACCCAAATGCTTTCTGGGAACAACTTTAAATAACATTTATATACAATTTATATACAATTGGGGGATTCACAAGGTGTGCTATCAAGTCATACCGTCATAGTGTCATAAATAATATTTTACAATTTTTTAAAAAAAACATTGTTGTGTTTCAAACCAAATAAAAAAGTTAATGCTGTGTCCATTTATTCGTCATAACTGTACGGTAAAAATCTAAATTCTTAGCGGTTGCCCACAGCTGTCACATATATTTCTTGTAATTATTTTAGGACATATGACTTTACAACTTTACGACTACCGTGTGAATGCCCCTAATGTATATAAATGTTATTTAAAGTTGTATAATATACATTAATACAAATGGATTTATTTGTATTGATATGTTATCATTTGAAAGTTGTAGGGATTTTTGTACAGAAAATTTTTTCTCGCATAGGGAAAAATAGGAATTTTTTTCGGGCTGCGTAAGGACTTTTCAAAAAAGTGTATAATTAAAATTTTTTCAAAATACATATTTTATTTGAGTTCAAACGATTTAGTTATAGGTACATACATATTTTACTTATCAGATCAACTTGTTTGATTTATAACTTAAATTGTTTTTCAAAACGAATTGCAATTTTGATTAAACTCAATTGTTTAAATGAAAATATGCGTTCTCAAGTAGGTTTCCAAAAATACAAATCAAAAAAAGAGATTTCAAATTACTAAACCATTCTACCACACACAATCTGCTGTGAATTAATTTGTGTACAGATTTAGCAGCATTTCAGAACACAAGTCGAAAATAAATGAAAAAAAAGATACACATCTCTGTTAAGATAAGCAACAACGTATGTGTTTGTAACAGCAACACAACATTTTAGCTATTAAACAACAGATGGCGCTTTCATAGAATACGCTCATAAATATGCGCACTATTTAAAAAATAAAACTAATTAAAATTCTTATTTGAAACATGCAATTGGTTGTGGTCTGGGATACAGAGAAATATAATAAATACACACACACGCATACACAAATTAATACACCTTCGGAAATAATTTAAAAAAAAAATAATGTTTAAATAAATTTTTCTAACATTCTGTATTTTTTTCTTGTCTTTACAGCTTATTCATCCCTTCTCTGTAATAATTTCTAACAGTATTTTGGATTAGCTGTGTTAGAAATTCATGTGAAAATTGTTTCTTCTGTTTCTTAATAAGGTAATTTTCTTGCAACATACATACAAACATACACTCATTGTATAATCAAATTTAAATTGAAATCATTGTTGTATTGATTACAAATTTCCGGTCATTTTTTATATTGGGAAACGTATGTAAATTTTGCAGAGTTTAAAGAAAATCACTTGAGAAAAAAGTAACAACATTTTCATTTACGTTTTTTTTTTCATTATTTTTAAAATGACATTTTTATGTGACATTAAACACAGCTTTAAACGCGTTTTGTTGTTTTATGTTTTAACGTTTAAACGTGGTATGAATGGAGCCAGCCACAACTTAAAAAAGACATTTACCCAGCCCGAGTTGGACGACAAGGCAAACAGACAGTCAGGGAATGTTAAGTCCAAGCAATATCTTTCAGGGCTCTTAAAGAAGATGTTAAAATTGCATATTTAACTTAAAAACAACCCATACACACACATGTTCTATGTAAAATGTATCTTGCAACATTAACTACAATAAAATAATCTCACCATGCGAACATGTGTGTTTGTTGTACTTGTTGTCGTTTTCAACGCGACTTATATGGCCAAAATGAAATGTTGTTTACATAAACAACAACAATTTAACTGTTGACAAAAGACAATTTCATTAAAAACAAACGAAAAACAAGAAAACCTAAACTTAATAAATAAAAGAAAAATTAAATGTAACTTAACTAAAACAACAATATGAGAAACGATGTAATGGAACCTAAATACACTGGAAAAAAATTTCATAGGGAATTGTTGAATATTTTTTAATAGTTTAGATATACGGCCTAGGGATCTGCGGACTGAATGCAGTCCATAACAGATTTCAAGCTAGTTTGCGAACGAGAATACAAAAAGGAGTTTTTTCTTTTGGAAATTTCTAAATAATTTACTAAATTTTTCACAAAGTCAAGAAAAATTAAATTTTATATAGTCAAATCTTATAAAGATCCTATAAAAACACAACATCCTTGGCTTAAAGTCGGTACTACGTGTATTTTAACAAATATTTCTTAGTATCTTTTAATATCATATAACACTTACGGGTCCGTGAAACATATGTTCGTATGTCAAGACGTCCGTTTTTAGTTACAGATTCTTAAAAAATATTTTTTTTACAGTTTCAAATTGATAATACGTTATTTTGCTTAAGGAAACAGGAAGATCTGAACATTTTTTTTTAAGTATTGCAAATAGTTTCCACTTTGCAACGTTCTTTACTTCTGCTGTTAACTTTTGAAAAGAAATAATACGTTTTCTTGTCCTTAAGCTGACAATATTTTTCTCTTTTTTTCGAATCAAGTCACTATTCTAAATTAAGCAATTTAGTCTAAAAAATTCCAAACTATAAATTTTGCTTTATATATTTAGGACTGAAGTGCTTATGAAATTTTACTTTGGTTTTGAAAATAAATAAGCACGAATTTTTTTTTCTTTTAATAACACTGCAGGAAACCTGGATCAGGTGTGTCCAAGTCGCCAACTTTGTCGACTATTTTGGTGACTATTTAATGACACTGTCAACAAAACCTCTGCACTTTTGTCTGTCCATAAAAAAGAGACATTTTTAAACAGCTGTAAAGCTAAAATTTTTAAAATATCGGATTTTTTTTTATAAAATAATAATTAAAATAATTAATCCAATCTACTTGATTAATCATATTTTTAATTAATTTCCTTTTCCACTAATATTATTTGTGCAAAAATCTAGTTAAAATATTCAAAAATGTAGACTAGAACTATTTAAATGAGCTCGTGAATTTCTGGTTCCGATGTCCCTAAATTGTTTCACAAGAACCATTTAGTCAGTAGTGGCCTTTCAATGACAAGCACTTGCTACCTGGTACTTTACACTTTCACACAAGTCTTACGCATTTTAAGGGAAATGCGGCCCTGTCATGATAAGTTGTAATTGTTTTTTGAAAATGTTTAAACAATAATTAGATCAGAGATGCATTTGCGTTAAAATACTTAAGCCTTGTGTAATAGTGTAAAACGGCCTTAAGCGTGACAAAGTCAATAGTGAATCATTAAAGTTTCACTATTTACATTTCCTACAGTGAAGCTAGAACCACATACATACCCACGTAAGAATACGTAATGCTGTTAACCTCAAAACTTCGATAATACGTGTTCTACAATATTTTTATCGGAAAAATTATTGCGTCGATTGGTCTGGGTTTCATATTTTTATGACGAAAATAAAGTCACTTGGGGTATTCACAAGGTGTGCTATCATGTTGTATTTCCATAATGTTCTAACATTTTACAATGGTTTAAAAATATTGTTGTTGCTTTGTGAACAAAAAGTATCTTAAGTTAATAAAACTTTGCTTGCTATGTTTATTGTGCTGTCGTAATTAATCAGAAATGACTTGCGCCGAGCAACTGAGCCGAGCGGATATGATTTTGTAGCCGTCGCCGTTGATGGTATAGTTTTATCCGGCTAACATCCGAATTTAACCTGCGGCTAGCATTTTTTCCAACAAAACACTTGCGGCGTCAAATTAGATCGGCTTAGGACTTTGATGTTTCTAAACAAACAAAATAAAATTTATTTGCGGTTTGCGTCTGAAAAATGGAAAACAGTCAGGAAAGATCTAATTTAATTTATTAATTCATGGATTAGAATTGAAAAACATTTTGATTTTAGGTAAATAATAATTTTTTTATATTTGTTTTAAATCAGCTGATTTAAATTTAAAATAGCACACTAAATTATGAGGGGTTGTTCACAACAGTCGTATTTTTTCATGTTATTATTTTAAGACATAAAACTTTATGACACCTTGTGAATCCCCCAACTGTCTTTTGAAAAATACTAGTGTCATCGTTCTAATTTTAGGAAAGTTCTTTGGCTCTGGTAAACATTTCATGTTTTCTGGCTTATGCCATTTACGTTTTCCTACGTCGATATATTCATTAGTCGATTTCATAGGACAAAAAGTAGGTTATAAAAAAACCTTAAAAATAAAAGTTGAGCAAAGTCAAAAATGAAATGAAATTTGGGGCATCGAAAATTATTTTTTTGATTGGTCGTAATGAAACTTTTTTCCCTCATGCCAATTTTTAAGGTTTTTTTTTGCTCCCATGACATTAGAAATAATAAATAAAATAAAAAATATAATCTGACCATTTCAACTCATAATTTCTTCAAGTGCTTAAAAATACTTATTTAATCGAATTATAACCCAACTTTATAGGACTCCTAAAGTATCCTTTGGTTTGATTAAAAAAAAAATTTTTTTTTTTGTTACTGAAAATAATTAAGTTTTCAAAATGATAAAAATCTTGTTTGGTGCTAATCAATTAGTCTTATTTGGTTCTTTCTCGTATTTAGATTTCGCATTCATTTGTATGGGACCATAAAATGCCAAAATTGAATTGAAATTTACATATGGAAATTGAGCTTAAAATCAATATTGAAAGGCGATGAAAGAAAGGCACCCAGGCACCAGGCACATCGAGTGAATCTGTAGAAACCTGCAGTTTTCACAAACAAATTCAAAAGACATGTGCGTGTATACGCTTGTTTGTATCGGAGTGTGTATAAGAGCCCAGATAGATTCATTCATACTTGTTTGTTCTTTTCCTTACTGATAGAAACATCAGACTTCAGTATCGTAGAGACTGTAGACTTTTGTAAAACATTTGTTGCACTAATCCAAGTAATATGAGGCCAGTATCACTGTGCACTACACTGTTTGGAAACATGCATTTGAAACTTTTTTCTTCAAAATGGGGCCACAAAAGTTTATCACTTGTCTGCCAAATTCTCTAGAGAAGAAGCAAGACTATTTTGGAGCAAAAAAAGAGGAACAAAAAGAAAAGTTTAGTTGAACTCATATGCAAACGAAGAAATAATATTGTTTTGCTTTTATTTATCTTTTTGAATGTTGCGTTTTATGTTTGTGCGTTTTTTCAGATGTTTTTGTTTTGGTTGCTGTTGGTTTTTTTTGGACATCGAATTTGCATGAGCTTAAATTGTGTTTTGAGCCTTGTTAATTTTGTTTATTTTTTGCTTTCAACTCAAGAACTTAATATTGTTATTTTTTGGAACTGTTTATCCTTTTGATGAGGAACTAAACTTGCGTGCGTGACCATGCGATGGAACAGTAAAAAGTGTACGCATGCTTGCACACATTATCTGTTTGTTCAAACGCAAGCTTAAATATGTAGTACTTTAATAACATCGCTAACCCTTTAAGTACCGTGGAAATAGTGTACCCTGGTAAGAGTATTTATAGGGGAGCAGCAGCATAACTTGATTCAGATTATCCCTTTAGTTTAAATTTGACAAAAAAAATAGAAAACTTTCGTTAAAAATTGTAGTAGTGATTTTAAAAAATACGATACGAGGCATTAAATTGGTTTAAAACTTCAAGCTACAGAATCTTGGCCAACAATTCTTTGCATTAAGTACTTCAAAACATATGTATTTTATTATAATTCCGCTTTTAAGTTTGCAAATGATGAAACTGTGCTTTTCGCATTTTTTTAGCTTCATTAGCCTTTCAAGGGTTAATTAAGAACAACAGCATTACAACATACTCAACGCACTTTCCAACTTAAAATGTTTATCCTTTTTTATATATACTAAACATAATAATAACAACAAAGACAACGACAACAAAAACCAAATTAAAATACAAAAAAAAAAAACACAACAAAAATTTCAAACAACTAACAAGAGCATTACAAAATGTTGCTTGTTTCCGTTTCAAACTTTGCTAAACAAGACATTTTGTTTGCAGCATGTTACACAAAAGCAGAAAGCACAAAGCAACAGTACCATTAACGACAACAACAACAGCAGCAGCAGCAGCAACAGTTTCAATAGCAACATACTATAAAACTTACTCAAAGTTTGGACCAGAACAAGCGCTCCAGTTATTTAGACTGAAGAACATTCCCTTACCTTTTTAAGAGCTCTTGTACGAAACTTTTGTTTTTTTGTTTTTTTTATTTGTTGTTGTTAGAGTTGTTGCATGTATTACACGATGTATTGTAAACTTCTTATTTCGTTCACTTGGTACTTACAGTTTAGAGCATCGTTTGTTCGGTTTTGTATGTGACCTGGCATTCCTTTTAAGGTCTGCTAGCCAAAGAGCCAACTAACCAGCCAGTTAGTAAGTCGGGCTGCCGGTTTGCCTGTAAAATGCACATGTGTCTACCACTTACTCTTAACTCTTTTCTTTGAGGCCTCAAAACTTTTTTAGCCATTGTTAATAAACCTTTTGGTTTGGTAGACTGACCATTTAGTAAAACTTTATTCACTGACAGTCTTCGGTCTGAGTTTTTCCTGTTCGATTTTTTTTTCAAAATGATCTTGAAAGTGTTTGCTTTAACTGTTGACTATTTACTTGATTTTGCAATTGTTTCGATGGGGTTTTTCTTTTGCAGATTTAGGCTAAAAAAGTTAAGGTTTTCTGCCTTAAGTGTATTTAAGTAGTTGATACAAAATACTTTGTCTGTCTGTCTGTCTGTAGGTGCATTGAATACAATTTCCAATTTGCCGCCAAATGAATTGATCTTGTTGATGTTGGTCAGTTGTATTTACAAAAAAAGTATTGGATATTGTGAAGGAAATTATTAAGTTTCAAAAGATTTTAAGGAATCTAAGAGGATTTATTCATTGTAATTTAGCAAAGGCACTGAAATGAAGAAGAGATCCGGAATTAGTAAGTAAGTAAATTAGCACAGGTATAAGAAATTGGTTATAATTGCAAGCGGATCAGATTAGTGGTGTGAACAACATTGATATCATTATTTTGTTAGTAAATTTATTAAAGCTTAACTTATTTCTATTAACTGAGGACAACAATTCCTGATGAATACAGTGCAACCTCGTTTAACGCAACCAAAAGAAATTTTAGCTGTTGCGTTAACTTGGTTTAACTGAGTCAAATATATGCATGACTATTTTTGGACTAAAGAGCTATTGTCAAAACATGTAAAAGGTATATTTAAAAAAAAACACACGTTAGCTTTTAAAATAAATGAATTTATCTCTATATAATAAAAATTAAATGTTCTGTGTTGCTAATCGCATAACTTGAGAACGGCTTGACAGATTTGGACGATTTTTTCTTTCTAATGATCGCCATGGTCCAACTTAGGTTTTTACTGATTGCCCCGCCTACTTTTACTCCTACTTTTTCTTTTTTTTTATCTAAAATCAGAAAACGGCTCCATCGATCATTAGTAATCAGCTACCGAGCGAAGCCGGCGCGGCCAGCTAGTTATTAATAAGATTTCTCTATGACGTGCTAAATTCCCAATTTATATTTTTGATAAATACACTAAAATTTATTATTGAGGGAAAGCTATTAAAAAAAAAAATAAAACTATTATACAAATAAAACTGTAAAATAAATAAGAATTATAAACACTAAAAGTTTTACCTGTAACAAGCTTAAACAAAATACCAACAATAAACAGTGAGTTTATCTTTTCTTATATTCTCTTACAATTGATTGGCTTTTTTCCTACTTAAATTGTAGTTGCAAAGCTACGGTCACACTTGTCAAATATTTGAAATTCAAATACGGTCACCTAAAATAAAGTTATATACACAGATACTTCTTATATCTAATTTACACTAGAACGAAATCTAGTACTTAAGAGATTTCAAGCCAAATCTAGTTGTTTTTGACTAGATTTCCCATACAAAACCAAATTTCGACGAAATCTACTCAAAATCTAGTAGTAGTTCATGATACAACTATGGTTTTTATCAAATAGTACTAAAAAAAATCCCTGCACAAGAAAAAAATTACATTTAAAAAAAAACAAACCAAAAACTGTTAAAAAATTAAAACAAATTTTGAGAAAATTATAGAAAAATAAGAAATACAAATAATATTGATAAAATAAATGAAAAACGGCACCAACAAGCAAACCAAATAATCATTTCCTTTGACTCAAATATTTATTTTGATTATAATAGCACATCTTAAAAAAAAAACGGGTTTTTCCTATGTCTAGTAGTATAATTAGTTTATTTTGTCATATTAAGACCATGTTGAATCAAACTAAATACTATCAAAAGTAGTGGTTACGCTAATTTGGTTAAATATATAATAAATCTGACCGTAGCTTAAGTGGATAAAATGAAAAACAAAATTAAAACACAAACTGCATTATATTATTGTTTGCCAGTTCAGTTTTTTTGCACGGGCACATTTTAATTAAAACAAACAAAACCAATAAAACATAAAAAATGAAAAGTTAATTGAGATGCCGTGTGGGAGAGAAAGATACGTCTCGTCGACCAGCATGAAGTTTTTCTTCAATTTGAGTCTTGAAGTGTGTCAAACCAACTACATATATTTTTGGTTTTCCTCTCAAGCTTTATAAAATAAAAGAAGTTTTTTGTCTCTCCTGTTAATCAGGAGAAATCAGGTTTGCATATTAAGCCGACGATATTCTAATATACATATCATCGGCTTTTGGTGTAAACACAACTGGGACGAACGACGAACTTCGCATAGTACGACGAATTCGTCGGCAAGAATTCGTTGGGTAAGTTCGTCAAATGAGACACAATTCGATTAAGTGCGTGAATTCCAGGTATTAATGTGACTTTATAAATACCTTGACGCTAGATTATATAAACATTTATTATTCTTAACTTCTTTTTACTGCATCCATTTTTATCTTTTTTAACTAGCAATAAGTTTAATGAAAATTTCTTAGCAACTTATTTGTTATATTTCAACAAAAAAAACTATTAATTGGGTGTGTTCTAGAATCCGAATCCACGCGAAAGTGGATTACTTTTGCATTTTTGGTGTTCTGCATTTCGATTTAGCGATCTCTTTTTGCGTTTGTTTAAAATTTTGCAATTTTTCGCGAACTTCAGCCATGTTTGCTATAAAAGCGACTTGTTCCTGTAAGTTGTCTGGTTCTTTACAGCTTTAACGATTTATAATAAATAGTACACTTTGCTATCATGCCGCTGTTAGCAAATTTTTGCGAATTTCCGCTAACTTCGCAATATTTACCAAATTTTTCCTTATAGTTTAAGGGACTTTCAATCAATTTTATGGCTTGTTTGAAATATTAAAAATTTTTGCGAATTTTCGCCATTTTTGCAAATTTTTTTTTATGTTATTTTCCGACATTTTGTATTTATATTTTCACCTACATATTTAGCGATTTTAAATAAATTTTAGTGTTTTTAAAGTTTGCAATTTTTCACGAATTTTAGCCAAGATCGCAATAGAGGCGATTTCTCCCTGTGATGTCTTAAGAGCTTTTACGATTTTTAATAAATATTAAGGCCTAACCAAAATGCGAATAACGTGACTTAAGCAACTGAGCAAATACATGTAAATCATATGTGTAAAACCATATTGAACTTAAGGAAACTTTATGTTAAGTTTTATAAAACTGTCATTTGCTTAAGCAAGGTGGGAAACTAAACGCTCATTCCGTACGGAATCAATGTTTTTTTATTTTCGTTTTGTTATTTTAAATGCATTTGAGAGGCTTTTTGTTTTCTTTTGACAGTAGCTTAAGTTCGTTTATGCACATTCTGGTTGGGCCTTTAGACTTTGCTATCATGCTGCGGTTAGCTGTCCGCACGACGAATTTCGGTCTACGCAATGATTGTGTTTTATTTCTGGTGCCGAATATTCTTTGTGAATAATTTGTCGTTCGTCCCAGTTATGTTTCTAGCATTAGAGTTTAAGTCTGCAAAATTATTTTTTACAGTTTATGACATTTTGGTACCGTACGAACGATAAAGAGACACCATCCCACATCGACTAAGAAAAACATTTCCTTTAATTTGGGACTCTATAGAATATTAGAAAATAAACCAAATATATATAAGTTTGCTTTTAAAGCTAGAAATAGAAAACATTTAAAGTTTCTTGTCTGCCCTGCGATATGTATGTAAATTTTTAATTGCAATTTTAATATAGTTAAAGTTTCATGTTTATAACGAAAAGTTATGAAATTTTCGATAGCAATTTACATAGCATAAAATATTTTTTGGATCTGCAGTTTCACGAAGCTTTTTCAAGACCATCATAATGGACTAAAGAGCTGTTATTCTCATCCGTCCATTGAAGACAAACGTTTAAGCTTTTGATTGCATTCTGACATAAGTTTTTTTAAGGTATTGGATATAAAATAAGATTTTATTGTATGTAAAACTTAATCAAACACAAGATGCCTATTGTTTTTGTATTGTTATACATACTATCATGTTAACGTATGTTTTTAGTTTTGAATTTATTCATAAGAGAAACTAAAGTAAAAAACAAACCGAAAGAAAAAAAAACTTTATAAGTAAAGTTGCGTTAATTGAGGCTTTGTCTTTAGAGAAGTTGATTAAACAGAGTCATCATATTAAGAATTTGGGTGTTGCGTTGAGCAAGGGTTCCGTTTACCGAGGTTATACTGTACAAATATTACTAACATATTCTGAAAATCGGTCCATGTGTTATTTAAAATACTGTAATTTTGATATTTTTTTGTATTTAAAATGTACATTTTGTTCCTTGATGAAAGGTATTTAGTGTTAAGTTTTATATTAAAATATTAATTTAACGGCGAATTTTACTAAGTTCAGTTAAATTAACTTCTACTTCAACTTCTAGTCAGCAATATGTTTTTGACATTTATAACTGATAGTTAACTATAATTGAACTTGGTAAAACTGGCTGATAATAAGACAATTACTGTAAAGTGCACTGTATCTAGGAAAAAGGTTTGTCATTCCGAAACACCCTGAAACAACATGTTTGAAATTCCTATAGACTTTAAATTCGGAAATTAGAAACAAGTGAATGGATTACCGAACTATATTGAGCTCAAATATCGGAAGTATACCCTGAATAATATAGGTACATGAAGCCATAAAATCAGAACAGCAGCTAAACTAGCAAAGGTGGTGGCTCTTAGAGAGTTTACATTCGATGACTTCAAAAATGTTGCACTGTGTAATTAATTCGTTTAACTCGTTTAAAAAAATTTTAAAAAAAAATCCATATATTTTTAAACTTATTATTATTAAAAAAGTATTTAAAAAATTAAAAAAGAAATTCTACAATTTTTTGTTAGAAAATTGTATGTAACTTATTGGTTATTTTAAAAGACGAAACGATAAACGTTAAAATCAACTTCTAAATTATAATTGGAAAAATTTTACCTGTTTTTTAAGTATAATTTTAAGACTATCTCTAACCAGTACCTTAAATATTCCAATGCAATGAATTCTCTTTCAACATTTTAAGAGTATACTTCCAGTCAGAATTAATAAAAACCAATAAATTCTCTTAAATTCAAAGAGCGAGAAAACAACTTTGGCGGGAAACAGCTGATTGAATGGTAAACAAAGGAAACAGTTATTTATGTTCAACTTGGGGAAAAGAGACAAATAATGGACTAATTAATCATTTTTGCGTTTGTTCAAATACACACACATACAGTTAATTTACAACGGTAAACAAGGATATACATAAATTTGGTAGAAACTTCTATAAGGGAGCAGGAGAGTAAGTTTCCATATTTTTTCTTCAAACTCACCACCAGAATTTCTACCATATTTGAGTTGGCCAAATGCAGTTTGCTGGCTGTTGGCGCACAGAGCAGAATTTAATTGTAGTTCTACCATTGAAGAGACACATGCAACAACAGCAGCTGCTGTCTGCAACACAACAATGGTTGTTGGATATATTCGCTTTTGCCGACGGCAATCAAATGGTTGCCAGCAAATAATGTTCCTGCTTTAATATTAATTGTTGTTGTAATTTGTACGATGCCATATTACTCGTTCTCTCTCTCAGTGTAGATGCCGGTGTGTTCTTTTTTGTTGTTGTGTTATGAATTGAGTGCGTATGTGTGAGTGCTTGCCTTTATAAATTGAATGGAATTTTGAGAGTGTGTTGTATATTTATGGGTTGATCAATGTGATTCGACGGATGTGTGTTTTATGGAGGTCGAGTAACAAAAAAGCAGCCATTATTCATTTTTCTGGGTATTTAAGACAAACAACAAGAACAAAAAACGTAGAATTTTTTTGTGTGATTTTTTTTTTATTATTTTGAAACTGGCAAAAATAATTGTGCACAAAAATTAGAAGAAAAAAACTCAGACAAACTACGTCATCATCCTTATCTTATTTTTAAGCAACAGAGTGTTGTTTAAAGTGCTACAAAAATATGAAATTTTTTGCCGTCGGAATTGCAAAAACTTGATATATGTATAAAACTATTTGTTGTTGCAATTATTTTCTTTGCCTCACTGCTTGCAAAAACCCCTGAGAAATTTTTATGTTAATTTTCCTGCAAATGGTCTAGGTATAAGAAAAGCGTCTTTCGACCATGTACCCATTTTAAGCAGGCATCAAAAGTTTATATGCTTCAGTTGTTTTAAATAAGTATTCATGTATTCAGTAGAAAAAAATAGGAAGAAAAAGAAAAAAATCGAAGGCATTATTTATATCGCATTTCATTTGCAGTTGGTTTCATTATTTTTAATTTTAAGTGCGAAATCGCTCATAAATTTAAAAATAATGACGTTTTATATATAATTGATTAAAGCACTGCAAACTAGTGGTAATCTGATTACTCAATAAATTTTAAACTTTTATAACTCATAAATTCTATTTACAACTGACTGATCTTTTAATTAATCGTTAAATTTTTTAGCTGATTTTGTAAAAAAATTATTTTAGCCAATAAAATATATCGCCTTAATACCCAAAATTTGGTGAACTATTCAACAACTTTCTAAGTATTTTATTTTAGTTAATTTTTTCTTTGTTGGTATAAATTGTTTTTTAATTTTATCTTAACAAAAAAATTAACTTACATACACAACAAAGTTTTAAGCGAGCAATGCATATATGAAAACGCGCTTGTAAACATATACATACAGTGAAATTTAAAACATAGATTGATCCCTATTTAGATAGGCACACAAGTTTCGTAGTTTTTCAAAGATAGGACTACAAGGGGAAGGGAGCGTAGTAGTACACGCCAGGTATTCGCTTGTATTAAATAATTTTATTTTACTAAGTCAAAATAATACCTGCATTCATAACTAATAAACTTGTTATTTTAAAACATACCGAAATCTGGCCACTATGAATTAAAGATTGTTTTAAAAGTCTGGTAACACATGAAAAAAACTCGAAAAAAGTAAAAACACATAAATCAAATAAGATCAATACATGGCATTAATATTTGAAAATGATTTCGGTCATATGGGCTGTTCTTGACTATGCGCTTTCTGGTCGTCCAATTTTGGTCCATTTTAAAGCATTGCTAGTCGTACGTTACGAATAAAACGAACAACGTTGGCCTCCTAAGAGCTAATAAATTAGTGCAAGTTAAACTCTCTTTTTATACCCTCCACTAAAGGTAAAAGAGTATTGATAAGTTTGTCATTCCTTTTGTAATTTCTACATTATTGTACTTAGACCCTAAAAAGTATATATATTCTGGGTCCTTATAAGTAGCGCAGTTGATTTAACGATGTTTTTTTTGTCTGTTTGTCCGTTGAATTGGTTTATCCTAAGACCCCATATGTGATAGGGACTTGGTAATTATATATTTATGTCACATTAATTCCGAAATTGTTTGCTATTGAAATTCAGCCTGAGATGTCCACAAATGACTGAGATATGAGCAAAACACCACGACTGCCTCTAATTTTACGAAAAAATCCCTTGTTGTTTTTTTTTTATTTAATATTTATGAATATCACGAAAACGACAGGAGCCAAAGTTTTCAAATTAGGAACAAGCATCTTGGTTATCAATACACAACATCCGACAAAATGTGGGCGGGTTTGGACAAGTGGGCATGTCACAAAGTTGATTTATTTATATCTAAATGTATTTGTATAACTTCCTGTTATTATCGCACCATGGTGAAGGGCTTATAAGATTAGACAGTACTTGTTTCGGCTTAAAATGTGTTTAAGCCAGCAAATCTATAAATAAGTTAACAGTTAACATGTCTTAACGCATAAAATTGGGCGTTTAAACTGCCAATACAGACCATATTTGACCATTTGACAACATTAATCGTAGTGTTGCCACAGTATTATTTTTTAAACTACATATAATATATGGGGCACTGTCATACAACTGTTGAGTTTAAGCTACATATAAATTTAAGTTTAGTTCAACTTAACCAGCGTTTAAACATTCGCTGATTTATTAGCCATAATTATCAATTGTTCTTGTTTATCACCCAGTTTCTTCATTTAGCCCCACAGTAAATAGTCCAGAGATGGCAACGCACACGAAATCAAAACCACCGTATTGCCAAATCCTGATCTCAATAAGTCGATGGTGCGGCCACCGTATGACACGAAGTGAAATCGTGTTAAAAAAAACGTCTCATGTTGTTGTCACGATTTTTACTGACTTTATTTCGGAAGAGAGAAGATCCGATCAAGCCACCAGCACGTAAACCGCATCAAACGGTACCTTTTCCTACATGTAAGGGATTTGAAGGTTCTGTTGTGGATTGGTCTCACTCCATTTGACGCATTCTTGTTTATTAGCAACCCGTTAAGCCAAAAACGAGCCATGCGCAAAAAATTTATTTGTTTTATTTATTGATGATATAACAAATTCTTCTATAAACTGTGCGAATCGATGACTGAGTGGTAAGTTAATTTTGATAATTTGGTAGCGTTGTTCAGGCTTGAATCTATTCATGTTGGCTTACCAAAGTAAAGTAAACATAAATATCAAAGACTTATGACAGCTCCCTTTCGTAAGTTCTACTGGACATAAAAAATACCATTTTTAAGTCTTTCTTTTACCATTTTTGCAGGAAAGATAAATTGGTTTTTTAATAATACCACGTAATTAAAGTCTATTTTGTTAAACTAATGATTGCGTTTTCAACTGTGTTATAAGCTTTTTTCCTAACTCTCTGATTTTTATTAATTTGATAGAACATTCGCTATAAGATTCTATTTATCATTTGACTCAAACTTTTATATATTAAAATCTTCAACTTCAGTTAACAAACAGTAGTTTCTTTAGTAGTACTAATTGCAGAATGGCATTTGTTTCTTCGTACTTAAATACATATGTATGTATGTGCAACATAAAAGAAGAAATGAAAAAAAATATTAATAAAAATGAAGTGAAAACATAATTTAAATTACAAAGAAAATTTTCGTAATGCTTCGTTGACTGGCCAACAGGTTTGTTGTTGCAAAATGTTTTTGGGTGCAAATTTTACAAGCTCGTATAACAAGAGGCATGTGATAATTACAGTCAGGTTAATAAGTAAATACCTACATACAATAAACTGAATGAGTAAAAAACTTTATTTTCGTTTGTATAGTACATTTATTTTTTAATTGGTGTTTAAATAAACGTATATGTACAATAAAAGGAACAGAAGACCCTGTAAAAGCAGGGTAACAGCTTTAAACGACATATAAAGAAAGAAGACTTTTTATAAAACGGTAAGAAATACCGGTTTTTTTTGGAGTCTCAAAGAAATTTCGGAAGGCAACACTTTGTTATACGTTCCGATTCAAACTGTTTTTATTATGTAAACAAGTTTTCTATACCACTTTTTGATGTAGAAATAAATTCAATAAAATAACCACCATACCAATTATTGATAACATCTAATAGTATGTTCACATTTGGCTTCTTAAACGCGTTTAAGCAGTTCGAACGTGATTAAGCTCTAATCACTTCAAAATCGAGATGATTACCCATACATTGAAGTGATTTGTTAATCACTTTAAATTGACATGATAACAACTAAATCACTTCATAAATCACATAGAATCCACTGAACATACCTCAAATGTAGAATCGCCAACATGATCGTGTACAACCGGCCAAGATTTCTGCTTAAGGTTTTTCCTTAAATAATTCATAAATTTTCACAATTTCATCATTAAAATTATTAAAATAATCTTCTGATAACTTTATAAAAGTGTTTTTATTCATTTTTAATACTTTAAAGAAATATAAATTTGTTTGTTGTTTTTTTGTGTGTTTTTTTTCTTAATCATCTGTCATCTTAATCATCTCAAATGTAATGTGAACGGCTTTGATTAGCTAAATCAACATTTTACTTAAACGCGCTTAAAAACCTAAGTGTGAACTTAGCATAAGGCACAAGTTCCATGTTTACAATTGTTCTTCAAGTTGTGCTGAAAAAGGTCAGCAAGAAAAAGAACGACACACACATAAAAAACATAGAAATTTACTTTGGTCTTCAAAAAGAATTCTTGATAAAAAGTGTAAAAAAGATAAGTAAATCAATTAAAATAGATAATCATTCAATGCTAATTTCAATCAACCAAAGTAAAAAAATACCATTTGGTTTAAAGATTTCTGAAGAGATAGTGTGGTTACTATAGCAACATGTCCAATCAATCTGTCCATGAACGTGGGTTCAATTCCCCGGTCAGCCAAGAATGAAAAAGTATCAATAAATTTTATTTCATTTCATGTTGTAAAATTCCATTCTTCATTAAAATAATTTAATAAAAATGAGCCTGATTAAAAATATGGAAATGTTTTAAAATGTTACTAAATTGATACATTCTATGCGATCATCGTATAATCGTCGGGTTTTGCATATTTTTAGTGTGATGATGTGGCATTTCCAAAAAATTTTGCGCACAAGTCTCAAGTGAGGGGTTAAAACGATTTCTGTGTACTTTAGTTAAGCGTACCAGATAATATTCAAGTTGTCATTAGTGCTACATTATTAAGAAAATAGGTGGCAACTAACTAACATTTTCATTATATTAAATTCTTAGTCGCAAGTTTAAATGAAATTTATATGGGTATTTCCACAGAAAAGTCTACTTTTTGTCACGTAGCGACATCAACCATTTTTATTTGTTTCTCAAAGAATAATGAAAATATAATTTACTTTTTTGCATTTTGGTGTAGAGCGCAACTAGCTTTACATTTAGTTAAAGAGGGGACAAATTTAAACAACATCGTTCTAAAATACAAGACTAATTGCTTGGTGTCGTAACGTGACAAAAAGTAGACTTTTCTGTGGAAATACCCATATGGCAAGCGGCGTTTTTCTCTTCTAGAAAAAGCATTTAACTTTTATAAATTTGTACTCTCTTATGTATAAAAAAAGCAAAATAACTAACATTATTAATATGAAATACAACAATGTAAATTAAAAGTTCTAATTAATTCATCCCTATTATAAAAGTCGACGCAATACAGCTGCAACGGGACAAAAATTATATTTTCTTAGTTGCTATTGACAACAATCGTTTACTTTTGACAGTTATTTGGCATTTTCTACGGCGTTTTCAATTCGACGTGGACTGAACATTTTCCAATAACTTAAAGAAAAATTAATGATTTTTTAGTTAAAAAAAACACATTTATTTATTGAATAAATTAAAAATTAAAATAGAATTAAAAATGACTAAGAGAATTAAAAATGACACAAATAGCTTACTACCTGTGCTTTTAGTAGAAAAAAATAAATCTATTTTGTGCCACGATTACTTCTCTACTCCCGCCCACATTTTGCCGTATGTTTTTTATTGATAACCAACTTTGGCTCTTGCCGTTCTTCAGATATACAGAAATCTATAATAACTTTGTACAGAAAATGCTACGTTTACTCCTCCAATCCTGTCCATTTTTTTTAGAGAGGCTGTGTACTGATTAAGGGTATTATAATATGCATTAAAACATGTCAAAAGCTTAGGTAATATGTAAAAGTGTGAATACAATGTGTTACGATTATGACAAGTATTACGAAGAGAAAAACTTAAGGTCCCATACGTCTTCATCGTTTTTTCAAATTTTTCTTAATAATACATACGTTTAATTTGATCAGGGCTGCATTTTGTTTCATGTGTGATAGTGTGAATACAAATTGTAATATAAAATTACATTCTTTGTTGGTCCCAACAAATCTGATTAGATGTCTATCTTACAAAGTATTACGGAAGTCGTAAGACATGTGTGATAGCGTAAAGTACGCTTAACCAAGATGCTTATACTAAACTTGGACACGTTGGCTCTTACCGTTCTCCCTATATGCAGAAAAAAGCAACAAAGGATTTGTGGGCAAAATTAGAGACAGTGTTGGTTTTTTGTTCGAATCTCAGGCATACCGAAATAACGTAGCGCCAACGCAACGGCAACGCTTTTCAGTTCCAACACCAAATTTTGACAGCGCGTTTTAAAATTAAAAAAAAAATAAAAATGGAGAAAACAAAATAAGCAAGAAAAAAATATATTTGTTAATAGTAGTAATTTTTTCATTTATATATTTAACGAGCTGTTTGGTCCCGGCGCTGCTCGGGATTTTCTAAATAAAAATGAAATACTGGAGAATTTTGTTAATAACTTGACCCCAGCGCTATCTACCATCAATAAAAAAATTTCTAAAAACATAACCAGCTTGATCGAGACACAACTTTAAAACCTCTGAATTGAAAGTTATTGAAGTGCTATCTGTAAATTCAAGTAACCACAGACCAATTTACCCCTTTTGCTGGCATAACTTTTGGAATATACTAAATATTTTAGTTTGCTAAAACAAAAATTTTTCTTAATAAGAAGAATTCACACTTTCAAGTTTAAGTACATACATATGTATGTGTGTATGTGTTTTCAATAGTTTCACTTTAGCGAGCATTTTATGCTTCGTACCCTGTAACTACGCTTTGACATAAACTTCCTTTTCAACTTGTTTAACTTGAGTACAAAATTTTGTTTAGTTACTGTAAAAAAATATAATAATAATTTTTTTTGCAAATATTTTAAGTTTTGTGTGTGTTTTTTTATAATATTTTTTAATTTTCTAAGAATATCATGTCAATGTTATTTATTTTTTGTTTGTTTTGTTTTGCACTAACGAACAAACTAAAATGTCAAAGTTCTCGTTAAAAAGTTTTTTTTTCTGGTTGTCGTCTGTTTTTTTTTTAGGGTTTTTAGGTTGACTTTTTCGGTCGTATGTTTATTGTTTCTGTAGTTCCTTTTCATTGGAGTTTGTATTTTTACTAATATTTGTTGTTAAAGTTTTTTTTCTTACTTTTTTTTCTTAGAATTTTTATTTCAACTTGAGAATTTAGCACAAATAACTGACTAAATACGAGAAAGCAAATACGTAATGCAGAAAAATGAATAATAAAAAGCCAAAAAAAAAAATCAACAACATTTGAAAAATTTTAAAATTTGTTTAGTCATTTAACGACAAAACACAAAAAAAAAGATTATTAAAAAACTGTTGCTGAAATATGTATCTCACATTAGCAGAGTGGCCAGTTTAATTAAAAAGGCAAGATCATAAATTTCGGAATATTTTAGTTAAATATGCAACTCGTTAAATAATCAATCTATTATATATTTCTTTTTTAAGCCCTTATGACACTACATTTTTTATTCATTAATTGATATAGAATTGATAGAAAGAAACAGTAAATGTTAGAAAGAGCAAACTACCTATAAAGAAATGTAAACAAAGTTCTTTAGTTTTTTTTTTCTCTTGTTTTGGTTTTGTTTCAGGAATGGCGTTGAGAATTTTTAAAATTGTACCAACAACCTTTAAAAATTGTACTTTTTTACCCTAATTGTACTAAAAGATTTTTTTAGTTGAAATTAATTTTATTTATGTTCATAAAAAACACCACAAAAAGGTATCATTAATCTTAGTTTAAAAACTATCAACGAAAAAGTACAATTGAAACAACTAAGCCATCCCTGTTTTGTTTGTTTTATTAAATGCTGCCAACTTTTTGTTTATGAGAAACCTAAAAACAAAAAGTGGTAAATCGCTGAATTTGCCCAAAAACCGCTGATTCAGCAACATTTTTAATATTTCAAGCTTGAAATGTCAATTTCAAGTTAAACAATTTTACATTTTTTTGGACATAACTTCATTTTTTATCGATAACTTTAGTAAAATTTTTGACAGTTTGCCATTTATCTTAATACAGCTTAACTCTTTGCACTTGGTAAATTTTTGTATTACATTATATTTGTACTATTCACCAAAACTTGAACAATGCATTAAAAATGTAGTGTCATAAGGGCTTTAGACATAAAGCTTTAAAGGCTTTTAAAGTAAAATTAATAATCAATCAAAATGATCTAAAAAAAATTCGGTCTAAATTAAAAAAAAAGACTAACAGCCATATTCATAAGAAGTTCTTATGAAATAACTAATAAACGCTTTTTGTCTTATAAGCCTCTTATAAAAATTTGTATTCATAAACGTAGAATAACAGCTTTTTTACTATTAACTGTTTGCAGCGATTTTCTGTTTAAGTATGGCAACTTTCTTTATATTTGGCTGCCATTCTATTGTTAGTGATGCACGAAACTTCTATTCGGTTTACATGATATTATATATTTAAATTTTTTTTAATTGTAGACCTTCAAAATTATTCTTATCAAATAAAACTACATACTATTTTAGTTTCTGAACAAAATGTTTCTGAAAGGTATCATAAAAACTTTTGTTTGAACCTTTTTTAAATAAACGATAAGAAAGTAATCGAATAAAAAGTTTGTTTACTTTTTATTAACATCACTATTATTATGATTTGTTTATTTTATTTTTTTTTTACATTTTTGAACAATATGTAATTTGTTGTTTTAAACAAAAAAAAAACAACTATTTACAATAATTTAATAAATAATTAAAGAGAATATCTGCATTTGCCCCTGAACATATTCATTTAAATCATATAAATTTTTTTTAAATAATTATCAATATAACTTTAAACTGGCTGTCTAAAATAAAAAAAAAAAATAGTAAAATGTATTTAACATGTCCGTTTTAATAAATAAAACATTTTTGTCATTATTTTTCAACATATTTCACAAAAATAATATCATAAAATGCAAACACCTTTCAAAATGTCATTTTTTTTGGTTTAAAGAAGGGCAAATCCAACAATAAATTTTCTTACTTTATGAATGGTTTATTAAAGGTTCAATAGACTATTTTTCGTTTATGAATACAACTTTAGCAATTTTCGCTTAAAAACGGTCAATTAATCATCAATAAGTTTTTATGAATACGGCTGTAAAGCTATGTTCACACCTTTTAAATATTTGAAGTCCTATACGTAACAACTAGTGTTATTAAACAATTATTTGATCTTGCAAAACGTCTAGCTAGATAAAACATAATTTAACATTTTCAAAATTATATTATACAATTATCTTCTTACAAATAAAGTTTAGTAAATTAATAGAAATTGTTAAAAATAAAGCTTTAGTTTGATCAGTTTACTGGTCACGCTTTTTCATTTTTGCGTCAAAAATTTTTCATTTCTGAACATAACTTAACATACTCGGAAATAACTTATATGAAACTATTATGCATGGCAACCGAAAATTAGTTGAGTTTAGGCAACCAGAAAATGGTTTGATTGCTCTATTTTATGCCTAAAATCTCGAAAAAAACTCAGTTTGATAAAATAAATCAATTCAGTAAAGTAACACTATTTAGAAAACGGCGTGTAACGAAAAATGAGTAAAATTGCATATGGGCATTTCCGTCAAAAGTGACCGAAAATTTAAAAGTTATAAAAATCTGATTATTTTACGATATTGTTATAGAGAAATATTTAGATTTTACTAATTTTATAAATTAACCCATAAATTCGTTCACTTAGATAAACAATCAGACTGCAAAGTTGTGCAAATGTAATTTCTTATACGTGAGAAAGTTTTATTGTAAGTTTTCTTTAATATTATTTTCCTTGTGATATTTGATGAAAATTATTCCAAAAAAATGTTCTTACATGGTCTGTAGTCTAAGGAAGAGTTCGAAGAGAAATATGTCATTTGAATTAACGTTAAATTATTATTTTGTATTAATCATTATTCAGTTAAATTATTATGGAAAAAATTTCACGTTCGAAATGTTACGTATCGAACCAGATTTTGGCTTAAAAAAAAAAATACAGAAGATTTTGGAACCAACCCAAAGACATTTAAATGTTACATTGCTACGTAAAATTCTGAAAGTAGTTTGCCAGGTTTCGCTGAATTACGCCTTTTTATACATGGCCACAAAAACTACTTCTATTTTTTCACGTTCGAACCGCTACTTTTTTTGCCATTATCTTTGACCTAGTATAGCGCCCGCCATAAACTTTAGCATAGATAATAGTGCTTTCTTAGTGCTATTATTTAAGGGTTAAAAGAACGTAAAAATATTTGTTGTTTAAAATATAATTGCATTTTTGATGCTTACGACTGTCACGTTCAACACTTTGGAATTACCCATATCTTATACAAATTTATATTAACAGTCCCAAAAGCTGCGAATACTTAACGAATGGTTTTAATGCTGATTGAATAAATGTCTGTCTGTACAAAATAATAAACCTAAGGCAAAACTGTTAGCATCAACACACAGATAACAACCAATACATAATGAACGGTTGGAAGGTTTTCTTACGCTTTCTTGTCATTTCACTGCTTGGTGTACAACGGTATCGCTAAAAGAGATTATAAAGAAGAAAAAATTATTACAGAAATGATCTTAAGCATAGAAATGCATGCTTGTATTGTTGCTGAAAAAATTCAATGCAAGTTCAATCAATTCACAAATAGGTAGCAAAAGTGAATGTTTTCAATCTGCTCTCTGATGGCAACTGATGTTCAGTTACCAATTAATAAATATGTAGGTCGAGAACTTTGACAACGCTACTAAAGTTTAAAAGATATTTAAAGTTAAATTTAAGTAAAGCAGACACCTGGTCACTCTAATTTACAACCGGAAATGTCAACTCAGCTTTAGGAAGAACATTTAGTAGAAAATTTACAAAATTATACAAGTACAACAAAATTAAGATGTATTTAATAAGAAATTTACAAAAAACAAAGGACAAGTTTCTTTTAAAACCAAATCAGCTAAATTAAGACTAAACACTATTTTTTTAGTTACTAAACACTCCTATTAAAGTATTGAAATATGTTTATTCAAAACAACAATGTTATTCCTCCTCCAAATTTTTAAACAGCTGTCTAGTATTAAATGTGTGTAAATATAATTGTATGTCTGTAATGGTACAAAAAGATAAATAAAACTAAAAGAAAACTTCCAACAATAAAGTGCTCCAATTTCCTGCATATTTTGCACTTAATAAAAAATCGCTTAAATTGCTTCAAATTGACTCACACTTCAAATCATCGTTCGTTTTATTCATACCCTCCAACAAATACAATATTTTCTTCCAAAATACAAAAAAAAAAGAGAAAACATTACAAGTACCGACATAAACACATTCAAACATACAAATACCTACATCCATAGATACTTAAATATATAAACATGTACATATACATAATAACAATTTTTCGCACAAAATTTTTATAAAAATAAGGCAACATGAAAAAGAACAAAAATTCATTGCTGCCCCTGTCAGTATCAGCTCAGTTCTGCTTGTCTTATTCTTTGGCATTTTGTTAGCTCGAGTTTTGCGTTTTAACGTTTCATACGCTGACTACGACGACGGCGACCCTTGTAAATGTATCCCAAAAATACAAAAACAACAATAACAAATCCAGAACTGAACTCAAAATAACAGAAAAAAAATTATTTGTAAAGATAGAAACTGAACATTCACAAGTCCAGCCCGTCCGTCAGTTACTTCGTTAGTTAGAAGAATAAGAAAGGTTTTGCGTTAAACAGATACTTTAAGGAATTAATTCCTTTTATAACTTTTTGAAATTTTAAATGCCATTAAAATTCTTTTAGCACAAGTCAAAATGTTTTCTTTTTATATCATTATAACATGTTGATAGCAACATGTTGCAATGTGTCGTATTGAACAGGGAAATTATTAATACCCAACAAACACGAAGTCAAACCTTTGATATGAAATGAATTTATCATTTGACATCAAACACAATTTTCAAACCTTTTTTTTCATTTTAATATTTGAATTCAAATTGATAATTATTAGAATATAAACATTTGACAAACAATGTTTTATCAATTTGATGTCAAATTGTTATCAAGTGTTATTCTCAAATCAAAAATAACTTGGCAGCACTGGCAGCAATTAAAGAAAAGTTACATATTAAATATAAATTATTTGCGGGTAAAAAATTAATTACAGAGTGAAAGAATGTGAAAAAAAAATCAAACGGGAAAGTAAAGAAAATAAAAGTTTGCTGTACAATCGCGGTGCTATGTCATGACAAGGCTCAAAACAAAACGGAGCCAAGTATTTTGTCTTTCAAAGAATTAGAGAACGGAAAGAATATCTACTATTTCATCTTTTAGCTATGGTGCCGAATGCTTTCTCACAGTTTATTTAAATAAATAAATAATTAATATAAATTAAAAAAAAATTTACATTATATTAACGCCCCTATTACGGTTCACAACTCAACTCAGTTTAGTTGTCATTTCTTAATTTTTGTATTATGGTTTACAACTTTGCTGCATTGTGGTGAAAAAACATAACAAAAATTCCGACTGATCACAACCAGTTGTCTTAATTACAACTCAACTGAGTTGAGTTGTGAACCGTAATAGGGGCCTAAAATCCACATTTGAAAAGCATTTGAGAATAACGTTTGAAAACAAGTTGAAAATAAATGCATTTCTCAATTTGAAAATAATTTCTCCTTTTTGTTGAGAGTGCTATGATTTTCAAAGGATTTTCAAATCATCAAAAGTTTGTCGTTTCAGAAAGCAGAAACAATTTATTTATCCGTTTTAAGGCTTTTTATGAATTTTGGTTTCGATTTGTTCGTGCATATTTTTGCATATTTCACTGCAAAGGGTAAAATGTTTTTGCATAATTTAGTGAAAAACCCATTTTTGCAGCATTTTTTAAATTTAAAGCGCATATTTTACCTTTCAGAAAAATATTTTTTGATACATGAACCATATCTGCATTAGAAGCAAATCAAATAAATTGCTTGTAATTCTGATTAACGTTTGTTTTCATGTGTGTAAAACAAAGAAAGCTAGATCCATCTTTAAGTATATCGATCGACTCAGAATCACTTTTTAAAGTACTCTAACGATGTCCATCCGTCCGTCTGGCTTGTTGTCTATTCATGTCAAGCCTGTGCATAAAGAATAATGCAATTTTGTGGATTATTTGATTAAATTTGGTAGATAAGTGTACTAAACATGAAGCCTATGCTAATTATGAGAACCGGTCTATAATTTCACGTAGTCCACATGCATGTTTCCGGTTTCTCTGGTAATGAAAAACGGGCAAAATTTCTGACCAAAGATCAGGATTTTCAATCAGATTGGTATATTTTTTAAAGTATTACTTCAATTGAAACAGTTTCATCCATGGTAAAATAATAATAAAGGTAGCAGCACTACGCCAGATGACCATTTTTTTGCTCTTGCATTGTTTGTCTAATCTTATGTCAAAGTTTTGTTTATGTTAACAAAAAATCCACGTTTTGGGCTGTGATTATTGTATTTTATTAAAGTTTTTGATAATTTTGAATTAAAATAAATAAGATATTGACTATAATTAAATAAAAATTGGCTAAAAATGTATTTATTTTATCACGTTCAGCGGCACGCTTTAATTTTTGTTTTAAGTTTTTTTTTGACGTAAGCTGGGATATAATTTCCATTTTTGTTGTAATGTTGTATTGGTTTCCGTAACGATGCCACCTGCTTATTCCACCATTGTTTCATCTATAATGAAATTTAAATTCTTATCTAATGATGAAGTACATAAAGATATAAAATTTGTATGTATTAGAATTTAATTATTTAAAGATCTGCAAGTACGAAGGGTAATGTGAGTACTTGTATGACTGAATATTGTTAGTATAAATAAGTGTGTATACGTCAGTGTGAGTATATTTTGGATAAAGCTTTTAAGTAGAAAATACCATCGTCGTCATTATCATCATCATTATTATTATTTTTTTATGTACCATACATGTACACCTATCCCTCAACTAACAGAATGAAAAGTATAAAAATTTAAAATATAATATTTATGTTATCCAACAATTATGCTTGAACTTACTTGACGATATTACAACAAAGATAATGTACATTACCCTGCCTAAGCAAGGATATAAGAAATTGTCACAAAAATTTTTCTTATAAGCTTTTGTTTTTTTTTTTTAAAGCAATGATTTTTTATTGGCATTTCATATAAAAGTTTTTAATCTTTTAAGACATTTATTTCTTATAAAAGTTTCTTCTATACTACACTGATAGAAAAATGCATCTTCGTATTGATGATGCCCTAACATCAGAATTGTGACATCAATGTTACTACAAATGGCATCAATGATGCAAAAAGCAACATCAATCCAATGACTAAAGTCTTCGTACAATTTTGTCATTTTTTACGTGTCATCTATTTTATGACTATAGTGACATCAATTTGATGCCACATTTTGTATATTATTAACATTATTTTCATGATTACAATGTATTAAAAGAAGCAAAAATTCTTATATTCTATTTTTTTAAATTATTTAGTTAAATACATGAAATTTTTAAAGTAGAATGATTACGAAAACCATATGAGGCATTGTGCTGGTGTCTTATTATTGAGAGTTCTGCTGGTCGTAAGGTCGTAATTCAACAAACGTGAAACAAACACATGCAATGGGTAAGTAAATAATAATATTCTCTGACTTTGACTTAAGTCAATTCCAATGATTTTGACATAATGAAAAACTGTCATAATTGATGCTAATGTGTCCTTTCTCCGATGTTACTGAGTCATCGCACTGAGGACATGTTCGTCATTTCTGTGATGCCGATGTGTCATCCCATTGATTACATAATTTCATTTTGACCCTGATGACACTTTGGCCAAGTGATGTTAAGGTTGACATCACAATGATGACAAGTGTCATGGGGTCAAAAATGAAGACACTTGTCATAGTACTGATATCAAAATACATCAGCGTTATGACGCCTTTTCTATCAGTGTAAATATAAGAAAATAAAAACTTTGGGCTTAACGTGTACACACTAAGTTGAATATTTTGTGCAAGCAGGAATGTACGCATTTAGTCGGATACTTTGCGTTAAAAAAAATTATTTAAAAAATAATAATTTTAAAAAATGGCAAAATATTTCTTGTATCAGATTTTTTCTTATACAGAATTCTTCTTATAATGACACTTTTAAAACACTTTGTTATAATCGTATTTTTCTTATATAAGATGTTCTAATATCCGTTATCTATTGAAAATAAGCACTCACCAGAAACAAAACATTTATTTCTGGGTATTTTGCTAGTTATTTAGTAATAATTTAAATATAACAATAGCAAAAAATAAAAAAACTCTGTTATTTATTAAATTTCTCCTATATGTTACTACAGCCATTGCCAAGAAATTATGAAGGAAGCGGCAGCAGATTGAAAATAGCTATTCACATTGTTTTAAAATAGCCTATTTGGTAAATTTAAGTTACTACTGCCACTTGTCTGTTAGTTTTTGTAAACGCTGATATTTTATTAACACTGTATAGGGAGCATGAGGTGTTATTAGCGACAACAGCAGTTTAAACATCCTTAAGACAAAAGACTTGAGCTGTAGAAAATAAAAATTAAGAAAAATATAACATAAGAATGAATATAACAGCAAAGGCAACAAAAACAACGTAAAACAACAGCAAAAAAAAAAAAACAATAGAATAAGGAAAATTGTACTTGTAACATGAATATCAGAAGCATGAAAACTTTTATGCTTTTCTTGAGAAATTGTTAAACGCAAAATAATGTGTTGTGTCTCTCAAGTCAACTTTACAAAGAAACGTACACACATCCATAATCACACATATACTCCCAACAAAATATGCACACATACATTGATACAGTAGAAAATATTATGTTTTCCCTCACACATTTATACAAACATGAGATTTTTAAACAGTTTTCACTATTAGAGTGGGGTTCCTAAACTTTGTTTATAAACATACAAAAACAGTTATATGTTCGTATGTATGTTTGCCTTTTGAAACCGTCCTTTTGTCTGGCTGTGTGTCTAACTTTGCAAATGCAGAGTTTGTTGTTAAAACAACCATGCAAGACTTTCCAAGCTTTTAATGTTTTAACCATACTTTCCTCTTACACATACATGCATACACATGAACCCACACACACACACACACACACATTTATACCAATATTTACAAAGTTATTCCCAGTCAGCATTTATTAAAAAAATGATTAAAATTGTCATAAATGAGTTCATTTTCTGATCATAAAAATTACTTTCATCGGAAGAAAATGGTACCCTACTATACGACTCTTCTTTAAAAGGCATAGTTCATATTAGTTTCTTATAGTTTGCTTTGGCACTTTATGAAACAAAATTTTAAATTTGACATTAAACAATAGCAGTTATTGATCATCTAGGTGTGTGAAATATCTATCCAAAATAATGTTAAGAATAGTCAAATTTCATTTTGTTGAATTAACAATAAAAACAACATTAAAATAATCGGTTTTTTATTGTCCAACTGAGCGAAATATCATTTTGGAACAATGTCTAACCAGTCGTGAAGCGCGTGCATGATCTATTTTCGTATTTCTAATTAATTTTTTAATTTAATTATTCCAAATTTTGAAATTTTTACTACACAAAACCTCATCAAATTAAATTTTTATTAAATTATTTTTTTTTTTACGAAGAAAGGAATTTAACAACATGAAATGAATTATAATTTATTGTAACACAAGGCAACAAAATCGAAAAAATTTTAAAGGCTTAAATAACCACAATATTTTTTGATGCGCTATAGTCACCTCACTGCAGAAATCATCATTTTTTAAAATTCTATGGTAAGGTTTTTTTTAATTTTTTTTTTCTAAAATTTGAGATTTTTGAAGAGGCTGCTCCATACATCTTATCGTAACTTTGGAACGATGTACCCGATTTTGTTATGCAATCCGTCAAAACATTTCAAATTACGCCAGATTTAAGGTTCTTTAATATCATTTTTTAATTTAGCCATTATTTTTAGAGTAATTGAGGCCGAAGTGGCAAAAAAAATATTATTTTTTTGGTTTTTTTTATAAAATTTTTGAATTTAAAAAATTCATAAAAAATTAAAATTAACAAATACTTACCAGTTTTAGTACTTAAGCTCAAAACTGATGTATTAGAAGTAAAATAAATTTTATTTCATAAAAATCCATGGACAAATTCCTGTTTTATTCTCGATAAACTGAAAGTACCTAGTTTTGACCTCTTTTATCGCAAATTTGTGTAGAGCTAAAAATCACAAAGTTTTACCTTTTTATTACACAATATTTTTTTTATACCTTTACTTTAATTATTTTTTCATAAAGCTGCATATAACAGAAATAAAAAAAAATTTTGTTTTATGAAAATCCATGGATAAATTCGTTTTTAATTCCCGATAAACTAAAAGTACTTCGTACTAACATTTTTTATCGCAAATGTTGCTTTTATACAGTGCGATACTTTCAATTAATTGTAAATAAAAACGTAAAGCACGCATTGATTTTCATGAGCCATATCTACTTTAATTCACATGATTTGTAGCTTCACCACAAATAAATAAAATTTAATACTTTTTGACGTTTCGACTTTTTCCAGATTTGTTTCTTCCAAAAAAAATTTGTTTACCAATTTTTTATTTTTTGGCTAACAATTTGCTTCATAACTTTGAAACTATTAATCGCATTAAAAACATTTGTATACGTCATTTTAAGATATTGTAAATCATAATTTTTGTAAATTTAATTTAACAAAATCGGACAAGTTGCGACAATAGCTGCGTTCGTTTACCCCAAAATTTGTACTGGATTTTACTGAAATGCGTTCGCGTACACATAAATTTGTTAAATTTTCATATTACTCAGCTACTGGATTTTACTAGGATTTTACTGGAAAAGTAAACGAATGTACATAATATAAGTGGAGAAATGTCTCAAAATATTGACAATTTTACATAAAAATTATTTAAAAAAAATTATCCATAGAATTGAAAAATTTTACAATTTTTGTACTTAGGTAGCCATGATGCATCAAATCTATATAGTGGTTATTCAAGCCCTTTCTTGCTGTTGACCTGCAGTGGGCAGCAAAAGTACTCATTGAAGACCAATTCCAAATACCAGTTGGGTTGCCATTATATTGCTGTTTTTTGTCTTAAACCTTGCACTGAGTTTATTTTTTGCAAAACTCTCAGTTTGTTCATAGACTAAAGCGGAAATGACAGTTCCGTAACGTAAACGTAACGCAGCAGCTAGAAACGACATGTACATACATACTTACGCACATACCTTCACCTCAGCACAATGTTCTTAAAACCCGTCTGCTGCGACTGCCATTGTATTCATTTAAGAAAAAAAACTGCTTGTCTCGTTAAAAGAACAATTTTCACTTGTTTTTCAATATATATATTAAAAAATTAAAAAAAAAAAATAAAAGTAAGGAGGAAAAGCAATCTTAAAACTTAAAAAATAAAAGCCTGACGGAATGACGTTCTGCCTGCCTGAATAGCTTTTGCTACGCTTTTCCTTTGGTTGCTGTTGTTGTGAAATGTGAAAGAAAAGCAAACCTTTTGAAAGCATTATAGTCTGTCAAATAAGCTAAAATGCTGTTGTGTTATGTCCTTCTACACTCTGATAATATGCGTATGTATATTTATGGAATCGCTTAAAAATGGGTGTGAATGGGCACATTTCTAACATGTTGAAATATTTCAAAGATTATTTTTTTTAATGAACAAAGAATATTCATGCTTTAATTTTATTTATTAATTTATGCATTAATGAAAAAGTTCATTAATAAAAAAAATATCCCACGTCTTTGAAGGAAAATAACGTTTTTATTAAAGGCAAATTTGGAGTCCTGCATTGATATTATCAACTGTCTGATTGTGCAGAATATGTACACATATTTTAAGAACGTTATTTGGCAAAAGGCATTTGCTTAAGGGTAAGGAAAAATGTAGGCATACTCTAAAGCACACTCTAAATCAATTGATGTACTAAAAAGCAGGTCAGGACCAATATTTTTATGAATTACAAACTTCTCGACAAACCTAGGATATGTTACTTACACAGCCATCGAAAATACAGCTCACTTTGGCCTCTCGGTGGTCCCTTTGTGATACCTCGCCCCAAGGACCATCCTACAGAGCAGTTTCTTAGCAGTTGTGCGTCACTGCAGATTTCAACCAATTAGTTTCCTAAAAAAGAGAAAAAGAAATTTTAGTTAAATTTTAAATATATCATTCAAACAGACAAACACTGGCTTTCCCATATATCTGTCCTGAATTCCAGTATAATAACTCAAAACCTGTTTCCTCTTCCTTCTCGTCATGACAACTTCTGCAGTAGTCATTGAGTTCTAGAACCATTCTGTTCGTATGTGTACCTACCGGCCAATGCTCAGTTATCAACGAGATCACAATTCTTATCTGCTCCTTATTGAATCTCAGGACAGTGCATATCCTCACTTCATTATAGCCGAGACATAAACCCTGGCTAAGGAGCAGGTGGATTTATAAGTCCACCCCAACTTTGCGAGTCTATAAAATTAGCGCTGAATAAATGACTTACAGTGAGCCAATTGAAAGCCAAGATATTGAGTTATAAATCTGTCACCCAGATGATTGTCTCGTTTGGCAAGCTGTTAGTGTTGCTAGAAAAGTTTTCTGGAAGAATGCTAAATGGACAAAAATGCTAAATGCGAAAACAAAGAATGCCAAAGAACAACTTTTTTAACATTTTATACAAACGCTTTATTTCAATCTTTTGTACTATGTATTGTATTTAAATACTATTATACACTAGCTGTTTGGTCCCGGCGCTGCTCGGGATATTATAAATAAAAACTAAAAATGAAATACTGGAGAATTTTGTTAATAACTTGACCCCAGCGCTATTTACCATCAATAAAAAAAATTTAAATATCACGACAACAGCGCCACCTATCGAAAATTTTTTTATAAACCATCAGTGAAAGTAGACCTTCCAACGCATGTACTCGTCAGGAAATCGGTTTTTTTTTTTTTTTTTTTTTTTATTTCTTTATTGAATTACTATCACAACAAGAATAGATCTTATAAATTAGAGTGATAGTTAGTAACATTTGTTATATAAACATGAAGTAGATATCATT
The DNA here is from genome assembly GCA_963931875.1 of Pollenia griseotomentosa. Taxonomy (NCBI): domain Eukaryota; kingdom Metazoa; phylum Arthropoda; class Insecta; order Diptera; family Polleniidae; genus Pollenia; species Pollenia griseotomentosa. The sequence continues at coordinate 142,272,977 of OZ007560.1, read as the reverse complement.
TGAATATAATAAATTTAATCATAAAAATTAACATAAACTAACATAACACAGTTAACATTAGACATACATATTTAGATTCAAAATAATTTTAAAAGTTCCTTTTTGAAAAGTAATGCGTTGCTTTGTACTTGGATATATGATGGTAAGTCGTTCCAAAGACACGTTGTGTAATTTAAAAATTGTCTTGTAGACATTAGATATTTGTATTTTTGTGATCTCAAGTTTTTTCCACGTGGTGATTGTGCAAAAATAATTTTGTTGAAAAGATATTTTGGGTTCTTCAGGTATATAATATTATGCATCATTATAAGGCTTTTATATTTTAGTAAATTTTTAAAACTTATATTATGTAATTGGTATGAATGTGATGATATACTATCTCGTCGAGTTATAAAATCACGAACATAGGAACACTTATTTTTATATATATAGATATACACATTAGGGATAAAACCTTTTAACAATTTTTTAAAATATCAAAATTAGCATATCACAGTCCGATAGAGCATAAAAAACTCTAAGGGAACGTTTATTTATTTTTTCGCTACTGCCAAAAAAGCTCACACACCAACCGCGATGAAGTTTTGAAAATTTTTAATTTTATTTTTGGTTAAGAAAAATTAATAATATGTTTATTTCAAACAAAAAATAGCACAAGTATGAAATTTCATTAATATTTAGAGATGGTAAGAGATTTTTCGGCAAACCAAAACGTATCTTTAACCTTTTTCAACGAAAAAAAATTAAAAATAAATAAAAAACAGCGTATAAAATTATAAACATTCAATATAAGTTTAGAAAAACCAATTGGTGCGTGAACTTTGTTGAGAAAATTACAAAAGATTATAATTTTCGTGGTTACTAGGACATGGCTGACCTCATGGTACTATGCCAACAAATTAGTTATACCCCTAATACACATATGCCAATAAGTATTTAATTCATAGCTATATGTACAGATTTTCTTAATCTATATCTATGCTTCTATGCTAATATTTTAAAGCTGAAAAGTTTGTGTGTTTTTAAGAGGTAATCTACGGAACTGCCGGTCCGATTTTAAAAATTACTTCAACAAAATGAAGAATGGAACCTCCTAACGGGCATAAGCTATATAAGGTCCCACTAAATAGCTTAGAATAGGGTCCAGGGGAGCTAAACCTCCTTCCTATTCTAACGTCATTCATATCTCCAAAACTAAAAGAGACAGAAAAATATGTAATCGTTTAGAAAAATAAGCGGACAGGTGTCAGGTACTTTTTTGAAATTCGGCCCTTTTGAGAGTAAGCGGGTAAAACCTTAATTTTGATCCGTTTTTCTCACCCCGTCTTCAAGCCAATAAACGTAAAAATAAACACTATACCACGTTCGAAACTTATCTAAAAAATACAAATTCAAATTCGGTACTTTTTTGAAATTGCGACGTTGAAGGGGTGAAATTCGTGGTACTTTGGTACTTTTTTACAAAGTATTTTCTCCATTCTTTGGCTTATACATACAGATTAAAAGGCCTCCTACTACAATATTGAAATTTTTGATACTTCAATGGGCAGAAAAAAATAATAAAAAGGGGAAATACGGAAAATTAGTACTCTTTTGATCTTTAACTGGCACTTTTTGAATTTCCATTTTTATTGGACTAAAAACATAAAATTAAAAATACAAGTTTCTGAGTGAACGAGAATCTTTAAAAGGATCCATTTGGTACTTTTTCGTTCTTTAGATGGTATCTTTTTGTACTTTTTTAATTGTCATTAGTATTGGACCTAGAAACATAAAGTTAAACATACAATGTCCTGAGTGAACCAGTAGCCCGTTTCTGTATATCTCACATCGTAAAACTCTTCGCATGAAACGTGTGAATTGCAACAAAAATAGTGTGAAATGAAACAAAAAATGGTTTTTCTCACACAAGTGTTTCTGTATCTTTTTTTTGCGAGAATTATCTGTCATTTAAATAATTTTCCAGCAATTATTGGAAGGATGCGAGAAAAAGTGTTTCTATAACAATATTTTGCGAAAAGTTTCTTTCAAGAACTGTCAAAATAAGTCACATTTGAAATTGGTGGCGAGAAAAACAAAATGTAGATATTTTGAATTTAAAATATGTTTATATACTATTTTTTTAAATAAATAAAAAAATAGAAGGAATATAAATGATAAATGCATAATTTATATGATGAAAATAAACAAAAAACAATTGTTATATTTTGTAAGTTTAAATTTTTGTTAGCCTTTTCTTGTTTTGGTTTTAATCAGTGCTGCCAGATAAATTTGTCAATTCCTGAGAAAAAAATAAAAAAGATCGTCTTTTTTGTTTTAAAAATCGTGCAATTTAAAATCAATTTTAAACAAATTTGTTTCGACTTTTATTAAAAAATAATCAAACAAAAACATAGTTAAAGTTCATGGGTATTTAATAATTATTATTTAATAATTGAGATATAAATCTTTAATTTACCTATTCCTATAATCTTTTTCTTTTTTACCTGAAATAGACTTAGTAGAATACCTTGTAGTTAAAATTAAAAAAATCGGTTCATAAATAAACGGGTTAAAGACCCAGTAAAATCTTCGCCTACATGTTCGCCTATATGTTAAGTAATCAGAAACACATAAAAGCACTACATACAATTCTACTAAAAAACTAATGAATTTTACAAGGGTTGTGCCAAAAAGAACAAATTCAAAAGTAAGTCATTTTTTTATCTTAATACATCCAGAAAAAAGTAGTTATCGAAGTTCTTATGGAAGAAAGCTACTTAATAACGAGTGAAAGAAGCTATCCATTTTGAAAAAGTTTTTACTGGGAGACAAACAAATTTCTTTCTTGCCGGAAAGTTTGGCACAAAAGTGTACATATAAGATAAGAATATCAAATATCAATCATATTTTGTATATGTATATAAGAAGTATTAAATGTTCAAAATAAGCCAAGTCGGTCAATTACTTTCCCTCGAAATTTTGCTTTTGCCGATACATTTTTTAGGGAAGAAACAAACAATTTCGAGGACAATTTTCACAATAGGGATAAATATAAAAATTTAAGCAGCCTTATTTCTAAAGATATCTTTTTTTTCTAATAAACAAACATATAAAAATATTTACAATTATCTTATTTCGAAGACTAAGGGGCTTATAGTGTAAAACGCAACGCCAACAATTTCATTAAAAGCAAAAATAAAATCAAAAATATTTTATAAATTTGTTGTTGCTTTCTACAGACATTCATATTATTTTTTTTTTTTCAATTTTCAACGCCACAAAATAGAAGTGTTTGAAATTTAAAAATTCAAGATGAATTTCTATAGAAAGTAACAACAAAATTATAAAATATTTTTGATTTTGTTTTTGCTTTCATCACTTTGTTAATATCGGAACAAAAAATCGTCAAGATGACGATAACTCGTCAAATCTGGCAGCCCTGTTTTTATTATATTTATTTCTTTTGTTGACGTTTCGCTTTTATTTGACAATTAATTACTGGAAATATTCCAGTATAAACAGAATTTGTTGTGTCTGTTTTCGCATTCAAATACAGAAACACTTTTATCTCATAAATCGAGAAACGATGGAATTTTTTGTTTCACACTTCATGTAAGAAATTTTACGATGCGAGAAATACAGAAACGAGCTACAGAATCTGTAAGAGGGGCTTTTTGGTACTTTTTTGTTCTTTAACTGGTATTTATTGAATTTCTGTTAATATTGGACCTAGAAGTATTAATTTAAACATGCAATGTCCTGAGTGAATACAAATCTGAAAGAGGGGGTTTTTGGTCATTTTAACTGGTACTTTTTTAATTTCCGTTAATATTGGACCTAGAAACAACAAATTAAACATGCAAGGTCCTGAGTGAATGAGAATCGATAAGAGGTTTTTTTTTGGTACTTTGTATTTCTTAAACTGGTACTAACTTCGGATAGGGTTAAGGGCTGCAAAACCTCCTATATTTAGAATATATTAATTATCCAAGCAATAGTTTCCGTACTCAAAAAAAAGAGCCATTTTTCATTCTGCCTTCAGTCAATCTCTCTGCTCGACCGTCCCCTGACCTATTGTAAAAGTGACCAAGAGGGAACATACGTAGAATTACTGCCACTCCGAAATATTGATGAAATTTTAGTAGATAGATCGCGTAAAAATTACACAGACTTTATGTTTTTCAAAGCTAGGAATATAAGGGCAGTTTCGATATTGATGAGATTTAAAACTTATGTAGATCGATCTACACACAATGAAACGCACAGGTTTAATATTTATTTTAAGTAAATCAAAAATTCATTCTGGGCTGTCAATAACAAGGAACGGCTAGTAACAATAAAATAAAGATTAACTTCCAAATTATTAAAATTTGAGATATTCCAAAGTTTTTGAGATAATCCAAAGTTATTTTTTTAAATCAACGAATTAAAGATCTTAATGTTTTATTGCATGCGACATTTTATGAACATTTTGCGCCCAACAAGACATAGATTTGTACAAAAATGACAAAGCTACAGTAAATTAACGGACATAGAAATTCAATAGTTTTAAGCTATTTTTAAAACCTTTTCTTTAGCTTCACTTCGGAAAATCAAATCTTGTAACGTTAATTTAACCGCCTTATACTCAATGCAAATGGATGAAACTTTGCAGGCATACATATTCCCGATGACAATACACGAATACATGGGCGTAGCCAGGATAAAATCTAGGGGGGCAAATTTTGTTTTTTTGGTAAAATGCTTTTTTGACAGCCTTTTACTCAAAGCAAATGGATGAAACTTTGCAGGAATACATATTCCCGATAACAATACACGAATTCATGGGCGTAGCCAGGATAAAATCAAGGGGGGGGCCACAATTTTTAAAACCTTTTCTTTAGCTTCACTTCGGAAAATCAAATCTTGTAACGTTAATTTAACCGCCTTATACTCAATGCAAATGGATGAAACTTTGCAGGCATACATATTCCCGATGACAATACACGAAGACATGGGCGTAACCAAGATAAAATCTAGGGGGGGGGAACAGGCAAAAAAATTTTTTCTTTGGTAAAATGCTTTTTTGACCGCCTTTTACTCAATGAAAATGGATGAAACTTTGCAGGCATACATATTCCCGATGACAGTACACGAATACATGGGCGAAGCCAGGATAAAATCTAGGGGGGTTGGGCAAAATTTTTAAAACCTTTTCTTTAGCTTCACTTCGGAAAATCAAATCTTGTAACGTTAATTTAACCGCCTTATACTCAATGCAAATGGGCGTAGCCAGGATAAAATCTAGGGGGGGGGAGGAGGCAACAATTTTTTGACCGCCTTTTACTCGATGCAAATGGATAAAACTTTGCAGGCATACATATTCCCGATGACAGTACACGAATACATGGGCGTAGCCAGGATAAAATCTAGGGGGGTGGGCAAAATTTTTTAAAAATGTTCTTTTTTAAGAAAAGCGTTTCTTAAAAAAAAATTTTTTTAAATGTTCTTATTAATATTTATTGTTACTAAAAATTTTGCTTTGTTTATTTATTTGTTGTGTTTTTCTTTGATTTGATACAAATCGAAAAGTGGGTTAATTCAATTAATCTTATGTCAATTTGTCATTTTTGCACCGATCTGGATCCTATTGGGCACAAAATGTTCGTATTGAAATAGGCTAACGTCGTAAGTGATAAAAAAAAATAATTTGAAAAGAGCAAAATTGCAAAAAATCATCAAATATATAATGAAGTTTGAAATTTTGTCCACTATAACTCTGCCATTTATTGACTCATCTTCACAAACGACCAATGGCTATTTTATAAATTTTATAACCTTTCACTACAAGGAAAGAAATACATAATCCGTTTATAATTTTTGAAGATTAATGCATTTCAGTCACATCATCTTTTTTAAAAACACAAATAACGGTTATTTTGGAATATCTCGAAAACTATTCTACTTTGGACAATTCTGACTTCATATTCGGATTTAACGGACAATTTTACAAAAAGATTGGGTGTCAGATTCATTTGTTTAAAAAACCCGTCAAGAAGTGTAATTGTGTTGTGGTTATTTTATTGAACTTTTTATGGTTTTTATTCCAAATCAGGCTAAAGTTCATTAATTTTAATTTTCATTTTAATTTTTATTTAATTATTTTTATGAAAATTTATAAAATTAATTAAAATTTATTGTTAATTTTTCATTCTTGACTGACCGGGGAATTGAATTCACGTTTACGGACAGGTTGATTTGACATGTTTCGGTATTAACCACACTATATTTTCAGTAATCGTTGCCGTTTAACACTCACCGCCATTGACGACAGCTGGCAGTATTTTTACGTTGCTGGATTGAAATTTGTTTTTTTTTCCTTTTTTTTTTAATGATTATCTATTTTAATTGATTAACATGTTCTTCCTTACTTCTGTTTTTCATACTTATTGGCAAGAATTCTGCTTGAAGTCCAAAGTAAATTTTTCTGTCTTTTGTCTTTGTTTTTCTCGTTAACATTTTTCAACGCAATTTGAAGGACAAATGTTAACATAGAGCTTGTGCCTAAGCTGTTAACAATACCTAGTATTATGGTTATTTTATTACACTGTTTATGGTTTTTAATAATAATAAAAAGTTAAGCGTTAAAAATTCAATTAAAAACTTAATTTTTATAAGAAGTTGTTAATTGAGGCTAATATTTCATGTTTGTCATCACTGTGATATTTTTCAGGAGATTTTATTTGACTAACAGCCTGTTCATCGATTTCGAACGTTAACGTTCGCATAAAAAATTACATTTAAAACAAAAACAAATTTAAGAATTTTGTTTATGTTTTAAAAATAATTTTCTATGTGAACGTTGACGTTCGAAATCGTTTAACAGGCAATTAATGTTTAATGCTTTGAAATTTCAAAAGAAGAATAGTAAAAATGTACAATATGATCAGGTATTTTGTAAGTGGATTAGCATTCATTTTCGAGGGCCCTGGTAGCAACATAAGTGTTTCTTTCGAATGGTTTGCAATCTCATTTAAATATATCCGAAATTCGTTAGTAAACCTTAACGTCGTATATATATATACCCATTAGGTAAGCAATGGCAGCCTTGCTATCAATAAATATTCTGAGTGTCCCGGTTGCGGGTTCGATTCCCGCCAGAGATTCGGGTTTCCTGCAGACAAGCGAAGAGCTTCGCTGGATTAGCTTAGGGAATTTAAAAAAAAATAATAAAATATAATAAAATAAATAATAGAACTAAATCCAAGTACATCTATTGATAGTCTTAGAGCGGAGATTTCCGCCCTCAGGATACTACAATCATACGGCAGCTCTAAGATATACATAAATATTTAATTTTTAAAGTCGTTAAAACACAATAAATAATAATGATTTCATTACAAAAATAAATAAATATATTTTGAAAATGACCCCTAATATCCTTTTCAATTGGCTTAATTTCAGTTTTGTGTAGTCTCTTAACATAAAAAAAAAAAACAAAAAAAATATTTTCTATATCCTTAAACATAAACACACACACATGTATTAATATACATACATTAGTATACATAAATATGTACATATTTTTTATTGTACTCGTATCAAATACATACAGAACATTATCTTGGCGTCTCATTTCCTAATTATGAGGGAAACCCAAAAATTGTGTCATTTTTTGAGTAATTTATAGCTGTTGGAAATATGTCAAATATTTATGTATTATTTCTAATACATAGAAAATGTTGTTTATATTTATTTGTTTTTTGTTGGTTTTTTTTCTTCGTGTTTATTTTAATTTTAGATTTTGCCACTTTTTTTCTGCCTTCACTCTGCTCACAACCAACAATCTCTTGCTGGCCTTTAAATATTGGCCAGCAAATTCTTAAGGTCTCCCTCATTCAGACTTTTTTGTTGAACTATTATTTTAGTCGTTGTTGTTGTACGATTATTGGAAGTTTAAATGTGTTGAAAAGTCTTGTTTTGGTTTAATATTATTTCTGATTTTGTTTCTTGTCTGGTTGGGGGTTTTATAAGAAATAAATTTGTGGAAACTCCTTTTGTACTCGTATATACATATCGTTAGTTAAAATGCAAAAAGACGTAACTAACAAAAAGTTCAAATCGAGATTTTGATTGATTATTGTGAATGCAATTTAACTATGTCATGCGAAAACTCTTGACACTTCTGCTATAACAAAAAAAAAAACACAAGTGTGTTCATTTGATAAATGCAAAAGTTAAGCCTTTTTTGCATTTTTGCTAACGATAAGCATGTGTGTGGCATGTACCTTAGGGTGGAGAGTTTTTTTTTTTTTTTTGTTGCGAATTTCAGTTGCGAATAGCACAACAACAGTGCATTTTATTCCCAAAGATATTGGAAAAATATGAATAAAACTCGGACCTACTTTTTGCCCTCTAGCACAACATCAATATTTTGAAAATGAAATCAAAACGATCAATTTGTCATACCAATCCTATGATGCAACATATAACATTTTTTATAGTTGTATGTTGTTAACCCCACTGTATTCAGCGTACCCGAATAAGGTTAAAACGCCAATGTGCCCCGCTTGTCAGTTTTTTCAACTATCACAGTGTAATAAAATAATAAAATTTTAAATGGTTTATTTAAACTAGTGTTCGCCTAATGGTCAAAAGAAAATATATTACATCTAAGTATTAGACCTGTCACAGAAATCAATAACGATCGAAAGAGGAAGGGTTTTCGTATCTTGCTTCACATAAAACGAAATCACTTTCGATTGGAATTAATTTCTGTGACAGGCCTGGATATATGAATTTACATGTTTCGAGCATTTATTTTTTCCGTCTTTGTGGATCGGTTTGGCGAGGGACCAACCTCCGATTTATTTTTTATCTTCTACGTGAGTTAATTTGTAAGTTCAATATATAAAAAAATCAGAACATATCAATTGAAAAACAAAAAAGTATCAAAAAGTCTCCTTTATAGATTGTCATCCACTCAGGATATTGCATGTTTAATTTTATGTTTCTATGTCTAATATGAACGAAAATTAATCAAAGTACCAGGTGTAGAACGAAAAGGTACCAAAAAGCTTACTCTTATTCATTCTTATTCACTCAGGACCATGCATGTGTATTTTTATCTTTGTAGGTTAAATATTAACAAAAATTCAAAAAGCACCAGATGAAAAATAAAAAGTACCCACATTTTTAGACTTATAGGTTCTCAATCACTCAGTAACCTGCAACTATACTATCCTATACTATATTATAGCAAATTTAAAAATTATCCCATGAAGCACGGAAAACAAACGGTTGACAAACAAAGGAAGAAAGCGTTCTGAACTGTTTTGCCAGTGCCGATTTATACATAAGATTTATATAGTCGAAATATTCGGAAACCGGTTTCTGAAAAATGTCGAGTAATCGACCACCCTATTTTTTTTTTTTTATTAATTGATAAGTGAAAAAAAACAAATTTTTTATTTATGTATTCTACATATCGTTACCTAAAACGCAAAACGCCCTATCTAACATTTTGAAAATTTTACAGGAGAAGCCAATTACTATTCAAAATGTTAATTGATAAATTGCCTAGAACTACTTATAATTTATTTTTTTTCTATTTTTCTTGTAAAACCTACCAGTTGTTTTGACAATTGACAATGTTGCATATTATGCAAACTGTTAGAAAGGTCTTTAACCCTAAAAAGATAATCATATCATGACAAACGTTAAAGATAATCATACGTAAAAATAACGCATTATTTTAACCTGCTATATGGTTGTATTAATTGATTAATTAAGAAAAAACTTATATGAATTTTATTTTTACATTTTTTAAAATACAAATACAAAATTTAAAACATGTTTATATATGAAATGTCTGAAGCGCACAGCAACTTATTCAAGCTTAATAAAAAGATATAGCAATATTTCGAAAGTGCGTGCGTAAAATTTACGCAGATTATCTTTCTAGGGTTAAGCGTGTATCCATATAATCTTTTGTAGATAGGGCCGTTTGTTTTTTGTTAATAAAAGCGCTAATTTTGGTTGAAAGATTCCAAAATTTATTGTGGACATTGATGTTGATGCAATTCATCAGATTTCATGAAAAAGTCGATTTTTTTTTTGTTAGTTAGGGCCTTTTTCGTTTTAGGTAACGATATGTGTTAGTAGCAAATTTGAACGCTTATAAGTCTGAAATTATTGAACAGATTTTAATAAAATATATATTGTGCACTTCTGTGATTAATTATCTCTCAAATGGTGTATATTTTGTTCAAATCGGTTGACATACAGAGGAGGATAGTATTCTTAGCTATTTTTCCTTTGCCGATTGATATAAAGATTAAAATTTTTTTCTTCTAGTTTTTAATAACTTTAAAATAAAAACAAAGCTCAGGTAATTTAAAAATATTTCATTTTTATAACGTTGTTTTTTTAAATTAAGTTAACTGATCGGATGCAATTAAAAGAATCTACTTCAAAGCAAATGCTTTTCGGATCTTTTCTTTTCTTTCCTTTTATTTATTTTTTTAGATTCATTACGAAAAGTTTTCGTCTACACATGATTCATTTTAAAGACTTTTATTTCCGTCTACATTATTCATTTCTAACACCCACTACTCTTCTATTTTGTTTAATGTCTTAGTTTGTGAGTGTCAAAATTTAAATTCCTCTGAAGTCTCTTACAAAATCATTCAGCACTTTGCTTAACATTTTAATATAATCAAATAGTTTAAAAATGTACTTGCTTAACCCGGTGCGCTTCGCTACTTTTATTGAAATAAAATAAGTAAAATTTTTTTATAACAGGCTCTCGTGTATTGTTACAAAGCAACTTGTACCAAATTTATGTTGTCCTTGGATGGGAGGTTTCACGTCCACTTGTTAGGCGCGGGCTAATCAGGAAAATGCTGTCATATTTCAATCGGTTCAGCAGGAGACAATATAGAAGAAACATACAAGCAAACGCATTTTCATTTTACATATATTGAAGTGTAAATGTACATTAGGGCTGATTGATATGTATGAAAGAAAAAAAAAAAATGAATAAATCGTATAGAAAATTCTCCGAAGAAACAATGAGTCTAAAATAAAATATTAATTTGCGCCTCTGGACTTGGAAAATCTATTTTTTCAAACATTTATTTTTTTGACAAAGGCATGCATATACATTTTCAAGTCGAGAGCCGTGGATTAGGATTTTATTTTAGACCCACGGTTTCTTCGGAGAATTTTTATAGAATTTTATGTAGATTACGTTTTTGCTGTACGATTTAAAAAAAAAATCGACTCGCCCTAATATACTTACATACTTACACGTTTCGTTTAAAGTACTTAAAAACTTAAATGCTGAACTTTTACTACCAGTTTAATATTACAGAACAAAAATGATTAATTTTGTTACTAAAACATTTTTGCAGAATGCTGACTGAACAGGGACACGGCATTATAGTTGAGAATATTACGACAACAGAGTTAGTTCAGCAAAAAAAGTACATTGCATTTTCAAAGTACTTCAAAAGGAACATTTTTTGACAAACATGCTGACAATTTTGCCTTGGTTTCCATTCTTCTCTAATTTTCGCACTTAAAGAAGGGGGCAAAATATACATATTCAAAAATATGTATTAAATTCACATACAATTAAAGGCTGTTTTACACTGTTATGCAAGTCTTACGTGTTTTGACTAAAAAGGCATTTCTGATCTAATTTTTGTTTAAAAATTTTCAAAAAACATTAACAACTTATCATGGCAGGGTTGTATTTTCGCAAGTAGTCATAAAAACTAAATTATGTTTACACTTATCAAATATTCCTTTTAACAATCTTCGTTAATACACAAAATTTTATTGCTGAAAAAAATCGTCGTAGAATGTCAATAGTTTAATAGATAACCGCTTTTCGATGTAGCAAATTTTGTGCAATATCAAACAAATCGCTTATTAACTTCATTAGTGTCTACACCAGGCTAACCAACCACAAATATGCAACTGAATGCTTTTCCGTGTGCGATCGATGGAGGCAAAAAGGATATATTCATCTGTTTTGGAGATTTTAATGAATTTTGACATTGATTTATTAGTGCATATTTTTCTCTTTGCAGCATTTTCCATCTTTTTGAAGCAGTTTTTGAGACTTGCTAATATTTTTTAATGATGGAAATTTACAGCAATAGAAATGTACACTTTTTCTACTTTGTATTAGGCATTTTTTAAATCTCAGTTTTGCAAGGGTCGACATTAGGTTAAGATCGTACGTTTTTTTTTAGAACAAACGATATATTTTGTGTTAGGTTAGGTTAAGAAGGCTTATGCAGCCAAAGGCACACCTCCACTCGGAGGCCAATGCGGTCTATTGTGAACTCCAGTAATATAAAGGTAGAATAAAGAGAGAAGAAAGAGAGAAGAAAAAAAGAAAAGGAATTTATAAATGGAGTTAATATAGATAGTAGACACTATGTAGAACAGAACTCTCCATACAGGCCTCTCATAAGAAATAGCCGCCATTTTTACCTGACAAACCCTAGAAGATCGGCTGGATTACATCCGATGAAACTCCCAAGTAACCCGTAAAATCTCTCGCCTATCCTAGCCATTTCTGCTTGAGGCTCTGCATCCTAAGACAGTGGCACAGTACATGCTCAATCGTCTTTAGTTCCTTAGCATCCTTGCATGATCTGCAGAATTTCGTTATGTTATGGGGCTTTTACGAGTAATTGAAAGATTACACGTAACAACCCTAATAGATCAATGACCCGTCGAAAACCCTATAAGAGCCCTAAGACCACTTCTATCAAAGGCTAATAGAACCTTGGTTTCCCTCGCATCCAATCCGGGCCACAGCACTTCTTAGTAGTGTCATAAGGGGGTTTTACTCCGCCGTCGCTTACCTCTAAGTCCGAATTCGAACATTGTCTCGCGAGCTCATTCGCCACCCCATTAACATCCAGTGTACGGGTACCCAACACAGCCTTACTGTGAATAGCCCCATTAGCTCCCTTAGAGCATTCTTACACCGTGCGACCAGGCAAGATCGCACCATATAACCTGTCAATGCTCTAAGTATAGCCTGACTATCGACGCAAATTGTCACCACAGACCCCCGAAATGTAACCCAGTACCACCTCCGTCGCCCTGCAGATCGCTAGGACTTCAGCCTCGAAGACACTGCACACCTTCGGTAGTCTAAATGAACTTTTCACGTCAGTTTCAGCAATGTAAGCTCCGGCACCAGTGCCAGTGTCTATCTTGGACCCATTCGTTAACAAACAGTCAAACAGCCATTTGGATTCACGCTAACCTTCCCTATTCGCGAACTACACAGGTGGTGTTACACCGAAGTCTAAGGTCATAGTCCAATGATCCGAAATTCCCTCAAGAATGCTACCCTGATCAAGCAGACCCACTTCGTACAAGTATGTTTCTAGTTACAACTATATTTTTCAGCAAAAACTTTATATAGTTCTCAAGAAAAAGAGTGTGTTTTGAATAACGATAAAATTTAACTAAATGAACGGCCATATGTTAAGCCAAAGCAGGTGGTTATTAAACAAATTTGTTGGTCCGAATTTTCCAATTTCATACCTAAGCAAAACATTAAAAAAATTAAAGTATTTGCATTTCAGCTGATGTGAAATATTCCATCCCATCTTTTGTATATCAATCGAATCAATCAATGTCCAAATCAATCCAAGGATGTCCATCCATCGGGCTGATTGTTCATCTAAACTTTGTGCGAAAAGTACAGGTCGCCAAATTCTGGAGATAATTTGATAAAACTTGGTACTTTTCATTTGTCATTAGGACAAAGCCTCTGTAAATGATAAGGGTCGGCCTATAATTTCATGTAGCCGTTATTCAAACTTTTTTCAAAATATAAACTTTGTAACCATAAGCCTAGTTATGTTCGTATATAGATTAAATTCGAAAATTTTTCGGTTAATACTGTGGTGTAGGGTATCAGGTATCACTCGTCCAGGTTTGACCGAATATAACTACTTTTTTGCTTGTTTACTATACTTGGGCAAATGCTGTTAATCCATTTTTGTTTTTAAGGGTATATTTTTATCAATATTTAGGGAATATTTTAAAGTTTATAGTATATTTAATGCTCATAAAACAGTTTTTTAAGCATATTTCCAATCATCCTGCTCATAACTTAACAGTCGCGATTTTTTTCTTCGCTAAATATTGTGTAAGAAAATGTATTTCTGATTCGTCAGAAATTTACCGCTTGCGATAAAATAATCTTTTTTTTTTTTAATTTAAGAATTACATCAAAACACATCTCAGTTTTGCAATGGTCTGGTCAGGATCAGGTTAAGATCGTAGTTCCTGCGGAATGAACATGGATTTTGTGTTATGACACTATTGTTTTTTTGATTTATGATACAATCTAAGTAATAAGCGAATAGGTTAATTTAAAAAGTGGTTACGTGTGTCAGTTGTTTAGTATGACCATAGCGTTAGTTGAGAATAAACCATTTAAAGCCTGCTTCATTTTGTAACAAATAGCCCAGCTAGATATTAAATTCCTCCAAAAAGTAGGCAACGAATTACAGTTTATATACAGAAGAGTAACTTATGCAATAAAAAAATATTCTCAAAATTAAAGATGAAATTTAAATGTTAATTGTGACTGATCATAATTATTGCCTTTTGTTTTTCCTTAATTTAATAGAATTTTTGTGTGCTCCTTCAATCTGTTGTCAAAGGACATTACAACTAAAACTGTTTATCTACGAAAATTAAATTTTAAAAAGTAAAAAAATGCCTTAGCATATTTCACAAGATCAATAGTAATTTACATAAATTACTTACACCAATTGAATGTTAAAATGTATAAATGAATAAATATGATACGCTATTATTCAATTATTTGATTTCCTTTTCAAGTTGTCTGTTTCTCTGGTAGATGTTTGTTCGTTGGCATCTTTGCCAAGTAAACAATATTTCGTTTTCTATTTCATGGCATCACAAACATTCACTTTATTTTTAAGCATCTAGAGCACGTTTTATATTTTTATATTGATTTCAATTATCAGAGATTTGCTAGTGATTTTTATTTTGCTCTTTTTTTTTATTCAGGTGACACATAATACAAACACTCACGGTTGTTTCTGCATTGACTTCTTCGTTTCTTTCCCTGTTAAAATATGTTTGTGAATATTTTTTTTGTACTCTACAAGTACTTTTGATGACTTCTATTTTTTTTTAATTTTACTAAGGATTTTTGGCGCTTATTGTTATCAACACTGTAAATATGGCAAATGTTTATAAAACAAACAACAACGTCAGGAAATTTTTTTAATAATTTTGACAAGAAAATGGAAATGGAAGGAAAAAAGGCTGCCTAAAATTCTCTCTTTAAATCCTACAAGGCGCATGTTTACATCTCCTGAGATTTGGAAAATTATAATAAAACCATATCTTTGGAAGATAAATGGTTTTCTCTTTAATGACAACCCAACTCTTGAATGGATGCTGCTGGAGTTTAAGGTGACCATATGGAAAATCTACTTTATCATTACTAAATAAATATTAATAGCTGATTGAATAAATAATTGATTACGCCGTTAACCTTTGTGGTGGAAATGTTTGTTCTCGCAGCCAGGCTTGTCAGACTTGGGGACTTCATGTGAGCAAAAAGGAATAAGAAAGTTATTTGGGGATTGGGGATTTAAAAAAAAATTTGGGGATTTTTTTGGGGATTTTACACTTTTTTTTTTACTTACGCTTATTTTTCTTTGTTTCGTATATAAAGTATGAAAAAAGAAGCAAAACTTTTATCTTACTGTTATATAGTGTAAAGGGCCCTAATTAAGATTACCATTTTTGTTAAGTGTGTAAAAGGTTATTTATAAACTTGTTATTTTCCTTGAGTGAGTGCTTAAAAAAAGAATTTACAAATAGAAAAATCGTTAACAACACATACAATTTATGATTTTTTAAAGACAATTTTGAAGCAAATATGTATGTCTTCCTTAAAAATAAGTAAATATGAAAGACAATGTAATAAAGATTGGGGAAAAAATGCGAGGCTATTGGTGACTAGTTATGATGTATCGAAGTACTAAATAAATGACGGATATATGTATTTTAATTGTTGATTATAATGATGGCTTAAGCCGATTGAACAAGTTCCAAATTCTTATAAATTGGCTCATTCGTCTTCAAAAACAGCATATTGCTCTGCTTGTAATTCCTCACTGGAATCGCATAAAAAGGATTTTAAAAAACATGCCATTGCCAGTCGCTGCAAACAAAATAAAACGATTTTTTTGACTAACAATTTTTATTTTAGGATTTTTTGGGGATTTCTTATTTACATTTTTCTAACTTATTTTTAAAAAAAATTTTAAATTTGGTCAGAAAAAAAACAACAAAAAAATATTATATAACCTTAACAAGGGTTTTGTTTTTTGGGGATTTGGGGATTTTTGGCGATATTTTTTTAATTTTTTGGGGACAAGGAAAAAAAGTACCTGGCAGCCCTGCTCGCAGCCAAAACGAGGACAACTCATATGTATCTTTGCATCGGTCCTTTTGTGATATCCTGATCCAGTGACTTATGTTGCAGCTAGATTACTCTATACATAGAAAAAATAAATTTGATTTCAATTAAAAAATTTGTAATATTAATTAAAAAATTTATTAAATATGCACCAGTAAACAATTTATAGAATCAATTAAACGTTTAATTCACTTGATTAAATTTTTAATTAAAACTGATTTTATTTTTGATTATTGCTTTAATAGAAAAAAAATAGCGAGCATTTTTTCTGTGTAGGCAAAATATAATTAACATAACATAAAAAAATTAAAAGTATCAATTAAACGTTTAATTAATTTGCTTTAACGTTGTTTAACAAGTGAATTGATTAAACGTTTAATTCACTTAATAAAATTTTTAATTAAAATTAATTTAATTTTTGATTATTGCTTTATTTAAAAAAAGGGAGCATTCTTTCTGTGTAGGCATCACTGCAGCCTCCAACCATTTTGATTCCTTCCTGAAAAGAAAGATTGGCTTTAGTCCTATATAAGATATTTAGAACGTCTGAACAGGGCAATTCTGACCTCTGGCATCCCGAAAGTCCTCCAATGGAGGGAATTCCGGCCTCCCAGTTGCTCTATCCTAATATCCCTAAGACAGGGCTTTGGCAGAGAAAGTGAAGTACCATTTCTTTCTCCTCTTCATCCAGACAGATCCTGGAGTACTCATTGTAATTTAGGACCAGTCTAATTACGTGAGTCGCAATCAACCACAATCAAATGTCCAATTTTATGAAGATCGGTCCATAATTTATAATAGGCCCAATATAAAGCCCACTCTCGAAAAACACTTTAGTACTTCTAAAGCCGTAACGAATAATGCTAGTGTAATAAGTTTTGGTTTGTCGCAGTTTTATATGACCGCACTGTAAAATTTCGTGGGGATCGATCGATAATTTACCATATGCCTATGCCATATGTTTGTCATATGCCTGAAATATTTTTTCGGTGGAGGTTATCAAAGATTCGGCGTAGCCAATTAAGGCACTCGAATTCGAATTTGCATGATATTTACATTGTTTTTCTGACGTTTTTTTTTTTTTGCTTTTGAAAAACAAGAAGAATTAATATTCTTCACTACTTAAGGCCAAACGTTTTAAATATTTATATTTTTTTAAGCTGGTTACGCTAATTCCCAATCTCTTTATAAAATTTGTCTTTCTCTTTTAATGATTCTTTGTAATCATTCTTAATAATTTGAAATAAAAAATTCTCTTCAAAAAAAAAAAAATTATTATCTCCATCATCAATGAAATTTGTTGCATTAGTGTGAATTTTGTATTTTCGCCTTCATAAGTTTCCAATATTTTCAGAATGTTTTTATTATTATTATTATTATTGTTATATTCTCTCCATTTAAAAACTCCGACCAAATTATAACAATAAAAATGAGCAGAAAATGTTTCTCTAAATTTCTTTATAAAATTACCGCACATAATACAAATAAATACCAATAAACTTTGGAAAATCCAGCAAAAAAAGGGACAGAGGAGCAGAGAACAACAATAAAATAAATTTATTATATCTTTAGGAAAAAAAAAACCAAAACTCAAGTAGTTGGAAATTTACGAGACTGCGATGGGGTTGACATATAAAATTTCAACGCAAAATTTATAAATAAAACAAAACAAAAATAAAATAAAAAAATTTAAGTAAAAGAAAAACGTTCGAAAATCTAAAACATTTTACAAACAACTAAAAAAAGAAAAATAATTTTGTTGATAGCAAAACAGAAAAAGAAGAATTTGAAAATTGTAAAATGTTCCATTTTACCGTCGGCTTACGAAAACGTTCAATATTTATTACTGCCTGCCTCCAATGAAATCATCATGATATAAAATGTTGTTTCTAACTTTTATCGAGTGTTTTATTGTGCGTTATTGTTGGCATTGTTGTAAATTGCGAACATGTTGCTGCCATTATTAATAATTCCTTTGAAATCGCTTTTGTCATCATCATCATTATTGTTGTTGTTGATTATTACGACAATATTGAGAAAGTGTAAAATTCGTATTAGAACTAAACGTAAAAAAATACGCAAATAACGAAGATTTTTTAATTAAAAAAAAAAATTATAATAATAAATTTTATTTTGCGCGTTTGCAAATTTTTACATTGATTCTGTTTATTTAACGCTGACGATTTTTTGAAGAGATTCGCACAAGGAAAACAAAACCATCAAGAAAGTTTTCTATTTTATATTGATGTTTTAGTGGAATAAATATCAATTCACATTGCAGATACTTTACAAAGGTTTGTATTTAAAAACGAATGTAAAATTTATTTGGTTTTGCAATAAACTTTTAAAGAATTTTTACGCACTTATTTTTGTAAGGGCGTAAAGAACCAAACTAATATGGACTTTAATATATAATAAAAATATTATATGTAATAGAGTATCCACTCGATCGAATCGTTGTTCGATTAATCGAGGAAATTTTCTGCCATTATTTGATTGAATAATTAAAATAGCCAATTTCGAATAACGAATAATTCGAACAAGTTATGTCAATTAATCGATTAAATTTAATTTTTTAGAAAATTCTACTTTTTTAATGTAAAAATATTTTGTTTAGATTTCTAAAGCTAAAACTCAATTACATGTTGTTACCTTTTGCATTTATTTTCATTATTCATACTTTTAAATATATTTTAGAACATTTTTAGATTTGGGCTGTGTGACAAATTATGTAAACTGGTTTAAAAAACTGCAGTCGAAACCAAAATCTGTCAAACAAAAAACGAAAATTTGTGTACAACATTTCGCTTTTTGAGTTGTTTTGATAGCGACTATTAACATTTAATGAATCAGAAGTAAAAGCAAATCTTTTTTTTTTTTTGACCAATGACAAATGAAGAAGTGGAAGGAATGGCAGTTTTTCTATTTTGACTGCAGTTTTTCCTGATTCCTGAAAAAATCTGATTTTTGTCGTGAAATAGTAATAGTAATACATGTGTATATAAGTTATCAGCCAAGTTATGGAAACCGAATACACATGAACATGAAAATTATTTAAAAACTATCCTGTTTAAAAGTTTATAAAAAATCCTTTATATAAAAGTACATACGTTTAATTCTTATCTTTACAAGAACTTCTCTTAAAATACGGACAAACTACGGTGATTTTTAAAAAATACAACTAATGCCCAATTTTCAGGATAGTAATTAAATCTAAATTAAGTTAATTTTCATAAAAACTTAAATCGTATTTAAATACAGATTGATTTTTTGAGTTTTATTTGAAAAGTCTTATTTAAATAAGATAAAAGTATGGTAGCACTACTAAATACAAAAAAATATCATAAAAAGGTATAATTATTTACAAGGTGGTCTCAAAAAACAGCTGATTGTTATTGCTTTGCCTCTTGTTGTTGTATTGTCGTGATATTGCTAAAATATTACAACAGAAACTTAAGTTGAAATTAAGTGTACCACATCGGTGAATTAAGTTTGATTTAAGTATTTAGTGAAGAAGAAAATTTTGTATTTTAATCGATTTTAAACATAAATGTGTTTTAATATCAATCCCGAAAATTGGCCATAAGAATCTCCATTAACTTCAACTCCATTTCACTAGATTTTCAGGAATAATGATTGGTTTAAAATGTTTTTTATAACTGGCTGGCACTTCTCACATCTCTTCTTCTGTTTATTAATAAATAAAAGTATGAGTTCAAATAGTTTTTTCCCATTGGATAAAATTATTTGAACTCTTCGAGTTATTCGAGTAATTCGAACAATTTAAAATCTTTATTCGATTAATCGAGCAATTTTAAAATTAAAAAATCGATTAATTCCTTACTCGAACAAAACCAAAAGTCGAATAAATGGATACTCTAATAACACTATGGAACATTTTTGGGATTATTGTCTGGGGGGTGAGAAATTCCAAGTCAGGGTGATGGTACTAGGTCAGTATAGTAAAACCCTCAAAAGGTTTGGCGTTCGTATGTGTCAGTTTTTTTTTATGACATTTTAAATTTTTTCCTTATCTTGATGTTTTTTTGTTTAACATAACTCGAGAACCACTTGTCCGATTTTGCTAAAACAAACTCAAAAAAATTTAGAATTACAATTTCTTTAATCCGTTCATATAACGTTTTTCTTTATAATCAACAGTTTTGCCGGTAAAAATAAAATTGTGGAGAAAAAAAATATTTTTTTGCCTAAAAATAGGCAATATTTATTAAAATAAATTTTAATTTTTAGGCAAAAAAATATTTTTTTTCTCCACAAATTTATTTTTACCGGCAAAACTGTTGATTATAAAGAAAAACGTTATATGAACGGATTAAAGAAATTGTAATTCTAAATTTTTTTGAGTTTGTTTTAGCAAAATCGGACAAGTGGTTCTCGAGTTATGTTAAACAAAAAAACATCAAGATAAGGAAAAAATTTAAAATGTCATAAAAAAAAACTGACACATACGAACGCCAAACCTTTTGAGGGTTTTACTATACTGACCTAGTACCATCACCCTGACTTGGAATTTCGCACCCCCCAGATTGGCTGTTGTACTGTGTAAGTAGCAAGAAAGCCAAATGTGTGTATGCATGCATATTCTAAATTAAGGCATAAATAATTTAGTCATTAACGCACTTGTTGTTGATAGTTTGATTTTTCGCTATAATAATTCTATTTGCTCCAAAGTATCGCACACTAATGGGCATCTTCTCAACATATCGACAAACTTTCTGTTACTTAATGTCAACATAAATTTATTAGACCGATAAACTGTCCGTTAACGATTTTGGGTTTTTCAATAAACAGACAAAAAACATTGTTTTCAGTTGGCACCACCTCTCAAAATACAGGTAAAAGTTGGGAGTCAGCTGATTGAATTTATCTGTACGGCAAATAAAAGGAAAATAAATAATTGACAGATGAGTGCTGGTTAGCTTTGCGACAGAATAGAAGCAAATGAGACATTGAGAAAACCAAATTTCTTTAATGTGCAGTTTTTCGTTGGGGATAAATTTAAATAGGCACAACTCAAGTTTATCAAAATCGTGTTTCATACGAAAATTTAATTTGTCTTATTTTCTTCTTTTAATTTTCCTCTTTAACATTTGTGAAACAAAATTTGATTAAAAAATTGCAACCATGTTTTTGAAGCCGGTTTTCTGTCTCTCTTAAATTTTTTTTTATTTTTAAATTGTGCCCGTTTGTGTGCTATATATATCTTACTTTAAATTCGGATTATTATTTAAAATTTTCGCCAATTAATTTTCCTGGCCAAGCTTTATATTTGTCTTAGTTTTATATTCTTGGTGATATTTCTAGATCAAAGTAAATCCATTTATATTCCCTCCACCCCTAATGTTGAAAGCTAGTGTACTAAGATTATTATTCTATGTGAAACTTTTTATATATCACCTTAAGATCTCATAAAGTATAAGAAGTTCTTAGTGGACTTAGCCATGTCTGTCTGTCTGTCTTTTGAAAAAACGCGCACTTTCGAATAACTCAAAAGAAAAGAACCATATTGGAATGAAATTGTTTATGGTTTTCCTAAGCAGTTTGGGATAAAAATTCAGTACGATAATATTAACCAAAATGTGGAACAACCACACTAAAAAATTTATATCTTTGCTACAATAACTTACATAAATTAGTGACAGGATGCACCGATTTCTATTTAATTTTGAACGAGCTCGTTCCATATGACTGGAAATCATAATTCTAAATTTCAATAATTTACCATAGACCTCGTTAGAGTTCACCTTCGGAAATCACGTTTCAACGCCCCAATCCAAACTTTCCCATAATGAGCCTTGCATGAGGAAGAGTATCTCTCTGAGATTTTAGCTATAAACCACAGAGCCTACATTAACCCCGAAAGTATCACTTCAAAGAAGACATGGCTTCTGCAAGATAATCTTCCTAAGACGGAAAGCATTTCTTGGGGCAAGCAAACTATAGAGAGCCTCATCCAAAAGTCAGATAAATACCAAAGTACCGGGGGATACTGACTCCCATAGTGCCAGATGACAAAATTCTCTAGAAATCCGAAAACATCAATCATGCACCTAACATCCCAATAGATTTACAATGTCTCAGGAGGAAATATCGTCACAGCAGAAACTGTCATGCACCTTTAGCACGCTACCATATCTTGGTTCTGATGAACTTCGTGGAACTATAAAACGAAAAAAAAAAATTAATCTACCGATACGTCTCAACGGCTTTGCATATCAGTTATCGCATTGCAAGATATTTTTGCTCAATTTGTCACCTTTTGAAGCCCAGGGATAAAACGAACCTGATTTGCCCGGGAGGATACAACACCGAAAGGTGAAATATTCTTCAGATGATCCCTATCTACACCCCCGGGGTCACGGTGGAGGGTATTACAGATTAGGCACATCGAATATAGCAGTTTTATTTGTTAGATTTCAATTTATTTTTAAAAATAATGGAATAACATTCTTAAGGCCAAGTCACTTAGAATCCTATGTACTTTATACGTCGCTTTTGCAACTGAAAACTAAGTTGAAATACAGGTTTTCCTCTGAGCTTTGCCCCATATCGTACGTCTCTTTTAACGCAAAGTACTAAACTTGGGTATCTTTTAACGAACGCAAAGTTGTTACAAGCTTTCAATCAGTTTGTTTTTTGATTTGTGTTAATTAAATTTTGTGTGTTGTGTGTCAGCAAAAATAAAATAAAAAACAAAATGAAATAAGCAAACTGAAATTAAATAAACAAAATGGTCTAGGTCTTTATTAACTATCCGTCTTTAAAGTATTCATTGTGAGGCGTACCTCCATTGTTACGTCAGTATCAGTTGGAAAAAAGCGACGTATAAAGTGCAACGGATTCTATGTGTGACTTGTGACCTTTAATCAATTGCCAAATGTTTAATTATAGAAATTATGACAAATCGAGTTAAAATATTATACAAATTATAAAACTATTTTTTTATTATGCTCTCCACCCGAAGTAAACGCATTAAAATTATATATACAATGCCGTCATTCCGTTTCAAACACTAAGAAATATTCATCCAAGCTCACTTTCGAACGACTTATCAGAAGAGAACAGCTTTGGTGGCAAATTATTTAAAGTTTCTTTTAACCAGTTTGGTGAAGGGTATCCAAGAATCTGCAAAGCTGAAAAGAGTAACCTTACTTGTTTTTGTTATAGAAAAAAGTGCAGCACTAAAAAATCGTTATCAAAAAAAAATAATTAAAATAATGACCTACCTGTGTTTTGGAAGTAAATCAAATTCATATAAAAAAGTCTTTTGTAATTATAAAAGATCCTTAATTACAATGCACATATATATATATAAATTTAATTCCCATTTTCACAACATAGTAGGTAGGATTTTATCGGCCATATCAAGCCCTTACCGCAAAAAAGCTTAAGCGATATCATTTTCAATTTTCGTTTTTTTTAATATGAATTTATTGGCAACACTGGCATCATCTTCTATTTTGTCATGGCTACATAAGCTTCCTTTACGATTTCATAGCAAAAACAATTTTTGCTTAAGCGACAACCTTCATACATAATAACAATAAAATAATAAGAATAAAAAAGTGTTTACTTATTACAGGTAGGGAAAAAATATGGTTAAGCATGTTAACGGCAACTACACTTTGTTTATTGTAACAATATATTGTTGTCGTACACAACAAATTGTTATTTTTATTAAATATTAGCAATATTATAGTTACTGTAAACATATCAATGTTTATCGCAATTATAAATTTGAGTATTGTTGACTAAAAAATAAATATTTTTCTAACAACTATATAATAATAACTTTGAAAGCATTATTTATTACTCACAACCATAACATGATAAGATTCTATACGGGTAGTCATGGTATGCTTAAAAAGCAAACAGAATATGTTTACTCTAATAATAAATATTATGTTAGCGCCATTTGTAAAATAATTTTGAATCAGTTTTGTCGTTTGTTTTAAATATGCCCATGGAATTATTTGAATTATTTTTAGTGAGTGGTTAAACCAAGAATGATAGAAATAAAGATTACGACATCAGGCAGATATAAAATTTTTTTACTGCGCATGTAGGAACTGTGACGTCACACAGACTTCGTTCTCATTGGCTAATAATTTTAAGCTTTTAGACTGTTATGTTTATGTGTAAACATGGCAGTGGGACAATTTATTATATTTCTATTTAAATTGTTTGAAAACTGAAAATTTTTTATTAGAAGTTACTTTTTTCTTCATAGTTTTATGTTTAACTTACATAAATATATATATTATTTCTACATTAGCTATAGTTAAAAATATAGACATTTAATTAAAAGCACGCAACACGTTAGTTTTTCGCACAATTTCCCCCTTTATTTTTTGCGGTTAATTTGTTGGCATTTGCCCACTGCAGACTTTATGTTTGTACTCCTTTTAGCTCTCTTCTATTGTTATTTATTTTTTATTTTTCTTTATTACGCTACTTTTAACACTTTTAAAAATTTTATTTATTGTAATAATATTTTTAATATAAAATATTAACCAAATATCTTAGTTTTTTGACAATTGATATAATATTTTTTATTTGAACTCTCTGAGTAAATTAACTGCAGGGTTGCCAACAATCACGTAATACATACATTTTTTGTAAGAAATTACGATTTCCACACATAAAAGAGACTTTGTAATCTGTACAAGGGAACTACTACGTTATCAAACGGTAAAACATGCGTAAGGCGTAATCTTTATGTCTATCATTCTTGGGTTAAACAATTAAAAAATAAACTTATTAAAAAAAAGTGTAAAGAAATTAAAAAATATAGAAATTGTATTTACAAAAAAAAAGATTGTAAAGTTCCACAAAAAAAAATCGATGTAAAAACATATTAATTTATTTTTTATTGTTGTGACAGCACCACTGTATATGTATGTACTCATAATATGATAACTTCTGAATTTATTATAATGAACATGATAAGAATATAACTAAGGGAAAAATATTATAATGTATTATTACGAATATTTTTGGTCATAATATGATTCAATAATAATCGTAAATTATATGAGCGCAATTATCGGTATCAGTTTTGTAGTTTATTCTCTTTTCGTTTGGTGTATTTATAATATGTAGCATCTCCTGCATGTATCGTTTAGTGTAATTATTCTCTCCCACAAGTATTCTCACCTTATTAAAGTCTGGTTGATGTCCCGTTTTTGCACAGTGGGCTGTTAGTGCTGTTTTTTGTGTTAAAGGTTTGTCTTTAATTTTGTCTTCGTTGTACCAACATATATCTTTTGGCATATGTCAGTATCGTCCCCCTTACATTTAAGCTGATATACTAGATTGGACTTATCTAGTTTGTCTATTCTGGATTTCATGTTATTAAACAATTTATTCATTGTGTTGCTCGTTTTCATTGCTAATACGTAATTTTCTTTGTTGTATATGTCTGAATACTTCATCCTTTCTGACATCCCAGGTATATATTCTATCGACCAATATGGGCATGTTCGTAAATGCATCACTGCGCTGCATCAGAAAAGCAAACTTTTTTTAATGGCGTTAAAAGAATAATTATAATTTTTTTTATTGTGTGACTATTATTTTTGTGGAGTATTTCACAATTTTTTGGTCCACATTGACTTCACTGATAAATATATAACCATTTGAAATCACTGATGCAGCGCAGTGATGCATTTACGAACGCACCCTATATCTTTGGAGGGTCTTTCGTCCTTAAGTTGTCATGTGACCTAGGCTTATTAGTAACATATTTTATCAAGCTGTTTATAGTTTTGTATGGAAAGTCGTTTTTGCGTAATATATATTTTATCTTCTTCCTGTTTTCTTCGTGGAATTCGGTATTACTAGTTTCTAGTACCCTTGTTATAAGGTTTGTCGCTGTGTTTATTATTATCCTTCTAGGATGTTTGGAATAAAAATTAATAAGTCTACCAGATGCTTGGGGTTTTTGATACCAGTTTACTTTGATTATATTACCTTTTCTAATAATTAAAGAGTCTAGATATGGTATTGTATTTGTTTGTTGAATGAGTTAAGAGTATTTAAAGTTTCCTCAATTCGATTTATTTTTAAAATCCCAAATAGGTCGTATACATATTTTGTCATCATTCTTGGTTTATTCTCCATTTTATCAAGGGTCATGTTTAATAATTCTGCCATAATTATGTCTGCAATTATTGGAGAGATTGAAGAACCAATTAGCATTCCTTTATTTTGTTGGTAATAATTATCTTTAAATTTAAAATATCTGCAATCTGTTATACAAAACTTCAATATATCCATAAATAACTATTTTGGTATTTTTGTATGTTCCTCTAACAAATTCCATTTTCTCTCAATTGTTCGAATAGCAAGGTTAACAGGAATGCTGGGAAATAATGAAATTACGTCGAATGATATTAAAACTTCGTCACCACAACCACGTTTTTTCTATGCGTGTACAATTTCACTTTAACCTAAAGTAAAGTTGTAATTATGGAACACTTTTTTATGGCCGACAAAATCCAACCTTTATCTATCGGTAAGTTGAGAAAAGAGGGGTAAGTGTTATTAATTAAAAGCCCCCTGGAAAATGTATTATATTTCGAGCGCTTAAGAATTGCGCAATTGCAAACACTAAAATAAATGGAAATGCAAAACTTTTTCCGCTTTTCGTCATCCCAAATTCTAAAAAAAATTCTGGAGCTATTTCAACACTTCTGAAATCATGAGCGAAAACCTTTTTTTGTTTTTTTAAGCTTTTTAAGTGAACAAGTTAAAGAAACTGAATATCCTCTAAAAATGTATTATTTATAACCACAATACGGATCTAAGTTTTTATTTTATTATTAACTTAAAGGAGTGTCATTTCGTTTTAAATCTTTTGATTTATCATGCTTTTCTTCTATTGTAGCAATATTAATACTAAAATAATTAAAATATGTCTTTATTTGATCTACTTTAGAAATCTTATAAGTTCCAGGAAATCATCAATGCTATTCACTTTACTATGGTACTCACATTGCCTCATAGCACATTAAAAATTCAATTTAAAACTGTCATCATTTTGTACGTGCAATGATGCAACAACTATTTTATTCAATTTTTCTATTAAAAGTTTAATCATGTCTTTTCATTCAAAAAGCATAAAAAACACTAATAAATTGTTCAACTCTAATTATAACATCTTATTAGCCAACAAACATGTACCAACCTTTTTATAAAATTTACCTCAAAATCCCCTTAAACAACAAAATCTAAAAAAAAAATCTTATACTTTTTTTTCGCAAAGGCACATCATTTTGTGTAATATTTTACAACATTACATGGAACTTACAAACATAATTGAGCTGCAAAAGCCAAGCAAATCATTGGCAAGCAAACCATATTAGCAGCAGTGGCAACAGCGTGATGCCATAAATTTCAAATACTAATGATTTGAAAAATTACAAAATCATGCACAAAATGGTCATTTGGAAAGACAAAAAATATAGAAAAATAAGTAAAAATTTAAACTAAAACCCCAAACCGAAAGCTTCAGAAATACTTTAACACACAAAAGAGAGGTGTTTAAGAGACACTCAAATAAACTTTTAGACAAAAAATGGGAACGCTGCTGAAAAAAAATTTACATAAATACACGACAAATGAAAACAAGCCCCAAGGTCATTAAAATGTAACTACAAATAGAAAACAGAAAGCTCTCCATTAACAAGTTGGAAAAGTTTTAAGCCAATCAATTCAACAGGTGTTTTTTTATGGACAAATAAAGTCCATAAAGTACTAAATATTCAACTTTTTAACACGCTTTCAGAGATTGTACTGTGACATGGTCATAATCATATGATGAGGAAAAATTGTTACAAAAAAAAAAAAAAGATAAATACAAAAATAGAAAAGTCTTCCAAAAAATACATACAAGAATAAGTCTGTAGTGTGTTCAGTTGAGTTCGACTATTTACATGTAATAAATTATGTGTAAAACAACGTGTGAACTAACATAAATAATTTCCTTAATCCATCTAGCCAATTCAAAGATACGAATAAACCACTCATACTTGTTTAAAACTCATCATTTGACGGATACGTTGTATGTATCGAATCGTTTAAAAGTAGTTTTTCATCTTTTTTCGATCGCAGTCTTTTCCCGCTTTCGTTTGCTTTTGCGGTTGACTGAGGAGGATCCTGTTAGTCTAGAACACAAAGTTAAACGAGCACATTCTAAATGCTCAGCCCCCTTTAAACACGTAAATGAGATTTAACAGAAATGTAAACGAATTATTTCTTTAAAAAGTTAAACCAAAGCGAAGAAGAAGAAGAAAAGCTGGGGATCGGAACCTTAAATGTTTACCCAAAACACTTTAATTTTTGCAAACCCTTTTGGATAGTGGACTCAACTGTTCCATATTAATGTTAACTAAGCTTAGTAGGATATAGCTAGCGAAAGCGAGCGGTAGCAGTTCATAGACGGCTTTGTTGAAAACAAATAGCTTAAGATAGAAGATAAATTTATATATCACTCTTTTATGGCAACATAGTCATACCTTAGAAAAAATCAAACTTGGAAAAAGGCGATTAAATGATTTTGGCACTATATCGACTATGCAAAAAACTTAGGATGATAAAATATTGCACAGATCGTGCAGTTATTATCCTCTCGGTTTTTTTAATGGTTCCGACATGTTCAGTATTTCATCAAGCCCTCAAACAAATGCCCTCCAGACACATTATTGTTTTTCCAATTAAATGTCTGATGTGTATAATGGGATTTAATCTTCTAGAACATGTAAATTGAATTTTCTCAAAAAGGTATAGTGGTTCACGGGTATATATAATTTTGTGTAGTAGGATTAGGGCTTTTATTTTTAACAAATTATTTATTGTGACTCCATAAAGCTTTTTTGCGTACTAAGAGATATGGTCATATTTTCTCAAATTAAAAACATATCTCAGTATAGCGTTGACGTGGATATAAGTTTTTTTAGACTTCGTAAATCACAGCTCGCATATATTTCTCATCCATATAATAATGTATAATAAGATTTCACAAGTAGAATTCGAATATTTAGTGTAGTAATAGACTGGTTGTTCCAAAGTTTTTCCACCAGCAGGTGAGTGTGCAATTAAAAGTGAAACCAAGATTTTTAGCTGTACATACGGTTTCAATTTTTTGGTTATCAAGCATTATTAAAGGTTCAACGGGCAACTTAAAATTTTTCTTAGTAATTACCAAACATTTGGACTTCTTGGGATTTATACATAATTCATTTGTATTTGCCCATTCATTAATTTGTTTAAGATCCGTATTCAGTTTTTCCACACAGTTATTTGTCTCCATTAAGTCACTACTTATGTATATAAAATTGAACGTCTTCAGCGTACTTACAGTATTGTAGTTTTTTTTTTCTAAATCATTTATATAAAGTGTAAAAAGTAATGGCCCAAGTATTGATCCTTGTGGCACACCATTCCAAACAAATCAAATGCCAAAAATGTCAAATGCCTTGGAATGGTCCAGCACAACAAGAAAAGAAATATTGCCATCATCCAGTTTACTACGTATTTCTTCAGATACGTTATTTAGTGCGGTTATACAGCTGTGACTGCGTCGGAATCCTGATTGTCTTTTTGTAAATAACCCGTTATTATTTACATATTTAATAATTAGTGGCACGCCCTATTATCTGATTCCGTTCACATTTTGACTGAAGTAGCGTATTGATTGATAACCAAGCTATTTGTACAAAAAAAACTGGACACTTTAGTTTTACCGTTCTCTACACTTATAGAAAAAAGTATCTTCATATTTATGGTGCCCTAACATCAGAATTTTGACATTATAATACAAAAAGCGTCCATGAGGCAAAAAGGGCCATAAATTCAACGACGAACGTCATCGTAAAATGTTTGCATATTTTATGCGTAATCTATGCCTTGACGACAGTGACATCAATTCGTTACAACATTTTGTGTATTAACGTTATTTTCATTTTTAAAAAGTAAAATAAGAAGCAAAAATTCCCATATTCTATTTTTTTAAGTTATTTAGTTAAAGACATCAAATTAGAATGATTACGAAAATTATATCTGACATGCTGCTGGTTTCTTATAATTGAAAGGGCGGAATACCACAAAAGTGAAACAAGCATGTGTAACTGGTAAGTAAATAATAAGATTCCTTCACTTTGACTTAAGTTAATGCCAATGACCTTATTTAATGACAGTTCGTCATTTGCCTAATGAGTCCTTTCTCCGATGCTACAAAGAAAGAAATAATTTTCATATTTGAATACGAAAATCGCATATTTGTTAAAAATTTTTTTTGAATTTTCTGCGACGACGATTTTTGCAGTATTGATAGAAAAGTTTGTAGGTATAGTTATTGAATAGTTATTGTTATTGAATCAAGTGTATTGAGTCAATAAAAAAAATTGTTGCCCAAAATAAGTTTTCTCAA
The DNA here is from genome assembly GCA_963931875.1 of Pollenia griseotomentosa. Lineage (NCBI taxonomy): Eukaryota > Metazoa > Arthropoda > Insecta > Diptera > Polleniidae > Pollenia > Pollenia griseotomentosa. The sequence goes on along the minus strand of OZ007560.1, from coordinate 142,242,057 downwards.
CAAAATGTTTGAGTGATTTGTTAAAATAAATTTTTGGAAATGTTGAATATATCAAACAAAATTTTTATCGAATCTTTTTTTATTTATTTATTAATAGTGATGTGTTAAATTCCTAATTTTTATTTTTTGATTAATACACTAAAATTTATTATGGGGGATAAGCTAGTTCCTATGCTCATTTCGCTGGTTGCTTGTAAAGCGAATGAGAATTATGAGCTATTAAAAAATGGACAAGAGTTTTTTTTATTGAATGTGATGAAATATTTAATTATTTCATTATTAAATATGTTTTATTGAGTGCTATTATGCAAAGTGTAAATTTGATAAATTTTTTCATTGAATCAAACAAAAAGTTTGTTGACCTAAAATTTTATTTTTGAGATAGTTTTTTCTGTGTACTGAGTCATCGCACTGATGACATTTTTTATTAATTATCCGATTATTCAATTCTGTGATGCCGATGCCATTGATGACATAATTTTACCTGATGACAATGTGGCATCACAATGATGAAAAGTGTCATGGGTCAAAAACGAAAACACTTTTCATAGTACTGATTTCAAAATACATACACGTTAAGACGCATTTTGTATCGTGGTAGATATTCAAGAATCTATAATGTCTTTGTATGGGAGGTGCCACTTACCCACTCCCACCTACTTTCTGACAGATATTGTGTATTGATAGATTTGGACATAATTTATTTTATGCCCCATATTAAAGTCCACTTCGGAAAGCCCTTTAGTATGCTTAAATCTGTTAGGACTAATGCTATTGTAGTAAAATTCAGTTCCATAAGGAAGAATCCCACCTCCAAATTTGATGAAGTTTCGACCAAAGTTTACCATAGGCCCTTTAAAAAGCCCACTCTGGGAAATTATTAAAATATGCCTAACAAATTGTAGTTTGAAATATTGGTATTGTGGTAAAGTATGGTCCAATTTTGCTTTATATGGCTAGTACTACTATTACATTTTGTAATAACCTGTCTTTAAAACGCTTAAAAAAATGACAATACTGTATTGAAATTTTTGTCCAATTTAGGTATTTTATATAATTTACTATGGCCCCTATTACGGTTCACAACTCAACTCAGTTGGGTTATAATTAAGACAACAGGTTGTGTTCAGTCGTAATTTTTGCTATGTTTTTGTTCACCGTAATATAGCAAAGTTGTAAACAATAATACATAAATTAAGTCAATAATTCAGTCGAAAATTAACGTAGAGCCCATATAAAACGGTACAAAGCACTTTAAAACGCTTAAAAAAATTACACTACTGTATTGAAATTTTATCCAATTTAGGTATTTTTATAACCAGAGATCACTCTACGTAATTTCGTGATAATTTACTATAGGTCCAAATACAAATCCGGCTTAATCGACTCACTGATACAAATCGTGATATTTTATTCAAATTTATCATATTGTGAAATCAGCTTTTTATTAAGATTGACTGTTAATTTAAAGATCTCATATAAAGGCTTCTCCTGAAATATTCTTACTCTCGGTGGAGGGTATCAACGATTCGGTAGAACCGAATATATCGCTCTTAGTTGTTTTTTCTTAGCAAAATTAACAAAATTGCTCAAAGCTTAAATTAAATTATTAAGACGAAACATAAAAGGTTTGAGGGTAAAATATTACTTATAGAGCAACTAAAGGCCCAACTATCATATGCATAGGCTGGCTTAAGATACTGTCAAAAATTAACAAAAAAAAAGCATTTAAAAAAACCAAAATAAATTTTTTTTTTCTTTACCCACTTACAACTACATTTAGAGTTGACAAAAAATCAACCATTGTAGGCGTGACTGTAAGAGAAGATAAACTCACTGTTTATTGTTTTTGTTATTGTTTAAGCTTTGATATTGTTACAAGTAGAACTGTTGCTTATGATTCTTATACGCTTAACAGTTTTATTTGGTTTAATATCTTTAGTTTTTCTTAAATCTTTGGATAAAGTTTCCTGACGATCTGGCCTAAGCAACTAGTGAAATGCGCATAGGAATAGCTTATCCCATCAACAATAAATTTCAGTTTATCAATAGTATGATATGGGAATTTAGCACATTTTAACGAAACCCTGTTACAAAATATTTTATTCCGTACGGAAAGTGCGATCTGTTTCGCACCTTGCTTAATCAAATGCCAGTTTCAAAAAAATAACCAAGCAGTTTTCTTAAGTTCATATAATATAATTCGACACATTTGAATCACATGTTTTTGTACATTTGCTTTAGCCAACTTAAGCATATTATAGTTAGGCCTTAAATCTAAAATCTTACTGACCTATTTCGTCGATATTATTTTTTAAAAGAGCTTATGGACAAAAATCTAAAAATTATGAATAAAATCAAAATTGTGCATATACATATGTACTAGAAAAGGCCTGGTTGGGGTTTTTGAGATGCCATTTTTCCTTATTAATACAAGTTTTAGATTTAAAACTTAAATGCCACAGTTCCACAGGAACTACAAAAAAAAAAAGATTTTCTTTAAATAATTCTTTTACATATCTGACAACACTTACACATGGTTATAAAAATTCTACATTACTGTATGGGTGATTTTTTATGGCAAAACAATCGATTAAACTTTGATAAAAATCAATTTGCAGTTATAATGAATTGCTTAACTATAAGCAAAGTGTGCTTGATTGTAGCACTATGAGAATGCCTGCAACTAGTAGACATGTTGCAAAGACCACAAAAAAAACAGACAAAAAAAAAGACTATAAACCACCGACAACAGATGTGTTGTTGGCATTATTATTTTTATATTTTTTTCCATTTTCATTTAGTCTACAGATTTTACTCTCCTTTAACAATTTTATTTAAAAGTTTAGCAAATGATTAACTTCCACACTCCGCCAACATGTTTCATTTAAGTTGCGAGCTGTTGTTGCTCTGGATTTTTCTCATCGTCATCATCTTTAACATCTTGTGTTTTTTTTTTTTTTTTGTAGCAACTTTTTGTTGTTGGACTGTTTAGTTCATTTTGTACAAATTGCCCACAAGGTGAAATAAAATTTACAAACATTATAATCATCGGTTAAGTATCACCATCACACCACTCAAATCTTTAAGACACTAAACAACAACTAAAACAGCAGTACCATAACGTACTACAACAACAACACATACTGGCAAGATATTAGTAGTTACTGTTGCATGTACTCAGTCGCTTGTACAATGTCCATACACCTACAGTAAGTTTAAGCCACAGAAATTAAACATTAACCTGCTTTCCGTGGAAACTCTTTTTCTTGGTTGAGAGGCAAGATTAGCCAGGTGACTTGGTAAGAGTAGATAGAAGATGCGTGTTGCTTGAGTGGCTGTTTATGTTTTTATTTATTTTGTTTTGTACAAAAATCCTCCACTTACACTCCACCTTCACTTTACATTGTTTTATGCATCTTTTTGTTTTTTAGTTGTTGTTGGTGGTTGTTTTAGCCCAAAGGCAACACTTGGCCGCCAAATCACGATTCACAACTTAATCCACAAGTTGGTTAAGGTCGCTTTTAGTTTACTTTAACAATCTTTTAACTACTCGTACTTGTTCCTACTCCCCTTTCTAACTATAACTACAAGCTTAAGTTTAGCTAAGTAAAGTCCATAAAATAGTTTATTATATTTCAGCACTACGATTGTAAAGCCGGCAGTACAAACGGCATTTTTAATTTGTAACATTTAACTAGGGTTTCTATTTTCTCGTACTTCTTCTATTCCCAAAAATGTATGAAACCGTTCAATCATTTTAGGGAATTCACAGGGTTTTTTTTGTGAAAAATAACGGAAAAAAATACAAGACATTTTCTCATCAAGTGGTATTTATTTTCTATGATCTGTTATTCTCGTTAAATCGCTATCGCTCAAAATTTAAAAAAAACACATCCACTCACTTTTATTTGAAATGATGACCACTATTACATGTCCTCCGTTCATCATAGCCAGGCCGCAATGTCCTGTATACAAAGCAGGTGGATTCGCTGAATAAGTGACTTACAGTGGGCCATTGAAAAGCCAACGAATTGATGTATAAATCTGTTATCTAGACGACCACATCGCTTGGCAAGCTCATCTGCTATCTGGTTGCCCCGGCAGTCCGCGTCCCCCGGTTACTTTTGAATGCCTCGCAATTTCATTAAAAGACATTCTGTAGTTAACCAACAAGACGTATAGAAACCCGCTAGCGATGCAATGGAAGTCTTGCTCTCAGTAAATATACACACATATGTATATCCATCGAAATGCGATAATACCTTAGCTAGTATGCCGCCCGTCTTAAAGAAAAGATTTCCGCCTGCAGGGCGCTACAATTATCCGGCAGACGATAATTCATCTATGAAAAGCCACCACCAACCTTTCCTCTCTTACATCTGTCAGCATAAACCCTTAGGGTCGGGTCATAAGTATATGCAGCGTGGCTCGCATCAAAGAAAGGTTCCGAGGTGCAGTAATCGACCAGCTGTGGGCCGCTTCTAGCCGTATCGCCGAGATCATACACACACACACACATAATTTTTATGGTGTTGAATTTAATAACTTAGAAACCCACTGTAGACTCTATTGTTTATTATTTGAATGTTAATATTTGCTAATCCTATCCTGGTTATTGTAACAATTCTATGATTCTCAAAACTATATCGAGTCATTACCGCAAAAAAGCTTAAGAGACAAACACAAAATTTTACAGGAGAAGGTTTTTTTATTATATTTCATAAAAATTTTGTATGAAGGTTGTCGCTTAAGATAAAATTGTTTTTGCTATAAAATCGTAACGGTACCTTATGTGATGCAAGTATTGCCAATAAATTAATTTATTAAAAAAAAGAAAATTGAAAATTATATCGCTTAAGCTATTTTTGCGGTAATGCCTCGATCTTATGACTGAATTTATTCTACACAAAACCAAAACCATTTCGCTAAGATTATTAAGATTTTGCTAATCATATAAAGGTTTGGCGTAAATATTTTTGAAGATTTTGAGAAGTTTCTGTTTTCTCTTTTAAACACGAACTTGATTGTCCCAAACAACGCATTTTGTGAATACCAGCATACACTAGCTTTTGTATATTATTCCACGAAAGTATAGCGACAGGTTTATAAAATCTGCTCTAAGTTCTATTAAGAAAAAAGTCACATGTGACTCTAATGTGCGCTCGTGACCTATGACTCATTGGACTGTAAAGCTGTACAAAAAAGTTTTTAAAAGAATTATTCTACAATTAAAAAAGTCAATTTTAACCAGTTATTTCCCCCTAGAGCGCATGAAATTGTCTAATACTATGTTGACACTTGGGTTCTTAAACGCGTTTATGCAACTCAAACGAGATTAAGCTCTAGTCACATCAAAATCGAGATTACTCATACATTGAAGTAATTTGTTCATCACTTCAAATTGACATGATTACAACTAAATCACTTTATTAATCACATACAATAATTATATAATTCATAAATTTTCACAATTTCATCATTTATATGTTTAAAATAATCTTCTCATAACGTTATAAAAGTATTTTTATCCATTTTTAATACTTTAAAGAAATATAAATTTGTTTGTTGTGTTTCTTTTCTTAACCATCTGTCATCTTAATCATCTCAAATGTAATGTGAACGGCTCTGATTAACTTCATCAACATTTTGCTTAAACGCGTTTAAAAACTCAAGTGTGAACATAGTATAACTTATAAGAAAGAGATTCTATTCAACTGACGAAGGGTACTTTTAAAATCGTGATAGTCCTACTGCGGCATTTTTTGTAACCTTTAAGTGTAACCTTTAGCAGAACTTTTGCTTGCAATCACGTTTCTTTTTGTTAATTTTTTTTTCATCTTTTAGTTTTTGTTCACTTTTAGGAACGAATTACTTTAGTTTTTTTTTTAATTCTTTGCGGTCTGTGGTGAAGTTTTGTATTCAATTGCAAAATGTTTGCATAAAAGCAGACTAAAATACGTGTCTATGTTATGGAGTAAAGATTTTGCATCCTTTTGGTGTTTTTCTCTGTTCCTTGCGGTAATGTTATTCTTAATAATGTGCACACGATCATTATTTAGTTGTTAGAACCACTTAAAATTAGGCAAAAAGTAAAAGCAAATTTGGTAGTTACTTTGCAGTGGCGTTGAATAAATGGGGAGCTGTAAGGGTAAACAGGAAATAAATACTTTGTATAACATTAAGATTTTTTATAAAGACAGTGAAACACGGTTATAGCAAATACCGGATACAACGAAATATGTCAATAATAGCTGCTTTACATTATTACACAAGTCTTACGTATTTTGTTAAAATCATGATAAATTGTTATTGTTTTTTGAAAATTTTCAAGCAATAATTAGATCAGGGGAGCATTTTCGAAAAATACTTAACACTTTGTGGGATAGTGCGTAGCAGCCTTAATTAACACTCAGAAACAATTATTTTTACATATAACTACGTTTATAACGAACTCTTCTATACACAATTGCTTTACGAAAAATGTAGTTTGACATATAAAATTTTATATTTTTCTGATATTTAGTTTTGTTTTGAAATGTTTAATTTTTCCTAATTAGTAGAACATCCTCATAAAATATTAAAACGTTGAAAACATACTTAAGAAAAACGCCAATAATAGATCCTAATGAACTTAGCTCGCCATATCTGTAACAAAAGAATTCCAAAGTTTTAGTAATTCGTTTTCTTTAACCCGTGTTCTAGTGCAATATGGTTTTGAACTACTCTTTCAAATCAAATTGTCATATCTATCAAACTATTCATATCGCAATGGTTCCTCTAAAGGGAATTAACTCAAAATTTATAAATTTTCGGTAGAGGCAAAACACTGTTTTTTTATAAGTTCTCTTAAACTAAAAAGGGGGATATAATTGTATTTTTTTGGCAAAATACTAGAGAAATTGATCTTAGATTTTTACAGTGCATATATAAGACCACTGTACATCGATTTTTTGTAAAAAGTGAAAATTAAAAAATTTCGAGTTGACTCTCTTTAAAGGAACCAGTGCGTTATAATTTCGGTAATGTATATAAATAACATTATTATAAAAGAGTTTAATTTTGTAATTTTACTATTTACTATCTTAACCAGGTGCGCTTTGCTACAACAAAATTAGTAAAATTTATCTAAAACATTCTTCTGATACACACAAATGTTGAAGCTGCCATGGCAACTTCTCCAATCCACTGATGTTATTTTGATAAACAAACCATTTGTTACCCATTTGGAAACTTTTACAGTATCCGGTTTCTAGATACACTGTTATTTTTATTATCTTTGTATGGAAGGTGCCACGCCCCTTTTCCAATTGGGCCTAGTTTTCGACAGATGTTGTGTATTAATTTTCAATCTATTTATACAAAATTTGGATAGTTTCTTTGGCACCGTTCTTCAGATATAAAGAAATCTATATTTTCTTTTTCTGGGATGTACCACGCCCACTTCTGTGATAAAGCTCACTTTTTGACAAAAGTTGCATATTAATACCCAAGCTGTTTGTACCAGGTTCCGATACTTTAACAGTACCCGTTCTCCAGATATACAGAAATTTATATCGTTCTTCTATGGGAGGTTCAACCCTCAATTTTCTAGTGCATTTCGCTTTTTGACAAATGTTTTATAGTAATAATGAAAGTATTTATCCTAGATTTGGACACTTCTACAGTTCTGTAAAAACAAACAAACGAACGCATTTTTGGCGTTAGGAAGGAAAAAGTTATTGAGTCAAAAAACTGCATTTTTATTTTTGGTTATTTTTAACTATTTTTTTTTACTGTATCGTTTGGTAACAATACCTTTAGGCCCGTTTTCACAACTTACCGATAGCTTAAAGTAGACTTTAACCAGCATTATGAAAAGAGCTCCATTATTAAAACTTTACTTTAACCTAAAGTGAGCGATAAGGTAAATTGAGGTTCATCATATCTGGTAGGTAAAAAGTAAACTTGCAATTATGGAACACTTTTTATAAGGCCGATAAAATCCTACCTTTAGCTATCGTTAAGTTGTGAAAATGGGCCTTAGTCTAGCACAACTGCTTCTTTAAATAAAGGAATAAAACCATTTGCAAGTTAACGAAAAACTACAGCTTCTGACTTAAGCCTAACTTCAAAGAATTGTACAAATACAATAACAAAATAGTAACGTAGACATTCATACCGCTGAAGTGCAACAGGACAGTGTCTTTACGGAAATCGAACCCGTAACCGTCATACTGAAAGACTAGCTCACTACTAGCCACCCAATAAGAAATTGAGCTTCAAACGAAGCAGGTTTGTAAGGGCGAAATGTAAGAGTTCGCTTACGAAAGGCATGCATTTTATATGGTGAGATTCCACTTTGAAGCAATACATTTTTGACACAGTATGCGCTTTATTTATTGCATATAAAAAAAAGTGAAGATATTAGATTTACACGTTGAATGTTTTGTTACAGTTATTTTTTAGAATTCTGCTTTACAAACCTGTTTCGTAGTAAGGGAATACCGTGGCACTTCGCCAGCTCAGAATTGGTTTGGTTTGGTTTGTCGACTTGTAATTTTATTGTTTTTATAAAACTTGTAAAGAGTTCGTTCCCTTACTTTACTGCATCTCTGTATGTTTTATTGCTCACAATTATTTTTTTTATGTGATAAAAATTTTTATTGGGTAGTCTACCGGAACACTCGATTAAATTAAAACACCATTTGTTCCAGAAAGAGTAAAAATGTTCTGCTATAAAAATTTTGCTCCTTAAAGCGCCTCTGCTATTTCCTCTCTAGAAATCATTTTAAAAAATCTTTGACTATTTTTGTAATAAAAATTTTTGCAAATAAAGTTATTTAAATAAATATTTTTATTAACATTCTAAACTGCCATTTATTATAAAGATGTATCAAACGTCAAATTTTGTACAAAAAAAAAAAAACAACAACAAAATAAATATATTCATAAAAACGCAAAAAGGTTAGACCAAAGATAAAAAGGTTCAAGAAAATAAACATTTTCCAGAAAATGTTTTTTTTATCGCCTTTTTGTTAAATTATTGTTTAAAGAAAAAAAGTATTGGTAATAAAGTTGTTAAATGCAGCTGTTGCCATTAAAGGAGTTTGAAATAAAAACAAAACGAACGTACAATTGCAGTTCGAGTAAATAAATGGCTGCAAAGAAAATATTGAAAAATGCTTAAAAACTTTTTATAAAAAAAAGTGCAAAGTTCATTATGAAGTTCAGAGAAGAAGATTTATTTAGTAAATATTTGCTAAAGATGAACTTCCATTTCGTTTTAATGAACTCATCAAAATCAAATAGAGTTTAGACAAAGCTGTAACAGAGGTACAACTTCCAATCAATCAAAGATGAAAGATAACGAAATTATTGTTTAACAAATAAATAAAATGCCAACAATTATTTTTATTTAGGAGGAGTCAAAAATAATAAATAAAAAAAAGACTAAAAATAAATAATCTTTTACGAATGTTTTAACATTTATTTAACGGACGCGAGACGGTGAATTTAGAGTTGATGTCCGAAAAAAAAATTTTAGGGAAATTCCGGGAAATTTTTTTGAAATTCCCGAAATTTTAGGACATCACTCGACAACGTTTTTACATTAAATGGCACTTTATCGATGGTCGGCGCAACAAAGCAAAATTTGGCCAAAGTCTGAAAACTATAGCAACGATTTTTAATCAGACTAAATTTGATTTTATTCCTAAAGCAATGGCCTGCGAAAGCATTATAAGGTGTATTTTTTAAACAGTTTAGGGACTTTGAAATCCAGAAATCTCTTTCTATATTAATTCTAAAAGCAGAGAAAACCGATTGTTCTATGTATAACAGTGTTTGAAAATAAACAGTACATTATTTAGGATTCGGCTCAACCACCCAAGAACGATATCTTTTTTTTAGTGATTGTGTAGACGAACACAACCGTTAATACCGTTCGTAACTATTTACAAGAAAGAGCCGAACATTTTATAATGTTCTGTTTTTTTAATGTTCTATAATGTTTCTTTTTTTACATTGATAAAGAAATGAACAACAAAAAATTTTAGCAACGACCGCACCACGAACAGCTTATGTGTATATTGTGTATATGTTTTGTTAGTAAAAAATGTTTGGTTTTTTTTACCGGCCAAAATGGTCAAACATTAATGAGCCGAACCAAGCACAATCAAGCTTGTGGATAAAAAAAAAGGAATGGAATTAAATGTTCTCATCTTTTGTTGAGTTTGATAAAAACAGTATTATTTTTGTGTTCAAAAGATCATAAACAGGGAAACGTTATTTCTTTTAATGATTTTCTACACACACTCTTAGCGTGTTTTCCACAAATCTACCGAATAGGACACTTAGGAGCGGTATTTAGTGTTTCGAACACTGTTCTATATGGTCACCTCAAACAAAAATTCTTTTATCGAAAATATTTTAAACAAATTGTGGTTACTTTAACCATATTATTGTCACCGGCAACCATTAGGTTAGGTTCCTTGGGCAGCCATCAGAAGACGGCTCACTTGGGTCCTCAATTGGTCCCTTTGTGATACCCGGCGCCAATGCCCATCCATTGGAGCAGTTACTCAGATGGTGTCACTGCAAGTTCCAACCACTTCGTCTTCCTAGTGAAGAGAAGGAGCGATTTTAGTTCCATCCCAGACAGATCCCCCAAGCAGGAAAACACCGGTCTCCCCAGGTATTTTTCCCTTATGCCCCGCAGTCCAGGGCAGTGACAGAGGAAGTGAAGCACAGTCTCCTCTTCCTCCTCGTTCTGACAACTCCTACAATAGTCGTTGAATTCCAGACCCATTCTTCCAGCATGGGTCCCCACCGGCCAGTGTCCAGTCAAAACCGATATCACCAACCTAATTTGGTTCCTGCTGAACCCAAGTAGAGAGCCAGTTCTCCGTTTGTCATATCCAGGCCAGAGGATCCTGGATATCAAGCAGGTGGACTCACAGGTCCACCGCATCTGCGCTATTCTATAAGACTCGCGCTCGATGAGTAATTTACAGTGGGCTATTGGAAGACCAACAAATTGATCGATGAATACGTCATCCATGCGACCACCCTGTCTAGCCAGCCCATCTGCCACTAGATTGCCTGGGCACTCCGAGTGACCAGGTATCCATGTAAGCGTTACCCTTGAATGTTTCGCAATCTCATTCAAAGACATCCGACATTCTGCAGTCAACCTAGATGTCGAGTAGACACCCGCCAAAGAAGCAAGGGCAGCCTTGCTGTCAGTAAATATACGTATATCTCCCGATATGCGATGATACCTCAGCCAGTTTGCCGCCCGCCTTATAGCCGAGATTTCCGCCTGCAGGACACTACATCCATCCGGCAGACGAAAGGAAACCTTCACATCCAGTTCCTCTATGAAGAAACCTCCGCCAGCCCTCTCACCTTTCCTCGAACCATCGGTATAGACCCCCAGGGTCGGTTCCCGGAAAGTATCCAAGAGCACGTTTTCGTGCGCCACTCGTGTAACAAACCCCGCACCAAAGAACGGTACCGGAGTGCAGTAGTCCACTCCATCAGGGACAATCGTACTTCTGATTATCCCGGCGTGTCCATAGTCACGGGTCGACCAGCCGCCAGCCGCGTGCAGCCGTGTCGCCGAGCAAAGAGCCAACTGTTTGGCCGCTATATCCACCGGAAGCCAGTTCAAAATCGTGAACAGCGCCTTCGTGGGAGTAGATCGCATAGATCCCGTGATCATCAACGCGACAAGTCTGTATACTTTCTCAAGCATCCCGCGGTGTATGCCCTTTTCCAGTGCAGTCCACCATACAACGACCCCATAGTACAGGGTCGGCTTTACCACTGCCTCAAAGATCCAATTGACACACCTCGGGCTCATACCCCAGTTTCTGCCTATTGCACCCCTGCACGCATATATGGCAACTATTGCCCTCTCCACTCTCATCCGGACATTTAGTCCCCATGACAGCCTGCTATCCAGAACCACGCCCAGATACTTGGCACTGCGAGATATCTGAAGCTCAGTTCCGTTTAACCTCGGAAGCTTAAAGTCCTCGGTCCTATACTTCCTCGTAAAGAGTACCAGTTCCGTCTTAGACGGATTTACACCCAGACCGCATGATGCACTCCAGGTGCTTAGTACCCTCAGGGCAGCCTCCATACACTGGGACATTACGCCCAAATGCTTCCCTGTTATAGCTACTGACACATCATCAGCATACGCCACTGCCTTTATCCTCATATTGTCCAACTTTGTCAACATGGTGTTCATAGTCAGGTTCCACAATAGTGGGGATAGAACTCCCCCCTGGGGAGTACCCCTGTTCACCAGCCTCTGAACACTGGTTTCACCTATTGTAGAGCAAATGACCCTATTCCTCAGTAGATTGTCAACAAATCTACATATGCCAACGTCGATCCCCAGATTCCCCATGGACGTCACAATAGAGTCCGGGTTGACGTTGTTGAAGGCCCCCTCAATATCGAGGAAGGCCACAAGTGTGTACTCCTTAAATTCGAGCGATCTCTCAATTGTTCCAACCAGAGAGTGAAGAGCCGTCTCAACAGACCTGCCCTTCGTATAGGCATGTTGAGAGGCAGAAAGTAAACCCCTTGGGATGGTCATCCTCAAGTGCACATCGATAACCCTCTCAAGAGTCTTAAGAAGAAAGGATGCAAGACTGATCGGTCTGTAGTCCTTCGGCTCGGTGTGAGAAGCTTTACCCCCCTTGGGTATAAAGACCACTCTACACAGGGTCCATTTCACAGGGAGATACGAGAATCTAGCGCATCCCCTATATATGGCCAGCAACCAGGGTATTATCAGGGTCGAATTCCTCTGCAGGTCCGCCGGAATTATTCCATCCATACCCGGAGATTTATATGGGCTAAAGCTATCGATGGCCCATTTAATCCTGTCATAGTCCAGTGGAATGGACATTGGAGTGGAAGTCGCCTCCCACGCTGGATCCCGTGTACCCCATTGGGAGTTTCCAGGAAAGTGAGTATCAATTAACACCTCCAGTGTTTCTTGACTATTCGTAGTCCAACTACCATCCGATTTCCGGACGTATGTCGGAACAACCGGGCTCGAAGCCATTACCTTACGTAAACGGTTCGTCTCAGAGGATCCTTCCACGCCGCTACAGAAGTTCCTCCAAGCAGACCTTTTCGCAGATCTAACCAAGTTTCTAAACCTATTCAATGATGACTTATAGTCCGCCCAGTTGCCTCGGCGCTTTGCCACATTGAACAATCTACGACAGTCAATTCTCGCCTGCGCAATGTCAGGATCCCACCATGGTGGCCGGTTCCTGCCCCTACGCACCCTTGGCCTACACGCCAGGGAAGTCGCCAACTGCAGTGAGTTCGAAAGCAGATCCACTGCTGCATCGATCCCTCCGATATCGTCAACCCTAGGAGGGTCAGGTAAAGACCGGACCAGAGAGGAGTATTGAATCCCCCAGTTCGTCCGTCTCCTGTTCAATATAGACATCGATCCTGAAGACCTAAGCCCTAGACTGAATTCCACATATCTGTGATCAGAGAGCGAACAGTCATTCGACACCATCCAGCTCTCGATCATATCGATGTGGTTTATACTAACTAGCGTGACATCAAGAACCTCACACCTATTTGCAACAACAAACGTAGGCTCACAGCCCCTATTTACTACTCCTAAATTATAGTTAATAATAAAGGAGAATAGTGACTCACCTCTTACATTCGTGTCCGTACTACCCCATATAGTGTGGTGCGCATTAGCATCGGCACAGATGATAACCGGAGTTCCAGTGCCCGCGGCCTTTATAACTGCATCACGGATGAGCCCATTGGGTGGGTCCTGCCCGTGGTCGTGCGCCATGTACGCTGAGACCATCCAGACTATACCGTCCGGTGTCTCAAGAGCAACAGTTGTAGTATCTTCATCACTGTAATCAGAAAGAATGAAAATATTCAACGAGTTTTTAGCTAAGACACAAGATCTTATGTTACCTGTAATAATAGCTTATAGCCTTTGAGGTTGAGTCCGCAAACCCGATCCTTGTGAATCCAGGGTTCTTGGACCATCACGAGCTCCTCCCCTCTTTCCACTATACGGAGGAGCAATGCAGCAGATGCTGCTTTAGAGTGGTGGAGGTTTATCTGTAGCACCTTCACCATGATCCATTTTGGCGACTACAGTGATGTTGACGTCCTCCTGGTCAGACTCCAGCAGCACGTCCTCATCAACCGTGTCACCCAAGAGATCAAAGAAGTCACCCACCAATCCTGAGACAGACTGGGTGTCCTCTTTGTCGCTTGAGCCCACGGCATCGTCACAAGCCATTCTATCCTCAGATTGCTTGGCCTCACTTACTGACGGAGCCGGATTGCCCTTGTTGTCACTTCGGTAGACACGGAGCAAGATCGTACTAAAACCATAGTAGAGCTTGCCCTGTCTCTCCCTCAGTGGCTCCAAGGATTGCTGGTTGATAACCACAATCGCCGTCCTTGAGGACCCTTCAGTAGCTGAAACCTTCACTACTTTCCAGTCATGTGTGGGTAGTTGAGGGTTGCAGCACTGAATGATCTTCAAGATCTCCTCAGGTTCCGATGGTTCGGCAGGGATGGTGGCAATTGATCTCGGCCTCCGTGGTATCTCTCCAACAAGCACCACGTCAAGCCTAGCACCTTCCCAAACCTCTCCTAGCAGTTGGATGGCCCGCTTTAAAAGCAGCGCTGAGCGCTCATCCGCGCAAGCCATCAGCTTCACGTGACCCTGGTACCAACCAGCGTCATCGCATTGAGGGGGTGGCCCTGGATTCTCCCTGAGGATCGTCCAGAACACACCCATTAGTTTTTGTTTTACCAGATCCCACTTAGTATGAGAAATGGCACCATTATCGACACTTCTGTCGATGATAGCTCGTACCAGGTGACCTTTGGCCACCTCGCTGAAAGATTTGTTCATCGGTTTCGATGAAATTTTAGGACGTTTCGTCCCCGGTTGCTGTTTTACGGCTGCAGCTTCCTCCTCCGAACGTTGCCGTTTAGGCATTGTCACCTTTCCAGGGACTGGGGGAGTAGCGCTTGGCAGCCCAGCTAAGTGGGCTTTTGCCCATGCCAATGAAGCTTTTTGTTCATTGGTTAGATCTTCAGCTTTCTTGGAGCCGAGAAGATCGACGAAACGCAAGGCAGCACGCCTTGTGTTAGATGCCCTCTTTCTAGGAGGTTTTGTGCCAAGGGACTTTATGCGGTCGCCGAATTTGGCGGGGGGAGGTGCAGTTTTGGGATTGGATGTCTTCATCGCCATCCCTCCTTGCACAATGGGCACATGGGAAGCTGCATTGTTAGGCGACTTAGTCATACCCAACTTGGCAGCACCCGAAGCAGGGGTTTTATCCGTTCCAATGACGGAAAGGGCTTGTGCGACTTTGGAGGTACTTGGAGCGAAGTTCAGGGGTACCTCGTCGCAGTTTTTGTAGCAGCCGCCTTCTGGTCGGGCTGCCTTGGTCGCCTGGGCTGTTACAGCCCCTGGCTTTTTCGTCTCGCTGTCAATCGTTGTCATTGTTCTCGCCTGTCCGTCATCAGTTTTTGTCAATCGTTTTTGTTTTTGTTGTTGTGTTTGAGAGGAGTTCATTTTGCTAGTTGGTCCCACGAGTGTAGGGGAATTGAAAGGTCCACCACGTCATAGCCCCCATTAACGCGGTAAGGGCGTGGTCTATTTGCTGAGGAGCCCAGGTATCAGCAAAGCTCCGTGATAATACAGTCGGTAACCCCTGACTGCAAACCAACCGATAGGCACGGGTCGCATAACACCTCGGTTTAGGGGATGGATAACTTTTCGTCGCCAAGGCCTTTAAGTTCACTGCCTTCGCCTCGGGAGTCGTCAGTTGCTGGCGGAATACCCGGGCCAAGACACGAACCACAGCCAAGACTTAAGCCACCACATCGCTTCAAGATTGTTATCCATAATAGTGGTGGACCACCACTATTATGGATAACCACCGGCAACCATAGTATGGCTTAATTAGTACATTACAAACATGTTATGGTTAATAAGGACAAAAATATATGTATAACGTTAAGAATAGCGCTGCAAGCTTTTAAAATTTAAAAAACGGCAAATGCAAAGTAGTGTCAACAGAAAACGTAGTTGTAGTAGTCGTTGCAGTGAAGCGCAAAATTCGAAATTTTGAACTTTGTTCCGCTACAGAGCATTCGTCAGCTTCAAATACTACTACAACTACTTTATTCTGTTCCAGACCTAAGATTTGCTATTCCTTTCATATAATCGTGGAAAAGTTGCTGTAACCACAACCCATATGCA
Source organism: Pollenia griseotomentosa (assembly GCA_963931875.1). Lineage (NCBI taxonomy): Eukaryota > Metazoa > Arthropoda > Insecta > Diptera > Polleniidae > Pollenia > Pollenia griseotomentosa. The sequence continues at coordinate 142,225,778 of OZ007560.1, read as the reverse complement.
TAAATGTAAATACATGCAAACAAAATAAATGAATTATAGTTAATGATACCAACTTGACTTGTTTGCGATTTTTGATTTTATTAACAGATAAAATTGGATATTGATGTGAAAAAGTGGCAACAATATTTTTTCATGTGTGCAGCTAGCTTTGATGTTTTATATGAAAATATTTTTAAGCTGCCCAAAAATACGACAAATGTGCAGGTATACAAAATGCACGTAAACAAGGATTTTGAAGAACTGTTACAGAAAATATGTATTTTGGGCAGTTAAGTCAAAGTGCAGCTAACTTCAATTTTTTGTATGAAAATAATTTTAATATGCCAAAAATTTTGGGCACTTATCTTAAATGTGCAGGTAAAGAAAGTGCACTTTAAAAAGGAATTTGTATTGGATTATAAAGAATAATGCCAAAAATTATCAATATTGTGCAGCTAAGTCAAAAGTGCACGTAAATAAAAGGCAGTTAAGTCAAAACTACTGTATTTATCATTATGTAATTACTATTTTTAACAAAAACATGTTCGGAGACAACTATGGTATGTTTGTGGCTTCTTGATAGACGACTAATTTAACCATAATATGTATTATAATAATAATGTTAAATAAATCACAATATGTTTAAACATTTTCCATTAAAAATGGTTTTGTGGGAATCCAGGATGATACGTGCATCATCGTGTTTTAATGACCACTGCAGAAATTTTAGAACAAAAAAAAGATTACCAATTTCTGTTGGAACCGAATACTTGAAATATATTCCACGTAATACAAACAACTCAGTCTTTCTCTGAGTTCCATGTAAGTCCATTAAATGCTCAAAAATGTTATTGGAATAACTCAAACGTTCGCAGAGCGAATTTGTGGATCTGGTTTACGCGGATGACTTTTTTCTACTCGCCCACACATGCAGCGACTATCAAGTTGACATACATATGCTCCTGAAAATGGCCGCTAGCGTAGGATTTAAAACTAACAACCTAAACCAACAGACAATGCGGGAAAACACAGCTAACTGTCAACCTTTCACACTTTTGACCCGCTCTCTTAGGAACATGCATGCTTATGCCTTTTTCAGCCCGGTATAGAACGGCATGCAAGGCTCAACAGCAATGATAAATCCGAACTCTTAAATGGATGAGAAGCGTGGAACGCCGCTCAGGTAGAATATTAAGCAAATTTTGATCCGTGCGTATAAACTACGAGGCTTTTGTACACGGCTACTAAGCAAACGCCTATCAAAACCGAAATCCACAAACGTTAATGGCGCTGGATATGACGTACCCTAAGGAAACCACCAGACACCATCAGCAGTATTTCGAAAGACAGGAACCCTCAAGGCATATATATGCATATACATACATGGAGAAGGCAGCTCGAGAAAGAAATTCGACCGACAGGCCGCAGTTGAGCTAGTGATAGAACTGTGGCTCTATGTTCCTTGTAGGAATTTCAGGAATAAATATATTCTAAAGTAAGTCCGATTATTGTAATATAAAAAACATTTGTTTAAATTTTTATTTTGCTTAGTCTGCGTTTTCTAGATCATAGTCAAACCAGGTTTAGTAAATCTGAAAACAGATTTGTGCCGCCATTACCAAGTTTGTATACAAAGTTTTTACAGCTTAGTTTTGCCTAAAATGTTGGGGTTTAATGAAAAAATAAGAGAATTCACTTTTCGCCGGAAAATCCGAGTTTCAGACTACGTTAAACTAAGTTTAAACTTAATCCACATCTCAACAACCCGGCCTTAAAGTCATTTTCTATGTTTGTGCATTAAAATATTAAAAACTTCTTCTGCATCTTTGCAATTTTTATCTAAATATTTCTCACTTAACCCCAAGCAACAACTGCATTTAATTCAATATTTTTATTTAAGTTTTACAACAATTGTCAACCTGTGTTTTTTCCTGAATGTCATTTCATTTCAGTTTTTAATATTTTTTTTCAAATATTGACAATTGTAACGGATATAACTGCACATTTCTCATGGTTGAATTTTTAAAAAACCCTTTTTTATGTTTTTATTGTTGTTCTCTCGGTATTACTATGAACTTCTTTTTTAAAAACCGTTGCATTTGCAAAAAAAATATAGAACATGGCGAGAACATAATGTCCTGTATCCTTGTACACGTGTCCTTTTTACAAAAAAAAACCCATCGAACATTGATTTATGACTGTAAATTTTAAAAAACACAAAAAACTGTAATCAACTACAAAGTACAATATTATAAAAAAAAATTAAAACGCGGGAACAAAAAAAAGAAGAAAATAGCGAAATGCTGAAAAAATACATCCGTTAATGTGAACACGCCACGCTACGGCTGATACTGCTGATGATGAGGGCGATGATGATGATGATGATGACGAGGATTGTGTGTTCTACATATGATGGCAATACCAGTTTATGATGATGACAATTCTCTAAAATGACAACAGAAATGTTTGCACCACACATTCGAATAATGAACAGCAGGACTAAGGACTCGGGACTCATGCCACTATAAATTACAATTTTAAATCAATGTGTGTGTGTGTTTTAAATAACAAACAATACCTTGCGAAAGTAAATTGTACATTTACTCATACTTTCTCACTAGTACCGCGTACTAGTGGTTGCATTTATAATGTGGCAATTTTGCTCTTTCTTTTTTTTTTTTTTTTTGTTAAGTTGCATTTTGCGTATGTATTGTTGTGTTTTACCACATTGTTATACTTCTTTTTCAATTTTCCAAAATTGTTTGTGACAAAAAAGGATGTCACCAGCCATGTCTCATGTTATATGCACACATACGCACACATATAATTTAACTTATTCGAAATGCAGTTTCATACAGCATTTGTTCGTTTATGCGTACACATGTGTGATTATATGCATTTCAATATACCGAAAGCCCCCTTCTTGTCATGAACCAACCCATCTACTGATTATATGATTTCAATTGTTAAAAGGATGTTTGGTTTTTTTTTTTTGCTGCAATACATATTTCCTTTTCTCTGTTGCATAAAAATGCAAAAATGTTGAATGTATGTCTTTGCAATTCGTTGTGCATTGCATAAATTTGCTTTGAACAGAAATAAAAAAAGAGCAAAAAAGAAAACTCGTGTCACATGTCGATTTTCAATTGTTCACAAATTAATAAATACATTTAAGTTTATACTCATGCAACAAATTCTGCACTGTTTTCGGTTTTTTACTGTTACTTGCCGCATACAATATTGATGATCATGAGTGTCATAAAAATTCAATGTTAAATGTGAATATACTTTTTATTGATATTTATAATATAAAAATATTTTACATTTACATATTAATAGTAAATGACATAAATTGTATATTGTAAAAAACTGTGATTTTTTTTTTAGATTATTTTTCTATAGATGAACTAGAATGACAACGACAAGCGACTGGAAGGAAATTGGTACTTTAAATCTCAAAACGTTCATTGCTTTTGAATGGTACAATTAAAATGTTTCGTTTTGGTTACAACTTTTTTATTTTATTATTATTATTTAAAATTCTCAGTTTTCTCAGATTATAATAAAACTTTGAGCTACAACAGAGACGCATGAAAATGCTAAAGATTTGTGAAGTTCAAGGGCCCAATCACGGCATTCGATATCGATCAAAATTTCCATTTGAATTGTATTGTAATTTCGATCGATATCGAATACTAATTTGCCCCCAGGCTTGGTTTTATTGGCAGCATATTTTGCCTAAGGCAACATACATTTGTAAAATGAGCATTTATAAAATTCATGGTATAATCTTTAAAATAAAATTAAAAAAAACGCCAAAAGGGCGTTTGGTATAGAGCTGGAAAACTCTAGATAGTCGTAACATTCGATATTTTCGATAGTTCGATACTATACTTCTTTGTGGAATTGTTAAATTTAATTTTTTGTACTTACGTAGCCATTTAAAAAATACAATTTTCAATTTGAAATTTGATAATTTTTAAAATAAAAATGCCGGAAAATATGTTTAATTAAATGAGCTATAGATTAAATTAGCTGTTAATGAAATTGTCAAATTTGAAAGGTAGACCCCTATTACGGTTTACAACTTAACTCAGTTGAGTTGTAATTTCCTAATTTTTGTATTATGTTTTTCAACTTTGCTAGATTGCTAGATTTGCTAGATTTGCTAGAACATAACAAAAATTGCAACAGATCACAACTAGTTGTCTTAATTACAACTGAGTTGAGTTGTAAACCGTTATAGGGGCCGTCATTTCTTAAACTATTACATGATACCCATATTTCTCCGATTGGACAAGTAATATTAAAGATAAACAGTCTCATGTTAACAAATTAATGTGAACTTGAAGTGTTCGTCAAAACCGGGTTTCCATACAAATATTTTGTTAAACAAACACTTTGAATTCACATGAATATTTTTGCATAATGCCGTTAATAAATAACATATCCAAAATTTAGGAGTCCATAACTCGAGAATATTGGTCGCCTCCAAAAATAATTACTCACAGATCTTTTAATGGTGAAATTTTGGAGTCCATATCTTAAGTTTGGGTAAGCTTAAAGGTGTTTCAGCAGGAGGGCGCTGCTGCAATATGCTTATTCCGATTACGATAAACGCAGCTGTTTACGACAGAACATGTTATAATTGTGAAAAATACTTTAAAATAAAGAAGTGCATTCTTACTGAGACCCACTCAGTAGTGGGATTATCTAACTTTTAACGATTAACGTTCATTTTACCGGCACAGTTTATTGCCATTAATGTTTAAATATGATTTCAGGCATGTGGCCGCCGCGGCTGGCTCGAATAAAGCCAATTCTACAGGTCCAATTTTCAACCACTTTTTCGAGCATATGGGGCCGTATGTCGGCAATAACGCCACGAATGTTGGCTTCCAATTCCCCTAACGTTTCTGGTTTGTTGGCGTAGACGAACGACTTCACATATCCCCAAAGAAAATAATCCAATGGTGTCAAATCACACGATCTTGGTGGCCAATTGACAGGTCCATTCCGCGAAATTATGCGCTCATCGAATGTTTCCTTCAATAAATCGATTGTGGCGTGCGCTGTGTGGCATGTAGCGCCGTCTTGTTGGAACCACAACTCATCCACATTCATGCCATCCAATTCGGGAACAAAATAGTCGGTTATCATGGCTCTATACCGGTCTCCATTAACGGTAACTGCCTCTCCAGAATTATTTCGGAAGAAGTATGGCCCAATGACTCCACCAGCCCATAGAGCACACCAAACAGTCAGTTTTTGTGGATGTAATGGCGTCTCAAGGGTCTCATGTGGATTCTCTTCACTCCAAATGCGGCAATTTTGCTTGTTGACGTAGCCATTCAACCAAAAATGAGCCTCATCACTGAACAAAATTTTGCGATGAAAATCAGCATCGAGATCAATCTCATTTTCAGCCCATACACCAAGCGTTGTTCTTTTGTCAACCTGTTCATGATGAAATGGCAAACCAAACTGAACATAAATGACATTAGAGTTGCCAGATTTGACCACAAAATGCCAGTTTTATCTCTATTCGAAAAATAAACCTGTAAAAAAAACACCCTTTACTTCTCTTGTGGAACGACTTAACGTTCTTTCGAAACTAACAAAACTTCATTTAGGTTTTGCTAGTCCAGAAAAAATTCAGAAAATTTGAAAAAATAGCGAAAATTTTTAATATTTCAAAGAAGCCATAAAATTGATTAAAAGTCGCTAAAATTATAAGGAATTGCAAAAATTCGGTAAAAATTGTTAAATTAGCGGAAATTTGCAAAAATTTGCAAACAGCGGCTATTTATTAAAAATCGTTAAAGCTCTAAAAAACCACAGGAAAAAATCGCTTATATCGAGCATGGCTTAAATTCGCGAAAAATTGCAAACTTGGAAAAAAATGTAAAAATTTAATTAAAATCGCTAAATCGCCTAAAAAAACAAATTGTCGGAATATATAAAATTTTTTTTTGCAAAAGTAGCGAAATTTCGCGAAATTGTTTAATATTTCGAACAAACCATAAAATTGATTAAAAGTCGCTAAAACTATAAGGAATGGCAAAAATTCGGTAAAAATTGCTAAATTAGGGAAAATTCGCAAAAATTTGCTAACAGCGGCATGATTGGAAAGTCTACCACTTATTTTTTGTATAGAAAAGAAAACACAATTAGTTATTTCCATAAGCTGCATCTAAAATGTAATATTTTTAATGGTTTTTATAAATTCCCAAGAATAAAATTTTTTAATATAATTTTTGCAAAATCTATGTAAATGACGTGAATTTTAAAAACATTAATGTGGCTTTTATTTGTCAAAATTTTGGTTTTGGAAGTCACTCTTATGGTATACTATACTTCTGAAAATAAAAATAAAGCGGGTAGGCGCAGGGGGGAAAGACCTCCCATAGGATGCATATATCAAATATCGCTCAACTGAACAACTATTAAAGGGAGAGTCTTCAAACGTGGTTAAAGCAACTATTATGGTAAACTATAAATTTCAATATAAAATGGGCGGGGTGAACAGAGGAGGAGCAGTACCCCTTCATAGATAGAAATATTAATAAGAGCCGCTCCACGCATTTTGTTGAACTTTTGGTAGTAGGATCTTCTGAGCACCAACATTGAAATAAAATAGCAGCGGGGGAAGTGGTACCCCCCATAGGACGCCAATGTTAAATATCGCAAATATTAAGAGCCGTTATAGTGAGAATGTTCAAACTTTGCAGAAGTCACTACACTTTTGAAAATAAAAATAAAGCGGGTAGGCGCAGGGGGAAATCAACTGAAGAACTATTAAAGGGAGAGTCTTCAAACGTGGTTAAATAAAATAAAATAATAATATTTTTGAAAATTTTTTGTTAAATTTTAAAAACAATATTTTTGAATGTAACAAGATTATGGTTGTTTTATCCTCTTGCATGGTTTGATTAATATTCTCACGTTCTTTTTCATTTAATTTTTGCTTTAAAAACATGAACTTTACAAAGTAGAACAAACCAAGAAAGAATACCGATGAAGGTCCACGCGAGCAGTTTACTTCAATTAACGGACAAGAAATTACTGAAAAAAATAATTTAACATAAAGAGCCCATATTATATTAGGTTAATTTTTTATTACGAATATAGTTTAATGTGTCCAAAAATATGATTAGTTGTAACAAGTGTTCGAAAAAAAACAGTACATTTTTTAGCGTTCGGCTCACACACCTAAGAACGATATCTTTTTTTTAGTGATTGTGTAGACGAACCTTCAATACCCTTAATACCGTTCGTAACAGGTTTGAAGAAAGAGCCGAACATTTTATAGTGTTTTGTTCTTCGTTAAAAAACAGTACAATTGTAGTGATACCGTAGACAAACATTATATTTTAATGTTCTCTAATATTACTTTTTTTACATCGATAAAGAAATGAACAAGAAAAAATTTTTAGCAACGAGCGCAGCACTAACAGCGTGTGTGTGTATTGTGCATATGTTTTGTTTGTGTACAATTTTTTTGCTGGCTTTTTGTTTTTTTTCGTATGTGTATTTTGATTTTGTAAAAAATGTTTGTTTTTTTTTTAACCAGCCAAAAGGGCGCTAATCACAACAGAAACGAACAAACATTAATAAGCTGAACCAAACGCAATGAAGTTCGTGTTTAAAAAAAAAAACGGAACGGAACGGAATTAAATGTTTTCATCTTTTTGTTTAGTTGGGTAAGAACAGTATTATTTTTGTAACCGAAAGATGACAAACAGGGAAACGATAGTTTTTTAAATGATTAACTACACAAACACTATTAGCGTTTGTGATTCCACAAATCTACCAAGCCAAACACTAAGGAGCGATATTTAGTTTTATTTTCGAACACTGGTTGTAACCATATTATGGTCATATTTCAATATAATATGGATAGTTACAAATATAGCATTGTTAATATCAAGTGATGCTCTTAGAATATGGTTGTCTTCAACTATATTTTTTTTCTGGGTGTATTTTTTAATTTTCAATACAATAAAAAGATTATATTCCTTATCTCTCCTTGTCAAAAACACATTTAAGGTTAAATATTTAGTAAGGCGACGCTTGTATTTTAAACAAATTTTATTTCGTAGTGTTGGGTGAGATATTTTTCTTATTAAATTTAGATAGTGAAATGTGAACGAATCTCTCTGACCTTGCGGGTACTCCCGTTTTAAGACATTTGTTTATATTTGTGTTGGGTACATGTAAAAAGCGGCACATTAATTAGAAAATTTAAAGGGTAAAACTTTTCCACAAGATTTAAAATAGAGTTATTATTAAAAAAAAATATACATTAACATCAATTTAGAGCTTGTAAATATTTAAAGAATTTTAATAAAACTCAAATTAAATTGAAACAAATTACAAACACCATCCCACTAAATGTCTCAGACTTGCATTATAATATTATCCTTTCCTTAAATATTCCTTTATATACATATATTAAAAACTGTAATCAAAATTAAACAAAAACATTGTTGAAATTCACACTTTAAAACTTTGTTTGCTATATTTTGTTTGTTTTTATCGAAAAGTAATAATTCATTACCACAAAACAGAAGAAGAAAAGAAAGAATACAGATTTTCAGACATATTTCCTCCATTAACCCAGGCATTGCGTTTAAGCACATTTTTTACGCCAGACATTCTAAAGTAAAGATAGAACTAGACACTAGATTGCGAGTGAATAGAACAGTATTTATAGCAGAAATTTTTTTAAGAGCTGAAGACAAGAGCCAAACAAAAAAATTTTACGTTAAGCAAAAGCACATAAAACAGGTGGATAAAAATCCTTTAAGAAATCTTCTTTTATTTTGCTTTAAAACTCCGAAAAAATAGAAGTGAAATTTAAAATTTTTGTTAATTTAACAGAAATCTCTAGAGAATTTGTTTAGAGCCAAACTGAAGGACATGTTTTAACTATAAAATACAAAATTCACATAAAAACAAACCCCTTGTCAAAAGCTAAAAGCACAAAAAACAATAGAAACTTGTTTAATTAAGTTGTGTTAGAAAATAAGCAAAAAAAAAAAAAAACAAATTTAAATCTTCTTTTATAGAAATGACCTTAAACTTTTTTTTTACTTTCATTTTATTATTTAGTTGGCAAAGACATTTACATAAAATGGTATAATTCCTTTTTTGTTTGTTGAATGTTAAACTCTGCTGTATTTCATATGCAAACATACATGTTGCAAAAAAGGGGTCAATTAACTAATTATACCCAAAAGGATACGCACTCCTTCTACTGCATCATGTCACTTTTAGTTTACCGACATCTATGACTTGTTCGTTTAGTATTGGTGAGAGAAAGGTGCGAGATGACTGGAATATTCATTAAGAAACTTAGTTGTAGAGCGCAATACTAATATTTATTTCAGAATTCTTAGTTAAGCTGCTACAGTATTCCCTCGCTACAAAATGCATTAAATATGCAATAAAAACTTGATAATGTGCTCTTAAAATGTTAACAAACATGCCCTAAAGAAAGTTATTTGAAAGCAACAAAAATTTAATAATAATTGCTTATACATCGGTCAAGACCAGTCATATGACATTCTACACCGCAGTATTTGCAGACGAATTTTCGAATGTTTCCTATTTGGTACTCAAGATCACTTATGGAACCACAAGAACATGTTATGAGACAAAGATTCATATACGAAATATTTGTGCCGAGTATTATCTAGACATCAACATATGTATTTGTTAGTACAAGATGGCGCTAAAATCATCACCCTATCGATATTTTTACACATGGCGGAATTGCCAGTTCTGCTTTCACATTTGTGAAATAAACAGAATTTGAACAAACGTCAATTAAAAATATACTCCTTAAGAACGCGGAATAAATGTATCGATTCTTTTGCTTAATATTCCGTCGGTGGTGTTGACGCAGCGATTCTATCTCTGTGGATACGTGAATAAGCAGAATTGCTTCTGGGGCATTGAAAATCTGTGTTTAATACACGATGAGCTACTTTATGTTGCGGTGCTTGCGCTGAAGACGTCCTTGCAATGGTTTTTTTTTAAGCGCCGCAGGCCAACCTTTATTCTACCTCGACTGGACGTATTGGGACTCGAGAACATGTGATTCTAACAAGAAGGAGCAACGGCGCAAGCTGCGCGATCTACAACCGAAATTCTGAAGGCTTCATTTTCGGGTCGCCTAATCGTTTGCTTTGTTGATTTGCACTTTCCATGTCAGGTTTAGGCTGTGTATGAAGCCCTACATGCTGATATATCATACATTTCCGACAGGCTCGTCGGTTGCCTAAAAATTTCCGCCAAGATGGGACAGCAGAGCAGATGTTCGCAAATTTCGTCATAAATCCCACAAAATCTGCACGACCTGGTAATAAAAATACCCATTATAAACTGGTGGTATCTGAGACCACAGTGCCCCGTAAATGGGCCAGTAAGTAACTTGAGTTCCCCCTTTTTCAGCAGAAGAAGCCTACCTGACTTACCGCGGGACGGGCTCAGAAATCTCTTAGACTGCCTCTGCCCGGGAATGGACGAATGTGTGAAGGAATTCACATACGGGCCACGATTGTATAGTGCCTTTAATGTGACCGACAGTCTCAATTTACAGTCAGGTGACAACTTTTGCGCCACCTCGTATATTAGATTTTTCATCTTTAGGGACTGGGTTGTTATGAGTCGACTTTCGACCTACCAGCAAAAATTCTCATAACATAAAAACATAGTAAATATTTAAAAAGTTATTAAAGCAAATTTTTATATCAGTATTATTATATATAAAAAAGTTATCGCATTAAAAGCTGTTTCAGAGGTGGTATTTGTATGGGGAGGTACGGTTAAATATAGTCTGACTCTTTAGGTTAGATGACTTTGGCTGCAATAAAATATTTTTTGGCCGATTTAAATCTAAATTCTAAAACAAATAAATATATTATTTCTGCCATCATTGGTCGGTCACACAAGGAAAAATATACGACTGTTATTACGGTTTCCTGGTTATGCATTTACATTTTGTTGCGGTTTGCGTTCCTAACGATTAAAAAGTCGACTTTTACTTTTTTAATCCTGGAAGTCTTAAAATGTATCTTTATTTTAAAATATATGAATACACATAAACAATTAAAAATAACCTCTAATCAACAAATTCATAGATTCAAGCAAACAGTTTGTTGATTTTGCACTTATTACCAAAATGATTATATAAATTACTAAAAATTTTTTTAATTTTAATTTTAATTAAAAAAATGATCAAAAACTTGGCCATTTCAAACAATTTGTTAATTGATTTAATTAAATATATCTCAGGTTTTGACATTTTCCAACAACAATTCTACAAGTTTAAATTATTTTATTTTAAACGAAATTAAGCTTTTTTGTTATTTAATTAATATTTAAATTCAAAACTTATTCAAAATAACTAAAATTTTAATTAAATCAAAATTATATATTTTTAATTTTTTTTCAATAAAAAAAAAATAATTGATTCAATTATCACATTAATTAAATTGAAATACTTCTAAAACAATTTTTTAATTGATAAAAAGCTACTGATAATTTTTTCTGTGTATCTGAAATAAATATGTTACTATGTTACTTCTGCATTTAGTTTCATGCAGAATTTCTATAGCAATTGGATTGCAAAATGCAAGAAAAATATATAATTTGGTAATTTGCTGTATAAACGACAGTTTTCCTTGCGACATGCCGAGCCAACAGTGTACCAAATATTTAAAATTTGGTATCGCCAAACTAGATAAGTTTTTAAAATTGCAAAACACAAGAAACCCTTGGAAAAAGTTTAAAAAATTCTTAAGTATCCCAAAGCGTTTATATTCGTTCCCCTTTAACTATGTAACCCTGACTAGTAATGAAGTATTTGTTAATTCATTATAGTGATCATACTGTAATCATAATAATTGATAAAATTCTTTTACATTTTTTACTACGTAAACTATTCTAATCTCTAAACAAAAATCTGCAAACAACATGATTAATGTTGTTTCATCAGTTGACTGCCTGCTTGCAACCCTTAAATTTATTCATATGAATACAAAAAAAAAACTACTTGTAAACTCCGCCTGTTTAACCCTCCATACTTTTAGTTTGATGTTGTTAGTATCTTTTTTAGGATTTATTTTTTTCTATGGGAATCTTGTAACAATGTCACATAATCATATTTCCTTTTGTGGAATTTACCAAATTTTTAGACACGACTGTGTAGGAAATTTTAAAAAACATTTCAAAATTAAATAATTTCTTATTTGCCAGTTGCTACAGGATATTATGACTTAAATGCTGTTTGCTTGTTTAGAAAATAAAAAAAGTATATTTTACATATTTACAAAGAGGAAATTGGATCTTATTTTAGATGTGCATAAATACTTACAGAATCAAACATGTTTTATAAGTATAACTGTATACAGCAGGCGCGGATCCAGCTTCACCGTGGGGGGTGACTTTAGAAATTTATTTTAACAAAACAATGCAATTAAATTATTAAGTATGGTATAAAATATTAAAAATAAGCCATACAATTTAGATTAAATTAAATGAAGAGCTAATTTTTGAAAATCTAAATATGTACAGTTAACAAAAAAAAAAGAAAAGAAAAAAACTTGTACACCTTTCTATTAAAAAGATCCGTGCTTTTAATAAAGATTAATTTAATTTAATTAAAAATATTCCAAACGCAAATTACAGGATATTTTATTTTTTTCAAATGCACGTTTAATTTTCTCTTTATGGTTGATCGTATTAATGTTATCTCTTAAAACAATAAACTTGTCAGCACTGGAACGCAAAACATTTGTTGCTTTGTTTATAAAAAAGGGTTCCCTTATAAATTTTTTTTACAAAAATCGACATATTTGTGTTTAAAAAAGTTTAAGTATTTATTAAAATTAACCTGTGAGTTTTTACCCTGTGGGATTAAAGTAATTATGCCGGTAAAGCAAATGTCCAAGGATTTGAAGGAAGCAATTATTAAAATGTGGAAAGAAGGAAAATCAACACGTGAAATTGGAAAAATACTGAACAAAGCATATAGTATTGTCCATTTTGTAATAAAAACTTTTCGAAAAATGGATCTTACGAAAGACCTAGTGGAAGTGGTTGTCCAAAAAAAATAAATACTGTCCAAATTGAAAGACAAATTTGTAAAAAAATACCCAAAAATTTCCGCTGCTAAAATAGCCAACGAACTTAGAATTGGTGAAATTGTTGATGAAACTCCACAGACTACTCGGAACTTCCTGAACTCCCAAGATTTAAAGGGATACTCTGTTCGTATGAAACCTCTTCTTTCCAAAGCAGACATAAACAAACGCAAAGTGTACGCTTATGAATTTATTCAGAAAGACAATACTTTCTGGGGCACTAATTTTCACAGACGAGTCCAAATTTAATATATTCGGCAGTGATGGTAGAAAATCCGTGTGGAGAACGGAAGGAGAAGCCCTAAAATCACGAAAAATTCCACATTGTGTCAAGCACTGAGGTGGAAATGTTATGGTTTGGGGTGCTATGAGTGCAAACGGCGTAGGTAACCTGGTTTTTATAGAGGGGATAATGAAAAAAATATATTATTTAAATATATGAAAAAATAATTTATTTTTTTTTTTACTCAATCCGTGTTTGTTCAAGACAACGAACCAAAGCACTATGCCGTTGTAGTCAGAGAATGGCTACTTTTTAACACAGAGCCCAGACTTGAACCACATAGAATATTTGTGGGCTCATATGAAAACAAAAATTATTGAATATTATGTAAACAGCAAAGAAACCCTAAAAAGCGCTCTAATGGATATAAGGCAATCTATACCTGTAGATTTCACAAACAATCTGGTGTATTCGATGCCAAGAAGACACACACAAAATATTAATGTGTTAAATAGTTTAAAGTATTTTATTATTTTAATAAGAATTCCACTTCTGTACAAGTTTTGTTTTTGCCCATGAATATTGGCGAATTTTTGTTGTTGTAGTTTTTTTCTTTATATATAATTCTTAAAAAAATATTTTTTTTTTAGATAATTAAAATATGGATCTCAGGTTTTAATTTCTCAGTAATAAACACAAATTCCTTGTTATAAATAATTTTTGTGCTTAGATTTATTTTTATTTGGTAACTGTGTTTTTTTTTTTTTTTATTTTTTATAAAATACAAACATTGTTTCTACCTACTGTCCGTTATAGACACTGAAACATCCAACCGATGTGCTCTAAGCCGGTTTCATAATTTTGGGGGGAACTATCCTTCCCCTTCCCCTTGATACGCATCTGTTATACATACATATTTAGCTGTAATACTTGTAATACAAAAACATAAGCATTCGAAATTCATGAATATTTTTTTGTTCTTTGATTTCTCATCTTTATTTGTGTGCGTTTATATGCATTTTTCTATTTGTGTAAAATATTCTCAAGAGACTTTTGATGTTGTCGGAAGTATCTACTAATTGAAAATGTATCTTACACTGCTTATGTTCTTTTAAATATAATAATGCTTGAAATATAAACTTTAAAATGTAATAGAGATGCTTGAAAGATGGTTTTTAAACATAAAATTTATTTCATTTTACAATTTTTACCAAAAAATTTTTAAATTAAGTTATTAAATAATTTGTTTTCTTTTTTTCTAATTTCAGGTAATTTCTTCAATACTTTTTTTAAGAAAATAAGGTAACTTATACATAAAATGTTTTATAAGGATAGATTGACAATGAGAGACACATTTTTATTTGGCAGCAAACACATATACTTTCAAAACTTTTTCTTTAATTTTTTATTCAAAACTTATAAAAATAAATCTGTGGAGTTTTGACAAAACAACCTAACTCGAGATCGGACAATTTTCCACTTTTTTAACCATATGTATAAGTTTTAAAATCGCATCTTTCTGTCTATTCAGCGTGTTTCTAGATAGTGTAGATCGGAAGATATAGAAGCCCCCAAAGCAACCTATCTCGCAATTTTTACAATCTGCTTTTGACAAAAGAACCCATATCAAAATATGCTGCAGGGCACAAAGAAAAATATCATAACGTAATTTTGACAAAAGAACCTATTCGAATATGGGTTTCCAATAATTTACTAAATTTATTTTGACAAAACAACCTATTTGCACTCATGTTCTTTTATCAAATGCATAAACGAAAATAACACGTTCCCTTCTAAAGTGAAGTTCTTTTAATAGCCATTTGATCATTAGCATTCATTGTGACAAAACAACCTATGTTAACATGAGTGCTTTAGTGTACTGAGAATTAACGAAATAAGAGGAACCTATATCAAATCAAGTGCTTTTGTCGTGTCCATGTGTAACAAATTAAGACGTTTTTTATGAAATATGTTGTTTCCTAATATAGAAAAACATAAACAATGCACAGAGGAAGACAAAAAACAAAGGTTCCAAAGTTTTAGAGGAGCATTGACTCTCTCGCAAGTGAATACATTGACTACAAGAATTATACATATTCAAGATTACGACAATTAACAGCTGTTTTGAAGGTACCTACGTCACGGCTCCAAAGAGCAATTTGTATGGAATTTTCAATGATTTTATAATTTTCGACTTTTCTAGAGGGTGCCGTGTTTATCGAAGGAATGCACCTTGCACTGCCGTTACTTAACGAATCCAAGTAAGCCATTTGTGAAAAGTCACACTATCAATAACAGATATGTCAGTTACGACAAAATGAATAGTACTCTCTGTTTTTCATTCCAGTTGAGTTTAAATTAAATTAAATAAAATGTACCACACAAGTGCTCAAGATATTGATGAAGAGGTTGATATTGATGAAGATCCTTTCCATGAATCTGATGTTGATGACTCCGATTTTGTCCCGGAGACGGATTCCGATCTAAACACCACTACGCTGGAAATGGCTCCAGATATTGAGTGCAATGTAAGTAATTGGGATTTCACCGAAATTGATGAAACCCAACTATTCGAACTTCCAACCACATCAGCTGTTAAAAATAAGAACAGGCGTAACAAAAACTTAGGAAAAGAATATGTGACCAATAAAAAGAAAATCGTCCCTGCTAAAAAAATTAAAGCACTTTCAAAATGCAGAAGGTTGTGTAATACTCACCTAAATTTTGAGGAGCAAAAGATGATTTTTAAACTGTACTGGAACTTGGGTGATTACAACAAACGACGGCAATATCTGTCAGGCTTAATTGATGTTGAATTTAAGAAAACGCATACAATTAATAACGTGGGAAATCGACAATATAACTATTTGTATAATTGTGAAATTAACGGTCAAAGGAGAAGAGTGTGTAAACAATGTTTTATGAAAATATATGCCGAAACTGCTCAAAGTATTAAAACTGTTACTAAGTGCAAAGTTAAAGAAAGCTCCGTTGAAATTGTTCAGTGCAATAAAAGAGGAAAACATTTTCCACAACACAAACTGTCGACGGAAAAGTACCAGGAAGTTTTAGATCACATTAATAGTTTTCCGAAATATGTGAGCCATTACAGCCGTCGTCATACAAAACAACTATATCCTCAGTGTAATTTAAGCATGGCAGAATTATACAGATTATACACAAACAAATTTTCTCAACCTGTTTCGTTGCCAACGTATCGAGAAATATTTTAAAAACTGGACATTAAGTTTAAAAAGCCGCATATTGATGTATGCAACAAGTGTGAGACTTTAAAAATAGATATTAAAAATGCATTAACTGAGGATGAAATAGCGATACTTAAATTAAAACAACAAAATCATCACGAAGAGGCAGACATGGCATATGAATCTAAGAAACATGATAAAGAACTGTCTTCGAAGGATAAATCTATCAAAATGTATACTTTTGATCTGCAGCAATGTTTGCCAACACCACACTTAAACGACCACTGTGGACATTTAATTTAACGACGCATGACTGAGCAACAAACAGAGCGAATTGTTATATATGGAATGAGACCATTGCAAAGCGTGGAGCAAACGAGATTAGTTCCTGTATCTATAAATGTATGATGGAATTACCGATACATGTGAAGCATGTTATTTTGTACAGCGACTCGTGTCCAGGGCAAAACCGTAATTCTTATATTTCCGCCATGTTTGAAAAGGTTTTAGAAGATCATCAAACTATAGAATTAATTGATCACAAGTTTCTGGTTGTTGGACACACGCATATGGAATGTGACACGGTTCATTTCCAAATAGAAAAAAAGAAGAAAAAATGTGTGAATTCCATACATCACCCACATGACTGGGCTACTTTAATAGCAACTACAAATCACAAATACAATGCAATCGAGATGTTTCAAGATCAATACTTCGACTTCGGTAGCCTATTAAAAAACAAATACACTTGGAGAAATACTAATACATTAGGTGCGTGTAACACTACTTATGTTTGTCTATTTTTAGTATAATTTTTATTTGTTGTTTTGTAAAGGTGACAAATTTGAATGGAAGCTTATACGTTGGATGCGATATGAGAAATCTAAGTCTGGATTTTTACAGTACAAGCTATCTTTACAGCCAAACGAGGACTTCAAGGAACTAGACATAACACAGCGGCGACGGAAAATAACAAATTTCGAATTTAATAAATGTTATTCTGCTCCTTTGCCAATATCATCTAATAAAAAACATGATTTACAGTCCGTTCTGTCATTTATAAATGCAGAGTTTCATAATTTTTACAATAACTTGCAAGTTGAAGGTGAAGTACAATTGGAAGATGATTGGGATATTGACGAATATGATTAGCTGTAGAGTGAATTATTCTTTATTTCTTCTGAATTATAAAAATTAAAGCTATTTAATATACAAAAATGTGAAATACAATATAATATAATATATGAACTATTTCTTATTTGTATTTTTAATTCAATTTATTCCAATTTTTCTTTTTCATACCTAAAAATACATGTAATTGGTCTAATAGAAAGCATAACTTTTTATAATATTCGTTTAAAATAAACTGAATTCTATTTAAGAAAATAACATATGTCACTGAATTTTTCTTATTTCATTTTAATAAAAGCACTAGTCCCGACAAAGGTTGCGAAATATTTGTTACTTTTCAGTATGAAAAAAGACTTCATCTAGAGAAGGGTTGATTTTTCGATCAAAAATTATTTTGACAAAACAACACATCTTGGTTTTTGGACATTTTCTCGGCAACAGTTAAATCTGGAAGAAAGATGCAAATTGGAAAATAAAGGTATTTAAATTCTCCACAATAAAAATAGATTACATTTGCTTAGATATGTTCTGGGACGATTTTGTGACCATATAAAAGTGTTTTTTGGTCCTCCTGTAAAATTCAGTTTTTCGACATTGGTTGTTTTGTCAAAATTCCACAGAAATATAAACTTCATTTAGAATTTCATTCGGAAATAATACGATAGAAGAAAAAACAAATTGTTGCTATCATTGTGAACGAAGCTTTGAAGTTAAAATATGAAATCTACAAACAAATAATTATATTTGAAACGATGCTAACTACAGATTCTTGTTTTGGCAGAGAATTTGAACTTATATAAAATTTAACTTTTAGTCATATCGGAGCCGTATTCAACTATAGTACAGCGTTTTTATAAGGTACTTTAACTTAGATCAGAACAAATGTGGTTCAGAAAGCCTGTGAATATTGGTCGCTATCAATCATCCATCAGAAAAGTTTTCATAGAAATCATTAATGTACGATGAGCTTTGTTTGTGTTCTTTTTTGTAAAATTAACAAATCGTCAGCTCTTTATTGAGTTATTCAAACAAAAACATACAAAATCCATTTCACTCTTCCTTTCTTCATTGCAGTAAGTAAAAAAAATAGCAAAAGCAAAATAAAATGACAAAAATAAAATAAATTTTATTTTTCTTCGCATCATTGCCGTAAGAAAAAAAGTATTTAAAGCAAAATAAAACGACAACAACTCAATACAACTCAATGAGTAAACGTATGCAAAACAAAAAGTAACTTTTTTAAAAAAAAATTTAGAAAAGTGGCGTATGCGGCACAAAACAATAAATTTCACTCTCGATAAAATATTATTTACTTCTACATTCGTTCATGTTCGTTCTGAACTAAAATTTAATTTTTTCTTTAAAACATATGCCGGAAGTAGTGATGCAAATACAAAAAATTCTATTGTGTATATTTTCAGAAAACTTCATGTAAACCTTCATTGTTGTTTTTCTCCTCCATGATTTTTTTAGCATATGCGCCAAACTAATAATGAACTGACGACTTATGAAAAAATTAATTTGTTATAGAATAAATTCATTTAGATAAGTACATACTTTTTTTATTATATTTTCTATTTTATTTTTAATATATTTTGAAAGCTGTCGTGATCCAAAATTTAAACGAATTCACAAGGAAATGTATAGCAAACGACATACATAAATACCACAAACTTTTGATGTTTTTTACATTGTCGGTATCGTAAAATTTAAATGATATCGAAAAATTTCAAACAACTACGACTGATTATGAAAACGACTCGTGTAATAAGAATATTTAAATTAGTAACATTCTAAACTATATATTAAATCAATAGCTCTATTTCCAAATATTCTTGTTTATCAGCCCTATAAAAAGTGTTACATTACTACAAATATTTGGAACCCATGTGTAATCATGGATCCACTAGAACAAAATTATGTTATGAGGTTCAGATTCATGTAAAAGTTCTTTGTCCGAAATGTTATTTAGATGTCTTCATCTATAAGAGATTTTTTTCAGTAAGTGATTTTAGGGAATGGGTTTATATAGGAGATTAATATGGTAAATTCTGGAATAACGACCACAAATATTGCAGAGACCATTGGAAATTATACCAATTTCCACCATTTTCAAGAGGGTTTGTTCTTTTGACAATTGAAATGTATGAAAAAAATTTCATAAAATTATCACCTGTACTTTGCGCAAAAGGTTTGTTTGCATTGGAGACAGCCAGCCAGTGATTCTTAATTGGTCGGTGTTGCTCAACGCACAATACTCTCTCCTCTATTGTTAAATGGTTATAACCAGGGTTACCGTTGGAAATTTTCAAAAAAGGTCACAAAAAGGGGATTTTTCAGAAAAAGGGGTCAAAAAAGGGTATTTCAATTTAAAAAGGGTCTAGTTTTTAATAAGCAGTATTTTCCATTTTAAAGAAAATGATACTTTAGCTTCCTTTTATCTTATAAACTCATGTTTCACAAAGGTTTTTGTATCTTTTTTCCTCCAATTATTAAAATAGAACAAAATGTACATATGTAAATAATACTTATTTAAAATTTATTATTAAGTAGAATAGGAACAAATGTTCTTAAACTCTTTACTACTTTAAGTCAAATGTAAATAATATTAATATTATATGAAATAAAAAAGAAATTGACATTGACATTGAAAGAAAATAATAAGACCAAAATTTTTGTAAACAAACAAAATATATATGTTTAAGGTAAGAAGTGCTTAAAAAACTTAACCATTTTTTTGGAAAGCCCTTTCCTGCTTTTAACACCTGACAAAAAGTTTGTTCTTCATTATTATAGCTCATTTTTTTTTTTTGCTTTTTATGTTATATTCCGACATTTTTTTTTTTTTTTTTGCCGATTTTAAATAAATTTTATCGATTGTTTCCAATTTTGCAATTGTTCCCAATGCAAAACCTTTTAAAGAAACGAACATCAAATTGCATTTTTTAAATAAAATGTCACATTTTTTATAACAAGAAAACCCCTTAATTTTTTAATAAATACAAAAAATATATATAAAATAATAAATATGTATGTATGAGTTATGTTTGCTATTAGTGAAATTGTACTTTAATTTGTACTTTTGTACAGAAAATCTAATTAAGAAGTCTTAAAAAATGTTTCAACACAAACTTTTACCGAATACTAACTACTTTTTAGGAATGTGCATTCTATATTTACTTATTAAATCTTCACTTGAAGTCCATTTCTCCAACTCCGTTTTAAACAAATTGTGAAAAATGTGTTCAGCAGTGTTGACAAAAAACAAAATGTGAGTGCTTTTCAAAAAAGGGTAAAAAAGTGTCACAAAATAGTTAAAAATGATACAAAAGGGTAATTTAAAAAAAGGGTCATAAAGGGTATCAAGACCGTCGAAAAAGGGTCAAATTGATACTTTAGTATCACAACGGTAACGCTGGTTATAACTGGATTGATACCCTGCAAATAATATTGGACCACCTGATCCATTTTGATAAAATGGACTACTCCATGGACTGGTCCGATGTAATGCAAGCATGGACCATGTCATTGTTAAAAAGTGTTTGTAGTAAGACGACATGTCTTCGTTTTTTAACGATGTGCTTTCGTTTTTAAACGGTCAAAACTAATCCTCTTGAGTATACCATGGAGTAGTTTTAAAACTACTCCTTTGTAGTCCAATGCTGGGTTATATGGTCCTGTCCTAGGACATCGTAATGTTAAATAGACCATGTTTTTTCCATACGTTTGGGTTACTTTTGGACTAGTCCTAGTCCCTTGTGGGCTAGTCTTTACACGCGTGTTTGGACTAGTCCTATTATTTGCAGGGTATGTACACACACATACATACATCAGACTTTACTTTTTACCACAGAGCATACAGAGATGAAAAAGTGACGTATGAAAACTGCCCAAATCATTTGCGAGGGCAGCTTTCGAAGAAAGAGAAAGAAAACGTTTTTTGGTAGTGAAGTGGCAATGATTAAGCCCTTATGACACTACATTTTTTATTCATTAATTGATATAGAATTGATAGAAAGAAACAGTAAATGTTAGAAAAAGCAAACTATAAAAAAATGTAAACAAAGTTCTTTAGTTTTTTTTTCTCTTGTTTTGGTTTTGTTTCAGGAATGGCGTTGAGAATTTTTAAAATTGTACCAACAACCTTTAAAAATTGTACTTTTTTACCCTAATTGTACTAAAAGATTTCTTTAGTTGAAATTAATTTTATTTATGTTCATAAAAAACACCACAAAAAGGTATCATTAATCTTAGTTTAAAAAGTATCAACGAAAAAGTACAATTGAAACAACTTAGCCATCCCTGTTTTGTTTATTTTTTTAAATGTTGCCAACTTTTTGTTTATGAGAAACCTAAAAACAAAAAGCGGTAAATCGCTGAATTTGCCTCGGTAGGCTAGCTGGTAGCGAGCTAGTCTATCAGCGCTGAGGTTGCGGGTTCGATTCCCGCCAGAGACTCTGGTTTCTTTCCTGCAGACAAGCATAGAGCTTCGCGGGATTAGCTTAGGA
Source organism: Pollenia griseotomentosa (assembly GCA_963931875.1). Lineage (NCBI taxonomy): Eukaryota > Metazoa > Arthropoda > Insecta > Diptera > Polleniidae > Pollenia > Pollenia griseotomentosa. Next base: position 142,203,580 of record OZ007560.1, on the reverse strand, counting down.
AATAAAAATAAAAAAAAAAAAAAAAAAAAAAAAAAAAAAACCGCTGATTCAGCAACACTTTTAATATTTCAAGCTTGAAATGTCAATTTTAAGTTAAACAATTTTACATTTTTTTGACATAACTTCATTTTTTATCGATAACTTTAGTAAAATTTTTGACAGTTTGCCATTAATCTTAATACAGCTTAACTCTTTGCACTTGGTAAATTTTTGTATTACATTATGTTTGTACTGTTCACCAAAACTTGAACAATGCATTAAAAATGTAGTGTCATAAGGGCTTTAAGAACAGGCCGCTACTATCAACACAAATTGCGTGATCAAAACAAAAATGCAAAAAGGGCAGCTTTCGAAGAAAAAGAGAGAAAAAAATACAACATTTTCTGTCTCGTGACGCCTCTGTGTGCTCTGTGCTTTTTACTCCGATTGTTTTAGGAAAAAAGTTTAGTTCATCGATAAAATTAATTTTTTTTGTCAAATATTTGCTAAGTGTGAAAACATACCTTAATAATGGTAACCTTCACAGTAATTAAAATTTAAAATATGCACAAAAATCTGACAATAAATTCATGATTGCACATACACACATGTCTAACAAATGTAAATAACTTAAACCTTGAATACTCTGCTAAAATTGCGCAAAATTAAACAAATTTTTAATTTTCTACGAAACATAATGCAACAGTAAAACAGCAATTTAAACCAGAGCACTTAAGGATTTTCGTCACAGTTTTAAATTGTTTTCGAAAAACCTCTTACAACAAAAAATAAACAATAGGAACTCTAGTCATTAGACTCATAAAATTATGAAATTTTTAATTGTAGAATATATTAAATAATGACCTGACCTTGCTACAATTTCCCAACCACACACACACAGAATTACACAAAACACTTTCAATTTAAATCTGGACCATTAAGAAGTCATCATAAAATAAAAGAGATTAAGAAGAACTAAAACAAAAACGAATGCATTGAGCCAACATTTAAGTCTGAGTGTATGACGGGTATTGTTTGCAACAAATTTTTTTTTTAGAATTTATTTTAAAAATTCAACCTTGACTTTGTTGGAATTTTTTTTTTTTTTTTTTGCTTTATGTATGTTGCACGACGGCATTATTGCATAATATTGTATCGTTTAGTTATTGGAAAAAGGAGACGTTGTGCATGACTTTCTTTCTATGGGTCTGTATGTCTGTACTTGTGTGTTTAGTGGTGATTGCCTGTGTTTTTGTTTCGAAAACTGGGTTGGTTTATAGTGGACAGAAAAAGAAATCCTGTTTTTAGCAAATTATTTAAAAATTCAATATTTTTAAAGTTTTAGTTATTTCCTTTGACCAAAACATTTGGCTGACTGTTTTTCAGATAATTTTTTTTTCTTCTGTAAAGTAACACCAAAAATTGTTGGTGAGTCAAACTAAATTAGAAAGGTAATAATATTGCAAATTTATCCTTATACTCTTCACCACAGTTGGAAAGGGCACATATATGTTTGTCCTTCCGTTTGTAATTTCTAGAATATTAACGTTAGACCCAATAAAGTAAATATATATATTCTGGGCCCTTATGAGAAGCGAGGTTAATTGGACGATGTCTGTCTGTTCATGTGACCGTTGAAATGGGGTTTCCGAAGGCCACATATATGATGGGGTCTATGTTGTTATATTTTTATATCGCATATAGTCCGAAGCTCTGTGCTATTCAGATTTAGCCATATCGGTCTACAAAAGGCTGGAACGAGAGCTAAAAAACGTCAACTGCCTTTAATTTTACCCATTAATCATTTCGCACTTGTACAACAATACTGTATTAACTCAAAATTTTAAAATTTTCAGTAAAAGCAAAACAATTTTTAATTTAATATGAAAGACATATGAAAAAATATTTTTAAGCCAACCTTTTCTTTACCAAAAGGTAGACAAAATATCTCGATATTTTTACAGCGGGTAAATATGAAAAATGCCTGTCGACTTTTTCTAAAAAGTGAAAAACTAAGAATTTTGAGTTAATACAGTATTGTTGAGTAGGTGCGATTCGATTTTGTTTATTTGTTTTCTGTTTATCTGGAGAACGACAAGAGCCAAAGTTTTCAAATGAGGAACAAGCATCTTAATAAGCAATAGACAAAATGATTAAGAATAGAATGCAAATATAGGTGGGATTGGAGAAATGAGCGTGGCATAAAATAGATTTATATCTATATATCTATAGAACGATAGGAGAAAAATTTTCCAAATTTGGTACACAGTTGCCAATACACAAAATCCGTCAAAAAGTGGCTGGTATTAGATCAGTGGGCATGTAACCTAATATACATATCGTCACCTTAAAGTCGAAATAACCTATCTGCAGTTTTCAAAAGTTTACAGGAGAGGGGAAAAACGTTATAAAATTGGAACTGAAATGAAACCAGAAATATATATCGGTTTAGAAAATTTTATTTTTCTAAACACAGCTTATGTTATGCCACTTAGATTGTTTGGAATTGTAAAAATCTGAAACCAAATAACCTATCTGCAGTACTAATAAGTATGAGTAAATAACAATTTCTTAATACATATGAATATTATATACATTAAATAATAACAGTTATAGTTTCTTTTACTGGTTTAAGCAAAAAAAGTACTTTATTTTTGTTTAAATTACACAACGTAACAGAATTAAACTCTTATCGAGATTTTTGATAATATATTTTTATCTTTTTTAGTGCGTAACGGTCCTCTAGGTACAAAAACTTTATCATTTGTAATATTATATGTTCAAAATTTTGCACACATATGCGTTATGATATAGAGAGTAAAAATCCATAAAAAACTCAATTTTGAAATTTTTGCAGATAGGTTATTAGGTCTTTAAGATGATATACAAAATAGATCAGTAACAGTAATTAAGTACAAAAAGCTTCGATACCAGTACAAGACATTAACAAAAATATAAGCCCCGGGGCAGAAAAGCGCATATATCGCGACCTTAGGAAAACAAGTTTCTATTTTCAACTTAACTTCATGTAAGATACACTGAAAAAAATGCTTCATATATTTAATGAATCGTTTTCATAAAAAAAATTTCATTGGTTAAATGAAAATTTTCATTGTCTAAATGGAATTTCATAGTTAGAATGAAGTATTTTCGTTAAAATCGCTTCATTGGATTTCGTAATTACGTTAAAAATTTCATTGGATATATGAAAACTTAAGTTTGTCCAAGTTAAACAAAAAATTTTAATTGGGAACACAAAAAAACAATATATAAACATAACTATATTCATAAATTAATACAAAATTATAGTTTCCTTAAAAAAATGTTTAATTGTTTATTAAAAAATGTAAGATTTAATTATTTCATACATCTAATGTATTATTTTATATATCAATTTCAATAATTTAAAAAAAAAAAAAATTATTTTTAACATTCAAATAACTCTATTGTCTCAATAATTAAAAGTATAAAAATATTTCGAAAGAGCATGCTTTCATAAATTTAAATTTTCATTATGACAATGAAAAATGTCATTATAGGAATGAAACAAAAGCTTTTAATCCATAATATGTATGTTTTTAGTTTTCTTTAATATGTACGTACCTACCTACATATAGTATGTAATAAGTAATGAACAAACAAATACTCTCCTTTAAAAAAAACACACCCTTTTTTTAACTGTTGTCAACCAAATGATGTATACGAAAAAGCTTGTTCTCTCTTTATGTGGTCTTTTTTTTATTATGCGTTAGCAAAAAAAAAAAAAATCAACGTTGTTATTGTTGTTATGGACAATTTAATCTCATATTTACGCTCTTAATTGAGTAATGGCGAAAAACATAGTTTTTTTTTTCAAAAACTACACTGCCCCGGTAGGCTAGCTGGTAGTGAGCTAGTCTATCAGCGCCGAGGTTGCGGGATCGATTCCCGCCAGAGACTCTGGTTCCTACAGACAAGCGTAAAGCTTCGCGGGATTAGTTTAGGGAATTATTAAAAAAAAAACAAAAAAAAATTAAAAAAATAAAAAAAAAAATTTACTTCTTTGAAACAGGCTTCATTGATTCAACGAAGCGCTGCATAGGTTCCTTTTTAATGCAATTTTTCATGGGATTAATGTCAAAATTCATTGGTATTGTAAAGAAAATTCTTTCAGTGTAGAACCTGATTGTCCCAAGGTCGCGATATATATAAATATTTATTTGTGTATCTTTCTGTTCTTATCGTACCATGAAGAAGGGTATATAAGATTCGGCATAACCAAATATACTTGTATACTTACTTGTATTTTTATAATTTTTGTTTTAATACAAAAAGTTTTTTATTCAAACATTTAATTAAATTATTTCTAAATATCGCACATTAAATCATAAACAGGCACACCTCGAAATTTATCAAAATCGTTTTTTTTTTTTTTTTTGTTTTTCATCAGCCAGTTCACAAATCAAGTCTATAGCTGCCACGAAAATTTCGTTTGCGTCACTGTCTTTTTTTACATTTTTAAAACTCAATTTGATAAAAAAAATGAAGCCATGTTTTTGAAGCCAGCTTTCCACTCGTAAAAATTTTTGAGTTTTGAGTTGTGCCTGTTTATGATTTAGTGTGCGATATAACAACTTTCAGTTGCATTAGTTGTTGATTTCTAAACCTTTTCAAATTATAAAAAAATATAAATTATATTTGACATACAGGGTAGCGCATAACAATATATTTAAGTGATTATTATATTTTTATTTTTTTTTTAATAAAAAGATTGAAAAATTATATCTTGCTAAGTGGTATCTATTTTCAGCTTCGGCCATACTTGCTACTTTTATCTTTTTTTCATACATTTTTGCCAAATTTGGGGTGTAATGGCCATGATGTCATTTCGCATATAGGTTTTTAGTTGGGGATGAGTTTTTGGCCTGTTACCATATATCTTTTTTTCAAACTGTCCGGTCAAACGTAGAGATCAGTTGAAATCGCTTGTGTGTAAAATAATATATTCACCGAATATGTCCCTTATTAAAGCTTTTCACAATCTTCTGTTGTGAAAAAAGGGTACCATACAGAGGAATCACCGCGAAGAACACAGAAAAAATTTTCCAAAATTTTTCACCAATTAAAGCATTAATCAAAAATATAATCAGTTTTAATTAAAAATTTAATCAAGTGAATAAAACGTTTAATCAAGTGAATTAAACGTTTAATAAATACTATTAAATGATTTAATTGATACTATTAATTTGTTTACTGATGCAAATTTAATTAATTTTTTAATTAATATCACAAATTTTTTAATTGAAATCAATTTTTATTTTTTTCTGTGAACCATTTGTGATACAATTTTCTGATTCCTTTTTGAGCATATGAACGAATACTAAATTAATCCTTTTTCAATCGCTCAAGTGATAAATCAGGGTTTCATCATCAATGGTGATCTCAGAAGATATATTTAGAAGGTTTTTAAAAGTTTGGGATACAGAAAAAAATTTAAAATATTTTTTTTTTTGCAAATAAAATTTCCAGCGATTATTTCATACGTTTTGTAAAAACTGGTACTAAATTATAGGAAAATCCGTTCATAATGAAAATTTTCTTATTTAAATCTACATAAATAAAAGTTAATTTTATAAAAAAAAAAATTTTCTAGGTAACAAAAATATTCTTTGAAATTTTAGTTTTGCTTTTAAATATGTACTTAATTCTTTGAGTGTAATATACATTCAACTATTATGACTTAAATTAGTTCCCATTAATAATTTTTCACTCTGCAGTTAAATTTGCCTAAATCTTCTAATTGCATAATTTTTTGTAAATTTACATAAATGTGACCTTCTACTTTAATCCCCTTCTACAATTCTAACATTCCAGGTATGTACTGCACTATAGTAACTACAGTGATCTATTTCCAAACATAAAACGATTGTTTTTAATTGTCAAGGATAGCTTTGCTCTCACCTTAAATGAGATTTAAAAATAAAATAGTATTTGTTTGTATAATCTAATCCATCCACTCTCGTTTCGTAAGACACTCTACTCTCACTCTCCTTCTGCTAAAGATTTAAGTTAAACTGTAGGCGTTTTGTGTAACCTTTCAGTTAAAAGATTAAGCCACCTTTGAGTAAAAGGATTTCGTTAGACAATCAATTTTGCCAACATCAACAACACTTTTACTAACTGCAATTGTTTGCGAACGTGATTTGTTATGGGAAATGCCCAAAAAATAAAACACAAGAAGTACAAGGACATGGACATGAAAAGGTTGCACCAACACTTGTTTGAATTGAAGTGTGTGCCTGTAAAATTTTAAATAAAGTAATAAAACAGCAGGTTTCCTATTTTCTAAATTTACAACTTTTGTTTTCTTTTTTTTTTTAAAAAGATTTTGCTTTTAACGTTACAAACTAAATATTTGCCAACAGCAAACAAAATTTGCATTTAAGGATTAGCAAATTTGCCGTAGATGAAAGAAATTTTTTTCAAATTTGCCAACCGTTTAAAATTGTACAAACTTCTGTTTTTAGAAAATCTAAATAAAATCGAAAGTAATAGATTGAGTGTAAAATCGTGTAATATGATTGTTTTATCAACAGTCTCTAACAACAACACCTTCCTGAACAATTGCCAGCAATATCCTTTTTGCTTTTTTGTATGGTGTCTACATTTTTAATGGAGAAAATGAAACATCTGTCACTCCTTTTTTTCCAACAGTTTTATCAATATTTTCTTTGCACGTTTTTGTATCAGCTGTTGCCATGTGTTGTTACGTGCATTAAACCGATAGTATCCTTTTAACTGTTAGTTTTCTCTTCAGTTTTATTATTATCGTTTTTACTGGTTGCCGAATGGCCTGAATTGGCCATTAATACAAATGCTGTTGATGATGATCAGTCTTATAAATAGTCCTTTTTAGTGTTATTTTTATCATTGTTGTATTGCCGGTGTTCACGTTTATTTTAAGATATACATGTTTTAGTTTTTATTACTTCATCTGACAAAAAACATTTTTTTTTAGTTTCTACGACTTTAATAGAATTTGTTTAAGGTGATGAAAGTTATTATCATAAAGATATATTGTAAAAGATTTAGTTAACAGTTTTATTAGTTTTAAAGCTAAAAAAATATTTTACACCATGTTGCAATGACATAAATTCTTAAATTAGATATCGTCACCTAAAATACAAAACAACGTATCATCAAAAATTTCGAATTTGAATTTTTGATTGATTTTTGTTGCTTTTATTACACTACATGGTCACAAAATATTTTTGATCCCTGCAATCAAAAAAGGCGACTTTACTAAAGAAATTCAAACGCCAAGTACACCATGTTGTTACTGCTTTTGTAAAGTCCTTTGCTTCTGCTGTAAAATTATAAGAAGTGTTATGTTATTTTGTATTTTAGGTGACGAGATGTGGTTTAGTGTTTAAAATGAATTGGCTTACTTAAAAACACTACAAGCGTATGAACCCAAAATCGACTTTGATACCTTGATAAATTTTGTTTTTACACGTTTTATCCATCCCCCTAACTATTCTATTTAATTAAAAAAGAATATTTGTGTAGTTTTAAAAATAGTATTTTGTTTATCTGCATTTCTTACAAGTAATAAATGTTTATCGATTTTATATCTTCTATCTTCTAACTTAAATGGATATTCCAATGTGGTTATTTTATTCTAATTCCATAGAGTTCTTATAAATTACACTATGCAACAAATGAGGAAAAAAAATTTTTTCTAAATAACCACTATATTTTTTTGATCCGATATAGTCACCTTACTGCAAAAATCATCACTATTTTAAATTCTATTGTAAGGTTTTATTTTAAAAATTTGTTTCTAAAATTTGAGATTTTTGAAGTGGCTGCTCCATACATCTTGTCATAACTTTAGAACGCCGTACTCGAATTTGTTATGCATTACCTCAAAAAATTTTAAATTTCACCAGATTTAAGTCTTTTTAATAACATTGTTTGATTTAGCCATTAGTTTTGGAGTTACTGAGGCACAAGTGGAAAAAAGTTTATTTCTTTTAATTAATTTTTTTTTGTTTAATTATAAAATTTTTGATCTCAAGAAATTCATAAGAAATTTAAATCAACAAATACTTCCCAGTTTTGGTACTTAATCGTAAATTTGCATCTTTAAGAAATAAAACAAATTTTATTTAATGAAAATCCATGGACAAATTCCCGTTTTATTCCCGATAAACTAAAAGTACCTAGTTCTGACATTTTTTGTCGAAAAGTTAACAAGCGGAAATGTCTTTCTAGAAAAATAAGAAAATCTTAGCTATCTTAAGACTTCTTCTTTAACTGAACCTCAGCGTAGGATGGATGGAGCATAATCCTTTTCGAAATTTTCCTATAACAATTTCACAAACGATCCAAAGGTCTGTTCTTGTAGACTTATCAGAACTTTCGGAATGCAGAGTCATGTTAAGTAGCTCAATAATAAGTTTTTTTAATCTATTTGTCTTTGAAATTCGTTGAAATTGGCGACTAAATGAGTCGTAAATTTTTTGGGTTTGAAGTATTCTGCATCTCAGTTGATTTATTTATTGTATTTTCTAATAATGTTCGAAGACTGTTAACTTGCGGAAAAGCGTCAGAAAATCAGCCTTATCGTGGTTGTGGAATTTGAAATACCCCTGCGACTGTTTGGTAATAGATTAAAGAAAAAAAGTTTCCGTTCTCTTAATTCTATTACCAAACAATCGCAGCCGTATTTTAAATTGGCCAACCACGAAGGATGATTGTAGCAGTGGTTTTGCTTATGGATTTTTTGGTCTCTTCGAAGTTACCCAAAATTTGTAGAAAAATTATTTTTATTCTCACAAGAATGAATAAAAGTAAGCAAAAAATACAAAAACATACAAATACATACCCAATAAAAAATTGAGCTTCTAACGAAGCAGGTTTGTAAGTGAGAAATGTAAGAGTTCGCTTACGGAAGGCCTGCATTCTATATGGTGAGTTCCCACTTTGCAGCAATACATTTTTGACACAATAAGCACTTTATTCAACGCATAAAAAAACTAGTGAGTGTATCTATCAGATTTACACACTGAATGTTTTGCTAGTTATTTTTTAGTATTCTCCCTGACAAAAGTGCTTCGCAGTAAGGGAATGGCGTGGCACTTGAAATGTTATTTTTTATTTATAAAACTTCCTTATAGTTCGTTCACTTACTATACTGCATCTCTCTATATCTTATTGCCTAGTGCATTAATGTGTGCTTATTTTTTCATATGTATCTTTTGTGCTTCGCAATATGATAAAAAATTTTATTCGGTACAAGACTTATCAATGAGAGAAAATCTAACTACATATGTATTATGGTGCAAAGTAAAAGGGCTAAAGCTAGCTATCTAAATAGCTAACTAGCGTTCAATGCGTTTATGCATCTCTCCAAAAAGTATTAGTGTAGCTCGTGTTGACAAGTGACACAACAAACGCGTTAGCATTCGTCTTGGAAATAGGTAAAAAAAACCGATCTCCAGTTTGATTTTTTGCTGTGCTATTGAATGTGTTATTGCTCTTGTTTGTTCAAAAAAGTTTTAATAAAGTATCGTCGAATTGCCAATACAATACCGCCGATACAGATGTATCGGCAAATCCGAAGTATCGCCGATATATCGTTATTCGTTACATTCCTAGTTTAAAGTGAAATGCTATCGCTCCAGAATTTAAAAAGTGATATACACCCTTATAAATGTGTGTACCGATTACAATGAAACAAACCTCATTTCATTCGAAATTCTTTTAAGCTAAACGTTTTTAGAAAAAAATTTGATTTTTGTCGCCTTTTTTATTTTTTATGAAAAAATTGTTTTTTTTTAATATTCCTTTTTATTCAAAAATTCAAATATATATCTGAAGCTACAGGGCAAATTAAAAAATAATGTAAGCACGCCTTAAAGATAATATTGTTGTCTAGTTTCGAATTTTTTTCAACTGAATATGGTCAACCGTTTTCGAGTTATTCCAATATATGTAGTGAAAGTGAAAAAGTAGAGCTGATAGAAAAAATGGAGATTAGATTTGAAATCAGCAACCTTAAGTTAGTGGAAATTTGCAATCAAATTTCAGACCGCACAAAAAAGTTCAAATTTTTCCAAAAATTTTTAAACTTGAAAAATTATAAATTTTCTTAATAAAAAGTGTCATTTTTATTAAGGTTTATAGACAAAACTTGTAAGTGTTTACCTAGATATAAGCCCTTTTGGGTGTAGGAAAAAATCTGGGGCCAGACTCTGGCAGTCGTGATCGAGTACTTTCTCGATTCGAAAGCAATTTAATATCTAATTATTTCAATCAATACTGAACGAATTGGAATTATTTTTTCGTTATTGTAAAGCATTCATTTGAGTTTCACAATACTGAAAAAATAATTTCGATTCGTTCAGTATTGACTGAAATAAAATTGCTTTCGAATCGAGACAGTACTCGATCACGAATGCCAGAATTAGACCCCTGATATTTTACTGACTGCCTAGGTATTTCTAAAATAATTATCCGGCAACACTGATGCTTACCTGTAAAAGATTCACTTACAAATGACTTTCTTTTTAATCTATAGAAAAACTTGTCTGAATATATTTACTGCTTTCCTAATTAATAACCACATCACACTCTTAAATTTAAATAACATTTATTTTTACACCAATTTATATTTTCTAATTAAAAAAAAAGTATTCATTCCCTTTCGAAATTCCTTCTTGTCTCCTAAATATTTTTCATATCATGTATCTCCTTCCATAACAATTTTCGTATTAATTTATAATAAACATGTCGTTAATAAAACTAAAACAAAAGCATTAATAATGATTTTATCATTCACAAACGAAAATCGCCAATCTCATTTATTTTTATTAACGATTTAAAGAAATGACTTATTTAGCAATTGATGCACAAATCGCGTACATTTTTTTCTTATTGAAAAACCAAACAAACAATAAAATATTAAAGGAACTTCGTATGCGAAAATCACCATAATTTACATTTTTATTCATACGATTAGGAATTATCAACATTGTCATCTGTAAGTGTTGAACTGCATTCTGATGTGATGTTTTTCTCTTCACTTTACATAGTTTCGGCTTTATAATGCCGCCACGAAACGCAAATGAATGAATGAATGACTCGCAAAGACTGGATGACTGTGTTTGGGGCTGCATGCTTGCACTGGATCTTTGTTGGCAGACAGAGGGACAGACGACACACATTCACTCGATCCGTGTATGAACGTATGAAAACACTTTGCATTTTGTGATTTGTTTTTGTTGTTGTTGTATTTTTACGTAAATGCAACATATTGCATGAAAACCTTTACAACAAGCAAATGTCGCACATTTTTATCACACGTTTACAAAATTCTTAACGTTTTCAACGTTTTACTACTTACAAACAGACGTCTATAATCGGAATAGCGAGTGTGGAAATGGTGTGTGCATGAGTATCAGACTGAATACGTTTGGCATTGACTCTGTGAATTTGTACTGCATTGAATAAAAATGGATTCAATGTTGCAAATAGTTTTTAGTGTCATTGAATGTTGACAAGTTTTTGGGGCCATAAACTGTGATGTGCAGTGCGCTGCACAGACGTATGGAAAAACATCTGTAAAATAAAGAAGCAACTTAAAGATTTTGCAATCACTTGGATTGAATTTGACTTAAACGTAGAGACGTTGGAATATTTTTCGTAAAAGTAATTTCTGCATTCAAATCGGAGTGTGCGTTTTAGTCAATGAAAATGACATTGACAACAATGATGATGGTGACAATGTAAAATTCAATTTCATTATTTACCTTTAAATGAATATCAAGTGCTTAAAATAATTTTTTTTTTAATATTTAACGAAATAAACTTTTAGCCTTAATATACCTTAATTAATATCTGCGCTCTTCTCCAATTTGGGACACCTCCACCTGATATTTTCACCGGAGTTTTGGTCTTCCCTTTCTGCGTGAACAGTCACTAAGTTCGTATTTTAATGAGCTTTTAGCTGGAGCATCTTTACTCATTCACACAACATGACTAAGCCAACGTAATCGTTGTATTTCAATATGCTTAACTACGTCAATGTCGGCATATAGCTCGTACAGCTCTTGGTTCATACGACACTGATATTCTTCTCCAAGTACTGCCACGTCTGCTTTCGCAAGTACCCATGCTTCAAACCATATAACAGCACGGGCAGTATCAGTTTCTTGTAGGGGGTGATTTTGTCTGTCGAGTGGTTGGCCTTGTTTTTAAATTGCTTGCTTAGTCCGAAGAAAATCATCTCTTAGCCAGCATTTTTCTTATTTTAATCGCAAAACTGATGTTGCTTGTTCCATTTACCTCGGGTAGATAAAATCATTGTTTATCCCAAAGTCGTGGCTTACAACTTCCAACTTCCATGTCATCAACATTGCTTTATCTCCGTTTACTGCCAGACCCACTTTGGTAGATTTCGACTTTTCGACTTTCTCAAAGGTTGCAGTTACTGGTGGCAATGCTCGACCCATGATGTCGATATCGTCGTCATAAGCGAACAGCATGTGTTGCTTCGTGTATAGTGTGCCAGCTCTATTCATATCTGCATCTCGTATCACCTTTTCCAGCAAAAAGTTAAAAAGGTCACACGATAGATTATCTCCTTGTCTGAAACCTCATTTGGCACTAAGCGGCCCTGAGAGGTCTTTTTTTATTTTAACTGAGGATCTCGTATCAGTTAAGGTCATCCTGCAAATCCGTATTAGCTTTGCAGGGAAAACAAACTCCAACATGGCTTGACACACCATTGAACATATGGGCCGTCGAAAGCGGCCGTGTAGTCGACAAATATATGATAGTTGACAAATACAATGGTAATGTTAAGAATACAATTGCAAAAAATATTCTAACCGAATCTACCAGGCAGTTTTAATGTAGACCTTCAACCTCTTGTAATGAAATGGAATAGAGTGTTAGCCCGAAATCGAACCAGAATTTAAATTTGTATGTATTACACAGGTCAACAGCATAATTAGGCTTGAATAACCACTCAATTTTTTTTAACCGCTATAGTCACACAACTTACTGTTTTTTTTTATAAAATTTTTGAACTTAAAAAATTCATACAAAATTTAAATCAACAAATACTTACCAGTTTTAGTACTTAAGCTCAAAGCTGCATGTATTAGAAGTAAAATAAATTTTATTTCGTGAAAATCCATGGACAAGTTCCTGTTTTATTCCCGATAAACTGAAAGTACCTAGTTTTGACCCTTTTTATCGCAAATTTGTGTAGATTTAAAAATCACAAAGTTTTACCTTTTTGTACACAACATTTTTTTTTAATCCTTTACTCTAATTATTTTTTCATAAAGCTGCATATAATAGAAATAAAATGAATTTTGTTTCATGAAAATCCATGATTAAATTCGGTTTTTATTCCCGATTAAGTGAAAGTACCTAGTTTTGACATTTTTTTTATCAGAAATTTGTGTCGTGCAACATGCTGAAAACATAAAATAAACATGTTGCTAAACACAAATTTGCGATAAAAAATGTTCAAATTTGTGAAAAATGATGAGAAACATGACATGTATCAATGTTCCCTATCTCACGAGTTTGCACAGTTTGACGTTTTTATTTCTTCCAAGTATGCGACATTGATTGGCGCATGTAAACAAACCCCACATTTATATTACTAAAAATTATTATTTTTTAATAAAAAAGAAATGAAATATGGATTAAAAACTGTTACCGGTTGTGTTGATTTCAATTTTTTAGTTCTTACCCAGTAAAAACTTCGCCTACTTTTTCAAAATGAATAGCTTCTTTAACTCATTATTTAGTAGCTTATTCTATAACTACTTCTATAACAACTTCTATAACTACTTTTTTCTGGTTGTATTTAGGTAAAAAAATAATTACTTTCTTTTGAATGCGTTCATTTTGGGACATCCCTTGTAAAATTCATTGGTTCTTTCAGTAGAATTGTAAGTAGTGCTGTTATGTTTTTCTGATTACTCAACACTTTTTGTAGGCGAAGTATTTAATATTAAGGTCATCCTTTTTGACTTTTGCTTAAAATTTCACGTGAAATAAGTGCAGCTGACATTATTTCGCAGTTATAAAAAACATTTCGGAACTTTTTCACAAAATGAACAGAGTATAACTCTATCAACATTATTTCATAGATATTCCGCACAAGTTTTTTTTCATATGCGTTTTGACAGCATTTCACGTGAAATGTTGAACCGAGTGCCAGGCTTTAAGTACTAAAACTGGTTAGTATTAGTTGATTTCAAATTTTTAATGAATTTTTGAAATTCAAAAATTTTATAAAACAAGTTAGAGTGCTATATTCGGCTGTGCCGAATCTTTGATACCCTCCACCGACAGTTTGAATGTTTAAGGAGTAATATCTGTATGATGTCTTTTTATTATTATTATCTTAAACTGTGACGATTTGTTATTAATTATGGTTTTAGGAGACTAAACTGTTTTCCGGGAGTAGGGCATATATGGGGCCTAGGGTAAATTATGTACCGATCTCCACGAAATTTCACAGTATCATTTATAGTCCTATAAAATTGTGACGAGCCAAAATTTGTTATGATTGCATTATTTTTTACGGTTTTAGGCGTACTAAACTGTTTTCCGGGAGTAGGGTTTATAAGGGGCCTAGGGTAAATTATGGACCGACCTTCGCGAAATTTTACAGTGTAATTTCTAGTCGAATAAAACGGACTTGTGCAAAATCTTATGTCATTCCGTGCATTTTTGCATCATTTATGTTAGTTTTTGTAACAAAATTATCAAGTTTTTGAAGGTGGTGGTTCCACATTTTGATTCATAGCTCTGGTCCTACTGAACTGATTTTGCTGAAATTCAATCCCAAACTGCTTAGGATAACTACAAGCAATTTGACACCTAGTTTGTTTATTTCTTTTGAGTTTTTCGAAAGGGAGCGTGTTTTCAACAGACGGACAGACGGACAGACAGACGGACATGGCTAAATCGACTTAGAATTACTCAAGCAGCCAGAATATATATACTTTATGGGGTCTGAGATGAATAATAAAAAAGTTTCACACGGAATGACAAACTTAGTATACCCTCTTCACAACTAATTGTGGTGGAGGGTATAAAAACAAAAAAAAAATATTTTTTTTTGCCACTTCGGCCTTACTAACTTCAACAATAGTGGCTAAATTTAAAAAATGATATAAGAGAGACTTAAATCTGGCGTAATTGAAAATGGTTTCACGGATTGCATAACAAAATCGGGTACGTCGTTCCAAAGTTACGATAAGATGTATGGAGCAGCCTCTTCAAAAATCTCAAATTTTAGAAAAACAATTTTTTTTTAAAAAATCTTACCATAGAATTTTAAAAAATTATGATTTTTGCAGTAAGGTGACTATAGCGGATCAAAAAAATATAGTGGTTATTCAAGCCTTTAAAATTGTTTCGATTTTTTTGCCTTGTGTTTTTTATATTAAAACTTTGTTCAAATAATTGAATTACTCTTAAGCAAAAAAGTTAACTGAAAAAGCCCAGATTACAAAAACTTATTCAACTTCTTAATATATTGCAAACTTTTTTTCGCAGGTTGAACTCCTTTATTTTTGTATACAAAATTTCCTATAACTTGTTAATTTCATTTTTATTAAACATTCCTTTACAAATTCATTAGTTTCCAAATTGTGACCTGATGTGGTCGCGTTTATTTCGGACAAATGGCAAAACAGTGCAACAAAAATTTTGCAAACTGCAGAAAACAAATGCAACATTCCATAAATGTTGTGATCATAATTCATAAAGTCTGACAGCAGCCAATTTCAATTATTTAATCAATAATATTAATTTTCCAATTCATATTTTGTCACAAACAATAAATGTAAAATTTACACTTAGCAGCCAAACTCTCACACTCTCAGCCACACACACACACACACACACACACACACAAACACACCCATCTACAAAGCCATGCATTTTATTTAGCAGCCATTCCAATCCATTCAACCCGAACTAACTGCCTCAGCGTAACCTCCTTCAAATATTGTTGCCATAATCTAGAATAAAAAAAGTTTTAATACAGATAACAAAAATGCTATAGAAAAGCAGCTGGTATAGAAGAAGGGGACAGCGGCGTAAAGGGGAAAAATTCAAAATTGTTTAAATTTTTTCATGCACCAAATACCACCATCAACACTTGTAAGGATGTGTGTGAACTATTATGCTGAACAAAATATTGCGAGGAATCCTTTAATAACAATGACATTGAGTAGGAGAGGAAAAAACACAGAGAGATGTTTATTGTTGTAAAATACAATGTTTGCAATTTGCAATACACTAAGACCTGTTTGAAGTTCTCTAGTAGGGAATTTCAGATATCCGATTTCTAAAGCAGACTACAGAGCTTGTCGCTTAATTGCACAGTGTTTCTAAGCATTAAACGCGTTTATGCCTTCCAACTTGTGCAATAATTGTTTGCTTTTTAAAATACTAGCTGGCCCGGCAAACGTTGTTTTGCCATTTAATTTGCTTCTTTCAGATGTTACAGTGTCTGCATGCCAAATTTAAAGAAAACCGGTTGATAAGTTAAAAAGATATTAGGAGGGGGAGCTTCTACCGCTTTTGCCATATTTCACGCCCTAAATAATAAAAAATATAGGCTATAATTCCTTCCAGATGTTACACTATTTGCCTGCCAAATTTCAAGAAAATTAGTTGATTATTTAAGAAGGTATAAGGAGGGGGAGATTTTACCCCGTTTGCCCTGTTTCACGCCCTATTACTTATTTCCTTTTTGATGTTACAGTATCTGCATGTCAAAATTTAAGAAAACCGGTTGATTAGTTAAGAAGATATAGGAAGGAGGAGCTTTTACCCCCTTTATCCCTTTTGCCCTATTTCCCTTCAAATCACAAATTTAATGATTAGATGTTACGGTGTCTGCATGTCAAATTTTAAGACAACCGGTTGATTAGATAAGAAGATAAACTACACAGAAACACTACTCATGGCCCATAGACAGAAAAAAAAACTAAATATTGCGCCATCTGTCGGACGAACTTCAAACTACACAGAAACACTACTCACGGCCCATAGAACATGCATATAAATTTTAGTCAAAATCGGTAAAAACCGTTAAAATAATTCAGTAGTATTGAGTACCCAAATGAAAAGTATTGAGTAGTATCGAGTATTGAAAAGTAGTAGAATTTGCCAGCACTACTTCTGTGACATCACTCCATACAAAATGTATGAGAAAATAAATTTTCTTTATAATTTCTTTTTTCTGGAATATTTTAGACATTTTTTTGCTATTCCTCTAATGTGGCCAGAGACCATTCCGAATTGGTACGAATCATCGAAATCGGTTCAGGCGTTCTTGAGTTAAGCTGTGCTAAAGATCATAGCATGTTCAAATGCACAGTTTATGATTTAACTCATTTCGAGTCATTTTCAGTGGCGCCACCTGTCTGAAATTGGTCATATCAACTTATAAACCTTCGCCGGCTCATGCTCAACAACTTTGCTAAAGATCATAGCATCGTCAAATGCAGAGTTTACGATATAATTCATACTGAGTACTTTTCAATGGCGCCACCTATTTTAGATTTTTTTTTTGCTATTCTTCTTACTTGTTCAGAACTATTCCGACTTGGTACGAATCATCGAAATCGGTCCAGCCGTTCTTTAGTTATAAACGTAGTAACTAACGCCACTTTCTTTTATATATAGAAGATTCAAAACGATCTTGAGTATAAGCATTGGCTTATTTGCATATTGCACAAGATTTTATCGTAATATAATATAATTTTAATAAATTTTATTCAAACATTCTTTTATAAACATAGTCTCAAATTTGAGTTAAATGAAAAATAAGAAGCACAAAAATTATTTCATCAAAACTTTGCATATAAAGTGCTTATAGAAAAACGCGCTTTATTTTATCAGAATCATGAGAAAAACTTTTTTATTTGCATTGAAAGTGCATGAATTCATTCCTTTTTTGATCAAATTTATTTGCACACACAGAAAAAAATACCAATGTAAAATTAACATGGCGAAATGTTGATTGAGAATCATAGTAAATGTCTGCTAAATAACCTTAAACCACGTTGATTTAATATTATTCACTGTTCAAATAACATTGTTCAATATTGAATCCATAAAAACCTGTTTTATATTAAAATCAAGAGTTTATCTTGTTAAATTAACAGGCAGACATACTTAAGTATGTACATTTTTTTTTATTTTCATGGTTAAAATATGTTTTAAAAAGAAGACAATTCCCGTATTCTTTTAATTAAAATTATTTAGTTAAATAGTACATCAAGTTTTCAAAGTAGAATTGTGACGAAAACCATATCGGGCCATCCTGCTGACGCTTCTGTTAACAAAGCAGAATACAAAATAAGTGAAACATCTGTTACAATGGTAAGTGTTTTGAATTATTCTTAAATAAATGCATATGTTGTCTCTGAAGTTTCTTCACACTGTTACATCACACTCCAACCAAATTGATTCTTCATAAAATTCACGTTGTTTCAACTTGAAATAACTTTCATTCAACGTGATTCGGATTGTTATTTCAATATAAAGGACATTTTGCTTTAACTTTACTGCAATGTTCAATAAACATGAATTATAGTTATTTTAAAAGAAAAAAATGTTGTTCGCAAGTTATTGTAAAATCAGGTTGAATTAACATGAAAAACGTATGAAGCAAAATCACCACCGAAAAATTTTAAATTAACTTTTTCTACGTTTCTAACTTGATTTTTTTCTGTGTGCGGTTTTTACAATACAAGTGATTGAATGTGTAGTAAAACTTTTAAGAAGAGCATTCAGTTTTTTGAGAGCTTTTCATATTAAACTGAACGTGTAGTTTTGTTAAAATAGCACATAAATTTGATCAAATAGGAATGTATTCATGCATTTGGAATGCAATTAAAAAAGTTTTTTTTTCATGATCCTGATAAAATTAAGCGCGTTTTTCTATAAGCAATTAATATGCAAATAAACGAGTTTTTATAAAAAACAAGCCTACAAATTATGAAATGCATATAAGCGATAAATACTCACAGAAAAAATTATTAGTTGTTTTTTATCCATTAAAAAAATTTTTCAAAAAGTATTAAAATTTAATTAATGTGATAAATGAATTATTTTTTTTTTTTTTTTTTGTTGAAAGAAAATTAAAAAAATATAATTTTGATTTAATTAACATTTTAGTTGTTTTGAAATATTTATTAAATAACAAAAAATTTAAATTATCATTTATTGAAAAAAAAAAAAAAAAAATATTCAAAATTTCAAATTTAACAATTTTTAGTAATCTATATAATCATTTTGGTAATAGGTGCAAAATCAACAAATGGGTTGCTTGATTCTATTAATTTGGTATAAAATTGGTGATTAGAGACAATTTTTAATTTTTTCTGTGCTGCATATTTTAACTTTTCTAGCAACGAAATTTTGTAGATCCCGATGATCAAGTTTAAGATGATTAAATCGCTATATCTAAATCGAATTTGTCCTTCCAAAACGCAGTTATACCTCCTCTATTGACTTGTGTTTTTTTTTTCAAAATAGGACTGGCTATTCGTTAAGCAGGGATAGATGTATTGCAAACATGTAGTCATACAATATTGTGTTTAACTGACATTTTTGCTGCCGCATTTGCTGTACAGACTGCTGTAATAGCTGTTACTGATGCATCTGATGCTGACTGCTGCTGCCAGGATAATAACAATAATGTGTGCTTATGCTTTATGCATAACTTGCTAACAAACACATTCCTGTATATAGTTTTCAATATCAATGTTCATGTAGCAGGACACATTTACACACAGATTTCTACATAGAAAAAGTCATACACACACACACACATAATCTAAAATATGCATTATATGCTTTTGCAAATATGTATGCATCTGTGTATGTACGAGAATGTCATTTGTTAAATTGAAATTAGCCACTTTAAAGCTTAAAACAGCTTTAGAAGCTTGACTGGCTCTTTTCACTGGAACGTTGCAACATTGCGGGAAATGAGTTTGGATGTGGCAACCAAGAACTGTGTGTTCTAACCACAAAATATGCGCGTAGATTTAAGTGGATTTTCTATTTTTCTTGTTGCTTTTTTTCGTAATTAATTTGTTACTTTTAATAGGAGAGAACAAACGAGCGAACTACTTTCCTGTCACTTGTTGTTGGGTCATTTTAATTGATGCTGTTTTCTATTTAACATTTTTTAGTTTTTTTTTTAGAAAAACTTTTTAATCAAATTGTCACTTTACATTCACATGTCAGAGGGATAAAGTGTTGTGTTGTTGTAGTGGATTGTTTTGCCTTTAATTTATGGCCAATTACTTTACATTTATTGATACAAGGATGTGAACAACTATTTTTTAATATCGCATTTAATGTCAATAACGTTTGTGTTTCTGCAAAATTTTTCAAACTACTTTATTAGATTTTTTTTTCTCAAATTAAATTTATTTGCTGTTTGTTTTTGTTTAACAGGATATTTGTATTGAAAACTTTAAAGATGAGATTTAATGTATGGGGGCGTATATGAAAAATGTAATAATTATAACAAATAGTTAAAAAAATAATTGAATAGAGTTAAGGATTATTTAGCCAAAAATATTTATTAAATTTAGTTTCTTCCTTTGGGGATCCTTTTATTATATTTGACTTTTTCCGTGTAGAAAGTGTCGGTTATATTCTCAAGAGAGAATTTTTTTAATAGTTTATTGTATAGAGACAAGTAAAATTTTAAGTATGTAAAAGTAAAATTTAATTTTTGCAAAATTTGTTCATTGTAAAGAAAAATTGACTGTATTGAAATTTCAGTATTCGAAAATAAACAGAGCATTATTTAGCGTACGGCTCACACACCCAGAAATGATGTCTAATTTTGTAGTGGTTGTGTATGCAAACACAACCCTTATTACCGTTCGTAACTATTTTCAAGAAAGTAACGAACATTTTATAGTGTTCTGTTTTTCATTATAAAACAGAACAATTGTATTGGTTCTGTAGACATACATTATATTTTAATGTTCTATAGTGTTTCTTTGTTTACATTGATACGGCTTTTTGTTTTTTTTTTTCGTAATGTATTAGTGTTTTTGTAAACAATTTTTGTTTTTTTTTTTTTCTAACAGCCAAAAGGGTGCTAAGCTCGACTAAAACGAACGAACATTAATGTGCTAAACCGAACACAACGAAGTTTGTAGTTTAAAAAATAAAACAGAACGCAATTAAGTGTTTTCATCTTTTTGCTGAGTTGGATAAGTACAGTATTATTTTTGTGTTCGAAGATGTGATCAAATGATTTACAACAAAAACACGATTAGCGTTTCTGTTTTCCACAAATCTACCGAACCGAACACTAAGGAGCGATATTTAATTTTTAAACACTGGGAAATTTATTAAAAGGAGAATAAAATACATACACTTAAATTGAAAGGAAAAATCTGCGTTTTTGAAATCACGTCATAATAGGGAGAGCTTCGTTGTAAAGGAGTTCACAATAGAGAAGTTTAAAGCTTAGTAACTAAAACTTCCATTGTACAATGTTATACTTTTAAGTCTATTTCTAAACAACTTTACTTCGCGAAGGCACCCATACTTCCCGAAATGCTACAAATGTCTCACACACAACGATAAAATTTAAATAAAAAAATAAAATAAAATTGTTGTTGTTTATTTTGTTGTCTACAATTTATGCAAATAACCATGAAATGGATAAAATTGAATGCCAAAACAAGGATTTCCTTTTCTCTTCCACCCCCATACTTGAGATAATCAAATATGGAATGAATTTCAAAGAAATTAGAGAATTTTCAATCTAAAATACAAAAAAAGGAAAATAAAAAACAAGTAAACAATAACAATAAAATGTGTCTGCATAAAAGATGCTCAAATATTTGTTGATTAAATTTTATTTTTCTGTGAAACTTAATTGAATTGAATTTTTACCAAATTTACACTTTAGGTGTGTGTGTGTGTCCCAAGTATTTTTTTTTTTTTTTTTATTAATAAAAAGAAACTCATAATTTTTATATGAAATAACAATGCGATTGACATTTTGTTTAAGAATAAAGAAGAGAAACCAAAATGGAAACAAATCATACTTGAAAAAATAAAGCCGAATGAATGCAAAAATGGCAAAAAAAGGAATAGAATCAAAATAATGAAAATGAAAAGATTATGATCCTGCTGTGCAAGCACACACATCCAGGAAAGGCAAACAAACTAGCAATGGAGCACACGTGAATAAAGGTACTCACTGACTTTGCCACACACTCTGATACAATTCAACAAACTATGATAAAATAACGGTGAAAGATTTACAAGCAACTTGAAAGCAGAGTTGTCAGACGTGCCGATTTTTTTACCTGTTTGGCGATGCAAATTTGTGATTAGCGATATGTTTTAAGTATTTGTCTTAATTATTTTATAATTAATAGGCAAACTTTGTTAAAAAAGGAATTCGATTTAACTTTTAATTTATATTTGTGATCATTACTGCTTTGAATTTGAATTGATTTGTGGAGAAATATAACAGAGGCTTTTTCTAGATCCTTTGAAGAACATAGGCAAGTGTGCTTTTTTCAATTAAACCAATTATCAAAAATAAAATCAGTTTTCATTAAAAATTTAATCAAGCTTACTTATATCAACAACATTGCTGAAGAATATGTTGTAAATATTAAAAAATATTTAATTGCCATTATTAATTTGTTAACTGGTTTCTTATATTATAATATTTAATATTTCAAAGATTGTTTTATAGAAGAAGATTGGTGCAAAAAAAATAATAAATATCTGTTCAATTTTTTTCCTTAAAAACTTTGAATTGAGCCAAATATGGGTATTTATGTACAAATAGGATACACGTGGATGAGAGTTAATTATGTTTTGGAGTCAGCCTTTTTCCTGAAAACTATACACGCAGAGAAAAAACATGTTTAAATATGGTCCCCTCCAACAAAACAATTTTTAAAGAAAATTTTAAACATGTTATGTTTAATATTACCATTTTATTGTCACCTACAACCATAATGAATAAGTTCTCCATCAAGAAGCCACAACCATATTATGGTTGCCTCTAAACATGTTATGGTTAAATATGACAATAATTTGTTTTAAAATTAACAATAGTATTTTCCTCTTTTCCAAGAGTAACATGCTATGCTTGAAAACCAACCATGCTATTATAAGTGTTAAACAAGTTTTAGTTATTTTTAAACCTAACATGTTCGGCAGCAACATAATATGGTTGTGACTTCTTGATGTAGGACTAATTCAACCTTAATATAGTTGTCGGTGACAATAATATTGTTAAATTAATCATAATATGGTGAAAATTTTTTTGAAAAATTGTTTTGTTGGAGTTGACCATATTTAAACATGTTTTTTATCTGTGTGTATAAGAAACAATTCTGCGTTGACTCCAAGCTGCCTACAGGTGTTGATCTAATGGATCCAAAAGTGCTTTATGAGGACGAACATAGAACGAACTAGCGTTTTTGTTTCCGTTTGTTCTTTAATATTTACTGTTATTGTGTAAATAAAAAATAAATATAATTTATAAAAAATTTAAATTGTCCAACAAATTCTCAATAAACGTGACGTGACATCCATTGAATTTTCTCAAGCAACGTGACATCCATTGAATTTCGGGCAGATTAATCAAAAAAAATTGATAATTTAATTCAAGAAAGCGCGCTTTCCAATATCTGGAACTCAATTTTTTAGCAAACCATAAAATGGAGAAGACTGAAGGTTTAAACGCTTTTCTTATTACGTTTACAATAACAAGTATAGTCGCAAAAAATTTTATTTTGCATTGAATCAATCGCATTTTGAGATTAATTTGATCCTACTTTTACTTAAATCAATCTCGTTTTCGGATTACTTCAAGTACGAATTCGGGATCAAATATGGATAAAGTGAGAATTTTGGGATTGAATAATCCGTACTTGAATCAATCTTTTTGTACTTGATTCAAGAATATCCGTACTCACCGTACTATTGATACCGCTCCGGATTGATTTGAGTACGGATGGATTGATTTTTTTTTGAGTGTAAGTATCATAAAATCCTACAGTGACAGGTTTAATTGCTTTGCTGGCGGACAAAGCTAAGCCTAATAAATCCGAATCTTAAAGATCTTCTTCAATCAGTATTTGGGACATCTTTGCCACTGTTAATACCAAAATTGTTGAGTATAACCAATAAAGCTTTAAGATAACCTTGTATGCCCAAACGAACTTTATCCTTAACGGTATACTTCTTTTAGCAACTGGTCGAAAGCTGCGATACCACGAATAACAGCACTATCATTAAAAGACTTATAGACAGCTTTAAAACCACCTCTAATGGCGGCTTTAATTTGCACAATGGTGTGCTCATTATGGCTCTAAATAGCAACTGGTTGTGGGTTTTTCAATTCTTCGTAGGGTGATTCTTCAAAATCATCCAAAATTCTCATGACAATGCTACCACAAGCGAAAATTTTGTATTATTATAATATTATATATATTATCTTTATCTATATATAAAAAAATTAAAAATGTTTGTGTGTTTGTTTGTTTGTTGGCTTATAGCATCGTAAACTACTGAACCGATTTTCCTGAAATTTTTACAGTAACATCACGTGAGCCATCATCAAATAGGCTACTTATTTTTTCGATAGGGGCAGGGGAATTGGTACCCCAATAGGATGCCAATATTAAATATCGCATATCTTAAGAGCCGCTGCACGCATTTTGTTGAACTTTTGATAGTAGGATCTTCTTAGCCCAAAATTTAAATAAAATAGCAACGAGGGAAGTGGTACCCTACATAGGACGCCAATGTTTAATATCGCATATATTAAGAACTCTTATGGTGAGAATATTCAAACTTTGTAGAAGTCACTCTTATGGTATACTATACTTTTGAAAATAAAAATAAAGCGGGTAGGCGCAAGGGGGGAAATACCTCCCATGGGATGCATATATTAAATATCACTCAACAGAAGAACTATAAAAGGGAGAGTCTTCAAACGTGGCTAAAGCTACTATTATGGTAAACTATAAATTTCAGTATAAAAATGGGCGGAGTAGACAGAGGAGGAGCAGTACCTCTCATAGATAAAAATATCAATAAGAGCCGCTGCACGCATTTTGTTTAATATTGCATATCTTAAAAACTGTTATAGTAAGAATGTTCAAACTTTGAAAGTAAATAAAAGGCGGGTAGGCGCAGTGTAGCAAAGCGCACCGGGTTAAGCTATTATGGCACTAAGCATGACGCAAAACCGTAATACCCTCATTGGCGAAAGCATCCAAAGACCCTTCTAATAAAAAACAACGAAAGATATTTCAGTTACATCGAAAATATGGTGTTTAAATTTAATAAGTTTGATGAAATCTTGTTCAGCTGCAAAAATTTCTCACCTACTTCGGCCACCTTATAGAAGACTTCAGATTTATTATTTTCAAAGAAAAATTTTATGTCAATATATGAGTACATTTCGAACGTACATATTGGCATATCAAGGTTTCTGGCACCATGTTCCAAGACAAGCGCTTGATCAAAAAAATATTAGTGGTAGTGTAGTGCTGCATTTACATTCTTTCAATCGTGTGCAAATTATCAGGCTTATCTTTCTTGCGAAAAGCCAAAACATCATTAAACAAACATCGGGAAAGTAGATCAGCGAGGCCAGCTTCAGGTCTTCAAACTGATTTTGACTACCCCAGCGAAACTGTTTTTGTTGGCTTCTATGAATACTTTTATGGTATCGTGAAACAGCCAATGCTTGTTAGTTTTCAAAGCCTTCGGTAGCAATACCGGGATGTTATCTTCAGGCAAGAAGATATCGGCTTGCTTGAGTAGCTCACCAGTCAAGAGACCGTGGAAGCGTTAGGATGCATATATTGCAGTCCTTGGTGAACTTTTATGTTACCAGCAGCACAAACCAACATTTTCATTATTACTTTTAAAAAATTGTATATATATAGCGATTTTTGTTAATTAAATTGGCGACGAAGGTATTAAATAAAAAGCTGATAACCCTGCTTGTGAGGAGTAAAATGTGGGTGGTGGAAAAAATAGTGTTCATGTCTTGCTTTATATGAGTATTAAAATATGAAAGTATTTAACATCATACCGAAGAAGAAAAAAACATTTGTGTCTGTCTGTGAGCGTATGAAAAGGAGTGAAGAGAAAAGGCTGATAAAGAACTCCCGTGGTATGAGATACATTTTACATTGAATTGATTTCAACTGGGTTGATGGTGTTGACACAAAAGCTTTTGTTGTAACAATGGATGATATTAACGGGGGTTTTTTTTTGCTCATGTAGATTGTTGTTATTGTTTTTGACGGTGAAGATGATTCTGGCTGATGTTGTTGATGACGATGACGACGAAGACTACAAAAACGTTTTGGAATAAGGTAAAAATCTACATGTAGGTATTGGTAAAGATGATGTTGTGTTGCGTCTGCCTATTGACCACCCATTGTGTATGGCTGTGGTAAACCATGGTTGGTTGGTTGGTTTGCTGGCTGGCTGGTGTTTAACAACACAAACATTCATACACTTACTTTACATTAAATATATTTATTTTTTATTATAATTTTTTGTTTTTGTTTTAATTTCCACACCCAGTATTGCAAAATGTTTTTCTTATTCATCCATACATATTTTACATACCAAGTAATGTAGAAAAAAATAACAAGCATTCGCAATGTAAAGAATGGGAGAAAAAATAAAATACAAAACCATCTGTGGTATGTTTCGTTGTACAACAACATTGTAGTGAATTTCAGTTATAAAAAGGAATTTCATCATAAATTCTCCAAAATTTAACAAGGACTCTATGTAAATTAAAAACGAACAGAGTTCCCCTTTTTAACTAGTTAGCTTGACTATCAGCGGTTCCAGTTCGATTCCAGCCCCAGACGATTCCAGCCGAAAGTCTGACTGAACTAGTTTTGGTAATACGTATTCGGTTACCCATGTTTGTAAAGTTCAGACATTTTTTCTTTGAAAACACCTGCCATTTGGCACAATCTAATTGTGGATCTTAACCAGTGGGTGACAAACTGTGCGATAACCAAACGCCCCTCGCGTGAGCGCAACAACACACACAGTGAATATTTGAAAATTATGCACTCGCCCCATGTTTAGGAGCTAGAGCCATTTAACCTCCACTGCTTTTTGAAAAAATGCCAGCAGCATCTGTTCAGCAACAGCACATAGGGCGAACCGCCACAGACTGAACTTTCCAACAGGGGGGAAAAATCAGACTTCAGTGTCGGATTTTACCTTCCCCCGATTTTGAGTTTAAGCCATAGCCACCACTTGATTCCCAAACGCACACCCCCAAAGGGGAAGCACTGCCCGCGCTAGAGCTTCATCCAGCGAAAACACATCTTATGAGATTAGTCAAAACTATCGCACTCCATCCTGTGCAAACATACCATCGTACACCTCTCTTCAATATGGATTCCCCAAACTTTCATCCACGCTTAATTTAAGGTCTTTATTGCCCATTTTACATTCACCCCTACTATTAACTAACAGATTTTTACCACATCCAGCACTACCACCTCAAACATTTTGACCATCTCATAACACATCCCTCCCTAAAAGAGTGTGCCGCCGGTGGCCTACGGACTCCCGTGTTACCAGACAAGGAAATCCAACAAATTTGTTTATACTTATTTATAAATCTTACAATTTAAAGCAAAATCAACATTTACTGCTTCATTTCGACATTTTATTCCTTTATATAATTGAAAGTATTCCCGATTCAAGAGTTCGAAAACTTGTAAAGCTTTAAAAAGAATTGTAGGAATTGAAAGCAAATGAAATGTTTGCATATATTTTTTTAACGGATATCCTGGCGGGTGCTTGCAAATTTTACTTTGTGTGTGTGTGCGTGTGTGCTTGTTTGTGCAAAATACTGTAAGAGTATGGCTTTAACGGAAATTACAGTTATGACAATTTCAATCCTCTTTAGTACATAATAAAAAGTAAATATTCTTGAAATGTTAAATAAACGAATTTAGCAAAATGTCTCCGAACTTTATTATGCTAGATGTCTTTAATATTAACACTTATTAACTTTTACTTAAAAAATAGTATTTTTAAAAATTAAATATTTAGTTTTCTTTGCGAATAAAAAACGAATATAAAAAAAAATAAATTTTAATTTCATCATTGTAATGAATTTTGCCAGCAAGATTGTGTATTTATGAGCAGCATCATCATTATTATCATCATCGCCACTGTTGTTACCATCAACTCTGATGTTGCTGGAGCTGTTTGTTGATGTTGGCTGTTGCCGACGCTGCTGCTGTTGATAATATTGCCCTCCAGCTGTGTCAGTTTCCTATTTAACCAGTCGCTGCTTGCCACAGCCGACACAGACACAGACACAGAGTTTTGCCTCAGATGTCTGACTGCCTGTTTGCCTCAATGTTTGCCGTCAACTCCAACCATATTATCATCCTTGTCATACGTCTGTTTGTATGTGGATATTGAATGTATGATGGCCTGTGTGTACTCTTGTTTACTTCGCTTCACTTGTTTTCATACCGGCTTCTTTTCCGTCGTTTTTTTTTCTTGTATGCAAAAGGTTTAACTTGTAAATACGTAGTTGTGAGTCCAGTACGAACGAGCAAACTAACTAACTTTAACTAACATACAAATAAACGAACCTTTCCAACCCATTCCCAATCAAACGGCCAACCATACCACTCATACCCAACTCATTCCCAGCATGCCAGAAATCACAACGTCACAAAAATTTCCGCCTTTGTCTGTTGTTGCTGCAATCATCCATTTACTCGCTCACTCTCCTCCAGCAGCGTTTTTTTTCACCATTAAAAGTTTTTTGCAATATTTTGTTCACTTTCAAACAGTGCGTTCGTTATACTTTTTCCTTTGTTGCTGTTGTAGTGATGAAAACAACAGAATTCATATTCTTTATTGAATTTCATTTAATAAAAATGTTTTTTTTTTTTGGTTGTACTTCCAATCATGATACAAAACTCACTGTTATTTTTGTTTCTTTTCATTTAAACGACAATTCCTTTTAAAGGATACAACATTTTTAGCACGCATCACTGCCAGCCACTGTGATGAAAAGCATTATTCAATTGATTTTTACTCCACTCTACTGTACTCAACTCCACACTGCTCTGCTCTGCTCTGCACTACTCTACTATATTTTACTTACTTCATGTTGTAGTAGTTGCATGTATCATGTACAAACTTCTGTTGTTCTATTTTGCAAATGGGAGATTACAACCAAGGGGTTGTTGCTCGATTAAAATCAAGGAAATTAATATTTAAGGGAGTTTGCGAGTTGTGTTTTTGTTGAAACACATTTTTTTGGTAAATTGATTGCGAATAAAAAAAGTGCGTTTCGGGGGAGAGTGTAAAATGTTTAATTTTGTTAAAAGTTTTTAATGTAGTTTTTTTTTTTTTTTTGGAAAGTTTTATTTTAATTACTAAAGTAAAAGCACGGTGAATTTAAAAGTTTATCAGTGGTAGAACAAATTCTGCCTAAAAAATTACTTTTTTTTAAAATGCTTACTTTTATCTGTCTTATTTGAAACAAGTGAAATCATGTTTTCAAACGATTTTATTTTTTAATACTTTCTAACAGGTAAGAAAACATAATTTGTTTTCAAATTAGTGGCTTAGGATCAGTAATCTGACTCAGTTTCTGTTTAAATTTTCAATATTTTGAAAACTTCACGAGTAGTGACTTTCGCCATGGTAGACTAACTTGTCATATTCGTTCAATTATTAAAAAAAGCGTTCAATCTTTTTTATACTATTCACCAGAGTGGTATAAAAATAACAACGAAAGGGACAAAAAAGGTTTTACAGGACAGAAGTGTTAATGCGTAAAAACAAACAGCTATACACAAATTAAATGATCAAAACAAACCAAACGCTACAAGAAGAGAATGAGCGAGTTGTCACTTTTTTCACGTTGGTGTTAAGAAAATGATAGAATAAAATGACCGAAATCAAGTTTCACTTTACTTGTAATGGGCATATTCATTAAACGCGCAGTTGCGCAACAGTTACGTCTTATGAATGTGCCCAATGTTAAATGGTTTCTGCGGTATAAAATAATAAGATTTATGTAATTAAAGTAAAGAAGCGAATAAGAACAAACCAAATTTAACTTTGCGTTGCAGTTCGCAAAAATAAGCTTTAATACAACTTATACAAAAGAGCATAACATGAAAAGACACATGAACGCCACAGTGATAAAACATTTAAAAGCATAGATCCCTTTGAAGAAAATTAAGCGATTCATCACTGAGCGAAATGCGCTTAGTAAAATAACCGGTTTACTTCGTTCAGCTGTGTGAGCCGTTCATTTGAAAGAGGTCGTTCATGAACGGCACAACTCTATGCCATAGCAGTTTGGAAATAAAATCCAGCACAATTGGCTTAGTAGGAAACGAGTTCAGTTCCTTGACTATCCGTGCTGTATCAAACAAATCAGTACTGCAGTTGATTATTTAATAAAAATTTTTGTACCAAAATGGTTTATACGCAAAACCCTGATTGTTCGGGAGAAGCAAACAACTATTTAATTCCCTAACTAGTGAGTATTTAACAAATCGATCTTCTACAATATGATTGATAGGCTTCTACTAATTCCCTAAAATGTAAATTAAAAAATAAAACCCGTTATTCGCATTTTTACAGGTGATAAACCATTTTGTCTTAGGGAATTTTCGATGTAAATTTTAAAATGAGTAGATAAACCATTTTGTTTAAAAAAAATTTTGTTAAGAATTCTTTTTGAAGTCCAAAGTACATTTTTCTGTCTTTTTATTTTTCACACAATTTAACCACACAGTCTTTAAATATTTAGTAGTGCTTACCATATTCTTTTCTTATTTAAATAAGGCTAATCAAATAGCACTCAAAACCCGAAACCCTATTTAGATACAACCTAAGTTTAAATAAGAATTTCTAGAATTTACTAAATAATTATTTAAATCCAAATTAAAAAAGTAGCCACGAGAGATTTTCCAACCTTTCCCCCCCCCCCCCCCCCCCCCCTGTAAAATTCCTATAAAGAAGATTTGTTCCACTTAGTTACAAAAAAATGACTTCATTAATTAAAATGTTTTCGCTTAAAAAACCATCCGATATAGTTGTATCTTTGTAATATGTAAGTAAATTTCACCGCAAATACCAAAATTATGATACAAAATTGTAATACGATCAGCCCATTATTAGGCAAAGCACTCTTCGCCGAAAGGTTTTATTCGTTGTTAATGAAAAACTGCAGTCAAAGTAAAAAAACTGCAATTTTTTCCGCTTCTTAAATTGTGATTGGCCAGAAAAAACTGTTGCTTTTACTTCTGATTCATTAAGTGTAAACAGTCGCTGTCAAACCAACTCAAAACGCGAAAAGTTGTACACGAATTTTCGTTTTTGTTCGACAGTTTTTTGTTTCGACTGTAGTTTTTTAAACCCTGAATATAAAAATAATAAAATATTTTTTAATTTCTCGACCATATCATTTCCATTATTCGAAATAAAAAAATAAAGAACGATAGAAATACAAAGCAAATAGTCAGAAAATATAGACCGTGTTTGAACGGGGCCCTTTGTAAAGATAATCTTTGTCAGTACTGTAAGTTTCATTATCCTATCCTATCTAATGGAGACGCCTATTCAAATTCCTCGCTTGATTTGAAGGCTTATGAATATAATTCCTCTATAATTATAAAACATTCAAACATCGTAGAATTTAAATCCCTAAGATTTATAGATATTATCTCTTAAAACTCCCTTATTGAATTAACACACTTCTTATATTTAATAGCAAATTAAATGGCACTTTGCTTCTTTATTTTGTAACCACAAAATTGAAAAATAAAATCGTATTAAGCATCCCAGTCAAGTGCAGCATAAAATAAATAAATTATGCCGCAACAAGAGAGCAACAGTTTCCTAAATAGCAACAGCAACAAAAACAAATAAACAACAGCATAATAAAGCACAGCAACAGCCATCCAAACAACAAACCAGCCAGCCAGCCAGCCATCCAGCAACAAGAAGATAAATGTCGACAAACCATTTGTTGTATTTAATTTTATGAGGTCATAAAAATGTTTGTAATCATTTTGCAATTTACAAGCAACTTATAAACGCAACAACAATAACAACAAGCAATAAATGTTAAAAAAAGAATATGAGAAGAGAAGAAAAAGAAAATTTTTTTTAAATAGAAAAAATTTTTTATAAGAGAGAAAAGTAAGAGAGATTGAAATCCTTTTTTGGGAAATTATGAATTAGAGTATGATTGCGACACCTAAATTTTAGTTTATCTTCAATTTTATACCTTTGGCGCCTAATTGTTCTTAGTGTTGTTGTATTATTCGAATTAAAAAACAACAACATATGTTTCTTCTCTTTAAATAATTTTTTTTTTGTTTTTTCATTCCAAAAATATTATGATGCACAATTTTTTATATACAAATTTAGTGTTTTATTTTTTTCAAGTTTTATTTATTGTGTTGTTTTTTGTTTAAATAAAGTTTTCAGACGCCACTTCCTTAAAAAAATTTTTTGGTTTAAATACAAAATGTTCTGAAATTAAAAAAAAAGAAGAAAAACAAAAATAAAATGCCTTAAGAGTGTGATCTTCAATTATGATCATAAATCAATCGTCACACCGTCCCTTTTTCTGTGTGCTAGAATGTTGTATTAGGCAAACAAATTTCTATATGGTTCTTTTTTATTACTTAAAGTTTAATTTTTGTATTTTATATTTTCTATACAATTTTCTTAATTATATTCCAAAGTTTGTTCTTTTATAACGTATAACACTTTATTAAAAGGGTCGCTCGTTCGGTAGGTTTGCCTCTTTTTTGTTTAGTTAAATTTCATTTAATACCCTGATGGTGGTGAAATTGTGAACGTATGAATATTAAATACTTAACGTTATGAAAAGGAAGTAGTTCGTTTTTCATATGGCAAACAGTGGGTAATAAAATATGGTTTCTCGTTTTCTTCTTTTGGATCAAGCCGTCTTTGGTAATACAAAATTTTAACAAAATCTATTACGGAACTCAACATATTAATTTAAATATATTTTGCATAGAAAACATTCGAAATTTAGTCATTTGGATCTACTTCAGCATTTACTATCAGAAGAATTATTGGATTGTACACTCTTAATAGCAGCGAATTGCATTAGCGTCGACAGGTACAGCTCGGTAAATTGGCATATACTTTGGATTTGGATCATAACGTACTTTTAAGGCTTTATACCTGCTGCCTGTCAAAAATTTTACCTTAGACCAGTGTTCGAAAACAAACATAACATTATTTAGCGTACGGCTCACACATGCAGAAACGATATATATTTTTTAATGTTCATGTATAAGAACACAACCATTAATACCGTTTTTTAAGAAAGTAACGAACATTAAATAGTGTTCTGTTCTTTGTTATAAAACAGAGCAATTGTAGTGGTTCTGTAGACATACATTATATTTAATTGTTTTTACATTGATAAAGTAAAGAACAATCTAAACATTTTAACAACGAGCACAGCAAGAATAGTTTGCGTGTATTTCGTACATATTATTCTGCTGAACTGAACAAAACGGAGTTTGTTGTTTCTAAAAAAACAGAACGCAATTAAATGTTCTCATTTTTCTGTTGAGTTGAATAAATACAGTATTATTTTTGTGTTAGAAGAAACAGAGAAACGTTATTTTTTTAATGATTTACTACACAAACTGTATTAGCGCTTGTGTTTTCCATAGATCATCCGAACCGAACACACCCTTATACAAGTTTCAAACGAGCTTTTCGTACACATTTTTGGTACTCCACAATTAAGAAATGCATTAACTAAAACTTTATGATCTTTTAAAATTATACTCAAATTGTTTTAAGAGCAAAACAAGTTAGTTTTAAGGACTTAAGAGTAAAATAAAAGCTCCCAAGGTGAGAACGAAATTTTTTTTTTTATTTTTTTTTTAAATTCCCTAAGCTAATCCCGCGAAGCTCTACACTTTTCTGCAGGAAATAACCCAGAGTCTGGCGGGATTCGAACCCGCAACTCCGGCGCTGATAGACTAGCTCACTACCAGCTAGCCTACCGGGGCACTCATGGCAGTAAGTACTCCTCTGGCACAGCTGGAGGTAACGCGTTCACTGCGTACAGACATCTGTAAAATAAGTAGAATCAGTGCAATTGTATTGACAAGTCATACAGAATAACTCATAGAATGCATATTCTTATCGAACGCATGAAGTAGGTTTACCGTTTGCTTTTGCTTGCGTCGCCTGCGTCTTGAAAAAACATATTTTAGTTATTGTTAACCATAACATGTTCGGAGGCGACCATAATATGGTTGTGGCTTCTTGATGGATGACTAATTTAACCAAAGTATGGTTGTCTGTGACAATAATACGGTTAAATTAAACATAATATATTTTAAATTTTCTTTAAAAATAGTTTTGTTGGAGGTGACCATATTTAAACATGTCTTTTCTCTGGGTGCAGTCATCGATAGTATATACATTCTATGCATATCTTAAAAGAGGGGTCAAAAGGTCTAAATAATCCCACAATCAGTGTTTGCGGCCCACCTATTGCTAGCAACACAGATAATTGTTTGCAGAAACTCAAGTTTGCAGGAGCGCAAAGGTACCCCAATGCCTTCCAAACCCAGTGGAACCCGTAAGGTTGTACGAATAGGGATGCAACATCGCTCTGAAAAACATCGATGTTTGAAGACACCGATGTTTTCACGATAAGCATCGATGTTAAAAAACATCGGTAAAAACCACGATACATCGATGTTTAACATCGATGTTGAAACCTACTTTGCAATTATACTTACGGACTGTTTTAATTCTTCTTTGCTACTGAAAATCTTAATGCCCAACTATAATATACATATGCTTGCATAAGCTTTTGTCAAAAATTAGCAAAAAGCCTGTCAAATGCATTTAAAAACACCAAAACAAAGTGCAATCAGTTTCGCATTTTGCTTAAGCAAATGACAGATTCATAAAATTAATCAAAAAGTTTCCATAAGTGCAATATGGTTTGACAAATATGATTTTTATGTATTCGCACAGTTGCTTGAGCCAACTTAAGCAACTTAATACATACATATAGTTATGCAATGCACAGTATGCATGCATGTACATACATACATACGTACTTTGTATGGCTATCAGGGGTGTGCTGGAAAACGGAAACGTAAAACGCAAGAATTTGGGAGGTCGTTTTTAATACACTTTTAATAAAATATTTTTAATTTTTGTTTTAAA
This sequence comes from Pollenia griseotomentosa, assembly GCA_963931875.1. Classification (NCBI taxonomy): domain Eukaryota; kingdom Metazoa; phylum Arthropoda; class Insecta; order Diptera; family Polleniidae; genus Pollenia; species Pollenia griseotomentosa. Next base: position 142,168,273 of record OZ007560.1, on the reverse strand, counting down.
ATTCTGTTTAATAGAGAAATATTTATATAATATTTGTCATAAAATTCTTATATTACAGAAATTTTATTAAAAACCGACATTACAAATTCTTGCGTTTAACGTATGCTTTGAAAAACACTTTTTTATATTTTTAAATAAAAGGTTTAATTGAAAAATAAAAATTAAAATTGGTAAAAATATTATAAAAAATATTAAATTAATGAAAATATTAAATGGACGATGTCGATGTTTTTTAGTTTTGACGACGATGTATCGCCGATGTATCGTAAATCAAAACATCGATATTAACATCGATGTTTATGAACGATATATCGATGTTTTCTAAACATCGATGTATCGTTTGCATCCCTATGTACGAAGCCTAGCAAGCCCATCCGCTCTCACTTTCAAAGTCAAGTCGATAAAATATTTAAGTTTACACATTAAAATCAAATATTTATGTCCAACAGTGTTTAAACTTTAAAAAAACTAAAAGTTAACTGAAACAATCTTTTGATTGACTCCTAGACTTTTCATTTTTGTGTGACACTGTTCATTTGCAGTTTTAGACTTTGATTTTATTGGAAACGCCATCATCTTTATATACAATTTTGGAATTCTGCATAATTTTAGGTAATCATAGAGTTTCTGTTTTTATTATTTAGCGGTATGAAACAAGAGTGAAAGCTGTAATTTAGTTGATTTATGACTAACGATGATTAGAGTGAAATTTCAATGGAATCAAGGCTAATCATTTCTAGTTAAACTTAATTTAACAAAGGAAAATAACTATGTAAGACTATACCAAATCAGTTGCTTCTAGTTCGCTTTTATAAATATTGAAAAATCTATAATTCACTGAAAGAAATAGCTTCGAAGTATGAATTTCAAACATATTAAGAAATTAAAGGCCTAGTTTATAAAAAATATGTCTGGTTTATTACACCTTTCATATATCTGAAATATTTAGTTTAAATCCTTTAAAAAAATTTAAATAAGACAACACCATTTTAATGGTTTCCTTCATTTTTCTTTACAACAATTATTTCATAACTCACATCGAAAAATATTTAAGTATTGCCTACTTTTTATATTTGACTTGACATTAAAATTATTTTGCTCTAGTTTTGCGCCAAAAACACCCTGCAGGCATTTCAATAAAAACTGCTGATATTCAAGCTTAAAGTTCAATTAAATATAATCGAAAAATAGTAAACAAAATCATCATAGAATAATTGAACACAAAAGGCTTTTAAAAATGATTGAAAATCGCCCAAGGTTCTAATGTGACACAAGACCTTGAAATAAAAAACAAACGTTTAATTTCTTATTAACTATGTTTTTGTAAAAACTGCTTATAATAATAATATAAAAAAAAAAAAAATATTAGAAAATATTTGAAAAATTCTATAAGACATGAATAAACAGAAAACAATAAATAGAAATATTTTTTAAGTAAATCAAGCATTATTACAAGCCATATGTATGTGAATTAAAAACCAAACATGGCCAAGAAATTCAGGGTTGTGAAGCAAATGTAAAAAAGAAAAATAAAATTGAGAACATTTTAAAAGGAAAAATTACCAACCCGGTGGTAATGCCATGTTTTATAGAACAATTTTGTTATTGTTTGTGTATATTTTATAAGTTTTCCTCAATCAAGTATGAATAAATATATTTATGTTTGTATGCATGTATATGCACTTATGAATGTAGTAGTAATACGCGCTACTACGTCAGTCATTCAGTCAGTCAGTCACTGTATGCCAGTCATTAGACGCATGACACGGACACGTACAAAATCGTTTGTTTTGCAAACACACTCTAGCACACAGATCACACAAACACATACGCACACATGTGCATTCATGATGGCCAGGAAGACAAGAGCAAAATAAAAAATAAATCGATATGTTAATATACTGCAAATATTAGATAGTCATGCGTTAGCAAGAGCTTTTTTAAATTTTTTTGTTCGATATTTTAATTTTTTTTTAGTTAAAAATTTCTATAACAGAACACACACTTGACAGGTAAGCTTAGAAAAACACTACAACAACAGCAGAAGCATTAACAACAGCTCAAGCTTAATATCGACTCCAACTCGTAGTGACCATCATGTGAGGAGAACCACAAAAAACTAAAACAGATCTTAGACAGGAGATAGTGAGGCGGACATACATACACAGGCATAAACACACTTCTAAAAATCACAACAACGACAGCAACAACAACAAAAAAAATTGAAAATTTAAACAATAAAAAAATTGTTGGAAAATGATTCAACTAAGGCAGGCAACCTATTGAGCTGGAGCTGGGATACGCTCAAGAAAATGGAGCTGTTATAGCAGAAAAGGAAAGAAGCAAAAATCTACAAATTTGTAACGAAGAAAAAAGTGTCCAAAGTTGATCACCAATTAAAGCATTTATCAAAAATAAAATCAGTTTAAATAACAAACAAGTAAGAGTGGTGGACTATATGTGACATAAATGTAAAACAACCTAGCCGCTATCATGTCTAGAGTTACCGGAAAACACCTATCAAACGTAAGACGGACAGACGGACAACGTTAAATCAACTTCTCTCCTGATATAGGGTCTAAAGCCTATAGTACACGGAATGTAAGAAGTCACATGCTCATGTGATTCTGACGTAATTTTTCGTCATCACACAAACGAATTTGCTATTGTGGCTTTGTAGTGACGTCAAAATTACGTCAGAACCCCATGCGCATGTGGCTTTTTTCATTCCGTGTACTATAGGCTTAAGATCAATATTGTTGAAATTACAAACGGAATGACAAACTTATATCTATATACCCTTTTCCACCTGTGTCGAAGGGTATAATTAAATGAAGTGAATTAAAGGTTTAACCAAAAGAATTAAATGTTAAATCAAGTCAAGGTTTAATTGATACTATTAATTGGTTAACTGGTGCAAATTTATTTTTTTTTTATCTGGAGTCTAATTCACTTTTGTGTGATAGACAGTATATATTTTGCAGAAGTTGTACGGGAGTCTTGTTAGCGTTTCTTTTGAAACGCTGGAGTCGTTCTATTCACCAATTTGGTGAAAGCAAAGTACTATCTCTAGATATTTTCAAAGCGTTTGATCGTATGTGGCACGGTGCACTCGTTTTAAAGCTTATTGCTTTCTAAAGGACTTTGTCATTAATTTTCTTTTAATCATCGACCAAGCCTTACTGAGGTTGAAGCTATGAGGCAGAATATGAACGACATACTCAATCTAGACCTTACGACAATCTCCGAATAGGGTCGATTTTAATGCTCGTAAGACCCAATTTTGTATGTTGCCCTACTGACGTCTTGTGGAGTCAGCGTCATCTGTATTCATTGGGAATCAGACACTATTTATGTTCTAGGCAAGAAAATCCAATGTGATGTTCATTGGAACCGACATGTTTCTTAAGTGTCGAAACGGTGCAAGCACTACTTCACTTCGTTTGATCTCCTCACTATTTATACCGCCTATATCCGACCGAAAATGGAAAACAATTCCTATATCTGGGCAGGTGCTTCAAGGTATATCTTGAAGCTACTGCTACGATATTACCACGGTAAGTGTTTAGCTGAGATGGACGAACTCATCCCTGAGACGCGGGTACATGCCCTAGTACTCGCCTTTCTAGCATATCACATTTGTTTCTCGGTCGAACTAACCGTATGTGGAATAGACTCCCTACAGAAGTCTTCCCAGCCGACTACAATGTGGAAAAAATCAATTTAAATGTTCACAAACACTACTCCCTCTTTCCTGGCTCAAAGTTAAAAAAATCAAAATGAAAATGAAATAACTTCCAAAAAAATAAAATAACTAGCACAGCAAATGAAATAAAAATGGAAAACGAAAAAAAATTCTATAACTGTCATGTTAAAATTTCTTGGGACTTATTTTATATTAAAATAACCTCCAGGCAAAAAAATTAAATAGCCTCCAACAAAATTAAATAAAACCGAGAAGGATGGGAGGCATTTCATAATGAAATTATTCTTATATTTGTTATTTCACGGAGCCGATTTTATTATTTCTAGTAGACATTTTATGGAATTTCCGAGATAACAATTTTCAAATATTATAAATATTATTTTTATTACTATTTATTTTATTCTCAGTTGTTAACTATTTTATTTTTCTTTATGTTTTGGGGGTAATCTAAATTATCAGGAAGAGGTCTTAATAATAACTCTGTTTACATGTGAACTGATCTCTTCAAAATATGTTTCACTGATAAAGTCATATATTAGAGTTATTACTGCAAAATTTTAGAAGAATTACATGAAATATGTATTTCATAATTTATTATCACTTAAATCTATTACTGGATTATATTTTTTAGGGCTTAAAAAGCTGCAGTCGAAATCAAAAACTGTCAGCTAGAAAACGAAAATTTGTGTACAATTTTTCGCTTTTTTAATTGGTTTGACAGCGACGGTTTACATTTAATGAATCAGAAGTAAAAGCAACTGTTGTTGTTTGGCCAATGACAAATAAAGAATTGGAAGAAATGGCAGTTTTTCAACTTTGGCTGCAGTTTTTTAAACGCTTATATTTATACCCTCAACACAAGAGTGGAGAGGGTATTTTGCATTTGTGCTGATGTTTGTAACGCCTTAAAATATAACTCCTGGACCCACTTTAAAGTATACCGATCAACTCTAAATCAAATTCTGAGTCGAACTAACGATGTCCGTCCGGCTGGTTGCCTGGCTGGCTGGCTGTCCATGTAACCTTGTACGCAACCCTGCAAATAATATTGGACCACCTGATCCATTTTGATAAAATGGAGTAGTCATGGACTGGTCCGATGTAATGCAAGCATGGACCATGTCATTGTTTAAAAGTGTTTGCAGTAAGACGACATGTCTTCGTTTTTTTAACGACGTGCTTTCGTTTTTAAACGACTTCAAAACTAATCCTCTTGAGTATACCATGGAGTAGTTTTAAAACTACTCCTTTGTAGTCCAATGCTGGGTTATATGGTCCTGTCCTAGGACATCGTAATGTTAAATAGACCATGTTTTTTCATACGTTTGGGTTACTTTTGGACTAGTCCTAGTCCCTTGTGGGCTACTCTTTACACGCGTGTTTGGACTGGTCCTATTATTTGCAGGGAAAGTATAGGTCGCAATTTTGGAGATAATTTGATACAATTTGGGAAATAGGTTCTTATTGGCACAAGGACCAAGCCTATTGAAAATGGAAATTTTTTCCTCTTAGAAACTATCAAACCGATTTTAATGAAATTTAAAACATAGATAGAAAGAACCATATCTATATGGACACAAAAGGTATGCATTTTTCAAAAAATAGGACCAAGGGGCAATTTCTGCCTCTCAAACCGATTTTAATGAAATTTAAAATATAGATAGATCCATAACTATATGGACACATAAACTATAAAGTTTTTCAAAAACAGGACCACAAGGGGAGATAGGGGGCAATTTCTGCCTCTCACAAACTTTCAAACCGATTTAAATGAAGTTTATAAACATAGATAAATCCATATTTATATGGACACATAAGCATGATTAAATACTGTGGTAGGGTATCATATGGTCGGGCTTGACCGACTATACTTTCTTACTTGTTTTATAGACCGATTTGTTTTTCAAAATCGTAAAAGTCTATTTTATATATAAATGTGCAAAATTTTATCAATGAGGCTATCCTGCAACATTTTATTTGTATTAAAATTTATTAAAACCGTAGTACGAATTGTGTTTTTTCAATATCAATCAAATTTGTTGTTAAAAACTTCATTCTTCAAAAACTTCATTGGCTCTTGCAAACTTCCGGCCTTGATCTGAATATCGAAATCGAGTGGAATTGCATTTTTATGAACTTTTACAACAGATTCTGGATTCGGTTTCCAGAATATAACTCTGTATCAAGCTTTTAAAAATGACTCCTCAATATATTTATAAATCAACTGTAAGCAAGACAATTAAAAATGCTCCTAAGTAAGCGGTTTCTTTTTTTGAGTGTACCACAATAAGAGAGTATATGTAAATAAAGCATACACTCTCACATACAGAAAAGGACAGACGCATGGACAGACAGACGGGGCAAACAGAGCAATTTTAGTTTTAGCCAAAGCGTTCGTATTTTGATTGATTTTAAATGATTATGGCTGACATTGATTTATGTTTTTAAGTTGCATATATTGGGCCATAAGTAAGACAACGACTGACTACATCTTTGACGGCGAAGGGGACTTTGACTATAACGAAAATAACGATGTTCATGATGACGATGATGATGACGATGACGATAGCAATAAAGATGGTTATGGTAATGATGACTACAACATTGACCGCTTACAAATAAAGCTAATGTTCTAAGGAAAATCCCCCAAATAAACGAACAAGTGGAGCAACCTCTAAAAAAGAAATTGTTTTTGGAACAACTTTTACAAAAGAAAAAGGAACACAGAATTTTAATGCGATTACGCATTTCATATCAGAAAAGAACATTCATTCATTCAAACACATTTAGGCAGACAGCCAAAGAGACTAGCTTTACACATATACCGAGTAATCGGTGACTTTTTGGCCATTTTCATTATATGACTTGATTTTATTTGATTCTGCCCCTGATGTGTGTAGTTGAACTTTAGCTAACAAAGAACTATAAAAAAACGTTTTAGTTTTGCACTCCTTCTTGGTCGGCGGTATTTTGGCCAACAATTTAAGAAACACACTGACATACAACAACAAGCCGTAAAACGTTTGAATTTAGATTTTGAAGTCAGAAGTTTTGAAATAAAAGTTCTGTTTTGAAAAGTATTACGAAATATCAAGTTATTCAAAGCACGTTCTTGACCTAATATATAAGTAAAAACGCCCACTAAATTACCACAAGCTGAGCCAAGAAAAGAAGACAACAACTCCAACTACAACAAAAACTCAATGAAAAGGTTTTAAAGAAAAGCTGGCCGGCCATTTGACTGGCCATACGACGACATACATGTGTTATTTCGTCCATGTGTGTTGTGTCTGTATGGATTTTATTAGATTGGCTTTGGCTTTCAATTGCAAATACTTTATGGGGTTTTTTCCGTTTATAATATTTGAAAAAAAGGATTTGCCAACTGTCTGTTTTAATACATTCAATCAATGAATAGATTTTGTTTAAGCCTTTTTTTGTCTTGTGTTGCAAGCAGACTTTCGCAATGGATACGAAGTTTAGTATGTATGTATGATTTTTTTTTTTTGTTATTTTGATTATTTCCCTTTAAACTACAAAATCTCTATAAAAAATGTCAAAACTGAAGGGACCAATTAAAGTGTAAATAAATGAAGTGTTTACCAAAAGATAGGAAGAGAAGGTTTTATAGTTATCCCTTAAAATCGATTATTTATTCGAAAAAATCGTAAGCAAATATTATTTAAATTTAATTAGTCATGAGGACCATGAAGAAACTATATACCTTCTGGTAAGGGAAACTAAGTATTAGCCCTTTAAAGAGGACTTTTGGGAATCAAATAAAAAAAAATTTGCTTCTAACAAGTGAAAATGTTTTTGTTTTTTAAAGGTTTCTTATACCCTCCACCACTAGTGGTGAATGAGAGTATACTAAGTTCTTAATTTCGTGTAAAATTTTTCTATTATTCATGTTAGACCTAAGGAAATCTTTTTGATTTTTAGTAATAGATGGTAGTTATTTCATACGTTACCTGGTAAGTAGTTGTTATTACAATTGTCATTATTCCTAAAACTTCATAAAGTACTTACTAATAATGACCTCAGCCACTACTTATTACCTTTATTACTTTCACTACTGAATATTTGCTTACTAATAATCAGCACAAAAACTACTTATTAGTTGTGTTGTTTTCAGTACCTCAATAACTTCTTATTAGGTCTATTAACAAGTGATTTGTTGGCTTCTAGTAAGTACTTACAATTCAACTTACTCGCAGTTAAATAATAATTAGATATCTCCTGAAAATCAGTTAAGTGCACAGAAAGAAAAAGCTCGTACTAAATTTAAGTTTATTCCACTTAAGTACTTTGAACTTTTCGTTGCCACTCTGTATTTTATATGCGTGCGTACGGAAGTGCTTGCTTATTTTGTGAAGAAACAACAACAACAACAACAAGAAGAAAAACATACTTTCATCCTTATTCCATTTAACGTCGTCGTCATCGTCATCAATTTAATATCAATATTAATTTTTATCGACGTCGTTATCAATTCGATACAAAACTTGTATTCTATAACAGCAATGTAACGATGTCGATTGTTTGTCGTTTTTTAAAGCACATAAGCACATCTAATAAGTTTTTATTAAAAATATGCATTTTGATGTTCGTTTCTCAAAAAGGGTAGCTTGATTTATTCTAAAAAATTCATCCTTACTAATGTCATAAGGCATTACACTTTTCGCACCATATAAATCGATAGTGTTGATAGTGCCCTGTAAAATACAGACTTCGGTTTATATATGGGGTTGTCTTTATAACGGCGGCAATTGCCGAAAAGAGCAACAAAATCCTACGCGAAAATTGCAAGCATTCGAAAATTTGCAAAAATAGCGAAAATTCACGAAATTTTTAATACTTCAAACAAATTGTCCCTAAAAACATAAGGAATGCCAAAAATTCCATAAAAAATGTCTAAATTTCGGAAATTTTAGTTTTAGGGACTATTAATCAATTTTTGGGGTTGTTTAGAAAATTATAAATTTTCCGCGAATTTTTGCTATTTTTGCAATTTTCGGGAAGCTTTGTTGCTCTTTTTCCATTTTTTTAATTCAACATTATTATTTTTAAAAAATTGTGTTCGACACCAATAAGACTGACGACAAAATCAGAGTCAATTTATATAAATGCCGGCGGCCAAAAATAAATCGATAAAACTTGATATTGACAATGGGCATACCGATTTACAAAAATCGACACAAAACGATATCGTTTAGTATTGATGGCGCTAAATGGAATAAGGGTTTAGTTTTAATGTTTAAAAAGCAAAATAAGAACCAAAATTTCCCAAATGTTATTTCTTCAAATTATTAAGTTAAATATATGAAATTTTCAAAGTAGAATAATGAAGCAACCCATAATTTTTTTCCTTAACTAATCCTGAGAAGCTCTACGCTTGTATGGCGGAAATCGAACCCGCAACCCCGACACTGATAGACTAGCTCACTACCAGCTGGCCTAGCGGTCATGTTGCTGGTTTCTTATAATTGAGAGTTCTTGTGAATAATCCGAACTTGAATCAAGAATTCTGTTCTTGGTCTTCGTACATTGTACTTACTGTAATATTGTAACGCTTCGGCTTGACTTAAATACGGATGCATTGATTTTTCTTTTCAGTGTACTCAAATTAATCCGAACGTTATTATAGTACAGTGAGTTCGGATTTTATTGAATCAAGTACAGAAAGATTGATTCAAGAACGGATTTTCAATCGCGAAATACTTAACTTATCCATATTCCATCCAAAATTCGTACTTGAAATAATCCGAAAATGAGTTTGATTTAAGTAAAACTAATATTGAATCAATCTCAAAATGCGCTTGATTCAAGAATGACAAAGTTGATTTAATGCCGAATTCGTACTAAAAAAATCCAAAACTAATATTGAATCAATCTCAAAATGCGCTTGATTCAAGAATGATAAAGTTGATTTAATGCCGAATTCGTACTTAAAAAAATCCGAAAATGATTTAAGTAAAACTAAGATTGAATCAATCTCGAATCCCGAATTCGTACTTGAAATAAACGAAAAGTGAAATTAGAAGGAGAATTTTATTATGATGGATTTACTTACACCTTACAGAATTTCTGTTATAAAACACCAGCATCATTCCCGATATGGTTTTTACTTTTAAACTTAATGTACATATCTAACTGAAAATGTAATCTAAATGAGAAGCAAGAGTTTTCAATTTTACTTTTTAAACATGAAAATAAAGAATTTTCGTCTTGTTCTATTGATTTTGTTTTTTCTACATATCGTTTTTTACACTACTTGTGTGGTGTTGTTGTAGTGTCTTTAACAAACTTTGATAAGTTAAATGAGATTAAAATTTTAACGCTAACTTTGTAATTTGACTCTCAGAGTCAACGAAAAGTTTAATCTTTTTTTACTTGGTTTAAGAATTTTGTACTTATTTTAAGAAATTTCGACATTGATTTTCGAAAGTTATTCAATTTATAATTGTTTTAAGTACGTTTTAGTGTTACTCGTACTTGAATTTTTGAGTACGATTCGTACTTAAAGTAATTATAAAAACTAAATTTATCACGAGTCTTTTTTCTTTCTGTGTACGGCTAAAACTATTACGAACAATGATATTTTAATCAAAAAGGTTCAAACCAAGCCTTATATGACTAGCAATAAAAGTATAGAACTTTCTGATGATCGGCAAATAATTTAACATAGCTTTAAGCCGCAACTAGTTATAATACTGAAGTCAGTTTAAATAAATATTGGCTAATATTTTATAGATACCATGTAAAGCCCACTCCTGAAATATTTGAAATGTCGGTAGAGGGTATCAAAGATTCAGCGAAGCCGAATATAGCATTCTAAATTATTTTGTTTACCATTTTTATCTCTGAAGATGTTTAGATACATTGTAATTTTTGAGATAAACGTTAAAGGGTTAAATCAAAATTTTATTAAATTTTGATCACATATTTTGTATTTTAAAGCTATCAAAGAATCCAATAGAGATTCCCAGAATCTTGCTAAGATTTTATTTTATGGAGCTAAAAGTCTCTGCTTTGCAAATCATAGCCATAGTTTTAATATAGACATTACCCTTTACTTTTCGCTTACCTAAAACCCATTTCATATGTAATCGCTTTTTAATAAATTTCTTAACTTGTTGTATATTGTGTTTAGTAATTGTAGGTGTACTGTCGTAAAGTCTTAAAAACGTTGCAACAAAACACTACAAATATGCCATATATTTTACAATGCAATAAGAAATGCCGACACAATGACCACTTAAGTACCGGCAGCACAACAGGTTTCTTACTGCAAGTAACAAATATTGAATGCAGCAACTAAGCTCCTCGATAAACACAATACAGGCAGCAGAACGACAAGAATGCAGACTGTAACAAAAAATGAACTCAAGGAAGAAAATTCAAAGTTTTTGTTTAATAATTAATGCATGTACAATGCATTTTACTATAACTTCTCATTAAGTTAAAAAATATATTTTCTGAAAAAAATAAAAACAAACAAGATTTTCAAAATATTAAATTTAGAAGGGGTTTCTGTTATAATTTCTGTCAATTTTCATCTCGAAAACATCCGAACTAAACTTTTTTTTATGTATAAATAATAACATTTTTTTTTGCACGATTTTGTTATAATAGAGATAAAAGTCGTTAGAAATGAAAATATTTAAATTTGTAGTGTGAAAAAAGGCTTTAAAAAAAATATATAGTTCCGTTTTGATATATTGTTAAATATTGCTACTGACATCTTATAGTCTATCTTTTGCAGTTGCAATTCTGTTTAGTTCTTTGCTCTTAATATGTTTGCCGCAATCTTTAATTGTGTTGGTCCACTTGTGCATTGAGGCTAAACAAACGCACTTCAGGGCTTTACCTCCATTTTTGTCAGCTTTTTTTTCGTATAAAAATGAAAAAACTGTCCTCTTTTTTTTGATTTCTAGAGATTTTTTTGGGTTTATTTGATTAAACTAGATATAATTTTTTCACGTACAATACAGTTGGAATTTTTACCCCCATAAAGCAGACAGGGTTTTTTTTTTTTTTTTGTTGAATTTGAGTAGGACTTACTACTGTGCTACCCACGAATAGAAAAAGATGTGTGTCTTAAAAAATGGATGAACGAGCAATTCTTGAGTTAGCTCTGCTGCTTGGGATGTATCTGATGCAGATGCTTTGAGTTTTGTTGCGTCTGCTGCAGCATCATCGTCATCATCATCAACAACAACTGGTGACTGACTTTAACACACGTTTTCACGACAATGATGACAACATCTACAACAATTGTTTGCAAAAATTGTTCTCTTCTGTTGTTATTTGCAATTTGACTGTTGCATTGTTGTTGTTGTTGTTGAAATAACAAAAAACTGCAGACAAAAAATTAAGTTGTTTTGGGTGTCTCGTAGTTGCATTTGTTGCTGCCGTTTGTGGCATGGTCAGCAGCAAGTGGTAGTAGTAAGTATTGCATTGCATGGCATGGCATCTTGTAAGTTATGTACTCACCGTATGTATGTTATCAGTTCAGGTGATGTACTGCGTTAACTTGTAGTTGTTGTTGTTGTTGTTGCTGGCTCTTAACCTGCTGTTGCTGTTACTGCTGTTGCAACAACAAACAATTGATGAAGTTGTTATTACTGTTGTTTTGTGTTAAGATCATTGATCTTAACAAGTTTATAAATTTATTATTATGAAAGTAATTGAATGCAATTGTTGGCATGTTGTACATCATTGAATTTGATATGTCTGTCTGTACGAAAAAAAAAACAAAAAATTAAACACGAGCAAACATACAACACACAAATAATAATGACAATAACGATAAAATGACAAAGAAACAAAAAGTCAGTCAGTCATGTGGATCTTTTTGCTATTCAACAAAGATCGATTAAGTCTTCAGAGTTAAATCTGATTCAATTTTGAGCAGAATTCTTGTAATAAAAGAAAGTTAACTAATAAGGAAACAGAGATAGAGATCGAAAAGGAATTCTGAATAAGTTATTCAAAATAATTTAAAAGAAAACTGGATCACTGAGCCAGCCACACATAACTTGAACATCACAGTAAAGCTTAGAAATTATGAAAATTTTAAAAAACTGGAAAGTTTTACATAAAATTTCTATTAGAAATTTCTTCTTTTACACATTTTAAACAGAAAAAACTAGTTTTTAAATTAAATAAATTTTTTGTAATTGATCGTATGAAACAAATTTAGCATTTTTCCCCAAATTGTTTTAAGTGTTTTTCTCCATAATTATTATCATACAGTGGTGTTTCCCCGTAGCTTTGTTGTTAGGTAGCTAGTTTATCGATGCGAGGTTTGCTGGGTTGATTCCGCCAGAGACTCTGGTCTGTCGATTATTGGTCGATTAATAAAGTAGGAATATAATTTCTTATTGAAAAGACCATTGAAATGTGTTCGAAGGAGTGGGACGTCCTCTCAAAAAACTTACTATTTTACTAATGAAACGCTGCTGGTTCCAAGCAACAGTGTCCGACAAAAGGAGTGTCCGTTAAGGGAGATCGCACTGTATTTTATTTTATACAAAACCATGTGAATTGTCATTAGCTTGAAAATCTAATTGTTTTACTATGAAAACTCGGACCTCGCTGCTATTTTTTGCTTGTTTTTTTATGTCTGTGAAATGCATAAACAATTTTAATTAAAAATTTTACAAATTTTTTTATATTACATCTGTTTTTTTTTCTCGGTTAAGCTTGTGATAATAAGAGTTAGATGAAATTTTTCTTATAAAAAGACAAGAGCGGGTACACAAAAAACACTATTTTTTTGTTCGCCTTTTTAATTTTGCTTATGCTTTAACAGCTATTTGATAATTTACACAAAGAAACGAAGAAAAAGTCTGAGCTAATTCGTGCAAGAAGAAGAAGAAGAATTTTGCTTTTAAAACCCCTCTAATGTACACAAATTTAAAGTACGATAAAGTTCTTTTTGCAAACTTTGGTAAAGAAACAGACCTATTATAAAAAAATTAAATATGCAAAGATTCTTGGTATTTAAGCAATCATATTTTCTAATATTATTAATTCTTAATTTTAATAAATTCATTTTCGTAAGAAATCAACCAGCAAGTTCCACTACAATCCTGTCATTTTTTGCTACAACAAAAACATGAACATGGAACAAAAAAATTTAACAAACAAAAGAAAACAATTCAATTTTTTTTTTAGAAAATTTTGATGAAAAAAATAACCGACCGACTGAAAATAATCGAATTACTTACAACAGAATAATTTCTAATTGAAAAATATTGTAACTTGACTATTGTGTTCATGTGTTAGTAAAGTTTGTGTCTTTGTTTGTGTGAATTGCTGGCTGTTTGTGAAAACTTGTAGACAAGGAATGAAATGAACAAAATAGCCAAAAAAAAAAACAAAAATTGTATTATTGTTCTTGTTGTAGTTGTTCTGTATGACAAAAATAACTTTCATATGTATTCTGTAATATGAATTCAATACAATGCCGCCACTGCATGGTAGCAAACACAAACAGCAACAAGAGCAGCAGCAAAAAAGTGGGGTAAAAATACGCCCACGTTTACACTACAAGAATGATGAACCGAAAAAATTGTAAGTAAAATGAAACATTTTTCATTTCATTCTTTTAATATTTTTTTTTTTTTGTGTTTTGGTATGCTGAGCAAAAGAAAATGTATTGGTGGGAATACATACAAATGATTTTTTTAAGGGTCCCTTTTATTTGGATTTGTGGAAAACCCCTGTTGGAATACTATTAGGCGACACTTTCTTTTCTTGCAATTAATCAAGAATCAAAAAAATATCAGAATACGAAACTGTTTTAAAAAAACTTAAATTGTTGATCTACCTAAACTATATTAATTCTTTTTTAAAAAAGAGCTAAAGTATTTACTAACTATTCTTTTGTCTTCCTGTATTCAATGAATATTTTAAAATTAAGGAAAGTAGCATCATCGAATCCAAAGCCGGTTGAAACTTGCCTAACAATATATTCTGACTTTAATATTGCTTTTATAAAATTGTTTACATATTTTTTAGTATTTTTCCAATCAAATATTTGAAACTAATGAGCAATTTCACCAATTTATTTATATATCAATTTTTGTTTAAAATTCGTTTTTCTTGTCAAATAAAAAAAAATTAAATGAAAAACTTTATTTAAATATGAATTGATATTAAAATAGAATTGGTGAAATTAGCCATAAGAAACTGTGATTAATTGTATTTTATTAATGAAAAGTACCTATTTCAATAATTAGTATTGTGGTTATTTTGTTGAACTATTTGTGGTTTTTAATCCAAATTTTCAATATTTTTAATTAGGCTTAAGTTCATTAAATTTAATTTTCATTAAATTTTTTTTATGAAGAAAGGAATTTTACAACATGAAAATTAATTCAAATTGTTATTGATAATCTTTCATTCTTGACCGTAGCCGGGATTCGAACCGCGGCCAGCAGGTTACCATGACATGCAACCACTCGATCTCCTCAGATGGATTTGCCGTTTTACACTCGCAGCCATTTCTTCATAAAAATAATTTAATGAAAATTAAATTTAATGAACTTAAGCCTAATTAAAAATATTAATTACCTATTTCCTTAGACCCCTTTCAGACTCGGCAAGTTAGTTGCGCAAGTTATTTGCCGATTACAACAAAGTCTGTTCAAATTTTTTCTTTCCTTACCCCGACCTTACCGCTGACATATAAAATCTATTTTTCAAGATTACCGTTAACATAACTATGCTTCATTGCCGAAACTTATAATCATCCAGAATTACACCTTATCGCCGTCAAAATCCAAATACAAAGAGTCAGGTAGTGGAAGAACGTTGTTAGTTACTTTTAAAATTATACAAACGAAATTGTCGAAATTAACTGATACATATGTGTAACAGAGGTACAAAAATAAAAGTTTATGTGGAAAAATTAAATGACAATGAAAGAAAAATATTCAAAATTGGCAGAAAAATTAGAACATACCGCCTAAAACCGCTCCAGGGCAGGTAATGTGAAAACACGTTTTAAGCATACACTTTCTGTTGTGAACCGTGGAATAACGTTTTAAAAGCTAAAAAAAATCATTATGCGTTACGTGTTGAAAAACGTTTTAACTGATACTGCGATTTTGGATATAAAACGTTTTTCCACTAAAAGAAATTCTAAACAGAAAATTAACATGTAATTTAAAATTAAAATTTCTTGATTTTTGCATAAAAGTTTTTATTTTCATTATTTTAGATAATCTCAAAAAAAAAATAAAATAAAAAAAAATTCTTGCTTTTTAAAAACGTTTTTTTTTTGCTCCCCTGAAAGATAATTATGTTGTCACTAACAACGTTATTCGTGGCCTGACTTCAATTTTATAATAATGAATGATTAATAAGGGCTTACACCGCTTAAGAAAAATCGGGGTATTATTTCTAATATCATTTCAAGCATATCTACAAACTTTGAACGCACCTAATTTCCCCAGAGGCAGTTACACCAGAAGGTAGAATATTCCTTTAATGGGTACCGTGTCCTTGAATATTTTGACAATATCGCAAGCATATCAATATTTTGTAGCTTAAATAATAATGGGTTCCAAGTTTCATTATTCTTTGACAATTCATCTATTCATTTCCAATCGTTATATGAAATTAACTCAATGTTTACCGTGCTGTCAATTTAACAACAGGGCACTCTTGATTTGAAAACGAATAGTAATTAATAAGATTTCTTACTGACGTGCTTAATTCCCAATTTTTATTTTTGATACACACACTGAAATTTATTGTTGAGGGAAAGCTAATTTCTATACGAATTTCACTGGTTGCTTAGGCCAGATCATCAGGAAACCTTTTTCCAAAGATTTTAGAAAAGCTAAAAATGTTATACAAATAAAACTATAAAGCGAATAAGAATTATAAACATCAAAGTTTTACCTGTAACAATATCAAAGCTTAAACAAAACACTAACAACAAACAGTGAGTTTATCTTTTCCTAAATTCCCCTACAATTGGTTGGCTTTTTACGGACTCGAATTTTTGTCCTAAGTGGGTACAAAGAAAAAACAAAATTAAAAAACAGATTGCTTGAGGGTTAAAAAACCCATGTTCAATTCTGAACCTAGCAACACGACTTAATCCAAATACCAACATAGCTAAAGACAAAGACTCTATTCCGGAAAGAACAAGCTTCTATAGGGACTTTAGACCGATTCTTATGATTTTTAATAGGCTTCGTCCTTATGACAGTTGAAACGTATGTATCAAATTTCATCAACCTGCACGGTGCGCACAAGGTTACATGGAATCGTTAGATCGACTCTAGGACAGCGATATGCAACCTTTACTATTAAATTTTGCGATTATTATTTGTTTTGTATAATTTCCATTTGGGCTTTTTGATTGTAGTTGCTTTTTGATGGTGCGCGTTTTTTCTTCATTCTGGTTTTATTTTTTTTTTTTTGGCTTAAAAAGCATAAAAATGACATTGCTGTCATTTTGAAAATTACTTTACTTACAACGACTATTGTTGCCAACAATGTCATATAGAAATGTTTGCAAACTCTATGTGTTTCTGTTTGTCTGTCTGTCTGTACGATTACAACACAGTGAACCATCATCATTGGGGTCTATATTGAATTTTACGCCAGTATGCTTGTTCGTTAATGTAAGAAAGAGGGGAAATTTCCACTCAATATATGATTTCGACATTTAATTTTAGGAATTGTTAAGATATTTTCGACATGTGGCAAAAATGCTTATTTAAGCGTAATAATTAAATTAACAAATACGATTAAATATTTCTCATGCTCATAAAGTGTTTGGAAGACGTTGAGAAATATGTTAATGTTCTAATAAGACATTGTATTTTTGTATATAAAGTTTAAGAATAAATTAACTTCCGCTTTTATAAACGATCACATAATTTGTATTGTCCTACCTGAGCTTATATTGTTCACCTTATCTTTTTTTAATTAATTAGCAAACAAAAAATATTAATTAAATTTATCATTAACTTTGTTTCTTTTCAGGTGTGTGTGTGTTTTTTTTCGGTTAACAAAAACTACTTTTTGTTTCAATATTGGTTGTCAGTTAGGTAAGCTTTACTTTAGTTTTAAAAAATAAAGAAACAAATTAAAAAATTATTTTCAAGACCGTGGGGAGGGAGAAATATTTAAAATTTGTTCGCACATAATAAAACCTTAATTTCAACAAATTTGTTAATACAGTTTTACATCAAAGTAACAAAAAATGTTTTTGTCAGGTCTTTTTTTGTTTTGTAAATGTTGTAACTTTTTGTTTGTTTGTGGTATTTTGAACATGAATATACCTTAATTAATGTTACTTATTTATTTGGGGGGGAATAACTAATTTAACAAAGAAAGAATGAAACTGTTTAAAACAAAATGTAGAACTAAAATTCCAGCGGAACTAACCAATAATTCAAACATTCTCTTTTTTGAGTTTTTTATTTTGTTGTTTTTTTTCTCAAGTAAAAAGTTGACTAGGTGAGTTTTACTGTTTTATTTTTTTCCGTATTGTTGTGCTCTCGATGGCCATCAAGCGCAACCAATTTAAGACAAGCATTACCCCGGACCCAGTGTGCCGCTCTGTATATCTTTGAGTAACTTTAAGCAAAGCTACGCATTTTTTTAGTCACTACTCTTTCTACCCCTCGCCTTTACCTTTCAAAAGAAAAAAAAAATAAATGTAGACAAGAAAATTTAAACAGTATCATTCATTGACTTTTAAATTCTTCCCTCTTGCTACGAATACTGCTGCTAATTTTGTTGTTGTCTTTTAATTTGTTGTATTTCCTTTACAATATAGTTTTTATTATTTTTTTAACGTTAAACCTGACTGATTTTTCACAAATGCGTAGACCTGCTATTTTATTTCAAATTAACATTTTTTCCTATTTTCCGGTTATGATTTCGTTAAAAAAAATAAAAAAGAAAAACTTTGTTTGTTTTTCTTGATGCGTTTATTTAACCCTCATTTGGAATGATACACAAGTAGCAATAATAAATTGTAAATTCCATATTCATTTGGGGCTCACAATTTTAAAAAGCACAGTGGTTTGAAATAACGAAAATACTATTGGGCTGGTCTCGGAAGGCGGATTATATGGTTATTAAGGTTTAAAAACAGCAACAAAATGCTTAATAATTTCAACCAACATATTGCAAGCGAAGCAACGTTCATTCAAGTTAAATCTGTGAATTTCATCCCAAAGAAAACAATTTGACAATGAATTTAATGCTAATTAAATAAATGAACAAAAGCTTTAAGGTTTTTTAAACTAAAATCCCCAAACGAAGTTTTAAAAATCTTAATTAAACAATTCTTTGGTAGAAAATGTTAAACAAGAAAACCTATAAAATTTCGCTTACTTACACCTATACTGATCACCAGCCTTCCTTCAGTTAAAACATTGAATGCTCATTTGTATTCGCGAGCATCAGTGTTACCAGTTCGTGGATAGTAACCCAAATTAGGTGTAATTTATATATATGAAATCGTTTAAACAACAAATTCTGTTTTTAACTGCACACCCAAATAAAACTTAGTTTACAAATCTGGTACATTTAAATTCAATTTAAGTTTCAATTTTGATTAACTTAGCAATGTGGCCTTAATATCACAACGATACAACAACAGGCAAAGCAATAACAGTCAGCTGTTTTTTGAGATCTCCTTAAAAATAACTACACTTTTTTATGATTTTTTTTTTTGTATTTTTTTCTTTATTAATTTATTTAAGGTTTTAAATGTTATTTTAAGTTACTAAATATGTGATTAAAAAAATTATGACTAATATTGATCTCCTCTAAATGAGTTTTTTGTGTTTTTTATTATATAAAACATCAAATTTATATCAGCCACAATGTTATTTTAGCCGCGTAATTTTGCTCCATCTCAAGCGCAGTTGTGAATTTTGCTGTTGGTAACACTGGTGCAAGTTTTATATTTCTTTAAATCAAATCGGTTCGAGAACAACAGCAAAAAAGTGTCGTATGTTGTGTGTGAAATGTCACATACATGTCAAATGCAAAAAAAATTAATATCAAAAGACAAGTCAAAACAACTGGCCTGTTTCTGTTTTACTAGAATTTTAAACTGGAATAAAAAAAAGTTGCAAACGAACACAAAAAAATCAATCTAGAAAAAATTTTTTCATTCAATTTTTCAATTGAATATTGAGCATGAATAAAAGAAAGCAAATTAAAAAAAAAAAACTACAAAAACTTGACAGTGTGTTAGAAAACATGAACATTTTTAGATTCCGATTTTTTCTTTGTTTTCTTTCTGACCCAGTACCATGTTCTAGAGTTATTAGTATTTGTTGTTGCCGCTGTTGTTTTTTTAGATGACTGCATGTACAAAGTTTCGATTACATCATGTGCGTTCGTTACTGTTTCAATTTAAAGAATATTTTTGTAGCCTTTTTTAAGGTTTTTTGCTTCAGCTTTAGATATACATATATGAACAGATTTTTTTTTTTAAATTTCTCTGGGCTGTTTTTTGCTTTTAGTACAGTAAAATCGCTTAAAAAGAGACTTTTACTATAAATTGTAATGAGGATTGTCAATATAACCATTAAGATTTACCCATTTTTTTTTTTTGTTGTAGCCATTAGCCATTTTTATTTACCAAAATTTCTTGCACGATTTTTAAAAGCAAAGGACCATGGACCCTATGCGAAAAAACTGCATTAATATTATTAATAATTTTATTAATTTAATATTATTAATGAGTACACTCAAAATATTATGTAGTTAAATTCAAACGAAAATTCATTTTAAACAACTTAAAATTCATTCAAAAAACGGATCATTTACATTTCATTTAAAACAAATGAATTTTACATTCATTTTTAAATTTTTTATTTTTAAACTCCATATTCCTTAAAATTGAATAGTTTTTACTTTTAAAAAATATATTTTAACCGACAAAAATCAAACTTCATAACAAAATAAATACGGAAAAACATTATTTTTTGGTAGTTTGTTTTTTGAATAACAAACATAAATGTTAAAAAATAAAATTATTCGTAAAACAACTATATTTTAATTAAATTTTAACAGTACGGAAAACGAATTTAATAACAAACAATCAGTTACTGTAATAATTTTATAAGTGTAGAGATACGATTTCCATGCAAACGCATGTTTTTTGTCGATAGTCTAATGACCAATTTTTAGGATTGTTATTAAAACACATTTATGTTTAAAATCGTTTTAAATACAAAATTCTTTCCTTCACTAAACACTTAAATGTAACTTAATTCACCGATGTGGTACACTTAAATTCATTTTAAGTTTCCATTGGAAAAACTTAGCAAGGTGGTCTCAATATTAAACCAATACAACAACAACAGGCAAAGCAATATCAGACAACTGTTTTTTGAGGCCACCTTGTAAATAAATACAATTTGTTATGGTATTTCTTTGTATTTAGTAGTGCTACCATACTTTTATCTTAATTAAATCAGACATTTTAAACAAAACTAAAAAAATAAATCTGTATTTAAATACAATTTAAGTTTGTATGAAAATTAAATTAATATAGATTTAAATATTATCCTGAAAATTGGGCATAAGATCGATGTCGACCAATTATCTTTCCGAATCATTAAATTTGCGTTAAAATGGAATCGATTTGTTTTTTGCATATTGTTGCATATTTTAGTGAAAATGCATATTTTGGTTTTAAATGCATATTTTTGCATAATTTTATATTTTTGAGTGACAAATTTTTTAAATTTCCATATTATAAAAAAAAGTTTTTCAAAAAATTTCAAAATTGTATAAATAAATAAAAAAATTTTAAATCCATTATTAATTTGTTTGGAGCTCTGCTTAAAATACAAGATTTCGACAAAAGATCCTTCAATTTTTAACCGATGCAGCACCTTACATGGTTAAGGCTGGAGTTGCAGAGGAAATTAGAAGCCAATTCGATAATATTTATTACATACGAGAAACAATGTGGAAGGAAGAATAGCCCGACAAATTAAAAAAAAAAATCCAAAACATTTTGCAAAAAAATATGGGATTTCAAACAATAAAACAAATTTCAACTATTTTTGATCTAAAATCAAATGTGGGGTCAGAATTAGAAAATTAAAATTCTCCAAATGAATTGGCATCCTTCAAGTATGCTTCAACTTCGGTTGACTTTGAGAGATCATTTTCCGTGTACAAAAGCTTATTAACAGACAAAGGCTTACTTTTGATAATATAAAAAAGTATTTATTTGATTATGCAAACAAAAATTTAAATTAAGTTTTAAAAAATATTATACCTATGAATAACAATGGAATGAAAACAACAATAGATTTTTTTTTTTTTTGTTTTAAATAGTTTTTAGTGCATATTTTTTATTTTTTTAATGCATATTTTGGAGTTTTTGGTGCATATTTTATGCGCATATTTTCAATTTTTTTAGGGCATTAAAATCGCATTATTGAGTGTCGTTTGTCGTAGTCGAACACCAGTCGTTTTTAAAAATTGGTGTTAGGCCTTATAACGGTTGTCGTTATTGTAAACGTGCTCTTCAATCTTCTACATAAAACGACTTTGTCGTTTACGACAACGACAACGACAATCGTAATATCAGTAATTTTTCATTTTGTTCCGGTATCGATAATCGGGTTTTTTCAAAACGAATAAATGATTAGTGCAGAGCATTCGATCCTTGTGTTGGGGCTACCATCTTTGCCTTAAGGCATGCTGAGGTCCTGCATCTATTTAGTCCGTGCTGCTTATAGTGTTATACCGCCCCCAATCGGCCGCCACTAGTCAAGAATGGACAGTGGGTGAGGTTGACAGTTGAAAATTATTGGCTATGTATACAAATGTAACATCTATTTTCGCTTTACTTTAATATTAGACTTTAATGCTTTAATGAATTATTTTTTTTTTTTGTGTTTTTATATAAAAAAGGTTTTAGCCATTTTCCCCGTAAATTTAGCCATTTTTGGTCATATAGTTTTACCCACACTGTAGTCAACCATATTTTGTTTTTTTTCATGGTGGCCTAATTTTTCCTCTAAAATATTTTTTTGTAGGCTTTTAATAGATTTCACTGTAATTGTTAGAATTGTTGTAAGAAAATATTGTTCTTCTTCCTTTTTCTATTCAATATCATTTGATTGGCCTTTTGCAGGCAGAAGAGCTGTCAAAAAGACATTCACTGTTTTTTTCTATTCTCCATATTAAAAAAAAAAAAAAAAACAGAAAACACTTCAATTTCATGTGCATGAGTGGGAGTACTCTTCTTTTTCTCCATGTTGATTTTTTTTATTTCCACCTTCAATCCATCATCTTCAATAACAAATTGTAATTAATCATTTTAAACTACAAACAATTAATCATTTCCAGTTCAAAAATCCACCACCTTTATAAGAAGAAATTATTACAACTGCAGAATAAAGAAAATTGTGTTTGAAAAAAAAAATTTCAAAACAACCACCATTTAACAGCTAAAGTGTTAATTGTAGATCATCCTGCTGTTGTGGCATCACCATCTTACACATCAATTTTGATGGCAACATGTCAAGTTGTATGTCAGTCAAATTTTTATTTTTTTTTTTTTTTTTTTTTGTTAACAAATCAAATCATTCGAATTTTCAGCCATTAATGGAACATTGTTTGATTTTTGTACACATGAAGTATCATTTAGAAAGAGATGGTATGTGAGGGAAAGTGAAACAGAAGTATAAAATTTGATAAAATGGAACAAACCCAAAATAAATTGATGACATTTGTATGTAGGAAGCCATGGAAAATTTATTTAATTTTCTATCCCTTATAAAATATGCTTTTAAAGCACACATGTCCTGGGATATGTGTCAGTACGATTCAAAATGGGGAATTTCATGTCGATCAAATTATTGAAAACATATTTTGCATGTGGTGTTTTTAAGCGCATGTTTGAAAGTATATTTTCAAGGAATATACTTTTTCTAAAATTTATGTCTAGATATTTTTAATACTCTTGTGTTTATGTATATGAACTTCTTTTTTTTTAGAAACTTGTACTAAAACAAAAATGTTCTGCACTTTCCCCCGTATTTATAAAAGATTATTAAATTTAACAAACGTTTATTAAGGAGAATTTTCAATTTGTTTTGTAAACCTTTATACAATATAAAAATTTTTTATAAATACAGGCATTTATCTTCAAAAAGAGCTCTTTTATAAAATAGTGTAAAAAGGCAATTTGAATTGTTTCTTTTAATTGTACGTTTTAAAAAACACTTTTGTGAAAAATAACAAATTTTTAAAAGGGCCTTACAAACAGTTATAAAAATGCGTACATGATTTTATTGAAAATAAGTACTTTTACAAAACGCACTGTAAAAACAAGTAAGATAGTATAGTCGATCAAGCTTGGCTATTTAATACCCTACACCACACAAGTTACAGATGGGCAATCATGGACCCGCCAAAACAAAGTTATTTTATGAAGTTTAGATTCATATAAGTGTTCGTTCTAACATCTTTGTTGATTTAAAAGCGGTTTTAGATAGGGGGTTTATAAAAAATTGACATGGCATAACAGCTAATAAAGAAACTATTGTCGCCAAATTGTAAATAAATACCAAAATCATAAGGAAGTTATTGCATTAAAAATATCTTATGGGTCATTTACATTACAACGAAATCTAGTATATTTCATTTGAAATCTTCCTCAAAATCTAGTGCGTTTACATTATACTTTTTTGACTAAAAGTTTTTTGCGTAACTAAAGCTACGGTCACACTTATTAAATATTTGATCAAATAAGCGTAACCCCTTCTTTTGTTAGCAGTTAGTGAGATTTAAAATGGTCTTAATATTACAAAATAAACTAATTATACTACTAGACATAGCAAAAAACTTTTTTTGTAAGATGTGGTATTTTAATCAAAATAAATATTGATATTAAGCGAAATGATTTTTTAGTTTGGTTGTTGGTCCCGTTTTTTTCGTCAAATATTTGATAAGTCTGACCGTAGCTTAATACAAACACAAAAAGAAATAGACATTACAAAATTTGTATTACCTTTAATTTATAATCAACACCACCTATTTTACCAATATTATTGGTCTTTTTTTATTTTTTTTACAATTTCTCAAATGTTTTTAATATTTATTAACAGTTTTTGTTTTGTTTTTTATTATAATGTCATTTTTTTCTTGTGGGAAGTATTGTTAGCGCTATATGGAAAAAACCCATAGTTGCATCACTAAGTACCCTGCGGGAAATTTGTGTCAATTGGTCCAACGGACTGTTGTTGGGAGTTGTGAAAATAGAACAGGTACAAAAAGAAAGAACTCATGGCCAGTAAAAGGAGAACCAATCATGTAACTGGTTTATGAAGAACAAAAATGTAGAAACAGTACAGTCTTCACCGGTGGTGTGACACCTTTTTTGGGACTTTCTAAAATTTGGTTCTTGAATTTAATTCTAGGACTTGTTTTATTGAATTAATACTACATTGTATTGAAATAATACTACATATTGTATTAACTGTCACTAAACACGTCCATTGAGAATAGATGTGTGACTGGTCATATGGTGTCAATTGACCCCCTCCAATGACAACCCCATGTAAAAATGATAGGTCTTATTCATATAAAGTGTTACAACTAGAACCGGTCTCTACCACCAAAGACCTATCACGGGACTATTTGGGTGTCAGTTCGCTTCCCTCTAGGGTACTACTAGATTTTCAGTAGATTTCTTAGAAATCTAGTCATGAACTAGATTTTGTTTTGTATAGTAAGTCTAGTCAAAAACAACTAGATTTCCTCGAAATCTTGTAAATACTAGATTTCGATGTAGTGTAAACTGGCTATTAGGGAGTGGTAATTGTATGCGAGTTATTGTCGAATTTGCGCCGATTCTGATTTAATTTGGTAGAATGGTTTGGATAGTAATTGGGCAAAATTTGATCTTAATGCCGACGTAATAAGATGATTTATTGGAACTCGGTCGGAAGTTTGTACAAGGTGGCGCAAAATTAATCAACCAATTTTCTTTTAGAATTGTTTACTAAATAAAAAAAAATGTTTTTTTGAGTGGTGGAAATTTTTATTTGAACCTTTACAATTTTTTCTGTTAATTGAAAAATATGATATCTGGCTGCCACCAGTATTGATACACCTTTGTGCCCGTTTTATCACATTTTCCATAACATTCCGCAAAATTTCTGGTGATAAATGTTCGCATTCCTGTCGAATATTCTCCTTAAGGGCTGCGATTTCCTGTGGGTTGTTGGCATAAACCCGCGACTAAAAGTAGCCTGAAAGAAAAAAGTCTAAGATGGTTAAATGGGGCGATCTTGCTGGCCATGCCAAATCGTCAAAACGTGAGAAAACGCGACCAGGAAAGGCTTTCTTCACAATATCCATTGTGGCATATGTTCACCAAGCCCCGCTCATTCAATTCTGGCAGTAAGAAGTCGTTTATGATGGCCCTGTAGCGTCTGGTATATGTTTATTCGTTCTCAGCAGCATCAGCAGCCACAGCCGCAATATTCTCGGCAAAACCAGCAATCTGCTGGCGGACGCGCCCTGAAAGATATCTTGTGGTTTCAGTCTGTTCAAGTCAAGCAGCTCAGCGGCGTAATATTTGACCAGTTGGAGCGACATGATAAGGAAAACGACGACGAAATTCACGCTGCGCTAACACCACCTACCGATTATTGGTAAATAAATCGACACGCCATTGCGGACTGTAGCGCTCCTTTGTTTGTCTGTTTGTATTCTGCAGCTGTCTAGCTCACAAAAGTCAAATATGATCGACGTACAACGGCGCTAGCAAAAGTTACAACATCTTATGATAGGGTAATTTATTTTGAGCCACTTTGTATGAGGCCTATGTGAAACTATGGGCCGATTCCTAGCACTTGCAATAAGTTTTATCCTAGAAGCAACCAAAATATTTCGAACAACATATTAAATTATATCTTATATCCTGTACTAAATCGATCGGTATACTAAAAGGTGGGCCTAGAGCCAATATTTTTGAATGATACACAAATCAATGTTTACATTCAAAAAAAAAACAACTTCAAATAAAGATAAAGTATGTAACTTTAAAAGTAATTTTTAAAAATGCATTATAAAATGTTACTTTTAGAAAAAAAATAACACTTTTGCATAACTTATTCTGGCAAACAAATCGGCATACAATTCTATAATAACAATTTTATCTGTAATTAATAAAAGTACTTTTATCCCTGTATTTTTTAATTAAAACCCTAAACTGTCAAATGATGTTTTCAAAATCGAAATACTCTGTTCTTTAGTTTAACTATATAAATAGTTTTACTTTGTTTGACATTTAGTTTTGTATAGGTATAAAACCGGCATCTGTTTTAAAAGTTAACAGAAATATAAATTTGATGCAACAAAAATCATTTAACATCCATTAAGCAGGCAATTCTCTTAATTGAGCACAAAATAACATTAACACAGTAAATGACAGTTGTACATGATTGCAGAACCATTTAAAGGTCCTGGCAATGCCATCATAATAATCGTTCTTCGGCAGCATCACTGTTACAAAAAAAAAACACCCCCAAAGATTGCGCGCCTGCATCTTTCCTACTCATAAATTAAATCAACAGAAATCACAGTTCTTATTTTCTAAATTCTCACATTTAAACTTCATTGGAAATTTTTCTTATCTCAAAATAATATTTTTCTATTTTTAGGTTAAACTGCGTTGAGAATTGTAACAAAGTTTGCTTAAATATTAAGTAACGAAAATAAAATAAACTATTGCAAATCTAATAAACATTTTCGAAAACCCTCAAAAAGGAAATTTGCTTAAAGGATTTTTTATTCGTTTTTATTTTCTTATTTCTTATAGTTTTTGCAAAAATTCATAACAAAGTTACTAAAAGTATTTTAGTTTTTGTTTTTCTTGCCGTCAGTTTGATTGTGGTTGTTTTAGTATTTTTTCGGTTGATTCCTAAAATGAAAAGGAACAAAAGCAACCAACAACAAAAACAATAAGAATTCCAAATCATATATGAAATGGTTTTTATTTCGATGATATTTTTGTTGGTATTGTTATTGTTCAGAATTCAGGATTTTTGGATATTGAACGATGATATGAAATGGCCATAAATCAAAATGGCAGGACGGACATGCACACATTTACACATACATATGTACATATGCACATAACTAGAGAAGATTTCATTTCAATTTAGGTTGATGTATGTGAGTGTGTGTAAAACTGGAGGTATACAATTCGCAGGCTTTCTGACAAAAATAACATTAACACAATTTATACGAAGGTAGTCTTCCAAAGTAGTCGCAGGGATTTTCTACAAAATGACTACAAGACTTTCAAAAAAAATTGTCACATAATGCAAAGAAAATTTATTTTTCCATATTCACAACATAACAATAATTTGTGGTGAACATATTGATGTTATTTTTAAACATAAATATTCAGAAGCAACCATAATATGGCTGCGGTTTTCTTTTTTAATCATTATATGGCTGGCTGTGACAACAATATGGTTTCAGTTACCATAATATTTCTATAAACTTTCCTTAAAAAATAATTTTTTAATCAAATTCCTTTGCATGATAATTTTGTGAAAATTTCAAAAATTAAACCTTTTAATAAAGTTTTAGATATTTTATATAAACGTTTAATTTCAAATAAATTTAAAGCAATAAATCTTGGCCAAATAAGCGCAATATTTTTGAATAAATGCTTCATATAAGGAATTTTTTTGTTGACCCTCGTTTTGGTATGCATATGTGAGAGTAAGTTCGTATTTTTTCTGGTGGTAACCACTTACGGGAAATGAAATTGTTAAGGGTATAAATGGGACATATGAAAGGGACAAGAGGGAGTTGAGCCCAAAAAAAAATAAAAACTAAAACAACAACAACAACAAAACGCCACAAGAGACGGGTGTTGGAAAACAAATACAAAACCGGGGAGAAAAAGAAACAAGAATGAAATAATAACCAAACACGAAGTTCTCTGTTCTGAACAAACAAGTAAATGAATGAATTTGTGTAAACGCAAAATTGAAACAAAAACAGTAATAGGGATACAAATTTCAAACAAAATCAAAAACATGCAGATACTTTTTGCCCGCTCAAACAAAAAAAAAAATATAAACACGAACACAAAAACAAAAAGAAAGGAGAAAACTAAAATAAAATAAAAAAAAACTGTAGAGAAATAGAAATGAAATGACGACGGGTTGACTGCTGTCAAAAGAACAAACATTTGCGCACATCATACTCAGTAATACACATATTCATTTGCACATTTATAAATCCACATACAAAACCCTATTGCATATTCCAAAAACCCATACTCCTAAAAATCAAATAAACGGCCTTAAAAACTTAACGAATCAAAAACAGAAAAAAAATTTAACATTTTTTGTTCGTTACTGCCAAAACTGTAGGAAATCATGCATACATGAAATGTGAAATGTTCAGGGAAACAAACAAACTTACCAACGCGTCCACCAGGCCTCCAACAAATCCTTGAAACAAAAAACCAAATAAGCATCAAAAACATGTGAAAAACAACAGCAAAAATTAAACTTATCATACACTCACTCTCTTTCCCTTTCGCTCCTTTGGCCTCTCCCACTACAAGCAACTGTCAGTTAAACAAAAAATAATAACAGTGCAAATGTTCATCATTGTAATCATCACCAGGACTAATACCGTAGTCAAACATATCACATGTTTGCAATGGATATATTTTAGATTTTTCTGTTGGAACTTTTTTTTTGTTTTGTTTTGAAATGTTTTCATGTGTCTAGAAAGTTGATTTTGTTGTTGGGTGTTCTTTATATTGAACATGCAACGTAACAACCTATACATACATGCATATGTATCTATGTGTGTATGTTGCCATTGCTTGAACATATGAAATTATGAAAGCAAACAATCATAGAAATATCAGTGATACTGTAAACTTGCTATATAACACATTTTATATAATTGAATTTTATTCTTCATATTAATACGAAATCATTTCATTACGAAGATTTAAGTTCGAAAACTTTGTTTTCTGCTGATACCAGGTTTTTTTAGATTACTGTTAGTCAGTTATGCACTAAAATAATTTCAAGCTGTTTCTATATAAATAAGAAAAAAAACTGGTTTCATTTATTGGATTTTTAAAAGGGTTTGCACGAGTTCAGGTAGCAATAACCCAAATTTTATTAGTCATAGTTCACTGCTGAAAACGAAAAAACAAACACAAAAGACAGCAGAAGATTTTGGCCAATACAATTATGATTAGATGTAAAAAATTAAATTAGCTTACGGGATTGTAAGCAAAATGAGACTGTGAAATGCACAAAACATCACATTCAACAACAGCATTTTGGTTTTCTGAATTGAGAAGACTTCTGAGGTTAAAGCATTTCTAAATTTTTATATATTTACAGCCATATACATAAAAAGTTGTTATTTTAAGCTTATAGTATGTAATAACTATTAAACGCTTTTTGTCTTATAAACCTCTTATAAAAATTTGTATTCATAAACTTACAATAACAGCTTTTTTACTATTAACTGTTTGCAGCGATTTTCTGTTTAAGTATGGCAACTTTCTTTATATTTTGCTGCCATTTTATTGTTAGTGATGCACGAAACTTCTATTCGGTTTACATGATATTCTATATTTAAATTTTTTTATATTTTTTTTTTTATTGTAGACCTTCAAAATTATTCGTATCAAATAAAACTATATATTAATTTATTTTCTGAACAAAATGTTTCCGAAAGGTATCATAAAAACTTTTGTTTTTTATGATACGATAAGAAAGTAATCGAATAAAAAGTTTGTTTACTTTTTATTAACATCACTATTATTATGATTTGTTTATTTTATTTTTTATATTTTTGAACAATAATGTGTTGTTTTAAACAAAAAAAAACAACTATTTGCAATAATTTAATAAATAATTAAAGAGAATATCTGCATTTGCCCCTGAACATATTCATTTAAATCATATAATTTTTTTTTAAATAATTATCAATATAACTTTAAACTGGCTGTCTAAAATAAAAAAAAATAGTCAAATGTATTCAAAATGTCCGTTTTAATAAATAAAACATTTTTGTCATTATTTTTCAACATATTTCACAAAAATAATATTATAAAATGCAAACACTTATCAAAATGTCATTTTATTTTTGGTTTAAAGAAGGGCAAATCCAACAATAAATTTTATTTTTAAAGGTTCAATAGACTATTTTTCGTTTATGAATACAACTTTAGCAATTTTTGCTTAAAAACGGTCAATTAATCATCAATAAGTTTTTATGAATACGGCTGTTAAAATACAAAATCGAATGACGTTGATTTTGTATTAAAATCCACTGAAGTACGACTATAAAATTAGGAGTTATCGATACAACTGCGACTCTTCTCCAATATTATTACTGTTCTTAGCGAAGAGGGGCTAAAATTAGGAAGTTTTTTGTCAAAAATCTAATAGTTAACTTTTTTTTTGAAATTTTCAAATACTTCATATATTCGAGGAGTATATTAATTTCGTTATGTCCGCATAAAAACAGTTATTCAGTCTTCGTCCATGTTAGGAAACCTTTTTTTGCAGAATCTCTATTCAATTTGCTTTTGAAACTGCATTCGTGTCCATACAATGAAAGTTTGGTTTTTTCAGTACAGTACCCCTATAATTAAAAAACCACAACAATTCGAAATAAACGGCTGGTCCCTCAAGAAAAAACTCTTTTATTCGCAAAAATCCCATACATTTTGGTGGTATTTCTTTTATTTCAAAGTCTGAGGATACCCCTTCTTTAAATCGAACTAAAGGTCTCGTTACCCTAACGTTAATGTTAAACTTATGGCAATCAGGGAAATAATTATTTACTTAATCATTAGAAAATATGGCTTGAACCAAGAAAATTTTGCATTATCTCGTCTAAGCCAAAAATTGCTTATTCTAAATATATGTGTGGTTTGGTTAAAGCAAAATTTTTCTGGATTTAAGAAAATTTTACTAAAAACGAACGAAATAAGTTAAAATCAAGAAATAATTATAGATTGTCTTGTTTTAAGAAACAAAGTTGATTACTTTAGAAAATAAACTTTTTTCCGTGATGGAGAACACTTGTGGTGGTCCTATGTTCCTCTAGGAATTAACCAGTTGTTCTATTCTTTGAGTTAATAAATTTGTAGAACGCCTTGGAATCACATTTTTAAACAAATAGTGTTTTATTTAAATAACGAGTATAACATACTTCATTGAATCTGGCATATTCCGACCGGCTAATCGAATATCCTAGAGAAGCTGCAGATATTTTTTGCTCAAGAAAGCAGCACGTTACTCCAGGGAGGTCCGAGTAATGATTTAGAAAAACGTTTGGAATGCACAAGTCCATTAAAGAAGACAGTTTGTTGTAAAACATATCAAATATCGGTTAAATGAAATCATCATTAAACTTCTTCTAATTTATTCACTTATATTTCTAAGCTAGAATTCCCGGTTGTATTAAGTTATTGATTGAAACATTTTGACAGGCATTATTTATGGCTTCGTACTTTATACTTCCAATTTACATACATACAGGCAGAGAAAAAACAACTTTTAATATTGTCACCTCCAACAAAACTATTCCTGAAGAAAATTTTAAACATATTAAATTAAATTAACAATAGTACTTCCCTCTTTTCTAAGAGCAACATGCTATTGCTGAAAAACAACCATGCTGTTGTAAGTGTTTAACATATTTTAGTTAGTATTAAGCAAAACATGTTCGAAGGCAACCAAAACATGGTTGTGGCTTGTTGATGGAGGACTAATTTAACCATAATATAGTTGTCGGTGACAATAATATTGTTAAACTGAACATAATATGCTTAAATAGTTTTGTTGGAGGTGACCATAATGAAACATGTTTTTCCTCTGAGTGTACTTATATTAAATATTGATTATATTGTTTATACCTACATACATATGTATTGAAAATATATTTAAAATTTTAATTACACACATACAAATTTACCAAAAATCTTATAGGGGATCTCTTTTTTAAATTTATCTTGCTTATTGCCACCTGTTTTTTTTTCAAGTTTCATGCATAAATTTTCCTAAAAAAAAAAAAAAAAAGAGGAGGAACAATAAATAAATTTGCACATTCAGTGTAGAATTATGCAGTGTCCATAATGACTTGTTTAATTTCACTTATCTGAGACTACTTTTTCCACAAAACTAAAATTAAGTCTTCCCCCTGTTTGGAAAGAAAGCAACGAGAAAAAACAAGAGTTGTGAAAAAACTTAAAGTTCAGTTGCTATGACTGGAAACTAGTTTAAACTTCTCAACAATTAATGTAAAACTACGTAAATGCTACGTATATTTTATGCCACATGAACTTAGATGAGGCCGTTACACAAACCCTTTTTTTTAGTATGTGGCCTGCAACTACAATACTACTACTGTTCGAATCTTTGTATGCAAGTAGTACGAGTACATAAATACATACATAATTATGAATGAAATTTAAACTTGATTTTGTTTTTGTAGAAATTGTCTGTAGATTTTTTTTTTGTTGTAGACACCAAAAAAGCACTCAACCAAAAGAAACAAAAATTCACATATAAAAACTATCAGGAACAAAATAAATTAAAAAAAAACTATGCCGTTATTAACAAACAAACAAACAAAAAATTGAATAAAAATAAATAAATAAATTCATTACTATACAAAAACAAAAAATAAAACAACAAACATAGTGGAACGACAACAACAAAAACAGCAAAAAAAAAACTACTAATGAATTAAAAACGTGTACGCACAGCATTTTTAAGATTTATGACTTTTTTGTTGTTGTTTTTATTGTTATTTCTATAAAACAAAAAACACACACAAACAAACCAAGGAATCAGCCATGTCTGCCCGAACTCTAAAACACAACAAATTTTATTTTTTTTTTATTACATTAAACTCTCAAATGTATAAAAATTCTGTAAAATAGGTTTCAGTCAAAAAACAAGAATTGTTAAAATTTCAAATCACAAAATTTCAAAACTCGAACACAAACTTACATTTGAATTGAAAGTGAAAAGCATAGAAAAGTGGTTGCCGTATGCCACAAAGAGCAAGTAGCACAGAACAGCAACACCAACCACGGTCAATGGATGGCTGCATCAGCTATTTCCTTCAGCAGCTAAAAAAATTCAATTGTTTCTCTATATTGTCGTAGCCCTTATTTTTTTTTTAATTTCGCGCTCTTTTTGTCAACCATTTCAAAAAAAAAAAAGATACAACTTCATTTATTTATTAATGAATGAACACAAGGCTGGTTAGATGAAATGGAAACTGACTCCTGTTCTTTGTTTATTCTTTTTTTTTCAAGTACTACATTTAAATATTCATATTTTTTATTTTTAAATGAATCTCTTCTTAGAGTGTTTTATCCGTAATGTGTTAATTGCGTGAAGCAATAAATTTTATTTTTTAAAGTTTCTGCTTTTTTTTGAGTTGTTTTTTCTTCTTCCATAAAACTACCTACATATTAGTTTGATAATTTAATTAAAAAAAGAAAAATTTTAATTTTATTTTAGAGGAACAACCTCAAAGAATAAGTGATAATGTTAATCTTTTACAAGCTAAACTATTGATAATAAAATATTAAGCAGTTTATAATTACAAGGACAGACATATAGCCCAAGTATTATATTAGTAAAACTTTTAAATGTTCTCATTTTGAAATATTCAGTCCGAAAATTAAATAAGAAAACAGAAACCATACATTTTTCATTTTACAACAATGAAACCCAATTATTACTTTACCCTTCAGCATTCCTTGGTTCAAACCCAATTTCACATTTCAACTAACTTTTTTCATGTTGACGATACAGTAGTTCCCTAAAATTATTAGTTCACATAAAGTTCTACCGAAGACCGGAAAACAAAATTTCAGTTGGTTTGCCAGATATAGACGTAAGAAAAATAGCACGTTCTTCGGATCAAGTTTTACAGCCAGGCCCACGATGTCACACGTTAACGTTCGCATAGAAAATTACATTTAAAACAAAAACAAATTTTAGAAATTGTTTTAAATGTAATTTTCTATGCGTACGTTAACGTGTGACATCATGGGCCTGGCTGTTAGAGTAAATATTTATAAGACCATAAAATCCGAATTATAGCTAAATTAACAAAACACAAACAGGGTTTTGTTAGTTTCGATAATTACTTAGAGAAATTCCACACGAGAAGGTGTTCGAATTCGATAACTTAAAAAATGTTGCACCGTGTAACTTTATAAAGAATTATACGTTCTATATGTACACAGAAAAAAAAAATGATTTCAATTAAAAAAATTTTAATATTAATTAAATTTGCACCAGTAAACAAATTAATAGTATCAATTGAACGTATAATTCACTTGATTAAACGTTTAGTTCACTTGATTAAATTTTTAATTAAAACTGATTTTATTTTTCATTAATGCTTTAATTGGTGAACAATTTTGAAGATTCTGAAATTTTCATAGATTATAAGTCAAATTGACCCACAAAGACAAATAGATAGGAAAAGTTCGGGAGCAATACAGATGGCTTAAAAGTCTTAATGAAATTCCCATGAAATTTTTTACGAGCTATTTCTTATTAATTTCTCCCAAATTTATCTGATGACATTAAAATCTTCAAACAATAAAAAAAACTGATTTAATCTCTTATTAAAAACACACAAAAACAGTCCTTTTTTTCATTCAGCTCTCAAAATTATCCTTTTGCAACAATTATAAGGCCATAAATTGTGAGTTTTCAACAAAACCATATAAAAGCGAAAGTGTCACACGAACCAGCAACAGCAACAACAATAAAAGAAACCAATTATTATTGCCAACCAAAATTTAAAGAGAAAGAGAATCCCAAAAAAAAACGTAAGAAAAAAACTCAGCGATTATTTGGACACATAATAATGCAAAAAGAAGCAGTTGCACGTGCTACAAGCGGATTCTTTTTTCTTAATTTTATATCGCAGTCTGTTATTAGCATTGACTGTATGGGAAAGGCATTTGTTATTTCCTTAAACATGAAAATCAAAAGAAATACACACATTAATTTACAGAAAAATCAACACAACAAATAAAAATTTATTTAAATCATACAAAAGAAAATGTTGAGATACTTTTAAATTCCAATTCAACATTTTTAATTCCAGTTTGCTAAAGCAACATTTGCTTACTTTACTTAACACAACGAAATGAAGCTAAACATGTTTAAAATTTTCCAACTAGAATTGAGTAAACTCGTGTGGTTGTTTTTGCTGCTTGTGTATGTATGCATGTCTTAATGAGAGTGTGTGTGTTTTACTTTGTTTGTGTTTCCTTGTGTAATTCATCATCTTTACGTGAGTGCAACACAAATATACACAATGTTGCTGGAATTATCGGATGGTTGATTGTTTGCTTGTTTGTTAGGTTGGCAACATGCGAAATAGATTTATTGGAATGTTTACAAAATTGTAGCTCATTGTGAATTCACTGTAAGCGCGTTTGTTTAGTTGTTTTTGAATGAACGTGCAAATTAGACGTATTTTCAGCTTGAAAACACAACGGGCGCGGGTTACGGCCAGAAACCAATACACGCACGCCATTTCAAATAAAACGTTAAAAGCGAAAATATTTCATATTTTTTGGAATTTAAAACGTAAAAATTCGTGAAATTAAAAAAGAAATTTTTTGTTGTTTTTATATACAAAATGAAAAAAAGAATATTTATTATAAATGTGCTTCTATAAAATTTATTTGAAATGCCATGGAAGATATGAATTTATTTAAAGAAACTTTAAATAGAAAATTCTGAATAAAATCTATGGGCTTTATACCTTAAAAAAGAACAACTTTTGTCATCAGAATGTTTTTAATGAAAACAAAAATCTAAACATTTCAATTTTAAAACAACAACATTAAAGTGCTTTAAATTCTTATCATTTTTAACCTTGAACTTTTTAGCTTAAACCCTCCAAAATAATTGTGTGTTTTTCGAAAACAAAAAATTGAATTAAAAATAAAATATAAAATAACAAGACTATCTTGCAGTCTAGGGCAGATAAATGGAATCGAATTGAATAAAAAAAAAAAAACAATAAAAAGTGTATGAAATTATCACAGAAATGTCACCAACACTTGATGCTTGTTCAACAAGACTACAATGTTGCCAAAATCTGTGCGCAGCAGCATCTTTCTCCTTATTATTATCATTAACAGCAGCTAAAAGCTCATTATTATCATCATTAGCAGCAACAGCCAAAAACCACTGATAAACTTTTATACGTTGAAGTGTTTTTTTCTAAAAAATTTTGTTCAAAGTAATTAAATGTTGTGTTTTCTATTTGCAAAAAATAATTTATTTGTTACATTTACAAAATTCTCCATGTTTATGGGTAAAAAACGAAAATTCCTAAGATATTGTCGAAATTATTTACGTTTGCATTTTATCATTATTATCAAAACGCTTTATTATCATCATTATTATTATCCCTGCAATAGTCAATATAAAGCCACGACCTCTACGTCTACCACAAACAACTCTAATTTGATTGTTATAAAGTCTTTACGTTTCCTTTGCTGCAACAACTTAAATAACAACAATTTATTAACAATTTATCGTATATTGTATATGTATTGTTTTAAAAAGTACAAGAAAATTCTTAAACCTTCAACGTTTCGCTGGTCTCAAATTAATAAACAAATTTAAAACGAAAATTAAAAAAAGTTGTGTGTTTAGAAAACCAAATTAAAACTTCCTTTTTTTCTCAATCCTTAAAAAGAAAAGTGTAAATATTTAATAAAAAATTGTATAAAAAAATAAAAGTGTATAAATTAAATTAAATTGTGATATTAATTTTAAAAAAGTCTACGTTTAAGTCAGTTTTTTTTTTTTTTTGTAAATATTTAAACACTACCCAACCAACCAAACCAATCGTTTTAAAGAACCAACAACAACTACAACAAATTATATCAAAATTTAAGCCCTTTTGCTTTACTTTTTTCTACCAAACCTTAAAGTCAACTTTAACAAAAACGACACAAATTTTTTCTACAAAACACAAATCCCAACTAAAGGTATGTATTCCATTGTTACTGAAGTTCCACCTCTGTACATTTTTGTTTGTAAATGTAAATGTAAATTTAGTCCTTTATTTCAATAATATTTTCTGTTCGTATTTGGGTTTCCTCTATTTATTCATTTTTGTTGTAGGTCGTTTTTTACCGCTCAGTATGAATAAAATTAAATTCAGGATCTTGTTTACACAGGCTGATTTTTTGGCGCTTTGTAACTCTATTGAGAAAATTATTAAATACGAAAAAATATAAATTTATTTTGAAATATAAATATTTGATTTTTAAGTAGAAAAGATCTCAATTGACTAAATCGAATGCCGTGGCAGCCATGGTTGAGTTTATTTGATTTTCGCCATATTTTACAAAAAGAATTATCCCAGTTCCCCACGCCTTTATATTGGAAATTTAATTTTTAACCGAAGTCATTTCAGTTTTGGCGTTGGTTGGATTAAAGTACATCGCAAAAGAAAGATTTTTGTTTGATGGATAATATTAAACTTAAAGAACACTTTCTTAATCCCATTTCGCTTATCGCCTGTAGAGGTACAAAGCACCTTAAATCTGCAATTGGGAACCTTTGCTATAAAACAACATAAACAAATATGCCTAAACTTTGGTAAGGACTTTTATCAAAGTCAGTTTTTTAAAAATATAAATCAGTTGTATTAACGAAATTATTTAAAATCTAACGATATTCTCCTTTATTTAAGATTGCATGCTGTTCAAAATATGTACTACACATTTAAAAATAAAATTAATAAATATTTGGTATATGCTGGCTTTCATTATGATATCTTTTTTTATTAAATCATGAAACAATTTCTTAACTGAAGCCGACGTCCAGCATTCCTGCCACCTTTTTGTGATGCGACGCTGCGGTCTGGAGTTATTGATCATTGCTTCAACTGCTATTTTGGCAGGATCTTTTTTCAGGCATTCTTCTCACTTGATCTTTTAACTCTCTTCTTCTTGTTCTTCTAGTCAGCTTGGTCACATCATACATATATGTTACATGCTTGTCTAACCTCTTCATTACATTTACTGTCGAACTTTGTTTATCCTGCTATTGCTCTACACAGAAAAAAATAAAAATTGATTTCAATTAAAAAATTTGTGATATTAATTAAACAATTAATTAAATTTGCACCAGTAAAAAAATTAATAGTATCAATTAAACCAGTTAATGGTATAATTAAACGTATAATTCACTTGATTTAACGTTTAATTCTCTTGATTAAATTTTTAATTAAAACTGATTTTATTTTTATTTTGGTGAACAATTTTGGAGAATTTTTTCTGTGTTGAGTAAACATCTCAACGGTCGTAAAGGCTTGCTATGGAGTCCTAACGACCTTCGGATAGATCGTTATTACCAGTCGAATGCATGTTTTATATAATACCCTTTTCTTGCTATACTTTGCCATATATTTGTTTCGACATTTCTTAAGCATCCCGTTATGTAACAACTTTGTTAGCCTGGATCTTGGATTCTTTTTTGAAAAGCTCGGTTGCTTGTATAATGGATACTAAGGCTCCCTTATTAAAATCCAAGACTTGTTCAGTTGGTTTGTTGTTGACTGCTAACTTACAGCTTCATGTTTCTTTTTGCGTGACTAGGAATTG
This sequence comes from Pollenia griseotomentosa, assembly GCA_963931875.1. NCBI lineage: Eukaryota > Metazoa > Arthropoda > Insecta > Diptera > Polleniidae > Pollenia > Pollenia griseotomentosa. The sequence continues at coordinate 142,128,857 of OZ007560.1, read as the reverse complement.
TTTTTCGCTGAAATTTTGAAATTAAAAGATTCTGCTACCTTTTCAAATCAATCGAGAAGTCGTTGCAAGTTGTCTTTAGTTTCGGATACAATAAATTTATAACCTGCGTTACATATTATCTTAAATTCGCCAGTTAACAGTCCATACCCAGGTGCTGCTACGATCACCTTCTGGATAATAGAGTCCAGAAAAAAAAGTTGTTGCTATTTAGGTCTTTAGTTACCGCTAATATGTTGATAGCGATAACTCTCTGTTGCAGGAGCATAATGAAATCGTTTAGTCTAACCCAATTAAACGCTTCTGTTAAATCGAACATATTCGCTGGTCATTTAAATTATAAACATTACTCACATATTTGTCATACAACAAATCTGTGGTTTTCTCGAATAATCGCGTAAGTTATAAAACCAAACTTTTCAGGAGAGCAAAAACAAATATCTTTTTCAATTGCGGCTTCTGTAGATGCTTTTTTAAACTTTTTTCTTTACTATCCTCTTAACAGTGACTTTCTACGAATTATACATAGTTTTCATGAAAAAATCCTCACAGGATCACAATCTGTAAAAGGATTAAAAATGCATATGTTTGATTGACTCATTAAGTGTGTGCAATATAACATCATATCTCCACATAAGTTCTTTTTTGTGAAAATAAATGTTATCATTTTAATCACACATGACGACTTACGTTGTTATTTTTAGCACACAAGTTGGCGACATATTCAGAGTTTTTGATACTTATAGCACAACGTATGGACTTAAAATTACAAACAACCGCTCTACTTTCATATTTTTTGCACGAATAACCACATAACATCACATATGCTTTTTATTTGGAAACATATTCAGCAATTTTACAATTTTTGACGATGTATGTCGACATAAATCGTTATAATAGCAAAGTATTTTATTAAACAGTTAACTTAAGTTGTTTTTAGCAGAAACAAATTAATAATACTACATTATATTCTAAATAGCTTAATACTTATAAAAACCTAATGCAAAATTTAGCACTTTGACATCATTATCTCAATTTCGGTAAAAACCGACTTACGCGATTATTCGTGAAAACCACAGAAATATGGCGTCTACGGTTGATCAGTTTCTTCTAAAACCATGTTGATCTTCCGAAATTTTGGCTGAAGCCATTCAGCTAGCGAACGATTGAAATGGATTTAGTCTGTGAACTTGGTGCCTTATGTTAAAGGCTGAATCATAAACGCAATACTGCCATGTAACACTAAAATATAATAAACTCCAAAACTTTTCTGTAGACATTGCCTGAGTTTATTATTGCAAGGTAACTGTATTCACTGCTCAACAATTGTGAATTCGTGAATTGTTTTTATTTGCGATGTCTTGTCAAAGCATTTGTTTTTAGTGATGCTTTGCAATACTGCGTTTTTGAAATTAGCCAAAATTTTCAATTAAAAATTAAAATTTTATTGCCCAAAAGTATAAGACCGATTTCTCATGTGCAAAGCTTACTTTGACCAATTTTTTTGAATTGCAATTGCGCAAATTTTACTTTGATAATTATTTTTTTTTTTTTGTCTCGTTTGTTGTTGTTTGTTATATCAATCATTTATCAATCATTTAAACAAATACAACAATGTGTAAACGACGATCGAAGAAGAAGAAACGTTACGAGTTTCTGTACTTACTCAATATACTTTACTTGTGGGAAAGGGCTCTAATATAGTAAAAACATTATATTGCTGCAACTAAAGTGTTGTTTTCTTAACAAAGAAATTCACATCACATAAATCATTCGCAATCAGCCAATTAAATATAACAACTAGTTGTCCATCGCAAATATGCAGAAATGTATCGTTATAACGGCGGTATTTGAAATTGGAATGGTTATAGAACTTTTCAGTTACAAGGGAATTGTTTTAGTTGTCATAACAAAATTTTGTTTTAGCGATTAAAACTCATATTTATCGTAACAATAAAGATTTTGTGATCACAATTAAAATCTTGTAAGACTAAATAATACGAATGGTAATAACTTTGTTAGACGAAATCAAACTGCCATTTCTTTTCTACGTTGAAAAACATTTCCGTTGTGAGAACCACATGGTTTTTAAATTTAATCATTTACATTCGGCAAATGAATATGTTAGTGGGTAAATTATCATCATTTGTGTCTTGAAAGCACGGGTCGGGCCTTCGCCGCCTAAAGTTTTTTTCGCCACATCTTTCTATCCTTAGCAATAATTCGCCAGTTGGCCGCATCTATCTTTTAGACATCTTCATCTACCCCGTCTACCCACCTTCGACCCTTCTTTCCAATTCCTATATGGTTACGATATCGGCTTATCCGTAAAGTATGTTAATTTCAAATATTACTAAATTTTCGAGCTTAAGGTCTTTTTGTTATAAAAAACTTTTAACGTTTATTTAAAAACCAATATTTCGGCACTTCCTTGAGTGCCTTCTTCAGGGTTTTTTTCTTAATTTATAAATTTTTAACAAATTATAACAAATTTAACAATAACTGACAAATTAAAAATCTTTTAATTCAAAAAACAAAAAAATATTTTTCAAATCAAACTTGATCTATTACAATATAAATAAATTTTTAACAAAATACATATTATATGTTTGTTAATTTCATTATTATATCGACTACGCCAACCATCATCGTCATCTTGAACGGGACCAAATAGTTTCCTTCGAATACTTGAATTCCGTTTTGTGAGGACCCTTGTTTCGCTCCCATATCGCTCATTTGCTGCGACGTCGTCATAACTTTCGAAATAAACGTGCTTTACGTTTTTAGTTTGCTCTGAGCACTTAGAAATAATAAAGACACATTCTCTTCAAACGGTAAACTAAGAATTGTATTCAAGTGTTTCAATTGACTTCACTAAAAACTTATGTGTCGATAATGTATGAGTTGCCAATTGTCAAAAATATGTTACAGATGGCAACTGAGAACTAAATGCTGTGGAGTTCAGCTGCCAAATTACAAATATTTGGGCAATTGTGAATTTTAAGTAAACTGGCGCCAAAAGCTAAAAAGCAAGAACGTCGTTTGTTTAATTATGGAAATTTTATTATATTTTTTTTTATTATGGTTAACAAAATGGATAAAATTTCTAGGAGACCAACATTTGGCTATGATTTTGTGTTTGTTCTTGATACAGTCTCTAGCAAATAATTCACATCATCATTGAGAATTCGAAAATATGACCAAAAGCCTGGTAGTGTGTTCAACATTTTACGTGAAATGCTATCAAAACTCATATGAAAAAACTTGTGCGGAATATCTTGGAAAAAATGTTGATAGAGTTGTACTCTGTTCATTTTGTGAAAAGTTACAAAATGTTTCTGAAAACATTTTTTTACATCTGCGAAATAATGCAAGATGCACTTATTGTTATAATAATTTTAATAATTTGAATAACACAACCGGTAACAGCTTTTCATCCATATTAACTTTCCATATATGTTTGTTTTTGTTATAAAATTATAAAATTTTCCACATTTGGACTCATAAGTCTTTTCTCACTGAACCGATTGCGATACATTTCAATCTCGAACTGCTTAAGAGAAGTAGAAAGAATTTGGTGGCATCAATAATTTTCATTTCTTTTTAGTCGATCGAAAGTGAGCGTGATTTTAACAGACGGATATTAAGACACACGAGCATGGCTAAATCGAATTAGAGTTTGACAACGCCACTGAAGTTTGGTTGCCATGCATATTCAATACATTTAAACTTGCTAAAAATCAGGGGCTCATTAAGAAACGTTTTCTGCCGATAAATTGAATATATGTTTTGCCACCAAAAAATCCTTTGAAACATATAATTTCCCATGGTATGAATAATATTCATATTTATTCTAATTAATCATTTAAAATGCATTAAAGAACTAATTAAGAAAAGGTTTGGCGTACCATACAACATGAATGCTTTTTCGAAAACTGTGAGAAATTAATAAATACATTTATGTATTATATAAATGAGTAAAACCTTTTTATGTGCCATTTTGATTCTTTCAATTTTGAAATCAATGTGTGTATAAATGAATAACATTATATGGATTCGAATTTGACCAACATACAACATATACAATTTGCATAATCGTATAAATGTTGCTCGGTATTCAGATTATTATCAGCGATGACATTTAAAGCAACAACAATGACAACAATAAGAAAATTATCAGTAAAACAAAAAAATTTTAAATGAAGCAACACAAAGAACGAAATCAGAAAAAAAAAACATTTTAATTAAAACATTTCTTCAGTTATCAGTAATTTTTAATGATGTTTTTTTATTTTTTAAGAATTTATTTAAAATAAAATCAAAAAAAAAAAAAACAAACCAAATCTTTGAAACATTTAATTTTTCTGTAGCAATAGTCAATTTCATTGAGCAATAAGATTTTAAATCTACTATAAATTAACATAATTAATTATATACAAGATAGTTAATCAAATTGCAATTATAATTGCAATTTAATTAATAAGAGCGCTTAATTGTTAACATAAATCTTTTTTTCCCAACACCCATAATCTGAGGGGCCAACAAAAACTACCGCCAATAGAGCACAACTTATAAAAACGCCTTTGAAAATAAATTGATTTTAATCTCGCCTCTAGAGCGCTCTCAGTCTCCACTGATCTCTTTAGTTCATCTATAAACAGTGATGGAACTTAATAAAGTATTTTTTGAAATATAATAAGTTTAAACAGTGTTGCCAGAAAACTTTTGGCTTATATCACCAATTTTAAGTTCGAAATCGAAAAAACTCTCCATTTCATAATTTTAATTCCCTAATTTTGATTCAAATTTTTAATAATTGAAAAAAATTAATAAATTAGTTAAAAAAATGTTAATTAAATTAATCAATTTCTAACCCAGTAAAAACTTCGCCTACTTTTTCAAAATGAATAGCTTCTTTAACTCATTATTTAGTAGCTTTCTGCTTTAACTACATCTATAACAACTTCAATAACTCCTTGTTTCTGGATGTATGTAGGTAAAAAAATAATGACTTACTTTTGAATGCGTTCATTTTGGGACATCCCATGTAAAATTCATTGGTTCTTTCAGTAGAGTTGTAAGTAGTGCTCTTATGTTTTTCTGATTACTCAACACATTATTTTGTAGGCGAAGTTTTTACTGGGAATTTTAAAACTAATTGAACTGCTGGACTCATGTCGTTAAATCCGTAAACGTGACATACGTAAACGTACTGTATGTCACCAAATTTAAGATTATGCCATAAAAGTAATCGTAAACTGAACATACGATTGAACGTACGACCTGTCATCCGTTGACAAAATCCAGTACGAGTGTAACAAGTTTTTTTAATTAAATAAATAATGTTAGAAAGCTAAATTTTTAAAGAATAAATTTTATGTTTTGGACTTATTATAATAAATTGAACGCACGGCAAAAATAAGTATTCGCAGAGTTCAGGAGGGAACACCAAAATTCGACCAAAAACAAACACCCTAATTCCGAGCAAGCAAAAGCTAAAGCCAACTGGCTATGGTATGACTTACAAAACTGCAATGAAGACTTTATGGATATAATTTGCGAAACGCTTATTTTAAATGTTCGGCAGTGCTAATGGAAAGTTTCGATCACTCAGCTGCCTTCGTATCATTCTTTCATCTTCTTCACTATCACTTGAACTTGAACATAATAATAATACCGGTTTCATATTTACATTTGGAAATTCAAATTATATTTTTTAATTATTTTGGCAGTTCTACAACTTTTGTAAATTTAGTGTACTATCCAAAGTGTTGTGGATGTTAAAAACTAAATATTAACTGCCTTATTTATAAAAAATAAAACATGTTAATAAAGGGTTTATTAAACGGATTTTGTATGAAAATCCATTTTATTAACCTTTAATTAACCGGTTTTATTTTTTATAAATTAGGCCGTAAGAATTTTATGGAAAATTAAGATCCGCTTGCAATCGTTAGTCATGATGCCACTCCGTTCATACGATTGCTATATAACCTAATTATCTTTCATGTGATTGTCAGTATACAATCAAAGATTTTCAGTTCCGAATCCTGTTTTTCAAAATAATTAAATTTTTAATAAGTAAACGTTTTTCATAAGTAATAAAATATAAACTTTTTTATAAAAGCTATTTTTTGGGAATACAAAATTTATAATCAATTAGATTTCTGTATGACGTGCTAAATTCCCAATTTTTCATATTTGATAAACACGCTGAAATTTATTGCTGAGGGAAAGCTAGCTTCTATGCGCATTTCACTGGTTGCTTAGGCCAGATCATCAGGAAACCTTTTCTAAAGACTTTGGCAAAACTAAATATATTATTCAAATAAAACTGTAAAACAAATGAGAATTATGAGCTATTTAAAAATGGACAAGAGTTGTTAAAATACTGTCTTTACTTTGATTTAAATATGTTTTATTGAGTGCTATTTTGCAAAGTGTAAATTTGATACATTTTTTCTTTGAATCAAACAAAAAGTTTGTTGACCTAAAATTTTATTTTTAACAAACTGTGTTGTTAAAAATTTTCTTGAGATATTTTTTTCTGTGTAAATGAAAATAAAGCAATTTGCCAGCTTAGTTTTTTATACACACGCACTTGTAAATTTATTATCAAAGTTATTTTTGGGAATAAATGATTTTTCATTAATAAGATTTTGTTTGTTGTGACAAATTCCCATTCTTGATAAATACACTGAAATTTATTGCTGGAGAATAAGCGCATTTCACTGTTTGCTTAGGCAAGATCATCAGGAAACGTTTTCCCAAGAACTTTAGAAACGCTTAATTTATTATGCAAATAAAACTGCAGAGTGAATGAGAATTGAAAACACTCAAGTCTTATTTGCAACGACATCAAAGCTTAAACAAATTACCAACATTAAACAGTCTTTTCTTACTTTGTTATGATATTTAATTGTAGAAATTTGAAAATGAGGGAACATTATACACTATTTTAATAGGTAATTACCCGAAAACAAAAAAACTTGCGAAGTCTCAAAAATGCTTTCAAATGTTTTTTTAAAGAAAATAATGAAGAACAGGCATAATAAACAAAATACAATCAATCATTAATCAAAAATTCAAATTCTTTTCCACATTTTGAAAAATCCCTAATACCATATCCACGAAAGTCTATCCAGTTATATATTTTTAAATCACCAATTTTGGGGCATACAGTCTTCTATGGCAACACTGGTGTTCAATAAAATTATAGTCTACGTATCAAAAACGATTATTAAATTTTACAAAATATTTACTGCCTGGCCCACAATGTCGACAAGAACATAAAAACCAATATAAAAATACGAAAGAAATTTTCTTGGACATTGTGGGCCAGGCAGTTATTTAATTTTTTTTAAATTTTTTCTATGAAGGAAGGAATTTCACAACATGAAATACATTTTTTTTGATAATTTTTATTCTTGACTGAACGACGTGTCTCGACGGCTCGATCCCAGGTCGAATTTACATGATTTTAAAAATATAATAATTTTCTGGTTTTCTGGTACTAAAACTTTCGCTTCAGGGACCTTTTTTGGTAGCTAAGTAAAAAATTTAAAGGAAGAAAAAGATTTTTGATTTCTTTACAAATACATTTAAATGTGTTATTAATAAGCTTTTAAATTCGAATTAATTCATTAACATTTATCAAAAGTACCTTTTTTGGTACTATTTTTTCCATCCCTGTTTATTAATTTAAGTTAATGTAAAATTAATTAATAATCGTATGCAATTACAAATCTTTAACTAAATTTGTATAAAAAAAACGTGTAGTAGTTTTTAATATTTATTTTTTATTTATGTGAGAGAATGACTCTTAAAATGTACATTTTGTGTGTTATTTTCTGTAATTTTGTATTAACATGGGTCAAGAGAATCAAACAAGTAGTCGTTGTCGTTGCTGTTGCCGTTGTACACACAATTTACAACTGAATTAAAAGTAATAATTTATTATTAAAATAAAAAAAAAACACGCTACGACAAATGGGTAGAGTGCAGAGAGAACAAAAAAATAATATAAATTTCCATACGAAAATATAATTGATAGTTTCCACACATTTACTGCTGCACACAAATACATTGACATACTTAATAAGACAAAACGCACATATACATCTATACACACATACACACATACACACTTCACACAATCATTTTAAAATAATTAGCAAAAAAACAAACAATTTAACAAGTTTAATACACAAAACGCTTAATAAATAATAATCATAAAAAAACACTAATACCCATACATACTCGTATATATAATGCAATTTTAATGCCTGTGTGTCAAACAACTACTTAATTCCAGAGAGGTTCCCTCTGGCCCAACCACGCATCCAACCAGTCACTTAGTCAACCAACCAAACAATTCCAAACGAACCGAACAAAAAAAAAAATCAACTTGCTCATCTTTTTCATTACATTCCAGCCACAAGAACTCTGCCACATATGAGTGAAATACAGTGCACAGTGGGTCAGGAATAAAGTTATTCAAAAATAGTAATAATGCGACAAAGATAATTTTGCATGCCATATATGATAAACTTCGAACATAGTCTTTTTAGGTTATTAACTTAAAACCTCTAAACTTTTTAGCTTTTCCAAGTTCATTTTTTTCTCTTAAAGATTTGCTAAGATTGTTACTAATAATTCAATCTTTTGTTCTAGTTGTTTTCATAAAGTCAGGGACACCATTGTTTTGTTAGCTACTTTTTAACGGTTTAGAAAAGTTACAATAAAAAAAACTTAGTCGAAAATTATTCATTTTAAATACTTTCAATCAAACCGACCTTTTGAAAGAGTTTTTTTTTCACAAATAATGCGTTTGTCCCACTGTTGCAAATTAATAATACAACTAAAGCAACTACTACAGTCATCATTGCTGGCAATAAATCATTTTTAGTTCATATTTTTCTACTTACAAACACATATTCGAACATGTTTTTTTCATATTTGCATTCTATATAGATTTTATTTTTAAAAAGCTTCATATTTTTGAGTTGTTGTTTTTTTATTTTTTATTAAAAGTCTTTTGTTGTTAACTTGAACATGTTTCGAGGTAAATTTTTACTGCACAATCAAAGCCAGGTTTCACACTTGCAACGTAAATTGAATTTGGGACACAAGATGAAAGTTTCCATATATTTGACTTAGCAGTCTTCGTCCATTCCATGAAACATTTGCTGTGAATAATTTAAATTTGATGCTGAAAGGGAAAAAGGTACTTTGTTTCACGTACAAGCAGTTTGTGTGAGTTTGTTATTGAGATGTAGAAGGCGAAAGCGAAAAATACTTAAAATCCCGCAAAACGAAAGTTGCATTGTATGGACACAAAAGGGACTGCAGCAAATGTTTCATAATATGAACAGAAACCTAATATGCAACTTTTTACACTGATCAATATTAAAAAAAATAATTTGTATAGATAGATTTTCATTAAAGTGTTGCGATCAGGATTAGCTCAAAAATGTGCGGTCTTATCTTTCATTATTAAAGATTTAATTGATAACAAACGTTAACTTATTAAATAGTTATTCTTTTGATTCACGGCGCCTCGATAAACTTTGTTTCGCTTTGCGCCATCATATTGTTTGTGTTTTCTAACTTTTTTGTTAGATCTTTGAGAAAAACCGAAAAATGTGTGATTTTAATTAAAATTATAATTTAAAGCATGAGAAGATTAGCATGTGGCATAACCAGGACAACAAATGTTAGTTTAAACCCACCACCATACACGCCATGTTTAAACCCACAATACACGACATGTTTTTTACATCTGACTTGTCAACTTTTCAACTCACACGTAAATCTGCATGTCGGTCAAAGTTGTCGTGTTACAGAAGGTTTATGAATTTCGGTCACAAACCTAAACATTAATTGCTTCTGAAATAGTTTTTTTTTCGCAAATTGTTTGCAGACACCAGTCATTCTTGGTTTCAAAATGGCGCTCTGCCGCCACCAAAATATTTGCCTGCGCCGTAAAAAATGGCTGAATTTTTGGGAATTTTTTTTAAAATCCGAGATACCAAGTTGATAACGAGATGTTATTTATTTATGCATGAACACAGAAAAAAATAAAAACTGATAGCAATTAAAAAAAATTGTGATACTAATTAAAAAAATAATTCCAATCATAAATGTTTCTGATATGAGTAAACCTTTAATTCACTTGATAAAATTAAAACTGTTTTTTTTTTTATTAATGATTTAAAAAAAAAATTTAATTGGCGAGAATTTTCTCTGTGTAAGTACATAAGTTTTTTAATCCATAAGCCAATTTTTTTTTTTAACTCCCTAAGCTAATCCCGCGAAGCTCGTCGCTTGTCAGCAGAAACGAAACCATTTTCCCTGGCGGGAATCGAACCCGCAACCCCGGCGCTGATAGACTAGCTCACTACCAGCTAGCCTACAACGGGGCACTCCTTTTTTTAAATGGTCAAAAAAAAAACATATACATCACTATTGTAAAATATAAATTTCATCCGGCTAATTCTTGCTTCAATAGTCGACTGCCGCTGCCGGTTTCCACACGGCATAGGTTTCGGACAACATAATTTAACAGTATAACAACTGTAGATGTCAGCTGGTATGTACGATGAAAACTTTGTCTGGCGACTTTTCGTCTGAATTACAGAAGCAATGTTTTAAAGGTAACACACTGTATGTATGTTTTTTTTCATTGGAAGATTGCTTTAGGTGTCGCGATATCGCACGACTTATCGAGTTTGTAACATAAAAAACGTTGTGAAATAAATTTAGAAGTATTAAAGCTTAAGCAGAGCTCGTATTATAGACCAAATAAAATTTCGATAAATATTTTTTTATACCTAAAAAAAGTAATATTTCTTATTTTTTAATTTATTATTCATTTCAAGAATTCAATCATTTCAAGAATTCAATCACGAAAAATCGAAAACAGCATAAACGCCTTTTGAATGTTTCACAATTAAATTGTTAGCACTGACAAGTTAAAATGTCAAACATTAAATTTGTGAACTTCACGATCTAAACCAACAAATTCTAGAGTGAAACTCGTGATCAGTGTCAGAAAAACAACAAGCTATTAAGTACAAGTACAAAATTTCTTAGACAAACGAGTTTTAAAAACTTAATACATACACGCACACCATGACACCTTTGCATCTATGACAAGAATTCATAACATTTCAGCATTTTGATTACACCGTTTTACATTATCAGGAACATTGAACTAACATTTATTTCGCGAAGCTTCTTAAAAAAATAATTTGTTTAAAAGAAAAATCATGTCTTTTATATGGTTCTTTATTGCTTAATGCCTCCGAGTAAGCAATATAATTTACTAAATATTGAAAATGATTTAAGAAAGAAGCAATTTGAGCGAAATTGTTACAAACAAAATTAAAATATTTTCTGCTTGCAAACCTGCTTTCAGATAACTTGTATTTATACCCTTCACCACAGGTGGAAATGGGTATATATAAGTTTGTCATTCCGTGTTTAATTTCTATAATATTGATCTTAGACCCTATAAAGTATGTATATTCTGGGTCCTTATGAGGAGAGATGTTGATTTAACGATGTCCGTCTGTCCGTCTTACGTTTGATATGTGTTTTCCTATTCAAATTCAGCAAGATCGGTCCACAAATGGCTGAGATATGACCAAAAAACCACGACTGCCTCTGATTTTGCCCAAAAATCCCTTGTTGTTGTTGTATTTTTTTATTTCTGTATATCTTGAAAACGGCAAGAGCCAAACTTTCCAAATTAGGTACACACATTAACGTTATCAATACACAGCATCCCACAAAATGTGGTGCTTTATTGTGGTGAACTAAAACATCAAAAAATTACAACTCAACTGTGTTGAGTTGTGAACTGTAAACTGATCATATTTACTTTTAATGATATTCATAAAACGTTCCTTCATGGTCCAGTTGTCTAGGGGGTTTGCTTAGGTTAGAAACTGTGAGTCCCTGGTTCGAATCTTGTTTTTTCAAAAAGAAAATTTTTTTTTAATTTTTTTTATGTTCTGAAACGATTTAAAAAAATATTTACCAGTTTTAACTTTTTAAATTTAATTTATAATGAAGTTTTTTGTATTGTATATATGTATGTTTATGTAGAAATTATTTAGGTTTTGTCTAGTTGCTCTGTATTCTGCTCGCACAATGGTGAAGGGTATATAAGTTTCGGCACAGTCGAATATAGCACTCTTACTTGTTTTTTATTAGCAGCGATTTCGAATCTATACAAAAATATCATTTAAATGCAATTTTTTTTATTTTAAGTGGTCACATAATTTTTAAGAATTTTTAGGTTTACAAGATTTAGCGCGATTCATTTGAATCATTTTGACACACAATCAAGGGTTATGAACAACCTCTTCACTAGAAATTCAAATGTAGTTTAGTCTTAATAACACAAATTTAATAAATCTGCCAGTGTGAAATTATTCTTTTAAAAAAATATTTGCTTAATTTTGTTTTAACATTAAAATGTGCGGGCTACATAATTTTGCTCATTAATATGCAACACATAAAAATGTAGTTTCAATTAATTTTTATTTTAGCTAAAAATTATAATTGATTACTGTCACTAACAAAAGTGTTAACTTTGCTGTGAAATACTAAATTATAATTTTGATAAGAACGACCAATAGTAGGGTCGTACTATAAGCAATTAATTATAACAAAGCTATGAATAACGTTATAATTAAGAATAAATTAAGATTTTAAAATATATTTTAGTTCAATTTAAAAAAAAAATGATTAACTTTTATAAAAATTAAAGAAATCGATCATTTACTTGAAAAGTGTCATAATTTAAAAAAAATAATATTTTTCATTAGAGCCGTTTAAAGTTTTTCATCAAAAATTTAAAAAATCGAACAAATATGAAAAATATCGTTCTAACACTAAAATTATCGTTTAATCTGAAATACCTAAGATCTTAATCTTACAAAACTAAGATGTGCCATTGTTATAATTAAAAGAAAAAACGCATAACACCCCTTCTACTATTATACGTCTTTTTGCCGATATCGAGTTTGAATTCAAGTTAAAATTAACAAATCTCAAGTAGAGTAATTTTTTTATTCAAACTTTTGGCCGATTTCACCAATTTATTTAAATATAAATTTTTGTTTAAAATTCGTTTTTCATGTCAAATAAAAATAAAATTATATGAAAAACTATATATAAATCATAGTTGGGGGAGTGCACTAAATATTGATTTAAATCAGCAGTGCACTATCACTAAATAAAATTGCAAAAAAATTAGTTTGCACTCTTTTTTACCAGTTTTAGTGATGACTACCACTAAAACAAAATTAGTGATATTGCAATATTTTTAATATACAGGTGTATTTTTCACTATCACTAAACGTAGATTGAATGTGAAAATCTGCACTCAATTCAAATAGTGCAAAATTTGAACTTGCAATCAAAAAAGCTGCATACTAATTATGTCTCACTAAAATTAAAAAAATGTAACTTTGTATGGTGCATGGCTTTTGATTTTTTTTTTTTTTGAGGATTCGCATAAGCCAAGAACATTAAACGAAATGAAATTTTGTCAATAACGGTATAATTATTGGCTTTAATCTTGAAAAACAAGTCTTTGATTTTAAATTTAGTGCAACATTTTTAGTTTCGCTCAAATGAGTGAAGAAAAAAAATGTTGCAATAAACTGATGATTGCTTTTTTTAAATCAAACTATTTTGTTTTGAGTGGAAAATTTTTTAACATCGCTATCACTCGGGTTTAGTGCAAGCAGAGAAAAAATATGGTTGGGCATGGTTACGGCAACTACACGAATGTTTATTGTAACAATACATTGTTGTCATACAAAAACATTTTTATTTTTATTAAATATCAGCAATATTATAGTTACTATAAACATATCAATGTTTATCGCAATTATAAATTTGAGTACTGTTGATTGAAAAATAATAATTTTGCTAACAACTAAATAATGATAACTTTCGAAACATATCATGTTACTCGCAACCATATCACGATATTTAATAGCCATAACATAATAACTTTCTATACATTTATCATAATAGTTATGTTTAAGATGCAATCAAAATATTTTTACTCTAATAATATTTTGTTAGCGCAATTTGTAAAATAATTTTCCATCAGTTGTATCGTTTGTTTTGCAAATGCCTATAAAATTATTTGTTAGTGAGTGGTTTAACAGTTAAAAAAAATATATAAATTAAAAAATAAAGAAATTGTATTAACATAAAAAAATTGTAAAGTGCCACAAAATACAAAATCGATGCAAAAAAAGTTTCAATGTAAGAAAAGATAAACTCACTGTTTATTGTTGATGTTTTGTTTAAGCTTTGATATAATTACAAGTGAGACATTGAGTGCTTATATTTCTTATTCGCTTTAAGGTTTTATTTGTATAATATCTTTAGCTTTTCTAAAATATTTGGAAAAGGTTTCCTGACGATCTGGCCTAAGCAACCAGTGAAATGTCCATAGAAGCTAGCTTTGCCTCAACAATAAATTCCAGTGTATTAATCAGATATGAAAAATTGGGAATTTAGCCCGTCATACAGAAATTTTATTAATAATAAATTTTGTATTCCCAAAAAATAACTTTGATAAGTATCAATTTATTTTGTATTGCTCTGACAGCACCACTGTACCATAATATGATTACTTCTAAATTTATTATGATTAGCATGACAATAATATGATTAGTTCTTATCTTATTATGATTAACAGGATAATAATATAATTAAGGGAAAAATATTATGATGTAATATTACGAATATATTTGGTCATAATATGATTCAATAATAATCGTTATATGGTGACTATAATCATAATTCTTATCATAATATGTTGCTCTTCGAATTTGTTTACCACAACCATGCAAAAAGCTTATCTGCTTTATCGCGTTACTTTACAAAAAGTAGACTTTTTACTGGAAATGCCAATATACATTTTATTTATTAAAAGATCAGATAATAAAAAATCGGAAATCAAAAAATTATTCCCAAAGAAGTAAAAAAATCGGTTATAAACAAACGACTTATGCCCAACACATTTAAAAAATTTAAAAAAACACACATTCTTGGAAAACAAATATCTTTCCAGTCCAAATTTTAATACTAAGTCCCAAATTAATGACAAATCTATTCCGAAACTCATCGTTATATAAATCTGTCGAATCGGCCCGGTTATACTAAAATCCTTAAAAGTACTCTTTAGTTTGT
Organism: Pollenia griseotomentosa; assembly: GCA_963931875.1. Taxonomy (NCBI): domain Eukaryota; kingdom Metazoa; phylum Arthropoda; class Insecta; order Diptera; family Polleniidae; genus Pollenia; species Pollenia griseotomentosa. The sequence goes on along the minus strand of OZ007560.1, from coordinate 142,113,635 downwards.
AATATTGAAGAATTTTTTACTTTTTATAAAGTATACTTTGTAATAAATTGAATCTTCCTCCTTAATATAACATTCAAATTATTTAAATTCCTTAAACCTGCCTTCTTATTTCCCTTTCAGACGTACTTTTTTGTCAACGTATTTATCTCACAAAAAGTTATCTCTTTGTTAATGACAAAAACATGAACACATCATGCATAAACGAAAAAAATAAAAATTATAAAATGAACATTATGACAATAAAATGATGTTAAATATAATTTACACACATGTAAGTACTTTCACACAGATACACAAACGCACACTTGCACTCACCCATGTATTAGATTATCACAATTTAGTACAAAGAAAGAAAAGATAGATGTTTTTCAACAGATTACAGTGACAGGTGACAATGACAGCTCAATTATAATTATTGTTGTTATTAGTATTATTATCATTATTTTTCATTAAACTTTTAATGAAAACAATTGAAAATTAAACGACAACAACAATGAAACAGCATCATCTAAATTGTAGTTTTGAACTCAACAACTAAAACAACATGTTGATGGTGTTAAATTCGATAAAAAAAACAAGTTGTTTGGCAACAACAACAATATGCTATAGATTCTTAACTTAAACAACAAAAACTTTGTTTAAATTTAATTATTATATGGCAAACTATAAAAATCAATTAAAAAAAAAATATTTCCACATTTTATTTGTTCTTTTTATCTCTGTTGTCTAATACAAATTTATTTAACAAAGTCTGAAATCTGTGGCAACAAAAAAAGCAAGAAACCAAGAAAAACATTATTTAAACATTAACTAAAGTGACTGACGACTGGCTGGTTGGCTTGAATAATGACTTGACTGACTCCGACTCCAACTACGACTCTAACTGGGAATGTGTATGTGTTTTATTGTTGTTAAAACGTCACTTGTAAAACAACAAACAGTTAGTAAAAAGTTACTAAGTTGCATAAAAATTTGCTTAACAAATAAACAAAAAACTAAAAACAAAAAAAAAAAAAAAAAAAAAATGTAGAATGAATTGTTTAAATACGAGTAGATATGAAAAAAATAAAATTTTTTTTCCTGCATCAAGACAAGAAACAAGAGTTTTAGTAAAAAAATTATTACTCAAATTGTATTTCAAATGAAAACATGATCATGATTTTTTTTTTTTTAAATCAGCCCGATTAGGGAAAATTTATTCTGAAAAATTCTGGAATAAAAGTTAAGATCGAATTAAGCTGTGTTCACATTGTGTGTATTTGTCATATGGAATGTCACTTTTCTACACAAATGTAATTTCATGTGTATGTCAAAATTTATGTTATACATATGGTTTGTAATTTACACGTTCACATGTTGGTATGTAAAGTACACTTGACATAACCTATCAAAAAAAAAAAAACAATCTTAAAACAGCTGAGTGTATAAAAATTTAATTTGTGCTACAAAAATTTTTTTTTAATATGGAACGAAAGGTTGATCAAATAGTCATCATCTGCTCCGGCCCCACTTCTTTTTTCTTTTGCTTTTGCAATTTCTCGGCTATATTGACCGCGCAAGTATGTTATTTTATTCTGGAAATATATATATATTGCATTACATTTATTACAAACAACAATTGCCCAATGCCTTACCTTAACTTCATTAGGCCCAACAGATGAATTGAAAATTTTTAACTTGTCAGCCATATCATTGAGCGCTGCGTACCTGGCATGCTTTTTGTGGTAGAACTTATTCCGCGGGTTATACAAACATTCCTTCTCTTGCCACATATCTATTAACTGTAGTACCGATTCTTTACACCAGTCCAACTGGAAAAACATAAAAATAAATATGGAAATTGTCATAAAAAAAATACATATGTACTTACTTTTGTTAATTCCTTTTCAATTTTTCCCTCCATTTTCAATAATAAAATTGGTTATTTTTTATTTACTATTATAATTATTAAGAATTAAGCACGACAAACAAAATCTTGTAAATTGATTATAATTTATATTTATTAAAATTTCAATTAATTTTTGCCGCCACAAAATTTTGTTTATAAAAAACAGCTGATGTCAGATGGTTTGTCACTTGAAAATAGAACTCGTTCTAAATAAAAAATGTCATGTGTACTGCACACAGAGAAATAACATATGATATTGCTTGGAGGGTTCAGACGATATGTACAAATTTAACATGTGAAAAAGTGACATTCCACATGACAAATACACATAATGTGAACACAGCTTTAATTTGCATTTAAACCGCTACTTCGTTAGCGTCTGCTTCTCTTTCGTGGACATATTTTTATGTTTCTTGGTCTTAACAAAAGAGTACCAACAATTTTAATAATTGCATATTTCTAAGTTCAATATTACAGAAAATTCAAAAGGTACCACATGTAGAACGGAAAAGTAAAACAAATAAATTTAATTTTTCCTTTTTGATACTTTTTTTCTCCCCATTGCAGTATCAAAAATTTCAATGTACCACAAATACATAGGTACGGTATTTACCCCTTAAGCGTTCGAATTTCTAAAAGTACCAAATTTATGAATGTATTTTTTAGAAAAGTTACGAATGCGATATAATTTTTTTTTCTTTGTTTATTGGTTTAAATGATTAAAGGGGTGACAAAAGAGGTTCCAAAATACAGGATTTACAAGTTTACTACACAATAGGGCAAACATTAAAAAAAAAGTACAAAACACCTGTCCGCCTATCTTTTTAACGAACTATGGTAAGTATACACTTTTTTTATTTCTTTTAGTTTAGGAGATATCAGGTTAGCGAATTTACACGTTTTTACCCTCTGAACATGCGACTTTCAAAAAAATTCCGATTTAGTGGATTGATTTGGCGAGTAACCAACCTCCGGTCTAAATAAAAATTTTTGAGCTTCAGGCTATAATAGTAATAGTCAGTACCATAGACTATAGGGTAATTTTAAGGGAAAATATTTAAAGAAATCTGTTTAAAATTTTTAAGCATTCTTTCAGGAATAGGGCAGATTTTTGATTGTTTTGATGTAGCAAAATTTAAGTAGTTAGTTTGCAAGAGAAAGAATATTCCCTTTTATATGTTTTTGACTTTTTTATAAACTTTTTCTACACTTTTTTCCAAACGACTTCATATTGTAAACGATATTTGTATGAGAGCAAAAATAGAAGAGAAGAAATTAAAACAAAAAAAAAAAAAAGAACACAACAGAAAAATGTCAGTCAAAATGTCGCTTCCAACACGCGCTTACAATATTCAGTTTTATTGTCTACATATGTTTGTCTAAAAGTTTTTACGTCTGTCTGTCTTCTTTCTGAACATTTCTTTTATACAGTTTATTTGTTATTCATATAAAAACATCCACATGTAAATATTTCTCTGTAAGTGTTAATGTTAGTATCAGTATACCAGTCTGTCCGTCCGTCCGTTTATCTGTCTGTTTATGCTGGCATCTCTGAGAAATTGAAATTGAGACTGGGATCTGAGTAAAAGTTACTTGTAGTCAAAGTACTTGACTAACTGAATCACTATGACTATCAAATAACAACAAAACAAATGGTTGGTTGAATCAAAACAATAAAAACAAAAAAAATTATTAAAATCTAGACACTTTGAAAAGCTTCCACACGTCGTTGCAGATAATGTTGTAGTTATACAAAATATACTCTTAGAATATATTTGAATTAACATGAGCCAGTACTTTGTTTTATACACATATGGATTTACAATTTCTGTTTTTTTTTTTTTATGTATGTATAAATTGTATTAAAAGTTTTCTATAAAATTGTTTTTATTTCAAATTTATTCGTTGTGCTGTTACCTAGCTGCACACGGAATTTCCCTAGACTTAATTTAATATTTTGTCATTAATCTTGTCTACTAGTACATATTGAGTAATTTTTTCTCTTAATTTTTTTTTTTATTTATTTAAATTGTTTCATTGTGTTGCGCCGCAAAAGTTTAATGACGTTATTGTGGTTATGAAATATATTAATTGGATAAGGTTGTGGCAATAATGATAATTGTTGATAGCTGATAGATACAAACAAATGTGACTTTGCATGAGTTTTAAGACACAGTACAAAAAGTACTAAGAAAGATACAAAGGTCAATTATCAATGCAGATTTAATTTTTATGAAACTGAAACTTTATATAAAACAAAATTAGTCTGGAAACTTTTGTATAATAGGCTTCCAACAAGAATTTCTTTTAAACATTAACATTAATTTCCAATTCAGGGATATGGAATCAAAATAAGTTAAATAAGATCCCTAATACCTTTTTGCTAGCTAAATAATATATTTTTCCTCGTTAAATGGAACATTGTGCTTAATCTGCTTTAAATTCCAATGGAATTCTTTTTAATTTCTTTATATCAAATAATTAACGTTCTTGTTTTAAGTGACATTCGACGGCTAATAACACAGGTCAACAGCAAAAAAGGGCTTGAATAACCACTATATAGATTTCATGCATCATGACTACCTAAGTACAAAAATAGTAAAATTTTTCAATTCTATAGATAATTTTTTTTTTAATAATTTTTAAGTAAATTTGTCAATATTTTGAGATATTCCTCCACTTATATTCTCATAACTCAAAAACAACTTGTCCGATTTTGTTAAATTAAATTTACTAAAAATTATTATTTACAATATCTTTAAATGATGTATACAAATGTTTTTAATGCGATCAATAGTTTCAAAGTTATGAAACAAATTATTAGCCAAAAAATGAAAAATTGGTAAAATAAAATCTGGAAAAAATCGAAAACGGCAAAAAGTATTAAATTTTATTTATTTGTAGTGAAGCATGCTTTACGTTTTTTTTTACAATTAATTGAAAGTATCGCATATATACAAGCACTGTATAAGAGCAGCATGTTGCAATCAAAAAATAAACATGCTGCTCTACACAAATTTGGGATAAAAAAATTTTAAAACGAAGTATTTTCAGTTTATCGGGAACTAAAAACGAATTTATCCATGGAGTTTCATGAAACAAATTTATTTTATTTCTATTATATGCAGCTTTATGAAAAAATAATTAAGGTAAAGGATTAAAAAAAAAGTGTTGTGTAATAAAAGGGTAAAACTCTGGGATTTTTATCTCTACACAAATTTGCGATAAAAAAGGTCAAAAATAGGTACTTTCAGTTTGTCGGGAATTAAACAGGAATTTATTAATGGATTTTCATGAAACAAAATTTATTTTACTTCTAATACATGCAGCTTTGAGCTTAAGTACTAAAACTGGTAAGTATTTGTTGATTTCAATTTTTTATGAATTTTTTGAATTGAAAAATTTTGAAAAAAAAAATATTTTTTTTGCCACTTCTGCCTCAATAACTCCGAAAGAAATGGCTTAATTAAAAAATGATATTAGAGAAACTTAAAACTGGAGTAATTTAAAATGTTTTGACGGATTGCATAACAAAATGAAGTACAAGTAAAAAAAACCTTACCATAGAATTTTAAAAAATGATGTTAGGTGACTATAGCGGATCAAAAAAATATAGTGGTTATTCAAGCCTTAAAAATTTTTTCGGTTTTGTTTTCTTGTGTAATATGATGAATTGCACTTTATTTTCATTTTGAAATGTTTAATTATTTATAAGTAAAAATATATTTAAAGTTTGACTTGCGTGAAACAATTTTAGTTTTATGACTATGTAAGAACTAAATGACAATAATGTTTATTTTAGAAAACGGAATTCTCAGAATTTTTTTAATACTTCTATAAAGCTACGGTCACGGTAGCTTAAGTCAAATTACAATCCTCAAAAGCTTTTGTACTTTAATAGGCTAATTCCTTCAATATTTCTGTAACAAAAATATTCAAACGAAAAATTCTGATAGTGCATAGAAAATATTCCTGGAAAATATTGGAGAAATAAGCCTATTAAAGGATAAAAGTTTTTGAGGATTGTAATTTGACTTAGAATACACATTCGAATAATATGAAAATTTAAATATATTTATGTTTATAAAAAGTTGCTCATAATTTTTTTTTTTTATTTTTCCTTTTGTATGGACGACAAAGTACCTCTTATATGGGGCCTGCTATTGGCATTGTACCCATTTATTTTTCAAATATTAAAATTGCCTTGCAAAATTTGATGACTTGTCCAGAAATACGAATTTTAGTATTTAATTCATATGGGAGGTTCATACCACGTCATATATTTCCAAATTTTGTAGCTGTTGTAGTTTCCAAGATATAAGAATTTTATTATTTACTTCATACAGGAGGTGCCCACAATTAGTGATCCGCCATTTTTGCCTTAAATATTCGAACTGATATTAAAGTAACTCGTACAAAATTTTGTGGCTCTTGTTCATAGATTTACTTTATATAAAAAGTGCCACGCCCATTATTGGTAGTCCGCCCATTTTTGTCTAAATTTACTAATGATACTAAAGTTACTCCGTAGCTTAAGAATGTAAAACGGTCATGCAAAGTCCATAATGTTTATAGCAACAAGCTGCTGTAGTTTTTCTAAAGCAACATTGATGTGGCGAGTTCAAATTAAAAATCAGAATGAAGCGCAGTGTTCCCATTTTAGCATATTTTATGCTTGATTTAGCAGATTCAGTTGGGAATTTGAATATTTTTTTGAAAAAATATGCTAACTGCTTTTAAGGTTATTTCTTAGTCTAAAGCCTAGTACTCTATTCAGATTTGTGAAAAATGTTGATCTACATTAACTATTTCACATGAAAACTTCGACATGTATCAATGTTACCTATCATGCGAGTTTGTACAATTTGACGTTTTTATTCCTGCAAAGTATGCTACATTGTTTTACTTATGTAAACAAACCCCACATGTATTTTACTGAAAATATTTTTTTTATTAAAAAATTTGATAAAAAAGAAAGTAAATAAGGATAAGAAACTGTTACCAGTTGTGTTATTTTAATTTTTTATTTCGTATTTAATAATCTGTTCATACATTTTTGCTTTTTTAAAATTGCTTATTATATATACGGGTTAACTGAAGTGTATTTTAAACCAAAAAAAAATTAGATATTATTCAGATATTAATTTTAAAATTGCTTGAAAATCCTCACACATTTTAAAAATGTTTGCTTTAAAATCGATCGAATCTTTCACTTACTTGTCTATCAACATGTTGCAATATATGTTTTTAGTAGACATGTTGCTTTTTAAATAAGGTTAACTTATTTTGTCAACTTTGTTTAAATTTAATTTAAATTGTTTGATGACAAAAAAGACTTTAAAACTAAAAAATAAACAGATTTCGATAAATACGAGTTATTTGTTAGATATTATAAATATTACATATCATAATTACCGAGCAGTTCGTTGCCAGAGACTCTGGTTTCCTGCAGACAAGCTCAGAGCTTCGAGGGACTAGAATCTATATATAAATCGGCTAAGGCAAAACAGTTAAGAACACTTTACTCCTCTGTATGTCAACCGATTTGACCAACATATACACCATTTGAAAGATATTTACTTACAGAAGTGCACAATATATATTTTATTAAAATCTGTTCAATATTTTCGAAGTAATAAGCGTTCAAATTAGCTACTTACACATACATATGTACAAAATACAAAATTTGTTTTTTTTTTCAATTATCAAATAATAAAAATAGGGTGCTCGATTATTCGACATTTTTAAGAAACCGGTTTTCGGGAAATTAAATTTCTTTATTTTACTTTTCCGTGCTGCATGTGGTGATTTATTTAACTTAGAAATATATAGGTGCAGGGTCCTGAGTGAATTAAAACCTATAAGATGAAAAATGAATAAGAACATGTAAAGGGAGCTTTTTGGTACTTTTTTGTTCAACATCTGGTTTTTTGATTAATTTTCGTTAATATTAGACACAGAAAAAAATGCAATATCCTGAGTGGAATACAATTTACAAAGGAGATTTTATGATACTTTATTATTTTTCAATTGATATTTTCTGATATTTTTTTTAGTAGAAGATAGAATATGAACCAGAGGTTGGTCCCTTGCCAAATCGATCCACTATGATGGAAAAAATGAATGCTCAAAACATGTAAATTCATACATACTTAGATGAAGTATCTTCATATGAACCTTAAAATTTATGGTCGAATTTTGACCATTAGGCGAACACTAGTTAGATTAAAAAGAATATTTTGTACCGACTTAATAGTATTGGGCCATTTTGACCTATATTTAAAAAATACGTAATTTTTTTGGTACAGACATAATGAAAAGGTTTGAACATAAATATAAGATATGCCGCCACTTTGGCAAACATTAGTCTTGACAGTTCATATTTGGCAGTGGTGAAGTAGACACGTGGCAAATTTATTATAGAAAAATATTCGATTAACCAACGTGCTTTAATCATTAAAACATTTTATCAAAATCAATCATCGATTACTGTGACGAGAAATTTACGTGAAATTTTTGGTCTGTAGGTGATAGGCCCAAGCATGGACCACAACGTTCTGTAAGATCGGCTGAAAACATTACTGCTGCTCAAGAAAGTGTTCAAAACAATCCATCAACTTCAATTCGATGCCGTGCTCAGGAGCTTGGTCTTCAAAGAACAACTTTGGCCACAATTTGGCACAAGGATTTGCATTTGTTTCCATTTAAGATTCAGTTGACACAAGAGCTTCTTCCACTAGACACACACATTTACGCCGCCGTACATATATCTAGTATACCTTCCCGGAGGGCACATGTATAAAAAATATTCAATAAAGAAATAATTGTACATTATTTTCAAAAAAATTCATTAAACAGTTTTGAAAATAATAAGCAAAAAAAATAGTTTACGCAATTTTGACCCATGAATACAGAATAAGGGCTAAATAAAATTTAAACAAATTTTCTTATACTTTTCCAAATTTTTCCATTTTTCATATTTAAAGCCAATATGTTATGTCGTGTTAAAATCTGATTTTAAAATATTTTAATTCATTTTTTTCCTATATTTCCATTTTTTTTTATTCTCATGTTTGATAATTTTCAACACTTACGGTTTCCTCCTCCATTTTTAACTACACATTTGATTATAGTTAATATTATACATTGTATTCAAGATTCTATAAACACATAAAGAAACTATTTGTTGTAAAATATATTTTTACTATTATTCATGTTCACTTTTCATTTGTTGGTGTGTTCTGTTTCTTCAACGAACAAAGTGTTTATGCAAATGTTGAAAATTACACCTGCTTAATTTGTATCATGTACATATGAATACGAATATTATGAAAATTTTTCAACCATATAATTGTTTATTACTTTTTAATAGGCCCATGTTGAATGAAAGTTCTGAAGATAAATTTTACTGAACTGCAATAGAAGAAATAAGCTAAATACTCGTATCTATAATAATATAAAACAAAGTTAGACAAATGCTATTTTGTTTTGGTTTTTATTATGAGTCAATTATTTTTAAAAACGCGTTTTTATTTAACCGTTGCTTGCCATCATAAAAAATAGTGTTTAAATAAATGGTTGCTACTGGAAGCACAAATACGAAAGTAAGGAAAAAAATTGTAGTTCAAAAGTTAATAAATTGCAAAAAATTCTAGTCTCAACAATTCGCACACAACTAAGGCGACATGCGACAAGTCAATACAGTGGAATCTTGCATGACCAGACGCCGAGGGGCCCATTAAAATATGCCTGTACAAGCGGAATGGCATCACAAAAGAACTTAATGCTTTCCTTTAGAGCGCTGACAGGATTGCGGAACAGAGCTCGTCGAAAGGGGGGCTCTGCTAAAAGTCGGTATTCATTATGGGAGATCACAATGTATTTATTTATATCTGGACATTATCCAAATAATGTCCAGATATTAAATACAAAAATCTTGAAGCGACCATTAAAATATGCCTGTACAAGGGGCATGGCATCCCAAAAGAACTTAATGCTTTCCTTTAAAACGTTGAGAGGATTTGGGAACAAAGTTCGGGGGCTCCGCCTAAAGACGGTATCCGTTACTATTAACATTGTATATCTGAAAAATAAACGTTTCCACAATAACTCTAGCTATTTGATATAGGAATCATGACAAAGCTATTTTAACTCATGGCTTTCTATTAACACTAACGCCTGTCGCTCTGATTCTGTTTTTGGTCTATATTTACAAGTCCACACAACTTGAGTTTCTTTAAACAACTTCGCTAACACGAGATTTACAATATTTTAGTATTTGGTTTAGTAAAAATAAACTAACACGTACTACAAAATTGTGGTAAAACCTAAAAACACTAAGAATATTTAAAATTGCGTGCTATCATGCAATTTTTATGTAGTTTTTCCATTTTTTTTTTTTTATTTTTCTGTTTTCTTCAACATTCATGCCAATATTGAAAATATAAAACAAACAGCTTAAAAAATTGCAAACGCCACATACAATATTTTAAATATTTAAAATAAGGTTGCAAATACGCCGGTTAAAATTGAAGGTGGCGTTTTAAGGCACCAATTTTGTAAAGAAAATTAAAAAAAAAGAAAATTTTAAATATAATTATGGTGGCAAGAAAGAAAAAATTACACATTACCGCTAACGCTTTTGCATACATACAAAAGGCAGTTTGTGCTGGCAAAATGTTAAATAAATTTATGATTTATTATTTTAAATGGTCTCCTCTGTTTTATTTGTATGTTTTGGTTGCCGGTATTTTCCAAAGCTTTAATTATATTTATTTACAGTTAATTTTACTTTTTTAAGCAACAAATCTGACATTTTTGCAAATTTTCACACATGTGAGTGTGTGTTTTTTTTTAGTTCAATGTTTACTTTAAGGATACAACTTCATATGTGCAAGAATGTGTCTGTATTTGTCATTTCATATGCAGACTTTATTTGTTTTTGTATGTATGAGTGTGTTTGTGTAATAAAAATGGTTGGCAAAAGTACTTTTGTTTGTATTTGTTGTTGTTGAATAAAAGGGAAATATCAACAAAAACATTGTTGTGTTGTGATATTTAAATGGTTTCGGTTGTTGCCACTTTGGTTAAGGACTTCTTTTAACAAGTGGTGAACACAGTTGTTGTATTCTTTTTGCCTTTTGTTTATTTTTTCTTTATACAAAAAAATTTTAACTGAAATAAACAATTCGACAAAGCAGTTTGTAAAAAGTTTATTTTGTTTTAACAAATTAAAATTAAATAAGAAGAAAGTAAAAATTTGTTAAGCAAAATTTTTATTTTAATTATCCCAGCTAGCATTTTGTATTATATTCGAATCTTTAAGATATCAGCTGTAAAAGCAAAACAACCGCGTATGAGCTAATTTTTCGATCCTAGATGATACTCTCGTTGTGAGAAAATGCTATCCTACCGATGAATCACCTCAAAGTATCATTTGTGATACAATTTCCTGATTCCTTTTTGAGCATATAAATGAATCATATGTGAATTCTCTTTTTTCAATTTTTCAAGCGATAAATCAGATTTTAAACATTAAAAGTGATCACAAAAAATAATCACCCAAATGCTATTTGGGATATACATGCTGCCTTACTTAAATGCTTATAAACATGTTTCAGGCAAACGCACAGAAAGAAATTTTGATCGTGACATGAATCGTTTTCAAAAATGTTATACCTGTTTTTAAAATGGGAGCAACATTTTCGTTTTTTCTTCTATCTTCTTTCTTCTCAAAGTATTTCATATTTTTCTTTAATTTTTCAAACAAAAATGTAACTAAAGTTTTTTTTTTTAAAGTTGTTTTTTCTACTTCAGCAGCAATTTGTATGCAATTGTATATGACGTTTATTAAAATTGTATGTAGTTTTAAATGAAAATTTTAACAATATCGAAAAAATAATAATAAATACGTAATATTGTTCTCGGCAAAATTTGCAAACGGTTCCTTAATGGAAAATGTATGTAATTTTGAAAAAATTGTTGCTCTATTGTGAACACCAAGTGGAAATGTTTCTTACATTGTAAACAAAACTTGATGCACAAAGTCTCTGTCTAATTTTGTGAAAAATGTTAGGTAACATGTACTATTTCATACGAAAACATTGATATGTAAGACTTTGCAAATCTTTCAAAGTGTGCGTATGTAAACAAAACCCGCATGTACTTTACTTAAAACTACTTTTTTTTGATTAAAAAATTAATAAAAACAAAGTTTAATATGGTTAAAACTGAAATGTTGTCAGAAACATTTCGTAACTTCCCTGCAAATAATAGGACTAGTCCAAAAGTAACCCAAACGTAAGGCAAAAACATGGTCTATTTAACATTACGATGTCCTAGGGCAGGATCATATAGCCAAGCTTTGGACTAGAAAGGAGTAGTCTTAAAACTACTTCATGGTATACTCAAGAGGATTAGTTTTGAAGTCGTTTAAAAACGACAATATGTCGTTAAAAACGAAGATATTTCGTCTCACTACAAACTCTTTTTAACAATGACATGGTCCATGCTTGCATTACATTGGACCAGTCCATGGAGTAGTCCATTTTATCATAATGGATTAGGTAGCCCAATATTACTTGGATTGCAGGGATATTCCGCACAAGTTTTTCTCAAATGAGTTTTGACAGCATTTCACGCGAATTGCTTAAAAGAGTACCAGACTTAAAGGTTTTTGATTGTAACAATTATTCTGCGTGTGTTTCGAAAGCACTGAAAATCAAATTTTGATAAAACTTTAAGCTAAGCTTTTGCCCCATTTCCAATTTTAATATTAAATAAGACTTTGTAGCACGTGTCCTTTACTTCTTTTAAGCAATATTATTCCTTCTTCCGCTTTGGTCTTAACCAGTTTTCAGCTAACAATTCCAAAAAAAAATGGAATTTTAACTAAATTCCGTTAATAATAAAACTCAATTTTTTGTTTTAACATTTTGTTAACAAAAAACTGAAAAAAAAACACAAAAAACACAAATAAGAATTATTATGTGTTGAAAGGGTTAAAACTGACCAAATAACCTTTAAGTCAAGTTATTTATAAACTTCCCTTTTTATAAAAACAATAAAAAAAAAACAGCCAGACCAGAAGACCAACCAAGCAGTTTGCTTATGCGCACAGTTGGCGGTATAAAACTCGTAGAAGTATGACAAAACTAAAATAAGAACATGGCCCAAACCCTAAAACCTAAAAGAACAACAAGGTTGTAGTCAACGCTTTGTTTAAGAATCGCTAGACGTCTACATGAAACACTGTTGGTTTTTTTTTATTTCTCATACTTTTTTAAGCCGGTACAATATCAAATGAAATAAAAAAGTTGGTTGACATTAATGTAGTCTAAAATGAGAACAAAAAAAACAAATACAAACAAAAAAAAAAAAAAATAAAGAAAAGGGAGCAACATTTCCAACTTAAAGATACAAAAAGGACTAAAATGTTTAAAAGCGCGAGCGCACATGTTGTGTCTTTCTTTCCTTTTTTATTTTTCTTTTAAATTTTAAAACAATAGGAATTCCCTTTTGGCAGTCTTGTTTTTTTTATTTTGTTACTTTCTGTCGTTTGTTTCCTTTAGCAGGGCATGTGTTTTGTTTATTGTTGTAAGAATTAAAGTTTAAACACAGTTTGTTAGTGTTTTCAGTTGTTTTTATTTTGCATTATAATAATAAAATAAATTAACATATTTACCGCAATACAAACATAGTTGCATACTACAAACTTTACATTTCAACAAATTAACAATGTGCAACATGTATACACGTACTAAACAACAATGTTCCTACTACTCGTACATTCGTAGCAGTGTGTGTAATATGGTAGCAACTTGCAACACAATTAGAGAGTGAGAGTACAGTTTTGTTTTTTAATTGAAGTTAACAACTTAATACTCCAGCTTTATTTTCTGTTGTTGTACAAATAAGGATTTAACATTGCAATTAACCACACCAGACGCAAAACTTACAACAATGGCAACAATTAGTAAAAAGAAGATATTTTTTCGAAAACGAGAAAGGAAATACGTATGTACGTTAATTTAAACAATGGAAGAAACATTTAGCAAACATTGAAAAAATGGCTTCAATAGTTTTCTAAAATTCATTTCTTAAAACAAATTGCAAAGCAAATGTATGACATTTAAACAGAAAGACATGAATTAAATTTGTAGCCGTCATAATTAGAATTTTATCGTTGTGTTTTACAACTTTACAACTTAAAGTAAATGTTTGCAAGTCATAAGTTAAAATATACTATACGATATACTATTCGACATAACCACTCCCCAGAGAATGTTTTATATTCCACTAATGTGCGGCTTTTCGTTCGGTGGCCGTTGATGTTGCTTTAAACAAAGTTGTGACTACCGATGTTGCTGTTGCCCGTGTTGTGGCAGTTGCTGATTTCGTTTCCTTAACAAAATTAAGTTTTCGTTGCTGTTTTTGTTATTTGTGTCGCACGAGCTGATCTTAACAATGGATTAAGTCAATTGTTCAATTGTTTTACAACACGATAACTTAATTAATGTTACGAAAAACTAAAGAAAAAAACACAGTTAAAGAAGATGAAGCAGCAGCAGTATAGCGAACTAAATAATTTTTTTTTATAAACTTTGCAACAACAACAACAAAAAAATATCTTAAAACATGACAAATTTTCAAGTTTAAAAATACTTATACTTGTGTTTTTTTTTTTGGTTTATTAATACATTAACTTTGATCTAAAGCGCCAGTAATTTGCTTATCTAAATGTTATTTTTTCGTTGGTTTCTTTGGGGTTTTTATAGATTTTTTAAATGTTCGAGTACTTGTTGCCTTGTATTAACTAGACATACTAAATGTACAAAGACTTTGGATTCTTTTTTTTTCGTTTAGTTTATGTCTGCTTAAACGTTATTGTTTGAAATTAATTAAAAATTCACTTGTTTAAAAAAAGCGACATACTTGCATACAGCAAAACAAAATGTATTCATTGTACAGCATATTGTGGCAAACATGTGTGCATATACATGACACAAACATGTACACAGTTAAAAGTGACTTTAAACGAAGGACAGACAGTGAGACAAACAAACAGAGCCAATACAATAATAAAAGCGGATACCGAAATTGCTGATGGCGCTGATAAACTTATTAAAAGCACATTAAATGCCACCAGCGCAGTGGCAACACTAAAATATTTATTCATTTATTTATTTGCTGCAACATACAAAAGTACTTATACATAAACAAACTGTGTACATACACACACACATACATTTTATTACACTTAAATTAAATTGTCGCACAAAAACAAATATTTTTTAAATCTATAGTCTTTAGATTTCAAAAATATTTATAAATCTCAAATATTTGGTTGAAATAATGCAACATGTTTATGTTTTTTATGAAAAACAATTTTATTTGGAACATATTTTCCATTGAAATTTTATACCTGTTTGTTTCTAGACAACCTAGTTGCCATTTTAGTGACTCCCTGCCGGAATCTTATGTAACGTTTGCCATACGAAAGGCTCAGTCGAGATTGCAAGGGAAAAATGCCTCCTCATTAGCGAGAATGCTTTGTCATAATTATGATGCGGGGAAGGCCAATAAGGTAAGCCAATAAGGTTTGCCAAAGACCAAATTATAGCAGCGACATCGTTCATTACGGTTCACTGGGTAATACGAAGCCAATTAGACTGGGCCTGGAACATAAAGACTGCTGTAAGTGTTGTCAGAATAAAAAGGAGGAAGTGTCGATATTTAGCTTTCTTTGTCAATGCTCTGCTCTGAACGACATTGGGATAATGCACTGTTGTTTAGATGTTGATCTGAGGTAGGACTTAGGTCAATTTTTTTTTCAACAAGAAATCGAAATGATTGGAGGCTGCAGGGAGGCATATAAAGTAAACTAGCTTTCTCACGCGCACAAGGTATCACAAAAGGACCCTATTTGGCAGTCCTCGTGTTGGCTGCCCACTGAACATAATCTTAGCTCCTAATTTGCTCATCACAATTTTTAAAAACTTTTAAGAAATTTCCAACAATAGAATTTTTAAACTTGTAGTTTTCTGAAGGAAAGGTCAAAAGACTCACTTACAATTTCAAGAAAATGTACCAACATTTTAAAATTATCCTATTTTGATGGTTTATAAAACTATTACCTTTTTAATATTTCATACTTTGAGTCCCACTTTTTCTTGTCAAAATACTCTTGAAATTAAGAATAGCTTCAGTAATTTTGAACAAAAATTTAATTGAAAACTTATAACGATTTCAATTTCTTTCCATTTCCAGAACATGGTCAACATTCTTTAACATTTTAAATTATTATTATTATTAAAAAAAATAGATATTATTTTTATTTGTAGAACAACTAAAAAGTCAAAATCTTTAAAGATTTTTTGTCTATGACAAAATACTGGGCTAAACATTGTAAAATTAATATTAGTTGTTTAAATTAAAAATGCGGTATTTTTGAAGGCTTATTGCAAAACATTGGTAGAATAAATATAAGTTTACATCGTTATATATTGAATTTTCTCCTCTTTCTGGCAACAAAAATACAGATACCGCGCCATAAAAAACAGAGCAAAGGACAAATCAAACCAATTTCGTATACACTGTTCTAAAGTGTTGCGTATTCCAGTGAGTGCCTTTTGCGTCAATCAAAACAAATTCTAGTCGGACGGTACAAGGCGAGACAATAGCTGTCAAACACCTTTTTTCTACATCGTTTCCAATTGGCCTTTCAACATAAGACCAAGCGCTGTCATAATGGAATACTACGACTTCATTCTTGCCGTTTATTTCAGGGTTTTCGATAAAATTAAGCTTATCAACTGTCTGACCCGATTTTAGACTTTGTAGTAGATGGGACTTCTTTGGTCCTACCAAATACAGTTTTTTACGAGTTTGGCTGGAAATTATTTAATGCAAAATTGGCTTATTTTAATGATAGCATTTTGACATTAAAGATGCATTGCGGAAAACATTTTCTTTGAATGTTTCTCAGCTTGAACATTTGTGAGTCCCAATTAGTTGCTTTAATATGAATTTGGTTTGACAGTGTCTACACCAAAGTTCTAGAATGAACCGAACGAAAAGAAACGATGTCTATTTTTATTTTTAGTGTTTGTGTATTAATACACAAGCCTTTATACTGTTCATAATTATTTTCGCGAAAGTAACAAACATTATGTAGTGTTCTGTTCTTCATTATAAAACAGAACAATTGTAGTAGTTTTGTAGACATACGTTATATTTTAGATATATATTATATGTTAATGTTCTGTAGAGTTCTTTTTTCACATTAATGAAGATATTAGCAAACAAAAAGTTTTAGAAACGCTTCTTACTAGTACTGTTGTTGTTGGACAATTTTGTAAAAACAAATTTTGTGGTTTGGGTTTTTTTATCATTTTCGTTGAAAACACATATGTATTTTGTTTTTGTAAAAAAAAATTGTTTTGTCTTTACCAGCCAAAAGGGCACTGAGCACATGCAACTGCAATGAACGAACATTAATGTTCTGCACCGAACACAACGAAGTTTATGGTTTTTTAATACAAAAAGTGTGCAATGAAATGTTCTCATCTTTATGTTGAATCTTATTGTGTACGAAGATCAAAAAAAAGAAATTTTTATTTTTTTAATGTATTTATTGCACAAACACTATTAGCGCTTGTGTTTTTCATATTTCTACCGTACAGTACACTGAAGTACAGTATATAATGTTTTTTTTCGAACTCTTGTCTACACCATGTAAGATAAGAGCAAAAATTTTACTTATATATCTTTTTCCATTTGATATTACGATTATCAAAATTAACCAGATCGGTCCCTAATACAGCTGTCCTCCCGAAATAAGAATATGCCACTATAGATAGCAACCGTACGAAACAACCGATGATGATAAAATTCGGCTTGAATATGTATTAAAACTTTGTTTGAATTTGCAAATGCCCCAAATTGGACGTTTTCTTACTCAGTCCAAACACAAACGTCATATCCGAAATAAGTGTTTTAAACTAATTCAATATGAATGAAAGCTCCTTAGAAAATTTTCTTTATAAATAATTTATTTAGTCATTATACAATAGGTTTAATGTGTCGATTATATTACCTAGCTCCAATAGAAACGTCATACTTTAATACCAATTTTTTTAAATTAAATATACTTTAGGAATCCAATTTGTATCTGATGTATGGAAAGTGTTCTTTTCTCATAAAAAATTTAAAATATCAGTTAGGCAATCCAAAGAGGATTCCCTTTGTGAATTGCCTAAGCTTAAAAATTGCTTAGCTATCAGCCCAATTATGAATACCAATTCCCCGGGAGTTTTTTCCCTTTCCACATTTTTACAATAGAATTTACATAGAACAAATGGGAGAAGGGAGAAAACTTCCGGGGAATTTTTATTCATAATTAGGCTGTATGTAAAAATACAAAAGGTATCGGTCAAGAATAAAAGATTATCAATAACAATTTTAATTAATTTTCATGTTGTAAAATTCCTTTCTTCATAAAAATAATTTAATGAAAATTAAATTTAATGAACTTAAGCCTAATTAAAAATATTAAAAATTTGGATTAAAAACCACTAATAGTTCAACAAAATAACCACAATACTAATTATGGTATCTTAAAATTTTAGGAATAAAATCATAAAGTTATTATGGATGTTTAAAGGCTTAAATATGACTTAGAGAACTTTTGAAAAAATGTACATTTTTAATACACAAATCATTCAGAATCCAAAAAAAAAAAACTTTTTATTAAAGATATCTAAGATTCGACCAAACTAAGTTAAGCACTCTTTTTTTAAAGTACTTTTGCCAGACTAGTATAATTGTAATAATCTTCACTATCATATTAAAGAGAAAAAGCTTTAACTAAACAGTACACAGTTGTAACTCTTAATTTCTCCCAGTGCATTTTCATAACTTATACACGTAGATACATACGTATGTATATCATTTGATATTCTGGTTACTTATTTTATTTTAGTTTTCTTATTTAATATTGCATGTGAAGTTTGATTGACAATTATTTCAAGATTTTTATCAACAAACACGTTTAGGTTTTAGTTTTTTTTTTTCCTTAACATATTCTTTTATGTAACAACTAAATATTCGAATTGCTTTACTGCTCCACAAATATGACTCTGGTAAAAGCAACTGACTAATGCTAGAAAAAAGTTTTTAGTATTCTCTTTGTGTATGTTTGGAAAGTATTAATTTCACGGCAGCAACAAATTGTCATGTTGCAGTTGGCTGTTGTTTTAGATTTTCATTTGCAAAATGATGTATTAATTTATTTATTTCAATTTGTGATCTCAAGATGTCCTACAAATTGCATAAAATACTTTTTATGTGATCTATTTAAATTCGTGCAAAATAAATCGTTTGTATGGCTGATTAATGGCATTTACTTTTTTATAACATTATGTGGTCATTTAAGTTATTTAGTTGGCAGCAATGAAGTTAATGGATTGGCTAAATGTAAAACAAACGTTTTTAGTGGAAGCTGTAAAATTAACTAGGGGGCGGTTTTATTGCGGTAATTGATAAAAAGGGTTCTAAACATATCTAAAGCAAAAATTCACACGATTTCGTTCATTTAATTACAGCTTTTGCAGAATTATGAAGACCAGTTGCTCTCTTTTTTTACCCACTGTATTCTATATTTTGTTCAGGCGGTAACAAATCATCACTTATACTCAATTTAGTTGACTTTTTTTATACAACTTCATTATAACTCATTCTAGTCTTGTCTATCGTCAGCTGCTGCTTAGTGATGAGTAAATAAAATATCGTAAATTATATTTCTGATGAACTACTATTTTATTGAACTTCTAGGCAAAAATTAAAGTACAAAAAGACAAAGTACATAATAAATAAACTCTTGTAATGTGTTAAACAAAGCAAAAATGAGTGAAATGAAAAAATAGCTTAATTGAAAATATTTTTTTTTTTGAAAATATTGTTTATAAGTGAAGGGTAAAATCTTAAGTTTATATACTATTAATAGCAGCAGTGCAATAAACATGTTGAAATTATATTACACTAAAAAAATATTCAGCCAGGTTCTGGAAATTGAATTCAAGTGAAATTGTGATCAAACAAATTTTGAAAACTATCCTGTGCTTCATAAAAAGAGTTCATAAAAATATTTCCTATTATATACCTCATTTTTTAGGGCCACTTATCAGCTTCTTTTCAAATCAGGAAAAGCCAAGTTTATTTTTAAAAAAGTTTAATTAAAATCTTCATCGATTTAAATTTCATACGATCTTTATTTCCAGAACATGGCTGATTTTTTAAAGGAATTGATTTTGTTGCGGTGTAAAAACGACAATTACAGAATAGCCAAAGTTGGATAAGGAAAAGAGAAAAATAATAAACAACTGTGCAAAATAATACAAATATTACAAAAGTTATACAATTTATCGTATTCTTATCTGAGTTCGAAAATTAATATTATAAACTGTACTTTAGTACGGTATATGAAAATATGTAAAACACAAACGCTGATAGTGTTTGTTTAGTAAATACTTGTGATATTCGCATACAATAAGACTACTGTGCTCAACATAAAGATGAGAGCATTTCATTGCATTCTGCGTTCGTTTTAGCATATTAATGTTCGTTCGTTTCAGTTGAACTGAGCGCCCTTTCGGCTGGTGAAGAGAAGAAAAATTTGATAACAAAAATAAAATACATGTGATTTTAACAAAACAAAAAAGCCAAAAAAAAACTTTTTACATTTTTAATATGATGTTTTTATACGACTCTTGGACAATGACAAGGTGAGGCAACATCAATGTTTTTCCAATTAAACAGAAATTTTCAACAAATATACCATTTGCAGCATAGATGATATCTGTCACAAGCTGACATTTATTATAATTATAAAATTTGGTCGCATTTGGTACAAAAGTGTTTATCTGCACTTACAATGAACTAATCTATAATTTAAAATTATTCCTTAAGGGCCAAATAAACCACACAAACGGTTACGCAAACATATGAAAAAAGTGTACAGCATGTTGATGTGAATATTTAACATTTTTAATTTTCCCACAAAAATATTTTTGTTGTTATCAAACTGCATGTGTCGTGCATAAGAGCGGAACTTAAAAATAATGCAATTCCTACACTTGCAAATTTTTTTATTTCGATCTTAAATAAACTTGTTCTATTACTTTTGATTTGATCTAATTTCATTTTGATTTTTATGTTGTTTCTTTTCTGTCTGCTGATCTGCAACATTGTTTCAGTTTTTATGTTGTTGTTGTTTATTTTTTTTAAATCAATAAATGCGCATTTTAAATGTCAATAACATACACATTTTATTGAGATTGTAAACTGACAATCAATATTTCTGCTGTTTTGAAAATGTATTTTCGTCGTTTCTTTAATTTTTTCCAAGCCTTTGTATTAAGATTGAGTTATAAAATTCATTTTATTATTTAAAATGTGACACATTAACTAAAATTTTATGATAATTTGTTGTTTGTGTTGAGGTTGTTCGACACGGTTGTAGTTTGTATTTGTAATTCTTTGAACAACATTCATTATTAACACTTTTAATTTAATTACATTCAATTATAGATATTTTTTTTTTGCTCTTGTGGTGGTTCTTGGTTGTGTTTCTTAAATGACCGCAATGTTAATTTGAAACCAAAAAAAAAATTTAAAAAAAAAAGTGTTGCAGGTATTAAAGCGCGAAAAAATCACTTAATTAAAAATTCTGTATTATCACTTTTTTGTTCAAGACCCAAAGAAAAAACACTTAAAGGTTCTCACCATTATGGTGGAGTGAGTAAATTGGCTTGCAGACATAAAAAAAATAAACTGTGGAACAGAAAACAAGTTTTGCAACATGCTGACGAACGCAAAGACTCTACCAGCACCATACAGTAAAAGAATTAAATGTTAAACGGTTAAAAATAGTATGGATTTTTAAAGATCATAATAATAAAATAAGTAAAGGGTACTCAAACTTTTAGATAACGGAACATGTTTCTTTCATTTGACATTGAAATCATTAAAAGCAAATTTAATTAAAAAGAAAAAAGCTAACGAATATTTTGCACACACACTTAGAGAAAACACGTTTTTCCAACAAAACATATTTAAGTGAAAAATTTTAAATATATTATGGTTAGTTTAACCATGTTATAGTCACCAGGAACCATATTTTGGTTAAATTGTGGAGGACTAACCTCCATCAAAAAGCCACAACCATATTTTGGCTGCCTCCGAACATGTTATGATTTATAATTACAAAAATATGTTTAACACTTATAATAGCATGGCTGTTTTTCAACCATAGAATGTTGCTCTTGCAAAAGAGGGAAATACTATTGTTAATTTAAAACCAAACAAATATCAGTGGTAAAATAATAATTGCCATATTTCACCATAGCATGCTTAACGGTTAATATGGTTGCCGGTGACAATAATATGGTTCAACTAATGATAGTATGTTCGTAAATAAATGTTCGTTCGAAATAGTTTTCTTGCAGGTGACCACATTTAATAAAACCTTTCTCTGCGTGAACTGAATATTGCTCTGAAGAGACTTGTACGATTTAATTCTAATACGCCTCTGTTTTTGCATTTCTTTCCATTCTCTTATTTTGAACTCATAACTAATGAGTCTTCTTGGCTTCAAGTAGAAATAAACAGGCACAGCTTCAGACATCAACTACAACCACAACAACAACTAATCAATTTCATATCAATTTGTAAATTTAAGCAATAATTGTGATAATTAGCTGAGCGTTCCTTTCTTATGTTCCTGACATACCTCGACAATCTGCTATGCAACATGTGACCAATCCAACCAATGCTGACTGTATGGTTAAGTGCAACATTCCGTCATTGCAGTCCGCATTTATTACTCTGTAGTTCCTTTGATTCCAAAGTTTAAAAACTAAAATGAAATTGAAGTTGCAGTGTGTTTAAGGTGATAATGAGTGGATTCGTAAAGAATAAATATCAAAATGATTGAATTTTTTAAAATCAATGAACAACTCGAGCCATTGCACGAGGATTGAACGATACATGAACGTATGACATAATGAATTTTTCATTATTTCAATTTACACCTGAAGTTTTGAAACTTTTTTTTGTCGTTAGTAAATGTTTTAAACATTTTTGCCTGATGTTTTTTGTTAAGTGTTTAAGGTTTTAAAGCTGAGCGGGGGGCTGTGTTGAATAGAGGCGGTTTTAATTGCTGTTCAGAAGTCGATTTGTATGTTTTCTTTTAAATGTGAGTAAATGCCATCAGTAATTAAGAATGTTGTTTAATATACAATACAATGTTTTTTTTTTGGTTTCGTTCTCTTTCCCACTCTTGGCAACACCTTCTTATGGTTAGTTTGAAGTTTGAAGCCGCCAAATAACAAAACATTTCGTTGGTAATTTCATTGACGTGTTTTGTAGACTTTGTTCCCAACTCCCTCTCATTCTCAAAAATGTTTGTTCTTAATTGCAATTGAATTCTTCGTTGTTGTTGCTGCTATTTTGTGGGTAGTTAAGGTGTTAACGTTAAAACAGTGGTAGTACTAGCAGCTCCTTAGTAACTGCTTTAACTTAAATAGTTAACATGTGTGCTTTGGCTGACATTTAATCTAAATAGCCATTAAATGGTCAACTATTTTTTTTTTCAAATTAATTAACTCGAGTTGATTTACAGTTGTTGGCGGGTTGGGTCTCCTGTGCCATGTTGGCATTTCATGTATTTATTAAATTTGCTTTTTTACTCTTATAGTTGGGGTGGGATTTCTTTCTTTAATTGGGGTTATTTTTATTTCTGTAAGATTTCATTAATATTAATGCTGGAATTTTAATTATGTATTAATGAAAATGACATTTAATTAAATAATTTACTGTTTCTTTTTCTATTTCTTTGCAGGTAAATATTTGAGAATTCTTTTGGAATTAATTCATAAAAAGTAAGTGTTTTGATTAAGTTTTGTAAGTAATTCAAGCCATTTTAATAGGGGTGATTAAATGTCGGAAAATAATAATTGTTAATTATTGTGTTGGACAGGAAGTTGTGGTTAGGAATGTTTTTGTTTTAATGGCTAATACCAATAAATTTTCAAATACGTGGTCGTCCTTCAAAAGCAAACTTACGCCTAGTTTCCATCATACTAAACTGCATTTGTTTTTAATTTTCATTACTAGCGAAGCATTTTTTTCTTTTTCATTTAGTTACAAAAATAATTTGAATTTTAAATGAATGTAGAATGCGTCTGCGCTAGCAAGAGTGAATACGCTGGATCCAATTTTCCATGACTTAAGCGCACAAATTGGAGCGAAATACCAGAAAACTTGAGTTCGATGTTGGCCTACATCTCTGCTAACGTTTTTGGCTTTTGAAGAAGACCAGCGATTCAATCTAATCGCAAGGAAACGTCTTAAGAGAAAGAGGTGACAATTTACGGGCACCGTTGACATCAGATTATACTCTCGACGAACTTCGTCTTCAATATTTCTATTGTTTCTTTTACAGTATGACACGTAACACCGTCCTACTGAAATCACATATCGCACTGGTTCCTCTTAAGGGAGCCAACTTAAAATTTTTTAATTTTCAATTTTTGCAAGAAATCGACGAACAGTGGTCATATCTACCCACTGTTAAAATCTTACATCATTTTCTCTAGTCTTTCGCCAAAAAAGTACAGTTGTATTCCTTTTTTTTGATATAAAAGTATCATCTTTAGTTGACTCTCTAAAGAGAATTATTTTGAGTTGTCCCCAAAAGTAAGCTGAATTCATATCAGTTTTGCTTCAACTAAAGAGAAAAATGTTAAGTTGTGCTAGTGTTTATGTCACAACGGTTTACTTTAATGATGTTCTATTTGTGTTGTCTTTTCTTAGTTAGTATACAGGAGTGTGCTGGAAATTGCAAACGCAAAACGCAAGAATTTTAAAAGTCGTTTTTTAGTAAGATTTCTGTAATAAAAGAATTTTATGACAAATATTATACAAACATTTCTCTATTAAACAGAATTTTATAACAAAAATTATAAAAATTAGATTAAAAGTGTATTAAAAACAGCCTCCAAATTCTTGCGTTTTGCGTTTGCGATTTCCAGCACACCTCCCATAGGTAAGTTTATTGTGCTGGTTTATTTCGTTTTGTTTCTATAGTTATGAAATGACAGCACTTTATAAATGAACAAATATCACATAAAACGGAACAACTCAACAAACTTATTATTTTTCGCTAATCCCTAAAAACAGTGCAAAGCAACTACCGTTGTATACTTCTTACTCCTATTTCATTACAATTTGAATTGACTCTCTTTAGAGGAACCAGTGCGATATGACCCAAGTTAATAAGATTCGGGCTCGTCCTTAAACTAAACCGATATCATGGACCTGTGGGGATCGTCGTGGAGGTTTGTTTATCAAAGAAGGATAATAAACCGATGATATCGCCGGCATGAAGACCTCGCCAAACAATTAATTTTTATGGGTTTAAGTACATCGTACATCACTTTACGCTACTCCTTCGGCTAAATGCGGCAATTTTGTCAGAAGTGAGTTTCATTCAAAAAGATGATATCCTAAGGATATTATTATCCATGTATGTACCCCAGCAACTTAGTCGCGCTAGAACGTAACTTTAATAAAATAATTTAGTAATTTACAAACGTTCTTAAAGCATGTATCTCTCCAAGACTAAACATTAGCGTTTAAAACTGCAAAATACTTGCGAACCAACTTTGCTCCTATTCGAGAAATGTCAAAAACAAAATGCGTCATATCAAGTGACAAGCCCTGTTTATTTAAGAGAAGTATTTCCATAGAACATTTCAAACGTTTTTGACTTCTTAAAAAACGTTTAATGCCTATCTGCCTTATTTTTAAAAAATTAAACAGATTAATAAATTGCCGTAAATCTTTAATTTGATTTAATTTTTATTACTTAAATTACAAGCAATTTTAAAAAATTGTGCTGATCAAATTTCTTCAATTTTAAAATTTCTTTTGCAAATGGTGTTTTTCCAATTAATTCTTCGCTTTTTTTTAGCTTACTTATAATTTTAAATTAAATAAACACATGTCATAGATGGTAGTTACACATTTTAATCCACTTTTAATTAAATTAACAAATTTTTTTATCAAACATTTTTCATCTTTTCAAATGAGAGTTTTAACACAAATACAAACAAGTTACAGCTGCAAATAGTCCAAATGGACAGACACTTAACAAAAAGTAATAAAGTTTTTTTTTTTAATTTCAAAAAATTAAAACAACACACAAAATTTTTAATTACAATTACGTGTTTTTTTTAATGACTTCATTTAGTGCTGGTTACTAAGTTTTTTTTTTATCTATAAGATACTTGAGTTACAGATACATTTGCCCTTTGAGCTTTAGAGTTTTGTTTTATGAAGCAATTAAATTCACTTACTTACGACTTATTAAAGGTACTTAAAATACACAATAACTGAATTATATTTAATGTTTGAAACAAAAATTACGTACTACTTATATGGAAAGAGTACAATTAAACAGACGGACAAACTAACACAACAACAACTGTTAAAATTTTTGTAAGAGTCAGTGGCAATAAAACAAGGTTAATTACTTTAAAACTCGAAAATAGACATTTTTTAATGCTCTGCTAAAAGTGTTGAAAATTGTTAAACAAGACATAAAAATTTAGTAATTTGTATTAGATAAACAGCACAACAATGTTGTGTTTTGTATCTGTTTTTACCTGACATTAAGTTCAATTTGGTTTAGCAAAACAGAACAAACCTGACCTTGATCTATATATGTACTGTGTATTAAATCGACATGCAAAAATTTTTATTTTTTCTTAGTACAAAGACCAAACAAGATGATGATAATAATGATGCAATTTTTAAGGCCACACATTTCCTTTCCTTTCAAAAGATACACTTTCTCTTAGTTCCTCCTCTTTGGATTGTCTTCGTTAAGTAAGTTGGTGTGTTAGTGTGTTAATAATATTAAAACAAATAATATTAGATAAAATGGAGAATGCCTGCTGGGCAGGCGCAGTTGTAATATTAGAATTTTACTGTCTGTTCAAAAGAATCCGAACAGCAGCAGGTTCAGCAGGTTTCTCTTTATTAGAGCAACAAAAACGAATTCATAAAATGCAAATACAGCTGTTCTATTTAGTCTTAATATGCATTTTTTTTTTTTTGAGAAGTCGTACAACAGGGCAGTGAGCAATACAATGGGGCTTAAGATATGAATATTATGCAATTTTATCCAGCCTGCAGGCGAAACTATAGCTTAGTAAATTATTATAAAAATTTAGAGTTTTATTTTAAAGAAAATGGCAACAAATTTAATTGTAAAATAATATTGAATACATATTTGTGAGGAAAGATAGAATGATTGTTTTGGAGTTAGTAGAATTGGAACAAGTAAGAAAGAATAGTCGGTCAAGCCCGAGCATATGACACCATACCGCAATGAATTTAGAGACAAATCTTTGAAATTGTACCTTATTTGGGACCCTCGGGCAATATTTGACCCGCCAGAGCAAAATTTTGCTTTAAGCTTAAGATTCATTTAAAAGTTCTTTGTGCCAAATATTATTTAGATATCTTAATCAAAGGCCCGTTTTCACAACTTACTAATAGCCAAAGGTAGGATTTTATCGATTTATCGGTGCGGTTAATAGGCTGGCTGCGTCATTGGGCAGAACTTCTTCGAAAAAGAGGTCGTCCAAGCAATTAACGTGAATAATGTTCGCTATCGTGAGATGATAACAGAATTCTTGTTTCCAGAAATTTATGATATAGCCCTGGACGATATGTGGTTCCAACAGGATGGTACCACACAGCCAACGAAACAATGGCTCTTTTGAGCGAGAAATTCAATGATCGTGTTATCTCACGTAGTGGCGCTGTTAATTGGCCGCCACAATCATGTGATTTGACACGTTTGGACTTCTTTCTTTGGGGATATTTAAAAGAAAAATGACAAAAAGTCAAGAACAATTCAAGAGCTAGGATGAGATAATTCGGCACATTAACGACATTGATGCTCAATTGTGTCTCAGAGTCATTAAAAATTTGAAACATCGAGTAGAGGTATGCCACTGAAGTCGTGCAATTGGCCGATATTTCGTTTCACACATAATTGTCATAGATCCTTCTATTATAGAAAAAATATCAGGATAATTCCCTGGAAATTTTTTGTTGTACTTCCAATTAACATTGTGCGTTTTGGTTGGACCAGTCTTTACCTCCAAAATTGCGACCTGTTCTTTGAGCACAAGTTTTACAATAACAGCCAGCCGGACGGACTCTGCACTATTGCTTCTGGAATTAAATACGAGCTGTTTCTAACCATCACACACAATCAAAATGACAATCAAAAATTGTCTAACCCTTGTATACATAAACGATTATTAAATTTAATAAACGTTTATTAATTAAAAATTTCAAAGAAAATTTGTTTTATAAACCTTTATTAAATTTAAAACATTTATATGAATACATGCATAAGTGTTCAAACAGAACTGCACCGACACAACATTTTTCATAAAATTTGAGATAAAAATTTGTCGTAGAAGCCGTCGTGAAATAAAATCTATTTTATTTTGAGTACGTTTTTTCTAGCGCTCTCACTTATAGAAAGATATTCTCCTAACAATGCTGCCATAATTTCATAAAAAAACAAAGGAAAATAAAAATTCAAACAATAAAATAAGAGAGAATTTGAACTTTCTACCAACGTTTTATTTATGGCTTAAGTATTTTTGCCTGAAGTTGAAGACTCTGTTTCAACAATTAAAATTCATAAAAATATATATACGAACATGAACTGCTATTTATCAAACATCGATTTAGCTCTTTAGAAATCCTGTTTCAGTGTTTAAAAAATGGTTGAAAAGCGTAAACTATTATTTTTATATTTGTATTAGGAACTGTTGTCAACTCCATAAACGAAAGTAATCAAGAAGTTATTCAAAAGCATGTTATAAGGACTAAAAACTTTTGTAAAAAAGTACAAATTTGTCATTTGAAAAATCGTCAAATTTAGGGTATAAATCGTCAAATCGACAATGGGTAGTTTTTGGAGCCCAAAATCGTCAAAATGGCTATAAATCGTCCAATCTGGCAATCGCAGTTGTACGTAAGAAAACACATGTGTCCTAAAACGAATTTATTTTTCTTTTAAATACCTAGTTTCTCTTGCCTACTATTTGTTAATCATAAATTGTAAATATCTATTATCCTTAGAATATGAATATAAGGCACAAAGCATAAAATATGAAATTCAAATTAATTTTGAAGCAAAAATATTAGAAGACGTGTTCTGTTTTAAATCTGTGTCACACATGTCAAACGTATGCACTTGTTAAAAACCAACAAATACAAAGACATTTAGACAACTTTTATCTTTTGTTTTCTTAATATTTGTCAGACAACTTCCCTAAAACAAAAGAAAAACTTTTTTTATTTTTATTATAATTCCTTTATTTGGAATTAATAACAAAAAAAATAAACTAAAAAAATGATAAACTTTTTGTGTTGATATAAAAAATCATCTCCCTAAAATCTAAAAAAAAATGCAAGAATCAAAAAAACTGAAGAAAATTTCTTGAAATTCAAAACAAAAAAGTAAGCTAAAGTTAACCTAAAGAAATGTTGAAAATAAATACAGCAAAAAAAAAAAAGAACTGGAAAATATAAACCAAAAGAAGATGATGATGTATTTTTAAAAGTAAATTCTAAAGATACTTATGTATGTACACATTTATTTGTAAATATATATTTCTTTATCCCAAAAATACCCTTAAAAAATAAAAGTTTCTTTTCGCAGTCAAGTTCAGTTTCACAATTTGTTTGGCGCGCGCATTAATTTCATTTATTTTATACTTTTTTATCGTCATCACTAGAGTTTTTTTACTTTTGCTTTTGTTGTTACAAAGTCTTAACAAAACAACAAAAATTTTGTGTGATTAAAGTACAATAACAAAAAAGTACCTCCCAATATTCAGAGAATAAATAAAAGAAGTTAAAAAATCTGAGTGGATTTAATTCTAAAATTTGGAATTTTTGTATTTTGTTTATATTGGTGGGGTACAGAAGTGGAAAATATATTTTTAAATTTGTTTACTATTTTTGAAATGAAGACTTCAAAAAGCTTGTCATTTGTCCATAATTCCATATATATAATCAGTTTGAATTAAAAATTTAATCAAGTGAATTAACCGTTTAATCAAGTGAATTAAACGTTTAATTAATACTATTTACTGGTTTAATTGATACTATTAATTCGTTTACTGGTGCAAATTTAATTAATTTTTTAATTAATATAAGTTTGTGATATTTAATTTAATTTAATTGAAATCAATTTTTATTTTTTTCTGTGTGATCATATTGACTATATTGACCGCAATCATGTTTTGTTTGTATTTGTCTACAACAATCATACTATGCTTAAACATAATGGCAATTTAACAATCGCATGAAAAAAATCAAAATTGATTTCAATTAAAAAATTGTGATATTAATTTAAAATCTTATTAAATTTGCAACAATAAACCAATTAAGAGTATCAATTAAATGTTTAATTCACTTGATTACTTTTTAAATAAAACTTATTTTAATTGTGAATAATGCTTTAAGGCCCAACCATAATATGCATAGCCTTGCTTAACCTACTGTCAAAAATTAACCAAAAAGTCTCTCAAATGCATGGTGAAATAAACAGGTGGCAGCACTACGGTAGATGACGATTTTTTGCTCTTGCATTGTTTGTCTAGGTTTATGTCAAAGTTTTGTTTATGTTTACAAAAAGTCCACGTTTTGTGCTGTGATTTTTGTTTTTTATTAAAGTTTTTGATAATTTTGATAAGATATTTACCATAATTAAATAAAAATTGGCTAAAAATTTATTTATTTCATCACGTTCAGCGGCACGCTTTGATTTTTGTTTAATGTATTTTTTGACGAAAACGGTTATGTAATTTCCATTTTTGTTGTAATGTTGTATTTGTTGCCGTAACGATGCCACCTGCTTATTCCACCATGCTCAAATGTATTTAAAAAAACAAAAACAAACTGAAAAAACATTTGATACCGTACGGAATGTACGCTCAGTTTAGCACTTTGCTTAAGCAAATGACAGTTTCTTAAAACTAAACAAAATGTTTCCTTAAGTTCAATATGGTTTGCCTCGTATAATTTACATGTACTCGCACATTTGCTTAAGCCAACTTAAGCACATTACGGTTGGGGCTTTAATTGGTGAAACATTTACAGAATTTTACTGTTTATAAAGGCAGCAAACGTATGAATTGTTGCGACACTCGAAAAATGATCGCGGGAATTCATATCATCAACACGGAAGTCAGTCTACACAATTATCTTCAAAGTTCAGAAAGGAGATTGCGTAGACTGCGTAGATGTAGGAATGCTACACGAACAGAAAAACGCGTACTTAATTTAAGCTTTTTTCTTAGTTTTAGTACGAGTCGTACTTAAAAATGTAAGTACGAAAAACACTTAAAAGTGCTTTACAAAATCCAAAAGAAAAATTAACCACAATACTAATTATTAATCCAAAAATTCTTAAATCAAGTAACAAAAACTTGAACCAAGTACAAATTTCTTAAATTAAGTAAAAAAAAATACTTATTTTGAGCTGACATTTTTTGTTGGTCGTGCCACTGCGAGAGTAAAATTACAAAATGACCATATTGTTCTCAGAGAACTTATAGGTCTCATCTTTATACGTGACGAGGTTTGTTGTAGAAACAACAACACCACTTCAAAAGTAGGTAAAAACGAGTTACTTGCTTGCTATAAGAACAACAACAATACTACAAGAAGCAAAAAATATTTTATTTTCATGTATAACAAAATAAAATAACTTATAAAACGAAGGCAAAATTCCCGATTTTTGTTTCTTTAAACTATTTAGTTAAATACATCAAATTTTGAAAGTAGAATGATGAATAAACCATATTGGGCCATTTTGCTGGTGTCTTATGATTAAGGCATTTTCTGTAAGCAAAGGAGAATACAACAATTAAAACCTTTGTAACGGAAAAATAAATATAAATATTCTCTCCGCCTCTGGTACCCTGTTGGGGTAAGTGTTGAACCATCAAGCACAGTTTGAGATACATTTTATTTCATTTTCACTCAAATGAAATTTTCGAATTGTCTGCATATAAGAATATGCGTACATACCGTCCTGTGGACACCGCATTGGCTTGATTTAAATACAGTTTTTGACTATATCTGTGGCCCGCATTTAACGAGAAACGTTGGTTAAAACTACTGAACTAAACAGAAAGGATATTTTAAAACTAATATGAAAGTTAAGCGAGCGTTGAGCCATAGGAAAACATGACAGATGACTGGGTACGTGATGGGACAGATGACTGTTTAACAGAAACTGTCGCAGCTGCAACGGACCAGCACTTCAC
Source organism: Pollenia griseotomentosa (assembly GCA_963931875.1). Taxonomy (NCBI): domain Eukaryota; kingdom Metazoa; phylum Arthropoda; class Insecta; order Diptera; family Polleniidae; genus Pollenia; species Pollenia griseotomentosa. Next base: position 142,081,316 of record OZ007560.1, on the reverse strand, counting down.
TTGTCTCGACAGATATTTCGAGGTTGACCTATTGAAAATATCGGTGATCAGCCAGGGTAAACTGATTAGATTCCCTAATCAAAACGTATCCATCACAATTGCATCAAACAAATTGCAAATTTGCGACCTGGTACACAACCAGCCATGGATGGACATCGTAAGATGGACTCAGGAACTTATTCTGAGTCGTTCGTACACCAGCACAAACTCAATTATTGTTGTGTGAGTAAAATAAATAGTAAAATATAGATTTAAACACAAAATGATTTCTGGTTACGGTCCATGTAGGTCATGCGATAAATAAATGATCGGAGAGTATTTATCGCTTTTCGCATTATCGTAACTTTTAAACTGAAGTCTTTATAACTTCAAATCATAAGTCTTTAAACTTGAACTCATTGTTGGCACTACCTGAATTTTAAAAGGTTTCTAAGCGTTTTTAACATATTGGTACAAAAAAAAAACAAATAAAAATTCTGCAGTTCATAAAACTAACAAGTAACGAATTAAAATAATTGTTTTAATTTTAACTAGGATTAAAAACGTCACCAGCTTCTTTGAGCAAAAGCGCTAGAATAATCCTTAACTGTTTTAATTTTAGCGTTAGTTCTAAACCAAATTTTTCAAACCGTTGGAATATTTAAGGTATTTACAACAATAAAATTGTTGTTTAATCGATAAACCAACCAATTCATTCATTTTGTTTTCCAAAACTCTTTCTGTTTTTTTTTTATTCCTTTACAACTTCTATAAAAACTAAGTAATACACCAATTCCTGTTATTTTTTCGAATATGGTTTGTTGTTTTCAACTGACAACAAATATCTCTAGGGAACTAACAAAAAAATCATTAGAATTTTTGTGAAGGGAGTTAACGGAATACCAGCTAAATAAAAAAAAAAAAAAAAACTCAAATTAGAAACCTGATAAAACCTTGACTACTTTTAGGGTAATTTTTTGTTTATTTATCAGGAGTTTTTTCTTTCAAACCAACAGATATCCAAATAGAAAAGTTACAAAAAAACTTAAAAAACAAGTAACAAACGTAAAATTTCAAATAGTTACTCACCCATGTGAGAGTTCACACTTGCACTTAAAGTGCAGACAGGGGCTCCCCTTTAAAATTGACGATTTGTTTTAAACTTAAAGGTAATTAAAATAATAAAAATGTTGGAACATATTGCTAACCCTATTTTAAAAAAAAATTAGTTTTTTAAATATTTTTTTTTTTTTCATTTTATCTACGAAAAAAAACGGCCATTGTAACTTTACACTCCGTTGTAGTTTTACATGCTTTGTATGATGTAAGGGAAGGATTCTTAAATGAGAAACTATTACATGTCCTACAACAACAACATTTACCCTATGAGACAGCCATCAGAACCTTTTCCTTTTAACTTTCATTACATTCAAATATTCAACGAAACAGCAGAAAACATCCCCGACATATGTCGTTACTCGATTCATTTGTTGTTGTTGTTTTTATTCTATCGACATTTGCACACTCTTACTTACTCATTCTAATACGATTAATCGCATTATATGAATATCAAATGCTGAAAAAAACCACAACAACAACAACAATAGTATCAAATTGTTGGAAAATAACAAACTAAATTGTTGGTTTCTATTGAAAACTAAAAGTATATGCATATCAACAGAACTTTAAAATAATTGTATCTTAAACGCTTTTATTTATAATCAAATCAAAATTAAAAATTGTCTCTCATCACCAAATTTATATAATGAAGCAAACAATTTCTTGATTTTGACCTATTACCAAAATGATTACTAAAAATTTTAAAAATTTAAAATTTTAAATATGCTAGTGATCGCCTAATGGTCAAAATTCGACCTTCAGGTTTTATGTACATATGAAGAAATATAGTACATCTAAGTATATATGAATTTACATGTTTCGGGCATTTATTTTGCCGTCTAATAGTGTTTTCACACTTAAGGTTTTAACACAAATTTTGGTTTTAACGATAAAACCAATCATTAAAACCTGGTTTTACCATACAAAATAACTTTGTTAAAACCATTTTAAACCTTTTTTGATTTGGTTTTAAGTAGATTTTATGAAACACAACCATGTTTTAGTTGTACTAAATGCAGTGCTACCAAGTTAAAAAGATTGAAAACAGCTGATTGTGTTTAGTCCCAGCAAGCATTTTATATCACAACCGAATCTGTTAGGAATCAGCTTCACATAACCGCATTTTTTGATCATGAATTTTAACCTTGTTGTGAGAATATGCTACACTATCGATTTATCACCTCAAAGAATTATTCGAAATGCAATTTTCTGATTCATTTTTGAGCATTTTAATGGTAGTTTTTATAATCATTAGTTAGAATTTTTCGTCCCAGTTCTTAATCGTAAATTTATACTCATGTAGCTATTAATTATATTTTAAATAATTTTTTAATTTTTTTTCTCTGATAAAAGTGCCCATTGGTTATATAAAAATATTTTATTTTAAACCCAACAAAAGATATCGGGTTCTTGTAAATAAAATAAGAAACCATTCGCACTTACATTTATTTTCATTAATTGACAGTAATGATTGTGCTTTTTTAACGAAAATTTATATTTTTATCTCTTAATTTGACAAGACGAATGATTTTTGTTCACAAAACATTAAAAAATATTAAGAAATCATTATTTTAATATATTGACGATGTCATATTAAAAATTATGCACACGGTTAGTTTGGGCTTTTAGCGTTAATCGTTTGTAGATTTGGTTGTTTGTTTTTTGTTTATAAAATCGCAAATTTTTGTGGGAAGATTCCAAAATTTCCAAATTTTGCGTACATTTGTGTTGATGCAATGAATCAGAATCAATGATAAACACGATTTTTAATTTTTGTGTAAGTAAGTAACGATATATGAACTCTTTCAATCGCTCAAGTGATAAATCAGTTTTTAATCATCAAATGGGATCTAAGAAGACTCATTCAGGTAATATTAAAAAAAAATTATTACCCAAATGCTAGCTGGGATGGCGCTCAATAAAAATAAATAAATTTAAAAAAATAAAAAAAACGTCAAACCGATGAAATATTCTAAAATTTATTTTTTATATAAATTTTTTTTATTCCCAAGCATTCACTTCATTCTTTTCATTCATTCAAACTGTGAGTTAAAACCTGATTTAATAAAACTTGTAATGTGAACGCAAAATCAGCTGTAAATAGTTTAAATGTTAAAACCAGGTTTTAACTTTAGGTGTGAAAACACTATAAGTAGATCGATTTGGCGAGGGACCAAGCTCCGGTTCATATTTTATCATCTAATATGTTTTTATTCACTCGGGACCCTGCACCTATAATATTATGTTTCTTAGTTCAATATTATAGAAAATTTAAAAATTATCATATGCAGCACGGAAAAGTAAAAGAAAGAAATTTTATTTCCCGTATTTATATAGTAGAAATATTCGAAAGCCGGATTTTGAAAAATGTCGAATAATCGGCCACTTTTTTTCTTTTGTTATTTGATGATTAAAAAAACGGATTTTGTATTTATGTGTTCTGCATATTTGTTAGTAGCAAATTTGAACGCTGATAACTCTGAAAATATTGAATATGGAAAATATATTGTGCACTTCTGTAAGTAAATACCTCTCAAATGGTGTATATTTTGTTCAAATCGGTTGATATACAGAGGAGGAAAGTGTTCTTAACTGTTTTTCCAATATATGATATTTATAATTTTAATTAAAAAAATGATCAAAAACTTTGCCGTTTCGAACAATGTGTTAATTGATTTAATTAAATATTGTTCAGCTGTTGAAATTTCACCACAACAATTCTACAAATTTAAAAATAAAATAATATAATTTTAAACGAAAAAATCAGTGAATTTGTTTTGTTTTTTTTTTTAATTAATAATTTATTTCAAATTAACAAAAATGTTAATTAAATAAAAATTATATTTTTAATTTTCTTTCAACAAAAAAAATAATTGGTTATTAATTAAATTGAAATACTTTTTAAACAACTTTATTAATTTATAAAAAACTACTGATAATTTTGTATGTAAAGAGATGATTCTTGCTAACTGACACAACTTTAAATGCGTCTCACAGTTTCGTCCTATAGCCTGCACAGAGTATCTCACAGGAGCATAATCCTTTGTCGCTCAAAAAGTTTTACATTAATTTGCGAATTCACTGAAAGTACCTGATTTCATTTAATCAAATTCTAAATTATAAATAATGAAAATACTTGCAAATGATTAGATTTTTTTAGCATTTTGATAATGTGGGTATTCCTGATTTGTCAGTCTTTCAGAGTTGGATGTGTGAGAGTTGATTGTGTATCATTAACCCGTTGAATATCCCATGAATTCTTGAAATTTTTAAAATTCTGCATTAAAATATGTTTTAATATTAAAATTATTTGTGGTTTGAAGGCAAATTATCTTTGGTTTATACTTTGAGAGAATTAAACTGCTATAAATTATATTGAATTCATTCCTTTTAGAAATGTTATACAATTCTCATATATTACTACCCAACAAACACAAGTGCAAGAGTTTGAAAATTTATGTTTTTAAACACTACCCCAGCGGTACATATTAAAAGGACCGCAGGTGGCAGGCCATTTTGAAGGCCTCCATACTCCTTTCTAAAAGATTCGCTTCGTAAGATATCCTGCCTTCGGAATTAAGTATTCTAGAAGATATAAATTTCTTTTTGATAAATATTCAGTACACATTTGCTATTCCATTATTTAAGAAGGAAGAAAGGAAGTTGCACGCAGAGAAAAAACATGTTTAAATATGGTCACCTCCAACAAAACTATTTTTAAAGAAAATTTTAAGCATATTATGTTTAATTTAACCATATTATTGTCACTGACAACCATATTATGGTTAAATTAGTCCTCCATCAAGAAGCCACAACCATATTATGGTTGCCTCTAAACATGTTATGGTTAAAAATGACAATAATGTGTTTAAAAATTAACAATAGTATGTTCCTCTTTTTAAAGAGCCACATGCTATGGTTGAAAACCAACCATGCTATTATAAGTGTTAAACATATATTAGTTATTTTTGACCATTACATGTTCGGAGGCAACTTTATTATGGTTGTGGCTTCTTGACGGAGGACTAATTTAACCATAATATGGTTGTCAGTGATAATAATATGGTTTAATTAAACATAATATGTTTAAAGTTCTCTTTAAAAATAGTTTTGTTGGAGGTGACCATATTTAAACATGTTTTTTCTCTGGGTGTGTTGAGTTTTATTTGTTTTTTTAGTGACCTTTCTTACTCTCTTCTTTAAGAAGGGAACGAAGTTGTTATTAAAGAGAGTGGGGAAGGGCTTGCTCCCAATGAAAACCTGTATAAAAAATAAATAAGTATGGAATGCGGTGAGCAAGGTTTGTGTTTGCTAAACAAGGACTTCTATTAGGCCTCTCTACGTATTCTTGTTACCGCTGGGACACAATTAGTGGTTACTAAGCTTGTCATTCCGTGTGAAATTTGCTTAATATTTATCTAAAAGCCCTTAAAGATTGTGTAATTCTAAGTCGAATTAGCCACATCCGTGTTATTTAATTTTGCACTTATAGGACTGGAAATTTCGTTATGATCTAGCCATAATTTCAAATAGGCCTCATATTAAGCCCACTCTGGGAAAACTCTTTAGTACACCTTAAAGTGTAACGAATAATGCTTTTGAAGTAAAATGTGGTATTTCATAGTTTTATAAGTCTAGAAATCAAATTAAATTTTAGGAGGATTGTTCTTTAACTTACCATAGGTCAAATAAAAATCCCACTCCTTAAATATTCCAACTCTCGATGGAGGGTATCAAAGATTCTGCACAGCCGAATATATCATTTTTGTTGTTCTTACCCAAAATAACTGGTTCACTCAAAATATTATGTATTTTTTAAACAACTTAAAATTTTTTTAAAAAAACGGATCATTTACATTTCATTTAAAACAAATGATTTGTACATTAATGTTTAAATTTTTTTTTTATTTAACTGCATATTGCTTAAAATGAAATAGTTTTTACTTTAAAAAAATATATGTATTTTAACCGACAAAAATCAAATTACATACCATAATAAATACTATATATAAAACAACTATATTTTTATTCAATTTTAACAGTATGAAAAACGAATTTAATAACACACAATCAGTTACTGTAATAATTTTATGAGTGTACGCAAACAACTTAATATGATCTTAGAGTGATAACACTAGGTCACAAATAACAAACTTTTGTCTGTTATTTGTTTCTAGCATACTTTTTCTCATGGATTTGGACCTACTGAACACGAAAATGAATTTTAAAAATTTTTCTGTCGATTGGTTTGCGAGATACAAATTTTTTAATTTTTTTTTTTTAATTTTTGGAGGTACACTTACTATTTTGAGCATATCTTTAGTCTTCTTTGACCTATTTTATCCTACTACTACTCAAATTAAAGACAATTGAGCCGTCTACAACTTATTTTCAGAAAATTTTCAAATCGGGTTAGTAGTTTTGATGTTGGCGGCTTAAAAAGGTTAAAAAACTGGGTTTTTTTAGTAAAAATGTGGCTGAAAAATTCATATAAAAATTCATATAAAATATAAAACGCGATGTTAACAGCGATTTTAATTTTTTTACGTATAGCTGACACTTTTCCAAAGAAAATAAGCCCTTACTTAACAAAATCTGATGACAAATGGCCGACTTATTATTTTTTTGGTAAACGACCGAAATTCCTCTATTTCACGATTTTTTGATTTTCATTATTTGCACAGCTTACCTACCCAACGCAAACGAATAAATACATTTGAACTTAATTTAAAATAAACAAATTAGTCTTCGTATATTATTTTTTAATTTATTTACAGCACTACATGCTCAATGTATCGCACAATTAGCTAAACTAACGAAATTAAACTAACTAATTAAATTAAGCAAATCAACGCACAAAAAAAATTAGTAAAAACAAAGATATAAGTGTACATTTTATGCCATGTGGAAAAACTGCTGACTTCTTCTTTGTTTTTTGTATTCGCTGCAATCGGTCTCACGTATTAGGGTCCAAATATAGTCACCCATCATAGCCGTGTCATACATGCCCTGATAGCGTCGTTCCATAGCCTTCAATTCCTGATGAAAGCGCTCGCCGTGTTCGTCGCTCACGTCTCCTAAATTCTCAGGGAAAAAATCCAAATGAGAATGCAGAAAGTGTATTTTAAGTGACATGTGCACTCCCATGGCTTCATAGTTCTTTCGGAATTTCGGTCGTTTACCAAAAAAATAATAAGTCGGCCATTTGTCATCAGATTTTGTTAAGTAAGGGCTTATTTTCTTTGGAAAAGTGTCAGCTATACGTAAAAAAATTAAAATCGCTGTTAACATCGCGTTTTATATTTTATATGAATTTTTATATGAATTTTTCAGCCACATTTTTACTAAAAAAACCCAGTTTTTTAACCTTTTTAAGCCGCCAACATCAAAACTACTAACCCGATTTGAAAATTTTCTGAAAATAAGTTGTAGACGGCTCAATTGTCTTTAATTTGAGTAGTAGTAGGATAAAATAGGTCAAAGAAGACTAAAGATATGCTCAAAATAGTAAGTGTACCTCCAAAAATTAAAAAAAAAAAATTAAAAAATTTGTATCTCGCAAACCAATCGACAGAAAAATTTTTAAAATTCATTTTCGTGTTCAGTAGGTCCAAATCCATGAGAAAAAGTATGCTAGAACCAAATAACAAAATGGCTGTTGCCTAGTGTAATCTATTTCAGTCATTATTCAATCTATTTAACTTAGATTTGTAATGTTACAATTGTCTCGTTTTGTCACTCATTTTAAGAAATTCGATCAGCCGAACACTTGAGAATGCCTTATCTTACCAAAACCACATTCTGAGCGACATCTACATTGGTAATAGGTGAAATATATACATATATTTATTCCTATAGTTTCAAGTTGAAACAAAGGCCCGTAACGAAATCCTTCCATCCGAATCTGTCCTGTGCCATTAGTTTTATTTCAGATTCTAGTAGCCGTCAGTTGCCATCTTCTATTTATCATCATGAGGTCTGCTTAAAATATGGCCAACCCAGTTCTATTTCCTTTTTGCAATTTCTATGCGGATTGGTGTTTCGCCTGTTCTTTGCCATAGGTCTCTTTTGCACTTGTATGTATTTGTGGTGACTTTCATGTTCTTTGTAATACATCAAATGACTGTTTCGCCGCTTTACGTGAGCCGCCTGTGAAGGATATTATGCCTCCAAAGTAGCAAAACTTTTGCACATCCTGGTGCTCTTTTCTGTTGACCCTAAGCTTAGAGAGATCGGTTGTGTTGACCTTTGTTCTGTCAATGTAAATATGAAGACCAACACTAAGCTAGTTCTAAATAATTTGTTTCGAAACTACATTTTCTTATGGATATTGGTAAAGTAATGGTTCGACTTCGTGCATATGTATGAGCAATATTTGATCCAGGTTACTTTTAAGTTAAAAAAGTTACGCGGCTACTAGTGTCTTAAACGGAATTGGGCTTTTTCATACCTTTCGCCTTTGCAAAAGAGTTTCATTAAATATCTTTATGGTTTAATATAAATTTGAATTTAAATTGAAAACGGGGAAAATTTATTTTTTCAATCAATAACGTTTAATGTTTACTGGGATATAATCATGTGTGCTTGTATGTTTTGGTATGTGTGAATTATTTTCCATTCAATTTGATTTCTTCGCTCTTTTCCTTGGTTTATTTTATATTCTATAGCATTTTGTTTGTTATCAATATTTGTTGTTGTCCTCATTTGTTGTTTCTCTTAAAAGTTTGTTTTTTACAGTTTTTGCTGATGTTTTACAAAAAACAACAAAGTACAAAGTAAAGGAAAACAAAGAAAAACTTTATTTTTCTAACCCCTAAAACAAAATGACAAAACAAGTTTTTCACACTTTTCCAAAGACGAGATTTTCTCAATAAAGTTTAATTGTATGTAAATAAAATGCGTTACGAAGAGTTGGGTTTTCCTCGAAAAACACTTAGGAGATTATTTTTAGTTGGATTTTTGTGACATGTTTTTGTAAAGAAGTTGTTTTTTAATTACATTTGAATGCGTTTGGTATTAATTTTTTCATTATGTCTTCGTAAAACCCACCCTCTTAAAAAAAATTCAATATTAATTTTTTTTAACAAAATTTTTATTGAATTACAAATATGCTTATATATATACTATGTATATATCGTCACATAAAATGCAAAAAGGCGTAACAAGAAAAAAAAAATCGAAATAGAGTTTTCGATTGATAATTTAAATGTTCTCAAGAAATTCTAGATCAATGCGATCAAAAATGGCGACTTTTTTAAAAAAATTAAACGCCAGTTACAACTTGTTGTTATTAATTTTGTAAAGTTTGTAATTGCAATTGATAACATACTTACTACACATAACTAGTCATTGTCCTTGATATTATGACAAAATTCAATAGGTGAAGTATGTCCATAACTGCCCATACGTCCAAAATAGAGACTACACTACAATAAATGAATGAGCGAAAAGTCACATTTTCTTAACACCAACGTGAAAAAGTGACTATTCGCTCATTAATTTCTTGTAGGGTAGTCACTGGTGTAGGGCATCGTATGACTAGGCTTGCCCATTCTCACTCTCTTACTTGTTTAATTTTTTTTAATTTGATTCTGTTTAGTGTCCTTGTAGAGCGAATCTCTAGAGATTTAATTTGGTCATACAAATTGTGTATTTTTAGGATTCTTACATGAATTTAATTGTAAATGTGTGAGCTAATTTAACGTGTGTGAGTGTGTGTGTATGTTAGTTAACACAAGGTTGACATTTTATTTAATCAGAGTAATATTTGCATTAAGACTATTAAGATTATGCTTTTAGTTTTGTAAATGTGTTTTGGTGTTTTATTTTTTCTCATTTAGTTTTTGGTTTTAATGGGCGTGTTTGCAATGATAATCAAGTAAATTTCAGTTAACTTCATTCACTTCACTTCATCATGTTGCCAACTAAACAAATTTTATGAAAGTTGACATAACCACACATGTACTACAAACCCCACCAATACTAATACCAGCGCCACCACCACCACTATTACCTTTAGCTAAGCCCAACAAACAAAGAGACATCCTGTTTTAATCCCTCTACAACTAAAAAACAAAATGTAACGCAATACAACCATTTAAAAGACTGAAACTGAAAAATCCTATTTAGCAATAGTAACATTTACGAGTATAAACAAAAACCACGACCATAACAGAACTACAAAACCCGGTAGTTAAGCATTAGAGTCTGAAACACAAACACATATGGCCAACACACACAAAAGTGTAGGGAGTGAAATAAGTAGTAAATGCCCCATGGAATTGCCCCATGGTTGCCTGTTTATTTGTTAGTTAGTGTTTGCATGGAGTTTTTTCTAGTTTTTTCTCCTGACTGAATTAACACTGACGTGTGCTATTTGTACAAGCTCTGGCCCAAAAAAAAAGTAAAAGCGAAAAAACCCAAAAGCTTTATGGCCAATTCAGGCAGGCTCGGGCAATGTTAGATTTGTGTGTTGTTCGTTACTGATGTATTTTTTCCAACATTTTAGCAAACAAGAGTAAATGTTGGTTTGAAATTTGTTTCTGTTGTTTTTGTTGGCTTATAGGAGTACATTACTTTTACATTACATTTTGTTTTGTGTTAATATTTGTAGGATCTTTCATTGTGGAGCAGCCAGTACATTGTTTTGTTGTTTATTTGTAAAATGTTTTTTAAGGTTTACCACAACAAAACATAATTATCAAATTAGTGTGCAACCAATGGAGGCTAATGAGTTTGTGGTTAACACATATATTTTAATAAAAACTCATAACACACAGCCATACGTATGAACACATAAACATTTTCAAAATATTCTTTATAAACGAGGTTTTCAGTTTAGTGTAAGAAACTCTTGAGAGTTCTATAGGCTGTTGTGTATAATTTTTCATATTTTTGAGCAGTTAATGTTGTAGAAAATTAAAGTTTTTTTGAATAAGATATCAAAGTTCTTTATGCAATTATTCTCTTTTTTTATTTCTAATAATGCTATACCAGCGCCATCTATCGGAACCCATTCTTACACTCAATTTTTTCCTTCTTCAAGAAATCTATTCATGAAATTAAGGCACGTTTAGAACCAGAACTTCTATGTGAGAAGAAATTATCGAAAATATTATTGAAGTTCCCAGTTGTGAACAGATTGAAAATTTCGAAAAAATTTTAAGCTGAAACAAAAAAAAGCGCATGGTAGCGTAATTTGAGAATCGTTGTTAAAGACATGAATGATCTCCCTGCGGAAAATTTGTGTAAATTATTCTTAAAGCACTTATCCCGTTACCTTTAAACACAATAATAAATTAAAAAGGAGCGAATTGTGGTAGGTGAAAACAAGCCATATCATTTCACTGGTGATAATATATTTAAAGTGTAATTGCTGCACAGAAAAGGTAATTGACACAAAAGTAGATGTTACTGGAATTTTGGCGGGCAGAGGCTTTTGCTATTATGTACTTTAAATGAAGGGGATCTATTATATTAACATGGTTCACTTGGGACAATATCTGCGACAGACATTATCTAAATCGGAATTGAATGTGTCCATTTAGGTTATTTCAATGACCTGTTACAAATTCTCAAAAAGCTGACAAATTACCCCCTCATAGGGCATTGCCATGTTAAAGTGATAAGTGCCCTTCATATAAAGTGTCAGAACTTGAACTGGTCCCTACCACTTAAGAGCTGCCACGTGACATGTTTGGTGTATGTTTCCATTCCCCTAGGCCTAGTTTTTAACAATATTTAGAAAAGCAGATATTAAAAAACTCTAGCGACGATTTTTGGGCGATGACGTGCCTTTTGATAAACATTTATAAGCAAATGCTGGAAGAAATCAACTTAAATTTTCTGAAAAAAAACTCTCTTGATTTCTACCACAACTTGTACTCTAAAATTGTTTGTGAAGCGATGAGTAGATTTGAACAACGAATAACAATTGCATTTTAATCTTTGATTGAAAACCAAAGCAATGCAAGCGATACACATTTGTTATACCTTCCACCACCACTTGTGGTGAATAAGGGAATACTAAGTTTGTCATTCCTTGTGATACTTTTTTGATTTTCATCAAAGACCCAAAAAATTATATATTGTAATTCTAAGTCGGTTTAGCCATGTCTTTCTGTATGTCTGTTGAAAACACGCTCACTTTCGAAAGACTTAAGCCGTACAAACAAAGATATTGTGGCAAAATTTGGTCCAATTCAGCTTTATATGTATAGATAAAACACCATGTAATTCTGTGATAATGGGTCCATAATTTATCATATAAAGCGGCCTTCAGAGAAGCAATTAAAAAAGCGTTAATTTCTAAAAAAAAAGATTCTATTGAAATTCAGTTTAATTTATTATTTTTAATACTAGAAATCACTCAAGCAAATTGTGATCCCTAATTTACGATCTGTCCAATATAAAATCCCTCCTGAAAATCTCTTTGCTACGCTTCAGAATATTTCTAAAACCAATCAAGATATTTTATTTAAATTAGGCAATGAATTGTGATAGTGTAAGATCAGTACTGAAATTCTGTAACTTTTTAACGACAAAAAATTGTCGTTAAGTAGTCTAAATTCGTAAGCTAACGATAATTGTCGTTAAGAGCTATTCTGTAATGAAATTTTAACAATTTTTATCGGCAAGCAATGTCGGTAGCTAACGACACAAAAAAAGTTCTTGTTAAATAATAACGACAATAAATAAATAAATAGTCGATCAAGCCCGACCCTACATTACATTATTTAAGCGATCATGTTTCCGCCAAAAAGATTGTGTTGTGAGGATAAGATTCACATAAGAGTTTTTTGTGCCAAATATTATCTAAATATCTACTACTATAACTATGATTACTACTATAGATAACATAGAAGCTATTATAAAGGTAACTTTTATTAGTGTATTCGTATGTGGTCAAAATGGACCGAAGAAGTTTGCATGTGGGCTATGAAAAATAAATAACCGCTTCTCCGATTTCTAAAAGGCTTCGACCTTGTGACAAAAAACACAGATGTGCCAAATTTGATAAAATTATTTCCATAATCGCTTCCCGTACTTTGCGCACAAGGTTATCTTGGACATACAACCATCCAGCCTGATATAAGGACGGAACTCGTTAGGTGGATTCTGAGTCAATCGGTATACTTCACATACAGTAGTGTGGGTATAAAAAGTAAGAGCAAAATCTTGAGCTAGAGTGGCTCAGGCACCTCGAACTTTTTCCCTATGTATAAAAAGATTTGAAACCAACATATTTGTTTAGAAATTTAATCAATATTTACACGTTTTCATTCATGTTTTGTTAAAATTAATTTTTTACAAGCAAATTTATTTTATATTTTTTATTAATTTAAAAAATTTTAACTTTGACTTTCTTATATGTATTTTTACTGATATTTGTCGTTAGTATTTCTAAACAAAAACATTAGTTTATTTTAAATACAGAATAACAAATTCGTTAAAGTAACCGAGATTTTTCGTTAAATAACGATATCGGTAGTTAAATACAAAAAGTTACAAAATTGAGGTACAGATTTTAAAAAGATTTCATTTTTAAGACTTTTCAAAGTGTTTTAAAAACTATAATTTATAAAAAATGTCAAATTATATTTTATTAAAAATGTAAATTTTACCCAACACTGGACGAGAAACTAAAGATAAGTTGTATTAAGTTGTATTACACTATTATACTTTTTATTAATACATGTCAAAAACTGAAGTAATATGACAAAGTGTGATAGTGTGAATGCAATGTGTCACGAAAATGACAAGCATTATGAAAAAAGTTTGTCATCCCATACGACTTCATCGTTTTTTGAAAAATTTCTAAGCAATAATACTTTTCATTGGATCAGGGTTGCATTTTATTTCATGTGTGAGTGTTTATACCTTGTGTGATGGTGTGAACACAAACTGTCATGTTAAATTAGATTTTTTGACAGTCGCAACAAAACTCATTAGATTTCTATCTCACAAAGAATTATGGAATACATAAGACTTGTGAGATAGTGTAATCTAGCCTTTAGCACTTACTTCCACGATTTCTGTTTATTGGTTTCTCTTGTTGCCAATAATACACCCCACCATATGTTATGAAGCATGTAATTTTCTTTAAGTGTAACTGAGGGATAAAAGTAGCGGTAGCATCTAAGAACAAAACTTTTGTTGCTTTTCTTATTGGATTATTTGTTGTTGTTTGTGTTGGATATCTATGTGAGTGTGTTTTTTACAACTTTATTTGTTCTTTTTGTTGTTCATGGCCTGTCACAGAAATGTCAGCCTTCAGTAAGACAAGCATAAGCAAATCTTCTAGACTTGAGATATAGTTACTTACACATACTAAGAATCGTACACCAATACACACACAGCCAAACAAATGCTACAGTATTTCCAATGAGAATGTTTTTTTTTTAACCAATGTGCGTTAGTGGCCGGGTGTTCTAAGGTGCTGCGTAAGACACACTTTATACTGGTTCTAAGTTCATACATACCTATATATGTATATTTTTCTGTTCTTATCGCACTAAACCAAATTATATGTATATAAGATACGCCAAAGGCGAATTTATTTAGCACTCTTACTCGTCTTGAAATCGTTTAATATTTTAAAATAATTTTTGGTAAATTTTTTAAAATTTCTGTTGATATAAGCAAAATTTCTAGCAAAAAAAAATTTTTTAAATCATACAAATATAATTTATTTTAATGTTAAAAATAGAGAAAACTAGGCCGAGTTTTTGAGATGTAGATTCAGTTTAAACTTAGTTGAATGTAGTCGGAAACTTGGATTTTTTCGTCTAAATGTGTGACCAACATATTAAGAAAAACTAAGCTGTTGCGTGAACATGTTTTATGCAATCTTGGTTAAGCCCTTATGACACTACATTTTTATTCATTAATTGATATAGAATTGATAGAAAGAAAAAGTAAATGTTCGAAAGAGCAAACTATAAAAAATGTAAACAAAGTTTTTTAGTTTTTTTTTCTCTTGTTATGGTTTTGTTTCAGGGATTGCGTTGAGAATTTTTTAAATTGTACCAACAACCTGTGAAAATTTTACTTGTTTACCCTAATTGTACTAAAAGATTTTTGTAGTTGAAATTAATTTTATTTATGTTCATAAAAAACACCACAAAAAAGTATTATAAATCTTAGTTTAAAAAGTATCAACAAAAAAGTACAATTGAAACAACTTAGCCATCCCTGTTTTGTTTATTTTATTAAATGTTGCCTACTTTTTGTTTATGAGAAACCTAAAAGCAAAAAGCGGTAAATCGCTGAATTTGCCCATAAACCGCTGATTCAGCAACACTTTTAATATTTCAAGCTGGAAATGTCAATTTTAAATTAAACAATTTTACATTTTTTTTTTTTTGACATAACTTCATTTTTTATCGATAACGTTGGTAAAATTTTGGACAGTTTGCCATTTATCTTAATACAGCTTAACTCTTTGCACTTGGTAAATTTTTGTATTACATTATATTTGTACTGTTCACCAAAACTTGAACAATGCATTAAAAATGTAGTGTCATAAGGGCTTTAATAAACCTAGTTAAACTGAGATCTTAAAAACCCAGCCTGAGTGTTACAGTAACATGTTTTTCCAATTGCTTAAAAAAGAATAAGAAATTTTATTTAAAAATTTTGAAAAAATTAATAAAAAAAAATTTATATAATTTTAAAATTTCGAAATTTATTTGGAAATAGTGTAAAGCAATAACAAATAAAGAAGCAGAAAACAAATAAGCAGAATAAAATAAATTATTTAAGTCTTTAAATATGAAAACGAAAAGAAACAGCAACAACAACAAATGTTACAACTGACAGTAAAAATTTTCTTTAAGTGGAAGCAACAACAACAACAAAATGAATCCAAAGAAAAGAATCAAGAAAACTTGAAAACATGCAACAAAATATTTGTCAGTTTTGTTTCATGAAATGGTGCCAAGAATATTATAATTTCTTTCAACTATTTTGTTGCCGTTGTTGTTGCTTTTGTTGCTATTTTATTTGTCATTTTATTAAACAACAAAGACGACATATTTTGAGTAGGCTTGTTTTTCTTTTTTTTTTTTTTTTTTAATTTTCACAAGCAGCACAACAACAAAAAATCCAGAAAAATAAAATATTGTATTATTTTTAATAAACGATGCTTTAAAAAAGATGAAAAATTAATCCACAATACAAAACAGACAATTTCAAAATGTCTTAAAATGTTTGTTAAATTTAATTGAACTGTAATTATTAATCGTTTTAGTAATTAATGAATTTGATAATTGAAAACTGTAAAAATACTTAAAAGTCGATATAGATTTGAAATTAAAATCTACACAGAAAAAATATCAACAGTTATGAAGTAATTAAAAAAAAATTAAAACTTTTCCAATATATTTAAAACTTTTCTTAATTAACACATTTGTAAATTGTCATATTAACAATAACTGTGAGTTAAACAACATATATCACAGTAAAAATCTTCTTATGTACATATTTTAAAATATTTTGGTTTAAGTTACTTAAAGGGCAAATGATCGGCAGATAATTGAAAACTGAATCAAGTTTTGGGGCAGTGATGTTCATTCAAGCCATGGCCCAATTAGTAGTTCTGCGCACAATTACAACATTCCAACAACAGAAAAAACTACACGTATTATGATTGTGTAAAAAATGAAAAAGATGTCAAGTACAAAAGCATTTGTTTATGTAAGAAATGGTAAAAATGTCAAAAACTGTAACAATTGTACGTAACAAACACAACAAAATCAGCAGGCGTTTCGCGCTAACCTTCTAATTGGGCCATGATTCAAAGCTTGAAACCCCAAAGTTTCGGGGTTTGAAAAGGTGTTGTTTGAATCAGCGCTCGAAATAAACAGACCAGTATTTAGCGTACGGCTCACACACCCAGAAACGATTTCTGTTTTTTTTTTAATGTTTGTGTATACGAACACAACCCTTAATACCGTTCGTAACTAATTTCAAGAAATTAACAAACATTATACAGCGTTCTGTTTTTCGTTATAAAACAGAACAATTGTAGTGATTCTGTAGACTTAGGTACACTATATTTTAATGTTCTATAGTGTTTTTTTTTTACATTGATAATAAAGAAATAAGCAAACAAAAACTTTTAGTAACGACCACAGCACGAATAGCATGTGTGTGTATTGTGCACATATTCTGTTTGTGTAAAATTTTTGTTTGTAGTAATGTTGTTTTTGTAAAAAATTGTTGATTTTTTACCAAACGAACGAACATTAATGTGCTGAACTAAAAACGACGAAGTTTGTGTTAAAAAAAAAAAAACAGAACGCAATTTAATGTTCTCATCATTTCGTTAAATTGAATAAATACAGTATTTTTTTGTGTTCAAAGATCACAAATAGAGAAACGTTTTTTAATGATTTACTACACAAACACTATAAGCGTTTGTGTTTTCCACAAATCTACCGAACCGAGCACTAAGAAATAATATTTAATGTTTATTTTCAAACACTTGTTTGAAAAGTAAAACAATTTTAAAGGGTCTATTGTCTATTCTAGTTTTCAAATTCCACTAGGTATATAATATTGTCAAGGTTCCGCATTAGCCAGATGGTAAATCATTCTTGTGCATCCTCTTTAAAGTCTGAATAAGTAATCTGAAATAAGTATTTATGTTGTTTATGATGAATTTTTAAAAAATTTCAGTAAAAATTTAAATAAAATAATATTTTAAATGCATTTTCTTCATTGAAAAGGCAAAAAACTAATTACACTATGCAACAGATGAAATAAAATTTTGTAGAACAACTTGTTGCAAACATTGTTTGTTGCTCTACACAAATTTGCGATAAAATATGTCAAAACTAGGTACTTTCACTTTATCGGGAATAAAACAGGAATTTTTCCATGGACTTTCATGAAATAAAATTTATTTTATTTCTAAAGGATGCAACTTTACGATTAAGTACCAAAACTGGGAAGTATTTGTTGATTAAAATTTTTTATGAATTTTTTGAGTTCAAAAATTTTAATCAAAATAAAAATTTTTTCCACTTGTTCCTCAATAACAAAATCGGGTTCGTCGTTCCAAAGTTACGAAAAGATGTATGGAGCAGCCTCTTCAAAAATTTCAAATTTAAGAAAAAAAATTTTAATAAAAAAACCTTACCATAGAATTTTAAATAATGATGATTTTTGCAGTTAAGTGACTATATCGGATCAAAAAAATATAGTGGTTAGTCAGGGAATTTTTGCATGTTGCATAGTGAAATATTTTGTTAATATGACAAACTCTGAATAAAAATTTATATTTAATTGTTAAAATGTTTGCTAAATATTAATGCCTGTTTTCATTCAAATATTTTAAATTAATTAAAGATTTACAAAACAAATTTTCTATAAAAATTTCCCTTCATAAACGTTTGTTAAAATTAATAATCGTTTATGAATACGGTGGTAGCTATTTGAATTAACAAAAGTAATTTTTATATGTATATAAAAATTCGGTTGTTGGTGTCTTTTCATAAAAAAAATAAATAAAAAAATACTAAAAAATACAATACCGGTCCGGTCCAGCAAACAAATTTTTGCCAACTAGCAAACTTTAAAGCTTTCCGCAGCTTTTCCAAGTAATGCACACAAGAGCTTTTAAGAGAACTTATATACAAAGTAATGCACACGGGAAACTGTTGCCTTTTTGAATCTTTCTGACCATTTGATCTATATAAATTCTCTCTATTATGTACATATTTACAGCCGTGCCTAAACAAGAGCGGAAAGCGTTTTCTAGCTGTCAAAAATTCTCATGCCCATACAATTTGTATGAAGCATCCCGAAATAGCGCGGCGTCAACGATTTGCAATTGAAAAATCCGATTTTGACAGCGCGTTTAATAGTGAAGTTGGCCGCTATTGTTAATAAATATTCGCAATTTAGGTTTTTTTTTTTGTCAATCTAGCGGTTTTTTCTCTTCTTTTTATTTCTATTATGTGGGTTCTATTAAACAAGAAAGTTAACACTACTGTTTGTGACACAACGTTGACGCTTTTGTTTAGGTATGGCATATTAGCGTAAAGGCTAAGCGGAAGAAAACGTTTCGCCTTCTGCTCTTATTTAGGTACGGCTGTTACTTTTGTTTATTTTACTTCGTAATTTCTTTAAGTGTACTCGTATCTGAATCATTTCCCTAATTCCCACATTTCTTTCACTTCTAATAAAAATTGTGTGAAATACGTTTTAGTGTTTTTACTTCATTGAATATATTATTTTGATTGCATTTAATCCCTTTTCATTTCTATTCTTAAAACATTTTCTAGCTATAATTGGCAAACGGTTTTAGAATTAGCATTTAAAAATGGTAAATATAATCAATCACCTACGGAAACTGCGGGAAATAAATAAACAATTTTTTTCAATGGTTTTTTTCCTATATCTGTAAGATACAGATATAGGAAAAATATACATGATTTTTATTTGATAATTGTATTAAATTATAAATAGTAAATGACACCAAAGCTCAACAGCAGTAACTAATAATAATAATAATTGTGGCACAAACAGTCACAAAGCAACAAATACACAGAACAAAAAATAGAAGAAAAAAAAAATACTTAATAAAACTGACAAAAAGGACACATTTCAACAACATTTAAAGATTTCCAGCAAAAAAGTGCGTCTGTCGCTTTGTAACCATAAACAGTATTGGAAACTGCCACAAATGACGGACTGCAGCAGCAAGTATGAAAGTATTTTAAGGAAGAAACACAAAAACCAAGTAAAATAAAAAATTCAACAAAACTAAAACCCCATCACAAACTTAGCGACTGAGCGGGAGCGTTGAAGTGGAAGAAGCTTAAGGAGAATTGGAAGACAAAGTAAAGTGTGCATGGAATGGCAGACAATCTCTGCTTGCACCTGTTTAAAAGTTCAACACCACTTCACACAATCAGTATGCGCTGTCAAAGTTTGACAGTTAATATACTTTAGCATTAATAGCAAAGAAAAACCCGGAGTACTTGAGTGCAGAAGTAGTGCTTGGCTTTAGTTAGTTGCTTTGGCTGACTGGCTGGCTGGCTAGTATTTTGCTGTTGGAGCAGAAGGAGGCCAGTTATCAAAACCATTTTAATATTTTTTTTTTTTTTTTTTTTTGTACACACAATATGTGAACTCTATTTAAAAAAAAAAGTTTACGTCTGTCTGTTGGTACGACGTGTATAAAAGAAAAACTAAACATTTTAAAGTTAAGCTTTACTAAATGATTGCGTCAGGGGAGAAACAACTACAAAGTCTAGATTTTTTTTAGCTACAGTTTCCAGCTTCGGTTTTTTGTCTTTTTTTTTTTTTTGTTTATTGACTGTTATTGTGTCTGTTTTTTGTATTCGTTTTTGTTTTTCCTTTAAATCAAGACGTGCATCTTAAAGATTGTTGAGTTGGTTTCATAGACAAACGTACGATGTTATATTATTACCATTGGGAATATCTATCTACATGTAGTAAGACATTTAAACATACTTACATATTTTGTATATAAATGTTGCTTTAGTTCGTAAAGATATTTAGTATATTTTAACTTGTTTAAACATTTTATAACGCGTGCACAAAGTTATGAAAACAATACAACCGATCAACTAAAGCAAAAAACTACAACAACAGCAGCAAAGAAAAAAATCGAAACTCACACGAAATATATTTAAGAAAAAGAGCCAAAGACAAGTAACAGTCATTTGGACAGTTAAAGTTTAAAACTGCATAAAATCCAAGAAACCAGTGAACCAATGAATTCAACAGGAACAGAAAAACAAACTGCTCAAATCACATCAACAATTTTGATCTGATATCATTTTTGTTTTTTCTTTCTTTTTTAAAAAAAATAAATATATGTACATTAAAAATTTATCTTATCTTTGACAGTGAATCAGTTAAACAACATTTTCTGATAATAAATCTAATTGTCACATAACAACAACAACAACAATAATTACAAAATGAATTCAAAAACCCCAATTGTTTATCGATATCATTAAAATGATCGATTAGCCAGAAAGAAAGAGTTGGCAAGACAGCGAAAGAGAGGGAGGGCAGGGTAGTGCGACTGTCCAGGCAAGAAACTGTTTTGTAAAAATATTATTTATAGTTAAACATCAGGTAATTAAGTTAAAAAAAAACTCACAATCAAAAGCGGTTGTTATTATCTGATTCTTAATTATATTGAATGATAACAATCGTTTGTATTTGTTAAAGTTGATTTTAATTGTGTTTAAGTGTTTTTAGATTTTTACTGAAAGATTTGCGTGATTTAAATGAATATTGATTGGAATCTAGAATTTGCATTGTATAAGAACTTTATTCGATAGAGTTTTAACATTGACAAATGCTATTCACAGATTCCCGAGCAGATATGACGTCAGGTTGGAGTTATTAACTTTAAACATATCGCACTGGTTCCTCTAAAGGGGGTAAACTCAAAACACATTTGTTTATAAACTACTAGCTAATACCCGTTGTTTTTTGCCATCCCCATCGTAATGAAATAAAAATTCAAGAGTTTAAAAAATATATTTATGAATAGAATCTGGGAATTTATTTCTCATGTTGACTAGCATTTATTACATAAATTTTCATATTATTCGAATGTGTATTCTAAAGCTACGGTCAGTCACACTTATTAAATATTTGATCAAATAAGAGTAAACCCTACTTTTGTTAATAGTTAGTGAGATTTAAAATGGTCTAAATATTACAAAATAATCTAATTATACTACTAAACATAGCAAAATCAAAATAAATATTGATATTAAGCGAAATGATTTTTTAGTTTGGTTGTTGGTCCCGTTTTTTTTCGTCAAATATTTGATGAGTCTGACCGTAGCTTAAGTCAAATTACAATCCTCAAAAGCTTTTATACTTTAATAGGCTTTTTCCTTCGATATTTCTGTAACAAAAATATACAAACGAAAAATTCTGATAGTGCATAGAAAATATTCCTGGAAAATATTGAAGGAATAAGCCTATTAAAGTATAAAAGTTTTTGAGGATTGTAATTTGACTTAGAATACACTCGAACGTGTATTCTGAAAATTTAAATATATTTATGTATATAAAAAGTTGCTCATAATTTTTATATTTTTTATTTTTCCTTTTGTATGGACGACAAAGTAGCTCTTATATGGGGCCTGCTATTGGCATTGTACCCATTTATTTTTCAAATATTTATATGAATATTAAAATTGCCTTGCAAAATTCGATGACTCTTGTCCAGATATACGAATTTTAGTATTTAATTCATATGGGAGGTTCATACCACGTCATATATTTCCAAATTTTGTAGCTGTTGTAGTTTCCAAGATATAAGAATTTTATTATTTACTTCATACAGGAGGTGCCCACAATTAGTGATCCGCCATTTTTGCCTTAAATATTCGAACTGATATTAAAGTAACTCGTACATGTTCATAGATTTACTTTATATAAAAAGTGCCACGCCCATTATTGGTAGTCCGCCCATTTTTGTCTAAAGTTACTAAAGATACTTAAGTTACTCCTAAAAGAAATCAGGATTCTAGCTGGTATAGTTTTCTAAATATGCACATTGTGGTATTTAATTCATAAGGGAAGTACCACGCCCACTTTTGCTAGCGCACCCATTGGATGTCAAAATTGCCTGTGCAAAATGTAACGATTTTAGCTACTATAGTTTTTGTATTTAATTAATATGGAAGGTGCCACGCCTACTATTGCCTATGCACCCGTTTCTTATTCAAATGTGCATATGTCAAAGTTGCTCCTGCAAAATTTGTGTACTCTAACTGTTATTGTGTTCCAGATATACGAATTTTAATGTTTAATTCATGTGGGAACTGCCACACCTACTATTGCAAGTCCGCCCATTTCTACCCAAACGTTCATGTGGATGTCAAAGTTGATCTTACATAATTTAAACACTCTAGCTGTGTTAGTTTCCGAGATAAGCCAGTGCCACCTCGCCATCTTACAATTTCAAAACAAAATATAGCTTATGTTTCCTTCCAGACATACAGAAAGACGATGTAAAAATTTCAAGAAAATTGGTCCAGCCGTTTGCCCGTCTAAAGACTTTAAACAAACATACATACAAAGATTAAAGAATTAATTGAAAATTATTGTTTAACTTACAACAACCTTTAATATTAAATAATTTCATATTTAACATTTAAAGGAAAAAACGTTATTATAAAACTGTTCAAAGAAACCAAGGTATTTGATAAAGAAGAATATTTTTCGCGAGTTTTGGATCTTTAAAGATAAGAAATTTTGAAAATAACTGATTATTTTTATTTAACTCTTGTAGTACAAAACCCCGGATTTTCAAATTATATGAAAATTTATTGTTTGCGAAATTTTAGAAGCTTTTTTAAGATACTTTTTGTAACAAGAAAGCAATTGTAGGTTTGTGCATTTAAAATTTTTGCAAAAAGTAACATTTTATTATTCTTTTGGAATTTACATACTTAGTTAATTTAAAAAAAAACCAACCTAAATTATAGAAAACCCAATGATCGCAAAAAATTATTGAATTAAATCCGAAGGCCACCCCTCAAAAACATAAAATTTGTCTTGACCTTTATTTTAAATTAGTACTCATATTTAGTAAGCACTTTATTTACAAAGCCTTAATTTATTCTAAAATCCATACCATTCAAACAACAACACAGCTTGGTGGCCAAAAGGCAAGAGGTCCTCTATCAGAAAGATGATTTAGTAAATTTGATTTTTATTTAAGTTCTTAACAACAAGAGAACGAAAGAAAAACAGGCATCAACATCAATCGTGCGATCAAAATCATACATGCAATCATCGATCGATCGATTACATTACAACAAAGATCGATAAACCAAAATGGTTTTATAGTTAAAACAACAACGGACACAAAAAGCAACAACAACAACAATTATTTATACAACTGATGTGTTATTGTGTTTGCTGTCTGTTTTGTCCACACTCGCGTCTGTAGCGCCTTGGACGACTGACTGCAAAACACGCAACCAAAAAAAAAAAAGAAAAAATAAACATTTAAAGAAATTGTAACTTCATCATGGCACTTTGATTGGCACATGAGCACGATTCAAGCAGAATGCAACAGCAAAGAGCAATGCCAACAATCTTTATATAATAAAGTTAAAATAAAAACTCCATTGAGCACGATCACAATTTGATTTGTGTGAGACTTTTTATATTTCACCACTAAAGAGTTAGTCGTCTCAACAATTTCAGTGCTGTTGTTTTTTCTTTCTTTTTGCTAAGTAAAAAAAATATATTTTAAATAAATACGTCATCTTCAGTTGCAGGCAGCAGCAACATCAACCACAAAAACAGATGAAGATCCAACAACAGCAGCAGAAGAAATAACATCATGATCTTTTTTACAAAAAAAAAAAAAAACGTTTTCAATATTTAAGGAAAAAATGCAAAAAAAAAAGTGAACAGAAATGCGTAAAAACACGCATATTTAGTCAGTTTGTGCCTGGCCATGCAACAGAGAAGCCTGCTCAGATAATAAGAGTACAACAATTGGGTGCAGCAGAAGGCGATAAAGAGTGCTGTAACACTTTAGAAAATTCTACAGCTAAAAAAAACGCTTAAAATAACTACGTTTTTTTTTTAAATTAAATGAGATAATTATATAAAACATTTTTTCGAATGTGCTTCTATGAGTCAGAATTCATTTTTTTTTTCTTACGCCAACCTTTGGTTAACATTAAAGCTATAGATATTTTTAATATAATAACAATAATTTATGAAAAAGAAATAATTCCCCAATTCTTTTTGTGAAATACGAAAATTTTTATTTTAATTTCAAATAACATTTTGTTGTGCTAAATTTCCAATTTTTACTTTTGATTAATACACTGAAATTTATTGTTGAGGGATTATCAAGTTCCTTCCCTGCGGGAAATTTGTGTCAATTGGTCCAACGGACTGGTCCTGGGAGTTGTGAAAAAAGAACAGTTGCAAAAAGAAAGAACTCATGACCAGTGAAAGGAGAACCAATCATGTAACTGGTTTATGAGGAACAAAAATATAGAAAAAGTAATGAATTACAGTACAGTCTTCACCGGTAGTGTGACACAGTTTTTGGAACTTTCTAAAATTTGGTTCTTGAATTTAATTCTAGGACTTGTTTTATTGAAATAATACTACATTGTATTGAAATATTTCTACATTTTAGTAACTGTCACTAAACACGTCCATTGAGAATAGATGTGTGACTGGTCATATGGTGTCAATTGACCCCCTCCAATGACAACCCCATGTAAAAGTGATGGGTCTTTTTCATAGAAAGTGTTAAAACTAGTACCGGTCACTACCACCAAAGACCTTTCACGGGACTACTTTGGTGTCAGTTCGCTTCCCTCTAGGGTTTATACATTTCACTGGTTGTTTAGCCCAGATAATCAGGAAATATTTTCCAAAGACTTTAGCTAAAGTTATTATGCAAATAAAACTTTAGAGTAAATGAGAATTACAAACACTAACAACTTATATGCAAAGAGATCAAAGCTTAGCAAAAACATCAAAAATATTTGCATAATATCTTTACCTTTTCTTAAGTCTAAGTCTTAGTCGGATGAGTTATAAATATGTAACAACCGTGTCCCGATCATTTATGGGGTCTTCGGAAACCCCATTTTGAACATACACACGGATAAACAAACTTAGGGACGGACATCGATAAATGAATTCCGCTACTAATAAGGATCCATAATATTCATACATACATATCAATACTATAGAAGAAATTCCAACTGAATGACAAACTCACATAAAAAAGGAACTTTCTTTCCACCTGTGGTGAGGGGTATAACAAACGTTAGTTACCTTAGTAAAACTTTTAAAGGTAAACTTTTGTTAAAGTTAAAATATTTTCATGAATAAAATTTTGTTGAAAAACAAAATGAAAAATTGTTTTAAGGGCAAGAGGTGTCACAATTTTAAACCATATAGGTATATGCGTTTTATAAGAGTATATTGCAATATTTTCTTAGCTTTTACGTTTTCATTGCGTATGTTGTAAAAGTTTTTCTTAAATCTGTTGTCATATGTAAGAGTAACATAAGACTTAATTGGGCCATTACAATTGGAAAAGTATTTAAATCTTTATTATTTACTAATTCTTTATTTAACACTATTAAAGGCTTCTATTAAAGTTGTTTTTTTTATACAATGAAATACAAACTTAAAGCAAAAAACTACTTAAATAAAACTTCAAACTGAGGATATCCGCAAACTGCAATGATCGACATAAGCAACTTTTCCATATTGTCACAGCAGTAACAAGAAAGGATGTCCTACAATATTCTATATTAAAAAAAACAAGGGTCAAAACTATGGGTACGTTCGTAAATGCAGTTGTTGCACATCAGTTGCGCATTAGTAAAGTTGAATGTTCATTAATGCATCACTTGTAAGAAACTTGGCATTACTTTCATGTGTCAAAAGTTTTTTTATGCAGTGATGCCGCAGTTCTGCAGCAAGTATTGGCAATTATTGCATTAGTTAATTTTCTGATGCAATAACTTTAAACATTAAAGAATTCGTTTTATTTTTCTTTTTTGATGCTTTTTCTTGTAATTTATAAGAAAACTATTTCTTTTGGTTAAATATTTTCAATAAAATTTGCCATCGCGATTGTTGATAACATATTTTTTTATACATACAAAAAAAAGACTGTAATGCCAAAAGAAATTGATTTTGATTCAAATAGAATTTACATTCGGATTGTGCCCAACAAGATTTTGCATTTGTAGCAACAAGTCTGTTTCTTTTGTCCCAAAGTGTAAATTCATTGTTCAAATACAAATTTTTTTACGACAACAGTAATATTATTTGATTAAAAAATAAATATTTTATGGCAACAAAAATTGTTATTTCCTGCAAATGCAAATCATTTACGTCAACAGCAATTTTCAATGTGCTGTTATTTCAGAGGAAAACCTTTAACGACAAAAGATGTTTCATTTGCAACAAATAATTTTGCTGTTGAAAAACTTCAAATACTTTCATGTTGTTGCGGTAAAAAAAAAATTTTGTTGGAAATTTTCTTGCGACAAACAAGTTTTTGTTTACCCCAACAGCATAATCTCAGCTCAATTATTTGGCTTCACAATTTTTATTTTTTTGTGTGTAATTTTATGTTCGCTCATTAAACTTTTTAAATTTAGCTTGTGTTCAAAAACTAAAATTTTCCACAGCTGTTGTGCAGTAAAAAAGCATCAGCATCACAAGTGCAACTGGTGATCATGCATCAGCAACAAAATTTTGCATCACTGCAGCAGTTATGCACGGTTTTGATGCATTTACGAACGTACCCTATTTTACATTTAACATTTAAAACAATATGCCTTATTACGGCTGCCATTGTCGTAAATGACTGTGAAGTTTTTTGTAATATAATAAAATAACACACAATCTGTGTTCTTTTATCTACTACAAAAAACGACTTAGTCGTTTACGACAACTACAACCATTATTAGGCTGAATGTTTCTAAAAAAAACAGTATTTCCTTTAAAATAGTAATAATGATATTTTGAAAATCGCTAAATTGGCCTTACTCTGCACTGATAATTCACATGTGATGTGTTTTTTTAATAGTTTATCATTTAGTTTGTCCGTTTTTGTGGTATTTGTGTTTGCTGTTTGCAAGATTCCTGCCAATTTTCTTTATTAAATCTATCTACCTACAATATGTATAAGAAAATATAGTCTGTTCTGGAAAAAATACTCATCTAGTTAATGGCTTTTTAAGTGTTCTATCAAAAAAACAAAATGTTGTGTTTTATTTTTTTTAATCTGTCTTCTTGTTCTTCAGTCAGCAATTGAAATGTTTAATCATTAAATACCTAGTTTCTATATATTTTTTTTTTAGTTGGCAGATTTTTTTCTATATAGAGACAATTATGTTTCATGTTGTTATCTATTTAATTTTTTCATGTTTAGGGGGGAACTGATTGCGTGTGAACATTTTGTTTAAATCGTTACCCGTTAACATTGTGAGTATCGCTGTTTTTTCTACATTTGGTGATACATATTATTTTATTGGGTTTGGTTAAGTTTAATTTTACATCTAGGTTCCTATGTAGGTACGTTGCTAAATAAACTTAAATTAAGAAGAAATGAAAACAACCTTATTAAGCTGCATGTTAGCATGAAAGCCTTGTAAATATGTTTTTTAATAAAATTAAACGTGCAATAAATGTAAAATTGGAATTTTGTCTAAAATTTCAATCAGCGTTTAAAAAACTGCAATCAAAGTAGAAAAACTGCCATTTTTCCTATTCTTCATTTGACATTGGCAAAAAAAAAAAAAAACTGTTGCTTTTACTTCTGATTCATTAAACGTAAACAGTCGCTATCAAACCAACTCAAAAATCGAAAAGTTGTACAAAAGTTTTCGTTTTTTGTTCGACAGTTTTTGGTTTCGACTGCAGTTTTTAAATCCTGATTTCAATGAAAAATTTAAAAATAATCTAAAGCTAGACAATTTAACAGTTTTTGTAAAACTATTATTTTTATGTACATAGGTACCTATTTCCAAATAGGTATGCTTTTTATGATCATAAACCAATTTTTCAATTCCATTTATAAATAACTACCTACATATGCCTGTGTGTAGGTATCTTATTTCATATTAACTTTCCTTACCCGTCGGCCATTACTATTTTACATATTATTTATTTAGCCAAGACAAACACCACATGAATAAAATTGTTAAACCCAGCCCCTTTGACCACACCAATGAGTTTAACTAACTGAACAAATACCGTTATACATACTAATACTTCAACACTCTCCTTAAACAAAACCTCACACATCAACAAAAAATTATAAACGGCAACAAAAATCCGTAATCTTCCGATTAAGCTCTTCTAATCTACTTTCAAAGCTTAAAAAACAATATCTCTTGGCCAGCACTGTTAGCACATTTATTACACGCACACTAAAAGTTGCTGTTAGTAACACCTTGATTTCAATAAAAACAACAACATCAAAAAGAAAAAAGGAAGAAGAAGACTTAATGAATCTATATTTTTGTTTGTTGAAATCAAGACACCATCGCACCACAAACAAATCATTAAAAAAACAACAAATCATTTCTTGTGCAAAAGAGATAAAACAAAACACACAGTCGTTTTCTATTTCAAAAACAAAGAAATAAGAAAAAATGCTACTCACTCTCTTTAAAACAATCAATCATTTTTCATTCACATGCATGCATATCAATACACGAACACACATTGATTTATTCAATGCATTGATATGTGAATTACATACATACGTATAGAAGAGCATGGTGAGAAAATTTTAAAACACATTCATACAAACAAATGTACTCTAATCGTAGTGTAAGTTTAGTAAGTGTGTGCCGTTGTTTGTGTAGTTAACTTAAGAGTGGTTGTTGTTATAACTGAAATTTTTACTATGGCCAATCTAAACTGTTTGTACAGCCATAGTTTAAAAAAAAAACAGATCCGCCACATTTTGAGGAGGAGTTAAAAGTAATAAAATTAAGTTTAATTATAAGCTTAAACTACGAAATTTCAAAATTAATTTCAATTTAAATAGAGTTTTTTAGTTTTTGTAACAAAAACATGTACAACACTGAGCTACACAACAAAAATGAAGGAGTTCTAATCGATTTTGAAATTGGCTTCTAAAGTTTTATATCTGAAATTTTTACTATGGCCAATCTAAACTGTTTGTACAGCCATAGTTTAAAAAAAAAAACAGATCCGCCACATTTTGAGGAGGAGTTAAAAGTAATAAAATTAAGTTTAATTATAAGCTTAAACTACGAAATTTCAAAATTAATTTCAATTTAAATAGAGTTTTTTAGTTTTTGTAACAAAAACATGTACAACACTGAGCTACACAACAAAAATGAAGGAGTTCTAATCGATTTTGAAATTGGCTTCTAGAGTTTTTTCTTTTATTTTCTGTTTTTATTATTTATTTTATATTGTAAAAGATAATTAAAATGTGTTTTGAACAAAAACTTAAGATTTTAATAATTCAGAAATGGACTTAAAAATCGCTCGAAACTCATCACACCCTTTAAAGACGATGTTTTTGAAATCGATCAATTTTCATCATATACCTGAGCATGTACCTATCAATTCTCTTTTGTCGGAGTCAACCGATTAAGGATATACATATGTATGTACACAGGTTTTGTTTTTGCTTTCAATATAAATTTCTAAACGAAAATTGTTGTTTTAGTTTGAAAAATAGGCAGTTAATTTTTTTATTTTATGTACATTTACAAGAGTTTACATCAGATAGATTTATTGTATGTTATCACATCAGATAAACAAGATGTCATAGATAATGCGATTTTTTTTGGAAATTTATACCACTAATATTATTCCATTCCTTTATTAGTGCTTCCATTAAGCTTCGTTCACAATCGGAGAAACAATTTCGTTTTTTCTTTTATCTTTTTTCTTCCTAAAATATTTCATATATTTTCCTTTCATTTTTAAAACAAAAATGTAAATAACATTTTTTTTAAAATGTATCTAAAGTTGAGTCAACTAGAACTTCAGCAACAATTTGTATGAAATTGTTTCTGACGCTTAAAATAATTTTATTTAGTTTTGAATGAAAATTTCAACAAAATGTTGTAAAAAATAATAATAAATGCATAATGCTAGGAACACAACTGGGATGAACGACGAATTTTTGGCCGCGAATATTCGTCGCCAAAAATAAAACATATTTGTGTATATAAATATACACACAGTCATGGCGTCGGCCGAAATTCGTCATTTCATACGCTGGCGAACGACGAACAAATCAGTACCAGGTGACCATGTTTGATTTTAGTTTTCAAGTATTTTAGTATATAAAGTTACTTTTTTACTTTAATAATTGTTTTTTTTTATTTTATCGCATTAAAAATAAATATACAAAGAAGATTTCTATAAGAATAGTTTTTAATTGTGGTTTCGTTAATGTTTGTGTTTTTTAAGTAAATTTTTTTTATATGGTCACACTATTTCTCTCTCTTTGCACACACAGCAAAGAACTTTTCCAATTAGTAAAGCTGTGAGCTATCGTCGCTATTGTGTTTCATACGACGAATTTACTCAGCGAATTTTTACTAAAAAATTCGTCGTGAAGGGCGAAATTCGTCGTTCGTCCCAGTTGTGTTCCTAGCATAATATTGTTGTAACTAAAATTTGCAAACGGGTTCTTAATGCAAAGTGTTTGTGGTTGCAAAAGAAATTGTTGCTCTATTATGAACACTAAGTGAAAATGTTTTTTTGGTTGTGAACGAAGCTTTAAAGCTGAAATTGATGTAACATGATGTTTTTTTTCCGATTTCCTTATAAAATATCCTATATATGCTCAAAAACAATATGAGCAGGGGGAGATAGTGGGGGATGTTTCAGTTCTTGTTTCACATTATATAGTAGCCATCCTTTCACTACTTTCGATGATTGCTTATAGCCTTTTTGCACTGATCAACATCTAACATCAACCATTAATTTGCGAAGATGTTAACCCCTTTCCATAAGAAATACATAGGGCTACGAACCAACATCTTTCAACATCTTTAAAAGATGTTCCTATCTCATTTTATGACAAAAAGAAGTTTGTTTTGAAAGCAGCGTTACCATTTGTCAATGTTTTTTGTTAAGTATTTTTTGTATTTTTAAACAAATTAACTTCAAATACATTTTTGTGTTTTCTTTTAAAATTTTGCCACTTTTGTAGAAAAAAATATTTTTATTTTGAAAACCTTTTTTTTCAAAAATGGTAACATTTTTGTTTGATGGTAGATGTTAGATGTGAGAAATGTAAACGAATGTTTCACATTTTCTACATCTTTGATGGTAGATGTTAGATGTTGATCAGTGTAAAAAGCCTATTATGATCGTAAAAGTGCAGCTAAAGTAAAGCGTTTAAAAGAATAATAAAAACGTTTTTATTAATAAATTGATATTTTATTTAATTTTATAAAATACAAAAAAAGTGATATTTTTTTCATGTGTGCAGCTAACTTTGATGTTTTATATAAAAATATTTTAAGGCTGCCCAAAAATATAATAAACATGCAGGTATACAAAAGGCACGTAAACAAGGATTTTGAAGAATAATTACAGAAAATATGTATTTTGAGCAGTTAAATCAAAGTGCAGCTATCTTTGATTTTTTGTATGAAAATAATTTTCAAATGCCAAAAATTTTGGGCATTTATCTTTTAAAATGCGAAGCTGATTGCACATTCCGTAGGAAAAGAGATATTTTTGATTTTTGTTTTTTAAATGCATTTGATGGGCTTTTCTAAAGCTTAAGCTAGATTTTTAATTTTATGCTTGGGCCTTAAGTAGTTTCGTAATTTTTAGGGTTTAACAGTGCATAATTGCTTTATGAGAACCCCTGCATATTATTTACCCAATTTTGTATCACCGTGTAATTTTTTTGCCTTTTAGCATTACCTCACTGTTTCTCATACGAGAACTTAACTTTGTGTTATTGTAAAAATGACATTCTGATGTTGATTGAAGTCGAATGAACGATTACCAACTTGCTTCGTTTGCTTTATGCTTTTCTTTTAGGTTTTTGTTTTTTGCTTTTCCAAAGAAGAAAAAATCTAATGTTATTCGCTACAACAAATACGATTGTGTTTATTTTTTCTTTCTCAAACATTTAGCTATCAACCATTTTGATTTACGACTATTATGTATTGTTGCTTTGAAAGCGTAGAAACCCAGTGATGCGTCGTCATCATCATCATTGCCATCATCATCAACACCAACGGAAAGAGCAGCAAGCAGTAAAAGCAACAGCGCTTATTCGTCTTCACTATGTGTGCGTTTTTTTTTTCGTCTATTGTTAAATCTAATGTTTTATTCACAACAGCTTTGAGGTTATTGTATTTAA
This sequence comes from Pollenia griseotomentosa, assembly GCA_963931875.1. Taxonomy (NCBI): domain Eukaryota; kingdom Metazoa; phylum Arthropoda; class Insecta; order Diptera; family Polleniidae; genus Pollenia; species Pollenia griseotomentosa. Next base: position 142,048,321 of record OZ007560.1, on the reverse strand, counting down.
CATTTATGCATGGTTTGGGTAAAGTTCGCTCCCCTTTTTTAAAACAAAAAGTCCCAAAAATAGAAAAGACAAAAAATAAAAAGAGACATAAGAAAAAACGACGGTGTATAAATGGCAAATCTCTTTGGTGACTTCCGTTTTACTTAAAGCTGATTTTGACAGTCTTGTTTTTCTTTTGTTTCTCGTAGACAAAACTTTTTAATTTTGCTTATTTTCTATTTGGCGTGTATAAATACTTTCTTCATTATTTTCACATCCATTTATCCACTTAGGCTGAAGTGAGCTTAAAAACAGACCCATAATTAAAAATAGTCTAGTTTATCAGAAGCAGAAAAAAACTTACAGACTCACACACACACACACTCCAACAAATTAAAAGTTTTATTCTTATTTCCTTGAAACGTAAAAAAAGTAAATTAAACCAAAACTACACACTTGAACGCACATTTTGTGCTTCTTTCAGCTGATTGCCGGTGTAGGGCAGATTTCTTTGTGAGGAGGGTATGGAATTTTTTTTTTCTGCTGCGATATTATTTCCTTTCTTTTGTTTTAGTAGTTTTATTGGAATTTACCGCCATCATCATCGAAAATTGTAGGCGGTATTTTTTCTTCGCTGTTGTTTTTGTTACGTGTTCGGTCAACTACACTTTTGTTAGCGATGCCACTTTATGGTTTGTGATTTCGTAAAACGATTTTTATGACGTCGCCGCATCTTTGGCAATGTTGTTGATGGGAGCGGTCGCATATGTGGTGTTTCAAAACTTAAAGTAGGTATGTACAATTTCATAATCATCGTATTATGAACAGTGGTTGAATTTTATTTTCAGTTTAGAATTACGTTTAGTTATATTTTATTGATACCTTGGATGGATTTCTTGCTACACAATTGATTTTAAATGGTTTTTAAAAATATTTAACAATTTAAGATGGTAATTTAAAAATTGTGTGGCTCATTAGAAGAAAATTATTTGACATTTTGTACAAATAATACATATAAAAAGAATTTAAAATAAAATATCAATTTTGGTTGGATAAAATTATACAAAAAATTATTACATCGATAATTATTAGATATCATAGACTTTAAAAATTTTCACCGTCCTCAAATATCTGTCAGAAAACTGTGCTTATTAAGTCATAAGTAAATCCACATTATTAAAAAAGAGTAAGGCAAATATATAGATACATACATACATCAACAAATGAGAGTACTATAATTACGGTGACCATCCGTCCTGTATTTTACAGGACAGTCCTGTTTTTTAACATGCTGTCCCTTGAGATTTTTTTGTAAATACAGGACAGTACAATGTCCCTTATTTCCTAATTTGATATGCAAATGTCCTCTTTTTAGCATATACATTGCACGAACATTAATATAAAATTATCATAAAAATCCAACTGTATACTTTCCCTACATTTCCAAAAGTGAAAAATTTGTTTACTGGGATATGGGAAATTTCCTATAATCTGGCAACATTGTGAATTGTCAGCTTGAAATTGAATTGTCAATGTCAACTTGTTAAAATAACAATGTGAAAGATTTGTGGTTAGTAATTTATTTATTTATTTAAATTCACATTTAAAATAGCATTCATTTTATTAGAGATATGGCTCCAACAAAAAGAAAATGTAATTTCAATGATGACTTAAAAGCGAGTTTCCATTTATTAAAACAACAAGTAGCTCCAATGAGGTGAGATGTGAAAAATGCTTGGCACATTTTTCTATAGCAAATAGTGGACGTACTGATATTAAACAACATTTGCAAACACAAAAGCATAAAAGAGCAGATTTAGCCAAATCATCAAGTAAAGTTTTAACGAATTTTTTAAGAAGTAATACATTCAATGATAAAGAAAAGGACCTGGCTATTGTAGAAGGTACTTGGACATTTCACAGTGTTCAGCACAATTTTTCATTTAGGTCTAACGATTGCACATCAAAACTGATCAAATCGTGTTTCAATGAAAAATATTCTTGTGCTAGAACAAAATGTGAATCCATTGTTAACAATATTTTTACACCAATGTCATTAAATACAATCAAAGCAGATTTGTCAAACGTTCAATGTATCACAATATATTTAGATTGTTCGAATCACAAAAATGCTAAAATTTGTCCAATATTAATTCGATACTTTCTGCCGAATAAAGGAATTCAGATTAAGATTTTGGATGTTAAAGACCTTGTTGGAGAAACTTCAGATATTATTTCAAAATATGTGCAAGAGACTCTTGAAAAAAATGAAATAATTAGTAAAATGATAGCGTTTTGTGGAGACAGCACAAATTGTAATTTTGGTGGTGCAGCCAGAAAAGGTCAGAATAATATCTTTCACAAAATGCAAAACTTCATTGGCCAAAAACTGATAGGTGTAAATTGCGCTGCACATATTTTGAACAACTGCATACAAACTGCAGCAGAATGCTTACCTATTGATATTGAAGTTATTATTGTCAAAATTTATTCTTTTTTTTATATTTATACAGTTAGAATTGAAAATTTCAAAGAAATATGTGAAGATATTGAAATAGAATATAAAAAGTTACTAGGACATAGCAAAACTCGATGGTTAACTTTAATGCCTGCTTTGGAAAGAATCATAAAACTATTTGAAGCTTTAAAATTATATTTTATGTCTCAACCAAAATGTCCGACAATATTACGAAATTTTTTTATGAGTCCTTGTGCTGAATTATGGTTATCCTTTGCATATAGCCAAGCTTCAACATTTCATAAAGCTATTCTTAATATAGAATCACAAAATATTTCAATGCCTGAGGCTTCAACTATTTTAAAAGATTTAAAATTTAAATTGGTCGAACGGAAAAAGGATCTGTTTTTACCCCTTACCGTCAAAAATATTATTCTCGAATTACAGAAAAGTAATGATTTTGATGAAACAATAACTAAAGAACATATAACAAATTTTTACCAAACATGCATTGATTACCTAAATCAGTGGGATAAAGCTTTTAGAGATGTAGAAATTTTAGACTGGATATTGTTACGAAATATGTTATCTTGGGACAAGATTGAAAAAACTTTATCCTATCTAAATGAATTTAGAAATGATTTTAAAATAAATAATGAAGATTTATTTGATGAAGTGAGCTGCGTGAAAAATTTTGCAAATAATGAAAAAATAGAAGACTGGAGGGTAAAAAATATATCAGTAGATGAAAGATGGATTGAAATTTTTAATCACTTTAAGAAACATGTGGTTGCATATAAAAATATATTGATACTTGTTGAATTTTGTCTATGTCTACCACCCAGGGGCGAATTTATCGATTACAGAAGCGATGAAGTGATAGACACGAGTAAGACAGTAATGCACACCATCTCAATTACAACCTAGCACACTTTTTCGAATGCATTGCCGCATTTGTGGAGTGAACGCCTACCACTTGCACACAAAGTAACCGGGATTGTGAAGTGTTCATTCAATAAATATAAACTCCGTACTGCTCCACACACATTGTAAGCAGGCAGTAGACAGTCTATACACCATCTCGCTTACTTCGTGGGAAGGTAGGAAGCGCACTGCACACTGCTTCGCACACATTGTAAGCAGGCAGTACACAGTATATACACAATCTCGCTTACTTCGTGGGAAGGTAGAAAGCGCATTGCACACTGCTTCGCACACATTGTAAGCTAGAATTCATTGAACACAAAGTGTAACAAACTTCATTGAAGAGATGTGTTGTGGTATGCGAAGTTCGCCGCTGGGCAGCTTCAAATGCTGCTACCGAGAGAGTGTTTTCAATAATGAATAATATTTGGACCACCGAAAAATCGCAATTAAAAGTAAATACTTTAAGATCATTATTAATTACAAAATGCAATTTTAAAATGAATTGCTCAGAATTTAAAGGATTTTTAATTAACAATCCAGATGTTTTAAAAAAAATCCATTCTGTGGAAAAATATCAAACTTCATAACTAAATTTAACATTTATGTTGTTTTTTTCTATTTTTTTTTGTTAGCCTTAGTCAAGAAGACTGTTTATAAAACCAAATTTATTTTTTTAAATTATAATATTATAAAAACTTTTTATTTAACTTTTTATTCTAGTCAAGAAGACTTGTTTTTGTTGTTACTTAATTTTATAATAATAATAATAAATGATTATTTTTTCTGTTTTTCTTTTCATTTTTAACATAATTTTGTATTTGTCCTGTATTTTCCTTTCCCAAAAATGGTCACCGTAACTATAATCGACTGTGCAGAATCTTTGATACCGTCAACCGACAGCTATAACATTTCAGGACTGGTTCTATGTGGGATCCATAAATTATTTACAAAACTTTATAAAAACGGCAGAATTATAATCGGTTTCGGCTTAAACCTATGTTAAATAATTGGCCGACTTTCAGAAAGTTCTATGCTCCTATTTTTGGTTAAATGAGCCTAAGAAATCTTAAGTTTAATAAAATTTAGTGATTCGTATCAGCTTTAGCCGCACTAAAACTATTTTCAGGAGGGGAATTTATATTGGACCCTTTAATTACAGATCAATCATCCCAAAATTCTATAGAGTCATTTATGGTATTAAAATACCTGAATTACACTTATTTTTTATACAGTTATAATATTTTCTGAGCGTTCATACGTTTTAAAGTGCTTTTCAGAAAGCTGCTTTATATGGGACTTATGGTAGATTATAAACCGATCTTCGCGAAATTTTACAGTGTGATTTTTCGTCTTATAAAACTATGACACACAAAACTTAACTACAGTGGCATTACAGTTTTACGCGTGCTTAATTGTTTTTCGAGATTAGGCTTTCTACGGGGCATATAGAAACGGATCTCCACGAATTTTAGTAGTATGATTTCTAGTCATATAAAATCAAAAGCCGTGCAATCCGACACAATTTATGTACAATTTTGTAACATAATTATTAATTTTTTAGGGTGGTTGTTCCACAACTTGATTTATTACTCTTATCCTACTGAACCGACTTTTCGATTTTAATTCCAAAAAAGTTTGTTCTTTGCTTTATAATTGTTCAAAAGTGAGCTTGTTTTCAACAGCCGGACAGACATACTTAACAAAAACAAAAAAAAAATTTGATTCCGTACGTTTCGTTCTTTTTTGCTTAAGCAAATTACAATTTCATAAAGTTTAACAAAAAGTTTTCTTTAGTTAAATATGGTTTGACACATATGTATGATTCGCTCAGTTGCTTAAGCCACGTTATTTAGAATTACTCAAGGACCCATATATAACTAATGGGGTCTTAGATCAATATTTAAAAAGGTTGGCACGGAATGACAAACATAGTCGATAACCCTTTGGAGTTTTGCCCATACTTATGTATTTATTCTACCATGGGTTTGCCGTACTTATTTTGTTATGTAGTTTGATTTTTGTTGGCTAAAATATATTTTTTTTAAATAAACAGCTAATAACTTTTACGGAATATGCTGTTTAGTAAATAAAAAAATTAAAAATTAATGTAAAATTCATTTATTTTAAATGAAATGTTAATGATCCGTTTTTAAATGAATTTTATGTTGTTTTTGAATGAATTTTCGTTTGAATCTAACTACATAATAATTTGAGTGTAGAAATCGATATTAAAAATAAAACGATTTAAACTGATAATATCGTTTTCAATATTTTTAAAAATAATTTATAATACATTTTCCAGATATTTACTGTCCATATATCGCACTAGCTTCTTTAGCAAAATTTATATATTTGCAGTAAAGAAAAAAAAACTCAAAATTTTACAGTTTTCAATAAGAAAACAGTTTTTTGTCTTTACCGAAAATTTATAAATTTTGAATTAACCCCCTTAAGAGCCAGAGCGATATACATTTGCTACGAAATGTTTCATAATACATTTGGCACTTGTTTAACAATAGTGTATTAACTCAAAATTTTAAAATTTTCAATAGAAGTTAAACAATCTTGAATTTTACATTAATAGCATATGGAAAAGCATTTTTAAATTAACCGTTTCATTACCAAAAAGAAGACAAATGTAAGAAATGAAGATTACGTGTCGATTTTTTCCCAAAAATTGAAAAAACAAAAATTACGAGTTAAATTTTTGGTTGTCATTATTTTTTACCAAAATTATTACAATATTTTCGTGAGTGTAAATAAGCTCTCCTGCTGACGAATAGCTGCAACTTAATTGCTACTGAAGACTTCAACCATTCGTTCTTAATTAGTCAATACAACAATGATTGACATTTTTCAGGACTAAGCACTAGAGGGCTGCTACATTATATTAACAGCCCTAAGATATGCTACAGTTTTGCGGTGTTATTAGCATACACAAATTTGTTAAAAGCCAATAAACAATTGTTTGAAATAACTTTATTAAGGGGTGTTTGAAACGGTAGCAGAGTGTTATGGTGAAATATTTTCCTGTGGGGAAAAATTTTTATGTTTGTGCTGTGTGAAACAGTGATGAAAAATTTAGATGGTGATTACCAAAAAGCAAAAGAGTACTATTTTTAACATTTTATATACACATTTTTTAACTTTTTTTTTTTTTAGAAAATTAAATACATATATTTTTTTTTTGCTCCTATCTTAGCCATTTATAAACCGAGCTGGCAAAATTTCAACAGCAAAATTGTGATGAGGATATCTGCCACTAAAATATACCAACAAGCATATATACTTTTGATAAGAATAAATTTTGTGTAGGCAATGTTGTCAACAGGGCTGTGGAGTCAGAATTGAAGTTTTTGTACTGGAGTCGCGACTTCGACTCCAAAATTTTTCGGCATAAAAAATTTAAAAAAATATTCCAATGATTTCCAAAATAAAAATACTTCCAAATTGGCGATGCAATATTTAAAATATTGATTCGAAATTTTTACTGAATCCTTTTCTTGCCATATTTAACCATTTAAAAGGTACCGCATTCAAAAAAAAGAGTTTAAACTTTAAAGTCAAATAAAGACCCGTCTCATATACATTTAGCATTCAGGTTAGATTAGGAGTCGGAGTTTTAATTTCAGCGGTTGGAGTTGGAGTAAGTATTTTTAGGTGACGACGTCACAACTCTGGCTGTCAATGCTAAAAAAAATAAAACGCTTAATTTCTAAACAAAGAGGCATAACAAGAAAAGAGTACTAAAACGGACGTGGGGGTACCGTGTTATTTTTGAAAGGAAAAAGTACGGAAAATAGCACCATAGTACTAAATTTTCCATCACTGGTGTGAAATGATATTTCTTTTGACTTGGTAAAATTGGCCGTAAATTAAATATTTTTTAGCAATCAAATAAAAATTTTTATTACAAATTTTGTCATAGTAACGAAATATTTTGCATTGGAAATATTGATTTATTTATTTATTATTATATATATATATATAAATCGGCAAAGGCAAAACAGTTAAGAACACTTTCCTCCTCTGTATGTCAACCGATTTGAAAAAAACACACACCATTTGAAAGATATTTACTTACAGAAGTGCACAATATATATTTTATTAAAATCTGTTCAATATTTTCGGAGTAATAAGCGTTCAAATTAGCTACTAACACATATGTACAAAATACAAAACAAAATGTATTAACAAAGTGACCTCAGTACTACAACAATGCAACAATAGAAAAAACAACAGGCATTTTGTTGCTAGAATTGAGACGGCAAATGTCAAAATGCCTTATTAAAAAAAGTAAATAAACAAAAAAATGACGATAAACGTCACACACAAAGAAAATCACTACAAACAGCTGCGCTAGTGAGGTCACTTTATTAGTACATTCTGATACAAAATTTGTTTTTTTCAATTGTCAAATAATAAAAAAAGGTGCTCGATTGTTCGACATTCTCAAGAAACCGGTTTTCGGGAAATTAAATTTCTTTATTTTACTTTTCCGTGCTGCATGTGGTGATTTATTTAACTTAGAAATATAATATTATAGGTGCAGGGTCCTGAGTGAATTAAAACCTATACAGTAGACGCTCACAAATTAGAGCTTTCAGTAATTCGAACGTCCAGAAATTAGAATCAGTGTTTGCAATACATTAAACGCTCTAAAATTCGAATTTATAGTTCTAATTTCAGAGCGTTTTTTTTTTTTTTTTGTTATTTGAACACAAGAAATCCGCAATTTATTTTTATTCTGTTTGAACATGTAAAACTAAAAAGGGGAATTACCAAATTTTAGATATGTTTCTTTATTTGTTGTTTTTTTGTAGCATTTATATATATTTGTGGCTAGTTTATTTGTGAAATTCGAAACATGTGTACATATTTTGGAAGTCTCTATTAAAAAGTGAAAGTGTATCATTCGAAATGTCAAATAAACGTAAAAAAAACACTTTATCATTGGAAACGAAGGTCAAAATATTAGAAAAGCTTGACAAAGGGTTTGAAGGGAATATTAATGTTACGACATCTTCAATCAGCTATATCAAATCACATAGAACAGCAATATTAAATGCTGTTTTCAACACATATCAGGAAGCAAGCAATAAATCTTTGCACAGCGCTGAATACCCAAATATGGTAAGTCGTCTGTATGAGTGGTTTAAAGAGAAAGCTAAGAAAATATTTAGAGAGGAATATCCCTATAAAGATGAAAATGCATTCCGTGGAAGCAATGGATAGTTTTCCAAATATAAGAAACGACACGGTATTTTTAATTTTAAAAAATACATTTAATGTCAATCAAATAAAATTGAATTAAAAAAAATTTAAGTAATTTTTATTTTTTATTCGAAATAAAAACGTCCAGAAATTAGAATAATTCAGAAATTAGAATTGCCTCAAAAACAAAGCGGTTCTAATTTGCGAGCGTCTACTGTAATACTAAAAATGAATAAGAACATGTAAGGGGAGCTTTTTGGTACTTTTTCGTTCAACATCCGGTTTTTTGATTAATTTAAGTTAATATTAGACATAGAAAAAAAAAAAAAATTAAAAGGGGAGCTTTTTGGTACTTTTTCGTTCAACATCTGGTTTTTTGATTAATTTTCGTTAATATTAGACATAGAAAAAAAAAAATTAAAAGGGGAGCTTTTTGGTACTTTTTCGTTCAACATCTCGTTTTTTGATTAATTTTCGTTAATATTAGACATAGAAAAAAAAAAAAAATTAAAAGGGGAGCTTTTTGGTACTTTTTCGTTCAACATCTGGTTTTTTGATTAATATTAGACATAGAAAAAAAAAAAAAATAAAATGCAATGTCCTTAGTGGAATACATTTTACAAAGGAGATTTTATGATACTTTTTTGTTTTTCAATTGATATTTTCTGATATTTTTTATAGTAGAAGATAGAATATGAACCAGAGGTTGGTCCCTTGCCAAATCGATCCACTATGATGGAAAAATTAATGCTCAAAACATGTAAATTCATATATACTTAGATGTAGTATCTTCATATGAACCTTAAAATTTATGGTCGAATTTTGACCATTAGGCGAACACTCGTAAAATTAAAATGCTTAACATCGAGCTTACGCATTTTAATTTAATATTGAATTTAAAAGGTCAACAAATTTATTTATTATTTTTATTCAAATAACATAAGAATCTCATCACAAATATCTTTAACAGAAACAGACTTAAAAGTGGATGCTCTAGATGGTTACATATAACATTTGCACAAAATGGATTCATGACACAATCATCAACTGTAATTTGAAAACTAGAATAAGGAAAACCCCGTTTAAATTTCGATAAGAAGTTTGAAACATAAGCTTTACTTACCACAATGATTAACTAAGTTTTCAATAATAGTCCTATTGTTTATTCTTTACGAGATGAAAACAAACAAAAAAATATTGAATTTATTATTTTCGTATTAAAAATTATTGATAGAAAATTATTTTATTTTTTAAACTAAAGCGAATTATTAATATGACAATTTACAAACAATTTAATAAAGAAAACTGTTAAAAATATTAGAAAATTTAAAAATTTTTTTATTAATTACGTACAAATTCTTATTAATTTTTCCTATGAAATAAGTAAGAAAGGAACTTTGGAAGTCATATGCTTTAAATGAAAATGTTTGCTAGCTAGTTTATTTTGAATAATACAAGTTATTATCTTAATTCTTCAACATGAGTGAATATTGTAGTTTTGCGTTCAAAAATAATGTTAGCACCTAACTAAATACATACACATAAGTAAACTCATAAATTCTACACATAAATGTTTTTTTTTTCAACATAAAAATAAAAGCATTCCTTTAGTTTTCCTCTGGCTTTCCAGCCCACTGCAAAGTATAAAAAGCAAAAAAAAAAAAAAAAATTAGAAGGGAGCAGATAACTTTACAGACTTTAGCCAACATCCGCTTGTAAATATTTCTTTTGTTGTAAAAAACACATACAAACTCGTACTATTTATTTATGTTTAACAAACTCTTTATGTGTTGTTGTCCTTCAGTAAAACCATACCTAAATATGTTCGTCTGTCTTGTCTGTTATTTGGTTCTTCTGGTGATTTTTTTTTTTTTTGCTTGAAAGGTTGCTACTGCTATCAAATGTTTAAATGCTGCTGCCATGATTGTTTTGTATTTGCCATTGTTTGTTGTTGTTGGCATAGCCGCATATTTGTTTCCGGTTCGGCATTGTTCTGCCATAACGGTATTTCACAATAATTGAAACGGAAGCTTTGGTTTTGTCAGTTTTACTGTATGTTTAATTCAACTACCCACTATCTTATCACTCACTCTTTTTAATCTTACAAAAATGAGTCTAAACAAAATAAAAAGGAGAGAAAGTAAACATTCTTCGGCATCTATTGGGCTTGTAAAACAATCACAAAGAATTTTTCGTTTTCCCAGACTACAAACATGTCGAAAAATGTAAACAGTTATGAGTAATTAAATATGAATCTTAAATGAAACATCATAGGCGTGCTTTAAAATCTATATTTGCATACAGTTTCAAGAAATATTTCTATCTAAGTTATCATCATTTTCTGTTAATTCGTGTATATTTAAAGCTAAATCTATCCGTTTTTTTTCAAATGAATTTAAATGTTCATTCTTTTCGTTTTACCAGAGTGTGATGATAAACATTTTAATATGAAAAGTTATAAAAAATTCCTTTCACATGTTATAGTCTGCGAAACAATGTATGTACACATGTACATATTTGTACAAGCATTGTTTGGAAATTTATGATTTATGAGGTCAAGTGTTATGTTAATAATACAAAGGTCTAGGAAATTAAATCAATTTGAACGGAAGGATAGTTTGGGTTAAATTGATTATAAAACAAATATATGCAAGTACTATTTGAATATTATGACAATGGCTTCTATTCAATAATGAAACAATTGATATTAAATATGGAAAAAAAATATCTCACATTATTTAATTAAATAATTCTAGGGATTATCGTATTGTAGCTAATTATTGTATTAAGGAGGATTAAAAAAACTCAAAGTAGATTATTTTTTTTATTATAAAAAATTACAGTGTAAGAGATCACAATTATTAAAAATTGATATTAATAAGATATTTTTTGAAAAAACAAAGTATTCTCAACTTTTGCGGAGAAAGACGCCCAGTAGGAAACTCCCAGTAAAAAATGGGTGTTTTTATATGCCGAATTCCCACTTGGAAGTACTACTTTTTTCCACTCTGCTAAGAAGCAATTTGATGACTGATTGCGTTAAAAAAAATGTAATTCCTATGTTCGGTAATATTTCGGGAATGATCGTAAACACATTTTTTAATCATTGCAATACAACCTGCTTCCATATAAGGGAATAACCAAAGCACTTTGAACATTGTTCGTGAATTATTTCATTAAAATAATGATTTCAATTATTCACTTACAACCTGCTTAGTTATAACACAGATACAAATTTTGCACCAGTAAAAGCATTCATCAAAAATAAAATCAGTTATAATCAAAAATTTAATCAAGTGAATTAAACTTTTAATCAAGTTAATTAAAAGTTTAATCAAGTGAATCAAACGTTTATACACTTTTAAAATTATTACAGTAACTGATTGTAAGTTATTAAATTCGTTTTCCGTACTGTTAAAATTTAATAAAAATATTGTTATTTTACGAATAATTTTATTGTTTAACATTTATGTTTGTTATTCAATAAACAAACTACCAAAAATTAATGTTATCCGTATTTATTTTGTATTGTAGTTTAATTTTTGTCGGTTAAAATACATTTTTTAAAAGTAAAAACTATTCAATTTTAAGGAATATGCAGTTTAATAAATAAAAAATTTCAAAATTAATGTTAAAATCATTTGTTTTAAATGAAATGTAAATGATCTGTTTTTTAAATGAATTTTAAGTTGTTTAAAATAAATTTTCGTTTGAATTTAACATCATAATATTTTGAGTGTAACGGATCGACAGTATATCGGCAAAACAGAAGTATCACCGATATATCGGTACTGGCTACTTCCCTAATTTAGATTAAAGAGGATATACCATTAAATTCTTTTCTATTCATACAAATTACTTCAATTTTGTAAAATGTCCATAGTAAACTCGATCTTTAAAACTTTTCTAAACCCAAAATGTTTGTTTATTTATAACTTCAAAACTCTACTTTCTATTTGCAAACTTTTACAGGTTTTATTAACATATATTTTGTTTATTTTTTTTACAGAGTTTCAAACACAAATCAAAATTTTTGGATAAAATATCACCTAAAAGCCTGAAATACAAACTACCACAAGAAATCAACTAATTTTTGGATATATATTTTTGCTGCTAAATCTCTTAATTCATTCTTCTAATAAGCACCTTATACACCAACTATTTGATTTTTCTACAATTTACTTTAAAATTTAAAAATTTTCACTCAAAAAAATTAAACTTCGTGAACAGGAGAAAGGAAACGAAATAAGAAAAAGAAAAACAAAAAAAGGAACATCAAATAAACGTAATAATTTTATACCTCAACTCTTAAACGCTAAGATCACTAAATTGTAAATTTGTACTTAAGTGTTTAAATTTTAAGGTAAGTATAATTTTTTGCTACAATTACGTCTTCAATATATAATAATATCTCTTCGTTTTTACAGGTTTACACTGAGAAAATACATAAATAAGGAATCTAGTAATTTATATTTAAAATATAAGTTGTATAGAAAAAATTTAGCTTCAAGCAAACATCAAGAAAACACTAAAAAAAGAAATAGATAAAATTCTAAAAAAAACAACCACCCGGAACAATAAAACACAATTTAAGCAAAAAAAAAACAAAAAAAAAAAAATAGAATTATACAAAAAGATTTAAGTCATTTGCTTTCTAGCAAAGAGTCATTAGATATTAAGTTCCAAAAAAGCACTTACACAACAACAAATAAACCAATCACACACACACAAAAACCTTCAAGATGACTATGAGTACAAATAATTGCGAAAGTATGACTTCATACTTTACCAACTCCTATATGGGTGCAGACATGCACCATGGTCACTATCCGGGTAATGGTGTTACCGATCTCGATGCCCAACAAATGCATCACTACAATCAGACACCAAATCATCAAGGCAATATGCCTTATCCACGTTTCCCGCCTTATGATCGCATGCCCTACTACAATGGTCAGGGTATGGACCAGCATGGGGTCTACTCGCGACCCGACAGCCCTTCAAGTCAGGTGGGTGGTATGCCACCTTCGCAGGCGAATGGTGGTCAAATGGTAGGACAGCAACAACAACAAGCTCAACCTCAACAGCAACAACCATTAAGCGATGCCCATCAACAACATCATCCGCAAGTAACGCAACAGGTGACAACGCATCAACATCTGCAGCAACAGCAACCAGTCGTTTATGCCAGCTGTAAACTGCAAGCGGCCGTTGGCGGCTTAGGTATGGTGCCTGAAGGTGGTTCACCTCCTTTGGTAGATCAAATGGTAGGGCCACATCAAATGAATCCTCAGATGACAATGCCACATCACATGCAACATACACAAGCTCAGGTGCGTTTAAATAATTTTTAAATAAATATTTTTAATAAAAAGTTTAAAAAATATTAAAAAATCTTTTAAAATGCAAAATTCTTTAAGAATTAGCAGGAGCTCTTTGAACGAAAGATTTTTTTAAGTTGAAATTGCTTTTATTAATTTCTAAATTTAATAAGTTTTTATATATTTAATTATTTTTCAAGATACAAATTAAGTTATTTTTTAGTATAACTTTTATTTTTTAAATGATGCGATTTTATTCGAAATTCCTGTTTACCTTATAAGTTATTTAATAAGCTTTTTTATTTTAACTACTTAAACCCAATTTTTTTTCAATGCCCGATCTTGTCTGTCCTATTTATTTTAGTTGGGTTACAATGATGTCGGAGTACCCGATGTTACGGAGGTAAGATTCTGATGTTTTTCTAAAAAACTCCAGTACATTTGAAAGTAAATTGTAAATAACCCTTTTAAGTTAATATTAGTGTTATAATATAATTTTCGTAGTGATATTTTTAGTTATCTTGGTAGTATTTTATGTTTTTTTCCTCATTTTGTTTTTTAATATTAATATTTTATTTTATTTGTTTTGTAATAATCTTAGGTCCATCAAAATCACCACAATATGGGCATGTATGGTCAACAACAAACTGGAGTGCCACCTGTTGGTGGTGTACCACCACAAAGCATGGGCATGCATCAGGGTCAAGGACCGCCACAAATGCATCAAGGACATCCTGGTCAACATACACCACCATCACAAAATCCAAATTCGCAACCATCAGGGATGCCTTCGCCTCTGTATCCCTGGATGCGAAGTCAATTTGGTAAGTGTCAAGGAAAGTGATCGACAATTCCACGAAACGTATTAAGTGGAATTTTTTTTCTTCTACAAAAACCAGTAGTTGTTTGAGAGTAGTTAGAGAATTTGATTTAGGGATGCCAAATTTTTTTTTTAATCGTCAAAGAATTTTTTTTGACGTTTATTTAATCTTATTTTACAATTTTATATCTTGGGTTTTATTTTGGGAACCATACTTTGTGTAGGATTTTTAAACTTTTATGTATTGGCGGTAAGTCTAAGTTTAGTGGCAACAAATTATTTTAAGAACAAATTCTCTTAAAACTGATTTTTTTGGCTATGTGAATTAGATCGTAGATAATTTGTAGTAAAATTTCAATAATTTTTATATAAAAATTCACTGCCGTATTCATAAACAAATTTTCTATGAAAGTTTTACTTAATAAACTATTGTTAATTCTCTAACATAGAAATCACAGTTTTTCGTTTAATGCCTAAAAATAATGACTAAAATTATGCAATTCAGATTTATCAAAAAAAAAAAAAAAAAAAAAAAAAAAAAATCTCAAAAATGTGAGATCTAAAAGAAAGATTGTTTACCTTAATATGAATAGAACGTGTAAGCAATTTTTAACTATTTTAACTTAAAATTTTCAAGTCATAATTTTTTAATAAACCATAAACTAAATTGGCATCCCTAAACTAAATGTTGTTGTAAAGTAGTTTGATTTGGAAATAAAGTAGTATTTTTTGTTTAATTTGGTATGAATATTTATTTTACATTATTTGTTAAATAATTAAAAGAAATTTTAAAAATTGTTAGGAAAATTTTAAATCTCAACATTTAAGTAAGGGCTTGTTAATGAGGCTGTTAGGGGCCATAATGTTTAAACTGGAAATGCTTTTTGTGGTTGGAAGCTGAAATAGATCTTATTGGAAGTCTTTTCTAAAGGTTTATGTCACTACTAAAATGTGTATAACTAGTTTTTAAAATAAACGCTAGAGGTCGTGTGTATAACTAGTTTTAGACAGAGATGGAAAATATTACATACTAATTGCTACATCGATTTCTTTCTTTGTAAGTCGACCATACTTGCTATTTTTGTTGCAGCAATTCTTTTAATTTCTGCTTTGAATTTGCACAGTGTCCAAATTATAAAATTCTATTCCTTCAATTTTTGTATTTTTATCTTGTCTTTCCTCTTCTAATTTTTATATTTCATAATAAATTCAAGTTGGTAAGTCTGAGAATTGCAGAACAAAACAAGCTCAAGATTTGTTGCAACTAAAGATTTGATGAAATAATAGGACATCGTCCAGACTTCCAATTTTTGTTCCTGCAATTCCTTAAAATTAAAATTTTCAACAAATTTTTTGTCTCCCAAATTTTTAAGCTCTTTTTAATACCCTCCACTAGTTGCAAAGAGTTTGTCATTCCGTTTAAAACAATTTTTAATTTTTATCTTAGACCCCATAAAAAATGCATAGTCTGAGTCCTTAAGTGATTCTAAGTCGATTTTTCCATGTGCGTCTGTCTATCCGTCTGTTAAAATCACGCTAACATAAAAACGATTCAAAATAAAAGAACAATACTGGTGTCACATTACTTCAAGTTCTCCTAAACAATTTTTGATTGCTATGCAGCAGAATCAGCTCAGAAAAAAAAGAGTAATGAATCCAAATGCAAACCAAGCACCAAAAAAATTTATATTTCTGTTAGTAAAACTTATATAAACTCGTGGCGAAATGCATTGATTGTTATTCAATTTTGCGCAAAATCGTTCCATATGACGAAATCGTACTACTAAATTTCGTAATGACGGATCCTTAATTTACAAAAGACCCCAAGTAAAGCATACTTGAGGAAAATAAAATTTGGTCTGCCACCGTTTTATAAGACTAGAAATCACACAATTAAATTTTGTAAAGATTGGCCTATAATTTACCAAAAGGCCCCATAAAAAGACCGCTTTTAAAATACTCTAAATCTCGGTGGAGAGTATCAAAAGATCGGCATAGCCGAATAACATTTTTTTAAAAAGGTTTATTTTATAAATACAAAATGATCCGCCGGTTTTCTAAAGGAATTATTGTTTGATTGAAAACTTTTTTTGGAAAACATCTTTAAAAAATTGGGTTCCTTATTTTTGTTTTCCATATCGTTACCTAAAACGCAAAAGGCCCTAACTAACAAAAAATTAAAAATCTTCTTTTTCATTAAATCTGATGAATTGCATCAACACTTATGTCCACAATAAATTTTGGAAACTTTTATCCAAAATTTGCCATTTTATTTACAAAAAACAAACGGCCCTATCTGCAAAAGATTATATGCTACGCGCTAAAAGACCTTACTAACAGTTTCCATAATATGCAACATTATCAATTATCAAAACAACTGGTAGGTTTTACAAGAAAAATAGAAGTAAAATAAATTATAAACTGTTTAAGGCAATTTATCGATTAACATTTTTAATAGTAATTTGCTTATCCTGTAAAATTTTCAAAATGTTAGATAGGGCGTTTTGCGTTTTAGGCAACGATATAAAAACAGGCACAAAATCCTTTTTTGTTTTAATTGATAAAAGTAAATGCTGATAAACTTCTTTGACCTTAACAAAAATTTACTTAAAATACTAAATTACTTATTTTTTTTTAATTATTTATTTGCAAAGGAAAAAATAAAGATTCTTCTGTTAAAACCAACTGTCCATAGAGTTACTAATTTTGCAATAACCTTGACTTAAATACAGCAATTTTGCACAGACCCTGATAGTAGACATTTAAATACATGTCCCTTTACCAATCAATCAATAGATTGGCAAACTGAATTAAAAACAAAGTCCAAATTACCTGACAAAACAAAGAAAGTAAGAAAACCAAAATGTAACAATTTTGTCAAAAGCGACTTTAAAGTATTGCGAAAAACAAAAGTGGAATTGTAACAGAGAATACACACAAAATAAAGGATTCTACTGAAACAGGATTAAATCCAAAAAAAAGGATAAAAACAAACAATCACAGACGGAGTTGAAGACCATAAACTTTTCACAGGCAGATTGTATTCAACTCAAATGCTGTTTTTCTGCTCGATTGGAAGTTGCAAGAAAAAAGGCGGCCACACATTTAATTTAAATTGTCTACACTAGAACTGAGCTGAAACAATTTTAAAAATTAGAGCGTATCTAATGTCTTGGCTTGAGTTAGCAGCATGTAAATACATACCATTTTAAGAAGTTTTGAATATACTTCCCAACAAAAATTATGTAAAATTTTGTAATATTTACATGTGTTTCTATGAAAATGATTTTTAGGGAAATGTCCTGTTGAAATTTTCAAAAAAATACTTGTTTGTTTTCTTTTTTGGTACTATTGCTGACCATATGTTGGCCGAAAATTTCAACAAAAATTTGAATATTTCTTAAAAAAATTAATTCTGGTTACAAATAAAAAAAAAAAAACATTTATTTCTGCAGTTTAGTTTTCGTGTTTTATTTGGCGTTTTTTTTTTGTTGGTGTTGCTGCTAGATTGAGATGTAAAGCAAAATTGATTACAGCCATTAGTTACACGTTATGTGCTGCAATGGATGCCATCAATTTATTAATCTTTGGAACACGACGGTTCGCGTTTTTATACAAACACAATATTTTGTTGTTTGCTGGTGCTGGTTTGATATTTTTCTTCTTATTTTTAGGATTTTTTCTCTCCGTTTCATTTATTTGTTTGTTGCAGATTTTGTTGCCCAAATACAATTCCATTCATTCATGTTCTTGTAGTTTGTGTTATTGCTGTAAAAAAGCAACTTGGGCATATTCTCAAGTTTAACTGGGGAAAACGCACGCATTGTAAAATGGTTTAAACGTTTTATGTTCAGTCAAACAGCCTTCTCTTGGTTGGCTTTAAGTAGGCGGTTGACACTAGTAATGGAATATTTTTTATTGTACATAATTGCTTATGGTTTTGTGGACCAACAGAGAAATTTTACTTTTATTTAAGTAGTTTTCCCTGTTTGGGGATTTCGCATAGCAGTGCTCATGCTTTGTAACTCCCGCGTCCAGATTCTTTTTGATTGACGTGTGAAAAATTAAACAAAATTGCCATAAATTTAAACAAACAACTGATTTTCTCACTTAAATTTAAAAAATTAAGTTCCCGCTTTGAACTGTCAAATAAACTCACGAATAAAAAGCGGGGTGAGAAAAACTTTTTACCCTAAAATGCAAAGACTAATAACACTGAAGAGTATTTTGATCTTTGGCAGATTTTTTCATTTTTTAATTATTTTGCTTTTAACATTTTTATAAAATAAATGAATGTTTTCAAAGCTTTTTTGTAAAGCACAAACATTAAAGTCGCACTTAATATTGTTTTGGTATAGCCTACGGTTGTATTTTCGCCGCCGTCGTTCAAAATTTATAAATTTTAGTACATTTTGGTCGCTGTCGACGATATGCGAGACAAAATTTATGCGAGACACACTTTTTTCTCACTTTTCGAGAAACGATCGAATATTTTGTTTTACATCTATTCGATGCGAGAAGTTCTAACCAAAGTTGCAAACATGGGTACCGAATTGTTAATTCAGGCCTTTAGATAAAAAAGGGCTTGTGAAATTTTGGCTAGTTTACCCTTTAGAACAGCGTCTCCCCCTTTTGACTAATATTTTAAATTCATATTTCTACATCATTGCAAATTTTAATAAAAAATTTAAACAAGCTTACTTTTGGA
Source organism: Pollenia griseotomentosa (assembly GCA_963931875.1). Lineage (NCBI taxonomy): Eukaryota > Metazoa > Arthropoda > Insecta > Diptera > Polleniidae > Pollenia > Pollenia griseotomentosa. The sequence continues at coordinate 142,028,894 of OZ007560.1, read as the reverse complement.
ACTCTGTTATCCTGAACGTCTGGAGTACAGTTAAAGGCCGGGATTCACAATCTTAGATAATCGTTCAATTCAATTAAACGAAAATCTGACAAAAATCTAGTCGACATAAAAAAATGTCTGCAAAATCTCTTGTCAATACCAAACCATCACAACAAATAGATGCCAAAATTATTACAAGAAAATGCAACTGTCTATCATTGTCAAAACTTGTTAAAAAATCGATCACTCAATTTAATTTTTAGGTCATACTAGCGTACTTTTCAAGCACATGCGATTTCGTAACTCCTTGCCATGGCGCCACAATAACTTTTTATTTAAAAAACAATTTTCAAAAAAGTTTTTTTTTGAGAAATATCTTTCACATTTTTCTTTACCAGTGTGCACGTGTTTTTGCAAAAGTAGTAACAGAAAATCTTCGGGATAATGTTTTCGTAATACAAACCGCAAGCAGTCTTTTTAAATTCTGAACACAGTGGTTTTAAATCTTAAAACTCAAACAGAAAGCCCATCTGCTACAACACACTTAAATGGCATCATTTGCAGGCCCACTGTATATTGTCGTTTATAACCACTTAACGCCTGTTTAAGTTGCTTGTATCCATTAAAATTATAAATGACCATCAATGGTCTCCAATATCACACAAACAAATAAAAGCTCAGATATGCACAATACAAAAACACTAAAGTTCTATAAACGTGACTAAGTTCTAAAATATGTTTGGGCCAATAACAAAACAAAAAAAGCAAAGCAAACGAAAATAAGCAAAATATAAAGATCCCTTTTTTTTGAAAAAAAAGAAAAGTTAAGCTTTACTTTGATCTAAGGTCACGATTTCAGACAAAACAATCCCAAAGTGAGGAAGAGTAAAAGATACAGCAACCATTTCTACAAAATTTTGAATTAAGATGTTAAAAGGAATTAACAAACAAAGAGATTAAGTTACTCTCAAAAAAAAAAAAAAAAAAAAAATTAACTAAAAAAATATAATAAAAAAAAAAAATAGAACTAAAAATTATTTGCAAATTGTTGCAGCCAGTTTTTCTTTTACATCCTTCGATTTAAAGGATAAGTTTTTTTCATAAATCCTTTTTTCTTGTCTTATTTTCTCTCTTGTAGAGGTCATAAATTTGTTTTTCTTCCTTAAAGCGACATTCAACAAATTTTCGCAACAAGTGTCTTGTTTTATAAAATATTTTTTTTTTTACTCTTTCCAAGAGCATTTTGTTTGTGGAATGTTGCATAAAAATAAATTTGTATGCATCACTTGGATACAAATATTACGAAATTGTTACATGCAGTTTCTTTTTTCCATACTTTTTTTTTGTCATACAACATACACACTTGTATTTATTTCAGCTAATAATGTGCACATGTTTTAGATATTAAAACTAAAATATTTATCTTCACTCCCTGTAAAGCAGCCATATGTGAACGAAGAATGAAAACAAAAAATTAAAAACAAAAAAAAAAAAAAAAAATAAAATAATTCTTATAATGGAGTCATATTTTTGTAAGGATTATTTTCAAGGAAGTATAAAATGCTTAAGGAAAGAAAAACTATTGAAATATATTTAAGGAAATATTAAGATTTTAATGATAAAAAAAGCTTTTAAAACAAATGCAAAAATTTTTAGCAAAAACGAATTCCTTTTTTTTCAAAAAGGATTCATTATTACCAAAATTTTTCGTTATATTTTAATAATAGAACCGATTTTATTTAGTAGTTGGCTTTACTAGCTTAAACAAATTGTGTTTATGAAATAGTTTTTTACTAAATCATCTACCTTTCATTGTAGAGGGTTTTCCAAAAGCTGCACCATTTCTGTCTGTCTTGTGCCGCTCTTTTGGCCATCCATTTGTCTTAAACGTTTTCTTCGAAGATGTTATCTATTGCGTCTTGTCGAGTTGTCCATCTGCGTTCTCTTTCTCTTGACTCTTCTGGTCTAGCGTCTAGAGTTCTTTTTGGCATTCGGGACTCTGACATCCTGGCCATGTGCCCATATCACCTCTTCTTGCAGAGTTTTATTAAAATTTGTAACGGTTCTTTATTTAGATGCCCTCGGATCGTTTCGTTTCTTATTTTGTCTCTACTCTTTTTAGGTTGTTCATTTCAAGTTATTCATTTCATTTTCAGTCATGCTTAATTGTAAAGGCAGATGAAAATATATATAGAGTAGAGCTAGCTATGCTTTGGTAGACACCGTTCGTTTATTAAGGGAGTTTTTGTTAAGATCTGAGTAAAATCCAGCTGCCGCCGATATTCTGGCGTTCAGGTCTTTGTCCAATTTTCCATTCTCAATTATCACTGATCCAAGATAAAGGAACTGAGTAACAACATGTTTTGAATTCATACAAGCAATACAATCGCAAAAAGGAATAGTATAGTGTAGGTTGCTTATCGCTGCTGTAATGCCTTGTATGATGCACCGGTCAGTCAACCACAAAAGGATGGGCTGTTGAGGAAAAACGTGCAGTATGAGTTTCGGGAACCAGATCCCCAGTTTCATCAGAACGCATCCTATTTTAGTAACGATATAACAGGAAAATAAAACCCACATTGCGACGAAGCTCAAGGGAGTCAATAGAATTTTATACCCTGCTCTAACCAATAAGAACCTTCGGCCTCCCCTGCATGCGGTCGAGAAGCTCCAAAATGGACTTTGTAGCACCGGCCCACACATGAGAGTTGTATTCCATTCGTGGTCGCATGTACGTCGTATAGTATTTAGAAGATCAGATGGAGTGAAGTATCTCCTACACCGTTTAAAAAAACCGAGATACTTGAATGCTTCTTTAGACACCTTGAATAATGTTTTGTTCATCGGACATCATCGGTTCTCACAGGTTGAAATTTCAAATTCAATTCCAAGTCAATTCTCTCATTTTAAAATTTGTGCTGGCGAGCTTAAAAATAAAATTCGCAACCCAAATTTTAAAATGACAAAATTGACTCGGATTGTGCTCGCGAGTAGCATTTTTTTCTGCCCTGCTCAAAACTACAAAAATGGAGATGTGACTATACCTCTTAGAAAGGCAGAATACTCCTCGATTACATCTTCAAAAGCTGCAAACAACGAATGTAAACCTGCACGAAAGGATACTGGAAATTTCAACCTGCAAAAAGGTTTGTTTTTTAAATAAGTACAAAACATTAAATGGATTGACCAAAGTTTTGGTTTCATTAGCTTGAAAACTTCACGTCATTTAATGTTTAAAAATAATTTTTGGCATATGACCTCCGCGACTGCTCTGCAACCTGCCGGCCGAATTTTGCAACGTTTAGGCTTGGTTTTGCTGAATGTTGGCTTTTAAATGATTAGCTGTTGCTGGTGTATCAGCATAGACCAGAGATTTCACGTACCATCACAAAAAGTGGTATAAAGGCGTCAAATCTCACGAACAAGGAGCCAAGGTTATTTTTTGGAGATAAATAGTTCGGTCACCAATGGTTTGGCCCAAACAAGTGATGACATGTTGCGCCGTCGTGTTGAAACCATTTCTCCTCCAAATGATTTGCAACGACCTGAGGAATACAAAAATCAAGAATCATTTGTAAGTAGCGTTTGCCATTCACGGTAATTTCGGATTTAAAGACATGATGCCTTCGGCATGTAAACAAACAGTGATTTTTGCAGGATATAGATAGTATTGCGTATATGCTGTTCAGATAAATGATTATGCGCCAGTGAACTTGACGAAATGCTCTATAAATTTGACGAACAGAGTGTGAATTTTGGAAATAAATTCCAATGATTTGTAAACGTTGTTCTGGTGTTAGTCTTTGCATGGTGATTTTCTATGGTAAACTGAAAAAAAATCAAACCCAGTTAATTACACTGTGTGTAATTTTTCAAGTCATGGAAATATAACCATATACCAACACCACTACGTGATAATAGACCAAAAAAAAAACCTGTCTCCCAGTTTTGGCCGAAGTCTTGCACTTTTTTTACGGGCCCCCAAAGATTTGGGTCCTAGGTGTCTTTTTATGCAAAAAAAGTGATCATTTTCTCAGGCTCATATCTTGCAAACTAATTAGTATGGCAGCTAGTATTACAGTTATCCCTATCGGAAGTTGTATTCGTCTTAAAAATCATCCTTCATATACATTGTATTGTCAAAAAAAAAACCAGAGTTTTTGATTGATTATAATGCTTTAGACTAAACAACATGTCCCTATAAAATTGAAAAAAAAAATGAAAAGTGTTGTTACGCCTTTTTGCATTTTAGGTGACGATATGTATTTGTTTTATTATTTACATGTTAAAAATGATGAGACACTAAAAACATTTTCAAAATAATCTCAAGTATTGCCTAGGGCTAAGTTAAAAATGTTTTTAGTATATTCCACTTAATTTTGCCGAAATATTTTTATACTTGACTCCATAGTAGATTTTATTTTCTTTTATAAAAATTCTTAATGTATTAAAAACTATTCAAAGTCATCTTCATCTTAAACTTTTCAGCGCTATTTTAACGCAACAACAAAATCATCAAGCTGCAAAAACTTTTTAGTGCTTTGTCAGGGTTTCTTTGCATTTTTTTTTTCAAACTATTTTCATTTTGTCTGTCCATTTTTCCGTGGTGTTTGAAAAAAGTTTTTTTCTTAAGAATTTCTTGTGCTCACTAACGTCAAGGATGTGCTTACGAAAGACAATAACTACTTAAAAAGACGATTTTCTAAGCTTAAAACTATGACAGAAAACTAAAGTGACGTAAACGTCTTAAGAAAATTGTATTTTAAAACAGAGAAAGCGAAAAAACAACAACGAAAAAGAGAACAAGGAATTTTAAAATAAAAGCATGAAGTCCAACTGAATAAAGAGGAAAGTTTTAGAGTTGTGGTTTAAGTTAAACTGAAAGTCTAGAAAAGAAAACCAACTGTACCAATCTTATACCGGGTTTTTGAGATATGGATTACGTTTAAACTTAGTTTCGGATTTTTCTAGCGAAATGTGATTTTTTTATTATTTCCTTAAACCCCGTTTGTTTTGAGTAAAACCAAGCTGTTCCGTCAAAATTTTGTACACAAACTTGGTAATGCCGGCACAAATTTGGTTTTATATTAACTAAGCCTAGTTTAACTAAGATCGCAAAATCCCAGCCTTTGAATAACAAATTGCAATAAACTTTTTAAAACTACCCACCTTGCGTAGAAATGAACAAAAGTTTAATGTCGTTTGAAATTTCTTAGACGAGTCATATAAATGGATTTTAGAAGTTGGTAACCTCTTTGCCCCGTATTCATAAACGATTATTAAATTTAACAAACGTTTATTAAGAGAATTTTTCACCCTTATTAAATTTAAAATATTTTTATGAATACGGGCATTTGTCTATATACTTAACTTAAAGTTCACTAAGCCCGGCTAAACCTGTTAACTTATTACCTAAAACTGACCCTTCTCAGTATATTGATGATATAAAACAAAACTTCAAAATTTCGATTTAATATGTTTTGAAAAGTTTTTCTGTTTCGCGAAATATTAAGTGGAATTATTAAGAAGCCATTAAAGATGACGAAAAATAAAACGAGACCATTATAAATTTATACTTTGAAATTTTTTTCTTGCAACTTTTTGTTAGAACGACAATAACAATAAACCCATATTTTGGCTATTAGAGAAAATGTTTTGAAATTCAAGTTTAGCAATTTTTTTTTGTAACTTTTATTTCCGTTTCCTTTGCCTCTGCTACTAAACTTGAGTATGCGGATCAAAAGATAATTTTCAAGTTGCGTGGAGATTTTGCTGTTTTGTTTGTTAAGTTTTTTGTTTGTCGCTTTCAAAGGACACTCAATGAATAATAAATAGTTGAAATCAAACGAAAATAAATTGGGAAGAGAAAATTTAATATAAAACTTAAGGGCCACGTGTAAAATTCTAAAATTATGAAAATTTGCTTAAAATAAATAAGTAAAAAATAAAAATTTAAATCCAAATTCAAATTATGCATTTACTAAGATTTTAATATAAATTTTATAAAGTCTTTAATAGTTTCTTTTATAAAATGGTTGCTTGACATGGCCAATAACATTCTTATGCATTTGGCCAAGTTTTATATCAAACCTTATTTAACAACAATAATATTTTCTATTCGGTTTTTTTGTTTTTGTACATTAATTTTTCGAACATTTTGTTTTTTTTTTAGCTCTCTGTGTTTGTGCTTCACTGAACGCTTCGCAATGGGACATGGGCTTCATATGGCATGTTTTAGTCAGCTGTCAAATATTTTGACATGGGTTCCAAGCTGAAAATTCCAAAATGGTTAGAAATTTTCTGTTGTTGTTGTTATTGCCAACATACAGTTTAGTAAACTGACATTCAAGAAAACACAAATGGAATAAGGCAAATTGAGAGAATTGTAGTTTGAAAAAATAAAACTATTTTCTTTTTTCTAATAGAGATTTGATAACAAATAAAACCGAAAAAATGTTTTAAAACTCTTAACAATTAGTAATTTTCTTAATTTTCTTTCCAAACAATTGGTGTCCTAAACAGGTTAAATTTAACCCCTTTTTACAGAATTTTTTATTGAATTAGAGAAGTAGTTAAGTCCCTATAGATTTGTAAATTAGTTAAGACTTGGTCATTTTTCATATTTCTTGTTCGTTTATTCTCTTCGTTTTTTTCACAAAAAATAAAAAAAATTCTTAATTAAAAACAATACTTTTCAGTTATTTAATCAAATTTATAATCAAGTTTGGATTGGGAGTGTGTGTGTTATTTTCTAACCACTAAGTCCCTGGAAATTGCTTGAAAATCAACAACAACAACAAGTTCGGAAATTTTTTTTAAAAAAGAGTTGAAGCTCTTAACCCTTCATTTCATTTTTGTTCACCATTTTTTTTGTTTGACTGACAATCTCCCTTTAGGTTTGTTTTTTTAGGAAAAAAAATCTACTGAATTTTTAGATGTGTGTGTTTTTGTTGTATTACTTTGTTTAATATAAAGTTTTGACTTGAGTTTTTGTTTGTGTTTTTTTTTCATGGATATTGTATGGTCAGACACTGTCAAGAGCCATCAAACCATTTTTGCATTTATTACAAAAATATTTTTTTATCCAAATGTGCGAAAAAATGGTAGAAAGCAGAAATTGGCAAACTATTATATTTGTGGGGGAGGTATAGTTAAACGTCGTTTTTTTGTAAATAACTTTCCAATTGCAAACTGTGAAAAATTCGTTTATATAGGACTGTTCACAGTTTTAAGTTGAGCTCTTATTTCTTTTTAACGCGTTGTGTATTTTTGACATGTAATCAGCTGATAATAAAAAAGAATAATTTAAACAAATTTTTGAATCATGGAAAATAACTTATTAAAGATGTAAAAAACAAATAGTATTGTATAAAAGAGAAAAGGCTTTTTAACGCACGTTGTTCAAGTCACCATTTATCATTCGCTAAGGTTTTGAAAAGTGTTATACTGTTAATATAACTGTCACTCTTTAATGTTAGGCACCTTAATAGTGGCCAATATAATTTTAACAGAAGAATTCCAAATTATCTAAATTAACTTTGAATCGATTCGCGCATTTTATAGATGACTTCGTGATTTTGATGGAGCTTATAATGGTCCATCTGAACGGATTTGTTAATGAACAAAATTGCCACATACGAATTGAGACCTATCCACAACATCCGGAGAAATGCACGCTTAAAGCATCATCCGTATTTCCTTTAAACTGAAACCGGAGCTCGCGATAAGTTGACTATGCACAGAAAAAAGTTTTGCGCCAGTAAAAGCATTAATCAAAAATAAAATCAGTTTTAATTAAAAATTTAATCAAGTGAATTAAACGTTTAGTCAAGTGAATTAAACTTTTAATCAAGTTTATTAAACGTGTAATTGACAACATTAGTTTGCACCAGTAAACAAATTAATAATATCAATTAAAAGTTTAATTCACTTGATTAAACGCTTGATTAAAAGTTTAATTCACTTGATTAAACGCTTGATTAAATTTTTAATTGAAACTCATTTTATTTTTGATTAATGCTTTTACTGCGCCAAATTTTTTTCTGTGTGAGAAATGGACCTGACAAATAACCTCCAAGATTGTGCGATATGCACCACTCGATTATTTCGTGTGGGGCTACGTAAAGACACTGGCTTACGTTGTTCGTGTTATTCGTGACATTCGGCCAGCAATGCACGAAAAAGTGAACCAAAACTCGGTACCCAGAATGCCCTTTGTCAAGAAAAGCAGCGATGCTAATATACCCTAAATGATTTTTATATGTTAATGCCATGATCAGCAATTGATTTAATTCGTCGTATTCAAAATAAAAACACTAATTGTCGCGTTGACCTTAATGTTATAAGAGCCCCACTACTACTCCTAACAAGTTTGTTTTTAATTATAATATCCCTCGTGCCTTAAACTAGCCTTCTCAGATCTGATGCTAACATTCATGGCTTGTGTTAGAAAGCATCACAAGCTGTAGATGGGTAACAACAACAAAAAAAAAAGTTAACATAACAGCTGAAATGTGTCAAAAAACTAAAATGAAAGTTTTTTATGTTTTTTTTTAGGATGTTGACTTTTGGGAATATCATTCAGTTTGGTATCTCGCTCAAACCAAATAAGCAGGAAAAAATGGCAAAAAATTAAACGAAAATTATGAAAAAATATTAGAATATTATTTGGGCACATCTGTTGGGAATTAAAATGATGTTTTCATTTATTTCTATGCTTGTTTTTTCAAGGAATTTGAAATATTCCATTTCCTCTGAATGTCTCCAAAGGTTTAAGAAACATTTTTCACTGGACCACAGTTTTTTCTACCAAATTTTTAAATAAAATAAATAAATCTATTAATTTTTGCTAGTTTCTTATTATTTTGTAATTAACAAAGCCTTTATTGCATTTTAATTTCTTCTTTTTTTTTAATAAATTTAAAAGCATTTTAGCTTTTTTTGCTTCAATGGCCTGGCAACCTCCACCAAAGGAATCCCCATTTCGAGTTGTAACTTTTACAAGTCATTTTATGATGATTTGACAGTTTTTGGTTCTTTATTTTTTGTGAAATAAACATGCTAAGGAAAAAAGTATCTTAAAGATGTTTGATGTAGTTACATTAGAGGTGTGAGTATGTGTCTCTTGGTTTCATTGTTGGGTTGTTTCTTGATTACATTACAAATGCCACACACGAACTTTTATTTAATTTTTTTTTCTTATTTTGCAAAATACATTTCTTATTTTGTTGTTAGTATTGCCTTTTGTTGTTGCTGTTGTTATAATAAATTTTTAAACATTAATAATGTGTGGTTTCTTGTGACCATTTTGTTATAAATGTTTGTATTCTGCAGATACATACATAAATTCTGAGATTCGTTGTATATGTTTGTATCTACAGGTACAACAATTGTCTTAATATAATGTTTTTTTGCCCGTATAAATGACAAAGGAATTTTGTCTGAATTTAGCAGGCTTTTAATATTATTTTTAAGTTCTTTTGTTTTGTATTCTTAAGAGAATGATTTTGTTTCTTAAGCTTGTAATTTCCGCAATTATAAAAACATTTAGTGAATTCTTTAAAAGTTCTTTCTTTTTTTTGCATTTTATGCCACAAATCATTTTGATTGATTTAATTTTTCTTTTTTTCGAAAAAGTGCACACTTGTGTCTCTAAGATATACATGAAACTGAAGCAAATAATAATTTTCTAATTTTGAAAATAGGACATTAAAATTTAAAAAAAAGAAATAAATAACAATATTTTTGAATCACTTAGAAAGTTTTAGAAAAAAAATGCTAAGATGTAACAAGAAAGAGTACTATATTCATCTAAGCCATATCTTATACATATCTCTGGTTTTCATGGGTAACCTCGTATGTCAATTTTTTCGACCTTGAGACGTTGATGCCATATTGCTTTATTTTAAACGTTAATGGATGTTTAAACTTCTGGAAATATTTGGACCAATTCCGATTCCTAGCCTATAGTTTGATCTGAATTGGTTTTGCGGCTCTCTTGAAACATTTGATTTTAAGACATACGCGGTTACTCATTAAAACCACAGATATACCCTTCACCATGGTACGATAATAAAAGAAAGTTACATAAATACATTTCTTTAGATATAATTAAATCAACTTTGTATCACGCCCACTTTTCAAATCCCGCCCACATTTGGTCAGATATTGTGAATTGATACCCAAGATGCTTTTACCTAATTTGTAAATTTTAGCTCTTGCTAAATCTCCAGATTTACAATCATCTCTAATGTATTTGTATGAGAAGGTTTTGTTAAACGAGATACGTTCAAATTATTGTTCAAGGCACACGCAGAGAAAACTGATTTTTCAATATGGCCACCTCCAACAAAACTATTTTTAACGAAAAATGTTTGAACATATCGAGCCATAACCGCAAAAAAGCTTAAGCGACAAACATAAAATTTTACAGGAGAAGGTTTCTTTATTTTATTTCATTAAAATTTTGTATGAAGGTTGTCGCTTAAGCTAAAATTGTTTTTGCTATAAAATCGCAACGTTACCTAATGTGACCATGATATTTTAGGATATGATGCAAGTGTTGCCAAAAAAGTCATTTATTACAAATAATTTTAAATTTAAAATTATGTCGCTTAATGACAGCTTTTACTATAATATTGTAAATGGCAGCCATATTGCGGTCAAATAAGGCCTGTATTAAGAAGCCGCAACCGTATTATGGTTACCTCCATAATATGTTTTCCAATATTAATAGTACCGTTGTTTTTTACACATAACATGTTGCTCTTGGAAGAGGGGAAAATGTTATTGATAAAAAGCAACCATGGTTGTGACTTCTTGATGAAGGACTAGCTTAACCATAATATGGTTGCCGGTTATAATAATTGGTTGAATGTAAGCATAATATGCTTAATATGCTTTTATTTAAAATAGCTTTGCTGGAGGAGACCACATGGAAAATTGCGTTTTCTCTTTGTGTACAACGTTGACGCTCTTTTTTAAGTATGTCATTTCACCGTTAAGCCCAGGCGCTAGAAAACCGTACGTTTAACGCGCTGATTTTGGTTGGTCTTGAATTAAATACTTTTTTGTGGTTCTTTTACAGCCATTTTTGTTCAATTAAGCAGCCATATTTAATAACAAACAAAGAAATATTAGACTTTTGTAGAAGATTTCTAATCACGATAGAAAAACATTTGTAGTTCTTATGTACTGTCACCCACTGAACTCTTAAATAGTAAATACATATGTATACAATATTATTTTGTGTAAATAAAGAATAATTATACTAATGACACAAAGATGGAAATTGATAATATTCTTCAACAACCAAATACCGAATACATATTAAGTATAGAAACCGTACGGAAGTAATTAAATACAGTCATATAATTTGGTTTTGAAAATAAACAAAAATCTACATTAAACAAACAAGAAATAATGTCAAGCGTGAGATTTTTTGTTCAACGAAATTTGTTTAATTCCATTAAAAAAAAATTGAGTTATTTTTTTATTCAAGTTGCTTACAAAAAAAGGTTAATTAGTGTAACTGAAACAGTAGTCAAAACTTTAATTACTTTCAAAACCACAAACAATTTTTCAAAATTCCAACGTAAACGAGACTTAAAAAACTTTTATTAGACTTTTTTTTTTTTGAAATAAAAAATGTACCACGCTAAAATGTAATCAACTGTAAATTTAACAAAATTTCTTTACAAAAAAAAGTTTAATAATAATTTAGTAAATTTTGAAATGTTTAAAAGAAAACCACTTCCTGTTTAATAAAATGTTTGAATAAAGAACAAAACCAACGGAATCATAAAAATCTTTATATTTTTTAAAAATTTCTTTTAATTCTTATATTTCTATGATTTCTGTTGAGTTAATGACATGACCGAGCAAGTTAAGCTAAAGCTTTTTTTTTGGTTGGTGCTCTAAATGCCAGTCTATCTTATGTCCATGACTGTCCGTCTGTCTGGCTGTCTACAACCTAAGGCGGCCATATTTAATCATTGGCTGATGTAAAAAATGGGATTTGTAGCAAACTTTGTGTAATTTTTTTTGTTGTATTTCATCTACAACAACTTCTACTTTGTTTGATTTCATCTGTTTTTGCTGCTGCTTATATTCATTATGTGACTGTAAGCAGAGGCTTAAGAGAGTGTTTTCTTAACGATGGTTAAAAAAAGTCTTATTTGATTAAGATAAAAGTATGGTAGCACTACTAAATACACAAAAATATTATAAAAAAGTTCATTTATTTGCAAGGTGGTTTAAAGAAACAGCTGAATGTTATTGCTTTGCTTGTTGTTGTTGTATTGTTGTCATATTGAGGCCACCTTGCTAAGTTATTCCAATGGAAACTTAAGCTGAATTTAAATATATGTTTAGTGAAGAAGAGAATTTTGTATTTAAAACGATTTTAAGCATAAATGGTTTTGAATATCAATCCTGAAAATGGTCCATTAGTACACAGAAAAAATTCTCCCAATTAAAGCATTAATCAAAAATATAATCAGTTTTAATTAAGTGAATTAAACGTTCAATTAATGCTATTAACTGGTTTCTTTGATACTATTAATTTGTTTACTGGTGCAAATTTAATTAATTTTTTAATTAATATCACAAATTTTTTAATTGAAATAATTTTTTTTTTTTCTGTGTAAAATTGCCAAAAAAAATTCCAAATTTATTCTAATTGTTGTCTATTATAGAGCCATGTTTTGGATATCGAACTCGAGTGAAATTGCAATCGAACATATTTTCAAAACGATCCCGTTTTAAAGGTTCATGAAAATATTCCGTTTTATTTACGTCATACTTCGAGTACAACTTACATTTATAAGAATTTCTCTAAAAATCATGAAAAACTACAGTCTTTTTCAAAAAAAAAATTAACTAAAAAGTTTCTTCTATTCAATTTTACTTGATTTCGATTTTCAGAACATTTTATAAATTTCATTTTGTATTTCTAATTTTTCTTTTTCTATGACAATACGAGCGCCACCGGCATAAGAATTATAATTAAATTTAAGTCGACGTATAGTTATATATTTTGTTTAAATATGTAGTATTTTTAATTACTAAAAACCTCTTATAATTTTTTAATAAAAAATTCCGAACTTCTTCCACTTTAAAACGTTGCACCTTTTCTACAATTATTTCTGACTGTAAAGCTGTCAAAAATTTCACTTTTTTCTCAAAAGCACACCAAAATAATCAACAAATTTAGCGAAATGAAGACACTTGATCGCAGGTTTTCTATAGGTTTCCATTTATTGCGAAACCTTGATTTGTGCAATAAAAATTTAATAAAAGTATTGACCATCGTTAGTTATGACTAGGGCAACCAAAAAAAAGCACTAAAAAAACAGTTTTAAGCTCTTAAAAAAGCGTTTAGAAACATGAAAATTAGCTGTTAAAATTTAAAAAAAAGCAATTTAAAATTGTTTATTTTCCACTAAATTCGTTTAATATGTTGTTATAGTAAGTTATAAGTTGATGCAATAAATTTTCGAAAAGAAAACTATGTCTGTTTGGAGTCAGCAAGTTCTTGTACATAGAAAAAGTTCTTCCTACGTCTACAGATGTTAAGGCAGCATAGTTAAAATTGAGTATTTGCTCTGAAGTATATTTTATACGATTGGACTCATAATTCCGCCTGCCTCCCAAAATATCCCCAATATCTTTTAATACCGAAAATCCTTCATTTTTTAATGAAATTGATTTTAATTTTGTATTAACTTTGTCTTCTATATCCCCTGGAACACGGGATATTTTTCTTACGGTCCATAACTATGTTCACTTAGAAAACCAATGAAAGATTTTTTGTTTCCAATTTTGTTACAATTCGTGTAAAACCCAAAAATTTGCAGAAATTAACAATATTTGATATACAGAGAAATTCTTAATAGCTAAAACTATATTAAAAAAGCAAAAAATAAGACGTTACTATACCAAAAACAGAGAGAAGGGGAGCTAACAGACGTTACAAAGTATGATGGTAAAATACGTTACAGACTGAGGAACTTAGAGTCTAAACACAATGTTTGCGGTGCGGTGCGATTTCTCGTTGCGGGAGAGAAAAATAAACATAATACAACGGAAGACGGCGACGGAAATAGTTGTCATTTTTTGTTTAAATTTTTATTAATTTTTTTGTGAATACATTTTTATCATGTTGTTTGTTTTCAATAATGTTGTGAACATAGCCAATTATTGAAAAACTATGGCAACATCAGAAAGAGAACGAGTATCAAAAATTGAGAGACCAAGGCGAATTATATTCGACTCTTAATTGTAAGAATACAGTAATGGAATTTTCGAGAGAAAAGAACTTAAACAAGCTAATAATAAAATAAGTTGATAAAAAGGCTTAATGCTAAAAACAAAAACACATAAAAATTATACACAACGCTATAAAAAGTACGTTACAGTACCGCTAAGACAGAATTGCATAAAAATCAAGTAAGAAATTAAAGTCGGTCAAGCCCGACCGTATGATACGCAACACAACAGTATTTAAAAACAAGTTTCGAGAGTGTTTGGCTATGTATATGAATAGGGATCTACTATGTTTTAAATTTCATTAAAATCGGTTAAATAGTTACTGATGGGCAGAAATTTACCCTATCTCCCCTCGTGGTCCTATTTTTTAAAAAATGCATACCTTACGTGTCCATATAAATATGGATCTATCTACATATGTCTTAAATTGCATTAAAATTGGTATAATAGTGGGCACAAAGACCCTCTTCCGGATAGCAGCTTGTATGGGGGCTATATTAAATTATGGACCGATTCTCCCTTGTGCCAATTAGAACCCACGTACCAAATTTCATTAAATTATCTTTAAAATTTCGACCTGTACTTTGCACACGAGGTTACATGGACAGCCAGCCAGCCGAACGGACATTACTAGATCGACTCAGAAAGTGATTTGAGTTGATCGGTATACTTTAGGACCAATATTTTAAGGTGTTTCTCACATCAGCACAAATGCATAATACTCTCTCCACTCTTTAGTGTAGCTATAATAACATACAGAGATAATATAGGTTTTTGGGATGATATTGTTCAAGGGAAGCACAAACTATTACCATAACGTTGAACAATTTTTTTAACCAGAGTTGTTACAGCACAGAAATGGTTGATTTTTTAGTATTTAAAAAAAAAAAGTTGCACATAAAAATAAATAATAATCACGATTTTTGCAAAATATTATTAAATAAGCTTTTTTTTCGTATGAAAAAAATGAAAAATTATCTTAAAATGACAAAATAAGTAAAAAAAAGCCGATATCGCAAAAATAACTAAAAAAAAGCCCTTACAAATATAGCTCATTTTCTATGTTTTTTTATGATTGGAATTTGTGTTCAATCAAAATCTTTCTATCTTGTAAACCAAAAAATAAGCATTTGCTTTTTTTTGGTTGCCCTAGTTATGACCTTTTCCCTCTAAAGGAAGTCGACTCAAAATGTACAAACTTTCACTTGTTGAATGAAAACGATGAACAGTGGTCTTATCTAGCCACTGTAAAAATATTACATCATTTTCTCTACTCTTTCGTCAAAAAATACAGTTGTATTTCTCTGTGTTATATAAGAGTAAACAAATGAAAAAACAAGCTTTTTGCCTTTGAAAAAATTAAAATTTTGAGTTTACCCACTTTAGAGAATATGGTTTGATATTCATCTGCGCTAAAAGAAATACTGCTTTTTGAGGACAAGAAAAATAAGGCTAAAGCGAAGAGGGAGAGCGTTCCTCATCGATCGAGACGAATGGTAGTCTGAAGGGACAAGTGCTGGGCATAGTGGAAAATTACGGATTCATGTCTAATCGCATATTCTGTTTTTCGGCCATTGCTTGATTTAAACGAATCAATTGCGTTCCGTAAAGGTCCCCTGTAAAGGCCTGGTCCAATTTCAGCAGCTCATAGTAGATGAGACTGTTCTAGTTTAAACAAATAGAGAAAATAAACTTTGCGCTAAAGATATTCGGCTTTGAAGTTGATTCTTTCAGTATGCAGCACTACTGAAAAATATTATTTTTTTAATTATGAGACTATCGAAGCAAATAAGCGATATATTGATCAAAACTCAAAACAATTTTTTTAAATATAATAAAAAAAAAATCCAGAGTATTTGGAATAACACAATCGAAGATTTATTTAAAAGGAAGAAAATTGGCTCTTACATGAACAGAAGCCGAGAGGCATCCAATATCAATTTTGTATATCGGAGTTTCTGCAAATTGAACCCCTTTCATTAAATGAAGAAACAAAATTAGCAGCAAAGCAAAACATTCATTGCGTTAAGAAAATGTTTTGTATTTGGCAACAAAATGAATGATATCATTTAAAAAGCTAAATAGAAAAGCAAGTCAATAAAAAAAGTATAGAATTTTTAATATAAAAAAATGTGTACCAATGTTTTGCGGCTGCAACCGGAAATCTCTTGACCATCTTTGTTAATAACTATTCAAGAACTTGTTTTTTCATAAAACTAGTACTAAAAGTTCGTAAATTCGTTTCAAAAAACTAGCCATTCCTTCAAGTCCCTGGCTTTTGTAAGCTGTTTTTTGGTCTATGATTTGTTTGAGTTAGTACTTTTGTTAAGTTTAATAATAATTTTTTTTCGTATTTGGTTTAAGACGATCTCCCATGGTGATGGAGTGTTGTATATGATTTGGATTTGTTAAAGTATTTTTTTTTCTGCAGTTTTTTTTCTGAATGAAAGCATGCCTGCCTTAAATACAGTTGATAAATTACGCAAAATCTTATGAAAAAATGCCAAACAACAACAGCAGCATTATAAATATGAGTTTTACACCTTGAATTGTTTTATTTTTTTTTTCTTTTATTATCGAATTGGTTGTCTTTTGTATACATACATATTTCGTTATAAAACCTCGGCGATAGTAAGTGGTAGTCCGTAGTTGGGCTTTGTTTTAAGCGCACAGGGGGAAGGGCCGTCATAAGCAAAATTACATTTTAATGACTTTGGTTTTGAAGATGACCTGTAAGCAGAAAAAAAGATGAATCTTAAAAAAATATATATATATATATATATAAAAAGCAATATATTTCCACATGGCGCAAGGCGCCTTTAACGCGTTTATCATTCTGTTGTATTTTTTATTTTCAGTTCTTGTCAGTTTCAAACACAAAGTGATAAATTTGATTAAATTGATATTGTTCATCAAACTTCAAACGCTTGAAAGGAAAAAAGCGGCCTTAATTTTTTCTAAATAATGGCAGAGGAAAAAAAATTTAATAACTACAAACATGTCTAATGAAAAATCATTTTAAATGCCGTAAATTGTTAGAAACATTAGATCTACTCCAAGAAACTCACACGCATCTAACTTATAAATGGTTAAAAAATTAACTTCAAACTTGAAGTTTTATAATAAAAATAAGAAAAAAAAATGGATATTAGAAAGAATACCACACATTCAAGCAATTGTGAAAAAAAATTTATATAAATTATTATAAATTTTTTTTTTTTAGTTTTGTGGTTTTCTTCATGTAATGTTTTTATTTATACGTTTTGTATTTTGATATAAAAGCGTATTGTAATTAAATAGTGATTAGGCCACCATTTTTTTTAATAAAATAAAAAAAAAAAACAAAACAGAAAAATATAATAATTTTTACCAGTAGTTTATTTTTTCCTTTTACCTTTTTGTATTCTCTTTTTATTATTAAATAAAGTTGGCCATTGGCCATGTTTGGTGGTAACCTCCACCATCACCAACACCACTAGCACGGCTACTATCCGTCCACTACTGGCTGCCACAGGTTTTGATAATGAAAGTCTGGCAAATGGGTGCGTTTTGTAGTTTGTTTCCAACTTAAACTCAAAGGAAATCATTAAAAATAATTATATTTTATGGGTTTTGCAATATAAATTAATATTACTTTTTAATTATGGTAAAATGAAATAAAAATTATATATCTAGAAGTTAAAGAAATATAAAATTTGATTGGCAGAAGTATTCAGTTTAACGAGTGGTTAAAGTTATTTGAATTTAGTTTGAGCCAGACTTGTGCAGAAAATTTTTTTCGGGAATCTTATGCCCCTTTTACGGTTTAAAACTCTACTTTTGTTTAGTTGAAAATTTACAGTTTTGTACTATTGCTTCACAGGGTTGCAGGTTAGTGCGATTAGAAAAATATCAAACTTTTACAACTCATCACTGGCAGTTAAAAAGTTGAGTTGTGTAAGCTTCAACTCAATTGAGCTGAGTTGTAAGCCGTATTAGGGGCCGGGCCTTAAGTTTTGACAAGATTTCAACATTTAACAGGTTAACCTAAATAACAGGGGCAAGCGTTTTTTTTTTTAATATCAATAATTATCTTGCGACCAAATTTGAAATGAAACCATCCGTACAGAAAAATTCTCACCAATTTTAATTTTCAGTTAAACCATTAATCAAAAATAATACCAGTTTTAATTAAAAATTTAATCAAGCGAATTAAATGTTTACTTATTAAAACAACATGACTTTAGAAAATATTCTTAATATCAAAAAATATTTAATCGATACTATTAATTTGGTTACTGTTGCAAATTTTAATAATAATATCACAAATTTTTTAATTTAAATAATTTCCTATTTTTTCTGAAACATTTTTTTAATAAAATTTTTAATAGAGAAAAAATAGAAGAGGTTCTCAAAGTAACAATCCCGAACAAATTACGGCAGACAGAGTTTGTTAGAAAACTGTTTTAAAGAATCGAGGCTTGATGGCAATCACTGTTGCCAACTTTTTTTGAACATTTCCCGCCAAATTGGACTTCAAAGCCGCTAGGAACCGCTAAATATTTAATTTAGCGGGAATTTTTTTAAAAATACCGCTAAAACCTAAACATTTTTAAAAGTTTTATATAAATCTAGATATAGGCTACTTTTTCAAAGGTATATGACTCACAAATTACGTTACAACCTTAGATTTCCAACTTCCCTAGGTATTTTATTCCCAAAAAAATAATTTTGAGTTATGTATTCAGCTGTGCCGAATCTTTGTTAGCCTCCACCTACAGTTAGAATATTTCCGGAGTGGTCTTTATATGGGACATATGGTAAATTATGGGCCGATCTTCACGAAATTTTAACAAGTAATTTACAGTTTTAAAAAAACTATGACTGATCAAATGTTATTAGAATAGCACACAGATTGAGAGCTTTACGGTTTTACGCGTGCTAAAACTTTTTCCGAGAGTAGGCTTTATATGAGACTAATGGTAAGTTATGAACCGATCTGCACGAAAGATGACAGCGTAATATCTAGTCACAAAATACTGTCACAAACCAAATGCTATTCAACCAGCAATATTAGAGTTTTATGCGTACTTATCTGTTTCTGAGAGTAGGCTTTATGTGGGGCCTATGGTAAATTATGCACTGATAATCACGAAAATTGACAGCGTGATTTCTAGTCATATAAAACTGGCGGGCCAAATTTATTACAATAGCATTATTTGTTACGGTTTAGGGCATACTAAAATTTTTTTTTGAAAGTGGGCTTTATATGAGGCTTTAACAGTATGATTTTTAATCATATATAACGAATTTGTGCAAAATCGTATATCAATATGTGCATTCCGCCAGTAGTTATGCTAGTTTTTGTAACAAAATTATAACTTTTTTAGGGTGGTTGTCCCACATTTTAATTCACAACTCTTTTCCTACTGAACCGATTTTGCTGGACTTCGATCCCAAACTGCTTTGGTGAATTTTAAACAATTTGATGCTTTTCTTTTAAGTCGTTTAAAAGTGGGCGTGATTTCAACAGATTGATAGCAGACGGACATGGGTTAATGGAATTAGAATTACTACTCAAGGAGCCAGAATATGTATATATTTTATGGGCGATGAATATTATAACAGTTTCACTCGGAGTGGCAAACTTAGTACGTAAGTACATAAACGCAAAACAGTTTGTAACATAAACGTTATTTTTGGTAATTATTTGCCGTTTTAAGCAATTATATAAAATCAGTAAGATGAAAGTTAGTGAATTATATTGCTTGGGATATATCGAGACAATTAAGATCAATACCTCACCTTTTGTTTCCAAATTTCAAGCAAGCTTAAAGTTGTGATTTGTCACATGCAGTCCTAACAAAATACTAATTGTAAATCGAAAAAAAATATGTCATATACAATATTCAGTTCAAGGCGAATTTACTTGATTCAGTTCAATAAACTACAAAAGTAATTAAAACCGTGAACATAAACAGGTAGTTTTAAGCCATAAAAACAAAAAGAAAAAGTAAAAAATCTGGAAATTTTAAATTTGAGGTTTTTGTAGCGAAAATCAGCCGCTGAGAATTGTTTGAAAATCGCTAGATTTCCCGCTAACCGCTAAAACGTATTTTCCCCCGCGATTGTCATTTCAAAAACGCTAGCTTTAGCGGGAAAATCTCTAAATTGCCAACAGTGATGGCAATACACTTCTAGAACTACCCAGCAAAAACTTAACCTACATTTTATGAACAATTATGAATGTGAAAGCTTCCTAAGCGCCTTTTCTTTCATTCATAATCACTACTTACAGCATTGCATAAAGCTGGGTGTCCACACCACCAATTCAATGCGTTGATGCGTTTTATGCATTCGCTAAAAACGTAGAATAAGTGTAATTGTATGTTACAAATTATACAACAAAATGCCTAGAACGCATGTACGTATTAAACGCATTGAGTGGGTTTATTTCAGCTTTTAAATGCATCACATGCGTAATGAAAAAACTCCGGTGTTTTTGATAGCCAAGGATGACAAATTTTTTTTTATTTTCAATGTTATTAATAAATATGTTTCTGTGGGAGATTTCTCAATACAAAATTGTTTAAATTCAATAAAAATATATAATTTAATTGATTAAAACAAAAAACTTGGCGTATAACTCGCGTTGCATGTAACTTGAATTTAGATTTTAATTTTAAAAGCACAGAAAGTTGTTGTGCATTGATAACCCAGCAACTTGTACCAAATTTGGAAACTTTACCTATTGCCGTTCTCAAGATATAATGAATTAGATTTTTTGCCACGCACACTTCTCCAATTCCACCCGCTTTTAGACAGATGTTGTGCATTGATAACCAAGAAATGTGTACCAAAATTGTAAAATGTAGCTGTCTCCAACGTTCTCTATTATATGGAACCATACATTGTCTTTGTATGGGAGGTGCCACTCTCATTTATCCAAAAATATCAAATTTTTGGACTGTTTTTCTATATACAACCCAGCTATGTTTACCATATTTAGACAACTTTTCCCATATCGTCCCCTTTTTACTGGATGCAATTTATTTTGTCATCGAAGCTATTTGTATCAAATTTGGAAACTTTTACTGCTACGATTCGACAGATATATAGAAATCTTTTTTGTATTTGTATGGGAGGTGCCATTCCCAGTTCTGCAATCACGCCAACATTTTGTCGTATGTTGTGTATGGAGAACCAAGTTGCTTGTACCATATTTGGCAACTTTGGCTGGTCTCCAGGTCAGGTCTCCAGATATACACAAATTTATAATATTTTTGTATGGGAATCGCCACTCCCACTTTTCCAACTCCGTCCAAATTATTATTAGAGGAATTTTAGTTTGATTACCCAGCTATATGTACCAAATTTTAATAATTTTTCTCTTACGGTTCTTTAGATATAAAGAAATTAAATTTCATACCACGCCTACTCCTCCAAACCCGTCCACATTTTGTTGGATGTTGTGTATTAAAAAGCAAGATGCTTGCTACTTAGTTGGAAACTTGCCGTTCTCCAGATATACAAAAAAAGTATTGTCTTTATATGGGAGGTGCCATGCCCACTTGTCCAATTAAAATTTGATGACAAACATACAAACAAACGCATTTTCATGTAGCTTTTATTAAGATATTACGCTGTTAAGTTTTTGTATTTGCCAGTAGTAGTTAAGGTTCCAGACAAATAGTATAGATGTTCTTTGGCTGCTAAGTTCTAATCTCAGCTCAGCCAAACTGTTTTTTCTACACGAAATTTTGTCTACTTAATAAACTAATTCTCTTAAATAAAATAAAAATGCCTTAAAATAGAAAAGTTTCTTGTAAAACTAGTGAGTTATTGCGGTTGAAAAGTAAGTAGTTTTTAACGAAATTTCTCATTACAATATACCCCAGTAAAAAATGGAGCTTATTGGCAAACAGTTTTGTAAGGGAAAGAAGCACAATACCCTCTTACAAATCTGCTAACAAGAGGCATGATTTTCATATGGCTTGTTCTCACTTGGAAACACAACTTTTTCCTCACTGCTAAAAACCAATTTAATTTTTATTTTTTTTTTTTTAATTTTAATTCCCTAAGCTAGTCCCGCTTGTCTGCCGGAAAGAAACCAGAGTCTGGCGGGAATCGAACCCGCAACCCCGGCGCTGATAGACTAGCTCACTACCAGCTAGCCTACCGGGGCACTCAATGATCGTAAACACATTTTAAGTCATTGCAATACAACCTGTCGCCATGTAAGCTAATAACAGAAGCACTAAGAACTGTTGTTCGTAAATTTTTTCTTTAACATAATGATTTTAACAATTCAATTACAACCTGCTTTCTTGGTTGCAGAAATCCTAAATTTTTTTTACTGGTACGTTACTTGCTACGAGAAGATTTTGTTATAATACTAAAATGTAAACTTTTTATATCAAAATTCATCGCAAATCATTTACACAAGGCTGCAAAAAATTTTGAAAAATTGGTTTATTGACCATAAAACTCAATTTCTTTCACATGTAAAGTAGTTGATTCTTATCTAAATTTTGCGTTATAAATTTAAAAGCAATTTTCCACCAACTTTATTTTAACATAATATTTATGTGTTTTCCCAAAAAAGAAAAAAAAATCTAGCCAAAATATAATTCTTCAAAAGAGCACCTTGTTGTGAAGATTGAAAAAAGAATAAACTCACAGATCTCTATTTCATTTAAAGGTGACACTTGCATTCAATCTTGATTGATGGCACTTGTCTAAAAAACGTGCAAAGTGCATCATACATTTGGTTTTTTCGTTTTCTTTACGAATTGTATCTCTTCTCAGGGTAGTTGAGGTGAAAATCAAAAGGAAAGAAAAATCTTTTGATAAACATGTTGATGATGTTGCAAGCAAACATGGAACCAGAGTGTGTAGCAGCCAGATTCTTCTAATTCTAGGAGTGATGGTTTAATGTGCAGCAAGTCTTTAATAAATGTTTCTGAAGGTAGTGCGTATAATTATTTAACGTTTTGATTTAAAAATTCAAAAAAAAACAAGGTTGCTTTTCAATACAACAACAAAAAACATTTTTTCTTCATTTTATTTTTTAAGGAATTTTTTTTTTTCTTTAACATGCCTGGTATAAAATTGTATCTAAGTTTGATAATGAGCATAAAATCCCATTTTGAATACAAAATAATACGACGACCATACACAACACATGTTGAGAATTTGACAAGTACAAATGCCAAAAAGGGGATTCGAAACAAGCAACAACAACCAACTCAATTCAAAGAAAGATTGTTTTTGTTTTTGATTTGATTTTTTTTCTTTTTTTAAAAAAAAAAGAGCATGTTGTTGTCTTTTTTTTTGTAATTTCTTTATTTAAGTTTTATATGTAGTGGTTGCTGCTTTTTTTTAGTTAGAGTTACCTTTTTAAACATTTAAAATAATTAAAAATGTTTTTTTTGTCCCTTTTCACCAACAGAGCGCAAACGTGGCCGTCAAACTTATACTCGCTATCAAACTTTGGAACTGGAAAAAGAATTTCATTTCAATCGCTATTTAACCCGCAGAAGACGCATTGAAATTGCTCATGCTTTATGCTTGACTGAGAGACAAATTAAGATCTGGTTCCAAAATAGACGCATGAAATGGAAAAAGGAAAACAAAACCAAGGGCGAACCCGGATCGGGAGGTGAAGGTGATGAAATTACACCACCAAATAGTCCACAATAAAATTACATTAAACAACAACATCTACACACATACTAAATTTTCAAGCAAATTAAAAAAAAAACTTAAAAATATTATATTTATAAAAAAGCGAATAATTAATTAAAACCATAGTCTAAATTTTGTTTATGTTTTTAATGGGTTTTTATAAAAAAGCAAAAAAAAAATGTCTCTTTTATTTAATAAAGTTTGTCATAAATATTTCGTTTTGTTTAAAATTCAAAGAAAAATTAAAACATTTTAAAATTTAAACAAGTTTTTATAGAAAGAATAACTCTAAAGTTGATGCGTTTTTGCATCTTTCAAAAAGTAGAATCAGCGTAACATCGTATTGAAAATTTACACAGAAAACGTGTAGGATAACTTTCCGCTTTTGTATGCGTCTTGAAATTAGGTAAAGAAATTATCAAACGCATAGAACGCTTGGTGTGGACAACCAGCTTAAGGGTTTTGTATTTAGTTTCCTGGGATTTTGATTTCTACTCTTTTCTTAAAATCGAGCTCTGGGAAAGTGTTAGAAAACGTTTTAAGGATCGATTGCAGAACTAGTTTTGTTAGCAGTTGAATTTAAAGCAGTAAGAAAGAAAATTTTTTTATTAAACAGCTATGGAAAAGGACTAGAATAGAAACTATCTCAAAAGAAGTTAAAAAATTCTCTCTCAAAATTCTGTACACTTGTGCAGTTACAATAATAAAGTGAACCGATTTCTTAGTAACACAATCATAAAGTTAGGTTTGTAAACAGCTGACTAAGGTTCAAATCGTTTTCGATGTTAACAGCCTTCGTAGTCGAGCGCTCGCTCTATCCCAAAATTTTAATACAATTTTGTACATAATGTATGTGCGAAGAATGTCTAGCTGTAGGGTTCTGAAACCTTGCTCTTAAACGAAATAAAAAACCAAAAATTTAAAGTATTTCAGCTAAATAATCGGCCTTTTTGTACAAGGCGTTGTTGTTAACGCATGACTTTAAGATTAAAGTTGCTGTTTAGATTTTTTAAAGCTCCAAAAGCTAAAAATTAGTACATTATTTGTTTAACTTTGGACATTTCATTTCATATTTCTTATTTTGATTAACAAAATGAATAATATTACCATGGGACAACAATTGGACTTACTAGTCCAGCAAATGGAGTTCAATCCACGTGCGTATTATAAACTTTTAACAGTGTCTGTTGACCGATTAATTTTCTCAGTCTATATCATCTTTGAGACGACGAAAATCTGTCCTGAATCAAGAAAATTTCCTTAGAAGTGCAGACTGTGTTTCTAGCGCATTAGAATTGCCTCTTAACTGTCGCCCAGCAGTTGTCACGTTTACTCCCTCTTATACGAAGCTGACCATATTTCTTTTTTTATTACATTTCTTTATTTTAATTTATTTAGTTTATATGTTTTTTTTTGGTTGCTGATCTGTCAAAATGGAAACTGATAAGGCCTAAAATAAATTGTTATCTGAACTAAAGTTCGGTTGCCTTACATAATGGACACATAAAATTCAAGTTAGATTTCTGAACAACTAACTCGTAATAATTGTTTCTCAGGGTTTTTGTTAAGAATTCAAGAAACGAATTATTCGGACTAATTACGAGAGCCGTTGTCGTGGTCGAAGTCGAAAACAAAAAAATCTCCAAAATTGTTCAACAATTAAAGCATTAAAAAAATGAAATCAGTGTAAATTAAAAATTTAATCAAGTGAATTAAGAGTTTAATCAAGTGAATAAAACGTTTCATTAAGTGAATTAAACGTTTAATTGATACTTTTATTTTGTTTACTGGTGCAAATTTAATTAATTAATATTACAAATTTTTTAATTGAAATCAATTTTTATTTTTGTCTAAGTAGTCGTTTGAAATTTTTGCCGATTATGATAATCGTAAACGACACAAATCACATACATAGAGTTTTACATTGTCATTATCGCAAATTTTAGATAATTAGGGGTATTCTGGAAATCAAAAACGCAAGAATTATAAACGTTGTTTTATAATAAGATTTCTGTAATAAAAGAATTTTATGACAAATATTTCTCTATTAAACAGAATTTTATAACAAAAATTATAAAAATTACATTAAAAGTGTATTAAAAACAACTTCCAAATTCTTGCGTTTTCGATTTCCAAAACACCCCTGATAATGCAAATTTTTAAAAACGACTGGCTTTTGACTACGACAACGACACTAATATAAAGGCCGAAAGACTATCTTTTTATTTAAAAATACTCGATTTCTCTTTAAAAGCGTTCTCATGATCGATAGCAAAACTAGTTCTCTTAACAGTGAAGTTTCAAGCTGTTTCAAAGGAAGTTTTACTATTTTCTTAATAAATTGGCTGGTAAGGTGCTAGAACTAAGATTATATGTTAGATTTCTAAAGAGCTAATTCAGTACAATAAACAGTTATAAAGGTTTTTAAAGAAATGTCTTTTGATTTAGAAATGGTGTTGTTCAATATTTTCTAATCAATCTGATTTTTATTTTGGGAGAGAATTTTAGTCTGAATTTACACTATGAAAGTTTTTTTCCAGAAAGTCTGAGTTTATTGGTGAGAGGAAAGAGAACATGTTATTATTTTCTTCCCTCTCATCAATAAACTCAGACAATCTGAAATAAAACTAGTGTGAACCCAGACCGAACAAAATGTTGAAATTATGAATAGAAAAAGCTACTAAGTTTTTTCGTATTTTCTGCCAGAGTGAAAAACTTGTGTGAATTTTTAAAATGTTTCAATTTAAAATTGTTTTTTTGTAGTTATTTATTTATTCTTAATATTTTGCAAAATTTTTACTACAATAACTACCAATTTTTGTTTCTTTTTTCTAAATAACTTTTGTATATGTAAAATAAATAAAAATAAAACATAACAGTTAAAAATGATAAAAATAATAAATAATAGTAAAGTAAACTCAAACAAAACCAACTCATGTGACCTCAAATTTAAATAAGTTATTTAATATAAAAGAAATAAAAAAAAAAAAAATTAAAGAACAAATAAAAAAATATTTTATTTTAATTATAAGTAAACTATATTATTACAATAATTATTAAATAAAAATCCCCTTAGAATTATAATTATATTTAATTAAAGAAAGAAAAACAAAAAAATAAAACGTTAATTATAAAAAAAAAAACAATTTCAAAGCTGCAATGTAAAAATTAATAATAATATGGTGTATTTAACAAACAATCTATTAATAAAACCTAATTAAATTAAAATTAAAATGTATCAAATTAAAAAAAGAAAAAAAAAATTAAACAAGAATTGAATGTTTTTTCTCAAGCAGACATGTAACTTTTATTGTTTTACTTTTACACATTTTGTGTTTAATTTTTACACACAAAGTTTAAAGAAAACAAACACAAAAAAATCACATAAAATTAGACAAAGATATACCAAACAATATACAATAAATAATTATTAATTAATAAAATAAATTAAATATGTTTTTAAACTACTACACTTAAACTAACACTAATACACACTTAAACACTCTCACCAATACACTCTAAGTAAAAATACTATTAAAATTTTAAAACAATTGAATTCAAACGAAAAAAAACAACAACAAAAAAAGTTATTACACAAAATAAAAAAATATTAAAAAAAAAAAAAAATTCCAACATTTATTTTCGCTTTTTTTCTAACTGAATACATTTAATTGGTTTTAGTATTTCTTAGAACAATTTTTTTTTTTCAAAATTTCAAAATTTCAAAATTTTGAAACAGGATATAATGTATACCGAACAAAAACAACAATTGGCACATTTAAACAAATTTAAATAACGACTAACACACACTCACAACTCAATTACACACTCTTTTTATTTTATTTTTTATGTTTAAATTAATTTTATTTCTTTCAATAGTTTTCTCAAAATATTCTTTTATTTTTTAAAGTTTAATGTAAATTAGTTGAATTTTTGTAGATTTCAAGGTACTTTTAATAATGAATACTATTTATGATGCATAAAATAAAAAAAAATACCTTTTTTAAAATACCAAAGTCCCATAAATGTAATAATAAAGTAAAAAAACACGCTCTTTTTTAAGGGACCCCTAAGGAGAATATAGGCCCAACCATAATATGCATAAGCTAGCTGAAACTTCTGTTAAAAAATAAATAAAAGCCGTTCAAATGCATTCTAAAAAAAAAAACAAAAAGAACATCTAATTC
This sequence comes from Pollenia griseotomentosa, assembly GCA_963931875.1. Classification (NCBI taxonomy): domain Eukaryota; kingdom Metazoa; phylum Arthropoda; class Insecta; order Diptera; family Polleniidae; genus Pollenia; species Pollenia griseotomentosa. Next base: position 142,000,794 of record OZ007560.1, on the reverse strand, counting down.
CGTACGGAATGTGAGGTCAGTTTCGAATTTTGATTAAGCAAATGAAAATTTCATAAAAGTTGGCGCGAAGTTTCTTTAACTTCAATATGGTTTGACACATATGATTAACATGCATTCGAACAACTGTTTAGGCCAGCTCTTGCAGATTATGGTTGGACCTTATGACATTCAAAATGTAAAATAGAAAACAATAAATTATTTAAAAAAATATTGCAAAATATTTGATATAAAATTTTATTTAAGTTTATTTTTTTCGACCTTTTTATTCTAACATAAAAGTAGTAATTGATATTGCACTGCAAAATCAGAAGAACTAGTTTAAACTACTTTTTTAACATTTGGGCTATTCACAAGGTAGTCATAAAGTTGTAAAGTCATATGTCTTGAAATAATTACAAGAAATATATATGACTGCTGTGGGCAAGCGCTTATAATTTAGATTTCTAATGTACAGTTACGACGAAATAATGAACACAGCATTAACATTTTTATTTTGTTTCAAAATTTAGGACATTATGACGATATCACTTGATAGCACACCTTGTGAATAGCCCAATTGTGTTTTTGAATTTTTTAAATTATATCTTTAACCCTGGGAGGTTACTGCGTATTTTGATTCGAAAGAAATCATTTACTAATTCGAACAATTTGAACTGTGTATTACGATTTTCGTAATATTTGTTTCGAATAAACGGACGTTTTTTATACTTTATCGAAAACAAAAAATCCCTTTCTTAACAGTTTTCATCAAATATTCAATTTTTTTAAAAATACAACCTCTGCCATCGTTTCGAAATATTGCGATAATCGTAATACACAGTACAAATTGTTCAAACTCGTAAATTATATCTTTCGAATCGAAATACGCAGTAACACCCCCTGATGATGCTACTCGATGTTTTGCAGCGAAATATTGAAAAATAAAATATGATTTTATAAAAACAAAAACCTGGACCTCGAGATTAATTAATTAATTAATTACGACTTTAATATTTGATATAAATTTAAAATGATTATGGATAATTTTAAATCATTTCAAAAATTTTCGGAAATTCAAAATTCGAAAAGTTCCCAAAAATTTAAAGCTTTTTGAACAAAATGTTTAAATTGAAAGACTAAAAATGTATACAAAAAGTCTACATGATTATTTAACTTTCCACAGCCATCAAGAAATTACTGCTATTGACTTTTAAAGGTCGAATACAAAATATGCTTTTGCTAATTACACGATGCAACAAAATTTTCATACATTAAAAAAATTTTCATACAAAAAAAAAATGGACACACATAAAAAACCAATTTTTTATATAAAGTTACCTTTAAATGTTAAATACATTTTGTTGTTTTAAATGTAGTTTTTGCTAAGTTGATAAAATGATAAAAAATTCGAATTTAGAATTATTTTTCAAATATATATCAAATATATTTATTTTTCAAACAGAACTGCGTCGAGAATACATTTTCCATACAATTTGACATTAAAATTTGTCGTAGAAAGCAATCGTGAAATTAAATCTATTTTAATTAAATCTATTTTTTGAGAAAGTTTTTTCTAATGCTCTCACATATAGACACTTATTCTCCCAACCATGCTACCATAATTTCATTAAGCTTTATAAATTTTTTAAGCAGAAAATAAAAACCAAAAGAAAATTAAAAAAAGAGAGAATTTAAAGTTATTAAAGTTACGTTCTAATGATGGCTTCAGGATTTTTTGCCCGGAGTTGTAGACTCAATTCTGTTTGAAAACTAATATAAATAATTTTTTCATGCCGAAAAAAATCAACTTTTCTTTTTTCGATTTACCAAATTAAACATAATCGGGCATGTTCTACAAATCCAAATAAGATGGAATTGACCCCGAACGAAATTTTAATTTCAATTATTTACCAAATTACTATAGTTTTTTCTGTTTTTTAGAGCGGTTATTGTAAATATAATTGGTACTTAAAGTATGAAGTATATAAAAAAGAATATTTTTATGAACTTTTTAAAATTTGTTCGGTTTTAAACCCACTTCATTTTCAGAACATATCCGAATATGTTCTTTCAGATGCCATTACCTCAACAAGCTTTAACGAACTATGTACGAAATAAACTACCAATTTGCTGTGAACTCAACAAGTATTTGCACAAAAAATTAATAACTAGTTCTAATCGGACTTATTATGAATGACGTTCTCAAAAAGAAGTCGTTTTTAAAATTTAGTACAAACTTTCTATGTGTTTTTACATTGTCATAAATTTGAAATGATAGCTTCAATCGACTACGACTTCAATCAATTTTGTATGAAAATTATCCTTAATAAACGTTTGTTAAATTTAATAATCGTTTATGAATACGAGGGTAAATACATACATTTGTTCATATATTAATTAACAATGTACGTTTAAAAAAATGCAAATAAAAATAGCTTATGGACACAATTTGTATACATAATTATTAAAATTTAAGTGAAAACTAGTCCACCAGAATTTGTAATTTTATATTTCGGCCAAATGCCTACTATGACCAAACAAAAGGCGTCTGGATAAATTCTTTACTTTTACTTTTGCTAAAAGCCCATTTTGCAATTTATTTTTGTTATATACACTTGTAAATAAGGTTTACAAAAATAATTAGAGAAAATATTTTTTTTTGTCAGATTTTCAATAACTTCGACTAGTCGGCACAATATTCTAAGAAAATGCCAAATAAACGTCGAAATGATATAGTTGTCGACAACAACTTAAAATTAAATACGACATCGATAACGACTTACACAATAGGACTGATTGCAATTGCTTTATATTTTACTATTGTTCCCATACAAACACATATGGGGGATTTCATGTCAAGTGACCCAATTTTTAAATCGATGTCTTTCGATTTGGATGAAATTTGCACCAAGGTTAGTCCTATTCTATAGTAGTTTAGACACAAATTAGAACACTGCATATGCTAAGTTAAAAAAAAAACTAAAAAAAAAATGTTAAAAATTTTGTTAAAAAAAACAAAAAAAATTTTTCAAAAGATTGATCAAATAGCTATCGAAGCTACTTTTGCTAACACCAATAGGTAATAAGTTACATGGATGAGAAAGAACACCTGTATATCTAAAATGTGAAACTTTGATCCCCTCTAACTCAGAAACTTTTTGACCGATTGTTGAAAATTTGTGTCTAAGCTACTATCCAATAGGACTAACCTTGGTGCAAATTTCATCCAATTCGGAAGACATCGATTTAAAAATTGGGTCACTTGACATGAAATCCCCCATATTTATGTGCTAGTATAGGTAGGTCCATAATCGACCATAAGTTCCCTACAAATCCTTCGGTACAGAAAACCGTTGTACGAATCTGAACCTCGAAACATAATTTTATTTTGCCAGGTCCATGATTGTCCCACATAGGGCAAAATCTCAAACATTTGGATGTATATGCCGGGGTCTTGGGTATCAAATGGTCGGGTTTAACCGACTATACTTTCTGACTTGTTAAATGTTAAAAAACTAATGAAGTCAAAAGCAACAATTAAAATTTTACAATATTGCTTGCATTTGCTTGCAACTATTAAACTTAGATTAATTGAGCACACAGTAATTGAATTTTTTTTAAAAACAGTAGATAGAAATTTTTTCATAAAAAAATTGCGACACATGCTCAAATTTTTTATCTTTCAGATTTAATTTAATTGTTTAGCCGTCTTTAACGATTTTAAAAATTTGTCTTGAATAACTTTTTTAAACGTTTTTAAAATTTTTGTATATGCAAAAAGATAAAAAAAAGTTTTTTTTTTCTAAATTTTAACATTTTGAAAGTTGTAGCCCTGAAAAGAGTGTTTTACATTTTATTTTGTAAATATATTTCTTATAAGAAAATAAAATTAAAGTTGTATAATATTGTTTTTTTTTTTTTAAAATCTTATAAAATTACAAAAAAAAACAAAAAAAAAAAACAAAAAACTAACTGCCGGTTTAGAAAAAAAAAATTTCGTTTGGAAATTTTACATTAAAACAACAAAAAGGAACACATATTTGCTTTTGTTTCAATATAAATTTTCAAACGAACATTTTATTTTAATTTTAAAAACAAGCAGTAAAACTATATAAAAAGATTTTTTTTAATAAAATAAATAAAAAACTCATTGTGATTGTTTTCTTCGAAAACAACTGAAAATTAAATATAAAAAAAATAAAATAAAACACAAATTAAAATTTTTTTATTTCAAATTTTTTCTATGTGATGATTACAGAATTACATTAATAGAAAAATGTAATGCAGTTAATTGGTATTCAAAAAAGAAAACAATTTTCAAAATTAATAAAAAAAAAATTAAAAAAAAAAATACATTCAAATAAACAAATGGTAGTTGGCACAAAAATTTCAAAAAAAAACCTCCCATGATACGTAAATTTAGGCCTGTTTCTGTAAGAAATTATCAAAAAAAGAAAAAAAAACTTATTAAGCATTTTACAAAAAGATAAAATAAAACTTAATGAATTATAATAACGAATAAATTATAAATGTATTTACATACAATAAATTATATAAAATAAAAAAATAATTATTTGTAATATTATTAACAGAATAACTCTATTATTGTAAATAAATAAAATAATATAAATATATACTTTTTAGAGTAAAGAAATCAGAAATAAAATAATAAAAAACAGAAAATATAAAAAAAAATTAAATTGACTGCATTTTATTTTTAAATCCAAACAGGAGTTATATTGAAACTTATTTACAAGCATTTGTTTTTTAAGTTAAAAGGACCTTAAAATCAGATAATTAAGGTTTTTTATTTCCTCAATATTTTCAAAGAACGCATACCCAGATCAAGGCGAATTCAACTACAGCTGGTGTCGGAACTACAACAATCCAAAAACAACAGAAACAACAGCATTGCATTGTTAGTGCCATTAGCTCGAAATGTCAACCATTATTAGCAAAACACTAACAATTAAAAACAAATAAGCTCGAATTGTCAAAATCAGATGCCGTTTCGACACCACCTGTAGTTAATTCGCCTTGACCCAGATAAAAATTATGGGACAAATTATGGCACACGTGATCGAATACTTTTTTGATTCGAAAGATATTTTATTTCAGTCAATCCTAAACGAATCGAAATTATTTTTTCAGTGTTGTGAAAACTCAAATAAATGCTTTACAACACTAAAAAAATTATTTCGATCCGTTCAGTACGCAAAGAAAGAAAAATAATTAAAATTGCTTTCGAATCGAAAAAGTATTCGAACACGACTGCCATAATTTGGTCATAATATGGTCATCTCCAACATAACTATTGTTTATGAAAAATTTTAAATTTAACCATATTATTGTCAACGGCAAAATTCGACTTTCATCAAGAAATCACAAATATGTATAATATGGTTGCCTTCGAACTTGTTATGGTTAATAATTACAAAAATATGCTTAACACTTATAATAGCATATTTTTATAAGACAATAATATGTTTAAATTAACCATAATATGCTTAAAAATGTTTTCTCTCTGCACACAGAAAAAAATTTTGCACCAGTAAAAGCATTAATCAAAATTAAAATCAGTTTCAATTAAAAATTTAATCAAGAGAATTAAACGTTTAATCAAGTGAATTAAACGGTTTATCAAGGGAATTAAAAGTTTAATTGGTATTATTAAATTGTTTACTGATGCAAATATTGATTATTATTTTCAATTAAACGTTTAATACACTTGATTAAACGTTTAATTCACTTGATTAAATTCTTAATTCACTTGATTAAATTTTAAATTAAAACTGATATCATATTGATTAATGCTTTTACTGGTGCCTTATTTTTTTCTGTGCATGCATATTGTAGCAATTAAATTTGGATTCTCCTCTTTTCATATTGGACATTTCGACAATTAAAAAGCACAAAATTGTATCTGTTTTATAAGGCTTGAAAATATCTGATTTGAAAAATGGTACCAATTCAATTATTCAAATATCTAATATTAAAGTAAGTAGTCAGTAAAAAATATAAATCGCTTATCGATTACAATGTTAATTGCATTGCTATATGAAAACTAAAATCATCAGGTTGGCAGAAAAAGCAGTGCTTACAATATTTTCGGCCTCTGTTGCCACCTGTTAGAACTTTTTGGGTCATTGGCAACATCCCAGCGGTAACAAGAATTAGTGGCCTAATAGAAGCCCTTATTTAGCAGACACAAGCCCTCGCCACGTTCCATACTTATTTACAGGTTGTCACTGGGAGCAAGCCCTTCCACACTCCCTTTTAATAACAACTTCGTTTCCTTCCCAAAAAAGGGAGTAGTGACGGTCACAAAAAACAAAAAAATACAACTGAATAACTTCCTTTCTCCGTTCTTAAGGAAGGGAGTAGCGAATGTGTTCTTAATATTTTGGAATGTCTTTCAAAAAGATATTTATACCTTTTAGAAGGCATACTTCTGATTGCAGGATATTATCAGAAGCGAATCTTTTAGAAAGGAGTATAAAGGCCTTCAAAAAGGCCTGCCACTATTACAGCTGTGATTGTTGAGTTTATTGCTAAAGCTTCGTACAGACGATGGTTAGATCTTACAATATTGTAAGCAGGCATTACCAATAGCAATATTTTTCTGACAATGGTGCGATTGTCAGATGCATTAATTTTGCACTTCTGCAAATACAAATGAGCTTACAATGTCCACACAGTTTAAAGACATTTTAGCCAATTTTAATACAATTTTAGCAACGCTGCTTACCAATATTGTAAGATCTGACCATCGTCTGTACGAAGCTTAAGACTGATTTTTCATTACTACTATATCTTTTGGTTAAAAAGCAGACATGATTAAAAATTTTCATACGCGAAAATAGTAGGCAAGCCTTTGTTCAACCTTCGCCTTCAAAATTCAATGTATTGGCTATTCCGCCAAGCCCAAATGACAAAACGACAATTTAATTTAAACAATTTTGCGAATTTTAAATTTAAATTCGCAAAAAAAAAGAAACACACTTGTAAAAAATATCCAGATTATAAAATTAATAACATGTTTTACACTATGCGACATATCCCTGCAGCAATATTATTCCTATCTTCTTTTCGTGCCCCTTCGAAAACTTTTATAGGTTCAGATATTACATTTTTGTTGCAAGCTACAAGCTTCAATTTGACGTTTAAGTTTTTAATTCTAATTTAACTATTTAATTTCAAAAAGTTTGACGAAATATATTAAAGAGGAAAATCAAATTGTTGTTTGATTTAACATTTTGTACGACATTGTTTGCACTGCAAGCATTTCTACTCCCAATCTTTTGTTTCTTGATATATTTCTGTAAGTCATGTCGCAAAGGCTAAATCACGTATTTTTATATCGAGCCCTTACCGCAAAAATAGCTTAAGCCACATAATTTTTAGATTTCGCTTCTTTTTAATAAATGAATTTATTGGCAACACTTGCATCATCTCCTAAAATGTCATGGTCACATAAGGTACCGTTGCGATTTTTTAGCATAAGCAATTTTAGCTTAAACGAAAACCTTCAAACAAAATTTTTATTAAAAAAAAAAAAAACCTTCTCCTGTAAAATTGCGTTTTTGTCGCTTAAGCTTTTTTTGCGGTAAGGACTCGATATGTAGATTTACAATTGGAATTAGAGAGGACTATTATTTTGATTGCTTATAGGATTGTATATGCATGCTGTTGTTTTGAAGTACAAAATATCCTTTTAAGCAAAATGAATTTGCTTTTGTCACAAACATTCTTTAATAATAAATCTAAATATTCATGTTGTTTGTTTTTGCAAATTTGCTTGAAAACCCTGTGGATTGGGGTTTTAAAGTCAGTTATGAATACATCCACAGCGTTATCCCTTGCTTGTCGTAAAAGGCGACTAATAGGGACGCCCATGATATTAGCTAAAAATAATTCTTTTTAATTAATGTTTCTTAAGAAATGTCCTTTTATATACATATATTTACTGAATCCGACTTAAGAGGGCCTAACAGTTGGAAGCGTTATCTTAAAACTAAAAATAAATAATCGCGATCTGTACAAGTGGGTGGAAGATTGGATTTTCGAAGCCTTGTAAACGTGTAAAGTTGAGAAAGGTGCCTTGCAAGTGGATTTGGGGTGCTTAGCAGTTTAAAAATATATTTCTTATGGACTTTGCGAAATTTATCTTTTACAAGTGAAACCTCTAAGGCTGCATTCGACACTCCTGATAAGTGCTCTATAATTTGAAACGATGTCTGCGTACGGTACACCAAGCGCCGCATCCTCCTCGCGTATTCAGACGACAAGACGAAATTATCGGGAGAACTGAACGATATGTAACTGGGGCTTTTTCAAAAATTAAGATAGAGTTGTCTAAAATGAGTCTGGTGGTTAATGAGGGGAGGACAAAGCTGATGCTGGCAACAGATAGAGGGACGAAGGAATGGCGTTTTGGTATAAGACAAATTTTCTTTACCTCAAATCCGCCATAAAACAAAAGAATAATGTCATAAAAATAAAGACCGTTTTTGCAAATGAATGCTACTTAGGTCTCGGTAAGCAGATTAAAAACAGAGCCTCCTCCAAAAGGATGAAAACTGCACTTTATAATACTCTAATACTACCTGTGCTTCTATATTCCATCGAAAAATTAAAACTTGCTAAGGTGGATGAAGCATAGGTGGGTGTATTCTAGAACCAAGTCTTCGTAAAATTTATAGGCTCTCTGCGTGAACGGAGAGTATACATGAATGTAGTTAAGCACATTAAAATACAGCAATTGCGCTGGCTAGGATATGTTAATCGAATGGAAACGATCGCTCAAGCAAGAAAGCCGTTAGATGACAACTGCCACGGAAAGTTCAGACAGGGAAGGACCAAGTGAAAAAAGATGCAAAAATCCTTGGAGTTACAAATAATTGGAGCTAGTACGTACAAGACCGAAGTGCTTGGACATAATTTATTAAGAAGACCAGTATCAAAAATAGATTGTAGAGTCAAAAAAAAAGAAAGAAAGTAACTAACAAGGTTTCGCTTAAATGTGCTAAATTCCCATTTCATACTATTAATAAACTGAAATTTATTGTAGAAGAGATAAGCTATTCCTATGTGCATTTCACTGGTTGCTTAGGCCAGATCGTCAGGAAACTTCATCCAAAAATTTTAGAAAAACTAAAGATATTATACAATAAAACTGTTATGCGAATAAGAATTATAAACCCCAGTTTTACTTGTAACAGTATCAAAGCTTAAACAAAAACAACAACAATAAAAAGTGAGTTAATCTTTATCTGTCACTTATTAACCAGTGAAGTCTAAAGGATGTCAAATTTAAAAACTTAACTCAACGTCAAATTTTTCGCTACTTTTTCGTGCATTGTGGTCACGAATAACATGAAAAATGTTGGTCTTTAAAGCGTCAATTGTTGCTGGCGTAGGTTGTTTTCACGTAGCAGTTTTAAAGGACCGGGTCTAGTTCTACAACTTTCTATGAATCCTTTTGTAAGTTCAATTGAGCTTAAAATATGTATTTACAAACTGTCGAATCGAAATGCAACATTTCGAAATTATGTACTTTAATAACTTAAAAGCTGACCTGAAAGAGTTTTGCAAGTTCATTGTTTTTAAATGTATTTAACAGGTAATAAAATTTCTTTAACATTTCAATCTGTGATTATTTTTAAGATTCTTAATAATATTTTTTCCTTTTTTCAGAAACTTTATCGCATGGACAGAAACAACCATTAACCCAACACTACAATTTAGATAATTAACTAAATTTATTTTTACAATACACTACATAGAAAAGTTTATATTTTATTTATATTCATTAAGTAAAAATGAAAAATTACATAAACGAGAGTACAAATAATTATATTTTAATTAAACAACAATTATATTTAAGTATGTAGTTAATATATATTTTTAAACTTAAGAGCAAATGTAGTTTTAATTATATTATAATTTATTGCAGTAAAATTAAAACGAACATTGATTTTCACAAAACCATGAATATCGCAAAATCTGAACGAATTTCCTAAAAGAAAATCAAAAGGAAAAAGCAAATGAAAAATTGAAAAATGAGGAAAAAGAAGATAATTTTTTTGATGAAAATATTTGTATAATTGTGAATGATTTAATTAAATTTCTATTCGTTAGAGATCATTTATTTAAACAAGAATTTTAAATTAATTTCATCAGACCGAAAATTTAACATTCTTCATCAACTTTAGAAAAACATGAAAGAAATGCCAAAACATCACACATTTTGTACAAATCAAACGGTTGACAACGACTTTGGAAATCAACTACAATTAAAAGATGTGAGACATTTATAATAATATTATTAATAAAAATTTAAGCATCCAAATAACTTTTTTTTTTTAACTTTTCAAAATATACTGTGAATACTATTAAAGGCTAGTTTTCACTATCTCACAAGTCTTACGTATTCCATAATACATTGTGAAATAGAAATCAAATGAGTTTTGTTGCGACTGTCAAAAAATCTAATTTAACATGACAGTTTGTGTTCACAACATCACACAAAGTATAAACACTCACACATGAAATAAAATGCAACCCTGATCCAATGAAAAGTATTATTGTTTAGAAATTTTTCAAAAAAACGATGAAGTCGTATGGGATATCAAATTTTTTCATAATACTTGTCATTTTCGTGACACATTGCATTCACACTATCACACTTTGTCATATTACTTGAGTTTTTGACATGTATTAATACAAAGTATAATAGTGTAAACTAGCCTTAACTGACATTCCCTTTTGACGAATACTTGTTCTCGCTCTCGGCAGCATTCTAAAGGAAAGCATTGAGTTTTTTTGTAAGGACACTCCTTATGTACGAACATAGTTTAGTGGTCACTTTGGTGTCCGGTCGTGCGACATTCCATTATATTAATTAAATAGAGTGTTTTTTTGTTCTATTTTCACTTGTGTTTAAAATTGGCTTAAATTCAAAATAAATTTTCGTACAAAATTATAATTTTTTTAGGTTCTAAAAATACTTCAGCGTTTATAAAAATATTATCATCAACTGTGAAAACAATTCGGCATACACTGAAAAAAATTTAAGTGAATTAATTTAATAATTCATAATAATTTCTAAAATTTGTTTTTGTTGCAAATGTAATTTTCTATGCGAACGTTAACGTGTGACATCATGTAAGTTTATTTCTTAAGCGTTTTTTTAGCTTTCAACAAAAGTGTTTTTATTTTCCAAAATTTTAATTTTTTCGAGCACAGAGTATTGGCCCTGCACTGCGGGGATATATGAAAAATTACAAGTTATTGGTTTTACTAATCAATTTATAGTTATTATTATCATTTGTATGCATGTTCATTATTATAGTCTGCTATCATTGTCTCTGATTACTTCTAACATCAGCACAAACGTATAATATCTCCTAATAATAGTGTATGGCCTTAAGTACAATTTATTAGATCATGTGATCTTTGTACCGCCATGTACGTAGTCCAATTCATGGACTAGTAACTTGACTAAATTTGATCAGAAATTGGATAAATAGTAATGTTTTAATTTTAAATTCAAAAAAGAGCTGCGTGATATATTCAGAGTTAAAAAAAGTTTTTAGTATGAACGACAAATTATACTTTTAAAATGTTTCAACTTCTTCAAAACACAGTTTATAATCAAGTTAAACACCTAGATCGATGAAAGGAAAGTCTTAACTCTTTCAAGTAAAAGCTTATTTGGTGTATATACTGAAAAGAAAAATCAATCCAACCGTACTCAAATCAAATCCCAAGCGGTTTTAATAGTACGGTGAGTACGGATTTTCTTGAATCAATTACAGAAAGATTGATTCAAAAACGGATTTTTAATCGCGAAACTATTCATATCCATATTCAATCCCGAATTCGTACTTAAAATAATCCGAAAATGAGGTTAATTTAAGTAAAACTAAGATTAAATCAATCTCAAGATGCGCTTGCTTTAAGTGTTATAAATATAAAGTTGATTCAATCCCGAATTCGTACATGAAATAAACCAAAAGTGAAATTAGAAGGAGAATTATGATTGATTCACTTACCCCTTTTACATCTTACAGAATTTCATCATTTCCGATATGGTTTTCACTCATGAAACAAAGAAAACAAGATAGCGCATTGCGCAGGTCCGTTATCTTTTAACTCTCATTTTGACGTCATTATAGTAAAGAGATTTAAATGTAAACAAACATTCAGCATAATACAAACACATGTTTGTGTGATCATGTTTGTGCTCATTTACTACTATGACGTATATGCGCAGAAAAATAATGTTTCTATAAATTTAAATGCACTATCTTGTTTTCTTTGTTTCATGGTTTTCACTTTAAAAACTTAATGTACATGTTTAACTGAAAATATAAACTAAATGAGAAGCAAGAGTTCTTTAATGTGTTTTCGTCTTGTTCTGTTGTTTTTTTTTGTTTCTACACACAATAAGCAAATCGTTTTTAAACTACTTGTGTAGTGTTGTTGTAGTCACTACAATGTAGTGTCTGCAACAAACTTTGTTAAATGAGTTAAATGAGATTAAAACGCTCACTTCGTAATTTTACTCTCAGAGTGGCACTGCCAACAAAAATTTTTTTTTTTTATTTTTGTTAAATTTTTTTGTGGGATTGATTTTCGAAAGTAATCTCATTTATGATTGTTTAAGTACGTTTTAGTGGTATTCGTACTTGAATTTTTAAGTACGACTCGTGCTTAAAGTAAGTATAAGCAACTTACTTTATCCCGAGTGTTATTTTTGTTCTGTGTAGCTACAGAGTACTAGACTTATTTTGTTGAATAACATACGTTTACATTTTCTCGAGCTCAAATCAATGACATTTATATCAAACCATAAGTAAATGCTGTTTAGATCATCATGGAGTAAGAAAGACATAGTTGAGCTTTTGTAGCTCAAGAGAAGCTTTACATCATCTACTTGCATTAAGTCTTCAAATATTTAATACAAGATGGATCAAAGTGACTACCTTTAGGGAGTCAGGACGGAACAGACATAGCTGTTTAATTACAATTACGAAACAATACGCATTGATATCTGCCCTTCAGATATTTGGACATCTATATAAGAAGTATAGGAGAGAGCCCAAATTTCTCCAACTTAAACAAATAAAGGTCAAGATTCTTGAGTTATAGAATATAAGTCACGATTTTTTCAAAAAGTTTAGGAATAACACTCAATTGAGCAAAACCTCTATGGTTTGCAATAATTGATCTGCATCCAGATTTACACAAACATTTAATGAACAAATTTTTCCAATTATCTTGGAAATAACTATTTAAAACTGAAACATCATATAGAGAAGTTAAACGCGAAATGAAGGAACATAAACATCTTTGAAGCAGAGAAAACAATTTTGCACCAGTAAAAGCATTAATCAAAAATAAAATAAAAATTTAATCAAGTGAATTAAACGTTTAATTGATATTATTAATTTGTATACTGGTGCAAATTAATATTGTCAATTAAACGTTAAATACAATTGAATAAACCTTAAATTTACTTGATTAAACGTTTAATTCACTTGATTAAATTTTAAATTAAAACTTATTTTATTTTTAATTAATGCTTTTACTGGTCAAAATTTTTTCTGTGAGTTAATAACTGGGAACTCCATTAGGGCCATAACTTCTAAAGTATTAAGTTCCTTTGACAGAATTCATAACATTTTTTTTCATGTTATATTGGACAATTTATTACCGAAGACTCAGGTATTTGTTTTGGATTATCGGATAAAAGCTTGAAAAAAATTTACCGAACATGTCACATACATTTGGATCATTTGAGCATTCAATGTCACCTGGTTTCATCATGGAAGAATATATATTCGTCGCTTTCAATTTAGAAGATCTTTGATTGCCTTTCAAGTTACTCCTTACTTTGGAAATTAATTATTGGTACATTTTATAATTGCGAAATTGAAAGCCTACTCTCCATTACGATGCGAATAAAAGTCGTAGCAAATCTAATAATTAGTACTCTTTAATGCGTTTGCGCAGTTGTCTTTCGCATCTTTTTATTTTATTTTTTCTTTTCGCAAATCATCACTATTTATTTAATTTTCCAATTTCAATTTTTTTATGCATATTTTAACATTTCATACTGTCAAACTTATTTTTAATTGAATTTAATTTTTATTTTGGGAAAGTGTTAGGAACTACCAAGTTGACATTAAGCTTTCACATCGAAATTTTATTCGCATCGCAATAGAGAGAAGCCTCCCTGATCTTGCCACTGCATATCGAGCATAGTCTGGTGATAGAGATGATTTTTCATATTTATTTTAATTTTTTTTGTGTCCCCAAGCCTTACATCTTTAAGTACGGTAGTAAATTCTGAATTATATTTAAAGTCGACCGAACAATATTTTTTCTTAAATACAGTTAATTTTATAGGATTGAAAAATTGTTGAGATTTATGTTTGTTGGTGAAATTTTAAATGACTTTACACTTAACCAAAAATCAACGTTAAGCAAACGAAATTACGATTATTAAAATATTTTCGTTGGCCAACGAATTATTCGTTAATATAATCAAAACAATACCTAAATTTTCATTATATTAACAAAAAATTCGTTGAGCCAACGAAAAGTAAATTTTCATTGGATTTATGGTTCAGTGTACTTAATCCAAACACGAATTAGTAGGCTGGTTATGGATGAAACACTTTGGCGATCACATAGTAACTTAGGTTTATTTTTAAGGTGTCGAATTTCGAGCTGCTCACAGGTATCTTTTTGTGCTGTTCCAATTTAACAGAAGCTACTTTTGCGTCAGAGGTTTAATAGATCCTGCTTAATAACAAAGTTAAGTGTGGTTAATAATGCAAGCAGTCATAAATAGAATTGCTACTTATGTGGGTGTTCACAAACGGGGTGGTAGATGCATGGATTTCACCTAGTAATAGGAGCACCATTTGGAATGAGGCATAATCGCAGGAACCCAAGTAAAACTTAAATGTATGTATATTTAGATATGTAAATAAATTTAGTAACACCCGGTTAAAAAATTGTCATTTTATTTAAGATTTACATTGAAACCAGTGTTGCCATTAGGATACGAAAGATACATTTTTCGTAACTTTTGATGACTTCAGGTACCATGTGTAATCCTGACATTTTTCGTATCTTTTGAATCGTTACGCAAAATGTACAGAAATAAAATATTACATAATTTTTAGCCAAATAAAACTTATTAAGACTAACCGACTCAATGCTTATACAATAGCAGCTTAATGAATGGTGAAAGAAAACATTAAGGATCTAGTAGTGCGAAGTTGTTCTGAGGAACTTTTTTATTTGCAGGAACTTTATACGAAATTTTTGATATAATCGCCTAAGTATAAATGCCTTAACTCGTATATTAATTTTTACAAAAATTAATTTGTTTTTATAACATCCAAATATTATATTAATTTTAAAGTTCGCTTACTGTATTTTTAAAAATTATACACCTACAGCCGTATTCATAACAAAAAGTTAGCCACAGTTTGTTCACTACGTACAACGAGTTGCTAACTAGAATGCCGATTAAGCTTAGCAGCTTGTTGGCACAGAGTTAATTAATAATGAACTTTTCTCCATCTGTTAACTTTTAATCAATCAACTCTGAATTTTTATGATGCCACATTGTATTACTCAAAAATGCAACTCGTTTTGCATTAATCATTGCTGAAAATGTCATTTTTTCCTTTTTTTAGTTTTTCCCTTCACATATAAAAATTTTAAAAAGTTTTTAAAATTAAAGTAAAAGACAGTAAATTAAAAAAAAAACATTTAATTAAATTTAATTAAAAAAAACCAACAAAACTGTTTGACATTAAACAGCAAACGCTTGGCAGCTCGTTAACAAGATTTAAACAAATCGTTAGCCAGAGTTTGGTTAGTGTATTATGAATAAACTTTTTGCTAACTTCATGGCAAATTTTCATTATGAATACGGCTGCTAATATATATGACTTAAATGAATTTATATGATATCATTTTCTTTACAATATTCATTAAATATGAAATAAAAATGTTATGTTAATAAATGCTAAACGTTAAAAATGGATTTTTAAACTTTTTTCAAAATGTATCTTTTTGGGAAAAAGTGTATCTTTTTGGTAACCAAAATGTATCTTTCTCGAAATTTCACTGGCAACACTGGCAACACTGATTGAAACTTATCATTCTTTATCGGTTCAGCATTAATTGTTTTTGGCTGCCGAGATGTTGGGGACTTTGCAGCTCCGTTAAGAGGGTTATGTTAATTTCAACGTAAATTGTAGAAAAGAGATTTCGAATTTTAGGTTAGTAAATTTTTCTTTAAAGTATAAAATTCGGATAGTATTTTTAAAAATTAAATAGAAGCAATTCTTTCCTCAAAATTTGATATCGCAAAACATTGTTGCTAAAATACAATCAGATAGAAATTATTTCACTACTTATTTTGAAATATATGCATTCCACCAAAACACTGTGCAACTTTCCTAATTTATAATCAAACAGAAGTGGTTACACCTATTTTTGTTTTTCTTGTTGAATAAATGTAAATTTAGAAACAGAATATTTTATACGAAAAATTCATATTCTGTGGATAAGTTTATTCTTTTCTTATTAATTCTCTTGTGATTTTGCAATACAAGATGTCCGTCGTACAAGTAGATTTTTAAAAGTATTTATGCATTTATGACAAATGTTTTCAGAAATTTATCATTTTATTTCATGTCACACTGCAGTTAACCAAATGCTGAACAAAAAATGAAAAAAAAACAACAAATACAAATTTTAAAAAGAAAAAAGTGCATAAGGACAGATACTTTGGATACTTGTCGACTCACAGTTGGTATCTTTATTAATTGAATGTGTTTGAGTTCATAATAAATACGAGTGCATATACATACAAATGAATATGCATAGTATGTTTGTACATAAATACGAATGTAAAATGCTTTGTTTGCATATGCGTGAATACAGTCAAGGATATTTTGTTAAAGGCCTTTTTTAATATAAAATATAAGTAAGAGAAAATATGTAAATTTTATAATCTTGCATTTCAACAGGGATTGCAAATTTGAACCAAATATTTTAATTCAAATGAAAAACGAACATCCATGTAAATTCTCCTTTTTAAGCACCATTCGCCAGACTAAAGGTTAAAGGCAAACACCACCTAGTAAATATTCCGGGGTATTATATTTGGACATTTCCGAAATTCGATCTAACAAGAAAGGTTGAAAAAAGTTTCTATCCAACTGTATTACATATATGAATGCACTGATCCGTCTTCTGAATCTACCGCTTTTAGACGCACCTGATAGTAGAAACACTTATCAACATTATAAGGTTATGGCGACAGTGTAGAACAACTTTTATGTATGCAATTTTTGAACAACTCCTGTGCTTTGATTGGGAAATTTCAAGGAGTTGTCGTATCTATTCGGTGTATAATTGGCACGGATCAAAGTCCGAATTAACGATTGTTTGATTTCATAAAAAAAATAATATATTATAATTTTTAATATGGTTTTGATCGCTTATATGCATTTTATAATATGCAAATTTTTGTGGTGTTAAAAAACTGACTTAAATGCAGTTGCATCGTTGTTAACAACTATTTTACTTCTATGTATGATTATGTATGATGTGTGGTTATGTCCACTTTCCAAACTGTCATGAAGTCCATGACACTTTGGAGTGTTTTAAAATCAATAAATTGTTTGTCCCATCATTGTCAAGCTCTGAGACGAAAGACTTAACATAATAGCAATTTGGGATAGTATCAAAATCCCAAATTTCAGAATTCTTAATCTCAAAATCCCGATTTTTATAATCCCAAATTTTGAAGTCCTAAATTTAGTAAGCGAAGCCGGTATTTGCTATATGATAGAGAAAAAACCCCTCGAAAACACCGGCTTCGCTTACCAAAGACTGCATAGCCGGCCTTCGGGCAGTCGCAAGGATTTTCTTCCCTTTGGTTCAACAAACACGGGTTCCGGTAAGACATTAACATAAATAGACATGGATGTGCGAGAAAGCAGTTTAAACTTAAAACAGACCGCAGATGGCTTAAAATGCGTTATATGCCTTGTGGAAGCAATGCATTTATTATTGATGCCCTGCAACTATTTCAAAATTGTGAAGCAAATTTTAATATCAAATCAAAAAAATAATAATTGATTCTTGCTAAATATATTCCCAAACAAAGTACATGTAACCCTCGACTTACGTGGTCTATTGTACAAAATCCGTTTAACATATCGCGTAAATTAAAACATGAGATACATACAACATTTCATTTAAACACTAAAAACAGTGTTAAATCAAGAACACAAAAAAATATTTTTTTTTTTACTTTTAAAATATTAAAAGATATTTCTTTATACACAGAAAAAAATATCTCAAGAAAATTTTTTACAAACTGTGTTGTTGTTAAAAATAAAATTTTAGGTCAACAAACTTTTTGTTTGATTCAAAGAAAAGATTTACCACATTTACACTTTGCAAAATAGCACTCAACAAAACATATTTAATAATGAAATAATTAAATATTTCTTCATATTCAATAAAAACAATATTGGAATCAAAGTAAAGACAGTATTTTAACAACTCTTGTCCATTTTAAAATAGCTCATAGTTCTCATTTGTTTTCCAGTTTTTTGAATAATATATTTAGTTTTGCCAAAGTCTTTGGAAAAGGTTTCCTGATGATCTGGCCTAAGCAACCAGTGAAATGCGCATAGGAACTTACTTATCCCCGCGTAATAAATTTTAGTGTTTTTATAAAAATATAAAAATTAAAAATTTATAACATCATCATTAATAAATAAAAAAAAATAAAGATTCGATTAACATTTTGTTTGATTTATTCAACATTTTCAAAAATTTATTTAAACAAATCAAGTAAACATTTTGTTGAAAAAAATTATTTTGGGCAACAACTTTTTTTATTGATTCAATAAACTTGGTTGTTGACTAAAAACTTGATAATTATACATACAAACTTTTTTATCAATACCGCAAAAATCGTCATCGCAGAAAATTCAAAAATTTTTGTAATCAAATATGCGATTTTCGTATTCAAATATGAAAACTATTTTTTTCTGTGTATTTATTTGTTATTATCAGCGCTGCCAGAAGTAAGATTTTACCTTATTTTTTAAGATTTTTTAACCGAAAAAAGATTTTAAGATTTTTTCCCCAAAAACAAGATTTTTTGTTTTGTCTAGACGAAGGTTAGGTTCAATTAAAAAAAACCTTCTTTGTTCCCATTTGAAAATTTGTAAACTAAATAATGCAACCTTGCGGTTTACTGGACAAAAAAAAAATACTTAAAAAGCAACCTCCGTTTGGCCTTCAAGGGTGATTAATAAGGTGTGAGCTTTGCGCGCTTATTCTTTTGCAAAACAGAAAATATTGCAAAAATTAAATAATAGCAAAGACATTTAATGGAAAAGTTATGTACAATTTGAATTTTTTGTTGTTTTTTTTTCGTTTATTTTTTGTATTAAATAAAATATGAATTGTTTTTATTATATATAATAAAAAGACTATTTTTTTCCAAAAATAAGATTTTTTCTTCAAAAATAAGATTTTTTTTTGGTGAAATTAAGATTTTTTGCTGAAAATTTCTGGCAGCCCTGGTTATTATCTATATAAACCTGTAAAGAAACGTTTGTGTCGTGTATGTGCTCCTAAAACTTAAGAACCGCTGGACCGATTGACACCGATAGGTGGCGCTGTTGTCGTTATATATATATATTTTTTTTAATTTATGGTACGATTTGGCTGTAATTCACAAAATATATATATATATATATATATAAATAAGTTTTCTGATAAAGTTTTGACCCGGTAGATAGCGCTGGGGTAAAGTTATTAGCAAAATTCTCCAGTATTTAATTGTTATTTGAAAAACCCCGAGCAGCGCCGGGACCAAACAGCTATTATTGATAATAAATATATTAAAAGAGAACAAAAAAAAAAAAAATAATTGAAACATATTCGAATATTGTAAATAAAAAATATAAGCAAATTATGTCAATTGTAAAATAGTCAAAAACAAACTAAACCAAGCGAATTGACTTAAAAACCAGTAACATTTTACTGGTAACTGCAAAAATTACAGTATTTCGTTAACATTATCCGTTAATTTTTAGACTTTTTTCTGGTAAAATATATTTCTATGAATTTGTTTTAGTAATAGGTAAAAACAAGCTGATTGCTTCATTTTTTATTAACCGGTAAAAGTTTACTGAATGCTGAAATTTTTTCAGTAAAAGCTAAAAATGTACTGGTTACTTGGTTTACTCAATTAATCGAGTAATTATTCGGTGTGAAAATTTAATCGAATAATAATCGAACAATTTTATATTGTTTGGGTAATCGAATAATTTTAATTTAAAATAAAAATAAAACCGAAAACTGTATTTTTTAAAAAAATAAAAATTTTATTAAAAAAGTAACAATTTAAAAAAAGGTACTTCATGTCACAAAAAAGGAAAAAATTTTACCCAAAAATTAGCAGCAAGATTTTAGCAAATCTTCTAAAATAATCTTTCAAAAAGAGTATACAGTTTAAATGTTTAGTTTCAAAAGATTTCTTTTTTTGTTTTGATGAAACTTTATTTAGAAAAGATTCTTTCACTTATTGCTGACGTTGGAGAGTTTGAACGTAAAGCATTCTAATTTCTGTTATTTTTTTCTTGTCTTTTCTAAAAATTGGTAGTCTTTCGTTATACCATTTTAATAGTCTTGTTAAGGTCTGGTAGAAGGTTGTTTTTCATTCGTCTCAAAAAAATCATCTTATCATTGTGGTAAAAGTCTCGACTTGTTTTTTTTTTACATAAAATAACAAAACTAATACATATTGTGAAAAAACTAATTTTTGACATAAATTATTCGAATTATTCGTTAATCGAAAATAAGAAATTTAAAATTATTTGAACAGTTAATTGCCCAAAACTATTCGATTAACCGAACAACGGTTAATAGTTTGAATACCCTTTTGTCCATGGACAATGTGATACTTCTTGGTGTGGCATAATGTCCATGGATGTTATGGCATTGGACATTAAGACATGCTACTTTTGGAAACGATTCTTATATGGGAATGTTTATTTGTGACGCATAAATGCATGTAAACGAAACGTTTTATACACAAAATAATTTTGACTATATTAAAAAGAAAATTATATATGCACATGTAGGGATGCATTAAAGCGTTTAATGCTTCAAACCTGCGTGCATATAAGCGATAAATACTGTTTCCAAATTCTGAAACTTTTTAGAAATTTTTAAATGCTAGCTAGAACTGTTATTTGCAAACAAGTGTAATCTTTAGTTTTATTTTTTTTTTGCTTTTAAATTTGGTGACCTTAATTAAATATTCCGTCGTGTGTCTACACTTTTGTGTTTAGATATTTATACAGTCTGGCTTCTAACAATAAGCACAACAAAGACCAAAAATGCTGCTTGTTTAGTTTTGTATTCCTTCTTTTTTTTAAAAAATGATTCTAAAAATGTTGTTGGATTTTTGGAAATGGCGAGTTTTGTGTTATTGGCTAACTTTTGGTTTCTTTATTCGGTGGCAACTTACAAAAGCAAACGCTGGCACCAACAGAAACGCTTCAATAAACTAATAAAAACAACAATAAACTTAAATTTGTTTATAATACCGATTGATTAATGACTTATTATGATGTCAGATTATTGAGATCGTTTTAAAGAAGGACATACCAGTAATCAATTTGGTTTATGTATTTATGAAATTGTTATTTAAGATTTTTTTTGTTGTGGTTTTTGGCTCTTGTTGCAAGAATTTAATAGATACAAATGAAATTCAAAATAAATAAGTTGTTAGCGAAGAATGTATTTACACTTTGTTACTACTTATATCATTGCAAGATAGGAATGTAAATATTTTTATTTTTTTTTAATTATTTTACTCTTATTTATAATAGAATATCAATGGATAAAAAACAAGTGATGTAACAATTTTAATTAAAATGTAATATGAAAAATATAATATAATAATAAGAAAGAACTCCCAATTCTTTTCTTTAATTATTTGTGTGTTTAAAACGATTTTTGTTAGCAATAATTTAAAACAGGAATTAATGAAGAATACAGACCTGCTTAAACCTTTTATTGAGTAAATCGATATCATACCATCTCGGCAGAAAATGCTTGACGAAACACATTTTTAAAATGATGTCTACATCTTAAAATCCCCACCAACAGCGACATTATTTAAATGTATTTATTTTTTGGTAATAGCATGCAACTTAAATAACGCCAAGCACACATATGAAAAACTGAGCCCTGTCTAGAACTCAACACATATTTCAAGACAGATCAAGATCGCAACTTAAAGCACACGATCCCGCAGAGAAAATGAGCTACAATTGTTCACCAGCCTGAGTAAAATTTTGAAGATATTTTATCCAGTTACAAAACCTAACAGGGGTCTATGGACAGCAACAGGACAGTCCCCCCCTGACTCCGAAATCCTACGACGCAAGTGGAACTGATTTGGACATGGAGTGAAAGAAAGATATTAGCGTTTCATAGATCCGAATGGCAGTTATTTGTTATGGCCCTGTGCTCCATATTGGAAAAACATGAAGAATCCTAATCCTCATATCTATATATATAAAAATAGGTTGTCCTATGTTCGACAATTTATAACTCGAGAACCACCCAACCGATTTTCAAACGAGTACATGCGTTGGAAAGGTCTAATTTCACTGATGGTTTACAAGAAACCCTCCCGATAGGTGGCGCTGTTGTCGTGATATTTAAAAAATTTCTCCAGTATTTCGTATTTTATTTTTATTTAGAAAATCCCAAGCAGCGCGCTGCAGCGCCGGGACCAAACAGCTAGTATATTATAAAAGTGGGGTGTAAATTTGCTTGTTGCGCAATCACGGCCAAAAGGCTTAACTGATTTTGATGAAATTTGGTAAGAAGATAGAATTTTATAGCAAAATTACTAAGTTTTTCCGGAAATTCGGACGAAGGAGTAAAAAAAGTTCAAGACTGGAACCGATTCTTTTGAAATAAACCTTTTTCCTAAATCCAACATTTTTTTCGTACGAATTTCTATAGCTACATCGGCATTTTATAAAAAGGAACATTTCGAAAATCGGCATTCTAGGGGGTACAAGAAGTTATAAAGAAGAATTTTGGGTACTTTTTAATTATTCCCATATAGACTTTAACATTTGTACAGTTTATTAATTTTTATGCTAAAATTTTTACCAGGGACATAGGTTTGAAAAATTTTAGCTAAAAGGGACAAAACTGGGTAAAAATTTTTTCTTTAGGTACTTTTTGTAAAAACGTTTTTTTAATATTTTTGCGGCTCTAAATTTAATTTTTTATTTGTATGAATTTCTATAAATACGGTTACACAAAAAAAACTACAGCCTGCCTTTCAAGCGTAAGAGTGGGCAAAAATGGGGAATTTTCGGTATTTTTTAAAGAAGCTTATTAAGAATGCAAATTTTAATTTTTTTAATTTTAAACTATCAACGGACACATTGTTTTGAAAAATTTAACTTCAAGGGAAAAATTCGTACTTTTGCTACTTTTTGCAAACACGATTTTTTCAAAATAATTTTAGGCAAACTTAAAACCTCTTCTCCTTAACAGCAAACAAAAACGTAAATTTGAGAGCAAAACAGGGTAAAAGTTCGTTTTTGTGGTACTTATTGTGCACAGGCTTTTTTTAAAAAATCGAACTTTAAACTTATGTTCTTTAACATAAATTGAGGCAAAACATATAGTCGTGCGGGAGTTTATGTGCTCTATCCGCCATTTTACACATTTCGAGTTAATTATGCCACTTTAGGTTTTCGACCCCAAATTTTTCAAATACGTAATCCGTTTTCGGCTTTCTCATCTAGTTTCTGAGATAAAATTTATGAGAAAGCCGAAAACGGATTACATATTTGAAAAATTTGGGGTCGAAAACCTAAAGTGGCATAATTAACTCGAAATGTGTAAAATGGCGGATAGAGCACATAAACTCCCGCAAGACGATATGGAATAATAACAACTGTGATCGAAAAAGGACAAATTTTCTGTGATAATTTTTATATTTACATACATTTATTTTAATATTTTAAGTTTTGTGTTGTGCTGTCCACCTTTACAAAATACTGTGATATAATTTATAAAAGATGTAAACTGACGAAAAAGATTAATATTTTAATAAAAACTCAATCCCTGAAGAAGTTGGAAAGAATACCAACGAAACGTCGGATTTTATTGAGAATGAAATAAATAATCTTTTACTTACATTAAATTAATGACCTTGAAAGCCTGCATATAGGAAAATAGATAAAGTATTTAGAGTAATCAAAAAAGGTCGATCAACACTTTTATAAATTTTAGTTCCCTTTAAAATAAAAAATTTTAAATCTTTATATATGTATATTAAAAGATTGTCAATATTTGTACGCAAATATCTTTAGGAATACAAACTTGAAATTTTGACTAGAAGGCACAAAACGGGTAAATTTTTTACTCTTGGTACTTTTTGTAAGAAGAAAAATTTTTCGCGGAAAGATACTGGTGCAACTTCCAGACACATATGACGTAATTTGTATAAGAGTTAAGTTAGAGAAAAAAGGATAAAATAGAAAACTTAATAGCTTTAAGGGCCCTTTTTCACAACTTTCCGATAGCTAAAGTTAGGATCTTATCGACCGTATAAAAAGTGTTCAATTTTTACAACTTTACTTTGACCTTTAAAGTTATAGTTCATCCTACCTTTGCCCATTGCTTAGGCCATATCATCAGGAAACCTTTTCCCAAATACTTTGAAAAGCTAAAGGAATTGTATATGCAAACCAAACTGTTCTCATTTACTCTACATTTTTGTTTGCCTTTATAATATCTTTAGCTTTTTTAAAGTTTTTGGGAAAAGGTTTCCTGATGATCTGGCCTAAGCAACCAGTAAAATGCGCATACGAACTATCTTATCCTCCAACAATAAATTTCAGCGTATTTATCAAGAATGGAAATTGGGAATTAAGTACGACAAAAAAATTATTAAAATATTTAATAATTTTTTTTTTCTTAAATGAGTTTTTTATATTTTTCTTTTTATTTATTTGCTTATTTTCAATAGTTTCTTAAACTTAAATTAAAATGATCACATGATCGATGGTGTGAACGTCTGTCCATCCCACCAGCCAACCAATTTTTCCCTCTCAACTAAAATTGAAAATAAAAAAAAAAACAAATAAACACACGATGACGATCTTTTGTTCATTTCGGTTTTCATCTTCATCAACCATCATCTTTTCCTCAGTCATTTCTATGGTGCAGGGAATCAATATATGGGCATTTCCGTCAAAAGGTCCACCGTGACCGAAAATTTAAAAGTTATTAAAAGCTGATTATTTTACGATATTGTTATAGAGAAATATTTAGATTTTACTAATTTTATAAATTTACCCCTAAATTTGTTCACTTAGATGAACAATCAGACTGCAAACTTGTGCAAACGTAATTTCTTATTTGTGAGAATGTTTTATTGCATGTTTTCTTTAATAGTATCTTCCTTAAAAGAGGTGATATTTAATGAAAATTATTCCAAAAAAATTTACTTACATGGTCTGTTATCTAAAGAAGAGTTCGAAGAGAAATATGTTATTCGGATTAACGGTAAATTTTTATTTTTTTTAATCATTATTCAGTTAAATTATTATGGAAAAAATGTCACGTTCGAAATGTCACATATCGAACCATATTTTGGCTTAAACAAAAAAAAATACAAAAGATTTGGGAATCAAGCCAAAGTCATTTTAATGTTACATTGCTACGTAAAAACCTGAAAGAAGTTTGACTAAAAAATTGTGCCAGGTTTCGCTGAATTACGCCTGTTTATAAATGGCCACAAAAACTACTTCTATTTTTTTCACGTTCGAACCGCTACTTCTTTTGCCATTATCTTTGACCTACAATAGCGCCCCCATAAACTTTAGCATGGATATTAGTGCTTACATAGTGCTATATCTTAAGGGTTAAAAGAACGTAAAAATAATTGTTGTTTAAAATGTTATTGCATTTTTGATGCGTACGACTGTCACGTTCAACACTTTGGAATTACCCATATGCAGAGTTTTGTGCAGTTGAGTCAAGTGTTTTTATTTCAAGTGCTATCGATGTAACGACAGACATCTTCCTTTATATCATTCTCCTCCTATCTACTCCTCTTTTTGTACCTTCTAGTGCATCATCATCATGATCGTATATTTTCTATCATCTTCGTTATTAACATCTATGCTAAGTTGTTTTTGTTTTAGTTTTTATTTTTGTTAATTAAGTTTTTTTTCCAAATTTTTTTTTCAGTTTGGAGTTTTAATTTTTACTTCATCTCATTGTGGTTGATTAATGATTTATGGGAATTCTATGTCATGTCATGTTGTGTTGCGTTGTATTTTTATATTCTTTTTTTTGGAATCAGCTTTAACAGATTACTTAATTATAATTTTGAAAAAAACACAAAAATTAAGTAAAAAAAAACAAATAAATTTGTTTGGAGTTTTATTATGATGTGTCTCATGAGTATTGCTTGAATCTATTGCGTTTCTTCTAAAACAAATCAATAAAAAATTTATATTTAAATATTAATTTTTCTTTAAGTATTTTTTTATTTAATCAGGGTTTATACTGATAACGAAGCTGGGTTTTATTCATTAATTAATTTTTGGCCAATATTTGACTAATTGTTTTTAAAATATTTATATACTTGATTTGTATTTTAAATTAGAAAGCAATGTTAATAAATGACAAGCCGTTGCTGGTTCATCAGCATAGACCAGAGAATTGACGTACTAAAGTACTTTCAACTCCCCTCAAAAGTTGTCTAAGGGTGTCAATTCACACTAACTACGCTGCCAATATAC
Source organism: Pollenia griseotomentosa (assembly GCA_963931875.1). Classification (NCBI taxonomy): domain Eukaryota; kingdom Metazoa; phylum Arthropoda; class Insecta; order Diptera; family Polleniidae; genus Pollenia; species Pollenia griseotomentosa. The sequence continues at coordinate 141,973,894 of OZ007560.1, read as the reverse complement.
AATATACAGGTCAATTTCTTAAGATAATTCGGTCACCTAACGTTAGGCTCAATAATGTTATAGTTTTACGCGCTGTAAGACATGTTGCGCCATCTTGTTGGAACCATTTCTCCTTCAAATGATTTCAATGACATGACGAATAATAAAATCACGAATCGTTTGCCTGGGCGTTCGCCATTCGCGGCAATGTTGGCATCGGTTTCGGACTTTAAGACAAATGTGCCCATGTGGTCTTCGGCATGTAAACCGCACTAAACCGATCTTTTTTTCGGGACGCGATTATTGGCCGTCCGGCCAAAAGTTGGCCTCCTCGCTAAAGATAATTAGACTATACAAATCTCTATAAATTGGCAAACAAAGTGCGAATTTTGGAACTAAATTTCCACGATTTGTAAATGCTGTTCTGATGTAAGTTTTAACATTGTGATTTGCCAAAGTATACTGAAAGAAAAGTCATATATAATTTACTAGTATGACTGCTATTTCTTTGCAGATATCCCAAATCGGAAGTTCAAACGTCTAAAAACCACCCTTTACTATTAGAACTAATTCACTGCCTTAAATACAATAGGTGCGCATATTTTAACGAATTTCTAATCTTCAAAACATTTTTTTGTCGATTAAGAAATTGACTTTAGATATTTTTTTGACCTCTACTTTATCTAATCGGGAACTTGAGATTTGAGGATCAAACAAAGTCAAGTAGTATTGATTGAATAGCAGCATTAAATATGATGTAAATAAATATCTAGACTCAAAAGAAAAATCAATTCGAAGCGGTATTAATATTACGGTGAGTACGGATTTTCTTGAATCAAGTACAGAAAGATTGATTCTGGTACAGATTTTCAAACGCGAAATACTTAACTTATCAATATTCCATCCCCAATTCGTACTTGAAGCAAACCGAAAATGAAATTGATTTAGGTAAAACTAAGATTGAATCAATCTCAAAATGCGCTTGATTCAAGTACTATAAAGTTGATTTTATACCGAATTCGTGCTTGAAAAAAACCGAAAAAGAAATTGGAAATTATTATGATTGATTTTCTTACTCGTTTTGCACCTTACAGAATGATAGAACACCAGCAATATGCCCGATATGGTTTTTACCTGGGCTTAAAAAACTGCAGTCGAAAACAAAAACTGCCGAACAAAAACAAATTTGTTTACAACTCTTCGCTTGATGAGTTGTTTTGACAGCGACTGTTTACACTAAATAATCAGAAGTAAAAGCAACACTTTTTTTTGGCCAATGACAAATGAATAAGTTGAAGAAATGGCAGTTTTTCTACTTCGACTGCAGTTTTTAAACGCTGGTTTTTACTTTAAAAATCTTATGTACATATTTAACTAAAAGTATAAACTAAATGAGAAGCAAGAGTTCGATTTTACTTTTTAGACTTGCAAATAATATATGTTTTTCTCTTGTTCTGTTGTTTTTGTTGTTTCTACACACAACAAGCAAATCGTTTTTTCCAACTTGTGTGGTGTTGTTGTAATTTCTACAACAAACGTTAAAAAACAAATGGGTATGCACGCATAGCAGAATGCAACGCTGAGAGATGAGACTAATAATTTATATGAGATTAAAACCCTCACTTTGGAATTTTACTCTCAGAGAAGCACTACCAACGAAAAGTTTTCAGTACAACTCGTACTTAATGTAAGTATAAAAAACTTAATTTAACCCGAGTGTATTTCTTTCTGTGTATATATCGTTATATAATTTCAAAAATGCCCTAAGTCACAAAAAAAAAAATTTTACAGGAGAAGAAAAAGACTATCTGTATTGAAAAATAGCCAAAATTAAAAAAAAATTTTTTTTAAAAAAAGGAAAACATAACAGATTTAGAATTTATTTATTTATACATTTTTTAGCAAAAAAATTAAAAAAATTTTAAAGTCAAGGTCTAAAGCAGGGCTGTGGAGTCGTAAAAAACTAGTTCTAAGCTGAAATTTTACAAGTCTGACTTTGACTCCAACTACGTCTTAGACTTCAACTCCGACTCTTACATTGATTCTAAATGTATATGAGACTGGTCCTTATTTGACTTTAAGCTCTTTTTTTAAGGCAGTACCTTTAAAATCGTTAAATATTAGACATTTTTTCTAAATTTTTATGCCGAAAAATTTTGGAGTCGGAGGTGCGAGTTTCTGTGGGTACTTCGACGACAACTCCAGTATAAAAACCCCAACTCCGATTCCACAGCCCTGGTCTGTAGAGCACATTTGGTTTTTTTTTAGTTGCAACCGTTATAAGAAAAAAGGGATGCACATTTTGAAGCATTTAAACGCTGATTTAAAAAGGCTTAATATGGCAAAAATAAATAAACTAAGCGAACTCATTCTTTACACAAGCTTTGGGCCATTGGAGGCGCTGAAAAAAACTCAAGACGAATGATGAAATCATTATTTAAACAAAATTATCTTTAGGGAACTTGAGCACTTGAAGGTGCAACAATTTTAAAAATATTTAAAAAAAAAAACATATGTTTATATTAAAGTAGATGCACTTAGAGGTAGATAGCTTGTGTTGCGGGTTCGATTCCCGTCAGAGACTCTGGTCTATTTCTCTATAATGAGTCGTACTAATCGATAAAAGAATGGACTTTTTTTACATTGAAATGTACAGAAAACTGTAGTGAATAAAAGACTTATGGCCGATTTCCCCAATTTATTTAATTTTCAATTTATGTTTAAAATTCGTTTTTCATGTCAAATGAAAATAAAATTATATGAAAAACTACATTTGAATATGAATTGATATTTAAATAGAATTGGTGAAATTGGATATTAGTACATAGAAGAAATAAGTTTTTCTAATTAGATTTGATTTAATTTTAAGTTTTTATTAACTGCACTATTGTTAGTTTTAAATGAATATTTATTTTTGGCCTTTACTTAAATTAAAAACATGTTATGAATTTAATGTTTTCAGAATTCCGTAAGTATTTATTAATTTAAAATTACTCAAAATTTTAAAATACAAAATGCTTAATTGAAATACTAAATATTTTACGTAAAAACATTAAATTAATCATTTAAAATTCATTTTTTTTACTTACAATACAATATGTACATCAAATTCTCCAGAAAAATTTTCATTACAATAAAAATCCCGTTGTAGGTATATAAAACTATTTGTATATACAGTTTATTATATGAATTACTAAAACCAAAGAAATACATTGGTGATGTTGTTATTGTGTGGTTAAAATAAAAAATTGCATTACCATTAAACTAAATTACTAAAATGGTAGAGCAAAACGACAAAATAGAAATTCAGACATAATTACTAAGGACATTAGTATACATTACCGTCACTAACATTCATACATACAGACAGTCTTACACACTCATACATTTATTAATTGAAAGAGCAGGAAAATGTATAGCAGGAAATAAAACCTACAGAATGATATCTTTCTATATTTGATGGCAATCACCACAAATGAACCTCTAATAGAATATTAACTTCAAAAACGTAATTTCGTTGTTGGGGTAACAAACGTTAAAACACTCGTACTCAACGTCTCTTCGAAATCCAAAAGAACTTTTAAATAAATGAGAATAACAAGCAGCAGGAATATACAATTAATGAACTTTGTAAGTGGAAGAGTGTCAGAAAAGAAACAGGTAGGTGTCACATGCCGTCAATTTAATCCTCATTTCGAAAGAGCAAAACACAGTTTAAAATTTTTTTTTTAGAATTTCCTTATTTCAAACCGAAATTCGACAAACTTTGAAAAGTGTAACAGTATAGGTGAGAATGAATATCGAAACTTATACATCGACAATTAAAGTACAAATCTTTAGAATTTCAAATTTCGAAAACCTTTTATTACCACTACAATTACACTGATTCACCCAACACACTTAAACACTAACCAAATTTTCGACATTCAGTTTGAGTTAAATTCGAAATTATATTTCAGTTGTTAAAAAGTCCTGCTACAGGCAACTTCACAATATCGAAGCATGCGCAAGAAACACACACAAGATACAAAAAAAATTAAGCAAACTCTTTAAATGTTACGAAAATGAAATTCTTTTTTTATATTATATAGTGTTGTCTCACTCTTTGCCACGCAACAGCCATAATGAATTTCAACCATGCTGAACTATGGCAGACATAAACACTTGTGTGTTGGGAAATGAATGCACTTGCTGTGTGTATTGAAACAGTTACACCACCACTACAAAAATTACTAATAAATTGCAGAGCACAACAGAGAGAAAGAGAGAGAGAAAAAGCTCCGCCTACGTCTTTCGAAATACTTGAATGAATTTCAATATGGCTGCTTTCAGAGTGTTTGAGCATGTAATAAAAATGTGTGTGAGTGTGAAACAGAAAAAAATAAACACATGAAAAGTTGAAGCGCCATCATTTCCTTCGCTAACCCACACATCTAAACATACGTTCTCCACACAAAACAATCAATGCAGTAGCTGTTTTTTAAATGAGGGATATACTGTTGGTGTTTTTTTTTGGGGGATCCCCAACTCAAATATTGTTTGTGTTCTAAGGCAACAAAAACAAGAATACTAGAAACATGTGTGAGAAATGTGTTTATTATCGATATACCGGTGCGCTGTTGTTTAGTTTACATTGTGCACTCGGTTATATGCAGACTGAGAGCGAATTTCCATGTAAAAAATGTTACCTATTCTTGCCAGAAATAGAAAGAGTGTGCGTGAGCATTTAAATTTATTTGAATATTTGTCTACACATACATACAACATTTACAGTATATTACATACATATACAAATGTTTTGAAATTTGAAACTGTCAGCCGGCGCGCGCCTCATTTACTTTGACATTTGTTTAAATGATTTCTTTCTTGTTGTTTTTTTTTTAACGTTTTGTATATAATATTTTCCCCATTGTTGTTGGCTTTCTGTTGGCTATTTCCATTTCCATTACCATTAAACACTAAAACATTTTTTATGAACAAACAGAATCAAAGAAAGAAAAACAGCAACACAATGGACGAAATTATTAAGTGTTGACATTGATTTGAATATCTTAATTTGGTTTTTGTTTGTGTTTCTTCTTTTAAATAAATACATTTTATTTGAATTAGTTTTCTGTTGAGTTTGTTGGTTACTGCTTTTATTGTTTAACAAATGTTAAAACATTATTTTTAATTTCTATCAACATTCTATACATTCGCCTAATGTTCATGTTCCTAATATGAACAAATTAATTTTATTTGAAAACAAAATTGCTTCTTGGATGCTTTCTTATAAAGATTTAGTTGCCGTCGCTTTTAAAAACAGTTTGAGATTTTATATTTACTTACATAAATGAAATTTCCGCAAGTCTTATTACTTTTAGGCGTTGTATTCTACATATATAATTTTTCTCTATTTTTTTAAATAAATTTATTCATATTATTCCGTTCATAAATAGTCTATACACATATATAATTATAAATATAATGTTTATTTTTGTCCCTGTAAGGAGCATAGGACCTCAACCAAGTTCTCCAGTCGCACTAAGGAGCATTTTTTTCTGCAAAAATCGGACAAAATTATTTCAGCCTATTTTTTTATTGGAAATTAAAAAAAAAGCATGTGTGAAATTCAGCTTAAATTTTATTTGGTACGAATAAGAAAATTATTTACTAAATATCGCTTGAACCAAGAAAGTTTAGGCAAAGTGTTTCTTAATTTAAAATTTTTTACTAAATACGAATAAAATAAGTTAAAATCAAGAAATTATTTTTGTATTTTCTTGTTATAAGAAACGAAATTGATTACTTTAGAAAATAAACTTGTTTCCGTGAATAACATCAATTGCAATGTAGCCTTGAAAATTTTCTCATATAATCTTATCGGTATGCACGCTAGTGCTTATTGCTTGCCTCTTCAGCCTCTTCTGAAAGCTCGCCCTATTCTCAATTTTTCTTAATCTGCTTTCTTTGAGAAGCATGTATTAAATTTTGTTTTGCCCTTTTTTGTTGCCGACAAGTATGATATTTATTACGACACACACAGAAGTTTTTAATAATTTCGGGGAGGAGGAAAAATCAAGTCTCCTCCGAAGTGACCAAAGTACGTCAATGCTGAGGCAACCCAGTAACATTTAATGTCAAATCTGCAGCAATAGAAAAATTTATAAGGATAGAACGAATGTTAATAATTTTGGTGTTCTCCCTCAACGTGAACAGAATAGTTCAAAAAACTAAGTAAAGCTACTGTCGATTCATTATCTGTTTTTTATCAAAATGTTCGTGGTTTACGATCAAAGCTGTCTAATTTGTATATGCAAAGCTTCAACTTTAATTATGACGTATTAGTCTTTACTGAAACTTGGCTTAATGATAACTTTCTAAATACTGAAATCCTGTGTGGCAAATACAATATTTTCCGTAGAGATCGTGCTACTTATGGGGGAGGTGTTCTTATTGCGGTCTCTAGCAGTTTTCCTTCTGAACGTTTAGTGGTTGACGTATCGCTTGATATAGAATTTATATCTGTTATTGTTAAATTAAAATACAAAAAAATAATACTAACGTGTTCATATATTCCTCCATCATCCCCGCAGTCTTTATATATCCATCATGGTGAAGCTATTAGGTCTGCTTCTCTCTCCGCTAATAACAATGATTCTATTATAATTATGGGTGACTTTAATATGTCTTCAATATCCTGGAAATATTCGCTTGATGATAAATACTTCGTGCAAACGAAATTAAGTGTAAATTACATGGACTTTTTTAATATTTTATATGATATGAGCCTTTTTCAAATAAATGGGATACTAAACGACTTTGCTAAAATACTGGATTTAGTGTTTGTAAATGATAGAGATGACTGTTATATTAAACGATCCAACCCTATTACTCTTCCGGAAGATCGATATCATCCTGCTTTTGAAGTTATTGTATCTATTCCGCCGGATTGTACTGCATCATTAAATGTTAGTACTGGAAAAGTATTTTCTTTCGAACGAGCTAACTACAACATGTTAAATAATCTTATAAGTAATACTGACTGGAGTAACATCCTGGCATATTCTTCAAATTCAAGTGATTCTATGTGTCATATATTTGATGTTTTTTACAACAAGCTGTGTTCTTTTATGGACGTGTGTATTCCAAAACGCACATCTAGAGTATTACTGGGACCGCCTTGGAATAACGTGCTGCTTTCTCGAGCAAAGAATAGGAAAAATAAATATTATAAAGTATTCAAGCGATCTGGATCATCTGTAGACTATCTAAGATATTCCGTCAGCAGGGCTGAATATGCCAGTTTTAACAAAATTTGTTATAATCGTTATTTAAATAAAATCAAATTTAATTTAAAACGTGATCCCAAATCATTCTATAAATTTATAAACTCAAAGAAAAAAACCGTTGGTTATCCTACCTCAATGACTTATCGACAAATTGAATCAAGTAATGATACAGTCATAAGTAACATGTTTGCTGATTTTTTCTCGAATACCTACTCAAATTCAACATATGATAACTCAGTCAATTATCCATTTCCCCTGGTGGAAAACAATGCAATTTCTTTATTGCTTCTTGATGTGTATACGATTACAAATAATCTAAAAAAACTAAAGTTCTCTTACAGTTATGGCCCGGATAAAATTCCTAGCTGTGTGTTAATAAAGTGTGCAGATTCCTTAGCAATCCCTCTGACAGTTTTATTCAACGCATCTATTAAATGTGCTTATCTGCCTAAATTGTGGAAAGAATCGTATATTGTTCCTTTATTTAAGTCGGGTAATAAGTCTCTTATTGAAAATTACAGGGGAATTGCAAAACTGAGTGCTATACCGAAGCTTTTTGAGAAAATTATTACGGACCATTTGAGTTATCAAGTTGCAAATATAATATCTCCTTATCAACATGGATTTCGTAAAGGAAGTTCTACGACGAAAACTCTTACAATTTACTATGGCTGTTAATCGCGGATTTCTTAAAAAAAATCAAACTGACGTCATTTACACTGATTTTAGCAAAGCATTCGATAAAGTAAATCATTTGCTTCTTGTAAAGAAACTACAATTAATTGGTTTTACGAAGAATTGCATAAAATGGATTTACTCATATTTATCAGATAGGACGCAAACCGTTTGCTTTAACAGTAGTTATTCTAAAAATATTAATGTTCTTTCTGGAGTACCTCAAGGAAGCCACCTTGGACCGCTGCTTTTTTCCTTGTTTATTAATGACTTGCCTAATGTTGTAAAGTTCTCAAATATTTTAATGTATGCTGATGATGTCAAAGTTTATCTATCCTACAACCAACTTTTAGACCACCATCGACTTCAAAAGGACTTAAATTCATTTTATGAATGGTGCAACATCAACTTTATGGAGCTGAATTTAAAGAAATGTAAATCAATGCGCTTTGTAAGAAATAACCCTATTACAGCTGATTTTTTTTTGGGTGATTATAAAGTGGAATTAGTTGACAGCTTCCAAGATCTTGGTATATTATTTGATCCTAAATTGAGTTTTACTTTGCATATAACAACTATAATAAATAGAGCAAGGGGTTCACTGGGTTATATAAAACGTTGGGCTAAAGAGTTTAATGATCCGTATATTGGTAAAACTTTATTCATGGCACTAGTTCGACCTATTCTTGAATATGGATCGATAATATGGGACCCTATTTACCAAATCCATTCCAATGCCATTGAGTCGGTTCAAAAACAATTCCTGTTGTTTTGTCTTCGTGGATTACGTTTTAACCCCGTAAACTTGCCTTCATATGCTGCTCGTCTTGCTCTTATTAAACTTCCTACATTAAAAAGTCGTAGAACTATGCTTAATGTGTCATTTTTATTCAATGTTATTAATGGTGACATCTGCTGTGGATTTTTGATAAATGATATTTCTCTCAACATTCCTCAACGTCCATCCCGGAATTACATACCTTTATCAGTAACATTTGTTAGAGCTAATTATGCTAATGCTGACCCTCTCAGGAGAATGAGCAATGCATTTAACAACTTATATAGGTTTATTGACTTTTCATCAAATCCTGATGCTATAAAAAGGGCAATAATCACATTTCTTAACACTTAGTAATCTTATTGTTAATTATGTATTATATTTTTATGTGTAACATTTTGTAATCAATTATTTTTTAAATTGTCTGTAAGGAATAAAATTCCATAGACATATAATAATAAATAAATAAATAAATAAATAAATAAATAAATAAATAAATAAACGATATTAGTTAAAAAATAAACAAAATTTTGGAAAAATACTTATGTATTTTTTTTGAAAAAATTGGAACGATCTGAAAAAGGTTTTGACTGGTATGATAAATTAATATGCCAATCTCACTCGGACATATTACAAATACACTCAGAAATTTTCTTGCAAACTTTCTTTCTCCATGTAAATTCTGAATAGTCATTATAACTAGATATATTGTACATTAAGGCCCGTTTTCACAATTTACCGATAGCTAAAAGTAGACTTTAACAGGCCTTATAAAAAGTGTTCCGTTACTAAAACTTTACTTTAAGCTAAAGTGAGCAATAAAGAGAATGGTTCATACTACCTGGTAGGTGAAAGTAAAGTTGTAATAAAGGAACGCTTTTTATACGGCCAATAAAATCATACCTTTATGCTAAGTTCACACTTAAACGCGTTTAAGCATAATGTTGATTAAGCTTATCAAAGCCGTTCACATTACATATGAGATTATTAAGATGACAGATGATTAAGAAAAAAACACAACAAACAAATTTATATATCTTTAAAGTATTAAAAATGGATAAAAACACAAAGTTATCAGAACATTATTTTAATCATTTTAATGATGAAATTGTGAAAATTTATGAATTATTTAAGGAAAAAAATAAAAACATTAAGCAGAAATCGTGGCCGGTTGTACACGATCATGTTGGCGATTCTACATTTGAGGTATGTTCAGTGGATTCTATGTGATTTATGAAGTAATTTAGTTGTAATCATATCAATTTGAAGTGATTAACAAATCAATTCAATGTATGGGTAATCATCTCGATTTTGAAGTGATTAGAGCTTAATCACGTTCGAACTGCTTAAGCGCGTTTAATGCTATGTTCACATACATTGAAGTGATTAACATGATTACAACTAAATCATCACGTCATTAATCACATAGAATCCTCTGAACATACCTTAAACTATGAATAATGTAGAATCGGCCACCATGAATGTATTCCTCACGAGTACAACCGATCACGATTTCTTCTTAATGTTTGTATTTTGTTCTTAAGTAATTCATTAAATTTCATCATTAATATGTTTAAAATAATCTTCTGATAACTTTTTTAAAGTAGTTTTATGAATTTTCAATACTTTAAAGAAATATAAATTTGTTGTTTGTTTGTTTCTTTCTTTTCTTAATCATCTTTCATCTTAATCATCTCAAATGTAATGTGAACGGCTTTGATTAGCTAAATCAACATTTTGCTTAAGCGCGCTTAAAAACCTAAGTGTGAACTTAGCATAAGATTAAGAACATATGTTGTTCTCCAGATCCTATAATTATTTTTTTTACAAATCACTTCAAACAATATCAAACACTAAACATAACTTTGAAGAAAACGTGCATAGTATAGATGCCAATTACCTGAGCGGAGCGTGACGGTCGGAAAAGTGTTCGTTATTATAATAATTTGATGGTGCGGTAAGTCAGGTATACAAAAAGAACAATTTGAGAGATAAAGTTTGTATTTCTCACTTTGGTCCGATTTTTTAAAGGCAAAATGCTCGTATGTGACTCGTTAATACTTGAAACTAATTTCTTAGTTTCATTCCAGCTTTTTTCTGCTCGCAAAGCTTCTTAATTTAACGGCCTGCGCAAAGTGTAGGCAGGCCGTCCTCTCAATAGCATAACGGGTGACATCCCCGGTGGGTCTTCGAATTGCGTAGCCAATCCTTCACTATTTCCTTCTCAATATTTCGGAATGAATTTGAGTTTTATGAGTGCGTGCCTACAGTTATGCGTTCGACATCCTGTCGGACCAGAACATTTTTGAAATCTTTCTTAGGAATTTGTTAATGAAAAATTGCACGGTGTTCATGTCTTTGGCAGCCATATTCCAAGTCTCACACCCATAGATGAGCATATATTTTACACACGAATTAAAGATATTCACTTTTGTGCGGCTGGAGATTGATGGTGACTTCCATACTGTGTTGAGTTGGTCCAAAGCCTCTCCACCTCTCACAGTACGGCTTGAGACAGGATCAGAAGAACCTCCAATCTATGTTATTATAAAAACATGTCTGTTTAATCCATTTAATATCTTTTTGTTAAATTGTTATCTATAACTCCCAAATTATTTTGAGCAAACTAAGGATTTCTGAAAAGTTTACTTGGATGAATTTATGTATACATATCGATCGCACTGCTTCCTCTAAAGAGAGTCAACTCAAAATTTTTCAATTTTCACTTTTTCCAAGAAATCGATAAACAGTCGTCATATCTACGCACTGTAAAAATCTTAGATCAGATTCTTTAGTATTTTGCAAAAAAAAAAAAAAATATACAATTTTATCTTCCTTTGTAGTATAAGAGTACATACATATAAAAAGAAAACAGTTTTTTGTCTCTTCTGAAAATATATAAAATTTGAGTTAAAGCCCCCATTTTTATATACAATTTTTTAGAGAAAGTACATAGATAATGCTATATGGAATCGGATGAGCAAAATGAGTAAATAGCTGTTTTGTATTAATCGATTATTCGCGCTAATAATTATTCGAGGTAAAAATTCAATCGAATAATAATCGAACAATGTAATATTATTTGGTTAATCGAAAAATTTGAATTTTGTCTAGTTTAGAAGTTAAAAAATAAGACCAAAAATTGTATTTTTTAACATAAAAAATTTATTAAAAAAGTTACAACAATTAAACAAAAAGTACTTCATGTAATAAAAGACGAAAACTGTTTAAATAAAAAATAGCATCAAAATTTGAGCTTATCTTCCACAATAATCTTTCAAAAAGAGTTTACAGTTTAAATGTCTATGTTTTAAACGATTTCTTTCTTTTGTTTTGATGAAACAAAAAATTTAAAAATTTTCAAAAAAAAAAAAATATAGAAAAAAATTTTCTTTTTCTTTTCTTTTCTAAAAATTAGCAGTCTTCCATTATACCACTTGATTTTCTTATTGATTTTTTAATTTTAGAAAGTTGTTTTCATTCGTCTCAAAAAAATCATCGTCTTCATCTGAATCATTGTGGTGTTAGTTTCGCTCATTCATTTCTTGTAGGACTGTGAAAAAACAAATTTTCGATTAATCGATTAATGGACATAAATTAATCGAATTATGCGTTAATCGAAAATAAGCAATTTTAAATTATTCGAACAGTTAATCACCCAAAATTATTCGACTAATCGAATAACAGTTAATCGTATGAATACCCTACTAATTATTCATGAAAAATATTATGATTTACCATGCTGACATAATTTTTCATTAATACAGGAGCTAAGTTTTTATTTGGATGAATATCAGGGTTCCCCAAAACAGGTATACGCATTCGCCCAGCTGATCGTTTTTCTTATATGAACTTTGTTATTCCAAATGTCAAAATTCCATGTGAAAACAACTGATAGCCAAGCAGAATAATTTTAATATTAATCTTCAAAGAAATTAAAAAAGCTATCGAATTGTGTAAAAAATAAATTAAAAAACGATTAAAACTTCGTTCACAATGACAGCAATATTTTTTTTTTCTATCTTATTTCTTTCTAGAGTATTTCACATATTTTCCTTTCATTTTTCAAACAAAAATGTAAGTAAAGTTTTTTTTTAAAAGTTGAGTCAGCAACAATTTGTATGAAGTTAAAAATGACGTTTATAATAATTTTATTTAGTTTTGAATGAAAATTTTGACAAAATGTTCTAAAACATAATAATAAATATTTTTGTGAGCAAAATTTGCAAACGTTTTCTTAATTGATGATGTGTGTGGTTGCGAAAAAAATGTTTGCTTTTTTGAGAACACCAGTGAAAGTGTTGCTGCCAATGTTAAATGAGATAGTCCAAATTAAAATCTATAGAAAATTGTCTCTTATACAAGGTTTAGTTAAAGTAACAACAACCGATTAAAAGAAAGAGATTGAAATAAACGTAATTGACATTTATCGGGTAAACAAAATTGATAATAAATTATTTGTTTCTTAATATAATATTATTTTATCTGAATAGGCAAAAGCATCTAATTCTGCAGAGTAGTTTTAAATAATTTTGCAAATAAAAAATTAACTTTTTTTTTTAACTTTTAAATTGTGCTGGAACGTTTTATAAAAATTTAATATGCGGTTTAAAGTGTTAATGGCAGTGCTTTGGTAATTCGAAAAGCGTTTTCAAGTGAATACTAAAAAAGTTCACCAACTACACAAAAATACACTCATTATTCCAAACCATAAAGTCTAATCCAATGTCATTTCTTAGATTTGGTACACAAGATAAATAAACAGTTTGTAAGCAAATGGCTGAGTGTGTGTGTGTGTATAACAGCTGTAAAGGGTTGAAATATTTATTCTATAAAAGAGTACATTGAATCTAATGGGATTACACTTAACAGTTTTAAGACTTTATATTGTGTGGACACTGTTAATGGAAATTATTTTTACTACAAAAACTTACAACAAGCCAACCAACTTTCATTTTTATGGCCATGGGTAACAGAGTCATCATTAAGAGTTCATATAACAACTACATGCATAAACACACTCACACACTTATAAGCAAATGTATTCGATACACAAGAATGAGATATAGAAAAACAATTTCAAAGGATGTGAGTACAAGTACACACCATATTGCACTTTTCATGTACAAACGCACAGTGTAACGAGAATGTTGGTAATTTTGTAGACAACATGATTGTATTTGTAAGGAATATAATAACGTCATGAACAAAATCCGAACATTTTTGTTTTAAAAAAAATTAAGACAAAAACAAGTACAACATTGAATTGCTTAAGAGTTTTGTGTTTTTATATTTTTTTTTTTTTTTTTTTTTTGAATATTGTATTTGGTTTGGGTGTTTTTGAAACAAATCGACAACAATTTCATTAAATGAGTATGATATTAAATTTAATGATGCAACAGTATTTCAGTTTTGTTCTACTTGTTTTATTTTTTTTTTTTTTACAATATTCTTTGGCCCCTTCAGCCCCTCATTTTCTAGGTTTACTTTAATGCTTTTAGCAACAGTAGCTAAAATAAAAACAGACCTTTAAATGTAGAATTTATTGATTTTAATTAAAATGTTATTAAAAAATATATTACAAGTCTTACAAAATCAAGTTTGAATACATATTTGCTGAAACGTGAAACAATTAGTAAGATAATAATATGAAAAAACACATTAGTTGAAATGTTTTATTAAGTATTTAATTTTAATGCAAAAAATTTCCCTTTTCAGCGGATTGTTGCAGTTCAGAAGTTGTATAACAAAGTTTAAATAGTTTTTATACTTTGTGGGTACGTGATTTTTTTACGATTTCTTATAAACCTGAGAAGGACTTTTACAATCTAAAATGTAAAAATTAGGGGGTTTAGTACTGATATTGTCGTTATTCGAGCTGTTTTTCTAAATTCGAAGTATAGAAGGTCTTACAATTTCGATTTTGGTCATATGATGTTGGATGGTGATATGACGTTGTTCATATATGATGTTATTTGATGTTGTTTTTATTAAATTCTGTCAACTTTTTGTATATGAGAAACATAAAAACAAAACAAACTAAAAGCGGTAAATCGCGAAATTTTCCCCTAAACCGCTGATTCAGCAACACTTTTTATATTTCAAGCTTGAAATGTCAATTTTAAGTTAAACCATTTTACATTATCAAAAGTAATTTTTGGGAATACAAGATTTTAATTTAAAAGATTTTTTTATCTGTGCTTAATTCCCAGTTTTTATTCTTGATAAAAACACTTGAAATTTATTGTTGATGGGATGGGTTGCTTAGGCCAGATCATCAGGAAACTTCATCCATAAAGATTTTAGAAAAACTAAAGATATTAAACCAAATAAAACTGTTAAGCGTATAAGAATCATAAGCAACAGTCCTACGTGTAACAATATCAAAGTTGAAACAAAAACATCAACAATAAACGGCGAGTTTATCTCTTCTTACATTCCCCCCTTTACATTTTTACATTTTTTTTGACATAACTTAATTTTTTATCCAAATTTTTTTTTAGATTTTTGACAGTTTGTAATTTATCTTAACGCAGCTGTACTCTTTGCACTTGGTAAATTTTTCTATTACATTATATTTGCACTGTTCACCAAAACTTGAACAACGCATTAAAAATGTAGTGCCATAAGGCCTTTAGCAAACAAGCAGAATTGACGCATTAGGCCAAATAAGAATCCAAGAGTTATTGCTGAAAAGCCGATGCATCCACAAAGAGTGACTGTTTGGTACTGGTCATATACCCCCAAAATAATTTAATTTTTTTATAACAAATATTAAAAACTTTTTTTTTTTATATTTTTAGTTGGATTTAAAAGCCATAAATAGTTCAACAAATTAACCACAATACTAATTATGAATATTAAAAACTTTACGATAACAACAAAGGATTTATTGGTAAAGTTGGAGGCAGGAGTGATTATTTGTTCACATCTCAATCAATTATGATCCCATCTGGCTGAATTTCAAAAGCAAACTTTACCGAAATGTATGTAACATAAATATATAACTACCTCCACCATTTCTGGGGTCTTCGGAAAGCACATTTCAACATACACATGGATTGACGGATAGACGGACATCGTTAAATCAGCTTTGCTACACATAAGGACCCAGAATAAAAATACTTTATAGGGTCTAAGATCAATTTGGTAGAAATTACAAAAGGAATGATACCCTTCGGTGAAGGGTATCAAAATCGTGATTGCTAATGAAATTTCTAAAAGCTTACACAGAATTGTTTTTCTACATTACCGGAGTTCTTAAAGAGCAAATGCAAAAAATCGGCTCTTCCGTTAAATCTAACAACGAAATACAAAGAGTTTGCGTTAGATTTCTTAAAAGAGCTGCGATATACTTTAGACTTAAGACGTTTAACTTTGTGTTAGACGTTTGTGACAAAGGTAAATTTAATAATTTATTTTTCTTTTTATTATATAACAAATTGCAACCGGTTTGCTGCGGGAACTTTTTTTTAAAGCAGCGAAAAAGAAAGATGTCGTTTGCTAAAATTTTGTACGGAGATTTGGTCTACGGCATGTAAAATTTGATTTTTACAAAAAAATTTAGAAAGTTATTACCCTAATGCACACATAACTTTAATACACAAAACAATTTCGGCAAACTATAATTGCACCAGCTTGGATACATAAAAGCTTTAAATGCTTATAACCGCTGTGCACATAAGCGATAAATGCAGTATATGATTTGTGATTTCTTAAGAAAAGTTTTTCCCTTTGGAATTAACTCTTAAGGTTGTCTGCGAAACAAGGAATAATGGCATTTGTGGTTTTTAAATTGTTGTCAGGAATTAAAAAGGTAATTTGAACTTAAAGCTCTTTCTACGTACAGTTTTGATTGAATATAGAAAAGAACGATGTTTCAGAAGATGCTCTCACCATTCGTTACGTTGC
Organism: Pollenia griseotomentosa; assembly: GCA_963931875.1. Classification (NCBI taxonomy): domain Eukaryota; kingdom Metazoa; phylum Arthropoda; class Insecta; order Diptera; family Polleniidae; genus Pollenia; species Pollenia griseotomentosa. The sequence continues at coordinate 141,957,280 of OZ007560.1, read as the reverse complement.
TTTTTCACGAAAAAATTTCCATTAAAATATTTTTCCAATTCATGACAAAGAATTCAAATTAAACCTTTAAGTGTTCAAAAAATATTTGGCAATTTTTTTGAACAAAATGCCTCATACTCCAATGTTGTAAACTATTTTTGTATGTTTGAATAGAGTCTCCTTTATAAGATCGATGTCGAAAAAGTACAACGTATGTACCTAAATATATATGTATATGTATGTACTTGACATTATATGTAAGAGTGAAGCTAAAGGAAGACAAAAAAGGAGGAACAAAATTTAGAGTAGTAGTAGCAGCAGCAGAAGTATATTAATAAGTTTAGTCCATTACAAGTTTGCGAGGCATCGATTGATGGGTGCACAACAATGACGAGGGGAAATTAACCAATTTATCTTTGTTTCCTTTGCAGGAACAAAACAATCTAACATTTTCAAACATCTACACTCATACAAACTTTCATTAATACATATTCTACTTTTGCAAACAGCAACACTCACACTTACAAACTCATTCATAAAGATCCAAAATTTTCTTCGAAATAGACGAATGGAGTAGACAACATTGTAGAAAACAAAATGAATTTTTTAAGAGAAAAGAAAGGCGAAAAGCACAATCACAACCAACCGACAATGATGCGATACTGCTTAAATCGAAATAAAAGAAGAACACAAAAAAATTTACAACATCAGCGACAATGATAGAAAGCTTTAACGAAAAAAAAAACGAAAAAAAAAATTAAAAAGTAAGAAAAACGGATACAGCCATTAAGTACAAAAATGTGTTTGTGTGCGTTTTTAAATCTGTGTTTAAGTGTGTATATGTAAAAGTAGGAGTTTGTATTCTGAATTATATATTGTGTATATGTATTACAAAAAAAAAAAAACCAAACTTAGTTTTTTTGTAAGAGCTGCCGTAATCATATTTTGAGTTCATTTCCAAGTGGTTGTATTTCTTAGTTCTCCTAGTTTCTAAATGCTTTTTAAGAAATCCTTAAAGACTAAATGCCGCATTCTTAAGAACAATTTTTTAAAATACCTTTGAAATTAATATGATTTTGCTTGTCGTGCTTAATTCCCAATATTTATTCTTGATAAAAACATTGAAATTTGTTGTTTGGGGGAATAGCTAGTTTCTACGCGCATTTTACTCGTTGCTTAGACCAGATCATCAGGAAACGTTTTCCAAAAATTTTTAGAAAAGCCAAAGATATTTACAAACAAAACTGAATGAGAATTGTAAACACTCAAAAAGTCTCTTTTGCAACTTTATTAAAGCTTAAGTAACATATTAAATTATTTTTTATGAATGCGACTGTAAACGTCTTTCATTCAGATCTAAAACAAGTTGGGAACCTAGTTTTCCAATGTGAAGAAAATTGGTTACAAGGCTAAGTCCCAAAGCATTATAAAGCTGGAACTCCACACTACGCCTTTAATGCGTTTATGCATCTGTAAAAAACGTAGAATCAGAATAGAATAATATAGACAAGTTAAACAGCACACAGGTAGAATGCATAAACAGATCAAACGCATGAAGTAGGAGCACTTTCTGATATTGCCTGCGTCTTAAAAAAGAAGTCAAGAGGGAATCAAACGCATAGAACACGTAGTGTGGACTTCCTGCCTTATACTCTGTAGTCAAAGCAAAAATTTATCATAAAGTTTAACGATCCAAAGTTTGCTTCTGTGTACGCATCAAAATCTTTTTTTTGTAAAATTCTACACGGTTGCATTGTAGAAAGCATTTATAAAATTCAGTTGCTTTGTCACAAATGTGATAAATTGTGCAGGTTTAAAATCATTATCTTTTATTCCAAACATCATGTAAATATTTTAATTCTATTAGACTTATATATTGCATATTTTTTCAAGGCAACCCAGTAAAAAATAGAACTTGCTGGTAAGCAGTTTTGTAAAGGAGAGAAGCACAATTACCCCTTTGAAAAACTTGCTCTGAAGAGGCATGATTTTTATATTCCCACTTGAAATCACTACTTTTTCCTCTCTGCTAAAAAAACAATTTGATGACGGATTGCGTAATAAAAAAATTTAGTTTTTATGTTCGGTAATATTTCAGGAATGATCATAAACGTATTTTAAAACCATTGCAATACAATCTGCTTCCATTCCAGTAAAAACTCCGCCTAAGAAATAATGTGTTGAGTAATCAGAAAAAAGCAAAAAGACCACTTACAATTCTACTGAATGAACCAATGAATTTTACAGGGGATGTCCCGAAATGAAAGCATTTAAAAGAAAGTCATTATTTTTACCTAAATACATCTGAAAAATAAGAAGAAAGCTACTAAATAATGAGTGAAAGAAGCTATTAATTTTGAATTTTTCTTTAAAATAATGATTTTTATTATTCACTTACCACCCATCTTCTTACTTATGAGGCATAATGCAAAATTATTCAATAATTTTTATTTACTTAAAATTATGAATTCACTTCAATGGTATTCGCTTCCTGCATCTTCTTTGTTGGAAGTATGTAATATCCAGCGCATATATCGGCGCTCATGTACTTTTTTTGCTTCCAGAAACCTTAAAATTTCTTACTGGGAATAGGAATATTTTTTTTAAAACACACGAATTCTGTCTTATTGGTTTACAAGTTATTAACAAACAGTGCAAAATTCGAGTTGTTGTCCAAATAACTTTCATGTTTATAAAAATTTTGTTAAAATATGACTTGGCTACCATAAAAGTCCGACTTCCCAAATTTGTTTAATTGGCCGGTTTCAGACTTATCCAATTGCTGCAACAGTTCTGATAAAAACTTTTAAATCTCAATTCTTACTGCTATAAATTTAAAAAAGTTGTGCCGATGTTTAATTTTTCAAACCAAATTTTCATAGAACTCAAATTCTTGCTATTTATTTCATGGCGAAAATTAAGGGCCGTTGCAGAAAGTTAATTTAATTTAATCAATTAATCATTATTTACAATAAACTCGTGATATAAGATCCAATGGTCAGATTTTCCATACTATAATTTTTCATTTTGTTATGCTTTGGCAACACTTTTGTTGGAAGTAGCCACATTTAATGTCCTTGTAGTGGTGGTAACAGTGTGTGACACATTTCTGCTCTTAAAGACGATTGCATTTGAAAAGCATTTTGAGCTTTTAACTCTTGAGTAATCGATCAAGCATTTGATTAAGAGCTGTTTTTATTTAACTGCCAGCATTTTTTTTTGCGTTCGCACTACTTGTGTTTTTAACATGTGCGCTACATAACGCCAAAGGGCAGTTTGAGTTTGTGACGAAGATCAACATTTGTTAGGACTTCAAAATGTTACTTCTATTTTTGTTTTTGTTTCAAAAAGTTTAATTTTGGGAGGGAAATTATATTTTATACAGAATTTTGTTTTAAAAATAAGTTAACCGTAGACCACAATTGAATCGTAGCAACGTAGTGTGAAGTTGGTTAAATGTCAAATAAAAGCATGTAATATTTTATACAATGACATTCAATAGCTGAGTCGACTTCAAACAGGTAATCTCGGTACCACAACAAGTGCAACTCCTACAAAAGACACAAGCAATTTTTTTTTGTAAAATCATTGTACAATGTCAAAAACAAAAAAGGAGCAAAGATAATAAACAAAATTTTAACATCCAACAATTATAAAGCTAAAAAAAGTTATCAGCAGAGCTGTTAAGTTCACCTGTTATGAATTCGCCTTGGTAGACTTATACAGCGTTTATATTTGACAGTACTCGCAAGACAGTAAAGGCCTCGTTACTCTTACGTAAACGTATACGTTGCGGATCAGCTGTTCCGTTTTCCTTACCAAGCTTATGTGTAAATAGGTACTCACACGTAAACGTAACGTTGCGTTGCGGATGAACCTGATAAAATTAAAATTTCTCTCCGTTTTTACGTATCAGCTGTTAAGAATTTTTTTTTGTTTTCAAGCAGTGTTGCCAACAAAACTTATTAACCAGTGGTTTACTTTAAAATTTTATTAATGAGATTCTTATCAAAACATTAATTTTAATTTGGTGTAATGAAATCCAATGTTACGGGTTTTTTGTTCGAACTGAAATTAGTATCGGCTTTAGGTGTCACAGAAACCAAATCGGGTTTTTATTGAAAATAAACGAAGCCAGCTAACTGCTCTTGTTTTTTTTTTTTATTGGAAATAAATATTGTTGTTAAAAGCTTAATTTTCTTATTTTATTTTATTCATCAGTTAGATTATTTCCATAGATGGAAGTAAATAAAATTGATAAATAGTTAATATAGTTTTTTTTGCATGTTTCCGGCAGTCTTCGGCAGCGGGCTGCTGGAAATTTGCGAAAACCTTTTCCTCACCTTTTCTATATTTATTTTATTTATTTGTTAGTTTAAGCAACAAATATTTTTCTACTTTTAATAAATTCGATTTCTATATTTACAAAACAATAAAAATTACACAAATATAAACATTTGTATGTTTACTGTATTTCCACTTCTTATTTTCTTTTCTATTATTTTCATTTATTAAAATAACAAGTTTTAACAATATTTTAACGCAAAAATCATAATTTACAAAATTATTAAACAAAAATTGCAGTTAAAGCTGTAAACACATGAGCCAAAACATAAAACAGCTGATTCGATTATCGGTTTTATTATAAAATAAAAATTTGAATAGATTTTAGAGAATGCAAATAGAAAAAAATCAGCGCATAGTTCCGAATATTCGAATTAACTTAATTATATTAGATATATATATATTATTTACTTTTATTTGACCTTTCTTTTTTTTATAATTATTTTGAATTGCTTAAGCTTGAGGTCTTTTTTAAAAAATACATTATATTAATTTATTTTTCACAATATTTCGCTAACCTTTGGTTAGCATCTTTAGGAAAAAAAATTAAATTTACAATAAAAAATTATATTCAACATTTTTTTATTTTTCGAATTTATTCTATGAGTTAAATTTCAGTTATGTATTTTATAAAGCTTTTTTGTAATAGTTCTATTCCTTCAATAAATAAATTCGAAAAATAAAAAAATGTTGAATATAACAGAGTAGGTAAATGAATTTCTTTTTTCTTTCTTTCTCGCGAAGGTTTTTTTGTACAAAACTTTTCGATTATCATTATCGCGAGAAAGAAGAAAATATTGTTGTTGTTTCCTTCTTTTGTGTTTGCCGAAGCAAACACAAATGCTTCTCTTCGTTTAGCAGAACGAAGAGGAATGATATAGAAGGAAACAAACTGAAGGAGAATAAAATTAGAAAAGAAAAATGAAATCGAAATATCGAATGGAAGGAAGGAAAAAATAAAGAATTCTTTTTCTGTTTTTTATTGAAATTATATTGTTATGAAGTAAAATTAAAAGCAAAGACTTGGTTTAGTAAATACAGAAATAAGAAAAAATATTTAAATATTATTTATTTATATTTATAGACATTCATTAAAACAAATTTCAATGAACAAAGTTTTTTCCTTCTTTTATTTCCCTCTATTTTTTTCCTTCGATTTAGAAAGAAGAAACAATTTTGTTTGCTTCTTCTCTCCATTTCGTTTCCTTCTTTTTCAGCCAAACGAATGGTTTTTTATTTCAGCACAAATATCAACGAAAGAAAACACAGCAGTTTCTCGCCTTCGTTTATAGAAACGAAACAAAAACAACAAATCTCTTCTTTTCGCGAAACGAAGAGGGAAAGATAAAAAAAAAGAATTCTTTGCGAGGAAATACCTACCCTGGAATATAATATAAAGTAACCTGCGAAAGGAAATAATTCCCAGTTTCTATTTAATAAAAAATTATAAAATTTTTTTTTTCAATTTTTACTTATACACATATTGGTTATATCAAGTTTTATTTAAAGAGATATTTATAATGACTTAAAATATTTTCAGGTCCTTAACTCCAAAACTAGATCCTCAGGCGCAATAAAAACTAGATAAAAAAAATTTTATTTTTCAAAGCAATTTTAGTGCTGTATATGTAAATATATATGCATAAAGTATTTTACTTTTTGTACAAAATCGCCGATATCGTTTTGTATTGGTGATTTTAAACAAGAATGTCAGCAACATGTTTTGGAATAAGACTGTGAGCAAAATCAAAACAAATATTAATTTAAATACATACATACATATGTACGAGTACACATTAACACTTCAACACCATATGACACGTTTACGTATTTTTAGTAACTACCACTATTTTAAGTCGAACGCAACGTTTACGTATCCGCAACATTTACGTAAGAGTAACGAGGCCTTAAGAAAATTCATATTAGTTAACAAAAACACTACTAGCTGTCTTCGTGACGTAGGCGTCCAGACAGTAGTTAAAATAGCTTACTTAAAAAAATATGTCAAACGTAAATGCTGCAGTTCAATTTCCATCTAAACGTGTTTAATATGATCTAAACAAATAAATAAATAGCATAAAATAAATATATGTATATTTAGGGTTTTCATGATTTCGCTCAAAATTGCCATTTATGCAAATGGGCAAACTTGCGAGACTCGTTTCATGAAGAACTTTTTTTATTTTTGTTTAATTTTAAACAATTAATGTCAGTTTGTAAGAAACGTCTATACAAAAATATATTAAAAAAGAAAATTCAGAAATATAAAATTAAACGTTGAAATTTGTGATTGATATGTAAAATTTGTTTTTAAAAATGCACAAAGAAAGCCAAAATAATTATTTGCTCAAATTATTGCTAGAATTTATTGTTTGTGTTTTATAAACACTTGGATTTTTCATTGAAAACGACGTTAAAAGCACTAAAAAATCTGTTTGTATAAATGCACAATTAAACAGCGCAAGTGTACGAGTCAAACTTGTTGGGCAAATTTACGAAGTTTGTGTAAATGAATTCTCATACAATTCTTGACAGTTCATTTGCGAGGGCGTACAAATGCACAGTTTGCTCAGATTGCGAGACTTTTAAGCGATATCGTGTTATTGTGTAAACAAATATAATACTGACCTAAAACATTTATGTATTTTTACTTTTGTTTCTTTTTACTTTTCGATTTGAACTTACTGAACTTACTGTCTGGCAAAATTTGTCAGACAGTAGACCAGACAGTTGGAGAAGTGTGCACATCACAATTGTGACATCAATATTATTACAAATGGCATCAATTAGGCAAAGAGTGATATCAATGCAATGACGAACGCCATCATAAAATTTTTTCATATTTCATGAGTGATCAATGCTATCACTACAGTGACATCAATTCGATGCCACATTTTGTGCATTATTAACATGATTTTCATGTTTGGAAAAGTGAAACAGGAAGCAAAAATTCCCATATTCTTTTTGTTTAAATTAATAATATACTTACATCAAATTTTCAAAGTAGAAAGATTACGAAAAGCATATCGGGCATGCCGCTTGTGTCTTAAATTTGAGAGTTCCTGTGTAAACAAAGGGCGGAATTCAACAAAAGTGAAACAAACATGTGTTTTGGGTACACAGAAAAAATTATTTTTCCAATTCAAACAAAAAATTTGTAGAATCAAAACATTTTTTGTCTGAAATCGGTCCTACAAACAAATTCGCATATTCAAACAATTTATTTGCATTTCGTTTATTGAAAAAAAAAACACTGATTTTTTCAAACAAATAATTTAACTGAATCAAACAAATAGTTTACTGAAAATCATATAAATTTCAAACAAATAATTTTGCTGAATCAAACAGAAAAGTTTTTGCACAAGCAATGACGCGCACACAAGCAAGCACTGTAGAAGTAGATGAAGGCAGAGCAGAGCGGCACCGGCTGGCTTTGAGACACATTTTTTTGTTGGAATAATTTTTGCACCAAGTCTTGTTTGTTCACACAATGTTTTTCTTCTTCACTCACTGTTCTGTATCCTTTCCTTGGCAGCAGACCGACTCGACATGTTTTTCGTCATCATTTTATTTTTTGTATTTGATGTAGGTATTTAACTAAACATTTTTGAAAAATTGAATACGGGATTTTGTTTTTCATTCTTTTTTACCAACTTTGAAACCAACAAAAAATTCATTTTGTTTCTTCTAATGTTGTTGTTGTTAAAAAAGAGTGAAACGTTTATTACCTATTATTGTTTTTGTTGTTTTTTACTACAAACCTCGCCACAATATTTTATCATCTTTCTTATAGTTGTACCTTTTCAAAGCGTCCAAAAATAGACTATGTGTTTTTTTTTTGTTGTTCTTATATGTCACATAAAGAAGTGTTGCTTACGGTCAAATAAAAAAATGCAAAAACACGACAACAATAAAGAGCGTTAAATATTTCATACAAAATTATGAAAACTAGAAGCCAATAACGCGTTTATTATATTTTTGAATAGTTGTCAACATTTCTGTTGGCTAAAATAAAAAACAAACAAAAATATTAATTGAATCAGTAAAAAAATTTGTAGAAATTAAAAAAAAATTTCAAACAAGCGTTTGTTTGAAAATAATTCAGCAATAATTTTTTCTGTGTAAGTAAATATTTATAATCTCTCATTTTGACTTAAGTCAATCTCAATGACTCAATTAAATTGCAGTTTGTGAGTCCTTTCTCCGATTCGTCATTTCTGTGATGCCGATGTATCATCCCATTGATGCCATAATTTCAATGTTTGCACAGAAAAAATTATTTTTCCAATTCAAACAAAAAATTTGTAGAATCAAAACATTTTTTGTCTGAAATCGGTCCTACAAACAAATTCGCATATTCAAACAATTTATTTGCATTTCGTTTATTGAAAAAAAACACTGATTTTTTCAAACAAATAATTTAACTGAATCAAACAAATAGTTTACTGAAAATCATATAAATTTCAAACAAATAATTTTGCTGAATCAAACAAAAAAGTTTTTGCACAAGCAATGACGCGCACACAAGCAAGCACTGTAGAAGTAGATGAAGGCAGATCAGAGCGGCGCCGGCTGGCTTTGAGACACATTTTTTTGTTGGAATAATTTTTGCACCAAGTCTTGTTTGTTCACACAATGTTTTTCTTCTTCACTCACTGTTCTGTATCCTTTCCTTGGCAGCAGACCGACTCGACATGTTTTTCGTCATCATTTTATTTCTTTTGTTTGATGTAGGTATTTAACTAAACATTTTTGAAAAATTGAATACGGGATTTTGTTTTTCATTCTTTTTTACCAACTTTGAAACCAACAAAAAATTTATTTTGTTTCTTCTAATGTTGTTGTTGTTTAAAATGAGTGAAACGTTTATTACCTATTATTGTTTTTGTTGTTTTTTACTACAAACCTCGCCACAATATTTTATCATCTTTCTTATAGTTGTACCTTTTCAAAGCGTCCAAAAATAGACTATGTGTTTTTTTTTTGTTCTTATATGTCACATAAAGAAGTGTTGCTTACGGTCAAATAAAAAAATGCAAAAACACGACAACAATAAAGAGCGTTAAATATTTCATACAAAATTATGAAAACTAGAAGCCAATAACGCGTTTATTATATTTTTGAATAGTTGTCAACATTTCTGTTGGCTAAAATAAAAATCAAACAAAAATATTAATTGAATCAGTAAAAAAATTTGTAGAAATTAAAAAAAATTTCAAACAAGCGTTTGTTTGAAAATAATTCAGCAATAATTTTTTCTGTGTGACCCTGATGACAATTTAGCCAAGTGATGTTAAGGCTGACATCACAATGATGAAAAGTGCTATGGGGTCAAAAACGAAGACACTTGTCATAGTACTGATGTCAAAATACATTAGTGTTATGACGGCTTTTCTATCAGTGAAGTAACTCCCATATAATGCCATTCCCGAAAAGAGCTTTAAGTGCCATAACTTTCTTATTTGTGCTAGTTTTGATTTATAATTTTTGCAACGAGAACTTGTATAATAGCTTCTATGTTTTTAAACTCCCTCTCCAAAATCGCTTTAAAACGAACAAACTTCATATAGATGTTGATATTTAGATAATATTCTGCACAAAGAGTTCCTTAAGAATTATGTAGGAGTTCATGACATAATTATACCCACACCACAATAGTGGATAGGGTATTATGCATTTGTGCTGATGTGTGTAACGCCTTAAAATATTGGTCCTAGACCCACCTCAAAGTAAAGAATCACTTTCTGAGTCGAACTAACGATGTCCGTCCGGCTGGCTGGCTGTCCACGAAACCTTGTGCGCAAAGTACAGGTCGCAATTTTGGAGATAATTTGATAATTTGGGACATAGGTTTTTATTGGCACAAATGGGTCGAATCGTAGGACCACGAGGGAAGATAGGGGGAAATTTCTTCCTCTCAGAAACTATCAAACCGATTTTAATGAAATTTAAAACATAAATAGATCCATATCTAAATGGACACATAAGCTATACAGTTTTAAAAAAATAGGACCACAGGGGGAGATAGGGGAAATTTTTGCCTCTCAAACCGATTTCAATGAAATTTAAAATATAGATTGATCAATATCTATATGGACACATAAGCTATACAGTTTTAAAAAAATAGGACCACAAGGGGAGATAGGGAGCAATTTCTGGCTCTCACAAACTTTCAAACCGATTTTAATGAAGTTTTTAAACATAGAGAAATCCATATTTATATAGACACATAAGCATGATGTGTTTTTAAGTACTGTGGTGCTGGGTATCATATGGTCGGGCTTGACCGACAATACTTTCTTACTTGTTTAATTTTATCGGGCTTATGATTGGCCATGTGTCCCAAATGTGGTTCAATCTAAGGAATGTTTTTTTATATACTATGAGGTAGGGTATCAAATAGTGGGGCGTGACCGCCTCTACTTTCTTACTTGCTTGCAGTTGAAATTTTTTTAGCCATTTTTGATTGGCCAGCATTAAGTCACATTTAAGCAATTTGTGGAAAAAAATTAACCCCTTATTTCTGTAACACTTTACCACGCGTTTCATAAATATTTTTAAAATTTAAAAGAAATTTATATCAAAAATTTTTCAACGCAAGCTAAAGAAATTTACAAAATAAAGCTTCGTACAGACGATGGTCAGATCTTACAATTTTGTCATTTTTCTGACAATGGTGCCATTGTCAGATGCATTAATTTAACACATCTGAAATGAAAATAGCGTACAATGTTCACACAGTTGCAAGACATTTTAAGTCAATTTTAATGACAACATTGTAAGATCTGACCATCGTCTGTACGAAGCTTAACCACATTAATAACAGACGGTTTTTTTTTTTTATTTCCATGAACTTTCTCTGCTCGGCAAGGATCAAGAAAAAATATGTTTTGTCAAGACTTGTTAAAGACCAACCAAGAAACACGTAGTAATTTTTTAAATTCGTTTACAGTTTTCTGTATTTGTTTAATAATCTATCAGAATCATGTTTTCTTTATTCAACGCTAACACTAAGATGTTGATTGAAAACAGAAGAATGTTTCAACATTCAACACTATTGATTAAAAACCTTAAACAGCTGATTCAAAACAAAAGCGTACAGAATTTTAGTGCAAAGTGAGAGTTTATTTGCTTATATATTTTGCTTTTTACTGATTTTAACAATGGTGTTATTTTTATAAAAAATTATTTAAGAAAGTTTTAATTGTCAAAAAATATTTTAAAAATTAAGTGTTTTTCTTAGTAAATGTCAAGAATTTGCCAACTTGAAACTGGCAAGCTTATCGTGAGTGACAGTTTTGCTTAAATATTCGCTTGCTCGATAGTGTGTATGGCCGCTCATTTTCGTCAACCGTAAATTATTTTGGGGTTCGCTGTGGACAGACGAAATGTTGGACTGTCACTCAAGTTCGATAGTGTGTACCTCGCCTTAGGCTTTTTCAGCCTTGAAGGGCTGGCAACTCTGACTGGAGCTTTATTTTAGAAATAAGTTTTTAAAAACTTGTACACTTTTAATAAGAACGTTATTTGCAAAAAAAAAACAAATGCTTTTTACTTATAAAATCTTAATGCAAAATTTCAAAATTCTTGCAGTTCTTCTTCTTTGTATGGTGTTTTAAAGGCACTAAAGACTGACTGAAAATAACTGAAAAGGTTAAATTGTGTTTTCGTATAAAGTTTTTTTTATGTTCGCTTTTGTTCATATAAAGACATTCATTCATTCATTCATTTGCACAAAAATGCGAAAAATTGGTTCTTTTTTTTTTTTTTTGTTCTCTGCATTTTTTTCCTCATCACTTTCTATAAAAAAGTTAAAAGGTTTCAAAAAGGAAGAATGAATGAATGAGTTGAAGAAAAAAAGAGCAACACAATCCTTCTAATGTGTATAATAAAAACCTTAATGGGAACTCATTTATTAAAACCATAATGTAGATTCTATGTAATGTTATCCTCATGTTTTTAGCATGAGTTATAAATTTTTTATTTTATTTTAAAAAAAAAGTTTTTTTCTCTTATTTCATAGTTTGTTGAATATATTTTAAAGGTAAACAAAAAAATGATAAAGAAAACAAAACAGTTTGGTAAATTATTTGACTGAAAAGTTTTAAAAATTTCAAGTTGTAAATTCCAATTTTTTTTTTGGGTTTCATTAGAAATTGGCAGTAGTAATTGTTTGCTCGTGCCAGTTCTTTTTGTGTTTTAGATATCCTTATTCTTATATTTGAATATTGCTTTCACTTTCTCTTTTGTTTGTGAATAATTAATTCCTGATTGTTGCGTCATGCTGACTGTCCATTGCCACGCTTCTCTTTGTGCAACGTTCACTTGTATTCAAATTTTCTTTAAGAGGATGATGATGATGATGTAAAATTGCATAATCTGGCATGAAAAAACTGCAATGTTTTGTTTTTGCTACCTAAGAAGTATTTACGGTGTCACTGCTAGAGATTATTCACTACAAATGATTGTATTCTGTGTTGTCTTTAAAATAATAGTTTAACTTTCTTATGTCAATTTGTATAAAGGGCCAACAAATTCGAAGAAAATATAATTGTTACTAAGTTAAAGTCGCTGAAAATCATAGCCACATTTTAATATCATGTTCACACTTGGGCTTTTAAACTCTTTAAAGCAAAATGTTGATTTAGCTAATCTAATTTACATTAGAAATGATTAAGATGACAGTTGATTAAGAAAGAAAGCACAACAAGCAAATTTATATTTCTTTAAAATATTGAAAATGCAGATTACTTTTAACATATTAATGATGAAATTGTGAAAATTTATGAATTACTTAAAGACAAAAGAAAAACATTAAGAAGAAATCGTGATCGGTTGTACTCGTGAGGAATACGTTCATGGTGGCCGATTCTATATAATTCATAGTTTAAGGTATGTTCAGAGGATTCTATGTGATTAATGAAGTGATTTAGTTGTAACCATGTCAATTTTAAGTGATAAACAAGTCACTTCAATGTATCGGGAATCATCTTGATTTTGATGTGATCAGAGCGTAATCACGTTCGAGTTGCTTAAACGCGTTTAAGGACCCAAGTGTGAACATAGCATAAGGAACAGTCTCGATCTTCACAAATTAATAAAATTTTGTAAATTGTACGGTAAGTCTTGAAGATATTAGCAAATTTTTATATTAATAGTATACTTTCTAACATTCAACACCTTCTGACATTTCAACTACTCGTTTGTAATTTTATTAATTATTTTCTACAATAATTAGTATTGTGGTTATTTCGTTGAACCATCTATGGTTTTCAATCCAAATTTTTTATATTTTTAATTAGGCTTAAGTTCATTAAATTTAATTTTCATTAAATTATTTTCATGAAGAAAGGAATTTTACAACATGAAAACTAATTAAAATTGTTATTGATAATCTTTCATTCTTGACCGTGGCCGGGGCCCGAACCCGGGCCGGCAGGTTACCATGACATGTTTCGATCGCAACCACTCGATCTCCTCAGATGGATTTGCCGTTTTACACCCGCAGCCATCGACGACTGCTGACGTCAATAGTCAAACATCAATCCTTAAACCAAATTGTATTTTAACCTTTGGTAGATCGAAGTTTGCTTTTTTTTTTAATGATTATCAATTTTTTAATTGATTTTACATGTTCTTCCTTACTTCCGTTTTTCCGTACTCATGGTAACCTGCCGGCCCGGGTTCGGGCCCCGGCCACCACCATTTCTTGCTATTGAAATTCAGCCAGATTGGTCCAAAAATGGCTGAGATATGAGCAAAAAACCACGACTACCTCTAATTTTTTTAACAAAAATCCTTTGTATTTTTATTACTTTTTTCTGTATATCTGGAGAACGGTAAGAGCCAAAGTAAATAACTGGAAAATTTCTTCTTAAACATGTCGGTATATAAATCTGTCAAATCGGTTAAAAAATAGCTAAGTTATAATCAAAATACTGAAATCGCAAATATTACACTTTTTAGATATCTAAACAATGTCTCTTCATGGTTCAGTTGTCTAGGGGGTTTGTTAACGTTAGAAACTGTAAGTCCACTGGTTCGAATCTTGGTTTTTCAAAAACAAAAACGATTTTAAAAAAATATTTATCAGTTTTCGCTTTTCAAATTTAATTTATAATGAAGTTTTTAGTATTGTAAATATGTATGTACATGTAAAAATTACTTTGTTTTTCTCTAGTTGCTCTGTATTCTGCTCGCAAAATGGTGAAGGGTATATAAGATTCGGCACAACCGAATATAGCACTCTTACTTGTTTTTATATACAATGCTCACTTGATTAAAATTAAGTTGGATTATTTTTTTGCGATTTTATATTTTTTGTTATACTCACACCATGAAGAAGGTATTATGAGTTCTGGCTAATGTGTGTAACACATAGAAATATTTGTTCAAGACCCACCTATAAGTATACCTATCGACTCCGAACTACTTTCTGAATCGATCTAACGATGTCGGACCGATTGTCTGTCCATGTACACACAGAGTACAGGCCGCAATTTCGGAAATAGTTTTATTCAGTTTGGTACGAATGTAATAAGGACAAATCCTATTGAACAAAGTAAGAATCGGCTTGTATTTTTACATGGGCCCCATAAAAACATCTTGCCGGAGGTCATCGATGTAGTTAAGTTGCAAGCGCTAATGTATAGTATAATGGACTCCGATAATGTCATTGTAAAATTTTGTGCTGGTAGGCCCAGAAAATTACTATAGGACTCAAAAAATCTAATATTTATGTAGATATCTATTTCAGTGTTTAAACAATTGCAGTCAAAGTTGAAAAACTGCCATTTCTTTCACTTATTTAGTTGTCCTTGGCAAAAAAAAAAAAACTGTTGTTTTTACTTTTGATTCGTTAAATGTAAACAGTCGCTATAAAAACAAACTTAAAGGCGAAAAATTGTACACAAATTTTAATTTTTTGTTCGACAGTTTTTGGTTTCGACTGCAGTTTTTTCTTAATTCCCAATTTTTATTCTTGATAAAAACACTGAAAGTTATTGTTGATGGGATAAGCTATTCCTATGCGCATTTTACTGGTAGCAGATCATCATGAAATTTCATCCAAAGACTTTAGAAAAACTAAAGCTGTTAAACAACGTTAAAATTTCGCCTGGATTTTGAAAAAATAACTGGTCAATTTAAAAATACACATTTAATTTTTTTTACACGTAAGAATTAAACTTCAGTCTTACATCAGATTAGATATCGTAGCATTAAATCTAAAGGTCCATAAATAACAAAGATATTCAAAATAGACTTTTTGATTAGTTATGATGTACTTTTGTTTATTAAATCATCATGGACGCCGTAAATATGCAATTCCATGTTTCCCTTGTGCATCTGAGGAAGGCAGAAACAACATATTTAACCGTGTTAGAGATTTTTACGAATTTTGTAACCGATTTGTTGGAGCATATTTTTTGCATATATTACCTTTTGGAAAATACAAACGAAATCAATTTATCTTTATAGGTTTTATACTTTATTTATGAATATGGGCATTTCCGTCAAAAGGTCCACCGTGACCGAAAATTTAAAAGTTAAAAAAAGCTTATTATTTTACGATATTGTTATAGAGAAATATTTAGATCTTACTAATTTTATAAATTTACCTATAAATTTGTTCACTTAGATAAACAATCAGACTGCAAAGTTGTGCAAACGTAATTTCTTAATTGTGAGAATGTTTTATTGCATGTTTTCTTTAATATTATCTTCCTTAAAAGAAGTGATATTTGATGAAAATTATTCCAAAAAAATTTTCTTACATGGTCTGTAATCTAAGGAAGAGTTCGAAGAGAAATATGTTATTCGAATTAACGGTAAATTATTATTTTGTATTAATCATTATTCAGTTAAATTATTATGGAAAAAATTTCACGTTCGAAATGTCACGTATCGAACCAGATTTTGGCTTAAACGAAAAAAAATATTGAAGATTTTGGAATCTAACCAAAGACATTTAAATGTTACGTTGCTACGTAAAATTCTGAAAGTAGTTTGACTAAAAAATTGCGCCAGGTTTCGCTGAATTACGCCTTTTTCTACATGGCCACAAAAACTACTTCTATTTTTTTCACGTTCGAACCGCTACTTCTTTTGCCATTATCTTCGACCTAGAATCGCGCCCCCCATAAACTTTAGCATAGATAATAGTGCTTTTTTGGTGCTATAATTTAAGGGTTAAAAGAACGTAAATATATTTGTCGCTTAAAATGTTATTGCATTTTTGATGCGTACGACTGTCACGTTCAACACTTTGGAATTACCCATATATAGTATATGTATATTTTATAAAAACATTATTTTTTTAAATTAAACAATTTTTTTAACTGGACAAATTGTATAATTTGTGTAACATTTCTTCATGATAGGGCAGCAAGGATATGTGTACGTCCCATATAGCCTTTTTAAAAAAAATTAACATAACTGAGCCCCCACAAATAAATTAACCTTAGCCAAAACAACAAAAATTAATACTGCTGTCTGAATATAGAATTTCGTTCTTATCTTTTTTTTACAAGAAGACAATTTGCCACGTTTCAATTCTTCATATCGCTCATTTTCTGCAAGACCGGCATAACTCAAAAAAATCAATTTCGAGATAAACGCATTTAAAGTTTTTGATTTGCTCTAACTACTTAGAAAAAAAGAAGACACATTCTCTTCAAACTAGAAAAGTATAAAAGATATAAAGATGAATTTAATACACAATATAAAGAAAATCAAAGCGAACAGTTCTGCATCTCTAACTCCAAAATTTCATTTTTTTAGTTATGCCCGTCTTGCAGCAAATGAGCGATATGTTCTTAAAAAAATTATATAAAACTAAATACAAAAATAAACTGTTGTACTTATTAATATAGTTATTCCTGAGAACTTGACTCTTCCGCATTTAAATAAGGCAACAATTTAATTCCTTTTCTGCGCTCAACTCATTAATAATAAAATATTTTTATATATCGTCGCCACAATTCTAGATTGTTGTCTACTTTGCAAATTGTTCATCCTTTTCGAAAAAAATGGTCAAACAAATGTAAGCATCTAAATGGGTGCCATAGATGTTCAACAATTATTCTTGGAATTTGGGTGCCCCATATTCTACAATTTTGTTTATTCGCGTAACTATTGAGGTGAAATTGGGCCTAATCACTCATTATTCAATATGATTTTTTGTTATCGAATCGCGATTTTAAAAAATAATTGAACGACTTTGGTTCCTGTTCTGCGCTGAGTCCTTCCAGCATAAACTCCCCAAATTTTCCGAAGTATTTGGAAATAAAAAACAAAAAAAAGTAAACGTAAAAATAAAATTATTCACTTAATAAATAAAAACGTTACTTATGTGCCACCCTGTATAGGAACAAACAGAGGTTTTTAAGGACCACAACAATCGTTAATTTGGACTAGTAATCCCAAATCCCGGGATTTAGGATTTGAAAAAAATTCGGGATATCAAAAAATACCGGGATATTTCGGGTTAACGAGGTTTTTGGAATTCAGAGTTTTTAAAATTTCAAAGATAGATACTTTTCATATTTATTATATTATTAATAACACGTCTTTAAAAGAGATTTACAAAAAAAGTTTTAATATGTTACAAAATTTAATAAAACAAGTTAGAGTGCTGCATTCGGCTATGCCGTATCTTATATACCCTTCAACAAGGTGCGATAATAACAGAAAGCTATATAAATACCTTTTTGAAATATAAATAAATTAACTTTGTGCCACGGCTACTTGTCCAATCCCGCCCACATTTTGTCGGATGTAGTGTATTGATAACCAAGATGCATGCACCTAATTTGCAGGCTTTGGTTCATGCCGTTCTCCAGGCTTTGGCTCATGCCGTTCTCCAGATATATGTAAATAAAAATAAAATTAAAAAAACAACAACAAGGGATTTTTGGATAAAATTAGATAAAGTCATGGTTTTTTGGTAATTTTTTGGTTTTTGGCCTGAATGTCAATAGGAAACACTCCCGTATTTTATGTGACATAAATATACAACTACCAAGTCCCCATCATATCTGGAATCTTCGGAATACCCATTTCAACAGACACTCGGTCAGACAGACATCGGTAAATCAACTTCGCTCCTCACAAGGACTCAGACTATATATACTTTATAGGGTCTAAGATCAATATTGTACAAATAACAAACGGAATAACAAACTCGTATATACCCTTTAACCTTCGGTGAAGGGTATAATAAAATTGTATATTTTTAACAAAAACGAATTGAAAAAAAAAAATATTAAGAACACAGACAACATTTTTAAATAATTTTACCACCAAATTCGTAGAATCAATCAAAAATTTTGCTTATTTTGCACCTATCACCCCCAATAAATTTATTGATTACAAAAACTGTGAATAAAAAAACTGTGCGATTTCAAACAATGTGTTCATTGATTCAAATAGAAAAAAGAATTACCATAAAATCTGTATTTTATTGAATAACCTCAGTTGACTCAAACTTCATAAAAAAATATAATTATAATAATTAAAATCTGTCCATAAGTTACCGTAGGTCTCATGCCAAATCACGCGATTTCCGCAAATTACAAACGGTCAGAACACAAAAAAATTCTCCAAAATTGTTCACCAATTAAAGCATTAATCAAAAATAAAATCAGTTAGAATCCTCTAATGCCAAGTTTAAGAATAAATGGGAATATATTATGAAAACTATTTTTTTAGGGTATTTTTGGGCCTCTGAATTCAAAAAAAGTCCGTACGATGAGTCGTTTACGTTCCAGGTGAGAAAACATCTAGGAGTAATTTAAGGCACCCTTGGGTATCTAGTATTAAAAACACATTTAAATTTTGAGAATTCTGTTTGTTAGTTTGTATTGAAAATAAAAAGTAATGAAACAAATTAAAAATATTTGGTTTTGTTTATGATAATTAAAAAAAAAACAATTTTATTATTTGAGCATCATGAATGAAGTTTGCACTTTGAACAAAAGCATTGTGTTCGAGATTGTTTACAATGCTTTAAGAGCTTTTAGGAGCTTTCGAAGCTTCTACATATATTTTTCTACATCTTTAAGCAATTGTAAAAAAATGGAAATTAATAAAAATAAGTTATATATTGGGCGTCAGTAGAAATTGCGTCAGAATTAAACGTTTAATCAAGTGAATTAAACGTTTAATTAATATTATTAACTGGTTTAATTGATACAATTTATTTGTTTACTGGTGCAAATTTAATTAATATCACAAATTTTTTAATTGAAATCAATTTTTATTTTTTTCTGTGAAAGGTCAGAACTGTTTCTTTTCACAAAAACTCTTTATCAAGGTGTTTTAAACCAAATTATGAATTCATTTTTCAGTCTAACTTTATAATGGTAGCAAATGAATAAAGTGTTCAAAATCAGAGTATAAAATTTAATATAATTTTTTTTTATTAAAATTGCCCTTAAGTTTTGTCTAAAACATTTAAAGGCTTTAATTTTTATTTCTGTCCAGATATTTTATAATTTTGTTGAATTTGAAAAAAGTTATCACCTTCCTTTTGATAGGCATTTTATTTAATAAAATTTTTAACACTATTTTTAATTTTCCTTGACAATTGCATATTTCTTTTTAATTTAAAGTTATTTTAAAAGGAGATCAGTGCCCATGCCCATGATTGAAATGTGTAAAATTAAACAAAAATGCCATCCATACATTGAAACAAACAGCAGTGTTTCCCACTAAACTGTGTCTGTGACTTCTTATGGCGAGTACTAGCTGTCACGCAAGGAAATTACTCGCCAATTTACAGAAAAAGTGTGTCTGTAACATTTTTGTGAGAAAAAAATTTTAACACTAAAAAACAATTTGAAATGCAAAATAAAAAGAATAATAAAAATATTTTGTTCTTGGCGCTTTTTTTATTGTTTAATTATTTTGCTTTTTACATTTTTCTAAAATTTTATAGGAATGTTTTCAAAGCCATTTTGTAAGCAACAAACATTAAAGACGCGCTTTACTTTTTTTGGTATAGCCGACGGTTGTATGTTCGCCGCCGTCGTTGAAAAATTTTCAGTTTTAGTAAATTTTGGTCGCTGTCAACGATATATGTGACTGGCGTTCTCAACGCTTGCAATGTCACATCGGCTGCGAGTGCAATGTTATGACATTTATAACGTTACGACGGAATCTCTTTTTTCTCACTTTTCGAGAAACGATGAAATTTTGTTTCACATCTTTTCGATGCGAGAACTCCTTTCTCACTATAGTTACAGAACATGGGTAAAGATTTGAAAATTTTTTTTGTAGGGGGTGATCAGGAGAGAAAATATGAGATATTGGTATCAATATATAGGGCAAAAAACCCAGAATCTAAGATTGTGAAAAAAATGTTTAGCACACATTTTGTGTGCAAAAAAAATCCTAGTGTAATTATTTAAATAAACAGTCTATTCAATGTACCTTTACATTTAACCAGTTGCTTTGGATTTAAAATACGTAAATTAATTTATTTATTTATTTTTTGGCCAAGGTGTTATATTTGAAATTAAGTTTGAAATAAATGGCGCACATCGTTTCGCCTTCATTTAAAAGCAACTGAATGAAAAATGGTCATGATCACTTTTGACGATGCATGAAATTTACACAATTAAAGTTATTGTTTTAATTATTATTATTACTAAATGAAGAATAATGCATTTTTATTATTAATTGTTTATGAAAATATAGATATATATATATATAGAGTTTTAAAATAGATAACTAGTTTATTAGTGAATTATATTAAGTTTTATTAAAGAAGAAAGTACATATCTGCATACATTATTTAGTAAATATTACAGTTCAGGACTTTTGAATATAGGATATTAAAAAAAGATCTCTGGCAATCTTAACAATAGCCGCAAGCATATTTCTGTTCTGTTGCCAATACATTTTTATACCCTTCACCGAGGTATATCTCAGTTTTTAATACCATTTTTTTGTTTCTACAATATTGGTCTTAGACCCTATAAAGTATATTTGTTTTGGGTCCTTATCAGAAACGAAGTCGAAAATAATGTTGTCCCTCTGTCTGCCTGCCTGTATGTTGAAATGGGTTTTCCGAAGACCTCAGAAATTATGGGGACTAGGTTGTTATATATTTATTTTTTCCCAAAAAAAAAAAAAAAAAAAAATTTCGGTTTTTTTTAGTTTTCTCAATAAGCTAAAGCGTTTTTGAGTTACGCGAACATACGTTGTGCAACCTCTTTAATTTTCGAAATAACGGTATATCTCGAAAACCAGAGCTAACCTACAAAAAAGACTAGCACCACTGGATTCAGCGTACCCGAATTAGGTTAAAACGCCAAGTGACCAGCTTGTCTAAAAAAAGTGTAAGTTTCTAGCACAACGTAATTAATCATTTTTAAAAGAGTACTAAAATTGGGTGCCACATGAACTGAGTGATATCGAACACCGATTTTATTCATCAAAAACTCTGTTTCAGTGCTTAAAAAAATTATTGAAAAATGGTTCTGTTACCAGAATTCCAAGCGTAAACTTTAATTTTATATTTGTTTTATGATCTGCTTACACGGGACAGTTAATTTCAACTAAATAATAGAAGGTATCCAAAGAATTGTTAAAAAATTCAAAATAATACTAAAAATCTCTGTTAATTAGTGCAAAATTTGTCATTTGACAAATCGTCAAATTTAGGGTGTTAATCGTCCAATCGCAATGGACCAATAGACCCCAAAATCATCATATCTGGCAGCCGTGGACAGAAGCCGTATGATGTCAAATGCTGAGCTTGCATCCGTAATCCGTTTCAAGAGTTAACTTAACCACAAGAATTCATAAGCTAATCCTAGACTAGATGAGTTGCTATAATTTTACGCTATGGCTGTAAAAGTAAAAATATCTTAAAAACCGGGGTATGGAAATTTTTAACCCCGATCGATTCAGAACAACGGTCGCTTTAAGCAAAAAGTATTACAAAATTTTTCCGAAGTCATTTCGAAGTGAAATCTACATACCACGGCTGAAGAAAAAGCTATCGATGGGTAGTACTTTAAATAATGGACACATCTTTGAGGGTCAGGTGAGGTAACTGCTTGTACTGCTAATAATAAAATAAAAAAATATTTTAGATACTTATTAGTAGGGATGAGATTTTCATGCGGTAAAAAATCGAAAATATTCGCTTAAAATATGCACTTAAAATCCAAAATATGCACTAAAAAAATCAAAAATATGCACTAAAAACTTGAAAAATTTCCATATAAAAAATTCAGTCTATTATTATTAAAATACACTGTGCAGCAAAAAAAACAAGCCTCAACACTTGCAACGCGAAATGAAAGTAGACTACTAGTAGAGCAAATCCGCCAAAGGGTTTTGAAAAGTTAGCTCGGGTTCCCGAAATATGGGTCCCTAAAGTTTTTGAATTTTTTGAAAAGGCGTTTGGTATAAGTTAAAAAAAATATACTAAATGTAATTCCGACCTAAAAAATAGTTTCAGATGTTTGCCGTAGAATCGTATGGTTATTCTTTTCTTAGAATTTATTAACTCTCTAACTCTCATTTGAAGGGGTCATTTTTGTCCTTTTCCCCAACTCTTACACAAAAGTATACTAATGGTTAAAATGTTCTTAGAAGACCCCTATAGTATACATTTGTGTAAGAGTTTGGAAAAAGGCCAAAAATGAGCCCTTAAAATGAGAGTTACAGGGTTAATAACTTCTAAGAAAAGAATCGCCATACAATTCTACTGAAGATATTTGAAATAGTCTTTTAGCTCAGAAGTATATTTAGTATATTTTTTTGACTTGTACCAAACGCCTTTTCAAGAAATTCAAAAATGTCAATGCGAGAAATTCCGAAAACTCTCTTTTAAATACATCACACGAACTTTTGGTCTTAGAAGAACCCTAGTGAAATTTGATGCAGAAAATATCCGTAGATTATTTTGACCATTAAAAGTGCCGTTTTAGTATACTTTTGTGTAAGAGTTGGGGAAAAGGACAAAAATTACCTCTTCAAATGAGAGTTAATAAATTCTAAGAAAAGAATAACCATACGATTCTACGGCAAACATCTGAAATTATTTTTTAGGTTAGAAGTACATTTAGTAAATTTTTTTTAACTTATACCAAACGCCTTTTCAAAAAATTCAAAAACTTTAGGGGCCCATATTTCGGGCACCCGAGCTAACTTTTCAAAACCCTTTGGCGGATTTGCTATATTAGTAATCTTCTTTCATTTCGCGTTGCAAGTGTTGAAGCTGGCGGCGATGACCCGAATTTTGCTGCTAATATAAATTTTTGTTTGTTTGAATAAATGAGTACTGTTTTATTAAAAGTAAAACTGTGTCTTGTACTTGAAGAATGCCCATCCATTTAAAAAAAAATTATTTTCAGATCCTCCTTTCATTCCAGATCAGATCAAAAATATTTGAAATTTATTTTAATACTTTCGCCAAACGCCTTGGATTTTATTTTTGAATTTGTCGGGCTATTCCATCGTTCCACATTGTTAATTTTACTTTCTGCAATATGAATTCATTTGACTTAAGTATTAAGTGAACTTAATTCTTCCTAATTAGTTGTTGTTTTACCAATATATCCGTAATAGAAATGCTAATTGACTTCTGATATTATTTAAATTTAATATTTCTTTCACCTTTTTAATTGTATAAACATCGAAATCAACCAGCCCTTCTAACATTCTTTAATTACTCCAAGTTTTTTGAATACAATTCTGAAGCATCTAGACAGACCCACATCTTGTTACTACTGGCTTAAGGGATACATTTTATTAAAAATTGCAATATTATCGAATTGGATTCTAATTTTCTCGCAACGCGGTTTAACCCATGTTCCAAACAAGTAACTTGCAACCGATTTGGATAATATATTTTAAGCCTATTGGAAGCTTTAACCATGAAAGGAGCTGCATCGGTTTAAAATAGAAGGATCTTTTTGTTTAAATTAAATTAAATTAAAAAATTTGTTAAAAACTTTTTAAATAATATGGAAATTAAAAAAAAAAATCCCTCAAAGATGCAAAAATATGCATTTAAAACCTAAATATGCAAAAATATGCAAAATATGCAAATACAAATCGATGCCATTTTAACGCAAATTTAATGATTCGGAAAGATAATTGGTCGACATCGTTCTTACACTATCGACAAAAAACAAGTATTTGCTTGGAAATCGTATCCCTACTTATTAGAATTTAAAATTTCGAAGTATAAAATAATAAAAGTTTTAGAAAGGTGGAAATTAAATTAGATATGGCTTACACTATCATTTCTTTCTCTAAGTGCATTAGAACTGGTTTGTTTAAATGCGTATGTAGTTGATAGAGAGAAGAGAACAAACTTTAAACAATATAATTATGTTTTGAAGAAAATCATAAATAAGTATTGCATCGTGTTATTTTAAATGAATTCTAAATGAATATGTTTTTCATGACCAATATAACTTGGACATGGACGTGCTGGCGAAGAAAAAAGCTCGTCATCTCGTCATGCACATGGGGTAAGTGAAAAGTGTTTGGTTAATAAGAATTGTAGCAATTATTTCAAATTGCTTCCTTGCACCTTATAAATGTTTGTTCGTTTCACGATTTAATTTTATTCAACCTTCTTTAAGGAACGATTTTAAATATTTTTAATAATAATTTCATTCATTCATTGCATACATGTGTTTATGCATAAATATAAAAATAATAATTATTATAATATGAGCACAACTCTTGTTCTTGTGCGCATACAAAATGAAGACATTTTCAAAAGTCAATCAACAACATCAAGTCACACGAACATGGAGTTTCTTGGGGATGTTGATAATCACAAAGGTGAGGATGATTTTAATGTTTTTTTTTAGGACTACGACAGGTAGTATATTGTATGAACTTTCAAGCAATGTAGTCGATAAGAAGTGCAAAGTGAGCATTGCAGCTTTTATTGGCTGCGGCTAGCGAGTAGTGTGTGAGTGGCCATTGTCCACGCTTAACATTATTGCAATCACTTTAAATATTGTAATAAGGGCGATAATTTTAATAGCTTTATTAAAGTGCTTATGTTCCTTTCTTTGCTGTTGATGCAGAAGTTTTTGTATGTTGCGTGTAGAAACTCTTTGGCAACCTCAGAACTGTAGCATTTTAAACGTGTTCATAATTGGCACTTACTACTGTTGTTTTGCTGTTCAATAAACCCCATTAAATGCAAGTATTTACCATGTACTGTAAGTGTTCTGGCGACGGCAAGATGATGTGGTTTATTTTATATTGGTGATGATATATGAGTATTTTGCAGTTGAAATGAAGCTGTCAATTCAATAGATACTTCTGGTCTCGGCAAAGTTTTCAATGGTTAAAAAATTCAATTGACATTTCTTTTTTTTACATTTAAAGCGATTTTTAATGACTGACTTTAGAAATGAGCTGAACTTGATTTTTTATTATAATTATGTAAATAATTTTTAATTGAAGACAACATTTTTGATGACATCTTGACACGCAATGGCTGTAAATTGCCATAAGTTTTAAATTAGGTATTCATGAATTTAACGTAATGTATTTCAATAAGTTTACAGATCGTGTGAAGTGCTACAACTATGTTTGTTAACTATAGAGGAATATTTAATTAATATTAATTTATATTAAGTGTGTAGTGGTATTGTGTGTGAAACAACACCGCAGAATATTAGCAATGTAAATAGTTCTAGGCCTTTTTCTCTAGGGATAGGCTACCATTTTGTTTTCAATAATTTAACAAGAAAATAAAACGATAATGATTTGAACTCATGGAGAAATAAGTTTTTGAAGAGATTGATCAATGTATTCTCTGAAAATATAAAAATTTTAAAAAAATTAAATTTTCATAACCAAAAAAATTTAGTGATATTGCAAATTTTTTCACTATCACTAAACGCAGATTGAATGCAAAAATCTGCACTCAATTCAAATAGTGCAAAATTTGGACTTGCAATCAAAAAAGCTGCATACAAAAATTGTATCACTAAAATTTAAAAAATGTAATTTTGTATGTGCATGGTTTTAGATTTTTTTTGGGGATATGCATAAGCAAAGAACATTAAACAAAATGAAATTTTGTCAATAACATTATAATTATTGGCTTTAATCATGAAAAAACAAGTTTTTGATTTTAAATTCAGTGCAACAATTTTAGTTGCACTCAAATGAGTGAAGAAGAAAAAGTTGCAATAAACTGATGATTGCTTTTTTTAAATCAAACAATTTTTTTTTGAGTGCAAAATTTTTTAACTTCACTATCACTCATGTTTAGTGAGGCTGCAAATTTTCAATTCATCACTCAACATCAACAAAATGATTGCAAAATTTTTGCACTATCACTAAGTTGAAACTGCAAAATGAGTGCACTACCCCCATCTATGATACAAATATACCCTAGGAATACAGGTTTCCAGATGCAATAGCGACCACACGAGACGAGTAATTGCAACGAAATTTTGACCAAGTGCTTTTTGTCTATAGAATCAAAATTTCACAAGTCTCCTACGATAATGGCCATAAATCTTAATCTATGGAAAAAATTGTATATTTTTGGATTATGGCATTTTTTTAATATTTTAAAAATGTAGAATGTGACATCTGTTCATCATTTATCAAACCGCTTTTTCTTGCTTTAGTCATAATTAAATCTATTTAGCCACTAAAAATTGTTTGCTCAAATTAAGCTATTTTTGGTCTGCTGTCCAGTGACTGTAAAGGTCACCATACACTAGCAAAATGACTTATCAAGCGCTATGGTAGTAAAGAGTGTCCAAATTTTGCATACAATCGGTCAATATAAATCGCTAAAGGGAGATGGGTTGAAGCTTTTGTGGCGAAAAATTTATGATTTAGACGTAAAGAGTATGTGATTTCAAAAGGATGGAAAATGGATCTTTTGAAAGAAAAGTTCAAAAATCGCATTATTTCTCGTAGAGGAGGAATGCATTGACCACCAGGATCGTGCGATTTGATACCTTTAGACTAGTTTTATGAGTCTCAGTAATATAAAACTAATATATACCAAATTT
Source organism: Pollenia griseotomentosa (assembly GCA_963931875.1). Classification (NCBI taxonomy): domain Eukaryota; kingdom Metazoa; phylum Arthropoda; class Insecta; order Diptera; family Polleniidae; genus Pollenia; species Pollenia griseotomentosa. Next base: position 141,929,933 of record OZ007560.1, on the reverse strand, counting down.
TAACAAGATTGGATGATATTCAGAGGTTTCACAGTTTGACCATATTTGTAGAAATAAACCAAAAATAAAATTCTTTAATATTAATAAATTTTATTAGACAACGACTTAGAAGTAACAATTTTTAAGTTATTTTAAATAGGCTTCCTGCCTAATTAAAATATCATGGGAGTTTTCGAAAATAAATAAAAAAAAAACGTAAAGTAAAAAAAATAATTTAAATTGGCGAAAACCTTAACGTGTGTTTAACTTGATGTTCAAAAAAATAATCAGTAAAAACATTTAAAAATCTCGAATATTAATAATGCAGCAGTGTCAATCATTTTCAAATATTGTGGAAAATTCAAATACTAAAAATAAGAATTATATTCAATCAATTCTTTATTCTTCTTATTTCCTTTACGATTTTTTCTTATATTGTTAAACTCGAGCCTAAAGTGCAGATTCAATTTAATTTGACGACAGTACTTAACATTTTTAAGCACAATGGGAGAAAAAACGACATAATTAAAATCATAAATTCGTTTTTAACAATATATTCAAAAGTCCGAAAAAACAAAATTTCACACCGAAGGCCTTAATTTTTTAATTATCCTCCCCTTTTTATACGAATACAGAATAAACAAGTAAGAGTTCTATATTCGGCTGTGCAGAATCTTATATACCCTTCACCATTTTGCGAGCAGAATACAGAGCAACTAGACAAAAACAAAATAATTTTTACATATACATACATATTAACAATACTAAGAACTTCATTATAATTTAAATTTAAAAAGCGAAAAATGGTAAATATTTTTTTTAAATTGTTTTTGAACATAAAAATGATATTGTTACTTACAAGTAAGACTTTGAGTGTTTAAAATTCTTATTCGCTTTAGGGTTTTATTCGTATAATATTTTTAGCTTTTCTAAAATCTTAGGAAAAGGTTTCCTGATGAGCTGGCCTAAGCAACCAGTGAAATGCGCATAGAAGCTAGCTTTCCCTCAACAATAAATTTCAGTGTATTTATCATATATGAAAAATTGGGAATTTAGCACGTCATACAGAAATCGTATTAATGATAAATTTTTTATTCCCGTAAATAACTTTGATAATATACTTGCATGTGCCCGTGCAGAAAACTGAATTTGCAAATTGGTTTTTTTTTTGTTGTTTTCTTACGAAGACAATAGAATGAAACAATTTGTTTTTTAATTTTGTTTTTTCTTTTTACCCACTTACAACTACAATTCGAGTCGGAAAGAACCCAACCAATTGTAGGGGGATGTAAGAAAAGATAAACACACTGTTTATTGTTGGTGTTTTGTTTAAGCTTTGATATTGTTACTTACAAGTAAGACTTTGAGTGTTTAAAATTCTTATTCGCTTTAGGGTTTTATTCGTATAATATTTTTAGCTTTTCTAAAATCTTAGGAAAAGGTTTCCTGATGAGCTGGCCTAAGCAACCAGTGAAATGCGCATAGAAGCTAGCTTTCCCTCAACAATAAATTTCAGTGTATTTATCATATATGAAAAATTGGGAATTTAGCACGTCATACAGAAATCGTATTAATGATAAATTTTTTATTCCCGTAAATAACTTTGATAATATACTTGCATGTGCCCGTGCAGAAAACTGAATTTGCAAATTGGTTTTTTTTTTTTTGTTGTTTTCTTACGAAGACAACAGAACGAAACAATTTGTTTTTTAATTTTGTTTTTTCTTTTTACCCACTTACAACTACAATTCGAGTCGGAAAGAACCCAACCAATTGTAGGGGGATGTAAGAAAAGATAAACACACTGTTTATTGTTGGTGTTTTGTTTAAGCTTTGATATTGTTACTTACAAGTAAGACTTTGAGTGTTTAAAATTCTTATTCGCTTTAGGGTTTTATTCGTATAATATTTTTAGCTTTTCTAAAATCTTAGGAAAAGGTTTCCTGATGAGCTGGCCTAAGCAACCAGTGAAATGCGCATAGAAGCTAGCTTTCCCTCAACAATAAATTTCAGTGTATTTATCATATATGAAAAATTGGGAATTTAGCACGTCATACAGAAATCGTATTAATGATAAATTTTTTATTCCCGTAAATAACTTTGATAATATACTTGCATGTGCCCGTGCAGAAAACTGAATTTGCAAATTGGTTTTTTTTTTGTTGTTTTCTTACGAAGACAATAGAATGAAACAATTTGTTTTTTAATTTTGTTTTTTCTTTTTACCCACTTACAACTACAATTCGAGTCGGAAAGAACCCAACCAATTGTAGGGGGATGTAAGAAAAGATAAACACACTGTTTATTGTTGGTGTTTTGTTTAAGCTTTGATATTGTTACTTACAAGTAAGACTATGAGTGTTTAAAATTCTTATTCGCTTTAGGGTTTTATTCGTATAATATTTTTAGCTTTTCTAAAATCTTAGGAAAAGGTTTCCTGATGAGCTGGCCTAAGCAACCAGTGAAATGCGCATAGAAGCTAGCTTTCCCTCAACAATAAATTTCAGTGTATTTATCATATATGAAAAATTGGGAATTTAGCACGTCATACAGAAATCGTATTAATGATAAATTTTTTATTCCCGTAAATAACTTTGATAATATACTTGCATGTGCCCGTGCAGAAAACTGAATTTGCAAATTGGTTTTTTTTTTTTTGTTGTTTTCTTACGAAGACAATAGAACGAAACAATTTGTTTTTTAATTTTGTTTTTTCTTTTTACCCACTTACAACTACAATTCGAGTCGGAAAGAACCCAACCAATTGTAGGGGGATGTAAGAAAAGATAAACACACTGTTTATTGTTGGTGTTTTGTTTAAGCTTTGATATTGTTACTTACAAGTAAGACTTTGAGTGTTTAAAATTCTTATTCGCTTTAGGGTTTTATTCGTATAATATTTTTAGCTTTTCTAAAATCTTAGGAAAAGGTTTCCTGATGAGCTGGCCTAAGCAACCAGTGAAATGCGCATAGAAGCTAGCTTTCCCTCAACAATAAATTTCAGTGTATTTATCATATATGAAAAATTGGGAATTTAGCACGTCATACAGAAATCGTATTAATGATAAATTTTTTATTCCCGTAAATAACTTTGATAATATACTTGCATGTGCCCGTGCAGAAAACTGAATTTGCAAATTGGTTTTTTTTTTGTTGTTTTCTTACGAAGACAATAGAATGAAACAATTTGTTTTTTAATTTTGTTTTTTCTTTTTACCCACTTACAACTACAATTCGAGTCGGAAAGAACCCAACCAATTGTAGGGGGATGTAAGAAAAGATAAACACACTGTTTATTGTTGGTGTTTTGTTTAAGCTTTGATATTGTTACTTACAAGTAAGACTTTGAGTGTTTAAAATTCTTATTCGCTTTAGGGTTTTATTCGTATAATATTTTTAGCTTTTCTAAAATCTTAGGAAAAGGTTTCCTGATGAGCTGGCCTAAGCAACCAGTGAAATGCGCATAGAAGCTAGCTTTCCCTCAACAATAAATTTCAGTGTATTTATCATATATGAAAAATTGGGAATTTAGCACGTCATACAGAAATCGTATTAATGATAAATTTTTTATTCCCGTAAATAACTTTGATAATATACTTGCATGTGCCCGTGCAGAAAACTGAATTTGCAAATTGGTTTTTTTTTTTTGTTTTCTTACGAAGACAATAGAATGAAACAATTTGTTTTTTAATTTTGTTTTTTCTTTTTACCCACTTACAACTACAATTCGAGTCGGAAAGAACCCAACCAATTGTAGGGGGATGTAAGAAAAGATAAACACACTGTTTATTGTTGGTGTTTTGTTTAAGCTTTGATATTGTTACTTACAAGTAAGACTTTGAGTGTTTAAAATTCTTATTCGCTTTAGGGTTTTATTCGTATAATATTTTTAGCTTTTCTAAAATCTTAGGAAAAGGTTTCCTGATGAGCTGGCCTAAGCAACCAGTGAAATGCGCATAGAAGCTAGCTTTCCCTCAACAATAAATTTCAGTGTATTTATCATATATGAAAAATTGGGAATTTAGCACGTCATACAGAAATCGTATTAATGATAAATTTTTTATTCCCGTAAATAACTTTGATAATATACTTGCATGTGCCCGTGCAGAAAACTGAATTTGCAAATTGGTTTTTTTTTTTTTGTTGTTTTCTTACGAAGACAATAGAACGAAACAATTTGTTTTTTAATTTTGTTTTTTCTTTTTACCCACTTACAACTACAATTCGAGTCGGAAAGAACCCAACCAATTGTAGGGGGATGTAAGAAAAGATAAACACACTGTTTATTGTTGGTGTTTTGTTTAAGCTTTGATATTGTTACTTACAAGTAAGACTTTGAGTGTTTAAAATTCTTATTCGCTTTAGGGTTTTATTCGTATAATATTTTTAGCTTTTCTAAAATCTTAGGAAAAGGTTTCCTGATGAGCTGGCCTAAGCAACCAGTGAAATGCGCATAGAAGCTAGCTTTCCCTCAACAATAAATTTCAGTGTATTTATCATATATGAAAAATTGGGAATTTAGCACGTCATACAGAAATCGTATTAATGATAAATTTTTTATTCCCGTAAATAACTTTGATAAAATTTGTTTTATTTTGATTATAACTCAGCCATTTTTTAACCGATTTGACAGATTTATATACCGACGTGTTTAAGAAGAAATTTGCCAGTTAGTTGGGTTATAAATCTTGTACTCGAGAAGATCTATGATTCCCAAAAGTGGGTATTTAAAAATTTTTATTTTGGTCATAACTTTTTCGTATCTGAACCGATATTTCCGAGTTTTTCAGAAAATATTATTTACTAAAGATTTCAGATCTTTTGATATATAAGGTACAACCATAGGTCATATAACAGTCCAAAAAATCAGGTTTTTATACAATTTTTGATATTTTTTGTATGGGAGGTACCACACCCACTTCCTCGATCCCGCCCACATTTTGTGGGATGCTATGTATTGACAACCTAAATGTGTGTACCTAATTTGGCTCTTTGCCGTTCTCAAGATATACAGCAAAAAGTAATAAAAATACAACAACAACAAGGGATTTTTGGAAAAAATTAGAGGTAGTCGTGGTTTTTTGCTCATTTCTTAGCCATTTGTGGACCGATCTGGCTGAATTTGAGTAGCAAGAAATGGTGGAATATATGTGACATAAATGTAAAACAACCTAGCCGCTATCATGTCTGGAGTCTCCGGAAAACACATATCAAACGTAAGACGGACAGACGGCCAGATGGACGGACAGATGGACATGGTTAAATCAAGTTCTCTCCTCATAAGGACCCAGAATATATATAGTTTATAGGGTCTTAGATCAATATTGCAGAAATTACAAACGGAATGACAAACATATTTATACCCTTTTCCACCTAAAGTGAAGGGTATAAAAAGAAAACAAAAATGGAAAGACAAACTTTTCAGATTTGCCAAATTTATGAAAGCAAATATAGATTTACTGTCTTATGCAAAAAAAGTTTAAGTTCACATTAGTTAACCAATATATTAAGGGCGCCGTTATCACAACTTGCCGACAGCTAAATGTCTGATTTTATCGACTGTATAAAAATTGTTACATTATTGCAACTTTATTTTAGCATACCAGGTAGGATGAAACTTTCTTTAACTCATTGCTCACCTTAGATTAAACTAAACTAGTTATAATGGAATACTTTTTATACAGCCGATAATGTCCGACCTTTCGGTATCGGTAAGTTGGGAAAACGGGCCTAACCCTAGCAAAAGTGTATGGGCCTAATGTATCGGTTATCTAAAGTGAACCTTGTTTTTTTTTTTGCTTAAGACAGTTAATAAATCATAAAAACTTAAGAATATGATTTAATTAAATAAAAATTTTATAATCTCCACTTTGTTCGAATGTTTTAAAAATTTTACTTTATTTAGAGAACAAGAAACTTCACCACTGTTTTCGTTTTTTTCTGCGGCACCATTATAAAAGTTAACAGAAAAAATTGTTTTACAAACTCCAATAACAACAACGACAACAATAAAAATATAAACAACAATAACAACAATGAAACAATGGTTATAAACTATGTATTTGATCAACCGACCGAAAGACAGACAGACCGATCCACTCGTTGTCTTTTCTAATTCTGTATTCGTTAGATACAAGTAGATTTAACTTTATTTTGTTTTATCTAAATTCCAATTTTGTTCATCTGTGTTCTATTTGTTATTGTTGTTGCTGGTGTTACTCATTAAGGTAAAAGAGTGTTGTAGTAGTGGTTGTAGTTGGTTGCCATTGACAGGTAGAAAATTTATATCTTTTGTATTTCTTAAATGGTGTGTGCAAGACAGTCATTATGGTTGAATATTTTTAGTTAGATACGAATTGAATCTACAAATATAAAATACATACTTAAAAATGGAAAACTGGTTAAATTTCAAATTTCTTTACTACCGAACATTGATTGCCTAAATGCTTAAATGTTGGGATTTGCTTGTAAGTCTTTCTACTCTGTATAGGGTCAATGGCTGATGTGATCTGGGCAGTACGTTGCTGTTGTTTTTATTATTGTAAGAATGCCGCTGATTTCATTTTGTAGGCAGGTAAACTACAGAATATTAAACTTTTTTGTTGTTATAAGAAATTTTACATTTCATTTTTAAACGTATTTTAAGTAACATGTTTAAAAAACAATTCAGAGGTATTAAAAAGTTATAACACTGCAGAAAAGTTTATTCCCAAAAAGCCGATTAAGATGGTTAAACTTAATTTCTGAGGGGAAAGCAAGAATTTTTACTGGGGATGTAAAGAATACCGATATATCGGCTTATTTCCCGTTTGCAGATATATCGGTATCGGCGATATTTTACTGTCGATACTCCGATACTTTTTTATAGTTTTTTTGAACAAGCAATTTAATTTTCAATTCTTATTTTTTGCGTAACAACTAAGAGAAAAAAAAACAAACAGAATACTAAATTGTTTCTTTTAATTCTTAAGCTGGAGATCGGTTCACTCCACGCGTCACGTTCACTCTTCGAACATCATTAGAAAATACAATTAATGAATAAACTGAGATGCAGAATAGTTCAGTCCCAAAAATTGGCGACTTACGTAGCATTAGCTCTGAATGAAAGATTTGAGTGCTTAGAGAATAATGAAATCTATTGTTTATCTACAATTCTTTACCTTCGATACAAAGCTAGAAAATTTCAAAGGCAATAGATGGAAAAACGTCTTATTAGCCTGCACAACATGATTTTGCATTCTGAAAGTGTTGAGGACACGGTCAACCCTACACCTAGAATTAGTTCTGATAAGTCAACAATAACTGACCTTCGGAGAAAATCCTAAAAGAAAATTTGGACTGTGGCTCAGCTAAAGAGAAGTCTAGATATACCTCAGTTTTGGTAATATTTCTAGAGACGCAGATCCACTTGTTTACTGGCGTAATTAAATGTTATACTCAAAATTTAAGACCATGGGGCAGATGTACTTAAGTTGTCAAATGAGTTCAGTCACATCTGAGAGACGATTTTTTACTGCAGGTCTGCTTTAAACGGAGTTGCAAAATCATCTCCGAATAAGTTGAGAATACTTAGTTCTCTAAACAAAAATTTTATTAACATTAATTTCAAATATTAATAATCTACGACACTGTTTTTTTGTTCAAAATATAAATTAATTTTACCATGAATTGAAATTAATTGCGTTGTTTTTAAAATCATATTAAAATCAATTTTAAATATTAATAATCTTTTACATTGTTATATTGTATAATAATTAAAGAAATTACTCTATTCGAATTTTGTTAATTTTACCTTAAAATTTTAGTTTTATATTCGCATCGGTATCGGCGATCTTTCTTCTTGGTATCGTTATCGGCAAAAAGGCGTATTGTTACATACATATATGTATGTATGCACATAAGACCAATTCACAAAAAATATGTAGCCATTGTGTTACAAGCGGAGTTCGAAGATAAACATTATATACTGTACTTTAGTGTTCTGTGTTGTAGAAATATGGAAAACACAAACGCCAATAGTATTTGTGTAGTAAATAGCTTAAAAAAACGTTTCTCTGTTTGTGATCTTCGTACACAATAAGAATACTGCACTAAACCAACTCAACTTAAAGATGATAACATGGCATTGCATGCTGTTTTTTCGTAAAGAACCCCAAACTTCGTTGTGTTCGGTTCAGCACAATAATGCTCGTTCGTTTTAGTTGCGCCCAGCGCCATATTCGCTGGTAAAGACAACAACAAATTTTTACAAAAACAAAATACATATGAGTCATTAACGCGAACAAAATAACAAAAAGCTAACTTAAAATTGTACAAAAACAAATCGTGTACACAAAACACACAGGCTATTCGTGCTGTGGTCGTACAAATTGCAAAGCAACAACAGCAATGCTAGTGAGAAACGTTGCTAAAATATTTGTTTGCTCATTCCTTCCTCAATGCGAAAAATACACTACAGAACACTCAAATAAATAAATGTCTGCAGAAACACAACAATTGCACTTTTTTATAAAGAAAACATAATACTAGACATCGGTTCTGCGTGTGTGTACCGTACTCTTAATAATGTTCGGCTTATTTTCGAACACTGGTTGCAAGCGTAAAAACAAACTTTTACTAAAGTTTTCCAAAATATGTTGAGGTTAGAGCTGTCCGTTTTATAAAAAGATTACTGTTTTTTCCATAATTATTTTTTATTTTCTCTTAAGATAACATACATATGAGGACATGTACGTTTGAGACCAAATATTATAAACTTTTCGTAAAACCACAATTTTGATTGACATGCAGAGTTTAATGTACATAAGTTGAAAAGTTTATAAGACAGATGTAAAAATATGTCGTGAATAGCAGACTTTAACGATATCAATTATATATACTTTTGTGGCTAATATTGGAAGACAATTTTAATAAAGAAGCTTCTAGAGAATCCGCCCTTCTATTTGTCTGTCTACTAAATCGAAAATGTTGGACTTTTCTTTCTTTGTGATCAGAAAATCACCCTCATTAAAACTTACGTTAGATAACCTCGTATATGGTTTTTCACACATATTCAATGTCTGTCTATCAAAGTCATGATTTACGTAACATTAATGATGTGTATATCCCGTTGGTGATCAACAAAAAACCATACAAAGCTTAAATAAGCTCTTACTTTATAAAACATAAAAAATATTCACACTTGCCGACAGAAAATTTTGCCTTTAGTGCAAATTACAAAGAACTGCACATGTGTGGAAAACCACACACGAGGGTAACTTACGGTAGTTCTGAAATATTTCGTTACTAAAAAATATTTTTTAATAACAAAATGTATTTTCAGTAATTAATAGATATTGCTAACAAAGTCAAGATGTTTCTTGTAAAAATGATTCATTTGGTGCGGTTTTTCACATAACGGTGATTAAAGGGTTAATACAGTTGTTTTTAAAATTATTTGGCAGTTAATTTTTATATCCATTTATCAAATGAAAAATGTATACTTCGTCTCTTTTTCAATGAAATCATGTCTTAATGTAAAGAACATAGTTCAAAAAATGGTAATGGATGAATTAAATTAAATAGCGATTCAATTGATTTCATCTTGAAAGTTTCCAAACAAGGGTTGTTAATAACCCCTTCACTGGAGAAGTTAGTACCGAAAAAATTGCTTCTAAGTTTTGAAAATTATTAAAGTGTTTTTTGTGGTTAAATACTTTAAATGAAGTAAATTTATTAAATTGCAAAATTTTTAATATAGGAAACCAAATTTTCATACTTTAAAATCTTGTGTTTTTTATTACATTTTATACAATATTTGACCTTAACATCTTTTCCTTAATTATTTTGGCCATCTGACTTCATTAAACTTTAATTTGGCTTTATTTTAATATTAAGCTATTTTGTTAAACTAAAATTTATTTGTTCATTAAGTTAGTTTTATGCACAAACTTATTTTGGCCACACACAAACATTTCTCTTTCATGGTCATCATCATTAGAAATTGAAATCATCCTTCTTTGAATGCACACACAAATTGCAACACGATCAAAATCTTAAGTATTTTTTGATGTTTGGCCAAATTTATTCATTCGTATTTCGTTTAATCTTTCTATCCATTTTGAGCCTGAATACAATTTTACATTTCTTTGTCGCTTCAATTCACATGCAAACTTTAACTTTAATAAATATTTGAGGAACACGTAGAAACATTGTTAATGCAATTTAGAGTATGTTTGTGTATGGAGGCAGGTTTTAATTTTTTCATAAAACAAGGAATTGCGAAAACATTTTCTTTTCCACTTGATTAAAAATAATTAAATATAAATTACGGTAATTACAAAGGCAGTCTTTTGCCATTCCATTTTGATGTGCATTTAACACGTTAATGTGTTTTACTTAGAAGATTGTAAGTGCAATTTTGATTTCAAGTTTTAACAGTGTGTGTGTGTGTAGTATGAATGTATGTATCTGTATGCATGAGTTGATGAATATTGTTTAATTATTTTTTAATTACTGCAATCCGATAAAGGAAAATATTATTTTCTATTTTGACTTGATTTTAAAGAAGGAATTTCATATGGTCAAAAACTTGTAAGAGTCTATTGAATGATTGCCCAATAAAAAATTGAGCTTCAAACGAAGCAGGTTTGTAAGGGCTACGTTTTATATGGTGAGTTCCCACTTTGAAGCAATAAATTTTTGACACAAAAAGCGCTTTATTCAACGCATATAAAAACTGGTGAATGCAGCGTTCAGCTTTACACACTGAATGTTTTTTACAGTTATTTTTTAGTATTTTCCCTTACAAACCTGCTTCGTAGTAAGGGCATGGCGTAGCACTTGAAATGTTATTTTTTCTTTAATAAAACTTGTTAAGAGTTTCTTCACTTACTTTACTGCATCTCTGTATGCCTTATTGCGAAGCGCATAATTGTGCGCTTATTTTTATAAATGTACCATTCATTAGTGCTTCGCAAAATTATAAAATTTTTTATTGGGTGTGATAGTTGAAAAAAACAGACAAGCCGGGCATCTGGCGTTGTAACCTACTTTGGGTACGCTTAATTCAGTGGTTCTAACCGTTTTTAAGGTTAGTTCCTGTTTTCGAGATATGCAGTTATTTCGAAAATTAAGGATATTGCACAACATACATTCGCGTAATTCAAAAGCAGTTTAGTTTATTGAATAAACTAAAAAACCGAAATTCCACAAATCGCCTTTTAGTGAAGTTTAACGTTTTTCTAATATGCGCAGTCGTTTTAGAAACATAATTTTTTTGGGGAAAAATTTACTTTTTTTAGCAAAATTTCGAAATTTTTGCTTTTTTAAAATTCATAAAAAATTGGAAATGGAGCTATGCTCCTAATTCTACATGTATAGAAAATACAGTTTCAAACAAAACAAGACATAAATGTTTAAAATCTGTCTACAACTTTTGATTTTATTCACAAAAGACGAAAAATTTTAATTAATTTAAGAATTTCATAAAATGCAATACATATTTGTATGGGAGCCCCACTAAGAAGTACAGATAAAGGGCAAGTTTGTTTTGGGAAAATTTTAGAAACAAAAAGCTAATGAAGGTCGGTCATACATTTTATCCCCCTAGGGGCGACTCCTAGGCAGACATGGGACTTTTCTTCAATATATTTCTAGTCTGTATTAAAAATGGAGATAGCGGGTAGGTATGTTAGAAATAAATGATGAAGATGGAAAATAAAGTGGAGTTGGTCATACATTTGACCCTTCTAAAGCAGCCTACGCGCTGCAGGGGCCAAATTTAAACATTTTAACCATACAAATAAGGCGGTTTTATGCAATTCTTAAATTTGGCCCCTGCGGCGCGTATTTTTCATCTTTTATAAATAAAATCAAAAGTTGTAGACAGATTTAAATCATTTACGGCTTATTTTGTTTGAATTTTTGATTCCTATACGTGTAGGAAATAAAAAGCAAACCTGCTTTTTTGTTAACATTTTTGAGTTAAATACATGAAGTTTATAAAGTACCAATATCCAGTGTGACACAAAGAATGCTGATAATTGTTAAATTTTCTGAACACACAAAATTTACTAACCAAAGGATAGCTTAAGTAAAACCATGAAACATGAAGGCACAATATATTCTGGTAGTGTATAGAGTCATTCCTAAGAATAAGTACATATCTAGAGCTTCAATGTTCAATAAAGGTTGGCTTAAGCAAAAAGTATGTGAAATAATGAGGGAAAAAGACTGTTGAAAAAATCTTTATAAATTAAAATTTGACTCATAGAAGCACATTCGAAAAAATGGTTAATATAATCAAAAAATATTTAAATACTTTTAATTAGGCCTAAGTTCATTAAATTTAATTTTCATTAAATTATTTTTATGAAGAAAGGAATTTTACAACATTAAAATCAATTAAAATTGTTCCTGATAATCTTTCATTCCTGACCGTGGCCGTGGCTCGAACCCAGGCCGGCAGGTTACCATGACATGTTTCGATCGTAACCACTCGATCTCCTCAGATGGATTTGCCGTTTTACACCCGCAGCCATCGACGGCTGCTGACGTCAAAAGTCAAACATCAATCCTTAAACCAAATTGTATTTTAACCTTTGGTAGATCGAAGTTTGCCTTTTTGAATGATTATCCATTTTAATTGATTTTACATGTTTTTTCCTTACCTCCGTTTTTTCGTACTTTCGTCAAGAATTCTTCTTGAAGTCCAAAGTACATTTTTTGTTTTTTCCCTTTGTCTTTCCTTTTCCTGTTGACCTTTTTCAGCACAACTTGAAGGACAAATGAACACATAGAGCTCGTGCCCTAGCTTTAACAATAATTAGTATTGTGGTTATTTTGTTGAACGGCCACGGTCAGGAATGAAAGATTATCAGGAACAATTTTAATTGATTTTCATGTTGTAAAATTCCTTTCTTCATAAAAATAATTTAATGAAAATTAAATTTAATGAACTTAGGCCTAATTAAAAATATTAAAAATTTGGATTAAAAACCATAAATAGTTCAACAAAATAACCACAATACTAATTATTGTTAAAGCTAGGGCACGAGCTCTATGTGTTCATTTGTCCTTCAAGTTGTGCTGAAAAAGGGCAACAGGAAAAGGAAAGACAAAGGGAAAAAACAAAAAATGTACTTTGGACTACTAAGGCCTAATTAAAAATATTAAAAATTTGGATTAAAAACCATAAATAGTTCAACAAAATAACCACAATACTAATTAATATTTAAATTATTTCATTTGTTTCTGGTGCAAATTTAATATATTTTGACTTTTTTTCTGGTTGAAATTTAGCACACATTTTTTTTATATAACTAGAAATTATACTAATAAATATCGTAAAGAGCAGTTTATAATTTACCATAGGGCACTTATAAACACCGTTCTCGGAACTTTCTCTTTGGTATCTCAAAATCTGTTTAGACTAGAAATCACACAATTGAATTTTGTGGCGATAGGCCCATATAAATCGTGCTTTTGAAATAGACTTTAAAACAAGTAAAACTGCAACGAATTATAATACTGTGTGATCAGTATTTTAAAAGATTGGTTTATAATGTATAGATCCGAAAAAAAGGCCACTCCGGAATGATTCTTGCCGGTGTATCAAAGATTCCCCAAAGCAAGAAATAGTACCTTTACTTTTTTTTAACTATAATAGATATTTTTTAGTACAGTTTTTGTAACTAAAGAAAGAAATAGTAACAAAATATGTTATTTTTTTTAGCTACAGGAGTCTTTAAATAAAACTTTAGCATTTTTTTTGGTAATCGCCAACAGAACTGACGAATACATTTTGTATTTTTGATAAGTACTTATGGTGTTTTCTTTTCTACAAAAAAATGTGACATTTTATTTAAAAAAATGTTTTTTAAAAATTTTCCTTCCGAAAAGGATGAGTTTTTTAGAATTATACAAGCCACCCTTTTCTGGAGCAAGATTTTTAAGAAACAGACACCAAATTGCATTTTTTTAAAATAAAATGTCACATTTTTTTTGTAGAAAAGAAAACACCATTAGTGAATAGATCTGAGTCGTTTGAGAGGGAGGGTTTTCCAAAACCGATTCCCAAAAATGTCAGTTGCTTGGCATGGATATGTTCAGAATTAAAAGGAATTTGATTAAGATAACTTTTTTATAAAACTGACATCATTAATGATCTTACGTGCTGTTGTTAAGTACTGTATTATACTTTGTATTCAACATAATGACTTTGATAAATTTTTTATAGCATGATATGTCGTCGGATATTAAAATTTTTTACTTACTTGCAATATAATTTTCAACATTATTGTATCGTTTTAGATAAATGTAACGCTGTTTTAATTATAATACATGCAATCTTTATTTTTCAACTACGATCACCATAGTCCTTATGATTAATATTTATTTATTTACTTACTATCAACTAGCCTACCGGGGCGGGGCAACTAATTAAAGCATGAAATGAACAAATTTCGTCACTTGCACATCTTAAGTTTATAGTACTTAAGCAATATAAGAAGATATTGAATTTAACTCTTATTTTTGAATTTTAAAAATATTTTTTTTTTAAATAAAATTATGAACATTATCTTAGGCCAGGACACAAAAATTTACAAATTATGTTTCTAATTTTCTAAACTTATTTCATTTGAAAAGTTTAAGTTACTTAAGATTAAAACTAATCTACTTTTATTCTATTCCCATCTTCTAGTGCTACAAGATCTGTGAAAATGTTAAATTTCCCAATGAAAGTGACAGTCTTTTGTAATTTTCGCCATAAATCTTTGCCCTTTTTATTTCACTAATACTTTGGGCTTAGGAAAACATGCATGTATATGATTTGACCTGTATATAATTTACATACAAACCGCCTACAATTGACTTGAAGTCAACTAATCCTCCTGGTGTCCTTGACATTTTACGGTATTCGACAATGTAAATATGCAAGCCAATGCAAATATTTACAGTCATAAAAAGAAGACAATGAGCAGAAAAAGTTAATCTCTGCCCAGTTAAATCCTTTAAGAATTTGCTCTACTTTCATTACTAGCAAACACGCAGCGAAAAGGCTTCTGCCAACGGACACAGTCAGTCCCACTGTTGGGTGTCATAAAAATCAATCGTTTCGCATTGTATTTATTGTGTATTTGCCATCCTTTTAGATCTTTTGTCTATGTTTATTTTTTTGTTTTTAAAATCACTGTATGGGCTTTTGATTGTTGAACAGATTTTTGCATTTTATTGCATGTTTGTGTTGATTGCCTGTCGCTTGTTTTCACTATTTGTCGTTCGCTTTGTTTTCAATCGGTAACAATTGAATTTGATTTACGACATTTGCAATCGTTCATGCACGTTTGTAGTGATATTCAAAAAAGAGTCACTTATTTCTTAGGTAGCTGGTTTATGTTTTTACATATGGGTCAAAGTGCGTTCAGAAGTTATTGTGTCTTTTGTAAGAATATGAATTCATTTCACTTTCAGTTTTTCTTAAACCTTTTAAAGTTCAACATGTCAGTTTAGGAAATTTTATTAAGAGTAAGTTAAGTTATTATTTAAACAATTTTATTAAGTTAATAAACATTTTAAATGTGTAATGTAAGCGAGTAACTCAAGTGAACTATTCCAAGTTAAGGGCCAATTAAAATAGAAAATTATGTTAAAATCCTTTATTTTTTAAAGGATGTTAAATTTTTATTAACGAAATGATTTAAGAAATTAAAAAAAAAATATTTTTAATGGTGTTAAATTTTTTAGGATCCAATGCTATTAAATTTTACTTTTCGGAAAGAAATAATGTAAAATTTAATACCAATTTTCTTCTTTATACCTTTGAATTAGAGATTTTGGCAGATATTTCACAGTGTTGTAATTAATTTCGAATAACTAACAAAAAAAGGTATTGAGTTTAGATCTCGACATTCCGTTCGGAAAATGCAAGTTTATTAACTTGTAGCCAAGCTTTGAACCAATCCAATGGAGTGTCTTAGAACGGTTTCTCCATGGAACTGAGTTATATTGCATATAATTCTTTTTTTGGGGACCTTGGACAATAAGATTTTCCTAAGATTGGTTGCCCATATCATTTCATCCATTATTCAATCAAAACATCTAAAGTTTTCCAATAAGTAACTATCAAGATTTGGTTTGAAGTGCTTAATTCCCAATTGTTATTCCCAATAAAAACTTTGAAATTTATTGTTGATGGGATAAGCTATTCCTATGTGCATTTCACTGTTTGCTTAGGACAGTATTCCAAGAAGTTTGCCATTTTTAAGCCTTTTTGATTACAAAAATAATAAGTAGTTTTTAAGTTCGTTTTAAATTCTGAGAACCCAAGAAATCGAGATTTGAATTTCAAATTTGTGTTGTGTCTTACTTTTAAAGGAATTATGTTTTGGAAATCGAACTCCAGTGAAATCAAAATAAATTTTCAAAACAAAGCTGAAAGCTCATAAAAATATTCCGTTTCAAAAACTTCATGCTTTGAGTACAAATTTAACTAAGGTAGTTCAAAAATATAAAAAGCGGGGTACCCTGAATCTAGGAATGCCATCCGTTTTTTTAGGTTAGCTCTTGTTTTGAAAACAGCTTAGATTGATTGCAATGCAATTTTTCTCAGTTTTCTACCAAATATAAATTTTTAAATCGGCTGTTATTTTTGAAAGTGCTCTTGTTTTAAATTCTTATAATATATTATTTTTAAAAGAAGTATAAGCTCATTTGGAGCTAAACAAAATCGAATATTTTTTTAAATAATTATAACGATTAATTTTTTATAATAAAATATCTGGATACATGAAAAATGAAATTTTAACCCTTTCAAAAATAACAGCTCATATATCCATTGAAAAATCATATTAATGATAAACATGCGTCCCAAAGAAACTTTTTGAAAAATTTGAATTGACTAGAAACATTCTTAAGTGATCACTAGGGATGCGATTTCCATGAAAATTCATGTTTTTTGTCGAAAGTCTAATAACGATGTCGAACAATTATCTTTTCGAATCATTAAATTTTCGCTAAAACGGCATCGATTTGTGTTTGCATATTGTTACATATTTTGGTGAATATGTATATTTTTGCATATTTAGGTTTTAAATGCATATTTTGACATTTTTGAGTGATTTTCTCTTTTAATTTCCATATTATAAAAATAATTTTTAATTTTACACACAAAACATTTTAAAATCAATAAATAAGTTCTTTAAGAGCTTTGCATTAAATACAGGATTTCGACAAAAGATCCTTCTTTTTTAAACCGATGCAGCACCTTACATGGTTAAGGCTTCCAATGGGTTTAAAATATTTTATACAAAACTGTTACAAGTTACTTGTTTGGCACATGGGTTATACCGCGTTGCAGAGGGAATTAGAAGGCAATTCGATAATATTGCAATTTTTGATGAAATGTAACCCTTGATTTCCCTTCTACCATAGCCAGTAGTAGCAAGATGGTGGCCTGGCTAGAATTATTATTATTAAGAAAATTATTTGATTGTTGATACCGATGATTATGCATTAAAAAAAGTAAAAGGAATATTAAATTTAAATAACATCATATACTCAAATCAAATTCATTGATATTGCAGAAAGTAAAAATAATAATGTGGAAGGAAAAAGAGCCTGACATTAAAACAATCTGAAACGTTTTGCAAATAAAATATAGTATTTCGAAAAATAAAATAAACTTCAAATATTTTTGATCAGATCTGGAATCAAAGTGGGGTCGGAAAATAAATTTTTATTTTAAAATGCATTGGCTTATTTCAAGTACAAGATAAAGTTTAAGACTGGATAAAACAGTACTTATCTATATAAATATAAATCGGCAAAGGCAAAACAGTTAAGAACACTTTTCTCTTCTGTATGTCAACCGATTTGAACAAAATATACACCATTTAAAAGGTATTTACTTGCAAAATATATATATTTTATTAAAATCTTTTCAATATTATCAAAAAGTAATTTCAATTTTTGGGAATACAAAATTTTAATTTCAAAAGTTTTTGTTATTCGTGCTTAATTCCCAGTTTTTATTCTTGATAAAAACACTTGAAATTTATTGTTGATGGGATAAGCTATTCCTATGCGCATTTCACTGGTTGCTTAGGCCAGATCATCAGGAAACTTCATCCATAAAGATTTTAGAAAAACTAAAGATATTAAACCAAATAAAACTGTTAAGCGTATAAGACTTATAGCAACAGTTCTACTTGTAATAATATCAAAGCTTAAACAAAACACATCAACAATAAACAGTGGGTTTATCTCATCTTACATTCCCCGCTACAATTAGTTGAAATTCTCTCAACATTAATTGTAGTTGTAAGTAGGTTAAGAAAAACAAAATAAAAAACAACAACAACTTACAAAAGATGTTGTCAATTAAGTGTTTTTAAGGCCGTGCACTTGCCTGTTTATTATCAAAAAGTAATTTCAATTTTTGGGAATACAAAATTTTAATTTCAAAAGTTTTTGTTATTCGTGCTTAATTCCCAGTTTTTATTCTTGATAAAAACACTTGAAATTTATTGTTGATGGGATAAGCTATTCCTATGCGCATTTCACTGGTTGCTTAGGCCAGATCATCAGGAAACTTCATCCATAAAGATTTTAGAAAAACTAAAGATATTAAACCAAATAAAACTGTTAAGCGTATAAGACTTATAGCAACAGTTCTACTTGTAATAATATCAAAGCTTAAACAAAACACATCAACAATAAACAGTGGGTTTATCTCATCTTACATTCCCCGCTACAATTAGTTGAAATTCTCTCAACATTAACTGTAGTTGTAAGTAGGTTAAGAAAAACAAAATAAAAACAACAACAACTTTACAAAAGATGTTGTCAATTAAGTGTTTTTTAGGCGGTGCACTTGCCTGTTTATTATCAAAAAGTAATTTCAATTTTTGGGAATACAAAATTTTAATTTCAAAAGATTTTGTTATTCGTGCTTAATTCCCAGTTTTTATTATTGATAAAAACACTTGAAATTTATTGTTGATGGGATAAGCTATTCCTATGCGCATTTCACTGGTTGCTTAGGCCAGATCATCAGGAAACTTCATCCATAAAGATTTTAGAAAAACTAAAGATATTAAACCAAATAAAACTGTTAAGCGTATAAGACTTATAGCAACAGTTCTACTTGTAATAATATCAAAGTTTAAACAAAACACATCAACAATAAACAGTGGGTTTATCTCATCTTACATTCCCCACTACAATTAGTTGAAATTCTCTCAACATTAACTGTAGTTGTAAGTAGGTTAAGAAAAACAAAATAAAAACAACAACAACTTTACAAAAGATGTTGTCAATTAAGTGTTTTTTAGGCGGTGCACTTGCCTGTTTATTATCAAAAAGTAATTTCAATTTTTGGGAATACAAAATTTTAATTTCAAAAGATTTTGTTATTCGTGCTTAATTCCCAGTTTTTATTATTGATAAAAACACTTGAAATTTATTGTTGATGGGATAAGCTATTCCTATGCGCATTTCACTGGTTGCTTAGGCCAGATCATCAGGAAACTTCATCCATAAAGATTTTAGAAAAACTAAAGATATTAAACCAAATAAAACTGTTAAGCGTATAAGACTTATAGCAACAGTTCTACTTGTAATAATATCAAAGCTTAAACAAAACACATCAACAATAAACAGTGGGTTTATCTCATCTTACATTCCCCGCTACAATTAGTTGAAATTCTCTCAACATTAACTGTAGTTGTAAGTAGGTTAAGAAAAACAAAATAAAAACAACAACAACTTTACAAAAGATGTTGTCAATTAAGTGTTTTTTAGGCGGTGCACTTGCCTGTTTATTATCAAAAAGTAATTTCAATTTTTGGGAATACAAAATTTTAATTTCAAAAGATTTTGTTATTCGTGCTTAATTCCCAGTTTTTATTATTGATAAAAACACTTGAAATTTATTGTTGATGGGATAAGCTATTCCTATGCGCATTTCACTGGTTGCTTAGGCCAGATCATCAGGAAACTTCATCCATAAAGATTTTAGAAAAACTAAAGATATTAAACCAAATAAAACTGTTAAGCGTATAAGACTTATAGCAACAGTTCTACTTGTAATAATATCAAAGTTTAAACAAAACACATCAACAATAAACAGTGGGTTTATCTCATCTTACATTCCCCACTACAATTAGTTGAAATTCTCTCAACATTAACTGTAGTTGTAAGTAGGTTAAGAAAAACAAAATAAAAACAACAACAACTTTACAAAAGATGTTGTCAATTAAGTGTTTTTTAGGCGGTGCACTTGCCTGTTTATTATCAAAAAGTAATTTCAATTTTTGGGAATACAAAATTTTAATTTCAAAAGATTTTGTTATTCGTGCTTAATTCCCAGTTTTTATTATTGATAAAAACACTTGAAATTTATTGTTGATGGGATAAGCTATTCCTATGCGCATTTCACTGGTTGCTTAGGCCAGATCATCAGGAAACTTCATCCATAAAGATTTTAGAAAAACTAAAGATATTAAACCAAATAAAACTGTTAAGCGTATAAGACTTATAGCAACAGTTCTACTTGTAATAATATCAAAGTTTAAACAAAACACATCAACAATAAACAGTGGGTTTATCTCATCTTACATTCCCCACTACAATTAGTTGAAATTCTCTCAACATTAACTGTAGTTGTAAGTAGGTTAAGAAAAACAAAATAAAAACAACAACAACTTTACAAAAGATGTTGTCAATTAAGTGTTTTTTAGGCGGTGCACTTGCCTGTTTATTATCAAAAAGTAATTTCAATTTTTGGGAATACAAAATTTTAATTTCAAAAGATTTTGTTATTCGTGCTTAATTCCCAGTTTTTATTATTGATAAAAACACTTGAAATTTATTGTTGATGGGATAAGCTATTCCTATGCGCATTTCACTGGTTGCTTAGGCCAGATCATCAGGAAACTTCATCCATAAAGATTTTAGAAAAACTAAAGATATTAAACCAAATAAAACTGTTAAGCGTATAAGACTTATAGCAACAGTTCTACTTGTAATAATATCAAAGTTTAAACAAAACACATCAACAATAAACAGTGGGTTTATCTCATCTTACATTCCCCACTACAATTAGTTGAAATTCTCTCAACATTAACTGTAGTTGTAAGTAGGTTAAGAAAAACAAAATAAAAACAACAACAACTTTACAAAAGATGTTGTCAATTAAGTGTTTTTAAGGCCGTGCACTTGCCTGTTTATTATCAAAAAGTAATTTCAATTTTTGGGAATACAAAATTTTAATTTCAAAAGATTTTGTTATTCGTGCTTAATTCCCAGTTTTTATTCTTGATAAAAACACTTGAAATTTATTGTTGATGCGGGGAATGTAAGATGAGATAAACCCACTGTTTATTGTTGATGTGTTTTGTTTAAGCTTTGATATTATTACAAGTAGAACTGTTGCTATAAGTCTTATACGCTTAACAGTTTTATTTGGTTTAATATCTTTAGTTTTTCTAAAATCTTTATGGATGAAGTTTCCTGATGATCTGGCCTAAGCAACCAGTGAAATGCGCATAGGAATAGCTTATCCCATCAACAATAAATTTCAAGTGTTTTTATCAAGAATAAAAACTGGGAATTAAACACGAATAACAAAAACTTTTGAAATTAAAACTTTTCAATATTTTCATAGTTATAAACGTTAAAATTTGCTACTAACACATATGCAGAACACATATATACAAAATTTGTTTTTTTCAATTATCAAATAATAAAAAAATAGGTTTTTGAATATTTCGACAATATTAATACGTGAAATTAAATTTCTTTCTTTTAATTTTTCGTGATGCATGTGATAATTTTTAAATTTTCTTTAATATTGAACTTAGAAACATAATATAATAGGTACAAGGTCCTGAGTAAATGAAAACCTATTAGATGAAAAATGTTGCTACTTTTTGTTTTTCATCTAATACTTTTTGAATTCTTGTTAATATTCGACCTATAAAGATAAAATTAAAACATGCATGGTCCTGAGTGAATAAGAATATGTTAGGGGAGGTTTTTGGTACTTTTTTGTTTAAATTTATGGTCGAATTTTGACCATTAGGTGAACACTAGTTTATTTAAATAAACAAAAATTTAAATTAGTTATTTTAATTTTTTAAAAATATTTGAGCAAGAATACACTTAATTTTTTTATATTTTTGTTTTTAGTAAAAATAAAATTCGATTTTTTATGGAAATTTTTTAAATTTTTAGTGCATATATTAGATTTTTTAGTGCATAAAAATCTCATCCCTAGTAATCACATATGCAGAAAACGTGAATAATCGGATTTATGATTTTTTGAATTTTTATTTTCTATTATTTAACCCAAGTGCCAAGCAAGTAGCTTGTAATAGTTTTAAATAGAATATTTTAAGCCCATTGGAAGCCTTAACAATGTATGGAAACTTAAAAAAGAACTCACTCAAGAATGTCAAAATATGCAAAAACATGCATTTAAGACCAAAATATGCAAAAATATGCATTTTAACAAAATATGCTTCAAAATGCAAGAACAAATCGATGCCATTTTAATTTAATGATTCGGAAAGATAATCCATCCTTCTTTGACTATCGACAATAGAAATCGTAACCCTAATAACTCAGTAGCACATTCTTCAACTTCAAAATAATAAATTTTTTTAAGTATCTATATTGAAACTTTTGAAGAGTCCTTATATTTTCCATCATCAAATCTTTAAAGAAATTTTACGTTTTTTGACAGCTTTGCTCTTTTGAGTAAGATGTTGTTGTTGTTTTTTGGATTTTATCTCAAGGTACAATTTTTAGATCTGATTAAGTGCCAAAAATTTGCCGAAGAGAGACAAGCAATATTTCGAATAATTCACGAGATATAGAATTAAGAATCAGTACATGTTTTTTGAAAATTTTACTAAAATCCTCCCCCAGTCAAAAACAAAAAAAAATTATTTCAAAAAGATTTTGTTATTCGTGCTTAATTCCCAGTTTTTATTATTGATAAAAACACTTGAAGTTTATTGTTGATGGGATAAGCTATTCCTATGCGCATTTCACTAGTTGCTTAGGCCAGATCATCAGGAAACTTCATCCATAAACATTTTGGAAAAACTAAAGATATTAAACCAAATAAAACTGTTAAGCGTATAAGACTTATAGCAACAGTTCTACTTGTAACAATATCAAAGTTTAAACAAAACACATCAACAATAAACAGTGGGTTTATCTCATCTTACATTCCCCACTACAATTAGTTGAAATTCTCTCAACATTAATTGTAGTTGTTAGTAGGTTAAGAAAAACAAAATAAAAAAAAAACAACAACTTTACAAAAGATGTTGTCAATTAAGTCAGTTAATTTAAAAAAAAACTTTAGCTAATAATTCAAAATCCAGCTAGGGGGTTTCTTCTACCATCATAAGCTTTCAGATTTTGGGGTTCTCAATTGGTTCAAGATTTTAGTGCTGCACTGTGTAATTAGTTTTTTCAATCGATGTAAAAGTTAATAAATGATAGAAAACTAAAAAAATTGGGGTTAACGGTACTTTTGACCATAATTTTCAATATTAATTATTTTTAAAACAAAAGATAACCTAAAAAATGGTTAGCACCACTGGATTCTGCGAACATTATCTATGTTTACCCGCCGCATACCCCGCTTGTTACAAAAAAGTTTCCGATTCCAGCACAGTGTTTTTCTTAGCTTAGGATTTAGGTGCCCTAACTAACGTTTTCCTTACTTTACAGAAGAAGGAAAAAACTTAATAAAATTATAGTCTTGTAGTCGCGATTTTTTTAAACGCAGTTTTTTATTAATTTCTCTAAGCAATTTAATAAAAAACTGCGTTTAAAAAGAATCGCAACTACAATACTACAATTTTTTTAAAGTTTTTTCCTTCTCCTGTAAAGTAAGGAAACTGTTAGTTAGGGCTTTTCTATATTAAAGTAACGATATGGGATTACTATTTAGCAGAACTGGACCAAGTTTATGAGTTATCTGTGGATTCAATCATAGGTTTTTTAGGATTTTCCTTTTATCTCGCGTTAATGGCAGCCTAAAAGGCCATGTTATTTGTGGTTTCGTTAATAATGATATCTAGGATGAGCAAATGATTAGTCTACTGCATCCTATTCTGATGATGGGGCTGCCATCTTAGCCATGAGACTGGCTGTACATATTCCACGTTTGTATAGCGAACCGCTCAATATAAGTACAGACGTCCGCTTGCAGCCGCACCAATTAGGTGAACAGACGCTGCGATGTTCGGGGAGTTCTAATTTAAAGGTGGTACTCACCCACCTTGTCGATGTTGCCAACATGGCATACACCCGCTGGCTGTCCGGGACTGCTTATTTGTGAAAAAACACTTGTTGCAGCTAAGCTTTATATCTAAAGGCCGTTCCCTATCCGCAACCCGTTACACATCCGGTTGCCAACAGCTCGGCACATGATTTGCATGAGTTAACACACAAGTCATAAGAGGCCCTATGCTCCTATAGGATCGATGGGAACATTTATATAAAAGGCCATAATCGTGTATAGTATTAAATAGATTTTTTATCATTCATTTTTTTATGGTATGTACTGCATTATAATTTAGTTTAACCGTAGGAACAGAATTGCAACTTAAGATCGTAGTAGAATTAAAACGTTTAATACTTTATACAAAGGCACACGATAGCTGGCGAAAACATAAAAGCGTTTGTACATACATACTTCGTACGTCGACTTAGATCTAATTCTATTTTAGACGCCGAACAGTGGCCAAAGTCTGATTTCTAATAAAGAGCTTTTTTTATTTAATCTAAACCCGGTTGTTATAAAAAAAGTAACCCGATAGTGAAATGATGCACAAAGCCCATCAATTTCCAACTTTTTTATTTTTCATCTCATACCCCATAAAGTATAAATATTCTGACTCCTTGCGTAATTCTAAGAATATTTAGCCATGTCCGTCTGTGCTTCTAGTTATCTTAAGCAAATTGCGATTGAAATCCAGCAAAATCGGCTTAGTAGGATCAGAGCTATGAATCAAAATGTAGAACAGCCACCAATAAAAATTGATAATTTTGTTACAAGTACTATCATAAATTGTGGAATAATGCACAGAATGATATAAGATTTTATTTTATTCGGCTGGAAATCACACTGTTAAATTTCGTGAAGATCGGTCCACAGTTTATTACGCCTTAAGCCGTAATAAATAATGCTCGTTGTATAATTTATTACTTCACAGCTTTATATGACTAGAAATCACACTAAAAACTTTCGTGATGATCGGTCCATGATTTACTATAGGCCCCATATAAAGTCCACTCTGGTAAATTAATTAAATACGACGAAAACCGTAGCAGATATAGATATTACGGTAAAACTTCTTCCAACTTAGCTTCATGTGGCCAGAAAAAATTTCATACAATTTT
This sequence comes from Pollenia griseotomentosa, assembly GCA_963931875.1. Classification (NCBI taxonomy): domain Eukaryota; kingdom Metazoa; phylum Arthropoda; class Insecta; order Diptera; family Polleniidae; genus Pollenia; species Pollenia griseotomentosa. The sequence goes on along the minus strand of OZ007560.1, from coordinate 141,904,550 downwards.
GTGATACACGTTCCATAATTTACCTTAGATCCCCTTTTACAAGCCTTCTGAAATTCACTGTAAACGCTAAAACTAATTCCACCGCTGTATTGAAATTTATGTTTTTCTATACAGAAATTACTCTACAGAATTTTGGGATTAGCGGTCCACAATTTACCATGCCTCCAATATAAATTCCCCTCCTGAAAATCACTTAAGTTCGGCTTAAACTGTTACGAACAATGATATTTTACTCAAGCTAGTTAAAATTGCTAAAAAAAAAGCATAAAACTTTCTGATTGTCGGCCAATAGTTTAATATAGGACTAAACCGCAAACAATTTTAATGCTGACGTCTGTTTTTATAAAGATAAATTAATAATACAGCACTATAACTTGTTTTTTAATTTCATTTAACAAATAAAAAATTTAACTTCAAATAATCGACAATGTCTTCAGCAGAGGACAAATGGTGTAAAGCGGGAGAGTGAGCTGCTTGAAATATTCAGCACAGATGAATCGCTCCTTGTCATCCCCAAGTGGATAACAGGCAGATAGGTTTCCGTCCAAGTATACCTCTGTTAAAGACCCCATCCCCCATGGCACAAATAATATCCCAAAGTACTCTTTGGTATTGATCGAGCTGGGTTTAATAAGGAGTTTTTTTTATTTAATCTAAAACCGGCTGTTAAATGATGCACAAAGCCCAGCAATTTCCAAGTTTTTTTTTATTAATTTGAATTAACCCTGCATTAGAAGCCGTGTGGCTTACTTGTCTTGTTATTGAAATCATATTTGTCCCGATGCAACACATATGCGTTTATAAAATCAATAGTTCTTAATTTTATTCACCTCATCAATAAAATAAATATGTATAATAGAACTTAAAGGATGTTTAAATGTGGTGACTTTATGTTTATTAAATTGTTCAACAATTTGTCAAAATATGCAATAATTTATGCAAAGCGTTTAAACTGAAAAACTTACTAAAAATAAACATTCACATATAATAATAAATGGTTCAAAATGCGAGCAAACAACATTAATCAATAGATTTTAGAAAGAAAACACTACAGAGCACCTGTTGTTTAAGCGAAAAAATGAAAGATGAACAAAAACGAAACAGAAATATAAGTAAAAACATAAAAGGAAGAATAAAAGAACTATAAATAAAATTAATAACCACTTAACAACAAGAACAACCATGAATTTCTCAAGCGAAACTATTTGAACGAATTCTTCACACAAACTTGTACAAACAAACGTACACACATGTATCAAGGATAATTAATGATTCGCGATCAATGCAACAGCGATCGATTGATAGTTGTTTATATTTTCGAGTGTGTCTGCTTAAAAAAGTGAACAATATACCTGCTTCTAGGCATAATTTTGTATGAGCTGAATATTATTTTGTTGCTAACTAACGAAGACAGAAAATCTGCCAGAAAGTCATGGATTTTTAGTAGTGCCAAGGTTAGAGAAGAGTGGGGCGTTTGCAGTTTATATTGGCTTGGCATTGTAATCAACATTATGATCAGCAACATCATCATAAAAGTAGTGTAAAAGTTAATGATCGAAATTTTCGTTGTGGTTGTTGTTTTTTTTTTTTTTTTTTTTTTTGGTTGGTAGCGTGAGGCGTTTAGCGTTAAGCGTCAAATCAATCGATCTGTCATTTGTTAGTTACCACTTATTCTCTTTTCCAATATTTTGTTCACATTTAGCCTTTGGTTGCTTTGCCACTGCAACTCGAAAATATAAATTGTTTAGCACATCATTTATCAAAAGTAATAAGAGGCCCTGAAAGAAAAATAACCAACGCACAAAATGATTTTCTTTATTTTTACACAAACACGATTTTGAAAACAAAACATTTATAAAACATTGTGTTGCATCAATATTAGTTTTGAGTGTTTGAAAAAGTTTTTTGTTTTCATCTGAAATGGGTAATTTTGGCCCCTGGAAAATTTAAATTCGGTTGAGTAGGATTTTACAAAAACCCACACATGCATTTCGTAACGTTTTCACAAAGTGATCAGTGTACAACGCACAAGTTTTTTCATATAAGTTTATGCATTTGTGCTGAAGTTTGTAACGAAATATTAGTCCTAGAACCACCCTTCGACTGTTTTCTTTTCAAAAAAAAAGATGTTAAACTTTTATCATGTTACACACACTCTTATAAAGGGGTGCCTTTTTCTGTTTTTCCATGGAACAAAATAATATCTACGTTTTACACTCAACACTAGTGAATATTTAGCGTATATAATATTGAATGCAAAGTTTATATTTATAAAGGCCATTTAACACTATAATATTTATAAGTCTTAAGTATTTTGACAAAAACGCGTCCCTGATCTAAATGTTGTCTGAAATTTTTCCAAAAACAATAAAACTTATAAAGTTTGTGTTGTATTTTCCACCAAGTACTTAAGACTTCTAGTATAGTGTGAAACTGCCTTAAGTGATATTCACCATAGTTAAAGAGATTTTCAGCAATCAATTATGTGTGGTTGCTAAAAGGCGTTAACAACACTAATTTTCAATAATAAACTTTTGCACCATATTTGTTAAAAAAAAAGTTTTCAGAAAAATTAGAAAAACACCAGTTTTTATATAAATTTCAGTTAATAACAGTTTCACAAAAGCGAAGTTCAGTGTCTGAAGCAAATTGTCGTGCGAAGTGCAAAATATTGTAGTAACAAAATATAAGAATTGCAATACATAATAATATCATTGTTATTGGGTACGTGGGCATGGCACCTCCCATACAAAATACAAAATAAATCAGTAACAGTAAAAGTTAAAAAATTTAGTACAAAAAGCTTCAATACCAATAAAAGACAAGAAAAAGCATAGTCAAGGTATAGCCGAATAAAGCACTCTTATGGTGTTTTCTTTTCTAAAAAAAATAATGCATTATAATTGTGTTATATATTTATCAAGTTACACGCACCATTACGAAGTGATACATTTTTCTAAACTACAATGGAACAAAATAAAAGCTACGTTAACACTTAACACTTATGTGTATTTAGAGTGGTAAATATTGAATGCAGCGATATTCACCAATTTTTTAGCGATTTTTAACATTAAATTTTCATCGAATAAGCGTTAACAGCAATAATTTAATAAAATTATTATAATTTTATTAAAGTCAGCCAAAAAAGGAAATATTTATTAAACAAAATAAAACACATGAAGAACAAACAGTTTTGATAAATGTACATCACAATATAACCAAAAATCACAATATAACACAAGAAAAAATACAAGAAAAAACACAAGAAAAAACTTAATAAGGAAAATACTTGCTTGCATAAAAAAGTACTTAACGCAAATGCAAAAAGATTATTATCTCACACTCAGTTATAACTGGGAATAAGTAGACGACATGTTTTTTACATCTGATTTGTCAACTTTTTGTGATTGTGCATGTCTGTCAAAATTGCTGTTGTACGGTCACGAACGTACATGTAATTTTCTTCTGGCATTGGCTCTGCTTTTTTTTTGCATAATTATTACAGAAACCAAAGTAGTTCTCGGTTTCAAAAAAACTTGCTGCCGCCACAAAATTTTTTATTTGCGCCGTAAAATAGTTTAGCCATATTAAAATTTTTTTCTTTTAATTAAAAAATGCCAATTAAGAGTATTATAATGAAAAGTTTTTATCGATAGTGTAAAATATTAACTTCAGCCGGCTAATGATTCCGTCAATAGTGGACCGCCCCAGCGGGATTCATCTCGGCATAGATTTCTAACACAGCTGATGTCATTTGGGACGCTCTAATTGAAATTTTGTCAGATGACTTTGCATCTGACTTTTACAGAAGCAATGTTATAAAGGTAACACACGACATGTATGTATTTTTCAGTGAAAAATTTGACAAGTCAGATGTAAAAAACATGTCGTGTACATGCAGCTTAATAGAACAAATTTGAAATTTATTTTTGCAACATATTTAGAAAGTAAAACGACAACTTTTCACATTTTTGCATATATTTTTAGAATAGAACAAAAACCCGCGCGGATGGTGGCATCCATGGAACATTGCTGTCAGAAAAGAAAACACCATTTCTTGTTTAAGAGTGCAACACTCTATGCCTTGAATATTTTTCACTTAAATTTTTTCCTGTAATAACTTTTAAATGTGTAAAAATCATGTTTGCAATATTGGGCATAACTAAAAATAACGGCTCTAAAAGTATTGAGTAACTGCTTTTAAGTATCGAGTACCCAAAAAAATACGTGGTATCGAGTACTCAATATTTAAATACTCAATACCTTTACAACTCTTGCGTGAAACCATTGTGTACCAAACACAGGTCGCAATTTTAAAGGTAGTTTCATCAAATTTGGTACATAAACAGATCGCAATTTTAAACATAATTTTATTTTGTCTCCGCTTATAAAAATGAAAATCATGATTTCACCTAGCTTTAATACAAATCTCCCCCAAAATAGTTCCTCTCTGTCAAACACTTTCTGAAAAGCATAATTTATTATTTATTTATTATTGCAACAGCAATTACATATCCAAATTTCATAAAAAACGGTCCATATTAAAACAGTAGCTTCAATATAACCATGACTCTCGAAAACTGCTTTACTTTTATAATGTAATCGAAAAATCTTGTGCTTTAAGATCGAAAAGTGTCATATAGATCCCTTCCATTTTGGTAATTAGACATAATTTTGCACAAATAAATCTTAGGAGGCTATAGGGTATAATATCATTGGCCTTGCCCAACTATACTTTCTCATTGAAATCAAAAGCACTTTTAATTGGAATTACATATATTGATATAAACGCTAGATTTTTTTATTAAGAACAATTAGCGTATTTTACAATTAAAGCCCAACAGGTTAGTTCTTAATTTAAAAAGTTTTAAAAATTTTTTGTATCATTTATAAATTTTTCGTTTAAGTCAAGAAGAAATTAAAAAGTTTCGAATAAAAAAATTGGAAATTAAAAAAACACGAGCCATTTTTGTACATCTTTATTACTTTAATAGAGGGAATTCTAACATCAAAGTTTAAATTTGAATAGAGGGAATTGTGTTCGTTTAAAATCGTATTTAGAACTAATATACCCAGTAAAAAATTTTATCATTTTGCGAAGCACAAATGGCACATTTAAAGAAATAAGCGCACTATTATGCGCTACGCAATAAGACATACAGATATATAGTTAAGTAAGAGAACGAACTCTGAACAAGTTTTATAAAAAAAACAATAACGTTGCAAGTGCCACGGCATTCCCTTAATTCAAAGCAGATTTGTAAGGCAGAATACTAAAAAATAACTGTAAAAAACATTCATTCCTGTATTTATACAAATTTTGAAATATAATTAAGGTTTAAAAGACAAATTTACTATGAAATTATCCTTAATAAACGTTTGTTAAATTTAATAATTGTAAATGAATACGGGGGTCAGTGTGTAAAGCTGATAGCTACGTTCACCACTTTTTATATCTGTTGAATAAATCGCTTTTTGTGTCAAAAATGTATTGCTTTAGAGTGGGAACTCACCATATAAAATTCATGACTTCCGTTAGCGAGATGGTAAGCGAAACTCTTTCGTTTCTCCCTTACAAACCGCTTCGCTAGAAGCTCAATTTTTTATTGGGTATCTAAGACGCAAATATGAAATTTTTTTAGAAGCTAACAGTGAATTTAAGGTTGGACAGGCTCCCCTTAAGAAATAATGTACACCGATTAAGTATTTATGAGTCTATAACCAGAGTTTACTTTCTTAAAAACACAAGTGGATCAGTCCATTAAACAATTTGTCAAGTACTTGTATTGATCATTAACAAGATTCAATTAATTTAAAAATGATTCAAGAAGCAAAAAAAACAAGTAAAAGTTCTTTATTCGGCTGTGCCGAATCTTATGTACCCTTCATTATAGTGAATTGTTTCCTAGATCATATGGTATGGGCGCTAGCATGTCAAAATCCAGATTCCGAGATCCTATTTGAATGAGCGCTAAGTGAAAAAATATGCCGATTTTGCTGATTTTAAAATTCAACAAATCTCATATATAGAAAATATTTTAGCTTAATTTTATCAAACAAGCTTGTTTTAAATAGTCCCCATCGCACTAAACGTCTTAATTCAGGAGGACAATTCCATTAAAGTTATGTCTAAAAATGAACCGATTTGGCTTATTTTTAATATTTAATACTCCTTATATACAGGCGGCCCTGGACGTCATTCTACATCTTCTGCCTATTGAGCAGTATGTGATGGGAATGGCGGCCAGGAGTATTCTTAGACTGAGGGAATCAGGACTGATGGGGAATGTCACTCAGGGTCACTCACGGATCCTGAGTGAGATTGAGGCGTGTGGCTATTGCCTGGGACCTCCCGGATCCACAGATTATGTGGGCACTAAGGTGGATTTTGGGCGGCTGCCGGAGGTAATAGTTCCTTCTAGGGAGAGCTGGTCAGGTAGGGGCAGATTATTTAGTGGATTTGCTATTTTCACTGATGGCTCGAAGATGAGGGGCACGGGGGCGGGGGTCTACATTGAGGATCTGAACATCAGAAGGTCATATAGGCTTCCTGACGACTGCAGTGTTTTTCAGGCGGAGGTTCTGGGGGTCATGAGGGCCGTGGAACTGATAAGGGACAACATTGATAGGGGCTCGGAGGTCACTATATATGTGGACAGCCAGGCGGCTCTTATGGCCGTAAGGGGCTGTTATGTGAAATCCAAGCTGGTTGATGATTGTAGGAAGGCTCTTGGGGCAGTCTTAGGGGAGTATTTGCTAAGGTTGTGCTGGGTGCCGGGTCACTGCGACATAGTCGGCAATGAGGTTGCTGATGGGTTGGCGAGACAGGGCTCGGAGATGGAGGATCCTAACTGTTTGGAGGCGGTTAGGCCTCCAATGGCATTCTATTTTGGAAGAATCAGGGAATGGATTGTGGGCGCGACCAACCGGGCCTGGGGGAATCGAACGGACTGTCGGGTATCACGGACGCTGTGGCCGGTGCTCAATAGGTCCGATTCGGGTTTGCTGATGGGCAGGAGTAGGGTCTGCGTTAGAACCATGATAGGAATGATCACGGGCCACTGTATGATAGGCAGGATGGCGGTGAGGATGGGATCCGGATTGTCGGATATGTGCAGGTTGTGTGAGGACCCTGAGGAGTTGGAGACGGTGGAGCACATTCTGTGCCACTGTCCCAGGTTGCAGGGCAGCAGGCAGAGGTGGCTGGGCAGTAGATTCCTGGGCGAATTAGGGGATGTCTCGGGTTGCGGACTCGAGAATCTGATAGGATTCGTAATGGGGATGGCCTGGCTGCGCGAGAATAGGCTGGGTGTTGGACGCACGTAGGGCGTATTTGGTTGAGTAGGATTTCGCTCGGGTTTGGTCAGGAACCTTCTTTCTTTCTTTCTTTCTTATTTATCTTATGCTTTCTCTGTTTATTTCACTAACTTTCTCTCTAGGGCTATCCCTGAATAAGGCATCACAATGGACCATATTGGTCTCTGGGTGAGGGTGTGAAGGAGACTTCACACCGGCCTTTCTACCTACCTACCTACCTATATACATATTTATATTTAAAGTATATAACCCAAATTTGGTCATCCGAGATCATATGGCTATTCTTTAAGGTGAAGATGAAAAATAAAGTTCACAGATAATAAGAAGACTGACCAGGAGGAAAGGCTTATCGGTCAAAATAAGCCTACATGCATACAAATTAAAAGCAATCGTGATTGTTTGCTCATTTCTCAGTAATTTATGGACGGATTTAACTGAGTTGAGTTGTTAAAAGGTAAAAAAAAAATTTTTAATATTTTCCAAAATAAATACTTCTTAAGAGGATCTGCTTTAAAAATTTTAAAGTCAGAAAATAAGAACCAGTCTACTTTACAAAATACAGTCGGGCCTCGATTATCCGTGATGGTCGGGACCAGAAGCATTACGGATAATCGATTTTCACGGTTAATCGAATAACAATTTTGAGTATACAGTTTTTTTAATATTTTTTATTATTTAATAAGTGAACATTGGTGAACATTAGGGATATAACTTTTTCACAATTTTTTAAAATATCAAAATTGGCATAGCACAGTCCGATAATGCATAAAAAACTATAAGAGAACGTAAAATAATTGTTTCGCTAAGGTGAAAAATGTTCGCGCATCAACCGCGATGAAGTTTTAAAAATTTTTAATTTTATTTTTGCTTAAGATAAATTAATAATTTGTTTATTTAAAACAAAAAAATAGCTCAAGTATGAAATTGCATTAATGTTTAGAGATGGTAAGAAATTTTTCCGCAAACTAAAACGTATCTTCAACCTTTTGTAACGAAAAGAAAATAAAAATGAATAAAAACCACCGTATAAAATTATGAATATTCAATTTTGCATTGGTTTAGAAAAACCAATTGGTGCGTGAACTTTTTTGAGAAAAATTACAAAAGATTATAATTTTCGTGGATACTAGGACATGGTTGACCTCATGGTACTATGCCAAAAAATTGGTTATACCCCTAGTGAACATATATTTTTACATTAAACAAATTAATTCAAGAAGTTTATGTACATTTTTAAATTAAATAAGTATGTATACATAAAATTTTCTGCTTAAAACATGAGGCAAAAAAAAGACATTAAGCAAAAAAAAAATGTTGTTTGTCTAATATTTTTCAACCGCTATCACGGATAATAGAGGTAATCACGGTTAATCGAAGCAAATAATTTGAAAACATTGCAAACAAAACACAGTAGACTGATGTTTGGCCATCACGGTATATCGGGGTTACCGGTTAACCAGATCACGGATAATCGAGGCCCGACTGTATATAAAAAAACTATGTATATTGAAGCTCAATGCGACATGTGTTAGAATTAATATATCGATATAAAATTTTTCCAAAATCATGTTTTTTGCTATATTTAACCATTTAAAAGGTACTGCATTAAAAAAGTGCTTAAAGTTAAATAAGGACCAGTCTCATATATATTAAGCACCGCAATTAGAGTAGGAGATGGAGCTGTACTCGGAGCTGGAGTCGAAGTTGGAGGCGCATTAAAAAAATTTTAGATGGATGGAGTCGTAGTTAGAGCTATTTTTTGACGACTTCACAGCCCTGATCCTAGTTCCCATACAAAACAAAATCTTGTTTATTAAAAATATTCATATTAATTCGAATGTGTATTCTAAGTAGAGTTTTTCTTTTCACGTACTTTTTCATTTCCCGGGAAAGAGGGATTTATTTTTCAATTTCCTGGGATCCCGCTCAGTACAAATCGATGAAACATATGTAATATTATTAAATTTAATTTATTTGAACAAATAACATTTCCTGAGATCAATTAATTCTGTGGCAAAAAGGAAAAAGTACTTAATGGCACCTTAAAATCTTCATGTTCAAAAGTTTCAATTATTTTGTAGGATTTTTGAGGAAGTTATAGCAAAATGACTTTTTGGTTATCCTTTTTCAATGTGCAATAACATTTGGAAACTTCTAATCTGTGACATTAGGAGTGTTAAGGAATAAAAACTTAAAAAACTATAACGGCAGAGAACTGGTGATTATGGTCCCTATTACGGTTCACAACTAAACTCAGTTGAGTTATAATTAAGACAACTGGTTGTGATCAGTTGTAATCTTTGTTCATCGCAATATAACAAAGTTGTAAACCATAATATAAAAATTAAGAAACTACAATTTAACTGAGTTGAGTTGTAAACCGTAATAGGGGCCTATATTAAATTTGGAGTAAATTTCCAGAAGCCACCTTAAAATTTTTTAATTGTTCTCCTATAAAACAAAGCAAATAGACTTAAGCACTTATTGCCACAGAATAAATTCAACTCAATAAATTCTGTTAAAATAGGATTTTAGTTCAGAATAAGCATTTACAGAATCGTTTGGAAGCCTATTTCTAATTTTTATCAAGAATATTTCAATGATAAAACACGTTTCCTTTCTACGGATCTCGAATCTCTAGACACTTTAAGTTTTCTTAGCACTTCCTTCAGAACTTGTAATTCTTTTTTTTTTAATTTTTTTCGTCGTTTCTTACAGAATCTAATCCGAAAAATCTTTTATGCAAATGCTCTGCATATAAAATCATTTAATTTTTTGAAGCAAGTGGGTACAACATTTTTTCGTTTTAATAAAATAAATCTGGGTCTTTAAACAAATTAAATATTCTGCACATTTTTACAATTCTTCTTTCGAAATTTCAGAGCTTAAAACATTGCCTTACTTATCGGATATGTATTGACATCTCTTTGGCGAAAACGTTTTAAGTCAGAAACTGTAGTTTTTCGTTAAGTTAAATTAAAAACAGTTTATTGGTGTAGTTTAAAGACTTTTTTTCCTTACAGCAGATGATAACACTCAGAAGAAGTTGTGCTAGACAAAAGTGATTGAAACCAAACAAAAGAGAAAACAAAATTGTATAAAAGCCAATCGAATACTCAAAATACGTTTTTTGGACTTAAGACCTTTTTGCCTAACGGCAACTCCCGCACAAATTTCCCGGGATATTTTTGCCGAAAAATGTGCTGGATCCCGGGATTTTCGTCCCGGGAAATCCCGTATGAAAAACCCTAATTCTTAGTCAAATTACAATTTATAAAGCTTTCATACTTTAAAAGTCTATTCCATCAATATTTTTCATGAGAAATAAATTCCCAGATTCTATTATTTAAAAAAAAAAATTTTTTTGTGTCTTTAAACATTTTTTTAAGAACTTTTTTTATAATATGAAAATTAAAAAAAAAATCACTCAAAAATATCAAAATATGCAAAAATATGCATTTTCACCAAAATATGCAAAAACAACTCGATGCCACTTTTTTTGCAAATTTAATGATTCGGAAAGATAATTGTCGCATCCCTATTTACAACCTTTCAACCCTTGGTGAAGGGTATAATAACTTTAAAATATATATTAAAAACAACAACTTGTAAAAGTAAAGAAAAGTTTGAAGCATGCAGTCTAGTAAATTTTAGGAAGCATTTCAAATAAACTTAAGACGGCAGACTCTGTGGCTCTTAACTTCTGAATATTCCTGCTCCAGTACAATTACATACTTGCATACAATACAGTTGTGATAACAATACTTTCATTCAGAAAATGTTTCATTAATTACACGTTCTACAAGTGAATTCAAATGTTTACAAGTTGTTATTGTTTGTTTTACATTCGATAATAATTGTGCTCATTAAAAATTCGTTTGTTGATGATGAAACAAAAACTAAATACTTTTCAAGTGAAGTGAAATTATTTCAGCAAAACTTCATTAATTTTCCTCTTAAGGATCCATCATTTATTAAATGGGCTTTACCCAGTGGTGTGTCCGACTAAATACTTATTTAGCACGCATTATTTTAATTTGATTTTCAATTTAACTACTGGCAGACTTCTTGGCGAAACTTGAACACTTTTTTTTAGTTCTTTTGCTTAATTTATCATAAAGGAAGGTGTTTTGGAAGTATATTTTTTACAATTGTAAATTCAACTTCATTTCAAATCATTAATTTTTTGTTTTCTTTCGAAATGTTCTTGTTGCATTTTGTTGTTATTAATGATGTTCGACAAAATGTTTGTTTTCTCAGTTTACAGAGTTCGAGTGTTGGAATACTAAAAGTGTTTATTATGTTAAGAATTGATTATTTCTGTTGTTGTTGGTTTGTGCTCTTTTAGTCAGTATAAATAAAATAAAAACTAATGATTATTCTTCTTTTTTTTGTTATTGTTATTACATTCAGATGCCTTTTGATATTTCATATCTGTAAAGACATTTTCAGTTAATTTATTTTATCTCTATTGTTTTTCTTCGTTTTTGTGTGGCATGTTTGTTTGTAAATTTTGTGTTGGTGTTGAGAATCCTTTTTAATGATCTTTTTTTGCATTATTATTGTTTTCAGAATATTGAATGGTGTCGTGGTCATGTTTTGACAGTTCCTGTTGTCTTAAACTGTTACATTCGTCATGTTGTTTCGGGCTTTTGCCTTGAATGATTAATGATTAAATTATTTTCTGGATTTAATATGCGTTAAATTAAATAGCTCCTAATAATGTAATTAAATTAATTTTTTTAACATGAATTTTCTTAAAGATTAATGGTTGCATAAATTCGTCTGTCCAAAGGAAAAGTGTTTGAGCGGTTAGAAAGTAAGAAATAAAATAATGATAGACCCCAAACCATTTAAGACCATCTTGAAATAGTCTAATCAAGAGATAGTTATTGTCGCCCATTTTTATGTCAATGCCAACATATATTTGTATGGGAGCTGTGGTCAAATGTGAACCGATTTCAATAAAATTTTGTACCAAATTGTATTTAACTACCAACATAATAAAAAGGTTCATGGGAACAAAGACTCGTTCCGGAAAGAAGCTTTTATACGGGCAATGTGAAACTATGGACTGATTCTAATCATTTTTAGCAGGCTACCCTTGTGACAATTTGGACATCTGTACCAAATCTCATAAAATTTTCTTAAAAATTGCGTCCTGTACTTTACGCACATGGCCAGCGTGTCAGCCGAACGGATGGACAGCGTTAGATCGATTTAAAAAGTGATTGCTATAGGTGTACTTAAAGGTTGGTCCAGGACAATATTTTAAAGTGTTCAACACATTTGGGTATAAAAAAGAACACAATTTCGACCTGCGAGCTGAAACATTAAAATATCTCTAAAATCAATTAAACTTAACAAAATTTCGAAATTGAATTGTTTTTATCTTTTTTTAATTTACTAATATAATTTTAGCTCTATTTAAATTTCATTATAAATTAAAATAATATATCAACATCGCTGTTGACAATTTTCTGTTTTAATTAAAATCCAAAACTTGAAAACTTTCAAGCGTAAGGAAACGTAATTACTAAAATTTTCATCTCCACACCATACAAAAGATAAGATACTTTAATGTCTCTTCGCATTGATAGACTGAAAGAAACTTTCAGATACAAGTATGTATGTACTACATAAATTTCTAAGTTCTTTCTATAAAATAACTTTGTTGCTGTGCTTTTGATGATTAATGTTTTTATCACCGCTCAGAGTTCATTCAGTCATTGCCAGAAGCTTAATCTGAATGTCATCTCGTCAACTGATGGCATCACATTAGTTTTGCACCAAACATTTTCGCTGCCATTCCAAACAAAAAAGTGGGAGTATCAAATATGTTTGGAAAACAGTAAAAAGCAAAACTAAATATATAATAATGAAACACCGGAAGTTTCATTATGATACCAAAAGGAAATACAACTACTTGGTTTATACATGCAAGCATACACTTGAAAATTTAAATGGATACAGTATGTGAAGGTGGTCTAGTGACTTTGCTTTACTGCTCTCTGTGTGCCAAAATCGATGAGTATCTTGAATGATGATTTGCGGCATGGCATGGCGCTGCTAAAACACAAAATGAAGAAAAAGTACTTAATACGTTAATTTTAACTTTTGAAAACCATAAAATAATTAACACTTGATTATTATTCGGGGAATTTTCAACACTTTATAAAATGACTAACGACATTTAAGAGTCTTGTTTGTTTGCTTAATTTTAACATACTGCACCACTAAAGGTGGGGATGGTATTATGTGTTAGTGTTTAAGTTTGTAACGCATACAAGTATTGGTTTTACAGCTACCTTTTAGTAAGTCGATCGAGTTAATTTCTGAGTCGATTTAACAATGTTCAACCGTCCGTCTGGCTGGTCGTCTTGTGTGGCTGTGTAAACACTCACAGAAAAAATTAAAAATTTATACCAAATACCAAATTCATAGAATCAAGCAACCCATTTGTTGATTTATGCACCTATTACCAAAATGATTATATTGATTACTAAAAATTGTAAAAATGTAATATTTTTAATATATTTTTTTTTTTCAATAAATGATATTTTAAATTATAATTAATAAAATGATCAAAACACTCTGCCGTTTCAAACAATGGTTTTGATTGATTTTGACAATTTCCAACAACAATTTCACAAGTTTAAATTATTTTATTTTAAACGAAATAATTTTTTGCTATTTAATTATTTTTTTAATTCAAAATTTATTTTAAAATAACTAAAATGTTCATTAAATCAAAATTATATCTTAAATTTTCTTTCAACAAAAAATATAATTGATTCAATTATCAAATTTATTAAATTTAAATACTTTTTAAATAAGTTTTTTAATTGATAAAAAACTACTAATAATTTTTTCTGTGCTTATTGTAAAAAAAATTTTAAATTTCAAAGATAGATTTAAGTTAGTAAGTTAGTAACCTTTTTTAGCTGAAGAAGTTAATGCTGTAAAATGTTGGTGAGAATCGGTACATAACTTCACCTAGACCTCATCAAAACTGTGCTTCCAGAAAAAAGAATTTGAGAACATAAAGTTTTATGTATTAAGATCAAATAAATTCAAACAAATTTTCTATTGCTAGCTTAATTAATTTATGAAATTTTTTGAAAACCTGTCCACCACAGTGTTCATACAAACGCCACTCCCGAATGACTTTCATTGCCATCAATTTCTTATAAATGTTGTTACCTTTTATTTATTTTAGCTGTAAAGACCATAAGAAAAATATTCTTTTATAATCCAGGGAATTACATAATAAAAGCCAATATTGGAATAAAAAACTGCTTATATGGCTTTTATGACATGCCAAACTTGTAAAAAGCTAGCCAAGAATTGATCATTTGCCACATATTAGTCTCCTAGCAAAACTTGTTGTAAGACACATATAACGGGTTCGCAATCTAACGTTTTTTTTCAACAAGTGCTCATTTCGTGAATGGTAACACTTAGCTCATGTCTGATTTGACAGATAATTAGTTTTATCCTTCCGCTGAACGAATATGGTTGTGTATACGCTTGAACAACGCTGGGAAATATTGCGACATTACTTTGAAAATCATGGTAATGTTGCAGAATGTGTGCGAAAATTGCGTACGGATTTTGGAAGAAGAGAAGCACCGTCAGCTCGGTATGTTCGTTATCTTCTAAAAAAAGTGAAAGAAACTGGCATCCTCATCGATAAACCAAAGCGTGAAAAGCCAAAAACAGTGCGTACACCCGAGAATATTGCTGCTGTGTCAGAAAGTGTGCGTGAAGCGCCATCAACATCAATTCACCGTCGTTCTCAACAATTGAACATTTCGGAGACATCATTGCGACGAATTTTGCATAAAGTCCTTGGCATGACGCCATACAAAGTCCAATTGGTTCAGGAGTTGAAGCCAACTGACCATCCAATGCGTTTTCGCTTCGCTAAGTGGGCGTGCTATCGACTTACAGAAGATGACGATTTTGCCAAAAAAAATCATCTTTTCAGATGAAGTTCATTTTGACCTTGGCGGGTATGTAAACGAGCAAAATTGTCGCATTTGGGGCACAGAAAACCCGCACGCATACATTGAAAAGCCGATGCACCCAAAACGAGTCACAATTGGGACAGTGCAGTTAAGGGTTAATTTTTGACTGAAATTCTAAGCGACGTATTAGAAATGAAAATCGGACAAAAAATAGTTAAGTTATTTAAATTTTCATTAAAATCATCAAAAAAACTGACATAAACATCTCAAGTCTTTAAAAAAATTGTATTTGCCACGCCCTTAAATACATATTATATGTTTTATTCGTCATCAAAATAAAAATTGCCAATAGCTCCCACTATACCCAATATAACATTAATATCGAATAAAATATTCCGTTATTTACCATATGGGACCCCATATTTAAATCATCTAATTCCGAAGAAATTACGTGTTGGTATCAAGACAAACTTAAGCGCAAATTCTGTATGTAAGCGCCTTTGCAGAAAGTGAATATATTTTTAAAGAAAAAAAAAAAATAATCTATTATTTACTTGCTTAGAATACAATTTGAAATATGTGATTATTTTTTTCATCTCGGTTGTCTCAAGTCATATTAGCTAGAACAAAAGAAATTACAGAGCACATGGGGTTGACTGATGTGACGGACAGGCGTCATAGTCGCTCGTCATCTTGTACATTCTAATGCGTTGAATTGTCATTTACGCTTGTAGTACGCACAATTATGGTTCCATGTACAATCATTTTGCTTGGATTCATTTCTATTCATTGCCTTCCATTGTCAATTGTATGCAGAGCGTTGAGTTTTTAGTCGAATTCACTTTTGTATGCCTGCCAATGATTATGAGACTGATGATTACGTGGATGTTTGCAATGATGATAATGGTGGTGGTTGTTGCTGTTGCCAGTGTATTAGTTTGTTTTTCGCTTTAATGTGCGTATTTCATTTGTGCCTGTGTGTGTATAAGTGAATGTCACATTCCAATCTATATCAATCTTATGTTCGCAATGACGGATGACATTTGTCAATGTCAGACATTTTTGTTTTTCCATTTCTTTGTGTGAAGAAAATTTCTAATGGCAGGAGTGTTGCGAAGGAAAAAAAATAACACACAAATACAATCGAGTTGAAAGTGCCATTGGGGGTTGTTAATACGATGGCAATTCATAAAGTCTTAAAAAGTGAAGAAAAGTTATAACGAAATGGCCTAACCACCACAAGCTCTATCTCGAGAGTCCCCGGGGTCATGTAGTATATGCCTATTGATTATAAATTAACTTTTTATGACCAAGTAAATATAAAAAAAAAAGTAAATATAAAAAAAAATTCTCAATAGAAAGCTTCAAACATTTTTCATATCATCAGACAAAGAAATAAAATAATTTTCTTCGTGGGTGCCCCGGGTAGGCTATTTGGTAGCGAGCTAGTCTATTAGTGCGAGAGTTGCGTGGTCGATTCTAGCCAAACACTCTGGTTTGTTTTACTACAACGCACAGTGGGGCCAAAAGCCTTTTTTCACAACTCAATTCATATCTTCACAACTGCAATAGTGTGACTCACTTAATTTGATTTGGGTAACTCTTAGAAAAAACTGCGCGCATTGCAAAACTACAATATTAAAGTACACTTAATGTGATGTGAGTAACTTTAAGAGCAAACTGCATGTTCCAACATAATCTTGATGGTATAGGAGGGGGAGACGGGTAGCCCCTATACAAAGTAACAATTATTTTTCTAATATCAGCAGAACTGCAACCGTGAGGACCATTAGACCACATCTTAGACCAATTTGCATGTTCCAAAAAAATCTTGGTGGTATAGGAGGGGAAGATGGGTACCCCAATACAAACTAATTATCAGGGAGACAAAATGTGCAGTAAAAACTTGAAAATATGCCCTGAAAATTGTCAAAAATATGAACCAAAAAATTCAAAAATTACTAGTTCCATTTAATAAACACAATCCTAAAGTTATAATCGATAAAACCCCTTCACCATAATATTTACAGACGAATTTTCGATATTTTGACCTATTTGGAAACGATGGGCAGTCATCGGCTCACAAAAGCCAAGTTATGTTAAGAGGTTAAAACTCGTGTATGTATAAGTTATTTGTGCCGAATATTATGTAGATTCTAGATATAAACATGCATATGAGATTTCATGTCTTAAAGGGATTTTAGGACAGTCGTTATATTGTTTATTAATGTTAACATTTAAAAGGAAGTTAAAGCTATTTATAGATGGAAGCTTAGGGTAAATGCGAACTGATTCGAAAAGAATTTAATTTACAGTTAAATATTTTTGGGGCGAATTTAATCTAAATGCTTCCATAGTTAGATGGTTTACGTACACAGAGTATAATTTGGAAATTAGTTTTTATGGGGAATATAAAAATTATAGACCGATTTTCACCATTTACATTGAATCCCCAAAAACGTATAAAATTGTTTTTCCTTAATTTTTGCTTATATATAAAATTTTAAAGTTTAAAATAATATTTTATCAAATAGAATGTGGGAATTTATTTCTCATGGTGAGTTACATTTATTATATAAATTTTTCATATTATTCGAATGTGTATTCTATGTCAAATACATTCCTTAAAAGCTTTTATACTTTAATAGTCTCATTCCTTCATTATTTCACAGGAATATTTTCTATGCACTATCAGAATTTTTGTTTGTATATTTCTGTTACGAAGCTTACCTTAGCTATCCTTTGGTTAGCAATGAAGTAAATTGTAAAGAAAATTTATACAACTATTAGATACCAGCAGAATGTAATGCATTTTCTGGCCCGCTTTTGAGGAATGTATTTGACATAGAATACACATTCGAATAATATGAAAAATTTGTTTAAAATAATATTTATATTTAATGACAACCTGTGCCCATGTTCTGTAACTCCCGCGTCCAAAAACTTTTCGATTGAAATGTGTGAAATAAAACAACAATGCCATACATTGAAACAAACAGCTGTTTATCTCACTATACTGTGTCTGTAACTTTTTTTTTTTGGCGAGTACTAGCTGTCACGTAAGGAAATTACTCGCCAATTTACAGAAAAGTGTATCTGTCAAGTTCTGAGAAAAAATTTTAACACTTAGGCTCAAATTTACAGTCATTAGTTAATTACACTGTGCATGAAATTGACACTTTTTGTTCGTGACAAGCCGGGCACATGGCGTTTTAAGATAATTCGGGGACGCTGAATCCAATGGTGCCCGTGGTTTTTTCAGATTGGCTCTGATTTTCGAGATATACCGTTATTTCGAAAATGGAGGAGGTTGCTCAACATATATTCGCGTAACTCAAAAACGGTTAAGTTTATTGAAATTACTAAAAAAAACCGAAATTCCGCAATAAAATTTCATTTCAGAAAAGTAAAACTTTTTTGCTAATATGAGTAGTCGTTATTGAAACATAATTTTTTAAAAAAAAAAAAAATTAATTTTTTTATCAAAATTTCGAAATTTTTGTTTTTTAAAAATTCATAAAAAATTAAAAGATGCAGCTAGGCTTCTAATTTTTTGCAGACTTATAAAAAACGAAGCTACAAACAAAATAAGCCATAAATTATTAAAATCTGTTTTCAACTTTTGATTTTATTCACAAAAGTCGACAAATTTTAATTAATTTAAGAATTTCATAAAACGCAATATTTGTATGGGAGCCCCCTAAGGGATGGTGATAAAGGGAAAGTATAATTTGAGAAAATGTTAAGAACAAAAAACTAATGGAGGCCAGTCATACATTTTATTATCCTAGCATTGAACATTTTGTATAGAAGCCCCCTTAAGGAATGGAGATAGTGGGTGGGTATGTTAGAAATAAATGATTGAGATGAAAAATTAAGTGGGGTTGGTCATACATTTGACCCATCTAGGGGCATCCTAGGCGCTGCAGGGCCAAATTTAAGGCTAGGGTTCTACGCATATAAAAAACAAAGTTCCAAATAAAATAAGCTATAAGTGATTAAAGTCTGTCTACAACTTTTAATTTTTTCATAATAGATGAAATTTTTTTATTTTTTAAATTAACCAAACTTAAAAATTTTAAAACATTTATTTTTGTTGTTAATTAGTTAAAGTTAAAGTTTTTATTTAGAAATTTATTCTTCTTCCTCCTGCAGATTCCAACAAATATCCCCTAATAGCGAATCAAGTTGTTTGCCGCTATACCAGTGTTCGAGCCTGGCTGTTACTTGGTGAAATCTCTCGCCATGTTCATCAGACTCGGCTGGTGATTGTTCGTTAAATTTTTCGGCATGGTAATGCAAAAATGTATTTTCAATGACATTCTAACGTTTAAGTTTTTAAATGCGGTTAGCATATTTTTGATTAAAATTCGCCAGTTTTCAGACCGATGATTTCCTAATACATTTTCTATTACTGATTTCACACAATTCCAGGCCAATAGCTCGATATCATTCAATGCAACCTCAAATTGATGGTCCTTCATAAGACGACGAATGTCCGGTCCATTAAGAATTCCTTTAAAATAAAAATATTATGATATGAAATATAAATCTAATTTAATAAAGTAGTTACAGTTTATACCTTCTTTTACTTTCATGCCGCTTAGTCGTGGAAAAATTCGGCGCAATTCGGTAAAAGCAACACCATCTGGGCTCAATGCTTTTATAAAATTTTTTACAATACCCAGTTTTATGTGGAGTGGAGGGAGCAAAATCTTTTCCATCGGCACAAGTGGTAATTCAATAACATTATTTCTATTCAATCTGCTTTCCTCACGTAAAGCCCAATCCCGTGTATTGTACTGGTCGCCATCGAAACGCGTGTTCCATAAGCACATGAAGCACATATTTTTAGTATAGCCCAATTGCATGCCTCTTAAAAGAGCTACCACTTTTAAATCTGCGCATATTTTCCACTTGTGTTCTTCATATTTAATTAACTGTATTATTTTTTTCATTGATGCGTATGTCTCTTTAGTATTTGTGCTTAGTGCTATCGGAATAGGACTTTTTAAATTAGTGGCATGTAGCAAAACTGCTTTTAAGCTGCTTTTGGAAGAATCAATGAATAAGCGCCAATCTCCAGGATTATATTCATTTTGCATTGTTAAAACCAAGCCACGGATGTCAGTACAATACGCGATAGAATTATTCTCAATTGATTTAAAAAAAGTCGTAAATCGTCTATGGCGATTGATAGCCCCGTATATTTGTACACCTGGTGCTAAAATATTAGCTCGTTTTAGCTCTGTTGTTAAAAGAATGCTCTGTCTTTGAGATAATTTAAGACGCCGTACCATTATATCCAGACGATCTTGCGTGATTTCATTGTGACTGCATGGAACCGTGATGCATGACGGTTCATACATTGAAGTAGCTGGCCCACCCGCTTCAACAGAATGAATTATTGAGGGAATATGTTCTGTTGGTATTTGGCTATCCGGAACAGGAATTTCATCAGAATGTGGCAGCGGTAATCGAGCATATGTTGTTGCAGTATAAGATATATAAGTCATTTTT
This sequence comes from Pollenia griseotomentosa, assembly GCA_963931875.1. NCBI lineage: Eukaryota > Metazoa > Arthropoda > Insecta > Diptera > Polleniidae > Pollenia > Pollenia griseotomentosa. Next base: position 141,883,743 of record OZ007560.1, on the reverse strand, counting down.
CTTCTGTTCATACCCGTTGTATAATTTATGCACGCATAACACTCATCTTCAGCATGAACTATGGGATCTCTCCAAATCATTGGAACACCAAATGGCATGGCGTCTCCATTTTTTCGCCACTTGTTTAATTGGTAAATGCAGTGTGTACACACTATTGATGGTGTCCAACTCTTACCATATATAACACTTAGAGAAAAATATGATTCATACAAGGTACTTGTTTCATTACTGATTTTACGGCGACTTGGCATATTTTTATATTTTCCACACACATAACAAAAGTAATTAAACTTTTTACACGCCTCCATCTTAGATATTTCAATATAACTGATTAGATACAAGACTGTCAAAGGCTTTAAACTTCACTAATCACTTTCGCAAGCACTTTCCATATGACAGTGAAGGGGTTGAGGAACTCTTATTTATACTGTAATTGTTTTAATCAAAGTACCTGTCGAGACCTTCATGACCATGTTTTGTAAAAAAAACCAAAGCCAGACCGATTAATTTTTCTACCTGTTCCAGGTATAACAATAGAATATGTTATTTAAGTTTTTTACAAGACCGATTAGTGCGGTTTCGACTGCACAATAAAATACCGTTTTGTGTGGTTTTGTAAGCACATTAAAATACAAGGATGTAAGCATTTATGACTTTATTTCTTAATTCTAAAAATTTTTTAATCGGTAACTGTGGATTTTCCAAAATTCCTACCGCAAAGTGAAAGTGTGGTAATAAAATGCATATTTCTTTGGAATAGCATACATTTGAATATTTGTTTTTTTGTTTTGTATTGTAAATGGCACAAAAACCTCATTAAAAAAATTTTACGTCAAAATGTCATTGAAAATAAATTTTCTGCATTGGCACATTCTTCATATATATGTACATAATTTTGAATAAAGAATTTAAAAATTAAAAAAAATCCTGTGAAATGCTCCATATAAATTATATTCTTCATATATATTGAAGAAAAGGTTCCACAACTGCCTAGGAGTCACTCCTAGTGGGATAAAATGTATGACTGGCCTCCATAAGTTTTTTGTTCTTAACATTTTCTCAAATTATACTTTCCTTTTATCACCATCCCTTAGGGGGCTCCCATACAAATATTGCGTTTTATGAAATTCTTAAATTAATTAAAATTTGTCGACTTTTGTGAATAAAATCAAAAGTTGAAAACAGATTTTAATAATTTATGGCTTATTTTGTTTGTAGCTTCGTTTTTTATAAGTCTGCAAAAAATTAGAAGACTAGCTGCATCTTTTAATTTTTTATGAATTTTTAAAAAACAAAAATTTCGAAATTTTGATAAAAAAATTAATTTTTTTTTTTTTTAAAAAATTATGTTTCAATAACGACTACTCATATTAGCAAAAAAGTTTTACTTTTCTGAAATGAAATTTTATTGCGGAATTTCGGTTTTTTTAGTAATTTCAATAAACTTAACCGTTTTTGAGTTACGCGAATATATGTTGAGCAACCTCCTCCATTTTCGAAATAACGGTATATCTCGAAAACCAGAGCCAATCTGAAAAAACCCCGGCCACCACTGGATTCAGCGTCCCCGAATTATGTTAAAACGCCATGTGCCCGGCTTGTCTGTTTTTTCAACTAGCATAGTGTTATTAGTGAACTAAAATGATAACTATCGCCTAACTAAAGTATCATATTTACAATAATTAGTTAAGTAAAAATTTTAATCAGACCAAAATATGGCAACTCTATTAAAATAATAAATAATAAAAGAGGAAAACATTTGAGGGTTTAACTAATGGTTAAGAAAAAGCTTGAAATAATATTTTATTTGTTAAAAAGTTATTATTAGCTAACTAATGACTGTAAGTTTTGGCCTAAGAAACAGTTAAAAATGCATAATGAGAAGAATAATAATAATAACATTTTGTTCTTAGCACATTTTTCATTGTTTAATTATTTTGCTTTTAAGATTTTTATAAGATAACACGAAAGTTTTCAAAGCTCGTTTGCAAACAACAAACATTAAAGTCGCTCTTTACATTATTTGGTATAGCCGATGGTTGTTTTTTCGCCGCCGTCGTTGAAAATTTTTCAATTTTGGTAAATTTTGGTCGCCGTCAGCGATATATGTGACTGGCGTTCTCAACGCTTGCAATGTCACATCGGCTGCGAGTGCAATGTTATGACATTTATAACGTAACGACGTAATCTCTTTTGATAGTTTTCAACATGAGTTAGAGACACACTTTTTGCTTGCCTTTCGAGAAACGATGAAATATTTTGTATCACACATTTTCGATGCGAGATGTTCTCACTAAAGTTTCAGAACATGGGTACTGCTTTGTCTTACAATTTTCGAGTAAAAGTTAAATGTAGATATCGAAATTGAAGCCAAGATTTCGCAAAAAAAAATTTTTTTTTGCTGCAAAAACTCTTGTAGGCATCTAAAAAAATTTAACATTTATAAAAATATGCCTTAAAAAGGCAAAATATGCGCTAGAAACTTAAAAAATGCTCCAAAAAGGCTATTTTAACTAAATTATGTAAAATGCTGCAAATGGTAAAATATACACTAACAAACCGATGCCAAAATTTAGAAAAAGCTCTAAAACGGATAAATGTATTGTTTCTGCTAATTATTAAATAAACATTAAGTCTTAAGCTTCGTACAGACGGTGGTCAGATCTTACAATGCTGTCATTAAAATTGCCTAAAAATGTCTTGCAACTGTGTGAACATTGTAAGCTCAGTTTCATTTGGCAGATGAGTAAAATTAATGCATCTGACAATGGCACCATTGTAAGAAAAATGACAACATTGTAAGATCTGACCACCGTCTGTACGAAGCTTTATTAGGCTCCTGCTTAATTGATTTTTTAAAAATTCTTAAAATGTTAGTTCGATCACGCGTGACTAAAACGTGACTCACGTGTATAAAATCTCAAAATTTACACATGTCTTATAAAACACATAAAACAACGACAGCAACAACAGCAATTAAAGTGTTAGCAGAAGTCGCCAAGTGTTTTTTGTTGGTAAAATTACCGCGTGCGGCTATTACTGTTTCGTGCATAACTTTTAAAGCGCAACGATGCGCAGCGAACGCTCATTTGTTCAACCTTTAAAATAAAGTCCGAATCTCTCCTTATTCAGCCCAATTAAAAACTTGAGGTGTACTTAAACTGAAAAAAAACACATTTCCAAGATCACTTGCGCAAATAAATAACAAATTTAATCAAAACTTTTGAATAAAAACGTAAGCTGCATAATTACTTTAGATAAATATGACTTAATTCCTCCAAGTCTTGGACTTTCTGCTGCCTAATGTCTCATTTGCTTCTATTTTGTCGCAAAGCCAATTGACACTCAACTGCAAATTATTTTTTTGCCATTTATTTGCCGTACAGATAAATTCAATCAGCTGACTCCCAAATTTTATCAACAATTTTATTGTTAAAAACATTTATTTATTCTATTTCTTTAAAAAAAATATCATTTTTAAACAGAAAATTATAATAAAAATAAAATTCAAATAGCATTATAAAAAATTAAAGAGGTTTTATAAAGGACTTCAGTTCGGTTCTAAAAACTTAAATATATATTTTCTTATATAAATTTTTCATATTATTCGAATGTGTATTCTATGTCAAATACATTCCTCAAAAGCTTTTATACTTTAATAGTCTCATTCCTTCATTATTTCACAGGAATATTTTCTATGCACTATCAGAATTTTTTGTTTGTATATTTCTGTTACGAAGCTTACCTTAGCTATCCTTTGGTTAGCAATGAAGTAAATTGTAAAGAAAATTTATACAACTATTAGATACCAGCAGAATGTAATGCATTTTCTGGCCCGCTACGGCCTTCGTCAGCATTCTTTGTATCTTATAACTGGATAGTGCCTATTGTAAATTTTATGTACTTTGTGTAGATAATGTTATCTGTATTAACTTATATAAACCAAAAAAAAAATAATTTGAATAACATTTTGTGCAAGATTTACCAATTTAAGTTTTGTGGTCGCCACATACAGGTATACCGCATTGGACACATACCACTTTGGACAAAAGTTTAATTTCTGATGGACAGAATCCACCTTATTATCTCTTTTTTGATTCACGCTGTTCTCCACTACAACTTTAATCATAGGTTTCTGCATCTGGTCAAATTTGTTCAATGTTGTCGGTCAAAGTTTTCGACCAAATAGGAATTTCTAGAATTTGGGTCGTACAGTGATTTGAATTCCCTAGTTGGTCCTCTTGCCGTACGAACTATATTCATTGAAGAAATTTGGCCATCACTTTGACCCTTCGATGTACTTCTTAAAGTGGGTCGAGATTTCGTAATAACGCAGATATCGGAAGAAGTAGTAAAATGTTCAGGTTCTTGAGGATTTTCCTGAATCGGTGTTATGTTCTCGTCAGGCTCAAGGATGTCAAAAGCTCATCTTCTACATCACTTTGAACACTATCCTCCAATAATTCATCTTCCGATTCGCTCACATTTTCCAGTGAAAGGGTAAACAAGTATTATAAGAGGTGTCGCCAACTGAAAATAATGTTTTTGTCGGTATATTGATAAAACCGAAATCGTTAAAAAACAGTTTATTTTTTTTTTAACAAATTTTTATCGACAATAAGTAATACCGCGTTCAGATATGCACCTTAATTGAGTTTTACGCAATAAATGCTATTATTGAGCTCAATTATCCCTACAAAATTGCAATTTAGTAATTGTAAATAAAATTAAAGTGCAACACTGTCACAAGTGTGTTTAGTGAGTAAAACCCAACTCACTAAACAAAGTGTTTTGACATTTTTGACAACAACAAAACTACAAAAACAAAGGTCCATCCATTAGGTCCGAGCAAAAGCCCGATATTTATTTTGTTTTTTCTTTAACCCCTGTGTTAATACCCAACTTTATCCACATTGTTTAGCACCCGGGGTACCCGGGTACCCATATACTAGTGCTGGGATACTATCGATATTTATCGATAGCTCAGATTTCACTATCGATATATCGATATTACTATCGACTGAATGTTTGTACTTAAGTAGGAAAACTTTAACTAGTTTTTTTTCAGGCTACAAGTTCTTTGTTTTTATCACTTTAATGAACGTATGAGACTTATGTATGTACGCACGTTATTTTAGATGATAGTTTTTAAGAATTGTGATACTGATAGGCACCTTTCTGAAGGAACCAAAGCAACAGGGACTACAGGATATTTTATTGCAACTTTAGATAATGTACTTAATTAGATTTGATTCTCAACCCAAAAGGTAATCAATCTAGCGGATTTTTCCTCTAATTGTCGTTCATTGTTTTACACCATGCTCGCAATTGCAATTGCATTTTTATTTGGTTTTTTTTTACAACATCATAAAACTATTTGACATTTCATTTCCTATGTAAGCATATACAAATTTCGGCATAAAGGCCTTAAGTTAGTAGTAAAAACAGCACAGCCAAGCAATCCATAGCACCTGCCATTCTTGTTGTTTGTATTCATAATAGCAAGTAAAAACTTGCGGCCAAAAATGTGTGTGTATAGCTGCTGTAACATGTCTTCATAGCTGTATTTTAAATAATAATAATATCGATATTCCTATCGATATTTTCGATAGTTTAAGACTATCGATAGTCTCGATAGTACTATCGATAGTTTCCTAGCACTACCATATACTATAATGTATTAATAATCAATATTTTTATGAAATAAAATTAAATTTTTACACGTTTTAAAAGCGTATTAACTTATATATATATGTTAAAATATGAATTTTTAACTTTGTATTGCATAACGGCGAAAATTTAAAATTTTTATACTGGACAGTATTTTTTAGTATAACAGTTGAACATTTTTTGTATGTAAATTTTGAGCAGTTAAAACGTGTTTGTGTTATCATATAAAGTGTATTGTATTGTATTGGGTACCGGGGTACCCGGGTGCGCATGTTGCGCATGTTGCGATGGTTAAAGTTTAAGCAAATTTTATTGTGTATTAAAGGAGCAAAAAAATTAATCTAGAATCTGAATTCGCTTTCTTTTATGTTAAATAACGACGATCCAGAAGCTTGTTTAAACATTTTAATTCTTAATACATATTTTTCATGTAAATATACCTGGGTGGGTACCATGGTACCCGGGTATTAACACAAGGGTTAAAGATGTCAAAAGTTGTTTACATTTTGCTTAAGATAATTGCTAATTGAGTTAGCTTAATTGTGTTTGTGTGAACAGAAAGCTAATTATGTCAATAAGCCGAATATGTAATAACTCAATAAAAAAAGGTATATCTGAACACGGTATAACAGGCAGTTTGTCGATACATTGAGAAAATTGCCATTAACCCTTCATCTTACTCATGAATCTGACCAGACCTTTTTCAATGCATTTTGAATGGAAAATCAGAACATCTGTAACACGGAGGGTAAATAATCAAGTATATAACATTAAAAAATATTTTTTTTTCATATATTTTAGGTTTGTTCGAACCAAAGTAGACTCATCAGGTGTATGCATCAGAAAGAGTTATGCAGGCTAGAATACACATGATCAAAAAGATTCATAAAAAATTTACAGCCAGCACAAATCTTACTATTGTTATTTAGGAAAATATTCATACAAACCTATTGACATTCAAACATTTATCTGTTTACCATAACCAAAATATATGCAAATTCGGAAAACAATTTTTAAGAGCAGTCTTCAAAAGCCGACGCTGAATGACGTAAATGGAGATAAACCGTTTTAATAATAAAATCGAAGTTAAAGAGAAAGAAATTGATCTATAAGAAATTTGAGCTTCTTTTAAAATGACTTTTCGGATTACCCTCATACTCTTGTTGTCGTATTTAAAGTGATATTAAAGTGTCGTGTCTAAAGGTAGAGGACAACTTCAGTTAGTCAATATTTTAGAATTCATCAAAAAATGTTTTTACCGTGTGTTTGTCAACAGCAAAAACTCACAATCAGATAGACAGACAGACAGACAAATATTACTACTACCACCTTCAAAAATACTGTTATTTTTAAAACAACTACAGACATTCTAGCATTTGGAATGCTACCACCAAGGGCCACCCTCCTTTCACTTCATGAGTTTGATGAATTTCTTGTCAAATATTTTTTTGTCATGTTGAATTTTTTTCTTCACTTTTTTTATTAATATTATTCCCAAGAATTGCCTTGACTTCTGCTTTTCAGTGCATTTTGGGAGTGCCAGTCAGTCACTGTTTCTGTTTCTCTTTGAAATTTCTCGTGGGGTATAAAAATCGCTGGATTGTGTTTATTTTCCTAAACAAATATTTGCATTCTTATGGGTAGATTTAAAAACACCCTTACTTTCCCCGCTATCAGATTGTGAACCACTTAAGTTCATTTCACTTTCATTTATTGACTTAAGGGGGCTCTTAGCCATGTGTGCGGTATTTTTCATTGATTTCCTTTAAAAATGTTTTGTGATTCTAGGACGACATTTGACATTTTCTTCCCCATTTTCTAGATTGTTATTGTTCTCTTTAAGTTGACTATCGATTCACATACTTCGGTGGCATTAGTAGCATTTGAATCATTTTAAAAGCAGGAAATTGGATTAAAAAAAATTGTAATTGATGCGTAAAGTGCAGTGTTTTGTTACTGTTATTTTGATAAATATGACTTGTCAGTTAATATATTAAACAACTGTCGAAATTTTAGAGATACTCTGACAGATTTTGTTTGTATCTGATCCAGGATAAGTTGTTCAAAAATAAAAACAGTTTGTCGAAATAAAAGTCTTTTTAAATTTTTAAGCAGAAAATATATGTAAAATTTAAGATTTCTTCGATTGAAAGAAGAATATAATTCTAAGCTTCGTTTTAATGCATTTTGATTGTGGTTGTAAATCTTGAATTATATAGAAATGTCCTTACAGAACGAAAGTTTTGAAAGAATACCGTCGACTTTAAGCCAGCCCGATACATTTCTTTTGTAGAATGATTTTTTAAACAAAAAAGCCAACTTGATATAAAATTAAAATTTTGCATAACATTTATTCTTGCGCCTTAGAAATGTCAAGCTACAAAATAAACTTTTATTTAATGATATTTTTAGGTCTATTTCTGGTTCATAATCTGGATTCCAGCATATCATTTTTTTTTAATGGATTTGTGTTAATAATACATTCACTAGTGGACTGATTTTTTAATTTGTTAAACCAAAAAAGCTGGAAACAAATATTAAAAAATAGAAATAATCTACATATCTGAAGGGCAGATATCAGGGCATATTGTATCGATATTGTAATTGTAAAACCATCCGGAGACCCTCAAAGTATTCACTTGGATCCAGTATTATTCCTGTTTTTCATTAATGATTTACCATATTCTATTAAATATTCGAAAACAATTTATATGCAGATGATGTAAAGTTTTTCCGTAGCTACAAAAGCTTAACTATATCTTCCTTACTGCAAGATTATCTAGACAGTGTTAGCTTATGATGTGATACCAACTTGGCGGATTTGAGCTTAAGAAAATGCAAAACATATGTTTTTCTTAAGAATAAGTTCAGTATTCTATAGCAATACACTAAATATGCAAGAACGAGTGGAGACTTCCCTTTATCTAGGTGTAGTACTCAATCATAAAATGTGTTTTAATGCACATAATTCCCGGACTGTCAATAAGGCCAAAGGTGATGATCCCTATGCGATAAGACAAATATATATTGCATTAATAAGACCTGTTTCGGAAGACGCTTCGGTCGACTGGAATACCCAGTATGAGGAAAAACTAAAAAAGTGGAAATTTGCTTCCGTATGAGAACCGTTTAAAACTAATTCATCTTCCAACCCTAAAAACTTGAAGGATGTATGCATATAAAAGCTTCTCCTCCATGCTGAATTTGTTAATCAGTGAAATTGTTTCAGAATTCCTACTTCATAAAATTAATTCTTCAGATTCTATTCGCCCTTCCAGAAATTAAGCATCCCCAGATTTCAATACCTTCGGTGTAATTATGCAAATTTTGATCCTTTCCTTAAAATGAGTTCTGAATTTGCCAGTTTGTATAATAACCTCTTAAGGGTAATTATTACAAGCTAATGATAAAGAGCCTGACAGTTAACGTAAACGATAAAGTGGCCATTAAGTTTTTTCTATTATTAAAATTGCCTAATAAAATTAAAACTTTAGTTTATATACTGTGGCAACATTGCAGTTGATAGCGACTACTTTTGGTTGTTTAAAATACGTAGTGGCAACGATTTACTTTTGTTTATTTCTTTAATTAAAAGTAGAAGTAAACTTTTTGTGCTTTATTTTGATTTTTTATGGTCTTGATTTTTGTATTTAATTGTATATTTTTGAAAAAAAAAAAAAAAAAAAAACACCAAAGTTTGAATAATTGAATTTGGCATTAAACTGTCGTTGAGTTACCAAATCTTTGGCAGAAAATAAAGCAGCTTCAAATAAATCTGCTGTTTTAAGACACTTCTTAGGTTAATGTTAAGTTGTAATAACCAAAAAAGCATTTGTCTGTCAGATAGCATGCTAAAAAAATAACTTTTTGTAAGTTTTAATAATGGACCGAAGTGTCTAAAAATTACTTTAAGTTCAAATTTTTCATTTTATTATATACTAAATACTTAAGATTGTATTATTTTAACAATAATTGTCAGTGCCAAATATTAGTTTCATTGGCGAATCCTTGTGAAACTCTTAGACGATTTAGCGATCACCTTTCGTCTGTCTGTAAGTGCCTCGGTAGGCTAGCTGGTAGCGAGCTAGTCTATCAGCGCCGAGGTTGCGGGTTCGATTCCCGCCAGAGACTCTGGTTTCTTTCCTGCAGACAAGCATAGAGCTTCGCGGGAATAGCTAAGGAAATTAAAAAAAATAAAAAAAAAAAAAAAAAATTGCAATAGAGTTCTTCGAAAGATGAAAGTTTAAAAAAGTATTTTTTAGACAATAGATTCGTTGAATCGTCAGCTCATTATTGGTTTGTCCTAAGGACCATTTTTAAAAAAATTGAGCTAGATATGGGGTATAAATATTTTAAATACCCCCTTTCTGAATCCAAAACCGGTTTTACCAAATTTTTCATGGTTTTTGAGATAATAAGTATTAATTTTGCTCCATATCAACTATTTTAAAGTTTATAATGTATGGTTTTGCTCTATACGCCAGCTTACGTAATATTGAAAGTAGTTCAAATCAACCTATTGTCTCATTAACTTCAATGCAAATTTCAAATTTTTTTAAAATGGTGTAGGATTTATTAAAATCGGCGTGTTAGGTTTTATTTTTAACTCGTTTTGACTTAAAATTTTATCAAAAAAATTTCAGCAACTTTTGTGCAACCTACGATAGCAATTGTAATCGTAAATAATCGAATTCATCAATTATTTGTATACCCTTCACCACAGGTGGAAGGGGTATATATAAGTTTGTCATTCTGATTGTAATTTCTACAATATTGGCCTTAGACACTATAAAGTATATATATTATTCTTTTATGAGTTTCGCCACTCATAGATTTTACGACGCCGTCCGTCCATCCGTGTGTATGTTGATTTAGGTATTCCAAAGACCCAAGTAATTATAGGGCCTAGGCTGTTATATATTTATGTCACATATGTTATGTTAAAGTATGCTATTGAAACTTAGCTAGATCGTTCCCTGAATGACTGAGATATGAGCAACAATACATGACTACCTCTTACATTCACATACACCCAGAGAAAAACATGTTTAAATATGGTCAAATATGTTTAACACATATAATAACATGGTTGTTTTTTAACCATCGTATGTTGCTCTTAGAAAAGAGGAAAATACTATTGTTAATTTAAAAACCAATTATTTTCATTTTTAACCAAAACATGTTTAGAGGCAAACAGAATATGGTTTTGGCTTCTTGATGTAAAACTAATTTAACAATAGTATGGTAGCCGGTGACAAAAATATAATTAATTCAAAAAAATATGTTTAAAATTGAAACATATGTTTTCTCTGCGTGTAGGCCCTTTTTATTGGATAAGTGTCTCATCTAACAAGTTAGGTTTTTTTTTGTTATAAAGATAAAGTTGAAGAAAAAAAACCCTACTTTCTAGAATAGGATTTCGGATTTGTGAACATATATATATGTTTAAAACATAATAATACAACGGACCTTTATGTGTATACAAATGTAGTTTTGTAAATTAAAAAAAAAAAAAATATACAAACAAACTTAACCTAAAAACAAAATTCTAAATTTGCTGCTTCCCTTAAAAATGTTTTCCTGTTCTTTTTTTAATTTTGTCTTTGAATTTTTTGTTCACTTTGTTCTCGTCATGTCCATCGAGTGATTTTGATGAATTGCTGTCATTAATCTATGACGTACACAGCTCAAATACTACAAAAGGATACACGTTCATGCTCTTTCATACATACAAACACACACACACACAGAAATTCTACCATCATCTCCCGGGTGCTGGCTCTGTGCTACATAAATAAATAAAATTATACAAAAAAAAAAAAATAAATAAAAATAAAAGTGGAAATGAAACTCGTATTATGGCCAAACTGCTATTTATGGTTTGGCTACCAAAAACGAATAAAAATGACTGGGAAAACAAAAAACTTATTTGGAAATTCAATGGAAGGAAATCGTAACAATAATATCAAGGGATTACAATGAAATAAACCAGAGAAGATCTCATTTGGGGTTGGTTTCGGCTAAAAACATTAAAGCTGAATTTTATTTCATCATCAATTCTATTTATTCAGTGTTGGGATTCAGTTGGTTTGGTTGGCTTTTTGTTTGGTTTGATAACGATTTTCATTGGAATTTATTTCTTTTTACGAATGTGTGCAGGCATGTTGCTGTTGTTTTAACAAATTCATAATGATTGTCTGTAATTAAAATTACAACGTGTGAAAATAATCATACGTGTAGTTCGGTGTGCATCCGTAAAAATCGATGAGTAATTTGAAAGAATATTTACATATTCTTATAATTTATTGGGGCTTTAATTAAAATGTATGTATGTATGTTGATAAACTAGAAAAACAATTATTGAAATTTTATTGTACATTATTGTAATATTTAACAGATTAAGATATTTTTAAAAAGTTTCGCTTACATTAAGTTCAGTAGGAGGCTATTTGGGTTTATTAGGTACAACACCAAATTCACTCTTGTGGAAATCGTATGGACTATGTACCCATATAGTTAGGAAGCTCCATTTTAATAATTTCCTAGTCCTTATCAGCTTTTATTGTTTGTTTTTAAGGTGTTGACAAGTGCTTCAGTGTGTTTTTCGAAAACTTTGTTTTTTTGAATTACTCAGATCTTAGTTTTTTTTAGTTATTTCTACCTTAAAAACCATTAATTGTTATTTATTGCTATTGTCTAAAGCAAAATCTTAGTGATGGCAATCTCTTTAAAATTTTAAGAGTTTTATTTGTAGGCTGTTTTAAAAATATATGTTGGAGAAGGGTACTTGTATCAATATAATCTCATATATACCTCTTCCTTCTGATGTCGCGTTATATAAAAAGAATACTTATGATCACTTTCTATTACATCTCAATTTGCAGTTAAACAGCCATATCTTTAATAACGAATTTATCACAATTTTGTTATTAATTTATTAATTTTTTCTCCGTTTAACTGAACTGGCATAATATGTTTTGGAGTGACTGGCTTTTCTCTTGTACTGTGATTTAGGGGTATTTCTATCAAGGCTTCAACAGCATTTTTGCGAGGGTAGCACGCACTCTTCCATCTTCCTTAACCCTAGAAAGATAATCTGCGTAAATTTTACGGGCGCACTTTCGAAATATTGCTATATCTTTTTATTAAGCTTGAATAAGTTGCTGTGCACTTCAGACATTTCATATATAAACATGTTTTAAATTTTGTATTTGTATTTTTAAAAATGTAAAAATAAAATTCATATAAGTTTTTTCTTAATTAATCAATTAATACAACCATATAGCAGGTTAAAATAATGCGTTATTTTTACGTATGATTATCTTTAACGTTTGTCATGATATGATTATCTTTTTAGGGTTAAAAGCGACATTCAAATGCAGAAACATCTTGGTTAAAGCGTTCTTCATGTCTGGCACTGGTAGGACATACAATACACAATTTAAATAAGATTTGATTATTGTTTATTGATAAATTATTCCTGCGGGAAATTTGTACCACTTGTTCTTTAAACACTTATCCCGTGACTAGTCAACAGAATGTTATAATAAAATGGACCGAATTGTGATAAATAAAATCAAGACATATCACTATATTAGTGACAGTGTGCTTAAAGTGTAGTTACTATAGAGAAAAGGTAATTGCCACAAAACAAGTCATGGGACTAAAGCGGGCTGATGCTATCTGTTGAAATTACTTTATATGAAGGAGATTTAAAATTATAATAGGGTTCACTCGGGAAAATATCGCGACAGTCATTATTTAAACTGAAATTGAATGTGTCCATTAAGGTTACTTCAATGACCGGTTACAAAGTGTCAAAAAGGTACTAAATAACCCTCGTAAGACATCGCCGTATAAAAAGTGTTAGAACTAGAACCAACTCTTAAAAACTGTCACGTGAGAAGTTTGGTGCTAGTTCCCTTTTACCTAGGAATATTATAAGAAATTATAAAAGCAGTCTCACAACTCTATCTTTAAGAAGGTCATCTGATTTTTTGTTGCCAAGGAAATTTTTTGTGAAATCTATAAAGGTCTTCGATGCTTGTTTATCAATATCGTTAAGACCAATTATAAAAGACGAATACAGAATTAGCTTTTTTATGTCTGAACCATCGATAACGCCTTCCTTAATTTTAGCGTCACCCAGCTAGGAAAACTTTTGCTTAAAAAACTGGAATCGTCTTCGCTGAATTTTTTTTGTTTTTTAAGTTATTTCTGTGTACCAGTTTGCTGTGCAATACTGGTAAATTTTGCGTGCCGCAACTTTTTGTCCTACTACTATGAAGAGACGTAATTGGCAATTTTTTTTTTTTGATAAAATGTTGTGAACTTGCTTGGCTGTCTCACTTGTAAAGAAAGCTACTATATTTTTTATAGCTTCATGATGATTTTGATCAAGGTTCAAGGATCAAAAAATCCTACTTCATACATTTTTACGATATAATAATTCGATCAAAATAAGAATCATGATTTGTTATCTCCGTCTTTGACATTCGCGTACCAAATGACAATTTCTTATATCAACCATTTAGATTTGTACAACGCTGCACAGTGGGAGATTTTGGAAAAAAAGCGAAATAATTCTGGATTTTCAAAACGGCTACTCCGATTGATAAAAAATTTGGTGTGGAAATTACCGACTTGTAGTCAAGTTAAAGTTTTGGATTTCGTGTCTATTTTCTTATCAGGAAAGTCGGCATATGTTCCCAAAGAAGTGCTAGTCGAGTTTTACGAAAATTAAAAACGATCCAGTATACTTAATAAATAAAATAAATCAGAAAATAAATCAGAACTGTTAACACACACCCGCGACATTTTATAAATTAGCTATTTAACTAACGGATACAATATTTCAGGACGATGTGGTTTCAACAATTGAATGTGATATCAAAATATTAATTTGCCTACAGTTATAAATTAATCTCATTATGAAATAATATCAACCGTTTTAGTATTGCCTTGAAATTTCCTTCCCAAATAATACAGCAATACACAAAATTGTTTTTAAAATGATCTCTTCCTGCAATAAAAATATCCTTTCTTTAGGAATTATTTTCAATGCGCTAAAACTGCTTTAAAATTTGACGGTCAGTTTTCGTGTAAGATTGGTTTTATTTATAAATTTAATACCCTGTAGACCACACTGGATCACAGAAAAAACAAAAATTGATTTCAATTAAAAAATTTTAACTAATATAGTTAAAAAATTTATTAAATTTGCACCAGTAAATAAATTAATTGTATGAGTAAACATTTAATTCATGTGATTAAACGTTTAATTCACTTGATTACATTTTTAATTAAAACTGATATTATATTGATTAATGCTTTAATTTTTGAAACATTTTGGAGAATTTTATCTGTGCCCAGAAAAAAAATTACGACAATTTTATTTTCATACCATATTCATCAATACAATTAATTTTTTAATTGAAAAGGCACCATCAACCCAATTTGTAAATATATAAAAAATACTTTTGTTAATTCAAATGGTTAACATTTAACTAACATTTTTAACAATCACCCCTATTCTGCATTTCGATTACGTCTCCGCAGTCAGTTCCGTTACGATCGAAAATTGGTATTCCGCAGAAAAACGGAATCGAAAGAATAAGAAGAAGATAACAATGTTTACAAAATCAATTGTATCAATGTGGAATGTGGAAATGAAACAGCAGAATAAGCAAGTCTGTTATCATTTTCATAAACAAATGTCAAATTTAATAAAACAAGTTCTGTGTATAATAAAGTAAATTGTTTATAAATTTAATAAAAGAAAAATATTGAAATAAAATAAAAAAGAAAAAGGTAAAAATAAGTTTTGCATAAATATATAATCTAGTGAAGCTGAAATTAACTAAAAAAAAGTAGAACATAAAAGCGTTGTGGTTAAATATGTAAAGACAAAATGTTAATAAAAACTGTTTGTAAAGAAATAATTTTGTGCGTTGCATTTTTATTTAAATTTAAGGACAAATGTAGTCTACTGCAGCTTTAGCCGTCATTAAATTTGCCAGTTTTTCGTATTGCTCCGGTGTTGTTGTTTTTGACATGCATACATACATAACAAAACACTCATATTCCAGTACAAAAAATAACAATTTAAAACAAAAAAATTATAATAATAATTTGTATTTAAATCGTTTTTGAATTTTTTAATTTTTTACTTATATTTTTTCACTTTTTTACTTAAAAAAAACAAAAATAGAAAAAACCGCCGTTAACAAAAAAACAACTGAGAGAAACGGAGCTCCGATCGTAATGCAGAATACATAATATCGAAACGCAGAAAACCAAAATTGCCAGACGGAGAAAATTTCGATTCGAATCGAAACGCAGAATAAGGGTGAATGAGTTTGTAACATTAAGCAAAATAATAAAAAAAATTTAATGAAAAATTTTTCATATTAACAAAATATTTCGTTGCGAATTAATTTTTAAAAATTATTTGTAATTTTAAAAGAAGGAAATGCATTAAAAAGGCTGATTTAATTAATTTTTTTATTTATATAATAAAAATCTCATCACAAATATTTTTAACAGAAACAGACTTAGATATGCACAAAGTGGATTCTTGACACAATCATCAACTATAGTAAATAAATAAATAAAATCGCGTTAATATTTTGATAAGAAGTTTTATACAATAGTTTCACTTACCCCAAAGACTGACTTCATATTCAATAACAGTCCTATCGTTTATTCTTTGCGAAATTAAAAACAAAAAAGTATAATTTTTAAATTATATTATTTTTTCAACATAAAACCATAAAACCATGATAATTAACAAACATTTAAATTAAGAAAATTGTTAAAAATATTAGAAAAATTTTAAAAATTTTTATTAATAACATTTAAATTCTTGCTATTTTTTTTTTCTGTGTATGTAAATATAAATAAGTTTTATTAAATTTTGTTATGTTTTTATGTACATACATTTTTGTTTTCTTCTTTCTTTGTAACAATTAAAAACATTTGGTGAAATAAATGAAGCCTATAGATTAAAAATCAGTGTATTTTTTAAGAAAAAATTGAATCGATTTGCGTTTTTTATGCAATTTATGGTTTAAATTTAACTATAACTTTTTTTGTCTAAAAACTATCTAAATTTCTTTAAGTGTACTTATTATGTATTTAAAATTGTGTAAACTTAAGCATGTTTATCAATATTTCATTTTATTTATTTTCAGTTATTGGGTTAAATTTCTCACTGATGTCATAAAGTCATTTATCAATTAAGCGGAAGAAGAATTATTTACTCGTACCCGTCCACAATCCACCATTTAACATTCTCCACTTACCAAAAACTGAAACGAGCACCATGTGTTCGCATTTTATGTTTAAACTCAACATTTATTGGAAATTGAAATTCAATGAAACACAAATTTCAAGGAGACTCGGTGCAGTGAACCATAAGTTTTAGTGTCATAGTTTTAATTTTTTTTTTCGTTTTTTTTATGAAAATACTAAATATAAATTTTGTGGTAAACATTATGTATGTGAATATGTAATTTTAAAAACGTTTATTTGTAATAATGTTCTTACTACTTGGGTAAAATTTCAAATAAATTTTTGATAACTTATTGTTTAAAATTGTCCAGATCATTAAACAAATCTGGATAGCACTGTGTTTTAATATTTGCTGGGGATTCAAAAAGTGTTTCTGCAAAGAAATCTTTTAATTAAAAACGGAAGTTTTTGCTTTGTTTTGAAACCACTTTTAAGTGTGTGGTATTAATGCTGAAGATCTTTAAGTTTGGAAAAGATAAATAATTTTAAACATAACCTAATATATTGTCAAACACAAAAACATTTCTTACAATTATGTAAGCCTTTGTCGAAAACGATGTAAATTTTAAGTCGTTTGCGCATAAAGACAACGACTACATCACTTCGACGTAATTTGCTATTTTCGAAGAATGCTGTGCTGTGTGTACTGACAGAAAAAAATCAGCTCTTATTATTTTTTTTTCAACATAAAGTAAATTAAAAAGTGCGTTTTTATGAAACGTAAAAGTAAAGTATTTATTCTGACGGCATTACTTATTCAATTGACTGAAGTTTAAAACTAAACTTCTGTTATTCACATATTTAAAATATCGGGGTTTGGCTTAGTAGACTAATTTTACAATTAAGAAAAAAATTTTCATTAAGTTTGCATTTTTTTAACACATACATATTATGTATGTACATTAGGGTAACGGTTAAAATCAAAAGTTGGATTTCTTTAGGTCTCACCAGCCAATTTAGTAGGTATTGATAAATAACAAGGTCGTCCCTCACGCCCACCAAAGTTTGGGAAAAATTGTATTTTTACATGAAATCTGACTTTTATGTTTCATAACTTAGAAAATATTAATTTTGTAGAAAAGTAGTTAACGAATTTTTCCTTAATCTCTTATTAAACAAAATAAACCGAAAAAACGAATAAACCACTAAAAAAATCCAATTTTTAATTCATTAAAGAAACACATTTTCTATGAGTCACTTATCTTTAATTTTGTTGAAAGCATTTTTATAATTTATATTTAATAATAACACTGTGCTTGTTGCAAAAACCGACCAGCCGGGCACCTGGCTTTTAAACCTAATTCGGGTACGCTGAATCCAGCGGTGCTAACCCTTTTTTAGGCTAGCTCTTGTTTTAGAGATATACCGTTATTTCGAAAATAGAGGAGGTTGCACAACAACTCAAAAACGGCTTAGTTTATTGAATAAACTAAAAGAAATCCACAATAAAATTACCTTTAAGAAAGGTTAAAGGTTCTTCTGATATGTGCAGTCTTTTTTTTTTGGCGAAACAAATAATTTTTTAACAAAATTTAAAAATTTTTGCTCTTTAAAAAAATCATAAAAATTTGGAAAATGCATCCATGCGTATAATTTTTTCTATACATATAAATAAAATTTAAGAATTAACTAAAACGCAATATTTGTATGGGAGCCCCCCTAAAAAGTGGTGATAAAGGGCAAGTATGTCTCGAGAAAATGTTAAGGACGAAATACTAATTGCAGTCGGTTATAAATTGTATCCACCTACGGGCGACTCCTGGTCAGTCATGTGACTTTTCCTGTAAAATATTCCTAGTGTGTTAACATTTTTTTATGAGAGCCCCCTTAAGGAATAGAGATAGCTGGTAGGTATGTTAAAAACAAATGAACAATACGCGCTGCACGGGGCAAATTAAAGAATTTAAACCATACAAATATGGCAGTTTAATAAAATTCTTTAATTTGACTCCTGCAGCACAGATGGGTCAAATGTATGACAAAACCTACTTTAATATTTATAGCAATATTTCGGGTTTTTTTTTAATAATTTCAATAAACTAAACCGTTTTTGAGTTACGCGAGTATATGTTGTGCAACCTGCTACATTTTCGAAATAACAGTATGTATATCTTGAAAACAAGACCTAACCTAAAAAAAACTGTTAAAACCACTGGATTCAGCGTGCCCGAATAAGGTTAAAACGCCAGGTGCTGGGCTTGTCTGTTTTTTCAACTAGCACAGTGTAATTATTGCTCAAAATTACAATATTAAAATATAATTTTAAGATTATTTTTTAAAGGTTGCGAAAGAAACAAAATCATATCTTAAAAATGAAAAAAAAACCCTTCAAAGTTTCAGGATTTTTAAGGAACAATTTGAGGTATTTATATTAAAAATACAGGTTTTTGACTTGTTCCATTTTTAAAATTTAATATTTATTTATTTAAAAAAAAAATCAGCCATGTCACAGAGTACAATTCCATTTGGAACAAAAGAAAAAATATTTGTTTATTGATAGAAAGTATATTTTGATAGCTTTTTGCCATTTCAGATACAGAAAACTCCCATTCCGTTCATGAAAACAAAAATGGTTTCATTCCGATTGTGGCATGACTGATTGTTTGTAGACCCAAGTATTCTCTTTAAAATGACATTAAAATCATCTTCGTATGCAAAGGAGTTTTCGAGATATTTAAAAAATAAACTCAACACATTTGGCTAATTCGGCGAAATTATGTCATTTTAAATGTGACATAGTTTTTGAAAAAAAAATTTTAAATTAGGTACTGCAAAAAATGTTGTTAATATCAAAAAAATTTAATTGATACCCGCAGAGAAAAAATATGGTTGGGCATGGTTACGGCAACTACACTTTGTTTATTGTAACAATATATTGTTGTCGTAAACATATCAATGTTTATCGCAATTATAAATTTGAGTATTGTTGACTGAAAAATAATTTTTTTCTAACAACTATCGAATTATTCGTTAGAGTGTGGTCCAACAATTACAAAAAAAAAATATCAATTAAAAAAACAAGTTTAAAGAAATTAAAAAACTAAAGAAATTGTTAACAATGTTTCGTTTATATGTGCTGAATTCCCACATCATACTATTGATAAACTTAAATTTATTGTCGAAGGGATAAGCTATTCCTATGCGCATTTCACTGGTTGCTTAGGCCAGATCGTCAAGAAACTTCATCCAAAGATTTTAGAAAAACTAAAGATACTACACAAATAAAACTGTTAAGCGAATAAGAATTATAAGCCCCAGTTTTACTTGTAACCATATCAAAGCTTAAACAAAAACAACAACAATAAAAAGTGAGTTTATCTTTTCTTACAGTCCCGACTACAATTGGTTGATTTTTTGTCAACTCTAAATGTAGTTGTAAGTGGGTAAAGAAAAAACAAAAATAAAAACAAATTACTTTATTTTATTTTGCCAGTTTAGTTTTATTTACACTGCCACATGCATATTGTATTAAAAAAAATTGTAAAGTGCTACAAAAAAAAAATCGAAGCAAAAAAATTAATTTTTTTTTAAATTGTTGTGACAGCGCCACTGTATCATAATATGACTACTTCTAATTTTGTTATGATTAACATGACAATAATTGGATAACTTCTTAACTTATTATGAATTACATGATCATAGTTTTCTTTAATTGTGGGGATGTGTGAAAAATATTAATACACTATTATTATAATCAAATCGGAGCAAGTATTTTTTTTTTACTTCGTATGAATATACTGAAGAATATATCAATTCTTAAATATCTTGTTGACATTTGGTTTAACGATGTATAATAATTTGGAAATCATACCGAAACTTTGTTTCAAAATGTCCTTTTTTTTGTTCCTATACTCTGAGGATAAATTCTTTATTGGAGCTATTTTATTGATTTACAATAAATCTCTGAGTACGCTCTTGCCACATTGAAGAATTAGACTTGTTGAATTAATTATTGAAAAGTATTTCGTTCGAATATTCTTTGCTAGGAAACAACTTTATATACTTGATTGGTTGTGGGACTCAATTGAATTTATTTAAAATGGAAAAAATCAATTCTAAAAATGAAAAATTTTTACAAATATTCTCTCACACTTATAGTTTGTTCGTTGACTGCAAAATTTGTATTTATTTTAAGAATCTTGTCGTACTTAATTCTATAATCGAAATGTAATTAATAACGATTGTCGCTCTATTGCATCCTAAAGGAAAAGGGAAACTGTAAAACAAAAATGTACAATTCTAAAGTATTTATATGAGAATTTATCTCTGAGATTGTATTTGTTGTTCAATAAAACGTAAAGTACTTACAAACGCGAGTATCTTCCAATCGCACTCGCATAAGGAACTAAATAAATATGCTTAAGATTTTATTGAATTTTTTATTTTGTCGACAAAAAGTTTTGAATTTCATGTGACTCCACAAAACAAGAAAGTAAAAATATTCTGATTAACTTGGCGCATCGTCGTTGATTTAAATATGAATTTTCTTTGGCCGTTTTTTGGCTGGCTGGTTTTGGTTTTGAAATCAAAACTCTGTTGTGCCTCGTAATTTTAACACAACATTCTCTAGACAAAGTCATTAATAATAATTCTTGGAGTTTATGTTGCTGTTGTTAATTCTGTATTATGTTTTTTTTTTGTCATGGTTTGTATGTTTTTGGCTTGTTTTACATGCCAAGAAATAAAAATGTCTACATTTGTTTGATATTTTTTTTTCGTCTTTTTACAGATTAAAAATTGTGTTTTGTTTATTAATTCAGACAACAAAATAATTTCATATGATTTTTTCGTTTGTTTTTACTTATTTTGGCGCATGTATTTTAAAAATTAAAAAACCATAGATTAAGTAGTTGCGGAAGAGATAACGAATGTACACCAACATAAAATTTGATGTCAAAGCTACAAGTCTCCATCGTTTGATTCTGATACATCTATCGACATTTTAAAAATGTAAGTCGGTTAGTTGTTTTAGGGACATTTAAAGTTCCCCGTTTCGGCACATTCTTATGATGAATCTGCATTGAAAATAATACTACAAGCAAATTTTTTTGTATATGATGTGCTATTCAGATTTATGTAAAATCCTACGAGGCACATTTTAAGAGAACATTTGAATCCATTAACTCTCCGCCTTATAGGTCTTTTGTGATCCTTTTTATATAAAAAGGGTTGAATTACTCCACGCAAATAATTTTCCGAAAGGTCATTCTTTCGGGGACTTTCATTAAAAGTGGACCGTTGCGAAATTTACGATAACTTCTAGCACAAGTTGTTGTAAATCTTGTGATATTTTTGGGAAATAACTTTTTTTAATTCTTGTAGATTGTTCCAATTACTTGATTCTATAAGAATAGATTCAAAAGCTTAAGAATTTGGTACATCAGGGTATTCATTCATTAATTTTTAATGACACGTTACATTTAGAAGATAAAAAAGTGAACGTAATTATAAAACTGTTCGATTGTTTTTGGGTTATACTATTAAAACGCCAGTAATACCCTCTACCCAGGGTGAGAATATTTCAGGATTGGGCCTCATTTATAGCTAAAAATTATAATTTAATATGAATAAAAACTGACCTCACAGTATAATTTTTCGTTGAAGTTTAGGGCATATTAAAGTCTATTTAAAAAGTACGCTTTACATAGTGCCTACACTGATAGAATTTTCTTCACAGATTCAATGGATTTTGACATTAATCCAATGAAAAATTAAATTAAAAGTCAACCCTTCATTGGATTAGTGAAGAATGTTACATTAGCCCCCCGTTAATGAAATGTTTCATAAAATCGGTAAAAATTTTAATTTGTTCAATGACATAAATTCATTAAATTACTGATTAAATTTGGTCATTTTTATGACAGTCATTTAATAGTTTAATGATTGTTATGGTTATATATTTATGAGTATTTATTTCAGCCATTTTTCAATGTGCGTTTTTAGTTGTTGTGAATTTTATTTTTTTTATTTCTGTTTTAAATCATCAAGTTATATTAATTTTATTTCGTTTATATATTTCTGTTACATCATGTAATGTTCTACGAGTATAAGCTTACCTTTTATTAAATTGTATTTAATTCATTTTCCAGCCCGGGACGACCTTCAGCTTGCTTCTTTCCATTTTTCTGGGTTGTACTACTACGTAAATTTTGTGTATTTAAATTTACAATTAAAAAAAAAAGAATGTGAGAATTGTTTGCTCTTGTTGTTTCTTTCTCGTTGTTTGTGTTTGAACCTATTACAAATATTTAGCTAAATTCAGTGTTTCGTTATCGTTATGAATTTTTTCATTGATGTTATGAAACATTGAAATTTACAATTTTTTTCATTCAGTTCATTTTAATCTTAAAAAACCTATTGAAGTAGTGTATAACAATTCGTTGATTTTTTCTTTTGAGAGAGATATTTAGTTGTCATTAATTTAATGAAAAATTTTTACGAAATCGCGAAACTCAATTTCGTAGTGTTAATGGAATTGCTTCATTATGTTTGTAAAATTTCATTGCCGTTATGAAATTTTTTATTGGATTAAAGAAAAAAATTTAATGATATTGATTCATTAGATATATGAAGCTAATTCTTTCAGTGTATGGTAAGTTATGGACCAATCTTATCGAATTTTAGTTGTGTAATTTCTAGTTATTTAAAACTGTGACAGGTCAATGTTTACTCCAATGGCATTTTTCGTTACGGTTTGAGGAGTGCGAGTGTTTTCTGAGAATGGTTTTAGGGTCTATTGAAATTACGCTCAGATCAACCACCCTAAAAAATTGGTATTTCTGCTAAAAAAAAACTAACATTACTATTGTCGGAATGCACCGAATGTTATTAGATTGTGCATAAGTTCATTTTGCATGACAAGAGATCATACTTATTTGTTCTATAATGATTTGTCCATATTTTGCCATGGGTGGTTAAATTTTGAAAAAAACACAGATTAAACCATGCCTCAACAAAATGAACCTCAAAAATGAAATATTTTCTGTGATAAATCGGGGCTGCTGATCACGAATATGGTATTCATTTATTTTTCTCAAGAAGCGTTTTCGAGATATACGCGAAAATCATGTTCTTCTGCAGTCGTTTTAGTTATTTCGAAAAATATAGCTATTGTTACGTTACTGCCTTTCAATAACGTTTTGGTTTATTTCCTTTATAATAAACCGTTTTGAGTTCTTTAATGCAACTTTAATAAAATAAATAAAACACAAACACTTTTAACACTGTTTACAATTAACACAACTTTATTTAGTACAAAGTCTTTTTAACAACCGTAATTTATAGCTTTTATTCACAACCAACTATAATTTTCTCAGCGTTATACGTTATTGACAAAGTCTGAACTTAGAATTAATTTATTTCGCTAGTCGCCGCTAGTATTTATACAGCAATTTGGTTGTCTAGAACATTCGAAATGTTTTTCGAAGGTTCGAGGCTTTACTATTCACCACACTTTAATTTGATTTATGGCAGCGCTAATGTTTACATAATTTTACCTCTTATACTGAAGATTTTTTAACGGTCATTTCTAGGTCTATCTGCACATTGGGATTGAAGTGTACTAAATTATAACAATTTTTAATAACAATGTAAACTAGTAAAATTACTTATGAATACAAGACAACTAATAAATACAAGACAACTAATAAATACAAGACAACTAATAAATACAAGATAACTTATAAATTCAACTAATTCTTAACTAAAGTTACTTTCGTAACAATATACATAGATATCTCTTATCTACAGGACTTTAAACTTGATTTTTTATGTTATTTCAAAATTCACCATTTTAATTCGCTTCAGTAAGGTAACAAACAAAATTTAAAAATTTTTTTTAACATGTAACTTAGTAAGCGTAAAATTATTAAGATCGGACAAAGAACTAAGAAATAACGGCATATTTAGTGAAAACATCCGAATTTGAATTTTCATAAAAAACTTTTTTTTAAGAATGCTACTATTACACTGCGGAACAGTAAGTTTGCGGTATGGAATTTGATTGCAAATTTTTACTAATTTAAATTGGTGATTTCAAATCTAATCTCCATTTTTGTCTATCAGATCTAGTTTTCGAGATATAGCGTTATGTCCAAAATTAAGGCACATTCACTGCATATATTGGACCACATTCAGTAAAAAAAAAATCCGAAACTCGGCAACAATATTATCTTTAAGCCGTGCTTACATTGTTTACATTGCCCTGTAGCTTCAGAGACATCATAGAATTTTTAACACTTTGCATAGATATCTCTTTTCTCTTTCAGAACATATCCAAACTGTATCGATCGGATAAGAATTTACTGAGTTACAGGACAAAATGTTAATGTACAATTCAGTTGAACAGTTCTCGAGATTTTTCGAAATACCTAAAACAACTGCAGGAAAACACGATTTTCGCGTATATTTCGGAAACGCGTCTTGAGAAAAATAAATGAATGCCATATCCGTGATCAGCAGCCCCGATTTATCTTAGAAAACTACTAATTTTTGAGGTAATGGCAAAAAGTTAATAATTTGTGAACCAGTATTATTTAGGAAATTATTGCCATTTCTTTTTATTATGATAATATTGGTATGGTTCAATTTTGTATGCAAAATATCGGCCAAATGGCCGCCGCGGACTCGCCGGCACACCTCCATCCGATGGTGCAAATTTTCGATGACGCTGAGGCACACCTCAGGTTCTATGCCAGTAATGTGTGGAATGATCTCATCCTTTAACACTTGAATATTGTTGCTGGCTCATCGGCGTACACCTTTTCTTTCAAATAACTCCAAAGAAAGAACTCCAACGGTGTCAAATCACATGATCTAGGCCGCCAATTGACATCGCCACTGCGTGAGATAACACGGCCATTGAATTTGTCGCGCAAAAGAGCCATTGTTTAGTTAGCTGTGTGGCAAGTGGCACCGTCCTGCTGAAACCACATATCGTCCACATCCATATCTTCCAATTCGGGCCATAAAAAGTTCGTTATCATCTAACGATAGCGAACACCATTCACAGTAACTGCCTGACCGGCCTTATTTTGGAAAAAATACGGCTCGATGTTGCCGCCAGCCTATAAACCGCACCAAACAGTCACTCTTTGTGGGTGCATTGGCATGCGGCAATTCTGCTGCATGAGGTGAAAATATTGATCATCCGCTGTTACCATTTCTTGCCACCATTCTGACCATTGACGACGTTTGGAATGGTCAAGAGGTTTTAGTTCTTGAGTCAATTGCAGCTTGTAAGCGTGTAAATGCAATTCTTGCATAATGTTCATCCACGCTATTGTAGGGCACGATGACGAGTTGAGGTGGACATCTCTTCAGCCACAATATTTTCTGCAGTACGAGCTGTACGAGCGTGCACTGGTGTTTTCAAATCTCCTACAGACCCGGTTTGCTCAAATAATTGCACGATTTTTCCGATTGTACGCACATTTGGACGATTAAATTGACCGAAAAAATCACGAAGTGCACGATATGCACTTTGATTTCAAAATAAGTCTGAATAACTTTAAGGCGTTGCTCGATTGTGTATCTTTCCATGGTTCAAATTGAGTTAGTCTGAAATTGAGAAATGTCAAATGAAATGCAGAAAAAAACTTGACGTTTAGGTGTGGTTTACATTCAACCCATTTGTCATTGGTCACATAAAAACAGGCCTTCCGAAAAGCTCTTTGAAACGCAAAAACAATAAAAAGTTAGGAGCACTAACTTTGTTATGTGATTTCAATTAATATGTTCGCAAATTGATTCTATAACCTCTAGTTTTTTTATATGCTAGACTAATTTTTCGTCGCCGGCTATGCTAATACGTTTTATCATAAATTGAAAACAATTTGAATAAAACTATCAGCAGATGATTTGAAATAAAATAGTTTTACAATAGTAGTTAAACTTTTGTCCGTATAAATTTTTAAAAACAAAATTTTTTATTTATTTTGCATGAAAACAAAAATGAATCCCCACTTAGTTCCGAATAACTTCGAAACTGCTGAAATTATAAAAAAATTTTATTTGTATGACTCAAAAAAAAATGTATTCCTTAACATTTGTAAGCTTTTGATCGGTAGTCTACATTTCTAGCATTTTTGCAGGAAAAGTCGAAAAAAAAATTTCTACAACAACAGGGTCCGAAATTTTCAGTAGCTTCCTAACAATCAATTCTAAGCAGTTTTGGACATTAACACGTTAAAAAAATATTTACAGCACAACCCAGACCATACTTTTCAAAATAACCATCTACTGGCCGGTAGTATACAAATGTAGACACCATATAAAATGTCTAGAAATTCACATCACTCTTTTTCTCAACTCAATTTTTTTTTTGAATCCGGCATGTCGAACATGTCATTTACGGGCCTGTTCTTGAAATCACACGTGTGGTTTTGTGGTGTTCTGAAAGTCATACCGTTTTTGTGTTTCACGGTGTGCTTTCTGCAATTGAAGATCACACCAAAACACACAAAAACGGGACGCTAAAATATCACACGTGTGATTTTAGTAGGCACATGTGATTTGAAATCACGCGATTTGAGTTAAAGTGATTTTCAGAACAGACCTGTTAGTATTTTTTTACCTTTAACTTACTTGCGCACGTTTGTGTATGCTTTCGTCTGCTTACATATTTGAATTTATTATATTTTATAAATATGTATTTATGTATAACACTCTGCGTGCTAGTGTTTTTTTCATATGTGGACATTTATTTCCATACAAATACATATTTGCTAAAAATGTAGATTTCCGACCATCGCACATAGGGGTTTTTAGCCAATCTAGCCGGACATTAGGAAAAAAATTAAATTTAAGAAATGGAAAATTTTAAGTACGCAGCTCGACAGACAACAAAGTTCTGCATCGTATAGTGAATTTTCAAGTCTTTTGCTTGAGGTCTGTGGTTTTAGGACACTGTTAAAATCTGGAAAGTTGATTAATTGCATGCGTGTTCATTTCCTTTTTACGGTTTTGGGAGGTTTACAATATATTTTTTTGTGGGTAAACGTATAAAGATTTTGCAATGATTTTTTTCTGTGAAAGACTATATAAACAGCTACTTACAAACATTTTTAGAAAAATTTTATTAGAAATTTTTATGATAAAAAAATTCGTTCGAAATTAAAAAAACGCTTTTTTTGTTCCCTTTTTTGTAAAAAAAAAAAATTTAAAAGGTTTTTGAAGGTGAAGCCAGTTGAATTCTTAAAAATGTTATACATCACGATAAAATTTGAAATCTCTACTTTTAAATTTGTAGTGTATTTAGTTTTACATAGTAATTTATAACATGCGCTCTGGTAACTCTTTTTGTAACTTCATATGTTAAATTAAAAATAAAGATTACTTTTAGATTGAACAAACTAAGAACAACTCGTGTTTTACTTTGTCACATTGGCGACGAGAAAAAAAATTAAATTAAAAAAAAAAAAAAAACAAACAGTTATTGTGTTGAGAGGCGATCGTAAAATATTAAAGCATGGCTACGGATAAAGGAGCCAATAGTGCAGCAATGCAAATACAAGTTCCAAGTTTTGATCACGAAGTGAACACTTGGAGTATATTTGAGAAAAAACTGCAGCAATATTTTATTGCAACAATGATTACCGATGGAAACAGGAAAAAAGCTATATTGTTGACTGCGCTGGCGGATAACGTTTACACTTTATTAGAAAATTTATTATCTCCAAACAAACTGGAAGAGGTTTCAATGGATACATGTTTGACGGCAATGAGGAATCATTTTCAACCGGCTACATCAGCGTTTTTAGAACGTTTTAAGTTTTATGGTGCTACAAAACATTCGAGTGAAACGGTCAACGAATGGGCGGCACGGGTACGGGCGTTAGCCGTAAAATGTGAGTTTGGCGATAGCTTAA
The DNA here is from genome assembly GCA_963931875.1 of Pollenia griseotomentosa. NCBI lineage: Eukaryota > Metazoa > Arthropoda > Insecta > Diptera > Polleniidae > Pollenia > Pollenia griseotomentosa. The sequence continues at coordinate 141,854,914 of OZ007560.1, read as the reverse complement.
ATATGGTATTGAGGGACAAATTCGTCATGGGATTGGAAAAGGGTTCCGCACGTGACAAAATATTTTTGGAAAATATAACCTCAACATTTGAAAATGTAGTGAAGATCGCGAACACAGTCGAATACATACAAACGCAAAACAAAGAACACGTAAGCATTAAAACGGAGGATGACTTGAACTATATACGCAGAAATAAGAAAAAGCAAAACGAGCAACGACAGCAGTGCAGTAAGCCGCAGTCACAAGGGCAGCAGCATTTGCAGCGACAGCAACAACCATGTGAAGTCTGTGGATATACTAATCATAGCAAAAAAGATTGTAAGTTTAAGTCTTATAAATGTAACCTTTGCAAACGCAGAGGTCATTTAAGGAAAATGTGTACAGAGAAAACTGAAAATGTAAATTTTGTCGATAGTTCGGAAATGAGTCTATTTGCATTTAACAGTTCACAAGATAATCCGATTAAAGTCAAAGTTTTTATTAATGATGAACCTTTTAATATGCAATTAGACACAGGCTCCGAAAATAATGTAATTTCAGATAAGTTTTTTAAAGATAATTTTCCTAACTACGAAATTAAAAAAATATGTACGTTGTTGAAAGCATACAATGGTGCTAATATTACTGCTCTCGGGGCTTGTGAGGTAAATGTGCGTTTTAAAAGCCAAAATAAATCGATAACGTTCATAATTATTAAAGATGGTGGACCTCCTTTGCTGGGTCGAAATTTTTTAAAAACCTTTAGAATTGAATTTTCAAATTTAAATTACTCGGGTCAGATTAACAGTGAAAATGATTTGTTAGAAAAATATGGAAATTTATTTGACGGCACGTTGGGTTTGTTCAGGAAAAGTCAGGCACATCTGCATTTAAAGGAGGGTACTTATCCAAAGTTTTTTAGACCCCGGCCATTACCTTTGGCCATAAAGAAAAAAGTGGAATCAGAGTTAGATAATTTAGTGGCATTAAAAGTGTTAGAACCAGTGGACTATAGTGAGTGGGGTACACCTATTGTGCCCATATTAAAGAAAGATGGGGGAATACGAATATGCGGGGACTTTAAAGTCACCTTAAACCCCCACTTGAATATTGAGAGGTATCCACTACCTCGAGTCGAGGAGATTTTTGCTAAATTACACGGTGGGGTAGAGTTTGTGAAGCTGGACTTGAGTACTGCGTATCAGCAAATAGTACTGGATAAGGAGTCGAGAAAGCTCACAACCATTTCCACCTCCAAGGGCCTTTTTCAGTATACAAGACTTATTTACGGATTAGCGTCAGCACCGGCTATTTTCCAGAAAATAATGGATTCGGTGCTAATGGGACTTGAGGGCGTAGTGGTTTTTTTGGATGATATCCTGATCACAGCTCCTAATAGAAAGGGTCTATTGGATAGGGTAGACAGGGTTTTGAAATTGTTGAGTAATGCTGGGTTTAAATTGTCTAAGGACAAGTGTGAATTTTTTTGCAAAAGTATAACTTATTTAGGTCACGTAATTGATAGTAGGGGTCTTCATATGAATCCAGAAAAGGTAAAGGACATAATGGAGATGAAACATCCGACAAACATTAAAGAACTCCAGGCATTTTTAGGAGTAATAAACTTCTATAGAAGGTTTTTGCCAAACGTGTCCACCCTACTTAATCCGCTTCATGAATTGTTACGAGTAGACAAGCCATATGTGTGGTCGGAAGAATGCTCTCAAGCGGTTGAGGAGTTAAAGAAAAATTTGTTGTCTGATAATTGCCTAGCTCACTTTAATCCCAAATTAAAAACAAAAATCACAGTAGATGCAAGTCCAGTGGGAGTAGGGGCTGTTTTGTCCCAGATTGACGGTCAGGGAAACGAAAGGCCAATTGAGTTTGCATCCAGGGCATTATCTGAAGCGGAAAAAAGGTACTCGCAACTGGATCGGGAGGCAGTTGCAATACTATTTGGTGTTAAAAAGTTTCACCAATATGTTTTCGGAAGACAGTTTACCTTAGTTACGGATAACAAGCCACTGCAACACATATTTGGTCCGAAAAGGGGAATTCCTGAAATGGCATCAAATAGGTTGCAGCGTATTGCATTGTTTTTATCCGGGTATCAGTTTGACGTTTTACATGTAAACTCAAAAAGTAACATTGCCGACTATTTTTCAAGATTTCCGAAGGGATGTAATTTGAATCAAGAGGGGTTAGGCGACAATGTTTACTTGAATTTTTTTAAGGAAGTCACGGGGTCGAGTCAAATGATATCGCTAGAGCGCATTAAAGTGGAAACGGAAAAGGACGAATTGCTACAAAAAGTAGCTAAACTGGTTAAGGATGGTTGGCCAGAAAAGAACAATGATTCTGATGTCTTACCGTATTTTATTAGAAGAGGCGAATTATCTGAAGAGTCAGGTTGTTTGTTTTGGGGATTTAGGGTAGTTATTCCCGAAAAATTGCAATCAGAAACACTTAAATTTTTACACGCCACACACTTAGGCATAATTAAGATGAAGGCTATGGCTAGGGAATGTTGTTGGTGGCCAAATCAAAATAAAGATTTAGAAAGAGTGGTCCGTAGCTGTGAGCCATGTTTATTAACTAGATCGAATCCTCCAACGAATGAATTGTTACCATGGAAAAGATCAGAAGAAGTCTGGTCAAGGATTCATATAGACTTTTTCGGACCTTTTATGAAGCGTTGGTGTTTGATAATTGTAGACAGCACTAGCAAGTGGTTAGAATGCGTGGATATGGGGGCAAACACAACGAGCACAGCTGTCATATCGGTTTTAAGAGACATGTTTGCTAGGTTCGGGTTACCTAAAGTGTTGGTTTCAGATAATGGAACGCAACTGGTTTCAAGTCAATTCGAAATGTTTTTAAAAATGAACGGAATAGAGCACATTACGTCACCTGTGGGCTACCCAGCCACAAATGGACAAGCAGAGAATTCAGTAAAAACGGTTAAACAGGCTTTAGCACGAAATTTACATAATGTGCCATCCTCTGAATTCAACAACGTACTCAATAGATTTTTGCTTGATTATCGCAACACTATACATTTAAGTACTGGTGTGTCTCCTGCTTATATAATGTTTAATAGAAGAAAAATTAGATGTAGGCTAGATTTATTAAATGAAAAGCGTGATGTTATTTACAAAAGCAATAAAGAAATTGCAGCTTTTGTCGCAAAACAACAAGGCAAACAACAAGAAAATTTTAAAGGTTCAAGGCAAAAATTGTTTAAGATAAACGATGTAGTAATGGTCAAAGACTATTCACGGCCGAATAATGTTGTTTGGACAAAAGCTATAATTTCCCAAAAAATTGGAAAACAAACATATATTGTAAAGACATTTAAGAATAAAATTTGGAGAAGACACGCCAATCAGATTATTTTAAGACAAACAGAAGGAGAGAATACAATGTTAAGTGATCCATTACAAACTGTCACACCGATGATTGTAAATGATCAAAATACTAGTAAGAAAGAAAATGCAATTGTAAGAGAGGAAAATCAAGAGCAGAGCGCATCCGTAATACCATATAATTTAAGATCCAGAAGAAAAAGCCAATAAATATGTAAGCACTGAGAATTTTTTTTAATATTCCATAGTAAAACAAGATATTGTATTATTTTAAATATAAACAAGTTAAGCGAGGGGTATTGTAGTGTATTTAGTTTTACATAGTAATTTATAACATGCGCTCTGGTAACTCTTTTTGTAACTTCATATGTTAAATTAAAAATAAAGATTACTTTTAGATTGAACAAACTAAGAACAACTCGTGTTTTACTTTGTCACAAAATTAAAAAAAAAACTATCCAAGAAAAAGTTAGAAGTGAATTAGGGCTAATAGTGGATGTACCGAAGACTGGATTTGGAAACAGCAAACGATGGTAACACCAGCAGCAGATTTTTTTCCAATCCTGAATTAGCTGCAGAAATAACTGAAATTGCATTTGATTTAATCTACTGAATCAAAGTTATTATTGAAGTAATTACAAGTGGTCACAAAATCCATTTGCACGAGTTTGCCAATTATTGCTTAGACACTGCAAAACTTTACGTTACTTTATATCCCTGGCATCCTATGACACCTACAATTCACAAGATTTTAATACATGGTGCAACTGTAATGAGCGAGGGATTGTTGCCTATCGGGCTATTATCAGAAGAAGCGTCTGAGGCACGAAATAAACATTTTCGGCTTTACAGGCAGAATTTTGCTAGAAAGTTTTCGAAGGTTCAGTGTAACAAAGATATTATAAATAGACTGTTGCTCAGTTCTGACCCACTGATTACTAACATAAGACCAACTCAAAAAAAGTCATTGCCCTTTACGAAAGAAGCAATTTCTTTTATGCTCCCACCTGTACTTGGCTCTGAAGAGAATTCAGATTCGCAAGAGGATTTTGAAGAAACAGACGAAGAAGAACCATGGCACTCATCATCATCTTATTGCAAAAGAGAAGTTATTTTAAATAAATTAGTTGTTATTATTTTAAATAAATTTTGTTGTTACTATTAAAGATAAGTTATCATTACGAATAATTTAATTATTTTCTGATAAATTAAATACTATGAAATACATACATAAAAGTCACATCAATTCTTAAAAATGAATATTTTTTGGAAATTAGCAAAAAAAGAAATTGTAATTTTACGATCTCCTGGGTCCAATTTTAGGTTTTTTAACTTTTGCCGGAGTTAAAAGTTGCATTTGCACAAGCAAGAGTATGGGAAAACTTAAAAAATTGAATTTTTCAGAGGTAGGATTAGTTCTTCTAGGGGGAACTTTTTCCTCCTTGGTCTGATTTTATTTATTTTTGAGGTTTACCTGCCTATGACAATAGCACATATTTCTGCCAAGTTTCATCGATCTAGGGGCACTCAATAACTTTTAACAAGCAATATAAGCTAAAACAAAAAGTAATGTCCGGCTAGATTGGCAAAAAACCCCTATATGCATCGACGTAAGTTAACAATCCCGAGCACATAAACATTAACACAGCCTTCTAAAAAAAAACCAAATATGAAAATGGATTTTAATTTAGCACCTTAAAATCTTTACATTCCATCTATTCTTATTTAAAACTATTTTTTTGCTGAACAGTGGTTTTAATATGTCAAATCACAACATAAAAATTTTTTTGATTTTACAATAATTTTTTTTAGGCGTTAATTTATTAAAAGTGTAATATAACAAATTTAAGCCTTAGTTTTCAACTATTAATTTCAAAGTCGCTTTTTATAGTTAACATTTTAAAATAAATTCAAAATATGAACCTCCATAACATATTTACGTACGTATGTATGTACATGTTTATTAATGTTTACATTTAAGTAAATTTGTTTTGTACTATGTAAACAAAGAATTTTAATATAAAAATCATGATAAGAAAAAAGTGTTATTAAACGCCATATTTATTTCCCATTTTTTTTTGTTTCGGTTCTTTAATAAAAAAGAAAAAACTTAATTTGAAAAATTTACAGACCAAAAAAAATGGTAGATTTATTTATTTTTATATTTATCTGAAACAGAAGGGATGAAAAAAACAAATGATTTTATTTTGTTGGGCTTTCAAGCCAAAAAAAAAACAAACAGAAAATAGTCGAATATTGTATATAATTTACTCTGTGGAACATTTTGACAAATTACCTGATTGGACATTGAAACATTTTATCTGGCAATGCGTTACCATTGGGATTTCAACGTGATGTTTTGGTCATTTATATGGACACTCACCAAAAGCCCTTCATCTGTGTTCCAACTGCTTCTGCTGTTGTTGTTGTTTTGTTTGGTAATAGATGATATGAAAGTGCCAAAGAAGGTGGAAACCAAGAGTGGGGTGGTCATTTTGAACAGAGTTCGTAGGCCTTAAATTGCTTTAGGCTGATTGGCAGTAGACCTTACAAAACATTCATCCATTTTTACAAAAACATAAAATAAGGAAAAATAAAAAAAAAAACTTTGACCAAATGATGTATTGTCAAATTCTCAATGGTTATTTATAACAGAACTATTTTAACAAAATAAACGTTAGTGATGCCAAAATGTTTGTTAATGGAAACTTAATAATAGTGTGAGGATTTTAAAGTTTACTTTTATATTAAAATAATATTCTGAAATTTGCAAATATTTAAGAAAAATGGGTATTTACACTTCTCTGTACTCTTGTTTCACTTTTTCTCTATTTTTGTAAAATAAAAACATCTTTTAAAGGACGGTTTGTATAGGAAAAAAATATTTATCAAAACCCTCTAAAGTATATATTTTCTGGGTCCTAAATAGCGAGGATTGTCTTAAATAAGCATATCTGACGTATAGTTTGAAAATAAATAAGAGTGCTATATTCGGATATCGATGGTTTTCTTCCGCAACCACGTAACTCGATTTTTTCCGATTTTTTGTTTTAACCGGAAAAGTAATCAGTAAATACCGCCGTACAATTTTGCAATTTGTTTGTTTGGCGGAATATTGGAACTTTTCCTAGTTTTTGGATTATAAAAGAATATATAGCAAAAAGTTTCAAATATTTGGTAAAAAAAAAAAAGTATTTTGTCTCTCCTGAAAAGTAGTTGTTTTTGAGTTACGAGGTTGCGGAAGAAAACCATCGATATGCCGAATCCTATATGTCCTTCACGATGGTGCTATAACAACAGGAAGTTATATAAAGAAGAAAAACACTTGGGATAATTTAAGTTTTTTATACTTACTCTAAATACGAGTCGTACTCAAAAACTCAAGTACGAATTACACTAAAACGTACTCAAAACAATCCTTAATGGGATAACTTCCGAAAATCATTCCACGGATTTCTTAAAAAAGGTATAATATTCTTAAATCAAGTAAAAAAAGATTGAACTTTTCGTTGGAAGTACCACTTTGAGAGTAAAGATAAAACGAGGGTTTTTATATCATATAACTTATTACACTGAAGCAAAAGGTACGTGGAGACAACGAAAATGTACGTCAAGCGAACGAAAAATTTATTAATTTTCGTCCAATGAATTTGTTTATTGTAACAACGAATGACAGTTCTTTAAAAGATTTTATTTTAATAATTTTATGAACTGTTCGTAGATTAAACGAAAAATTTTCTTAAATTTATAATTACAATTTGATGAAAATTTTTTTATTTCAATAATCTATTTCGTTAACTTAGTGAACCTTTACATTAATTCAACGAACAATTTTGTTTACAAATTTATTAACTCAACGCTCACAGAACATTGTGTCAATGAACTATTTTTTTTAAATTTCCCCTCGCAAAATTATTCCACCTGTCCGACTCCTCATAAAGACTCATAATTGAAATGTGTTTATTTATATTTTATATTTTTTTCTATTTTACAAAAATGTTTGAAATTTATTGTAGTAAATATATTTATGTATGTATAATATACAAATGATCTTTTTACAAAGTTCTTTGAAAATTTAATTTTATAGTAAACTCGTTTGGTGTTTAATGGAACTTCTTGGTGATTCCTTTGTTAATTTGTACGTCAATGAACCACTTGAAGTTGATCTAAATTAACCAACAGCAAATCCACTGCACTTAATTTAATTTTACACAGATAGCGAATCTATTTTCTGAATCGAATTTAACTCACAAATGTCCTTTTTTTAACAGACACGACAATATTTTTAATTTTACACTGCATTTTAGAATTTGTTTAAAAATTATTTTAAGAGGAACCAATTTGAATAGACAAAAACCAAGAAGTGCCAAAAAAGCTATACTAACACTTTAAAAAACCAATTTAACAAACGTTACGTCACCCCCATGAAACATTTTTGACTTCAACGTACGAGTTCGTTGAGCCGACAAATCAAATGTAAATTTTATGCGTGGGGATAAAATTTTATTAAGGTTTCGTAAACGGAACGAACACTATATTAATTTTAACGTACGCGTTCGGTATAACATTCCAACCAACACTTCATTAATGTTACCGTTCGAGTTTAAAAAATTAATGGGTATTTGTGCTAACAAAAATTATTAAATGTTTCGTTACCTCAAAGAACATTTTATTTACTATAACATACATTTTAAATGAAATATTTATTAAATGTATATTCATTGTGTCAATGAACAGTACTTAAATTTCATTACCTGGATCATTTTATTTTTCATTATATTAACGAATAAATCATTGAGCCAACGAAAACTATTTACATAATCGTAAAGTACCGTTAAAAATTAAAGCGCTTATTATGAATTGTGGACCGATGAGTCCACAAATGAGAGAATAAAGCTGCGTAACTACCAAAATATTTTCCGGGCAGAGTTCTGCCTAAAAATCTTTGATACCAAATTAACTAAATAATCTGAAAATATTTAACTTTATTTATTCTTATTCATCCGACACTAATTTTATATAAGATAAAGTAAAATTTTGTTTTGTATCAAATTTAGAAAAAGTCAAAATTAAAACAAAAATTTATTTATTAGACTCAATTAATAAACACAATTTTCTTCTTTCAAAAATTGTACATGGGCGATGTATTAATTTTTCAAAAACATTCACATGTTATTAAAAGTACCGAAAAAACGCATGTATTAAAATACAAATAAATGGGCCTTATTAAACTAATTGTACAACAACTACATCCAATCATTCACATCGCATTCATTCACTTTCCCTTTCATTTTCTTTCATCTGCCCATCGAGGCAACCAGCGGTCGATTACAAAGTGAATTAAAAACATTCGTACGTACATTTTTAAGAGGTTTATTGCAAAAGAAAAAAATGAAAGAAATGAACAGAAAAAAACTAATTACACCAAATAATTATTGTAACTTCAGATACAGAAATTCATATCGAAAAAATCTACCAACTAATTAGATCCGAGTGGTGGACTGACACTAAAACAGCAGTAACTAAAAGATTTAGTAAATAACGTTCACGGTAGAAAGAAATAAAGCCCCTTTTAGACAATGGGGAATGTTGTAGGATAAGAACAGCTTTAGTTTTTAACATAATAAAAATAATATTCCGTGGTTGATTTAAATCAGAGACCGTTTTTCATACATACATTAAAACCATCTTTTTTGTTTTTTATATAAAAATAAAAAAACTTGTGATTAAAAAATTTTATTTATCCATCTGATTTTTTTTATTTCAAACAAAATATTTTTTTTCTTTTCTTTTCAAAATAAAATTAAATAAAAATCGTTTATGATATTCATCACGCCGAAAGTTGAATCATTGAAGGGAATAATTTAAATTTTTTAGATTTCTGATTCAACAGTAAGAAAATGTATTTTTAAAAAACTTAAATTTCTTGCTGTGTTAAGTAGTAATGCAATATTTTTCTTTACACAACTTTGTATTTTGTTTTTTAATAGGTGTTGCATTTACTTCATGGTGATTTTATCATAAAGTTCATTTTCACACTTGTCGCTCACATCCATAATTCATGGCATATAAAAGGAAAAACACATGCAATTAGGGCGGTAAAGAATGTAAAATACAAAAAATTTTAATTAAAGAAATAAAAAAAAAAAATTATTAATTGATTAACATTTAAACAAGATAAAAATTGTTTAGTAGTCAGGAAAACTTTTAAGATTCAAATAAAGGGGAACCATGATTTATTTCAAACTCTATGAAATCTTTTTCTTAACTAAGTAAGTAAGTTTTCTTTACTCATCTTGTATTTTCAGTTTAATTGCTAGAGTTTAAACCCTGCCCTTTTAGGCAATATGTGTCGTATTTGTAAGAGTATAAACAAAATTAAACTGTTTTAGGAATAAACATTATTGAAATACACTTATTTAATCAAAAGTAAAACCGCTTAAACCGTATAAAATGAAACAATGAACCGTTTTTTAAATGAATTTTAAGTTGTTTAAAATGAATTTTCGTTTGAATTTAACTACATAATATTTTGAGTGTAGCCAACTATTTGCACTATACATTCTTTAAGGACTACGAACACATTCCTGGACATTTTTTGCTACATCTTTAGATTACAGTCACGACAACAATTGTTATTATAAAAACTTCTGTCTTAGTATCAGTAGGAACTAGGGAGATCGATTGTTCGACTTTTTTCAAAAACCGGTTTTTGAATATTCCGAATAGCTGCTATTTTTAAAAAACCCGGTTTTCGGTTAAGCATTTTAAAATTAACCGGTTTACCGGGTTTAATTCGAATACATAAAAATACAAAAATCAAATATTTTTTTTATAAAGTTAATTTGAATAAAAACAAAACAATTCACGAAGGTAAGCAACTAACAAAATACATAGATAAGACTTAAGGTATGTGCAGACCTAACAAATATTTGACGATAGAATCTCAAAAAAGCGTGACCAGTAAATTGATCAAACTTAAGCTTTTTTTTTAATTTCTATTTATTAACTAAACTTTGCTCCTAAAATCATAATTGTATAATGTAATTTAGAAACTGTTAAATAATGTTTGCTCAAGCCAAACGTTTTGCAAAAGCAAACAATTCTTTAAAAAACTAGTGGTTACGTGTAGGACGTCAAATATTTAATAGTTCTGAACATAGCTTTAGAATTTTTGAAAAACTTTGGTTTTAAAATATTATAGGAATTTAATAAATTTTTTATTTGAGATATTCTCAAAAATTTCTTTTAAGGAGTTTTAATTTGCTGGTGGCTAAGCTTGTCTATATGAACTAGGGTATTCATTTAATCGGGCTTTTGCCTTAATCGGCTAATCGCGCGATTAATTAACCGAGGTTTTGGTTTAATCGGTTAATAATCGGTTAATTTTGTTATTGATCGGTTAACCGATTAATAAAGTTTTGTTATAAATTAAGTAATTTCAATAAATAAAAATGCAAAAATTATTTATTATTGGAGTCTTTTAGTAAAAAAAAAAAAAACAATAACATAACGAATTCTTGAACTAAAACGAGCAAACAAAAAAGTAATAATATGAAAAACACATTTTATAATTTATACATATGGGGGATTCAAAAGGTGTCATAAACTTAAAATAATAACATGAAAAAATACGACTGTTGTGAACAACCCCTCATAATTTAGTGTGCTATTTTGAATTTAAGTCAGCTGATTTAAAACAAATATAAAAAAATAATATATTTACCTAAAATCAAAATGTTTTTTAATTCTAATTCATGAATTAATAAATTAAATTAGATCTTTCCTGACTATTTTCCATTTTTCATACGCAAACTACAAATATTTTATTTTGTTTGTTTACCAAACATCAGAGTCCTAGGCCGATCCAATTTGACAACGCAAGTGTCTTGTTGCAAAAAATGCTAGCCGCGGGTTAAATTCGGAGGTTAGCCGGATAAAACTATACCATCAACGGCGACGGCTAAAAAATCATAGCCGCTCGGCTCAGTTGCTCGGCGCAGGTCTCTTCTGATAAATTACGACAGCACAATAAACAAAGCAAGCAAAGTTTTATTAATTTAAGACACTTTTTGTTTACAAAGCAACAACAATATTTTTAAACCATTGTAAAATGTTAGAACATTATAACAATACAACATGATAGCACACCTTGTGAATACCCCAATAATATTTGTATGTATTTATAAAAAAAAAATTATTTCAATAGTATTTTATTAAATAATCTTTTGGAAAAATAATTTGGTTTAAATCTTTAGAATTTAAGCGATTCTTTTCTTTAGTTTTGATAAAACTTGATTTGGAAACAATTCTTTCACTTATCGAAGATGCACACAAAAAATTCTCGAAAATTTTTCCTTAATTAAAGCATTAATCAAAAATATAATCGGTTTTAATCAAGTGAATTAAACGTTTAATTAATACTATTAACTGGTTTAATTGATACTATTAATATGTTTACTAGTGCAAATTTAATTAATTTTTTAATTATTATCACAAATTTTTAATTGCAATTAATTTTTATTTTTTTCTGTGTGTTTGAGAAATCGGAAGCAACCCATAATACAGATTTAAGATTACGCATTGCACATGTTTACAAAATTTAACTGTTTCATATGACGTCACTTTAGCATTTAACACACATGTTTGTTTGCTTGTGTTTCTATATTTTAGCTATACTTATACGCTGATGTGACGTAGATGCGCAGAAACATTTCATTTTTAAAAGCCGAATGCGATATCTTGGTTTCTTTATCCTTTTCCAGAATTTCTCTCAATATTTTAAATCTTCCATTATGCCATTATTTCGGCTAATTTTGTAAAAGATTGTTTGTGTCACAATCGAGAGCTTCTTCTATTGTCATTTTTTTTTTTTTTTTTTTTTAATTTCCTAAGCTAATCCCTAAACCCTTAGTTTCTGTTTTTGTACTGTATTTTAAGAATGTATTTCTCGAAGGAAATATATTGTAGGAAAAAATATTTTCCAAACATATACCTTTTTTATATGAGACGAAATAAATAATTAAAAACGCAAAAAAATATGTTATAATACTACAAAAAACTAAAAATATTTGTTACATCGGTTAATCGACTGAAATTAACCGGTTTAATCGTTAATCGAAAATTGCAACTTTTAAATTAACCGATCAGTTAATCAGGTAGTAATTAATCGGTTAACAGAATGAATACCCTAATATACAGAAAATACCAATACACAGAAAAAATTTTCACCAAAATTTTTTCAGTTAATTCTATAATGCTGTTTTAAACAATTTTTTTAATTGTTCCAATTAATTTGCCTTAATTGAAAACAAAAATTATAATGTTTGTGTTTATTTGCAAATATGAAAACATACACACAAACTTCAAAATATTTTAAATTCTCAAACAATTTTTTAATTGTTTCAATTAACTGTGTTGATTGAAAAAACTATTTTTATTTGTGTTTACGTTTTATAGAGCCTCTTTTACTGGTGGTCAAATTTCAATTAAACCTAATTATTGAAACTGAACAGCAAGAAAAGCTCAAACTTACAAATGCGTTAATTGATATGATCAATTTGCTTGCAGGCGGAAAATCAGTAAAGAAATTAATTAATAGTACACATTTCTAACAAATACGTTAATTGAAGTGGTTTTTTCATTTTTTCTGTGTAGACTTCAACCATATTTTTGAAACGTTGCAAACAAAACCGCTTATTTATTTCAAATTATTTTATTTCAACATTATAGAAACGAATAAAAATAAGAACATGTATTTTATATTAAATATTTGTCAATTCGTCGATCACAATTTAAAACCTTCCAAGACATTGTTTGATTTCTTCAATTTTGTTTTAAGTTCTTTGTGTTTTAATAAATAAAACTGATGAATTTTCCTATATCGTTGATTCCGCGGGTATGTTGTAGTTTTAAGCTTCAAGTGTGTTAGAACTACTTAAGAGTTTGTAGTGCCTTAACTCCGTCCTCGGCAACATAACAGGCTTAAATCTTACACAATGATTCATTTTTGGCAGCTTATTTTAGTAAAGTATTATTTGCAGTCTGTTAAGAACTACTTGCAACAGAGTCAAGTTTTACTTGTGGACTTATTAAAGATGATTAATAAGTCGTGACGTTGAAGAGCCTTTGCAACTTATAACTTTTGGGACCTTTAAGGAACATTGTCTTTGAAATCGGTTCAAAATATCACCAGAGATGACATCTTTATAAAAAAAAAATATATATTATTTCGAATACTGTCAAATTGTTAATTACTTTTTAAGCTAAACATTTTTTTTTTTGTAGTATTTTAAATTTTTTTTGGTTTTTGTTACAAGATTTGTGTTAAAATTGCTCGTAATGTTTTTTGACATTTGTTACATTTTGTTTGGGCTTTCTTCATAAATGGTTTAAGTTTGCCCAATATTCAATTCGAAAAATACTTCAATTACGGATACATTTATAACAAAAGTAAGGAAAACGTATATAAATTACACAATACAAAATTAACCGGTTTATTTTACCGAAATAACCGGTTTATTCGGTATTCGAAAAATGGACAATTAAAAATATTCGACTTGGCCAAAACTAAAATAGCCGATTAAAACAGGTCGAATACTATCCGTTCGATCTCCCTAGTAGAAATTAGTTTGGTTGGCTTTAGGGTAACAATTTGACGCATTTAGTTCGTGTAATACCACAATTATTAAATGTTTTAAAAAAATCTTCTAAAAGTTTTTTAAATGCATATAGCGTTTTTGGTATCATAAAAACTTGTTTATAAAATTTGACACCAGTTTGTGTACATCATTGTTTATTTTCTAACAGGCTGTTTGTCTAGTGTTACAGGTGGTCTTTTAATTTAAACCCTAAAGAACCTGAAATTGTAAAAAGTAAGATAAAAAAATCATATAATTATTTTAACAACTATTTTTAAACGATTAATAAGATTTCTGAAATTTATTGTTGAGGGAAAGCTAGCTTCTATGCGCATTTCACTGGTTGCTTAGGCCAGCTCATCAGGAAACCTTTTCCTAAGATTTTAGAAAAGCTAAAAATATTATACGAATAAAACCCTTAAGCGAATAAGAATTTTAAACACTCAAAGTCTTACTTGCAACAATATCAAAGCTTAAACAAAACGCCAACAATAAACATTGAGCTTATCTTTTCTTACAAACGAATTACATTTGGGACTTCCAATTTTCTTCATTTTTGACAAAATAAGAATCATATGAGTCGTTCGCCTAAAAATCGCGAAGTCGTCCATAAGTTGTGCGAACCGATAACTGATTTTGAGATGTACGACAGATCGTTTAATCAATCTTTGAAAAACAGATTTTAAATTAAATTATCTAGTGTTCATGAAAGGAAATGGAGTTTAATGCAGTCACTTAACTGAATATTGTTATGCATAAATAGATTAAAAGTGTTCTCTGCCATTTCATCATGGAGAAACTCACAAGCGAGCAACGACTGCAAATCGTTGAAATTTATTATCAAAATTCAGATCGATGGAAATCCACTGCTATGAGGCTCATTTCTGGTTAAATGGATACGTAAACAAGCAAAACTGCCGCATCTGGGGTGAAGAACAGCCAAATGCCGTCCAAGAGTTACCGATGGATTCCGAAAAAGCGACTGTTTGGTGTGTTTTTTGTGCTGGTGGCATCATCGGTCCATTTTTCTTCAAAGACGACCGTGGAAGAAACGTTAACGTCAACGGCGAACGATATCGAGCCAGGATACGCGACTTTCTTTGCCCCAATTGGCTTAGTTGGACTTGGTTAATATGTGGTTTTAACAAGACGGTGCCACATGCCACACAGCTCGTGAAACAATGGACATATTGAAGGATGAATTTGGTGAGCAGTTTATCTCTCGAAATGGCCCTGTGATTTGGCCGCCAAGATCATGTGATTTGACGCCTCTTGTCTATTTATTGTGGGGTTATGTAAAGTCGTTGGTCTATGTGGACATGCCAAACACGATTGAAGCCTTAGAGTATAACATAACACGTGTTATTCATGGAATACAGGCCGAAATGCTCGAAAAAGTGGTGCAAAATTGGACCCTACGAATGGACCATTTGAACCGGAGCCGCGGGCAACATTTACATGAAGTTATTTTTAAAAAGTAAATGGCAAAGACCAATTTATCGATTCCAATAAAAATTTTGAATATATGGTGCAAATTTGAGTGTTTTATTAGATTTTTAAAAAAACTACGCTTAAAAAAACACCCGTTACATTGATTTTAAATAAAAAAGAGTATTTTTTTTTTTATTTCGTATTTTAAATACACAACTTAAAGTATTTTTTATATTAAATACACGACATAAGCATATTTTGTACTCTCAGTACATCTTAACCCTGCATATAATGAATAAAAATGTGATTTAAGTGGACTAAAGGCGAATTTGGAATGCAAGAACTTGTGATGGCAAATATCAGAGCAAAGTTATAAAAACTTAAATTCAAAAGATTAGGACTTTAATCTGGGTTTCACTTTTTATCAGAAGGGACGTTTCTGTGTTTTCAAATTCAATAAAAATATTTCAATGTTTTTTAAAGATATGACGTATTCAATTAAAAATCTGAATTTGGATTAATGAAAAGAGTTATTTGTCATTGCAAAAAAATACTTTGGTTAAGAAATAAAAAAAAAAACAAACAAGAAATAATACTCTAAAAAAATTCTCATGTTATGTTGCCGTTTATTGCGATTATTGCTTTACAAAAGTCTGTTTGTGAATTTTTGCGGATTCATCCATGTAGCTAAAATACTCGTATGTACGATTAAACGTACATGCAATATATGTATATACGTATTATGTATTTATGTAGATACGTTAAAAGTATCTACGTAGTAATATTCGCGTAACATCATTTCGTCATCATGCTACGCAACATGCTACAATGACAAAGGCAGCAAGAACATCATTCAAAAAAAAAAAAAATTTTTTTTATTCGAATGTATAAAAAAAGTGCGTGTGTGTGTTTGTGTTTGTGCATTCAACGAATACAACAAACTGTTTTGTAACAGTCTGATTTTGACATTGACGAATTCGTCGCCATTTGTCATTTGCACCCATACAAGAGCATAAAGTAAAAGCAACACAATAGCAATAACGACAACAGCAATAACAATAACAACAACAATATTACAAGTATTGAGAGAGAAAAATAACAAGAAAAGGATACTCCTACCCTGAGTTTGACATCCTGCAGGCAGCATTCCGTCAGCCATCAGTAAAGTAGTAATTTTTCTTTTGCATACAGACTGTAAGAATGAATACAAAAACAACTAACGCGTGTGTGTGTGTGTTTTTTTTTTGTTGCTTGCAGTATTGTTGTATTTGGTTTTTTTGTACTATTTTTTAATAAAAATATTGTCTTACAACCCTGATTTTAATTTGGGTTAAACGAAACATTTTTTCAGTAGTTGAATGAATACGCTTTCAAAGAAAACTTTGTCTTTCTGTCTGTAGGAACATGTTAGATGTTAAATGCAAACATCTGCTTACCAAAGACATTTCGATGAATTCACAGGTGTGTGTATAGTAATCATAAGACTAAACTCGAAATTAATATTTTGTATTATAAATATTTAATTTAATAAAAGCAAATTATTGTGGCGTTTTCCCTTAAATAAAACAGGGCAACCAAATATGTCTTCTAAAAATCTTTTTGTATGAAAACAAAAACAAATCTTGATTGAATTTATAAAAATTAACCTCTAAAAATTTTTTTATATTGGTAAAATTTTATTAAAAGATATATGGTTAATAAAATTTTTAATATTGTGGCACATTATCGCCTTTTCAAAATTGCCATATTTTGGGTTCGCAGTACCCACAAGAAATTGTTTGCTAACAAATGCATTTATAACGTGTCCCTGTTGTCTGCGGATTTGTTGCTTGAGGCAGCATTTGGTCATACTTTTAAGAAAATTGGACTGATCAAACAGTGACTGCTATACTATGTTCACACTTGGGTTTTTAAACGTGTTTAAGTAACTCGAACGTGATTAAGCTCTAATCACATCAAAATCGAGATGATTTCCCATACATTGAAGTGATTTGTTAATCACTTCAAATTGACATGATTACAACTAAATCACTTCATTAGTTACATAGAATTCACTGAACATACCTCAAACAGAGTATAATGTAGAATCGGCCAACGTGAACGTGCACAACCGTTGTGTTTTTTTTCTTAATCATCTGTCATCTTAATCATCTCAAATGTAATGTGAACGGCTTTGATGAACTTAATTAAAATTTTGCTTAAACGCGCTTAAAGACCCATGTGTGAACATAGCATTACTTTCGCTTGATATCGAGACTTGAAAATAGCATACAATTATGCCGCAATTGGAAGACATTGACAATGTTGACACATTAAATATTTTCTGGTCCCGAACTTTTTCGTTTAAGTGATCCATATTTAGGGTATATGATTTGTGTTTCCATAAACAACCTTATTATATGTGTTTTATAATTCTATAAAAAGTTAAAAATAAAAATAAGATAAATCGAAAGAAGTGAAGAAATAATTAATTTCGAAATTTAATTTCGATACAAATATATTTAAGAGATTTTCGACTTTGAGTTTTATATAGTTTAAACCATATATGATTATGTCATAAAAGTTTATAATAGGTCTGTTTATTTTTGGGTAAAGCTCGTGAAAATGAGAGCAAGCATAAATTTCTCTCATAAAGAGGCAAAATTACACAACGGGAACAGAAAAAAACACAATTTTAAGAACAAAATAAAATGTCAGTGGTTTGACAGTTTTTACAAAATAATAAAAGTTTGCACCACTTTTGAAAAATTGTTTATTGTCTGTAGAAATAAACTACTTTTACCAAAAATTAAACAAAACAAAACAAACATTTTTACAATAACTAACATTTTTTTTCCTAATATTTTAATGTAATTCTAATAGAATCTGGGAATTTATTTCTAATGATGAGGTACATTTATTATATAAATTTTCATATTAATCAAATGTGTATTCCAAGTCAAATTACAATTTATAAAGCTTTCATGCTTTTTATTTCTGGAAAATATTGAAGGGATAAGACTTTTAAAGTATGAAAGCTTTATAAATTGTAATTTGGCTTAGAATTCGATTAATATGAAAATTTATTTAACAAAAACAACATTATATTAAATAAATTTATTCCACAATACTTTTCCAGAATTTTGTTCATGAATTTTTTTTACTTTGCCTTTTTTGTTTTGTTTATGTTTTATGCTAAGTTCACACTTAGGTTTTTAAACGCGTTTAAGCAAAATATTGATTTAGCTAATCAAAGCCGTTCACATTACAGTTGAGATGATTAAGATGACAGATGATTAAAAAAAAAACACACAACAAACACACAAAAAAACAACAAACAAATTTATATTTCTTTAAAGTATTAAAAATGGACAAAAACACTTATATAAAGTTATTAGAAGATTATTTTAATCATTTTAATGGTAAAATTGTGAAAATTTATGAATTATTTAAGGAAAAAAATAAAAACATTTAGCAGAAATCTTGGCCGGTTGTGCACGATCATGTTGGCGATTCTACATTTGAGGTATGCTCAGTGGATTCTATGTGATTTATGAAGTGATTTAGTTGTAATCATGTCAATTTGAAGTGATTAACAAATCACTTCAATGTATGGGTAATCATCTCGATTTGGAAGTGATAAGAGCTTTATCACGTTCGAACTGCTTAAACGCGTTTAAGAAGCCAAATGTGAACATACTATTACAGATGTTTGGCAATTTACGAAGAAGAATTTTTTTCTTTCAAACCCGCTCTCATTTACACAAATTTAAAGTACGGGAACGCTTTTCGTGCAAATTGAGATCTCAAAATGGAGTAAAGAAACAGAGCTAATATAAGAGTTTTTTGATACATTATGTTAAAATAAACAAAATATCTGATTTTTAAGTGATATTCGGGAGATAGTGGTAATACAATTGGATATGTAACAAACAAAATATTACGTTTTAATCAAAATTTGCAAAAACTTGTTGAAACAATGGCACACAGCAAAAAATTTAATATTGCATGTTTTGGTTGCCCTGAATTTTTGTATGTGCTATATTTGTTACTGTTTTGAAATGCATTTAGCTATTCCCTTAACCACAGAAATATTAAATGGGGACATACGAAGTTTAGTATAAGAACAATTTCATGGGAGATATAGGACACAAACTTTTTGTAATACATACCTCATTTCTTTGGTTCGTGGCAACAAATACTTGTCAAACATGGATTCATCAATAATGCGAAACGGTCCATAATTTCGCATATTTTTTATATATTTTTTTCCAAATATGATCTTTGTGCCCATAAACCATCTCATTATGTTGTTATTTAGATTGACTTTACACCAGATGCATATATTTTATTGCTACATTTATCACCTTGCCAAATTTGATTGAAATCAGTCGATATTTGACCATATCTCCCATACTAAAACCACTCCTGAAAATAACTTTAAGTGCCACGATAACTCTTATAATGGATGCTATGTCTCGGTTGGTAGGTCCAGAATTTACCATAAAACCCCTTCTCTAAAATGCTTTACGAAAAACAAATCGCATATAGATGTTTAATTTATTTAAAATTCGGCCAAAAAGGATTCTTCTTTCAATCTTAATCTCATAACATTTTTGTTTTTGCCTGTGCCCATGTTCTGTAACTGTTGCGTCGAGAAACTTTTCGATTGAAATGTGTGAAATGAAACAAAAATGCCATATTTTGAAACAAACAGCTGTTTTTCTCACTACACTGTGTCTGTAACTTTTGTGGCGAGTACTAACTTTCACGTAACGAGATGACCGGCCAATTTACAGAAAAAAAGTGTCTGTTACATTTTTGTGAGAAAAGTTCACGCTTTGAACTGTCAAATAAACTCAAGAGTAAAAATGCAAAATACAAAGAATAATAATAATAATATTTAGTTCTTGGCACATTTTTTATTGCTTAATTATTTTGCTTTTAACATTTTTATATGATATACGCTTGTTTTCAAAGTTTAAACAACAAATATTAAAGTCGCACTTTACATTATTTGGTATAGCCGACGGTTGTATTTTCGCCGCCGTCGTTAAAAAATTTTCATCGTGGTTTTTGACAAAGTTATGAAGAAAACTTAAAAATCTTTTAAAAAAATTCATTATAAAACAATTAATTTAACTTTTAATTAATTCATTGAAGTTTTCTATTTAAAATAAGCAATTATTAATTTAATAATTAAAACCACAAAATCATTTAAGCCTCATAAATATTCAACGATTCCTCTGTTTTTGTTCAAGTTAAATTATATTTAATTATTCAGCCAGCAAAAGTAAGGAAATATAAAAAAAGCTTAAGCATAAATAAAGAAAGAATAAGACCAAGTACGGAGAAGGTGTGTAAAAGCATTAATCAAACTATTAAAACGCCATTAAATGTATGCGCCAACTTGGCTTCCCAAAGTAACAGAAACATAAAGCCAAAGAAAAGAAACAAAATGCAAATACTAACTAAAAGCAACAGAACAAAAGAGAAAAAACCAAACCAAATTCATTTAGTCAGGTAATATGGCCAATTCTCTTTCGGATCACAGTCACAGTGAAGCATGACATTACTATTAATACGTCATCATCATCATCATCACAAACGTAGTTGAATGTGTGTTTCTAGAAATTTATGGAAAACGAAATAAATAAGCAAAGTTATTTTTTATAACTTAAAGCCCAATAAGTACAAATTTAAATTATATTTAAATATTAGAAAATCATATTTTATGAGTATAGTAAAAAAATACAATCGGTGCTTTGACTCCCTTATGCCCAACGTTTAAAAAAGATTGAGTTGTATTCTTAATTGTTAACAATTTTTTTAAAAAATACGATTTTCTTAGACGAAGAATAATCGATGTTGAATTCTATATGGAACATGTTTGTGATTAATAATGGAATTATCCCATAAAATATGTAGTTAGTAAAAAGTTGGGTTTCTTCCTGGAATTTGTTTTTTTTTAACTATCTTTTGAATTCCGGAAATTCACGGATTGTTAAATCCCAAGAAAATGTTTCAATACTCCTAATCTCTAATTTAGTATTTTTTTTATAAAATAATAAGATAATATGTTGTCAAAAATAAACATAAGCAAATAAAACTATGTAGAACAAGCAAAAGAGTATAGTCGTTCTAGAATCTAGATCGACCATATTCTTTGCTACATCTCTATTATAAAGTATTTATTTGAATGCTAACCCGGTACTGCACAAATCACTGTTTAAAGTCTCCACGGTTTGCTGCTCCCTCGGCTTCGGCAGCCAATGAATTCAGAAAACTCTATTTGTAATTTCTAGCTTGTCTTTTCATCCTTTTTACGAGGTGTGACTATTTAGCTTGCAGTTCACATTTTCTAAAGGATCTCTATCCATTTTGATATTTGGTATATACTAGGCATCACATGGCGATAAAACGGTCGTCTCGATCGTAATGCAGCCGAAACTGAGAAAAATTGAAGTCGAGGAAGTACTTATTATGTGGTCTCAGGATACACATGTCTAAAACCAAGGCCATTGGGATCAATGCGACATATATGAATAACTCTACTCTGCAACAGAAAATAATCTTCGTTCAGTCGTTTTGTTATTTGGGCTACATAATAAGAGTGAACAGGAGCTCTAAAAAGGACGTCAATACGGCATTAGCAACTTAATACTTTCCAAATATGAAAAACATTATCTTCTTCTTTAACCTTTACCGCCGTAGATCTATCCATTTCAAACCTTATTTTCATATCTTCACAAATAAAAAAAA
Organism: Pollenia griseotomentosa; assembly: GCA_963931875.1. Classification (NCBI taxonomy): domain Eukaryota; kingdom Metazoa; phylum Arthropoda; class Insecta; order Diptera; family Polleniidae; genus Pollenia; species Pollenia griseotomentosa. Next base: position 141,832,758 of record OZ007560.1, on the reverse strand, counting down.
AAATAAATCATTCTTGTCAATTTTTATGGCCAACGTTAGATAATCTTTTTTTTAACACATTATTTAATACATACAGTAGACGCTCGCCTATATGAACTAATTCAGACAGGGCCCGTTCACTAAATGGAAAAGTTCACATAATCGAGACAATAAAAATAAGTATTTCAAATCATTTTTAATATGTGCACATACATAACCTATATTAAGTTTTTATTTTAAATTAGTTTGTTAATAATAAAAGTACATGAAAGTAGTCGGTTTTATTTTTTTGCTTTAAGGGATTTCTGTAATGCCTTGTCCCTGCATTTTCGCAATGCCAAATATCATTATCAGATATACTATTTTCACTCCAAGCAATAACTTTACTAACACCAACCATCCTAAAAATGTTCCTTTGCATTCGTATATACACATTTACTAGCTTATTTCGGGGAAGAACAGATTTCTAATAAAGGGTGTTTTTTATAGAGTGGCACAAGTTTTAATCATAATAAAACAAGGAAATATATTTTCAATATCAATGAAACGGGCTTTATTGGAAAGAAAATTTTATAAAATTTAAATATGATTTCTACCATGTGGCCGCCACGGCTGGCGTGTAGAAGGCGCCAATTTTCAACAACTTTTCGCATTCTGACCACACGCAAAGAAAAAACATGGTTGTGGTATACATATTCTAAGAGCAACATATTATGATAAGAATTATGGTTGTAGTCACCATATTAAGATTATTATTGAAACATATTATGACTCAATATACTCGTAATATGTCATCATAATATTTTTCCCTTACTCATATTATTATTCTGTTAGTCATACTAAGTAAAGAAGTAATCAAATTATTGTCATGTTAATCATAATAAGCTAAGAAATTAATCGTATTATTGTCATGCTAATCATAATAAGCTAAGAAGTAATCATATTATCATCATGTTAATCATAATAAATTTAGAAGCAATTATATTATGATACAGCACCTTTCATAGCTGTCATAAAAATACAAAATAAATTTAAATATTTTTGAATCGATTTTTTATTTTGTGGCTTTTTACAATTTTTCTTAATTTTAATCAAATAGCGGAGTTCAATATAAGGCTTGCAAAAGAGCAAATGAAAAATCTGCGGTTTTCATGGGCAACCGCGTGTGTCCATTTTTTTGATTTTAAGATGTTGATGCCATATTGCCTAATTTTGAACGCTCTTTATATTTTTTTGAAAAAAGATGGATCAATTCCGTTTTGTAACGTAATGACAAAGTTTAAAATGTGCAATACCTAGCCCATAGTTTGATCTTGAATGGGTTTTCGGCTTTCCTGAACAATTTGTTTTAAGACATACGCGGTTGCCCATGAAAACCACAGAAATATCGTAGCACTTTTATAAAATATAACGAAATCTCTGTGTGTTTTGTTGTTGGATTTTACGAAAAACTATGATATTTTGCATTTGCACTATTACATCACTAATACTTGAATGAACTCCGTTAATATTTTAATTTTTTAATTTCTTTAAACTTATTTTTTTATGGAATTTTATCTTTTAATTGTTTAACCGCTCACAAATAAAAAAACGACACAACTTCTTCAAAATTATTTTACAAATGGCGCTAACATAATATGATTAGAGTAAAAATAGTTTGATTGCATCTTTAACATAATATGATAAATGTATAGAAAGTTATCATGTTATGTCTATTAAATATCATGATATGGTTGTGAGAAATATAATATGTTTAGAAAGTTATCATAATTAAGTTGTTAGAAAAATAATTATTTTTCGGTCAACAATACTCAAATTCATAATTGCGATAAACATTGATATGTTTACAGTAACTATAATATTGTTGATATTAAATAAAAATAACTATTATTTGTGTACGACAACAATATATTGTTACATTAAACATAGTGTTGTTGCCGTAACCATGCCCAACCAAATTTTTTTCTGCGTGCATCATCGTTTTTGACGACATATGGGCCAATGGCTCCGCCAGCCCATAAAGCGCACCAAACAGTCATTTTTGTGGATGTAATGGTGTTTCGACAAAAGCTTGTGGATTCTACTCACTCCAAATGCGACAATTTTGCTCTTTTACGTACCTATTCAACCAGAAATGGGCTGATCGGAAAATAAAATTTTAAGCGGAAATTCAAAATCAATATCTATTTGTGCTTCAGCCCATTCGCCGAATTATTTTGATTAAAAATTTCAACAATTGGAGCGTTGCTCGATTCATAATAAGTCATAAGTTGATTCATAATGAAATTTCAAAGCAAACTAAACAAAAAGCAACTATCAGCTGTTAAATGGGTGATCAAATAAAGCAGTGATGCCAACTCAAAGTTGTGATACTCTAAAAAAACACCCTTTACAACAAATAGTTACAAAAAAATCAACGGTTGCAAGTTGTTCACATAATAGAGATAGGTTGTGTTCTTTAGAACCTCATGTGTAAAAATTTTGTTGTTCACTATTCTGGATGTTTATATAACTGGGTATTCAATAACCGAGCGTCTACTGTAATTGTTTTTTATACTTAGCGACAATTTTGTATCTGTAAATGGTGATTTGTTTAGTAATAATTAGATAGTCTTAAAGTATGTGACAACTTTATAAATTTGAGAAAACTTACAAATATAGTATAGTAAATCGTTTTGCAAAAAAAAAAAAAAAAATATATAAGACAACAAACAGTCAGTCAATAATAAAAATAGTAACGGAAACAGCAACAAACATAACAATAACGATGATGAAAACGGCAAAAATACGAGTAAACTAATTAAATGATAAATACCCGCAATTAATCGTTTTATCATGTAAATTTTATTTATACGAATACGAAATATTTTCAATTTAAAAAAGTGACTGCAAACAATTTTCACCAGAACTTTAAGTTGTCGCCTTTTAATGAATCCCATTTATTTAATACAACAGAAATTAAGAAACAGACCACAAATGCAAAAAAGGCCAAAAGATACACGTAACAACAAAGTAAAATAACATAAAATAAAACTTAAATAACCAACTTTATACACAACTCTTTGCCGCTCAGATACTCACACACTTATGCACAGATATATTAATACCCACGAGATATTTTTAAAAGGTTTGTTTTAAAGCCCTCTACGAGATCCTTTTCTGTGTGTTTTTGGGTATCACTTTTTATCTTTGTCATTTTCGAAGATCTTTATCGATAAAATCCCAGTCAAAAAAAAAAAAAAAAAAAAAAAATGGTGATTGTATCTTGTTGTCTGAATCTGTAGCTGATACGATATTTGAGAAATTTATATGTCATTTGGGGTCTTTAAAACTTTAAGCAAGTACGAACATCTTCTGGATACAAAAAATTGTATTTTGGATGTACAAGCTGGCTGACAATATGATGGTTTTGGTTTTGTTTTGTTACTGGCTGGTTTTTTTCTTATTGGAATGGCTGTCTGAATGGATTGTTGTTATTGTTTTTATATGTTCCAACGCACATTTATCCATTCATACGCTGAGATTGGTACTTATAAATATGCCTGCATGTACATTCATTTGTGAAGCTGTATGTATGTATGTTCATATGATTGTGGGAATGAGTTGTAACCTGTGAAAATTAATTGAGCTGTTTAACTTTAAGATACAGAAAAGAAATGAAAGTTAAAAATTTAAACGACACAATAATTAATAATAACTTAATTAACATATCAATGCGTATTTAATATGTAAGTGTGTATGTATTTATGTATGTATGTATATTGGACAAATAACATATCAAAGCTTTAAAGATAAAATATTGTTATTAAATACTGACTCCAACACAAAAAAAAAAAAAAAATATTTCTATTAAAATAAATAATGATTTGTCATTAGAGTTTCTAATATGCTGACAACTAGATAATTGATCTTAATTGTTAGAAAATAGTTCAATTATGGCCTTTAATATAAATGAAATTTACGACTGTTTCCATCCAACCTGACATGATCATAAATTACCCAAAAATTGGGTTAATAATTTTGCAAATTTAAATTGACTGTATCTCATCTTGGAAAGGTCCACATGTATTTTTACCAGGGCTGTGGGGTCGGAGTTGGGTTTTTGTACCGGAGTCGGAGTGGGAGTCGAAGTACCCACAAAAACTCGCGAATCCGACTCCAACATTTTTCAGCATAAAAGTTTTTTTTAATATTTTTCAAAATAAAAAAGTTATTTGGTTTAATTTCTTCGACCTTTTTAATATTATTTTTTCACAATAAATCTTCAAGCTCAAGGTCACTTTTATATAAAAAATATTTATTATTAATCCAATATTTCTTTATCTCAATTGATAACTTCTTCAGGGATCTTCAGGGTTTTTGGTTTCTTTAATTTAAAACAAATTTTTTAAAACAAAATTCTATCAAACAACAAAATTGTCAATTATGAAAAATGATAAAAATTATACACAGGGAACAAAAATTGTTCTATTCCATTTTTATAAACTTGTTGTATTTCCTATCTTATGCTTATAAATTAAATGTCTGTAATTTTGATTAATAATAAATATTTTTTATATTAAAGTGACCTTGAGCTTGATCATGTTAATTCAACCTGATTTTACAATAACTGCGAACAAAATTTTTTTCTTTTAAAATAACTTTAATTCATGTTAATTTAACATTGCAGTAAAGTTAGAGCAAAATGTAATTTATATTGAAATAACAATCCAAATCACGTTGAATAAAAGTTAATTCAAGTTGAAACAACGTGAATTTCATGTAGAATCAAATTGGTTTGAGTGTGTTATAACCGTGTGAAGAAGCTTCAGAGACAACATATGCATATATTTAAGAATAATTCAAAACACTTACCGCTGTAACACATGTATCACTTATTTTGTATTCTTTGATAACAGAAGCATCAGCAGATTCGCCCAATATGGTTTTCGTCATCATTCTACTTTAAAAACTTGATGTACTATTTAACTAAATAATTTTAATTAAAAGAATACGGGAATTGTCTCTTTTTTAAAACATATTTTAAAAATTAAAATAAAACATGTACATACTCAAGTATGTATGCATGTTAATTTAACAAGATAAACTTTTGATTTTAATATAAAACAGGTTTTTATGGATCAATATTGAATCCATATTTATTTATATTTTAATATATTTTTTTTTTTTTTTAACAGTGAATAATATTAAATAAACGTGATTTAAGGTTATTTTATTTAAAATGAATATGAAATAATGATAAATTTAAATAAAGTGCATACTTTGCAGAAAATTACTATGATTCTAAATCAACATTTTTCCATGCTAATTTTACATTGGTATTTTTTTCTGTGTGTATAGAGATTGTATAGAACCATGACCGTTTCTATGTTTTTGTGTGACCTAAAATTGCAGTTGGTAACAAAATGGCTTCGTTCCACTTTCCAGACATTTTCGAAATATCTCCTTGCATTTTTTATAAAAAAAAATCGCTGGTTCACTTTTGTTTGAAGTACGCCAAGATACCATTGATGAAATGGAGTCAGGAAATTTAAAAATGCAAATTTTTAAACAAGTTCGTATATATGACTAGAAATCAGCTGTACCTCCTGTGGTGAAAGCACTAAGTGAACTACATTTTTAATTCCAACTTTCAAAGTCAATGATAATAGAAAAAGTAGAAAAGAAACTTGGAAAAATACATGACATTGTTCCAGATATAATTCCCATCAATGTGCGGGTTTAGCCGAAAAATGATTTGAGAATACATATATCTACTTATTTTTGGGCAAATTGTAGCGAAATTAAAGATTTTAAGAACGCGAGTACAAAAGTGACTCGCTTAACTAACATATAAAACAAAAACAAAATATCATATTTTCTTGGACAATAATAATATTGATTATTGAACGAAAATACCTTTACTTATTAAATTGGACTTGGTGTTCTTTACCTTCCATGATGGTCTTGGTACTGCTCAATCCCTAAAGACAAACAGCACCAAGTCCAACAACCAGAGGTCTGCTATTTCCCAAAAAAAGGACTCCTGATGTTCTTTGCCTCTACAAATTCAGTGGTAAACAACATTAAGTACACTTGATGCCCTTTACGTCCAAGCAAGTTGGACTTGGTGTAGTTTTCCACTTTTCTATCTCGAAAGCTATAGTAAATAGGACTTATGGGAATTCACAAATCGAAAAAGAAAAAATTCTGATTCAAACAGTATAAAAAACGTATTTTGAAAAAAATGTGAATTGGTGTACAGAACTAATGTTACATATTTAGCATAATCTTAATAAATTAATATAATTTTCAAAATGTTCTAAAGTACAAGGATTAATTTTCCTGGTGGGCTATAGTGGGTTGCAAAACTAGATCGATCCCATATGGATTGTAGCAAAACTCGTTTCTTTCGAAAATTCGTAGCAAAACTCGTTCGTTCCAAAATTAACTTTTTTTTTATTTTTTTTCTATATTTCAGTTGGTTTAAATTTTTCAAATATTGAGTTATTAATCAAGAATGGCATTACACTTCAGAATCAAAAAGTTCAACTTATTTGCTCTATTAAAATGGACGCTATATGTTTTATGCATTTTTGAATAAAGTGTAACAAACGAGTTTTGCATCTCATTGACTCATATGTAAATAACTATATATAATGGAAACTATATTACAGAATCATTTTCTTGCTATATTTAACCATTAAAAGGTATTGCGTTGAAGCTTTAAGGTCAAATAAGGACCAGTCTCATATACATTTAGCATCAAGGTTAGAGTAGGAGTCGTAGTCGGAGTTGGAGTTGAAGTCGCAGTCGGAGTCGTACTTAAAAAATTTCAACGGATGGAGTCGGAGTCGGGGTTATCACTTTTTCTTGAAGATTCCACAGCCCTGATTTTTACAGTTCACAAGAACTATGGTAAATCTTAAACGATTTTACTAGATATAGAAAACATCAAGTTCTTTAAGGAATTCTTCATCTTCTTTAATGGCCTATTTGATATTCGAATGAAAGTGATCATACAATTACAGAAATTATATTTTAAACATTTTTACATACATACCACGTTGGATTATATACTATACACTTTTAACTTGTTAAAAGTTAAAAGAGATTCGCCGCATTACGAAAACTTGTCTAATGTAGTATAAAGCGTGTTTTTTAGAGTGTCACATCATAAAGCATCACTGCTTTATTTGAGCACCCATTTAACAGCTGATAGTGGATTTTTGTTAAGTTTACTTTAAAATTTCATTATAAATACACGCAGAGAAAAACATGATTAATGAGTGATCACTACGACCATTTTTATTCATATTTACCATATATGTTTACCATAATACATTTATTATAGTCCTCATATAACTTGAAAGTGTTTTACACCTTAAAGTAACTCTGATCTAGCTGAACATATTAAATTATGTGAATTGTTTGCTACTATAATATATATATTTTGAAACATACAATTTAATTCATAATATTAGTTTCACATAAAAGCTCTGTTTAAACCCATAATTTTTGTTTGCTTTTAAACACATTCTCTATATGAGCAACCATTTATTGTCAAAACAAACAGTGTGTGTTTATAAAGAAAATACAATTTTCTCCCACGTTATTTCTATTCGCGAGCGTCAGTTACATAAATGATTACAAACGAATTAAGACGTTTTTCGGGGAGAAAAAGGCCATGCTGCCTTGCAAATTTAGGAAATAGATTATAAAACTTTTTTGAAAATTCGTGGAGATTCGCAGAAGATATTGTGGAGATTCGCACAAGATATTGTGGACTTACCAGAAATTCCACCAGGAGAAGACAAAGAATTTTCTTAGGATGAGACTTTTAACATCATATCACCGAGCTGCAGACATAAGAGATTGTTGCAGAAGACGTTTTGTATGCCGGCAATTTATATCAAACAGAAAAACTACCTTCAACAAAAGTAAGTACTTACATTTATACATATGTACGTTTATAACAAATAATAATAATTCATTTTATATGTATTTAATTTAATTTTTTGATATAAGCCATTCTATGTATTTATATACCTAAAATACAAAGTTATGTACATGCAATTTTTATAAAGAACTAGCTGTCCCGGAAAACGTTGTTTTGCCATAAAACTTATTTCAAGTAAAATAAATTCCTCTTTCTTTCACTTGAGCGCTTTATACCATAATCGGCGATGAAAAAAAAACAATAGCTATTTATTTCTTTATTTCTTTTCGTTACATATTCAAAAGTTAAACTTAAAAAGTGATGTATTTTTTATCCTGAAGTATGAAAATCAAACAGAGATAATTAATTTCTATTGCATGGGGTCTTCACCTGAAAATTTTTTGTTGTACCAAACGTCAAAGTCTATATAAAAAACTCTAATATTTTTTTCAGCGTTTTTTTATATGAAGTTTGACGTTTACTATAACAAAAAATTGTCAGGTGAAGACCCCATGTTAAGAAGAGCAATTGCGTGTACGATTTTTTTTTTTTTTTGTCAGTCCGTCTTTAGCCAACACAAATAAGCTCGATATCTTGTCGACGCGAGAACATGCCACGTATAATTGTCCGTCTGAAAAACATGGTGTGCCCAAATCTAAGCCGCAAACAGACGTCGTTGTGACTTATTGATTGTCATTGCAAATGCTTTGATAACGTTTTTCATCAATTTGTTAACGACCCATCGTGTACCATTGCAAAGCCGAAGTAGAATAACCGGAGAAAAAAACGTTTAAAAAGATACATAAACTTATCAAAAGAATCGTTTAATTAATTAAGAAGATATTGGATGGGGGTGCTTTTACCCGTTTACCTTTATTTTTCGCAGTAAATGTTAAAATGTATAGCCTTTAGTTCCTTTCAAGGTATATTTACACAAGGTAAACTCGTTGGCCCATATGTTTGTCAGCTGTTTACCCCTAGTTGCAACCCAAACGTCAAATTTAGTGTATATGACCCAAAATTTATACATGTGTGCGTTAAATTGTTTTTGTTTTATATGAAGACAATTTTGACAACTCGGTTCTTTTTATAGAGCACCTTGGTTCCTTCAAGACTCGAGATGGAGATGGAGCTTTTACCCTTTTTGCCCTATTTTACGCCCTAATTGTTGGAAATTAAAAAACATGTATATCTCAAAGTTCCTTTAGATATTACAGTATCTGCATGCCAAATTTAAAGAATACCGGTTGATTAGTTAAGAAGATATAGGGAGGGGGAGCGTTTGCCTCTCTTGCCCAATTTCACGCCCTGAATAATAAAAATTATAGGCTATTGTTCCTTCCAGATGTAACACTATTTGCCTGCGAAATTTCAAGAAAATCGGTTAATCAGTTAAGAAAATATTGGGATTGGGAGCTTTTACCCGTTTTTCCTTATGTTACGCCCTCTAGCGATATAAAATATATACATTAAGATCTATTCCGAATGTCATTGTACACATAAGACATTACGATGCATAGTTTGGTAACTTTTCAGGTAATAATAAAAAATCATAATGTGGATAATGAAACCCATTTTGTTGAAATTTATATAGGAGTAATATATAGGAAAATCTAAATGCAATATCTCTGGAACCACTGGGCCGATTTCGTCCAAACTTCACATAAACCATCTACAGACTATCCCCAAAGTATCGTGATAGTTTTCGTTTAAGTCGAACGACCCGCTTTCGCAGTTAGTGGTGACATCAAAGTGTACACTTCTTTTTATATATATAGAAGATAAATGTTTGATATTAAATTTTTATTGGTTTTATTTGTGAGAATCATTTAACATGTTTAAATAGACATAATAATATGTTAAAGACAATAATTAGCTATAAACATGATGTCTGAACATACATTGTTATTTAAGACGTGTTTGACACAATCATAACCGCAAACATTAATGATAATTTGCGATTGTGATTGTATCAACCATGTTTTTTCTTTGCGTGAAGACTTACACCAGAGCAACGCGTGCAAATTGCTTAAATTTTTAATCAAAATAATTGTTCAATTCGTCAAACTTATCGTGCACTTCTTTCATTTCATGGCGTACATAATCGTAATTCAGAGCGGATAATTCGAAGAGAAATAGATCGTTTTCGGACCAAATTTACTCTTACTGATAATTTGCATCCCGTGAGACGACGTACAGTGCGCATTGAAGAAGCAGTAGACTCTGTACAGGAAAGCATTAAAGATGATCCTAATCAATCAATTCGTCGCCGTTCTTAGCAGCTGGGGTTGTGTCCTTCCACTTTATGGAAGATTTAACGAAACGATCTTGGCTTGAAAGCTTTCAAGATTCAACTTGTGCTGGAATTAAAGCCAAACGACCATCGTATGAGCTGCCCATTGGATTTTTTTCTTTGGAGTTATGTTAAGTCACCTGTAAATCAACATTCGAAGAATCAATACCGAAATACGGCCGCAAATGCTGCGAAAAGTTGTTGAAAATTGGTGTTCCAGATTGCACCTTTCACGCGCCAGCTGTGGCGGCCACATGGCAGAAATCATATGTAACATTAATTTCATCACATTTTCTTTCCAAAAGCTTTCATTGATATTTAAAATATATTTTCTTGTTTTGTTCTGATTTTAACTGGTGTTACTCTATAAAAAACACCCTTTCCTTCCTTAAATTTTTGTTATCAGAATCGTTTGCAATAATTTATATTTGCCTTTTATCATAATATTTTCTAAATACGCGGTTTTTAATTTTTTTGGTAATGGTGACAAGTTCTATTTCTTTGGTTATTTTTGTCAGTACTCCGATGTTTGTTACGTACGCAGTCCAAGATAGTTTCAATACTTGTCGGTAGATCCACATTTCGAAGACTTTTTATTTTTTTATAACAACAGTCCAAATGTTTGTCGGATATATTGAAACTAACCATATATTACTTTTAATGAACCGTGTTTTTGTACAAGTTTATATTATGGTGGCTTAAAACCCTTTATATATGTATGTATTTAGGCATGTCCTGCTATTTCCATGAAGTACATAAAATATATTTGAATAGGTTTTTAGAAATTATTTGTAACTTATTTTTAAAAAACTTAGGATTCAGATTTTTATTGATTTTTGATTTTTATTCAAGGCATCACTGGTGGACGTGTTTTTTTTTTTTTTTGTATTGAGTTCTACCTGGTTTAATGTAAGACGTATGTGAGACAGAAAACAGGGGCGTGTCCTAAACGTAAGTATATTAAAAAATATACATATTAAGTTTTAGAATGACTTTCTTGGCACGTGAAAAATATTGGACATTTGGGGGAAGGATCCAAGATGGCATAGGTGGCGCCTGAATTTGATGTCGGATGAAAAAGTCACCAAAGGCAAAAATGCGATATTATGAGATCGGACTTTAAATGGCAGCGCTACATATAAAAAAAAAACAAAAAAGGCTGTTTTTGGAGGGAGTGGCAAAACAATTTTCTGTTTAATAAACTTCATTAACATATCTTTCATTCTAGGGGGTGAATGACTTTTTTTCCGATCCACCTTAATGTACATACAGTGCATAATAACACCGTTCTTCCGAAATTTCCGAAAAATTAGTGCTATCACCCAAATATCTTCTGCATGTCTATGCGTTGATGTGCAGCAAAGATCTTCTTTATATACATATTTCCTTTATTTATTCCAATTATTGTTAACACTTTCATCCAATTTTTTATTTTTAACTAATTTACAAACACTTTTTATTTTTTACTTATTTACTAACACGTTTTATAGAATATTTTATTTTTAATTTTAATGTTTGTACATAAAATATAAAACATAAAATATTTGCATGAAAAAAGAATGGAAATGTACGAATATTAATGCATTGGCAATAATGTTGATTCACGAAACAAAAAAGCTTTATTTATGTCAACCATGAATAGGCGTAAGCTTTTAAATGTTTTTTAAAACCCAAGTTTTGAACATTGTCGTATCAATACGAAAACTTCTAGTGAGTACAGTAATTTTGACTTAGCTGCACAATCTCCTTTGCACGATTTTTTGTGAAGATAAATCAAAAATGCAGTTATCTTAAATGTATTTAGCTGCCTTAATGTGCAGGTACACAATTGTGGTTACCTGCATAAAAGTGCAGCTAAAGTAAATTGTTTGAAAGAAGAATAAAAACGTTTTTATTAATAAATTACTAATAACAATGACGTTCAAACAACTACTACAACTACTTTATTCTGTTCCAGGACTAATATTTGCTATTCCATTCATACAATCGTGGTAAAGTTGCTGTAACCACAAACCATATGCATGAAACAAAATAAATTAATTATAATGATGCCAACTTGACTTGTTTGCGTTTTTTGTTTGTATAAACAGCTTAAATTGAAGATTAATGTGAAACAGTGGCCACCATATTTTTTCATGTATGCAGCTAACTTTGATGTTTTATATGAAAATATTTTAAAGCTGCCCAAAAATATAAAAAATGTGCAGGTATAGAAAATGCACGTAAACAAGGATTTTGAAGAATAATTACAGAAAATATGTATTTTGGGAAGTTAAGTTAAAGTGCAGCTAACTTGAATTTTTTGTATGAAAATAATTTTAAAATGCCTAAAATTTTGTGCATTTATCTTTAATGTGCAGGTATAGAAAGTGCAGTTAAAAAATGAATTTGTATGGGATTTTAAGCAATAATGACAAAAAATATTAATTTTGTGCAGTAAAGTCAAAAGTGCACTTAAATAAAAAGCAGTAAAGTCAAAACTACTGTAACACATTTGTTTTGCAAAAACAGGCTGTTAAAATACACACTTTGGCGAACACTTCCACATTTAAACTTCCATGCAAGTTTGTGAGCAAACACAACTTTTGGTCCACGGAACTAATAGGTTATGTTGAAACTACAAAACTACACAATTACAGTATTAAGAATTACGACAAGGACTCCACAAAAATAAAATTCGAAAATATACTATAAAACTACTTACCTTGGGCTACATTTTTAATTTTACTTTCCTTCCACACCGGGGATAGGACATGGGTATTTAAATACCCAACAGGCTTTGGTTGTGTTCTATTTCTTGATATATATATTTTTGTTTGTTTTTTTGAGTAGAGATAATAATAGAGATTAATTATTAATATGTGTATTTATGTATTTTTCCAACGCGGCATATTTCATTGATTTGCATTGCACCGCTGAAAACGACAGTATTGTTTTGCAATGCATTTCCATTTTGGGGATTGCGTCGTACAAACATAAATTCAGCTTCAAATTCTACCTCTTATCAGTTGTATTTTAAAATGTGGGCTAAGAATTTGTGGTTATATTGGGAATATAATAAAATCATGGGCCTTACGAGCATTGACTCGGCTAAAAACGAAGATTTCTGGATTTCGACAAACTAAAGGAGTTGTTACTTTTTTTCGTGGAAATATTGCAAGTTACTTCTGCTTGGAAAAAGGGAACAAAGGGCACTAACTGTCCTATTCAATGGCCACTGTAGTCTCAGAAACCATCAGTTTATATTACACAATGACATTAATGCAGATTCTGCGAGATCCAACTGAAATTTATGCTTACTTATCTAGCAGAATTATTGGCTTCGTACGTATCCTTGATCTATAAATGTATGTCCTGGCTGCACAAAGTATATACTTGTTAAGAAAAATTCCCATAAGGTATCGATGTCCACTGTGTGGTGGCAATACTTAATACGAATGCAAGATGTGACAGGCGAATTTGCATCCAGGATTACCACAAAAAAAAAAAAAAATAAATCACGTTGACCCGCAAGATTCTAAAATAGAAAAAATTAAATTTTCTTCAAACAAATTTTAGAAGCAAAGTTTTTGTTTTATTTACACCGAAATAAATTTTTCGCCCTTAATTTACACCCAAACAGATATTTTGCAATACAGAAAAAAAGTTATATTTGGAACTCATAATGGACTATTGGGTATTTAAATAACCATTTTTATTATTTAACGTATTTCGGCCAATTGTGTTAACCAATCGCTTTTAATTTTTTGGCATTGCTAAGGGGACGTTCAAAGCTATTTAGATTGTGTGGGCATTTTTCGTTGTTTGCATTCCGCATTAATTAAGAACAGTTTTTCCGAGCATTATAGGACACGGAAGAAACCTTCGTTTCCCTATATGAAAAAAAACTAAAAGCAAAAACCAAAAACTTTTACTCCTTTCATTTATTTAGGTTAATCAATATATTTCTATTTTCCTTAAAAAATGTTGTCCTGCCCATTTTAGGTGGGCGCTACATTGCAAAAACATTAATTTTATGTATTAACGCGATACAATAACATAATTTTGCGTAAAATTGTTAATGAATGAAATTAAATTACCAACTTTCATAATGATCGGTTCAGCAGTTAGCATGTTCCCCTACTAGAGTTGGCCGAGAAATCTTAAATACGCCTTAAACAGCAGCGAATAATCAGATTGTGGTAAAATTATAACAACATTTTTTATTTTTCGAATTTATTCTATGAGTAGTGTATAAAAGTCATTCCTAAAAATTTAAGGAATAGAACTATTACAAAAAAGCTTTATAAAATACATAACTGAAATGTAACTCATAGAATAAATTCGAAAAATAAAACGAAAGGAGATAATTCCCAGTTTCTATTTGTAAAATTATAACCAATTTTGTTAATTTAAACTAGAAATTACAATGCCTAATTTTGTTATGATATAGTATAGTCCCATATAAAAACTACTTCACTTCAATGCTTCTAAAACGCCAATAACTAGGGATATTGTAATAAACTTTGATTTGATTTTTTTTAATACTACTGGAAATTACTTTGCCACATTAGAATATACGATCTATCACAACTACCCACACCACAATAGTGGAGAGGGTTTATGCATTTGTGCTGATGTGTGTTACACCTTAAAATGGTCCTACCCCCACCTTAAAGTATACCGATCGACTCAGAATCACTTTCTAAGTTGATCTAACGATGCCCGTCCGGCTTTCTGGCTGGCTGGCTGTCCATGTAACCTTGTGCGCAAAGTACAGGCCGCAATTTTGGAGATAATTTAATAAAATTTGGCACATTAGTTCTTTCAGAAACTATCAAACCGATTTTAATAAAATTTAAAACGTAGATAGATCCATATTTGTACGGACACATAAGCTATGCATTTAAAAAAAATAGGACCACCATGGGAGATAGGGGAAATTTCTGCGTCCCAGAAACTATCAAACCGATTGTAATGAAAATTAAAACATAGATAGATCCCTATTCATATAGCCATACAGTCTCGAAAATTGGTTTTTAAATACTGTGGTGTCGGGTATCATATGGTTGGGCTTGACCGACTATACTTTCTTACTTGTTTTAAGATGTAGTAGACTTCCAACTTAGCCCTTTTCCGACTGGATTTAGCCCTTTGTTAAGTAACTTAAACGCGAAAAAATGTAAGCCCTAACCTAAAAAACGGGCCAAATTAGCCCTTTTGGTAATTTCGGGTTAACTATAAATATATTGGTATATCCGTACTAAACGCTGAAATTAAGGGGACTTTTAGTGTCATGAATTTATAATTTAAAAGATTTTGTTATTCGTGCTTAATTCCCAGTTTTTATTCTTGATAAAAACACTTGAAATTTATTGTTGATGGGATAAGCTATTACTATGCGCATTTCACTGGTTGCTTAGGCCAGATCATCAGGAAACTTCATCCATAAAGATTTTGGAAAAACTAAAGATATTAAACCAAATAAAACTGTTAAGCGTATAAGAATCATAAGCAACAGCTCTACTTGTAACAATATCAAAGTTTAAACAAAAACATCAACAATAAACAGTAAGTCTGAGTTCATACGGCTCTTTCTTTATTGAAAAGATTCTTCCTTTTTCTTCTTTGAACATGAATTGGTGTTCAAATGATTCATGTCATGTCGACGCCATGTTTTTTATTTTGTATAGTCGTGCGTATGAAAACAAAAACAAAATTAAACAACGAATAAGAAAGCAAAACGTAAAGACAGTACAGGCATGTGTGTACTCGTTTCTTTTCCCCTCGCCCCTCTCGCAAATAAAGTAGCAATCTTTTCAATAAAGAAAGAGCCGTATGAACTCAGACTAAGTTTATCTCTTCTTACATTCCCCACTGCAATTGATTGGAATTCTTCCAACATTAATTGTAGTTGTAAGTAGGTTAAGAAAAAACAAAATGCAAAAGCATGTTGCCAGGTAGTTTTTTTTTAGGTTTATTATCAAAAGTAATTTTTGGGAATACAAAATTTTAATTTAAAAGATTTTTTCTTTTTAAATTAAATGTACCGTTGAAGAAATTTAATTCATATATGTAAATATATGGCCTATAATAATTAGTACAGGCAAAGCCTGGTATAACGAATGATATAATGTTAGCCCCTTCGTTAAACTGAGAGATTCGTAATAACGAACTTTTTTTAAATAATAAATTAGCTACATTTACCATTAAATCGAGCTGTTTATGTTTATTAAACTTACATACGTAAGTACATACGTGTTTACATATTGGTACAAATTATTTGTCTAAAAAATCTGTAATAAGTTTATAGCTTAGTCCAGACAATATGTTGAAACAGCAAATGCTTACACCCATATGCTTAAAAATAATAACAAATGCGTCTAACAGCGTATTCATATTCAATATGCGATATAAGAAAAAGAGTTAGGTACACCTTTTTTACTTTCTTCTAAAATTTTTATTTTTTCACTGAATGATATTCTTTTTCTATTCACCATATTGCTTCAACTACAATTCAAACAAAACTCTGTTATTACGCTTAAAACGTATCTACACGTTCTCTTACTTTGTAACAAACAAAAAAAAAAAAAAAGCACATCCAAACAAACGGTATTGTAACGTCTTTTTGGTTTTGCTTTGTTTTTCTTAACCATTCGTTAAACCGGGAGCAAAAAAAATTGATCGTTCGTTATATAAGGTAGCTAATGAAAAAACTTGCTTGTTCGTTATATCGGATTTTCGTTAAAGTGAGTATTTGTTATATCGAGCTTTGCCTGTATTATGGTTGTTTTATTGAACTGTTGATGGTTTTTAATCCAAATTTTTACATTTTAATCAGGCTAAAGTTCATTAAATTTAATTTTCATTAAATTATTTTTATTAAGAAAGGAATTTTTACAACATGTAATGAATTTAAAATTATTGATAATTTTCATTCTTGACTGACCGGGAAATTGAACCCACATTCACGGACAGGTTGATTTGACATGTTTCGATAGTAACCACCCTATAGGCTTGCCAGACGTACTGTTTTCAGAAGTACGCGTACTTTTTTTACCATTTGTACTGCTCACTGCATAACCATTAAAGAAGTACGCAATTGTACTTTTTTTTTAGCTTTTGTACTTAATTTTGTACTTTTTTTGCACAAAATAAAACATGTTTTGTGCATATTGTATTAAAAGTGCAAAAAACCAAATTTCGACAAATTTTCGAACTAAAAACACTGCAAACCTGAAAGAAATGTTTAAGTTTTGCGATTTAAAATGGTTTGAAATGCTGCGTCATGTACCAACTCAATTAAAAAAAGAAAATGGGAATTATTGCTTCTTATTTTACTTTTAAAACATGATCAAATCTATATTTTTCTTCTTGTAGTGTTGTTGTTGTGTCTACAAACTTTTATAAATGCACGCGTATGCACGCATATTAGTTTTCGAAAGTTATCCCATTTTGGATCGGTTTATGTACTTTTAAGTGTTATCCGTTTTTAAATTTTTGAGTACGACTCGTATATAAGTAAGAAAAAAATCTTAAATTAAGTACGAGTTTTTTCTTTCTGTGTACTTGAAGCGTCAGTTGTATCTTAATTTGTTTAAAATATTTGTAGCTCTTTTTTGAAAAATGCCATGTTAAAGAAGTAAATACGTATTTTTGTGCAAATGTCTTCACTCGTTAAGTGTCGCAAGAGTTGGCATCACTGTCCAAAGCTTTTCGTTATTCACCACACTATAAATTATTTAGCTTAATGATTATTTACTATCATAACATTTTCTCGTTATAATTATTACGGTTTTAAGAAAATAGACAAAGAAAATCAATTTAAAACTAAACAGAAGAAACGGAATTATAATGATTATTAGGAATATTTACGACCGTTAAATTTCTGTAGAAAATGTTCTAAAAAATTCAACGCATAACAAACAAAAATAAGAGCAGGGTTATGATTTCTATCATTGCATATTTTACTTACAATAAACATACATACATACCTATATACAACCAGCGGTAACTATACTCTTTCTAGTTAATCGATGTCAATCTAATCTAAGAGGCCTAATAGAAGGCCTTATTTCGCAGTCACAAGCCCTTCGCGCCACATTCCATACTTATTAATTTTTTACACAGGTTGTCATTGGGATCAAGCCCTTCCACACTGCCTTTAATATCAACTTCGATCCCTTCCCAAAGAAGGAAGTAAGGAAGTTCACTAAAAATAAAAAGTAAATAAAACTGAAAGGAAACTTAAAGAAGGGAGAAGCGAATGTGTACTGAATATTTTCGAAGGTCTTCTAAAAAGAAGTTTATATCTTCTAGAAGGCATACTTCTGAAGGCAGGATATTATGTGAAGCGAATCTTTTAGAAAGGAGTATAGAGGCCTTCAAAAAGGCCTGCCACTTGCGGTCCTTTCAATATTTAACGCTGGGCATGGACTTATTTGTTTAACATACAATACGAATTCATACATACAAACAATGACAACATTAATGAATGATATTTTTTTATGTTTTAATGACACAAGAAAAAGTAAAAGAAAATTGTTTCATATTCGTTCGCTTTTGATTGACGTATTGCGTGCGTATAATTGAACAATGATACACACTTTACATACCCACAGTCATACTTAAAAATACGTATGTATGTATATGTTATGTATACATGTGTATAAATTCGTAGATAGGTATAATGACAGCAGCTACAAAAAGACCGCCATATTTTTTTCAACATACATACATACTATTTTTTTTAATGTAATTTGATAGGTTTAATTATTTTTATGTGGATTTTATATGGGGATGTGCATTGTACATACAATTACATCCATTACTCTACACTCTCTAATGTAAATTGTAAAACACAAACCAAAACTGTTAATGTCCTCTCTATGCAACACACAAATTCAAGTTGTAAAAGATACTCATTGCGTAGCTACATTGTATCTAAGTGTTTATTTTTGTTTTTGACTAGCAACATTTTATGTTACTTCTTCTATTGTATTGTTTATACGCAGTCAAGTTTATATGTACTATGTGCACTGCCTTATCAGCAAATGAACGAAGTTATGGTTGGTGTCTAAACTAATTTGCAAATCATTGTCGTTAAAAAACCAGGAAGTTTAATAATAACGCAAATCATTCAAATGAGAATTTTTTGCAAAAGGAAAATTGCAAAAGCAATGTGATTTTTCTAAGGGGAGGAATTTAAAAATGCATACTAGAATTTGATCCTTGCAAGGACGCGCTAACATTTCAATGTAGTTTCAACTTTCACAAATAGATGGTATAATATATTTTTTTTACATAAACTGGTTTTTGGAACTGTTAATTTAATTTAAATAAGAAGAACATTTTTTTTATATTCCGAAAGACACATGTTGCTTTTGCTCGGCTTCTTTGATTTTAATCATTTGTTTGGTTTGGTTCGCATTTTTTGCAAATGCTGCGGCTTTTCTTCATTTCATTTGGCTTTTTTTGAATTGTTTTAATTTCGTTTGCCGCATCTTACGCTCTGGCTGTTGCTGGCTTACATGTGGTTGCGTTTGCAAATTAAAATAATCTTTTGCGGCCCATTTAATTTTAACGGTCCTTGAAAGTCACCACATTTAATACCAATTTGCCTTTTCTTAATAAAATTCTTTCATTTCATAAACAAAACTATAATAAATATGAATTCGTTTTTTTTCCTAATATACTTTATATAAAAAAGATCTTCTGTTGGTTAAAATAAAATTAACGGAATGTTATTTATGTGGCATAGACATTGTTGTGGATTGAATATCGCACAGTGGGGTGAGCGGTTAGCAAAGTGGCGATTTATTTAGGGAAGTCTTTACTTTAAAATATTGTTATTGTTATTGATGGATACTCATAAATAAATAAAAACCACAATTTAAAAAAATAAAAAAAGTGGAATAAATGGTTTAATCTCTTATGGGATTTTTTGTATTTTGGAATAAATGGTCTTATTTCGCAATATTTTCTGTAGCTTTGGAATAAACGATAAATTGGTAAATTAAATTGCAAATTAGAGCAAATTTCTTCGAAATTCATAATTCCCAAAAAAAAACTAGTGTTCGGAAATAAACATTATCAGTACGAGCTCGATTATCGCAACTCGAAAAAATCTGGCCTATTGAAATTCCCGAAAAGCGGAAATGACCGAGCATTACTTATAACACTGGGTGACACCCCGTTTTGAAATAAAAGACTATACTTTATCGTATATTTTGCATTAACAATTCAATCAGACTTAACTTAATTAAATCTAAAATTAAATCTTACAATAAAATAAAAATACAATACTTTCTTAAAAAAATATTAAAATTATCAAATTACGTCGACGAGTATCCTGCGTTAAAAAGCTTTAGCGCATGAAAAATGGCAGGCTATACTATGCTCGTTATAAAAGCCTGTAATTTTTATTTACTTAACACTTTTGCCCGTATTCATAAAAATGTTTAAATTTAGTAAATGTTTACAAAACATGTTGTGTATGAAAATTTTCCTCAAAAAACGTTTGTTAAATTTAAAAATCGTTTCTGAATACGGGGGTTTGCTTATAGATTTCAAACTTTGGCTTTATTTTTTGTTTTTGTAGTCCTGGCTTCCTTTTGTAAGGCTTTCTACTGATCTTTATTAACCTCTTCAATACGTTTTTCCTCCATTACTCAAAACAATTAACGCCTATCGCAAACGCGTTAAAATGTTTTTATGCAACTTTTTTGACACAAGTGTACAGCGCACTAACGCGTGTTATGTAGTTCTACCTTAGACGTCAAAACTCTCTATTCTATACCGTCGCACAGTGGGAAATTTTACGAGAAGGCGGTCAAAATTCCATAACTTTTGACTGGATCGGTATTTTTTTATGCGATTTTTTTTGCTCGATAGGTGCGATGTTAGGCTTTAATTTGCGCTATAAAACGTAAAATTCGACTGATAGGAGCAAAAGTTATGGGGAGTTCAAAATGGATTTTCATTTTTTTGTTGAGTTTCGGTGTAAAAGATGAATATATCAAATATGATTTTTTTATAATTTATCATTATTTCTCTTGTATTTTACAACTGATACTTATTTTTTATTGTCGAACTTAGATCCTGTCAGAAAATGCCAATATTTGGCCCCTGTAAATTTTTTAGTCCCAATATTCACAGGGGCCAAAGGTTGGCTTTTTTGGGAAAGACGAGTTGGTATAAGGATAAAACTGAAAAGGAATATTTTGAAAAATGCCCAAATAGCATTCTTGTCTATCGATAACATTTTAGGTAATTCAACTTTTATTTTTGGTTTGAGATGTATGTGTATTTTATTTTTATATATTAATACAAATGTATACTTAAATCAAAAACAAATTATAATCTATAAACTATTTTAAATTAAACAATATTAGTAAACATTTCTTCTAAATAGCCTTGGGTTTTAGTTTCCAGAAGTTGTTTAGCTTCTTGTTAGCATCAGATGAGTTTTCTGAATTACATTGCTTGTATTGTTTCTGACCAGAGCTTCCATCACATCCCCATTTAGAAAATAAAGTGATGCTGCAATTTTTAAGTTTTTTTAAACGGTGAGCATCAAGTGTATTTAATAATCGTTCTGCAGTGTGTTCGAGAAGAGCCTGCAATTTTACTTCTGCTGAACTTAAAGTTACACTAATAGCCGTTTGTGAAGATAAGCACTCTTTTTTGACAAAAACTAAATCTCGATATCCTAGAAAGATTCCACAATTTTTTTCATTGGTTCGCTTTCGCAGTTCTGTATACTGATTTTTTGTCAGTTTTAAATCCAAAAATAGTGCAAATGCTTCTTCTGGAGTAAATTTCATTTCTTCAGTTGGTGTAGGCATACTTTTTAAAATCCTCTTTGGGCGTTTAGGGCTAGCTTCCACTATTTTTTCAATTATTGCAATTTTTGATTTCTTATTTTGCGTTGGTTGAATTTGATGCAGAAATGAATCTTTTATCATACTATGAGAAATTTCTTCATTGATATTTGCAAG
The DNA here is from genome assembly GCA_963931875.1 of Pollenia griseotomentosa. Classification (NCBI taxonomy): domain Eukaryota; kingdom Metazoa; phylum Arthropoda; class Insecta; order Diptera; family Polleniidae; genus Pollenia; species Pollenia griseotomentosa. The sequence continues at coordinate 141,810,590 of OZ007560.1, read as the reverse complement.
CTTGCGTCTTCGTGATCTTTTACTGCAATTGTCAATTTGTTTTGCGGGCCGTCCCACTTTTCCAGTTTCCTTAGCGGTTATTGACAGCTTCTTAAAAATCAGATAATTTGTTAGCCATTTTTCGTTGCGTAAGTAAAACGTTTTCTTGTTTCTAGAACATTTAAGGTACCGTTTTCTTAATGTTAATGAAAAATTTTTAATTTTTATCTTATGAATTTTGATTTCTTGTTCGTTGCATAATTTAAAGAATGGATTATTCATTATGTGTAACACAAAATCTTTTTCATCTTTCTGTTGAAAATATATATCTGCGAGAACTTAATAACTGAACTTAACCATTGTTTAAACAATAATGAAGCTAAAATTATGAATGCATGCACTTTTATACTCTTGATAGAAGTTTTTTTAAATGATCTTTTGTTACTACTTCTTTAAAACATAAAAACTCTTTTTTAAATACAAATTTAATCTTTTATTAGCATTTCTTTGAAACATAAAAACCCCTGTTTTCACACTTTTTAAAAGGATAACATACCGGCAATAAATTAACAGGTAACATGTAGGTAATTTTCACGTAAAATATAACTGCGTGCTAGTTTTTTACCATTTACCTGCTCTTTCATTTTTTAAATTAAGTTGCAATTTTCAGGTAATTAAACTATGTAGTTTATGTTGCGGCTATTTACTAATGTTTAATCTTTTAACTTACTCAGAAATCTAACGTGTTAGTCTATTTATGTCGCCTATTCGTTTTGCAGCATCCGTTCACCCACAATAAGTTCATAACAATGGCAATACCTTTACCTTCTCCAAATTAATTGATAACCTGACGTGCTAGATAATTTATGTGGCCTGAACTGCTTTATTTGTCGAAAATTCTTTAAGATTCACCTTCTTTAATTTCAGTAATGTTTCCTTGCAGGACTTATTTTTTGAACCGAATATCTTACCTTGGGTCACAGAAATTGCTGTAGTTCGCAAGGCCGTATCCAGATGTGTTTACAATGGGGTATAGAAATGTAGGTTAGATTCTGGACTACAAGAGAGTATAGATTTTTTTTTGACGCATTTTGACGCTCAGGACTTATGCTCTATAAAGTAGGAAATTTCCGGGAAATTTTGACATTAAAAAAAAAAAAAAAAATTAAATAGTTCTAGAGGTCGCAGAGTTTAATGCTTTAAACCACGTATAGCTAATAAAATAAACTAATACACAAAACTTATTCTGTCAAAAAATCTTAAAAAACAAAAAAGTTATGAGCATTTCAACTTTACAAATTGACTCAGAAATTCAAAACTATAACCAAATATTGAGAAAGTCCATTTCGGACCACCCTGTTCTCAATGAAATAGTTGAAATAGGGTTGAAATTTTTTGGCTCCCGAGGTTCACTAGTATTTACTTTCACATGAATAAAAAAATTTTAAAATCGGAGAACAAAAAAAAAAATAATTTTGGCCGCCTTCTCAAAATATGAACCAGTGTGCGTCGTACGATGCATTCACACGAAAATCTTACAGAATTCTTCCCGACACTATAATACAAAAGTGATGCAAAATCATATGACTCAGCCCATTTACAAGAAAATGGAACTGTGATATCATGGAATCTATAATTTAATGATGATTTTCATAAACATTTGCAAGTCGGAAAGGATTAAAATTTGTTAGTCAGTTTAATTTTTAGGTTCACAATTAATTTATTAATAATTGTGTGGCACTCTATGTTTAATAATGTATTCAAATAAAAATAGTTTTGATTCCGGAAATTCTGTTACAAATAGTTTTAAATTAATAACTCCATCTATTATTTTAAACAGAAATACTTCTTTGCTAAGTTTTCCTAATTTTTTTTCTAAAGAGAGATTCCAGTCAATAGAAAAGGATATACCTATGTAAGAGAGTAAAGATTTAAAAACTTTGACGAGAGATTTTGATATAAATATCTTTTGGAAAATATCAACTCAACGAAGTTGTTAAACTATTTTTATTTATTTATTTATTGATTTCAGTCTATAGATTAAAAATCCTTACATACATAATAATGGATTCATTAACTTATGTAATTTTATTAATGGTAAATGATTATAAAGTATGCTCATTGTATATATTTTTCAAAAACTTAAGCAAGTTTAATTTTGCTTGTAATTCGAAATTTATTTTAGATTGTTTTGTTTGAATAAAAACTGTAAAACTGCTTTTTTAACAATAAAAAATTTATTTTTAAAGAAAAACTTAAATAGCCTCTGATTTGAAACATTCAAATATTTGACGATTTTGTTAAATGTTCGTGACGATTTTGACGAATTTTGTTAAAACTTTTGACGATTTTTTAAAAAAAAGCCTAACAGCTCTGGTTGTTGCTGTAATCGGAATGTTGCGATAATCGTTCCTTAGTGTTCGTTTCGGTAGATTTGTGGAAAACACAAACGCTTATAGTGTTTGTACAGTAAATCAATCAAAATATAGCGTGGCTCTGTCTGTGATCTTCGAACACAAATATAATACTGTATTTATCCAACTTAACAAAAAGATGAGAACATTAAATTGCGTTCTGTTTTTTTTTTAACCATAAACTTCATTGTGTTCGGTTCAGTTCTTTAATGTTCGTTCGTTTTAGTAGTGCTTGACACAAACAAAACATGTGCACAATACACACACAAGCGATTCGTGCTGTAGTCGTTGCTAAAACTTTTTGTTTGCTCATTTCCTTATCAATATGTGCGTTCGTTTACTTTTCCAGTAAAATACCAGTAAAATCCAGTAGGTGAGTTATATAAAAATTTTACAAATTTATTTGTACGCGAACGCATTTCAGTAAAATCCAGTACAAATTTGTACAAATTTTGGGGTAAACGAACGCAGCTAATGTAAAAAAGAAACACTGTACAACATTATGATATTATGTATGTCCACCACCATTGTTCTCTTTTATGACGACGAACTGAACACTTTATAATGTTCGTTGCTCTCTTGAAAATAGTTACGAAGGGTATTAAGAGTTGTGATCGTATACACAAACACTAAAAAAATAGATATCGTTTCTGGGTGTCTGAATCGTACGCTGTTTATTTTTGAACACGGAAAAAAGACATTAGAAAATTTTATTAATTTATATTGGCCAATATTAGAATAAAACACACAACCATTTCAGAAAAAATTAACACAATTGTTTGGCTGTTTTATTTACTTCATTTCACTATTTTTCAAAGTATTACTTTCTTCATAATCATCATTAAATTCATTAAAAATATCTTCAACTTCGTTGACACCATTAATATTTTCATTGTGCTGAAGACTGAAGACACTGATGGTTTAAACGCTGGTTTAGTTGAACTTAACTTGAATTTATATGTAGTTTAAACTCAACAACTATAAATCAATGGCCCCATGTATTATATGTTGTTAAAAATATAACATGTGGCAGCACTACGATAAATCTTATAAAATTCATATGGTCTGTATTGGTAGTTTAAACGCCCAATTTTAAAGATGTTTTATATGTTACGTGATTTATAGATTTGCTGGTTTAAACACATTTTAAACCAAAAAGAGAGTTTAACTTGCTCTGATTTTTAGCCCTAAGTAACTCCAATGCAGACTGTGGCATTTGCCTTATTTTCATTTTACAACTATTCCTCATGCTTGAAATACAAGGATCAGAAAATAAGAGAAATCTATTAAACGCGTCTTCTATTGCTTCCAGAAATTCTTCAGTCAGTTTAGGCAATGCTGAAAGCGATATAATTTCGGCCCCGTGAATAAAGTATTTATATGAAGTAGGAGGTATAAAATCGCATGGATATTTTTTAGCAAATAGCCTAATGACACTGCATTAGCGAAATATAAAAATCTTTCAATAGTAACCACTAGAAACAACTATTAATATTGCGTGTATATTTGTTCTACATTTTAAATAAATGTTTGTAATTTCAACAAATATTTTAGCATTCTTAAAAAAACGCCTTGCAGTATTACTATCGTTTAAGTTTCCAATTTTCTCTCTAAATTCCCTTTGAATGCGGTTTTTTGTATCAGCAATAATGTTGTTTTCATCATCACATCTAATTTGTCATTTTTTCATCGCAAGTTTATATGACAAGTGATTTAAACACTCAAAAATATCACGACATGAAAAACAGATAAACCAAACTTCATGGCGTCCACATTTAAAGCTTTTGCAATTATTTTATCAGTATTGTATAAAATTACCAACGTTGGAGAGCAGAAGAACTATGCTTAGCGTTTCATTTTTATTCAAGAACATAAATTTTAATGTACCTCATCGATCAATTCGTTTCTACATTCCAATATATCTACAAGTTTTACAAACCAATTATGCTTATTCTGATCCTCTAAGAAAATTGTGTAAACATTATAATGGTTTTTATTTTCTTATTGATTTTGCTGTTAATGTTAATGTCATTAAACGTTATATTATTATGCACCTAAATCAGTGTAATTAATTAAATGGATGTCTAAATCCTTTTTTTTATTATTATTTTGTATATTATGTAAAAATTTTTTATAATTGGTCTGTAAGGATTTATTCCGTAGACCTTAAATAATAATTAATAAATAAATTGTTGAGCCCTTTGCTTGGGGCGCCACATATTTATATAGCACTTTTGTGTGGTCTCTGTGCCTATAAAAGCGTTACAGACTAAACCATCAATCAACACAAGAATTAATTCGTGAATAGCTTTCAATTATCTCTATCCAACTATTACTTCGGAATCGACAAGAGCCTTTCAGTCTTCCCTCTTTCTTTTTTGAGTTATATATTGTTGGCCTTGTCTTTGAAAAATTAAATTTCTAATAAAATTTTTTTTAATTATGGGCTTACAAAAAGTACCAAGAGTATGCACTTTTGCCCTGTTTTTCCCTTTTAAGCAAAAATTTTGAAAACCCCTATTTCTGGTGGTAGTTTTAACATACAAATAAATGATATTTTTAAATTTCGTAGTCTAAATGGAGTTAACTAAAATTTGCCCAAAATTTCAAGTTTTAACCAGAGTACCGAAACTTTCACTCATAATTTAGACATGAGCGAGCGTGAACGTTTAAAAAGTTTGAGGCTTATACATACTCATGAAGGTGAGGAATAAAAAATATTTGAATTTCCTCACTACTGAAAAATGAGCCAGCAAACAAATTCATATGTGTTCAAATTTAAAAATTGTTAAATTCTTCAAAATGAAAAAAAAAACAAACAATATACAGCGTTGCTCAAATTTTTTGTTTGACCATTTTCATGAGTGAGGAAATGCAAAATGTTTTTAATTCCTCAGGTTCATGAAAAGATGCGCGAAAAATTACCAATAGAAACTTGACTGTAAAAAAAGCTAAAAAATTTTTGATTCCTCCTTCATGAGAAAATTCATTGATATGTAAATGAACGATCATAAATGCATTTTTCTGAACCCTGGTTTTATCCACTTCTACCGCCTTAAACACCGATTTTCAAAATTTACTTTTTTGTGACATGCGGCCGTAGCCATACAAATTTTTAGAAAAAAATTTTTTGATTAAGAATGAAGGCTTATTTCAAAAATTCGTTTCCAGTTTTTCTTTCTATTTTATGCCTATAATAATTTTACTACAATATTCTATCTTGATACCAATTCTGATTAAAAGTAGTTCCGTCGTCTGGGCTTGATATTGCAGATAGAAGTAGTTTGGTCCTCATACAAAAAAAAAAAAAAAATTTAATTAAAGACTCCTCTAAATACCACTCCTTAAGTTTTTTGTACACTGCGACGTCAATTGTAGTTCGATCACAATATGTTGCATATCGTTATTCATGGCTTGTCTAAAAGCCTAACCATAATATGCATAATAGCCTTGCTTAACCTACTGTCAAAAATTAACAAAAAGTCTCTCAAATGTATTTAGAAAAAAACAAAAATAAAATAAAAAAATATTTGATTCCGCACACAAAAAAATTGATAGGTAAAAGTACCTAAAAATATGGTATAAAATTAACTAAGCGCAAGGGTAGCATGGCAGTATCTAAGTTTCTTAGGTAATAAAACGTTTAACTTAGGCAATTTCTATGTTCGAAAAAGTATCTAAATATTTTGTTAAAATTACTAAGAAACTTTGAAAATTTACCAATGATAGCAAAGCTAGTTTATATTATTATTTTAGGAAAGTTGTCTAAGTAAAATTTTGTACAAGAACATAGGTTTTAGATAAATTTACTACTTTTGTTCTGATAAAGAAGCATTTTTAAAAGACTCTATGTTCTTTTTTAGTTACATGGTTTAAATAAAATTTCTACCTTTTTATATCATTATATTTTATTTATCAATTCATGATGTGTAACATTAACTTAATGGTCTACTGAAACTTTTTACTTGTGTGTCTTTAATCTATATATCGCTCATTTGCTGCTTAAATCACTTAAGCGGCTCATACACTTGCAATAAAATTGTTCAATTTTACGTATTGTACAATTATATCGCCAATGTGTATGTGATATTCGAAGGTGACACAAGGCAATATGATTTTTATTGCCCAACGAAAAGAAAGTAAAATGTGTTGGCAACATTGTACAATGCTGTTTATGTTGTTCCTATAGGTTATGTTCACCTTTTTATTGAATGAAAATTAAGCAATATTAAGCAATATCATACACAATAATATTGCAAGTGTATGGGCCGCTGAATTTTTTACACAATATAAAGAAAAACATAGCGAACAATTCTGCATCACTAACTCCTAAATTCGTTTTTTTGAATTATGACGACGTTGCAGCAAATGAGTGATATATATTTCTAATAACAATTGGAATCTATGAATAAATTTGGTTATGGATTTAAGTCGCCGAATCAATGCACATTTAGATTGCTTTCACTTAAACTTAGATATTGTGGAAGCAGCTACATTTTTTGTTGTTATTAAAGGCAATTAAACTTAGTTTTTTCATTTTATATAAAAATAAATTACCTTAGCACTTTGCTTAAGCAAATGACAGTTTCATAAAACTTAACAAAAAGTTTCCTTAAGTGCAATATGGCTTTCCTTAACCAACTTAAGCACATTATGTTTGGGCCTTAAAGCTTCATAATTTTCTTCAGTTCTAGAGACTTCAGAGATATAACATTCATTCTGAAACATTCACGTTGCAACTGTTGTTTGGTTTGTATGTTGATCGACCTGGCTTAATAAAATATTCTTAAAATAATAATTGGGCGTCCTTTTAGGGCGTGGCATAAAAGTGAGTATATTAAAACCCAGACAGACAAGTTACAGAAGGACTTTCTTGCGAGGATCCGAGATGACTTAAGTGGCGCACAAAAGTTGATGTCGTGTAGCTTGTTTGTACTTTGGCTTCGGACTAAGTTTGGTTTTTACTGACTGTACATATTTCTTTCTATGCATATTGCATGGTGAGGGTATGTCTGAGTCGTCCAGGTTTTGTTTGGGGTCATTGTTGCGGATGGGTTACATGTTTTCGATGGGAAGGTATGTTCGGGGGTACATCAACACCTCTCTGATGCTTTGCATCTTGGTGTGTTGATGCTTTTTATACAGCGTCCTCTTAGGTGGAACGGTCACCAGTCCGGAACTATTTGGAGTTCAACTGGTAGTAGTCATTGGCTACGAAGCTTACCGGAGTCTTTATCTGGTACCACGGGAACCAGGACGCCCTTGGAATTACGATTCCAACCTGGTTAATGGTGAGGACCCTTCGGGGCAGTAACTTGGTGGCTGTGGTTTAATGTCCAAATCGCGGGTAGAACAATTTATTGCTTGATGTGCAGTTGCATTGCAACCAAGTCATGCTGTTATTCAAAGAACAGTAGGAGTTTTAGATAGGCTCCGCACCTCACCAAGGTGGAAGCTCAATGTCCAAAATATATTGCCTTCAAAATGGTACCTTTACTCCAAATGCCACAGCTTAGTGGCGGGAGGTTTAAAGGGAACGGTGGTAAACGTTTTTACCCAGTGGCTAAGACCCACCATGCAATTATGTCCTATGATAGATATGCATGTAAAACTTGGACTTCTGTACATATTTTCCCATATACGCACAAATACAGGCATGTTTATTTAAATGTCTATAACTCATCTTTCAGAGTCCAAAGAGTTTTAAATATCTGATAAATGTCACTTTATCTAATTCTATAAATTTCTATGTTAAATCAAATAAAACTTAGATTTGTATTAAAAACTTGAATTATAAATTCTTATTAAAAAAAATTAAAAATATCGGAAACATTTTGAATCGTTATTGCGATTTTAAAAATTGTTCGATTAAACGCAAAGCCTTCATGAGATGAATGGCAATACTACTATGCAAATTATTTGCAAAAGTACTTACAAATTTTGCAATATTATTAATTTTTAATTTTTCAAAAATGTTTTTAAGGAAATAGAAATAAATTCTTGTGTACTTACAACACAATTATTATGCGTTAGTGACACTTCAGTTTGCTTATTTTATTCTTGAACAGATTTCATAATCTTACAAATTATTGTGTTTTCATATTTTGTAAACATCACAGAGTAGACACACAGCAAACAAGTACGCATTCCATGTTAAACATTGACTCTTAAATATCCCTGTGTACACGCGCACATTTTCTGTAGACAAAAATTAAAATAATCATTTCAAGAACTCCCACAGTTTTTTAAAATTTACTTCATTATTTCATAAATGTTCGCAAGTTATCTGCACCGCTTGACGTTTTTCACTTCTGCCAGAGACAAGGCAATCGAAGAAGATGTATTTTCCTTGAAATGAGGAAATTTCTCTAATTTATAAATAATGTAAAACATTGGGAAATATTAATTGTAAATAAAATATTTTACCTTGAAGTCGATAGTATGGTGGAAATTTTTTGAAACTTAAAATCTTGTACAGCCTGAAAAATTCAAAAGCCTGATCTAGAGTGTGAGTATTTTCGATAAAGGTTTTGAAGCTAAGCTATTTTTTTCTTGATTAAAAATAATATGTTTATTAAATAAAAATCAATTATTCCATGTACATATGTGTAAGAATGTTAAAAAACCATACGAATTTGCTTAACTCTTCACTACACTTTATTATAATTATTGTAAACTATTTTTAATTATAGAACAATATATGTACTATATGCAAAATATGTCAAATCGTGTATGTTTTTGAGACGGTTAAATATGTACAAGATTCTGTTAAAAAATTGCCTTTTATTTATTATTAAATTAAAAACAACAGAAAAAAACTACACATTTCTTAATTATTGTTAAATATAACCTTCACCGAGGGTAAAAGTTTGTCCCTTCATTTGTAATTTCTACAATATTATTCTTAGACCCTATAAAGTATCACAGAAAAAAATAAAAATTGATTTCAATTAAAAAATTTGTGATATTAATTAAAAAATTAATTAAATTTGCACCAGTAAACGAATTAATAGTATCAATTAAACCAGTTAATAGTATTAATTAAACGTTTAATTCAATTGATTAAATGTTTAATTAAAACTGATTATATTTTTGATTAATGCTTTAATTGGTGAAAAATTTTGAAGAATTTTTTCTGTGATATATACCCTTTGCGTATAAAATTAATTTAACGTTGTCATCCATTGACATGGATTTTCCAAAGACCCCCAAAATCATGGGACTAGGTTGTTACAAATTTATGTTACATTTGGTCTCAAAAAGTGTGCTGTTGAAATTCAACTAGATCGGTCCACAAATGGCTGAGATATAAACAAAAAAGAAAACACGTTAATTTCTTCCACTTTTTCATTTGTCATTGGCCAAAAAACAACTGTTGCTTTTGCTTCTGATTTATAACATGTAAACAGGCTCTGTCAAACAAACCAATTAAAAAAGCAAAAAATTGTACACAAATTTTCGTTTTCTGTTTCGACTGCAGTTTTTTAAACACCTTTATATAGCTTTCTGTTCTTGTCGCACCATGTCGATCGGTATAAAAGCTTCGGCATAGCCGAATATAGCACTCTTATTTGTTTTTTTGAATAAATTTATCCTTAACTGCATTTGGTTGGTCCATGCAATCTTTCTGGGTCTTTTTTTAATAGAAACAACTAAAAACATATTGAAAATAATTTTATTAAACTTATGTTTGTACACTAGTGTGACCGCAAGTTATATTGAAAATTTTTTTTTTTCGTTTTTTCACTTGGTAAACCCCTTAGATTGATTCCAAATTAGAAAAAAAAAATATATATAAAATTTTAGATCGTTTGCATAGTTATTAGGCGTGCCTTGAGCCCACAAAGTTTGCTAAAAATGCTATTTTTCTCACTATGGGTGGCTTTAAGTGTTCATAACTTCAGTAATATTTATTTTAGAGAAAACCCTTATTCACAAATATTCTAGGGCTATATCTTTTGAACAATGTTGCTCTATATAAGTTTTCTTTAACAATAATATATAATCCAGAAAAAAACCAAATTAAAAAATAACACCGAAATTTTCACATATCTTCGCATTCTTTGCCTGGTGATTACATTACGTGACAAATTTTCAACAAAGTCGTGACCAAATGAATCTGGCAACTATTCTTTATGTAAAACTTTCCCCTGAATCCGAATATGAAGTCAGAATTGTCAAAAGTTGTTATTTTTGAGATATTCCAAAATAACCGTTATTTGTGTTTTTAAAAAAGATGATGTGACTGAAATGTAAATATCTTTAAAAATTTTAAACGGACTATGTATTTCTTTCTTTTTATTGAGAGGTTATAAAATTACTAAAATAAGAATGGGTTGCTAGAGAAGTTTGGTCAAGAAATGACAGAGTAACAGGGGACACAGTTCAACCTTCATTGAAAATTTTATGATTCTGTTCAATTTTGCTCTTTTGAAGTTTTTCTTTTTAATCTAATGATTTAAAAATCTTAATGTTTTATTGCATGCGACATTAGATTATTTTAATATGAACATTTTTCTTCCAACAAGACATAGATTGGTACAAAAATTACAAAGCTACAGAAGATTTAGTTAATTTACCCACATAGAAATTCAATAGCTTTAAACCATTTTTTTATATGTATTTATTTTACTAAAAATTTAGTTTTGTATATGTATTTGTTGTGTTTTTTTTTGGTTTGATACAAATCGTAAAGTGGGTTAATTCAATTAATCTTCTGTAACCTTGTAATTTTTGCACCGATCTGGATCCTATTGGACACAAATTTTCGAATTGAATAGGCTAATGTCGTAAGTGATAAAATTTAAAAAAATTTAATTTTTTGGTTTAAAAAACAATAACTTGAAAAGAGCAAAATTTAACAAAATCATAAAATTTTAATGAAGTTTGAAGTTTTGTCCACTAGTTAGTTAGTTAGTTAATTGTTCTTTATTATGAATTCATTTTAAGTAATCAAAATTGAACATACGACTATGACATGACGTCGTCTGTCGGAAAAGGTTGTTATATATATTACAAATATTGTTTTATGTAACATAAAAATTAATAATTAAATTCAGTTACTAATACTTTTTTTTGCTTGCGTGCTCGTTGAATGCAGACGTGTCTTTCTCTTTTAACTCGGCATACGGTTTTTTTTTTAACATAAATAATTGTATATTTATAATATCATATTATTTTTTTAAAAAATAATATAAGATCAGCGAATGAATGGACGCTTTAAAATAATTTTTAAATTAGTGAACATAATATTTATAATACAAATATTAAAAATTACAAATAACAAAAATATATGTATGTACACACATACATATACATACATACATACATTTTAAGCAAAAACATTTCTTGTTTTTCTTTATTCTTTTTTTTTTATTCTCGGGGTTTTTAAACAACAAATAAAAAGAAGAGCACAATTAAACAAACAGTAATATATAAAAAAAACGCTTATGAATGCTAATAATGCAAAAACAATAAAACATAATGAAAGAAATGCATATGTTACAGTGAGTGTCGACGAAACAAAAGTAGAAACAAAAAAAAGAATCGATGATAGCAATTACTTAACGGCTAAACCTATTACTCGAACGCGTTCGCTCTCACCCTCTTTATTTACAAATACGGTCGATCGTAATACAATAACAAGTTTGTTAACTGCAAGCGCTGCCGCAGAGCCAAAAAAACTTTAATAAGTGATGATACGGTTAACCCCAAAACGGCCGCTATGGACAACTCAGTAACTCAAGTAAAAACTTCTCAAAAGCCTACAGTACAAGTTGGTATGGACAGGTACATAACAGTGCTCAAACGGGGACGCAGCCCTACCTCTGCAGCAGTTGCTTCGGCCTCAAAAGTACCAACTTTTGATAAAATAAATTCTCAAAATCGTTTTGCGATTCTGGAGGATGAATCCTCAGAAGCACCAAACGTCATTAAATCGTCCAAGCCTCCCCCGATATATCTTAGGGAACAAAATTCAAATGAGCTCATAAAGAGTTTGATATCAGTGATAGGTGAAAATTCGTTTTACGTAGCGGCTATCAAGCGTGGTAGTATAAACGAGACAAAAATTCAAGTCAATCATGAGAATGATTTTCGAAAAATAATAAACAACTTTGAGGCACTAAAAAAAAACTTTTATACATACCAACTGAAAAGCAGTAAAGGTCTTCAGGTAGTGATTAAGGGTATTGACTCATGTGTGGACCCAGAAGAGGTAAAAACATTCCTAGAAGAAAAAGGCTTCAAGGTAAAACATGTAGCAAACATTAAAAATAGAGAAAAAATTCCCCAACCACTTTTTCGAGTGGAGTTTGAACCCGGCGACGTAAAGCTTAAAAAAAATGAAACGCATCCCATCTATGATTTAAAATACATTCTGTACAGAAAAGTAACTATAGAGGAGCCGCACAAGAGAGGTGGTCCCGTTCAATGTTTGAACTGCCAAGAATTTGGCCATACTAAGGCATACTGCTACTTACCCCCTGTTTGCGTAGTATGTGGTGAGCTACACGGTACAGTTCTTTGCGATAAATCTAAAAATGACCCCAACGTTAAAAAATGTAGCAATTGTGGCGGTAATCACACAGCCAATTATAGAGGATGCCCTGTATACACTATCGTAAAGCAGTCGGTTGGACCGAAAACTAATTCCCCTCAAATGCAGGTAACAAATCAGCTAAACACTAATGACATTCAGGCTCCACAGCCTAGTAATAACAGAACCTCCTACGCTAACATTCTAAAATCAAACCATGTGCCAATGCAAGGTTCTTCGCCAATTAATGAAGAAACTCCAGTTTCTAATTTAAGTCGTCTTGAAAAAACCATGGAAACATTAGTGCAAACAGTTAATAATTTTACGAACACAATGGGTAATATGATGCAGGAAATTCTAAGAATGCAATCGATGTTATTGCAAGCTGTACTTAACAAGCCATGAACTGTTTAAAAATCTGTTTTTGGAACGCAAACGGCATCCGCCAACATAAAAATGAATTAGAATACTTTCTAAAAAATAAACAAATTGATGTCATGTTGGTTTCTGAAACTCACTTGACCTCAAGAAATACGTTTAAAATCAATGGTTATATACTATATGATACTAAGGACCCTCGAGGTAGAGCTTGTGGAGGCTCTGCCATTTTGATAAAAGCCCGAATCAAACACTACTTAATGTTTGATCATTGTGAAGATTATCTGCAAGCAACGACTATTTGTGTTGAAGAGCTTAATCGAAACTTAGTAATTTCTTCTTTATACTCTCCACCTAGATTTGCCATATCAGAAGGCCAATATTATAAATATTTTAAATCATTAGGACCCTGTTTCCTCGCCGCTGGCGATTATAACGATAATAAACATACCTTCTGGGGGTCACGACTTATAACACCAAAAGGTCGTGTTTTGTTTAACACAATCTCTAAAATGGGTTTAAACGTGGTCGCGAGCGGACAACCAACATATTGGCCTACTGATCAGCAAAAAATTCCAGATGTTATCGACTTTGGCGTGGTTAAAAACATCCCCACAGAAACGGTTCATGTTGAAGCTTCCTTAGAATTATCATCCGACCACACACCTACAATTGTTACTATATCGAAACCAAATAGAATTGTATCTCCGTCATGTTACTTAGCGACGTCAGCCACACAAATAAATTGGTTAAAATATAAAAAATTTCTCAGTGCCCATTGCCTAGAAAATATTTCGCTTAGTACACCGGAGAATGTGGATGTCTCTATTGTTAACTTTGACAGTTATCTTAAACTAGCTGTTCAACATTCCAGCGTTACCCCCAAAAAAATCAAAAATAATAAAATATATTCTTCAGATGTCGAGCGGCTCTTGACTGAAAAAAGGAGAGTTCGAAGAGAGTGGCAACTGTACAGATCCCCGCAACTTAAGAATTTATTAAAAGAGTGCACAAAAAGGCTAAGAAAGTTACTGCAGACTCAGAAAACGGCTTCTCTAGAAAAATATCTTAAGGAACTTGATGCAACTCCACAATCTGACTACTCATTATGGCGTGCAGCTAGAAATCTAAAAAGGCCAGTTATATCTAAGCCACCATTAAGAAACTTGAATGGTAGTTGGGCAAGAAACGATATTGAAAAAGGAAATCTGTTTGTTAGCCACTTGAAAAACGTATTTACACCAAATATATCTCACAATATTGCGGTCGAGTTACCACCTGTTGCTGCTAGAGCAGCTATTCCCCTCAGATTTGAGATTAGAGAAATCGAACAGGCTATTTGTAACTTAAACACTAAGAAGGCACCTGGTATTGATAAAATCAGTAATAAAATGCTTTTAGAGCTACCTCGCACAGCAAAGAAAATTATTCTTTTTATTTTTAATGCTATTTTACGCCTCGAATACTATCCTCAAAAATGGAAGGTTTCCTTAGTTACCATGATACCAAAGCCAGGTAAAGATCATACAAAAGTTGAGTCATATAGGCCAATTAGCTTATTATCAAATATGTCAAAGCTGTTTGAGAAATTATTAGTTTCAAAATTAACACCGATTTTAAGTGAAAATAGATGTATTCCAAACCATCAGTTCGGATTTCGAAGAAAACACAGCACAATCGAACAGACTCATCGAATAGTAAATGTCATAAGAAAAGCATTTGAAGAAAAAAAATATTGCTCAGCACTCTTCATCGATGTTTCGCAAGCATTTGATAAAGTCTGGCATGAAGGCTTATTACATAAATTGAAACAAAATTTACCAGCAAACACACACAAGCTGCAAGAAAGCTACTTAGTCGGTCGTCAATTTATTATTAAAGAAGGAAATTTCTTAAGTTCACCTCAGCCCATTGGCGCTGGAGTCCCACAAGGCAGCATCCTGGGCCCTCTATTATATTTAATTTATACTTCGGACATGCCAACAAGTAACTACACCCAAACTTCAACATTTGCAGACGATACAGCATTTCTAAGCGTCCACGAAAACCGTTATGAAGCATCTCGTTTCTTACAGCATCATATCTTTCAACTAGAAATATGGTTAAGACAATGGAGGATAATGGTCAATGAGCAAAAATGCGTGCATATAACATTCACCTTGCGCCGGGAATCTTGCCCCCATATTACAATCAACAATCAAATAATTCCTCAACATTCGCATGTAAAATATCTCGGTATACATCTGGATCGGCGATTAACGTGGAAATGCCATATAGAGGCAAAATTAACTCAAATGAAACTAAAAGCCATTCAAATTCATTGGCTTATTGATAGAAACTCTGTCCTTAGTCTCGCCTGCAAACTTCTTCTTTACAACTCCATCTTAAAGCCAATCTGGTGCTATGGTATTCAGTTATGGGGCACTGCCTCGGCCTCTAATATAGAAAAAATTCAAAGACGCCAAAATAAAATTCTTCGAATAATCACAGCTGCCCCTTGGTATGTAAAAAACTCAAATATTCACAAGGATCTCAATGTTCCATTAGTCAAAACTACTATAACAAAAAATGCAGTAAAATATTTAAAAAGGCTTGAACAACATCCAAATCCACTAGCTCGAAATATTTTAAATCATGGCGGCCACACTCGCTTAAGAAGAAGAGACACTGCAGCACTTATCCAATTAGATGAGCGATAAACACCTATATAAGTGAACAGAACCCGTGATGAAGAAAATTTTTGTCTGGCACTGGCAGGACAAAAAATAACGTATTAGGTTAAGATTTGATTAATTATTGTTAGTTCATATTTAATATATGAAGATTCAATAAATAAATAATGAGAAAAAAAAAAAAAAAAAAAAAAAGTTACTAATATTTTCCTGTAGCCTATCGCATTTATAATATAGCGGGATAAATATTTAAAATTGTCTTTACCATTAAGAATATTAATCAACTCATTTTCTGTTACGATAGTTTTTTTAAAGTTTTGGAATCTTATTTGTCCTACTATAGGGCATTTGGCTATAAAATGCAGAATGTTTTCGGTTTCGTTTAGATTACATAAGCAGCATATACGGGGTCTGTTTTGCTGAAATCTTGTACCATTCAACTCAATTAATCACATCTAGCTTTGAATATATAACTTAATTCTGTCATATTTGTGATTTCCAAATAGGATTGCGGCTCTATGTACTTTTGTCCGCCATAACTCTGTCATTTAATGACTCATCTTCACAAACGACTCATGGTTATTTAAGAAATTTTATTACCTCTCAATAAAAAGAAAGAAATGCATAGTCCGTTTAAAATTTTTAAAGATATTGCATTTCAGTCACATCATCTTTTTTAAAAACACAAATAACGGTTATTTTGGAATAAAAACTGTTCCACTTTTGACAATTCTGACTTCATATTCGGATTCAGGGGAAAGTTTTACATAAAGATTAGTTGCCAGATTCATTTGGTCACGACTTTGTTGAAAATTTGTCACGTAGTGTAATCACCAGGCAAAGAATGCGAAGATATGTGAAAATTTCGGTGTTATTTTTTAATTTGGTTTTTTCTGGATTATATATTAATGTTAAAGAAAACTTATATAGAGCAACATTGTTCATAAGATATAGCCCTAGAATATTTGTGAATAAGGGTTTTCTCTAAAATAAATATTACTGAAGTTATGAACACTTAAAGCCACCCATAGTGAGAAAAATAGCATTTTTAGCAAACTTTGTGGGCTCAAGGTACGCCTAATAACTATGCAAACGATCTAAAATTGTATATATATTGTTTTTTTCTAATTTGGAATCAATCTAAGGGGTTTCCCAAGTGAAAATACGAAAAAAAATAACGGTTACCCTATTGTACACCCTTCACCACAGGTGAAAGTTTGTCATATGTCATTCCGTTTCTAATTTCTTCATTACTGATCTTGACCCTATAGTATATATATTCTGGGTCCGTATGAGTTCGTAAGTTGATTTGACGATGACCGTCTGTCCGTTCGATCCCAGAAATGTTGGAACTAGGTTGTTATATATTTTTGTCACACATGTCTCTGTCAAAGTTTTCTATTGAAATTCAGCTAGATCGGCCTGAGATATGAGCCAAAGAAAAACTACTACTGCCTCTAATTTCATAAAATATCATTAATCCCCATAAATCATCTTTTTTAAATACTTAACAAATACATTCATGATTGACCGCTTAAATAGATAAATACGTTTTAAACGAAAAAATGTACGCAATATATTTAATTTTTATATTTCCTGTTGCTCGGTTTTTTATTCTGTTTGTTTATGTTTGTTAGTGGGTGATTGATCTAAGACGCTGAATATACCACTCTTGCTTTTGTAAACAAAAAGGGTGTGCAAAAACTAACGTTAGATTTAATTGAGTAGAAAAAACGGTACCACAACTATGATAAGAACTATCTATATTGGTATATATTTATATAAAATACAGTCCGGAATAGATTGCTATCAAATTTCAGCTTATATAACCTTTTTAATTTTTACTGTAGTGTTGTGAACTTGTTTACATATATCTATCATTATCATTAAAAACACCAATCAAAGAAGATGTAATAATGGTAAATCAAACTATCTAGCAAATTAATTCAAATCACTGAAACAAGAATAAATAAATAAATAAATATAAATAAATATATTTGTAATGTAATTACAATTCTTGAGGCAAATTAGCAACATAATTTACATTAAGAGCCGGTAACGCGTGAAAAGAAATTTGGATAACTCCTAAACCTATGGAGATCCCATTTTCACACTTTAACAGTATAATGAGTACATCCTGGGCTTATTTAAGTAAAAAATCAAAGAAAAAATATAGGCCTAAATTAAAAAAATTTTAATTAAAATTGGTCATTTTCGGTTTTGCAGCGACTTTTTCCTCAAACGATTTCCTATCAGAATCAGTTATGTTAATTTCTTTTTATATGTAATTAGATCGAATCAATAATTAAAAAAAAAAAAAAAAATTTCAAAAACCGCAACATTTAAGCGCCCCATAGCTCGACAAATAAACATCATAAAAAAATCATTATTCGTTACGGCTTTACGTGTATGAAGTGTTTTTCGAGAGAAGGATTTAGATGGGACATATGGCAAATTACACTGTCGTTTTAGAAACAAAATTCATAAAATCCTAGGCGCTGGATTAGCCAAATTTAAGAATTTCAACCATACATATATGGCGGCTTAATAGAATTCTTAAATTTGGCCCCTGCAGTGCCTAGGATGCCCCTAGATGGGTCAAATGTATGACCAACCCCACTTTATTTTTTAGCTCAATCATTTATTTATAACATATCTACCCTCTATCTCCATTCTTTAAGGGACTCCATTCAAAATTTTCAATGCAGACTAGAAATATATTGAAAAAAAGTAAGATAAAATGTATGATCGACCTTAATTAGTTTCAATTAGAATTTACCTTTCTTAAAGGAAATTTTATTGCGGAATTTCGGTTTTTTTAGTAATTTCAATAAACTAAACCGTTTTTGAGTTACGCGAATATATGTTGTGCAACCTCCTCCATTTTCGAATTAACGATATATCTCAAAAACAAGAAACCATTGGATTCAGCGTACCCGAATTATGATTAAACGCCATGTGTCTGGCTTGTCTAATTTTGCAACTAGCATAGTGTTATTAACGGATTATCACGAACTTTTGTGGTATAATTTCTTTTTTTTTTTAAATTGCCTATGCAAATCCCCGCGAAGCTCTACGCTAGTCTGCAGGATAGAGGTCAGAGTCTCAGGCGGTAATCGAACCCGCAACCCCGTCATATACGACGAATATTTTTAAAATCATATATCAATTCGGGCACTATCATTTATGTTAGTTTTTGCGCGGTGGTTCCACATTTGGACTCTTAACTCTCATCCTACTGATCCAATTTTGCTGCATTTCAATCCCAAACTGACTAGGATAACTAGAAACAATTTGAAACAAATATTTTTATTTTGCGTTGTTCGAAAGTGAGCGTGTTCTTAACAGATGGACATGGATAAATCGACTTAAAATTACTCAAGCGATCAGAATAAATACACTTTATGAAGTCTTAGATGAATATTAAAAAAAGTTCCGCACGAAATGACAAACTTAGTTTATATACCCTTATAGAGGGTATAACAATCAAAATACATACTGTTTATGACTTGGCTCTCCGATATTTTCTTATAGTTGTTTTTTTCCTCTGAAAATAACGGTGCCTAAAAATAAGTATAACTTTGTGACCAGGGTTAATAGTTCATTCAGGATTTGTAAAAATTATCTTGTAGGCATTCTTGGGTAATTAGGAACTTGTTTCCAAATTTTCACAAATGCTAGTTTTAAGCGAAAATTTCTAGAAAGTTCCCCTCTCCCCAAACGGAAAAGATAAATCCGCGCCTGTCTATGAGCTTGACACTTTTTACTACTGCCGCCATCTATACGTTCTTATAATTATTTTAAGACTAATATACAAAATTTTTAAACAAGCTAACGGCCATATTCATAAAAAGTTCTTATTTTAAGTTTAAAGTATGTAATAACTATAAAACGCTTTATGTTTTATAAACCTCTTATAAAAATGCGTATTCATAAACGTACAGCTTTTTAACTATTTACTGTTTGTAGCGATTTTATGTTAAGTTTTCCAACTTTTTTTAACGTTTTGTTGCCATTTTATTGCTAGTGATGCATGAAACTTCTATTCGGTGCTCATGATATTCCATAATCAATATATTTTTTTATAATTTAAAATCTAAAAAATTATTCTTATAATATAAAAATACATATTATTTTATTTTCTGAACACAATTTTGCCGAAAGTTTTTATAAAAATTTTCGTTTGAACCTTTTTTAAATATACGATAAGAAAGTATTCGAATAAAAAGTTTGTTTAATTTTTATTAGCTTCACTATTATTATAATAAAAAGTAATTGATTTGGTTTTTTATTTGATATAAAATTTTTAATTTTTTTAAAACAACTTAAAAACACTCAGTCAAAAAAATAGCACTACAGCTTTTATTCTATTAAAAATTAATACTTAAACTAAAAATAAATTAAAAATTTTGAATTCTGTTTTTTATGATGTCTTCTCATATTGAAATTAATATTTTGTTGCGTGCCCATTATTGATAATAACCTCTGCACAACGTTTTTGCATCGATTTCACTAGATTTTGGCACCTCTCCTTCGAAATTCTGTTCCAGAATTTGCTGAACTGCCACCCAAAGGGCTTCGTAACTTTTTGGTTGTATTTGGGATACTACATTTTTTTTATCTGTCCATAAGTTCTCGATTGGATTTAGATCTGGGGACCGAGCTGGGCATTCCATAACGTTTATTTTATTGTCCTGAAACCACCCAACGAAGCGGCATTTCCTTACAAACATATGGTAGCATTACTTCCTGGAGGATATTAACGTATAGTTTATTATCCATGATTGTTCTGATTCAATATATGGGTCCTACTCCATGGTAGAAAAAGCACCCCCATACCATGCTTGAACCACCATGTTTAACGGTTTTCGTTGTGAATTTTGGATTGAATTCAGCGTTCGGGGGTCTTCTGACCTAAGAACGCTATCCTTTGCCTCCAAATAAAAGAACCTTGGATTCATCTGTCCAAATAACATTGCTCCACTTTTCAGTTGGTCATTCCAAATGAGTTCTAGGAAACTCCAAACATTTTGCAACATGCTTACGTGAGAGCAGGGGCACTTTTCGTGGACTACAGGAATTCAAGTTGTTGTCTCGGAACCTCCGACGAATAGTTTCACCACTTGCGGTCACACTTAGCTCTTTTTTTTAACCTCTGTAGCTGGCATAAACGCGCTCTTCTTGCATTGTCTGACCAAACACTTAACCATTTATGGTGGCAAAACTTTCTT
This sequence comes from Pollenia griseotomentosa, assembly GCA_963931875.1. NCBI lineage: Eukaryota > Metazoa > Arthropoda > Insecta > Diptera > Polleniidae > Pollenia > Pollenia griseotomentosa. The sequence goes on along the minus strand of OZ007560.1, from coordinate 141,789,379 downwards.
GCGACCACGTGTTTCCGAATTTTGAGTAAATTTTATTACATTTGCAATCATTTTCTTGGAGCACCCAATAAAGTTTCTTATTTCAGAATATGATTCATGCTCAGAAACCATGTTTTTTATAAAAGCACGTTTTGCAGGTGTACAATGCTTTCCCCGTTCCATTTCTATGAAAATTAATAATGTAATATGCGATGAATTATTTAGTATTTGATCCTTTTATTTCAACTATTAAATCACTATTAATATTTTTTAAAGAATTTTTGTTATTCGGTGCTAATGACTGCACTGATGTGGAGTTTTTTTTTATAATTTCGATCATTGGAAAATAACCGGTAACATTTTTTGGAAAAAATAAAGACGCTCAAAGAGAATATACATATTACAACAGTATTGCATACTTAATTTAAAATAATTAGCACTATATATTTGTTTTCATTAGAATGAACATAGAATAGGCTATTGGTGCTATTTTTTTGACCGGCACTGTATATTTTTGGTCCTTATGAAGAGAGAAGTTGATTTAACGATGTCCGTCTGTCCGTCTTACGTTTGATAGGTTTTTTCCGGAGATTCCAGACATGATACGGGCTAGCTTGTTTTACATTTATGTCACATATGGTCCATCATTTCTTGCTATTGAAATTCAGCAAGATCGGTCCACAAATGGCTGAGATATGACCAAAAAACCACGACTGCCTCTAATTTTTCCAAAAAAAATCACTTGTGGTTGTTGTTGTTTTATTTAATGCGTTTTATTTTATGCACACAAACCCATAAACATTTATGTATGCACATGATATGCCTCTCAAATAAAGAAACAAGCTCGCAAACTTAATGTGTTTTAATTTAACGCTTCCTCAGCAAAAGCGTTCGTAGCCGAGTTGTCTAACTTGCCGCCTAAGACTCTGAGGTTCCAAGTTCGAGTCTTTATTTAATTTGGTTTATATCCTCAAAAACGATATTAAAATTACCTATAAAGCTTTACGATATTTTCATTTTATTGGCAATGTTTTATTTTATTTCGGCAAGCATATAGGTACATACATACATACATACATAAAAAGTTGTATGTAATTTAATTAAATCCGTACGTATTGAAAACACATGTGTACGTATGTATGGGCAAAAGTTATTTATGTGTGTAGGCATTGCTCTCGTAATTGTTGTGTTTTAGAAGCTGTTGCTATGTTGATCTCTTCTTGAATTTTTCTTGGTTGTGGTTTTTATAGCCCTCACAAGTGGTGGATAGCAAAAACAATAACAAAAACAATTGCAAAAACAATAACTATAAATTAACTATTTTTCAATTGACTACAAATTGGTTTAAATCTCATGCAGATATCAACCAAACATATTGCATAGAGGCACACGTAAAACACAAATAAGTTAAACAAAATAAGTAAAACAAGCATGCCATGAAGTCAAATGAAAAAAAAAAAATATATACAAACACAAAATAATAATAATAATTGAAAATAATTAAAAATTAAAGCAATACAAATCTATTTACATACTATGTACAAGAAATTATGTAGCGTATTTATTTCAGCACTATTATACATAATTATTTAAAGTAATTTGAAGCAAAATCTTCTTAAATAAATTTTTTTATATAAAACAAGTAACAGTGCTATATTCGGCTGTGCCGAATCTTATATACCCTTCACCATTGTGCGAGCAGAATACAGAGCAACTAAATAATTTTTACATATACATACATATTCACAATACTTAAAACTTCATTATAAATGAAATTTAAAAAGCGAAAACTGGTAAATATTTTTTTAAAATTGTTTTGGAACATAACAATATTAAAAAAATATTCTTTTTAAAAAACCAAGATTCGAACCAGGGAACTCACAGTTTCTAACTTAACACACCCCCTAGGAACGCTGTTTAAATATCATTAAAATGAAATATAGACCTTTTACTGTTTACAACTCAACGCAGTTTTTTGTTTGTTTTCTTTTTGTAAAGGCACTGTTGTCATTTTTTATCTCTTTTGGCGAGTTTTTAAGTAGCAAAAAAACACAAAAATTCCTAGTTTCTATTTGTTAAAATTATTTCGTTAAATAGATGAAATAATAAACAAAAATCATATTGGGCATTATGCTAGTATATGTAAACAAATGCGAAGGGGGGGAGAGATGGGACGACAACCGGATTTGAACTTCGCTTTTCATAAGGACCCAGAATATATATACTTTATAGGGTGCAGGACCTTCGGTGAAGGGTATAAAAAACAAACTTAATTACAAAAAAGAGTAATTTTTGGGATTTCAGTATATTGGTCATAACTCTGCTATTTCTGAACCGATTTGAAAGATTTATATACCGACGTGTTAAAGAAGAAATTTGCCATTTATTTTGGTTGTAAGACTTGGACTCGGGAAGATCTATGGTTCCCGAAAATGGGTATTTTCCAAAAAAAAATTAATATTTTGTTCATAACTTTTTCGTATCTGAACCGATTTTCCCGAGTTTTTCAGAAAATATTTTTTATTAATTATATTTCCGATCTTTTGATATATAAGGCGTAACCATAGGTCATATAACAGTCAAAAAATTCAGGTTTTTATACAATTTTTAATACTTTTTGTATGGAAGGTACCACGCCCACTTCTCCAATCCCGCCCACATTTTGTGGAATGGTGTGTATTTATAACCTTAATGTTTGTACCAAATTTGAAAACTTTGGCTCCTGCCGTTCTCCAGATATACAGAAAAAAGTAATAAAAATACAACAACCACAAGGGATTTTTTGGAAAAATTAGAGGCAGTCGTGGTTTTTTGGTCATATCTCAGCCATTGTTGGACCAATCTGGCTGAATTTCAATAGCAAGAAATGGTGGACTATATGTGACATAAATGTAAAACAACCTAGCCGCTATCATGTCTGGAGTCTCCGGAAAACACATATCAAACGTAAGACGGACGGACAGACGGACGGATATCGTTAAATCAACTTCTCTCCTCATAAGGACCCAAAATATATATACTTTACAGGGCCTAAGATCAATATTGTAGAAATTACAAACGGAATGACAAACTTATATATACCCTTTTCCACCTGTGGTGAAGGGTATAAATGTATATACATTTGACAAAAAATTTTTAAAATTTAAATAATTTATTATAAGCCGACTATACTATTAACAAACTACAAATTGGTTGAAAAATAAGTAGTTAGTAGTCAATTAAAAAGTCATGCAGAGATAACCAATTGATTACAGCCTATGACATGCCTATGTTAAAATAATGAGTCGTCGACAAGGAAAAAAATTACTTAATCAACTAGATGTGGTTATAAAAAAATCAGTTTCTTACTTCTCGCCTGAGACTCACGAGGTTGCGAGTCTGTTCTAAAAAACGATTTTAAGATTATAGAATTATAAAACGAATTTCAAACATCAACTTTGTCAAAAGAGGAAACGGAGTTAGGTACATATATACCTTTTTTTGATTTTGTCATATTCTTCGGTATGACGAAATGAAAAGTTGGGATGGCTCAAATAATATTTATTTATATCTAAAGAACATTATTTATATAAATTTGTGTTCCTATCTCACGATGGTAAAGGGTATGGTATATAAGATTCGGCTTAGCCGAATATAGCACTCTTACTTGATTTTTAATATTTTTAAACAACAATTTGATGTTTAAAACATTAAAAAAAAAATTATTTGCATTTGCATCAGAACGCATTCATTTAAATAATACAAAAAATTTTTAAAATATTTAACAATATAATTTTAAATTGGTTGTCCAAAACAAAAATAAATTAATAAAATGCATTCAACATCTCAATATTAATAAAAAAAAAACTTTTTTTCCGTTATTTTTTTTTTAAATAATATCATAAAATGCAAACATTTAACAAAATGTAATTTTATTTTTGGTTTAAGAAGGGATAATCCAACAATACATTTTCTTACTTTATGAATGATTTTTTAAAGGCTTAATAGACTATTTTTCGTTTATAAATACAACTTTGGCAATTTTTCCTTAAATATGGTTAACAAATCATAAATAAGTTATTATGAATACGGCTGTTAAACCTTAACCTTTTTATAGTTAGACATTCTAATATAAAGTATTATTCATCACTTATGCAAATAAAAAAATTAAAGAAATTCATTAAGAACAAATTTCCATGGCAAAGAAAATACTTTTGCAAGTCCCATCATAACTCTTAAAGTAAAATATTTCCTATTTTCAAAGTAATTGTCTCTGTCATTAGCACTTTAATCCAATACATTTCCATAAAAACTGCCCTAGTTTTTGCTTAATCGCTTTTATGTAATTTTACATCACAATGTGTACTTTTCTTGGTTTTACAATGTTACACAATTCTTATGCCATCGAAAATTCATCGAAAATTTTTAAAATGTTATATTGGAGAAAATAAAGAAATATTATTTTAAAACATCCTAGAAACACCGGAATCAGCGAAAACAATAGAGGGCGGATTGAAATTAGAGCAGTTTTAAGAACACGTCCGCCGAGTGACAAATAAACAAATGGACAAAAGAAATTACAATAAAATTAGAGCAATTTAGGTTCGTTAACTGATTTTGGTTGCTAAGTCTGTGCAAATTCAACATTAAGTCAACTAATCCGCCGGATTTATGCAAAACTGTTGCATCAGGCCATTGTGGAATATTGTGTAACATAATGTAACGCGCTCGTCGCTCACTTATTCCACGGTACATTGACATTGGCCCTTTTAATCGTTATAGGTAAAATTGAAAAATAACAAAAGCACAAAAAGGGAAGAAAGAAAAACAAATAAAAGTAGAGCACAATATTGTTTTAATCCGCTAGAGATTATAAAATACGTACAACATTTATGTTTATTATGCAAGGAAGGCTTTATTGTGTTGTTGATTTAACTCGCACGAATACAAACACGGACAACTCTTACACGAACATAATTATAGCGCGCGATCAGTGTCCTTGAGCCTAGTGAGCGGCTTTCGACAGCAACAAATCAATAAGGATTACATATTTATTATCTTTTATGGCATCATAACTGTGAATGTGACGAAAATGCGAAAGTGCTCTAATTTTAAAAGGTCTCAAGAGGTTTCAATGATGTCAGAATATGAGTTAAGAAAATCATGTACGAAGAATTTGTATTTGTACATTTCTGAATACTTTGAACAATAAAAGGGAAATAACTTTTTATGTACAATTTTAACTCTGCAGTATTTGAATTAGAAATTTTATAAAAAGGAATTGATATTTATCAATATAATTTGTATTCAATTTGTTTTAATTGTTCTTTTATTTATTATTAAAGGCACATTTACACGATATGTATTTTTCAGTGGCTTAGTGAGTTGTAAAATCCACATGTATTTGCACATGTCTGTTAAAATTTACAAATGCAAAAAGTTTATAATTTTTTGCTTTCACACGTTCGTTTTTGGTTTCATCTGACATAACCTAAATCGTTCATAACAGCATTTATGCACTGATTTATGTTTCTATTAACTTTTAATTGCATTTCAGTTAATTAAAATCCTTGTTTTTTAAATAATGTATGATTGCTACCACAAATGAATAACTTGCAAAACAGCTGATGTTCAAAATTTAACACGCCCTTTTTGCTCTTTTGTATGTGGGAAATTTGACAATTACACTGCTAAATACATATCGTGTTAAAGTGCCTTAAATAGTCTGTTAATAATTGAGAGTTAACAAGTGGTTTTTGCTTACAAGCACAAATATTAATATTTTGAAAATTGAAATTTGCTCTCTTTAGTTTTCCGTTATGCGCTGACTCAGCCAACTGAGTCACGTGCATATAACTGCCTGAATAACGAGAAAGTAGTTTATAAATTTGAGTAATGAGTAAGGATGCGAACCATAAAACTTGCGTTAAAATGGCATTTGTATTTGCATATATTGCATATTTTAGTAAAAATGCATATGGGCATTTCCACAGAAATGTCAACCGCAGCCAAATAATTCAAAGTCTATAAAAGTATGTTGTTTTAACATATTTTTATAGGGTATCTATCAACTCTCAATGATTTAAACAAATTTTACATTTATTCATAACACACTTTGAAATATTCAAATGCAAAGTCGAACAAGTGAAAAAGTTCTGTTTTGAACATTTCTATTGCACGTTTTATTCTGCTAAATGATCTTAATGAGAAACATTTTGCATTGACAATTACTTTTTAAATCTCAGTTTATATTCAATCAATAAAGAAAAGATGTAAACGGAAGGATGCGATTGCCAGTTACTGCAAATTTTTTCTTTGCTTTACCGTATATTTCGATGTAGCGTGTGACATTGAAAAATAACATATGTTATCAGTGCGTCGAGGGTATTTGGACAATGCGTTTCAACTATTAGTAACAAACAGATATTTTTATTGCAAATTTAATTCAAAAAATTTTGCTGGAAAATAATCAGTGCTTTTTTTTGGTACTTATTTTAAGTTTGTAGCGTGCGATATCGTAAGTGTAAAATGCATAAATTCAAAAAAATTTTTTTCCTAAAATATCTATATTTGCGATGGCCAACAACTACAAGCATCAAGGACAGCTTATTCCATTAAAAAAAACTTTATTTGAGACTAGCAATACTATATTCAGTTAAGATAGTTTTTGTTCTATATTTGTATTTTTCAATAATTAGTATTGTGGTTATTTTGTTGAACTATTTATGGTTTTTAATCCAAATTTTTAATATTTTTAATTAGGCTTAAGTTCATCAAATTTAATTTTCATTAAATTGTTTTTATGAAGAAAGGAATTTTACAACATGAAAATTAATTAAAATTGTTATTGATAATCTTTAATTTTTGACCGTGGCCGGCAGGTTACAATGACATGTTTCGATCGCAACCACTCGATCTCCTCAGATGGATTTGCTGTTTTACACTCGCAGCCATCGACGTAGCGTTCTTATAAATATTGTAAGACACGTTAACTAAAAAAAAAAAAAAAAAAAAAAAAAAAAAAAAAAAAATCAAGAGCTATAAGTTTCGCCTTTTGTCAAAATAAAATTAATGTTTTGGTATATGTTTTTTTCACTTTTAAGGCGCACGAATGTCGCATTCGACATTGGAGAAATGCCCAATATTTAGGTTTTTAATGCATATTTTGAAAAAATTAATAAATTCACAAAAAAACCTTTAAAAAACATTTTTTAAATTAATAAATAAATCAAAAGTTATTTTTTGGGAATACAAAATATTTAATTTACAAGGTTTTGTTTGTCGTGCTTAATTTCCCATTTTTATTCTTGATAAAAACACTGAAATTTATTGTTGAATAAATAAATTCTTTTTATCTAAAACTGTTACAAGTTACTTGCTGGGCACATGGGTTATACCGCGTTGCAGAGGAAATAATAAGCCAATTCGATAACATTGCAATTTTTAATGAAATGTATCCGCAGCCAGTAGTAACCAGATGCGGGTTTCAAAATTTTATTCAAATAACTTTGAGTAATTTAAGAAAACCGATTTGTTGAAACCGATGATTATGCAAATAGAAAAGTGAAAGAAATATTACATTTAAACAACATCAGATGTCAATTAGCATTTGTATTTTCCAGTTACGGATATACTGGTGAAACAATAACTAATGGGGATTTTGTTCACTTAATAATCAAGTAAAATTATTTTTATCAAATTATTAACTTAAAAAAAAAATACAAAACGTTTTGCAAAAAAGTTAGGGATTTCAAAAAATAAAATAAATTTTAAATATTTTTGATCTGAAATTCAAATTTTGATATTTTAATTAGGCTAAAGTTCATCAAATTTAATTTTCATTAAATTACTTTTATGAAGAAGGAATTTTACAACATGAAAATTAATTGAAATTTATTGATAATTTTTTATTCTTAACTGCTGCTGGGCTCGAACCCAGGCTTTTACGGACAGGTTACCCTAACATGTTTCGATTGCAACCACTTAATCTCTTCAGAGGGGTTTGCCGTTTAACACTCGCAGCCATCGACTACTGCTGGCAGTCAATAGTCAAACATCAAACTGAAATCAAGGTGGGATCTGAAAATAAAATTTTTCATAATGCATTGGCATTCTTCAAATACAAGACAAAGTTTTACTTTTAATGAAACAGTACTGAGTTATTTAAACAAACAAAAATTTAAATTAGCTATTTAAGTTTTTTAAAGATATTTAAATAGCAATAGACTAAATTTTTCATATTTTGGTTTTTAGAAAAATTTAATATCAATTTTTTATGAAAATTTTTTAAGTTTTTAGTGCATATTTAAAGAGCATATTTTCGATTTTTTAGTGCATGAAAATCTCATCCCTATATATCACATTTATATATAAAATAGTTAAGTCCAATTTAAGTGCCGGTTCACACACGCCAAGTTGGACTCGTCAAGTCTTTAGTTGTAGGAGAGGGATGACATTCTCTTTTCTCTTCTCTCCTGAAAGCTCAAGGCTTGACAAGTCAAAGTTGACGTGTGCGAACCGGCACTAGGTTTCCTTTGGTAGGCTGAATATTACAACAATACAAGAACAATAAGCAAAGCAATAAGAGTCAGCTGTCTCTTGAAACCACCTTGTAAAAAAATGCACCATTTATCATATTTTGTTTGTATTTAGTAGTACTACCATACTTTTATCTTAATTAAATAATTAAAGTTAAAATGTATTTAAATACGATTAAAGTTTATATGAAAATTAACAAAGATTTAAATACTTTATTAAAAATTAGGCATAATAGTAAGATGAGAGCAAAGGGAAGACACACCCTACAAAAAATTCAAAGAAAATCATCTTAGTGTGAACATTAAAAAATTTAACTAGAAATTATTGCAATAGGAGCATTGCGCGAGAATAACTTTTTACAAAAAAAAAATACTTATTATCAAGTATACCTTATTAAGCTTAAATGAAAAGGGATTAGGGACACGAAAGAGAATATGTGATATTTAGAAAACAAGGAAATCCACATCAGCATAACATTTTTAAGTTGTCTTTTATATCCATCAACTAAGGTAAATTTCTACTAACTTATATCAGAATAAAATCGCTTAAAAGGTTTAAAGCGATTTCAATTTAACATTTAGAAAGGGTGAAGTTGACCAGATTTATTGCAAACATACAGAACTATCTCAAAACTTGGAAAAAAATTGGTAGTTATAATAAAAAAAAAAGAATTAACAAGAATATTGTAGTGACCTTTAAATCGCGCAACTTGCCTGAGCAGTTCACAATGATTCACGGGGTTAATTACAATAAAGAAAAGTGTTAAATGTTTTAATGGTGTATTTTTGTTTTAGACTTCTTCATTTTCATTTTGTATGATTGTTTGTACTTAGAAGTTTTTTACTTCGCAATAAATGCTAAAAAGCTTAAACCAATTAAAAAAAATAATTAAAAAAATAAAAAACTTCCCAAATTCATTATAAACAAGTTATTGGGAACTACTTAAGCATCGCATTTACTTGTTCTTTTTAGAACAAGTCTTAAATTTTCATCTTAATTTTTGTTCACAGAAGCAGAAACCTAAAACTAAAACTGGTATTTTTCAAAAAAAAAAAATAAAAATGCTTCCATTTTGGCTTCTCTTCAATTTGAAGTTATAAAGTCACGGTCTTTCACAAATTTCCATTTATTTAAAACATTCTTTCCATCACAATCTATTCTTCAATGCATTTTTTTCGACGCATAAAAAGAATTCTGTCTAAAACTTATAAAAACATCATAAAACGATTGTTCTACATAAAAATTCTAATTCCAAAAAGTGTCCTGATTTTGAAAAAACTGTATCGCCTAAAAGACTTCCTATTTTTATGATCCCATTGTTTTAATTATAATTTTATGTGGAATTTTTGTCTTATCCGTGTTTTCACCTTCTTTTTTTCAGTCTACAAACATAATTTCACTTGAATACAATAGACAATTTGCTTTTTTCATTTTGTCCTCGTCGCTAATGTTTTAAACGAACCGAACTAAAACTATGTCAAAAAACTGGGTTTCTTAAGAATTCCATTTTAGAAACAACGATTGTAAAAAATATAGTTCAAAAACATTGTTATACCTAGTCTCATTTTTACGGTTCCACGAAAGGCGAGCAAACTAAAACGCGAGTTTTTGTCGCGCTGGCATAAACAATGAAAAAATCCTCTAGAAAACTTAAAAAATTGGGTCGAATGTTTTATGAACCTAAAAAAATTGGACGACTCACTGCATCGTATAAAAATTACAATGTCCCTGCACTTACAACAAAAGTTTAAGGTAATTAGTCAGACAAAACTGCAGAAATTGGGAAAGAGAGAGAGAGAAAAGTAACAATCACTAAGAATAATAGCGAAACTGCAATAAAAACATAAAACACATTTTTGTAGCGCGAATGACCTTGTCACAAAAAAATAAAGGAATATACTAGCTAAGACAACAACGACAAAATGCGACGTATTTCACGAATTTTATTAGTTTATTAGTTTACTGGCTCTGCGCTGCAAACGAAGAAACAATGTGTAGTTAAAAGGACTTTTCTTAAAAATTTCAAGGTATTCGCAAGCCTAAAAATTTTAAGGATAATGGAGAAAGGTAGGTAGCTGACTCTCTGAGAGTAGAAAGAAAATAGTTTTAAAATTGAGAAAGTGAGAGAGAGAGAGTGCAAGAGAGGAAGGAAGAAAGAAAATTTCTCCTCTTTGCTTCAAGATTCAGCGAATATTAAAGTCGCGTGTGCACATTATCGTACAATTTCAAGGTTTTTAACGATTTACGCGTTGAATTGAATTTTAAATGAACCGTGTCATAGATCCTTATGCACTCTACTAATAGCCTACCATCATTTTCACCTTCTCTTTTGCATTTTACTTAGAGTTTAAATATGTAGTTTAAGACAATATTTAGAAATCCTACGTTGAAAATTATTGTCAAGTCATAAAAATATAAAATTGACAACGGGCGGCAAATCAGGGAAGAACAAATCGTACAATGTTTTCAAAACATTTCTCCTACAAGTTTGTCTGTTTTTAAATTTTGAAATGAAGAATCCTAGATTCGTGGAATTTTTCGCGCACGACTTCGTTACTTGGGCGTACGACAGCAAACAATTACAGACAAAATAATATTTAATGTGAATTTTAAATGATGATGGCATCCTGTTGTTAGTTTCATTGACAATGAAATCTGTCTATTTTAGTATCTAAGATAATTCGCTTTACAAACAAAGAATAAGTTGAGGACATCATAGTTTCCTTCTTTTTCCATTTAGATTGTAACTCCAATCGTTTTTTTTTAACTCAAAGGAGGACCTATAGAGGTACTTATACATAAGTTATGTTTTTGTTTTTAAAAAACAATTTATATAAACTTTTTTTGTTTTCTTGATACGCTTGTATAAATTTGGAGTTTTCACAAGACATCATGTATCGTTCTATCGATTGTTTGTTGTATTAAAATTCAATAATGTGTAATTTATCTTAATACAACATACAACCGATACAACGATTCAATGAGTTGGATACTTGCAAACGAGTTAAGGCCGAGAGACGTTAGAAGACAATTTGATATCAAAAACTCTGCTACAGAAAGACGTATTTTTGCATCGAATCATTACTGGCAATGAAAAATATATCTATTACAACAAGCGCAAGATCTCGTATGTAAAGCCCGGCTAGAAAGCCAAAATACCGTTGCGCCAAGCTAATGCTGTATTTTTGGTAGAATCAAAAGACTCCCATCTTTTATGAGCTGCTAACATCGGGCCAAAAGATCATAGAGGAGCTGTACTGAAGCGAAAATTCGCATAAAACGAAATATACGAAAAGACACACCATCAGGGCTGCCAGATAAATTTGTGAGGAAATCGTCAATTTCCTGAGAAAAAATAGAAAAATTGTCTTTCACGTATCGAAAAATCGTCAAAAAACCAGACAACTTAAAATTTAGTTTTTTTTTAAATTTTTGTTCGATTTTTAATACAAAAAAAAATACATTCAAACAAAAACATAATTACCCAGCTAGCATTTCCAATCGTGTAAGAGATACTGGGAGTCTCATGGAGAGCGTCTTTGATCGCCGATGACCGCATTTTTTAATCGTAGAAGATTCCTCACACGGGAAAACACGACTGAGATTCTTCCATAGCACTGCGAAAGACGGTTCTTCAATCGTTGTGGGAATCGTTTAAGACGTGGGTTAAGGTTATCTAACGAGTCTTTCATGTCAAGAATCGTATGAGACTCATGTAGATATTATCTTACAACTCGTGAAATGTTCACCGTATAATTGTTAGATATATATGATTAATACATAGAGTCGTAAAAGGTTGATGCGATTATGGTTTGTCGAAATCGGCACTTTGCTAATTGCGGAACAAAAAATCGTCAAATCTGGCAGCCCTGCACACCATGTAATCTTCCATCGTGACGACGCTCGTTCACGTTTTGCAGGACCTGTTAAACACTTTTTTGGAAATAGTAGTTGTAAGGCTTCCGAATTCCAGGGAATGTTTCGGAAAAAGTCTTTTAAAATTGCCGGAAATTCTTAGACATGAATTTCCTTTAAAATTTTTTTTAACATTAATCTAAGTTTCTTTGGCATTAATTTTAAGCACTAACTTTCAGTTAACCAATGTTATTTCTTAAGAAATACGGCCATGTTCTACAGATCGAAATAAAGTGGATTTAAAATTGAAAAAATTTTTAAAACTTACCTGTAACGAAAGTTCATAAAAATATTCCTTTTTATACTCTTTATACATTGAGTACCAATTAGCTTAACAGGAACAACTCTTTAAAACAGAAAAAAACTACAGCAATTTTTCCAATAATTCAAATCAAAATCTCGTTCGCTTTTGATTTCACTTTGTTTCGATTTCTAACCATGCGGCCACACAATCAAGTTGTTCTTGATAGTCTTTTACATATAATGCTTGTCAAAATTTACATAATCAGCTGTTAAATTGAAAGTAAAATTGCCAAACAAATGGAAAGGTGAAATTAAAAGCCATCTCGTGGTCAATTAAAAAAGTTTGAAAAGCTAAACTTCATCGTGCGGCCTACTTGGTGGCCATGCATGATGGTCTTGTTTTTAAGATCAATTGAAAAATTTTAATAGTCTAAGCAGTTTATCGGCAATGTAAGAATGAAGAAAGAAAATAGAATTACTATGCTTCTATTTGTTTTCTAGAAGATTATGTCGTGCGATGTGCAGCTTTGCTACCGCTGCAAAGAATAGGTAAGCGACTTCTGCTGAGCTTTATATTCTGAGATATACATATTCCAAACAAAACAAGCAGCTTAGCTTTTATACCCTTCACTAAAGGTGAAAAAGTGTATATATAAGTTTTTCTTTCCGTTTGCTTACTTCTACAATATTGATGCAGGACCCTATAAAGTATTTATTTATCTTCTCGATGCTAAATTTAACAATGCCCAGGTGTGTGTTGAAATGAGTTTGCAGAAGACCCCAGATATTATGTTGCCTAGATTTTTATATATTTATGTCACATATACCCCTTATTTGTTTGCTATTGAAATTCAGCCAGATCGTTCTATGAACGGCTGAGATATGAGCAAAAAACCACGACTGCCTCTTATTGTTGTTTTTTTATACCCATCACCGATAGTAGGAAGGAGTGTTCGAAAATAAACATTAGATATCGTTCCTTAGTGTTCGGTTTGGCAGATTTATGGAAAACTCAAACGCTTAAAGTGTTTGAGTAGTGAATCATTAAAAAATAACTTTTTTCTGATTGTGATCTTCGAACACAAAAATAATATAGTTCTTATCCACCTAAACAAAACGATGAGATATTTAATTGCGTTCTGTTTTTTTAAACACCACAAACTTCGCTGTGTTCGGTTCGGCACTGTAATGTTCATACGTTTCAGTTGTGCTTAGCACCTTTTTGGCTGGTAAAAAAACCAAAATTTTTTTACTAAAGTAAAATACCCCTGCAAATAATAGGACCAGTCCAAACACGCATGTGAAGAGTAGCCCACAAGGGACCAGGACTAGTCCAAAAGTAACCCAAACGTATGGAAAAAACATGGTCTTTTTAACATTGCGATGTCCTAGGGGAGGACCATATAACCTACCTTTGGTCTACTATGGAGTAGTTTTAAAACTATTCCATAGTATACTCAAGAGGATTAGTTTTGAAGTCGTTTAAAAACGAAAGCATGTCGTTAAAAAACGAAGACATGTCGTCTCACTACAAACACTTTTTAACAATGACATGGTCCATGCTTGCATTACATCGGACCAGTCCATGGAGTAGTCCATTTTATCAAAATGGATCAGGTGGTCCAATTTTATTTGCAGGGACATTACAAAAAAAAAAAAAAAAAAAAAAAAAAATAAAAAGCCAGCGAAGAATTTTTACAATACACACACAAGCTTTTCGTGGTGTGGTCTTTGCTAAATTTTGTTTGTTTGTTCATTTATTTGTCGTCATAAAAAAGGAAACACTATAGAACATTAAAATCGTTCTATTTTATAATGAAGAACAGAATACTTTTTTATGTTCGTTACTTTCTTGAAAATAGTTACGAACGCTATTTAGGGTTGTCGTATACACAAACACTAAAAAAATGTATATCGCTTATGCGTGTGTGAACTGTACGTTATGTAATGGTCTGTTTATTTTCAAACACTGGTAAAAAGCTATATATGTATATATATACCTTTAATAAGTTGGTTTTTTTTTTTTTGTTCTTTAAATTAATTTTATTGAATACAGTATAACCCCGTTAATTTCCTCACGCTTCAATGCCTTTCACACTTATTTTCCTTGAGTTTTTAATCCCAGTTTTTTCTTCCACTTTTCAAACAAAAATCCACGTTTAATTTCTTTACGCTTAATTACCCAATTCGGGTAATTGCCCTAAAAATTAAATTTGTTTAATTGCCTCAGTACTATTTGACAACAACACTGCAATTAATACAGCCAAGTTTACTTGTTATTAATTTGAAAATATGCACTAAGCCTTAAAAAAAAATACGCCCAAAAAATATTCCACAAATTAATATTTGCATTAAAATAAACTTTATTCAGGGCTCACCAGAATAAAGTTATGTTATGAGGTTAAGATTCATATAAGAGTTATTTGTGATGAATATTATCTAGATACACCAAATATATGAGATATTTTGTCTTAAAGGGATTAAAGGAAAGGTCGCTAAGTTTTAAATTATATTTACATTTAACCCTTTCGACCCCAAAGTTGCTTATAAGCAACTTGGATTTTAATCATCGTTTTATTAAAAGCAATCGTAATAAAATTATCAAAGCACATATAGAGTTGGTTAAGGAATGAATAAAAAATAGAAAAGTTTGTCTTAATTTTTCATAACGTGCAAAACTTCCTTAACGGCCCAAAGTTGCTTATAAGCAACTTCCTATATCTAGTCACCCGAAAACTCAAAAAGTCTGAAATCTTCAAAAATCCTTAATTAAGATCTAAAAACTAAGAAAATTATAAAAAAAATTTTTTCTGACAGTGCGTTCAAGAGCGGGCGCGAAAGGGTTAAAAAGATAAAATAGCTTGAATATTTAAGGGATTGATATTTGAATGGAAGCTGTATGTTTAAATCTGAACCGACTCAACCGTATTTAATGCGCAGTAAGATATTTTGGGCCAAACTTAATCTTAATAAGAACATGACAAAATGGTCTATGGACATAAAGAAAGAAGTTTGCATGGGGACTATGTGGTATTATAGACCGATTCTTACTTACAATTTACATAGGTTTCGTTTTTATGACAATTCAAACGTATTTATCAAATTATCTAAAAACAGCTACTTTTACTTTCCGCACAAGGTTTACATGGACAGACATCCAGCCAGATGGACGGACGGACACGAAGAGATCACTTTAAAAAGTGTTTCTGATTCGATCGGTTTACTAAACGATGAGTCTTACTTTTTATGTATCAGCAAAAATGCATATAATTGCTTTTTCTTAATTTTTACATATATGGGGTATTTCATGTCAGGTGACCCAATTTTTAAATCGATGTCTTCCGATTTGGATGAAATTTTCAGCAAGGTTAGTCCTATTGGATAGTAGTTTAGACAGAAATTTATAAAAAGATCGGTTCTGAGTTAGAGGGGGTCAAAGTTTGACATTTTGGCCATACAGGTGTTCTTTCTCATCCATGAAACTTATTACCTATTGGTGTTAGCAAAATTTGTCACAAGTAGCTTCGATAGCTATTTGATCAATCTTTTGAAAATTTTTTTTTTGGTTTTTTTAAAATATTTAAAAAAATTTTTTTTTTAAATTTAAAACTATTTTTTATTTTTTTTAGCGGGAATGTTTTTTTTTTTGCTCAAAGGAAAGCTTATGGCTTTTCCTTTAAGTAAGTACTCGTTAAATTACCTAACTGACACTTTTAACCGTATTCGCTTAATTACCTCAATGAGGTAGTTTAACGTATTCTTATAATTACCTCAACGAGGTAGTTATGCGTATTCGTTAAAAAAGTTACCCCGCATATTTAACCAAACATTTTGGCATTTTTGTCGAGGTTATTATCCGTGGAATACTGTATATTTATTAAAATTAAACCTTCCGCGTGTTTATTGACAATTTCTATTTTCAAGTGCTTAATGACAACTAACTCAACTTTACTCTACTCTACTCTACTCTACTCAACTCTACTCTACTCTACTCTACTCTACTCTACTCTACTCTACTCTACTCTACTCTACTCTACTCTACTCTACTCTACTCTACTCTACTCTACTCTACTCTACTCTACTCTACTCTACTCTACTCTACTCTACTCTACTCTACTCTACTCTACTCTACTCTACTCTACTCTACTCTACTCTACTCTACTCTACTCTACTCTACTCTACTCTACTCTACTCTACTCTACTCTACTCTACTCTACTCTACTCTACTCTACTCTACTCTACTCTACTCTACTCTACTCTACTCTACTCTACTCTACTCTACTCTACTCTACTCTACTCTACTCTACTCTACTCTACTCTACTCTACTCTACTCTACTCTACTCTACTCTACTCTACTCTACTCTACTCTACTCTACTCTACTCTACTCTACTCTACTCTACTCTACTCTACTCTACTCTACTCTACTCTACTCTACTCTACTCTACTCTACTCTACTCTACTCTACTCTACTCTACTCTACTCTACTCTACTCTACTCTACTCTACTCTACTCTACTCTACTCTACTCTACTCTACTCTACTCTACTCTACTCTACTCTACTCTACTCTACTCTACTCTACTCTACTCTACTCTACTCTACTCTACTCTACTCTACTCTACTCTACTCTACTCTACTCTACTCTACTCTACTCTACTCTACTCTACTCTACTCTACTCTACTCTACTCTACTCTACTCTACTCTACTCTACTCTACTCTACTCTACTCTACTCTACTCTACTCTACTCTACTCTACTCTACTCTACTCTACTCTACTCTACTCTACTCTACTCTACTCTACTCTACTCTACTCTACTCTACTCTACTCTACTCTACTCTACTCTACTCTACTCTACTCTACTCTACTCTACTCTACTCTACTCTACTCTACTCTACTCTACTCTACTCTACTCTACTCTACTCTACTCTACTCTACTCTACTCTACTCTACTCTACTCTACTCTACTCTACTCTACTCTACTCTACTCTACTCTACTCTACTCTACTCTACTCTACTCTACTCTACTCTACTCTACTCTACTCTACTCTACTCTACTCTACTCTACTCTACTCTACTCTACTCTACTCTACTCTACTCTACTCTACTCTACTCTACTCTACTCTACTCTACTCTACTCTACTCTACTCTACTCTACTCTACTCTACTCTACTCTACTCTACTCTACTCTACTCTACTCTACTCTACTCTACTCTACTCTACTCTACTCTACTCTACTCTACTCTACTCTACTCTACTCTACTCTACTCTACTCTACTCTACTCTACTCTACTCTACTCTACTCTACTCTACTCTACTCTACTCTACTCTACTCTACTCTACTCTACTCTACTCTACTCTACTCTACTCTACTCTACTCTACTCTACTCTACTCTACTCTACTCTACTCTACTCTACTCTACTCTACTCTACTCTACTCTACTCTACTCTACTCTACTCTACTCTACTCTACTCTACTCTACTCTACTCTACTCTACTCTACTCTACTCTACTCTACTCTACTCTACTCTACTCTACTCTACTCTACTCTACTCTACTCTACTCTACTCTACTCTACTCTACTCTACTCTACTCTACTCTACTCTACTCTACTCTACTCTACTCTACTCTACTCTACTCTACTCTACTCTACTCTACTCTACTCTACTCTACTCTACTCTACTCTACTCTACTCTACTCTACTCTACTCTACTCTACTCTACTCTACTCTACTCTACTCTACTCTACTCTACTCTACTCTACTCTACTCTACTCTACTCTACTCTACTCTACTCTACTCTACTCTACTCTACTCTACTCTACTCTACTCTACTCTACTCTACTCTACTCTACTCTACTCTACTCTACTCTACTCTACTCTACTCTACTCTACTCTACTCTACTCTACTCTACTCTACTCTACTCTACTCTACTCTACTCTACTCTACTCTACTCTACTCTACTCTACTCTACTCTACTCTACTCTACTCTACTCTACTCTACTCTACTCTACTCTACTCTACTCTACTCTACTCTACTCTACTCTACTCTACTCTACTCTACTCTACTCTACTCTACTCTACTCTACTCTACTCTACTCTACTCTACTCTACTCTACTCTACTCTACTCTACTCTACTCTACTCTACTCTACTCTACTCTACTCTACTCTACTCTACTCAACTCTACTCTACTCTACCATCACACAACAGCATGTTGCCAATTCCCTTCATTCCTGTTCTACAGTCGTCCCCTCTCTTTCGGTCTGTTCTGACGTAATGCACGATCATCACAACACCCTACATAAAGCTAAAGAAGAATAAAAGAAAAATTGTCCAAATTTTGTACACATATCTGGGTTATCAATACACAACCTCTTTAAAAATATGGGCGGGATTGAAGACGTGGGCGTGGCATCTTCCTTTTAAAGACAGTATAGATTTTTGTATACCTAAAGAACGGTATTAGCACAACTTTTATTTTTATTGTACCATGGTGATGAATATATAAGATTTGGCTTGGCAGAATAGAGCACTCTAACTTTTTTCCTTTTAGTTTAGTTTATTGCATTTATTTTCCCTTTATTTACACAATTAAAAATGTTGTTTAAAGACTTAAAAGCAGCTGCATAAAAGATTTTTTGAATTACAGTCTGAAATTGCAGTAAATACTTTTTTTGTTAGATATATGATGACAAAGGAAATTTTGAATGTAGCAATTAGTAAAAAACGCTAATTCATATCAAAAAATATGATTTTCTTTAAAAAACGAATTGAAATTTTTTGATGGAATGGTGAAGACTATAAAGAAAAACATCGGTAGAAAGGGAACTTGTTTTCTCATTGATAGGATTATTTTTAATTAAAATTAGAAGAGATTCTGTAGATGCTTATTCTGTACAAAAATTCTTTCTTAAAAAAAAAAAATATTTTATAATATTTTGTTTAAATAATTCAACTAAGGCCCGTTCACAACTTACCGATACCTTAATGTAGGAATTCATCAGCCGCATAAAAAGAGTTCCATTATTACAACTTTACTTTTTTTAAAAAGAAAAACTCTAACTCGTATTCAGAAAGATGGGAGAATATCATATTAACAATAATTTAAATATTGAATACCAATATTTTACGATTGTTTTAAGGTAGATACACAATTTTTAGTTAAACATTGCCCCGTAACAAAATCAATTTTTTGTAGATTCAGATACAGAAAATAATATTAACTTTTTGCATTTAAGTCCTGAAATCTTTAAAGATAATTAATCAAAATTCGTGTTGATCTATTGAATTTTTCCACCACCAAATAAGACATAAAACTGTTATTAAATACTTAAATTTTGGTATTTTTTCTAGCATTTGCAATTTACAACTGTCCATCTCCATCAAAGTATAACGTTTACCATTAAATTGGAACGTGCCACGATAAACACTGTATGTGCGTTTGTATATTTGTGAATGTGTGATTGCATTTTTAATGATGATTTTGCGTCAATATCGGTTTCATTTAATTTTAGAAAGCTTTATTTCAAAAATACAGATGTTCTTTATTAAATTAAAATCCTAAAGAGAGCATACAAATGGGTGATTTTTGAAATGCATTAGAATTATAGTTACATTGATCATGAAAATCGTCCCTGAACCCGTTTCAGCGGATCCTCATGTAAAATGTCCTTCTGCATTCGAATATGACCTCCAGTTTCATCCATCACCCACCATTTTCCTGAGAGCCTGAAATATTTTGAAAAATAAAAAGGCGTTGTAAAAAATTTAATAAATAATTTTGAATAAATTTTAAAATTATTAAATTATTAGAAATACATACATACATATCGTTATATGATTTCAAAAAAGCCCTAAGTTACAAAAAATTCAAAATCGACATTTTGATCAATGATGACGACCGTATCAAAAAAAATTTTTCTTGTAAGTTTTACCATCCTACAAATAAAAATAACGTTCTTATCAACAGAATTTTGAAAGGCCCTATTGAAAGCCTTTTTCAATAAATAAATAATATCAAACATAAAAAATTAAGTTTTGTATTTCTGTTTATAAATATTAACAGCCATTTTTTAGGTTTGATCTTATATGACATTTATATTTAAAATCAATCAATCAATACAAAATTCTGTTCTTGACTAAGCATTTAAATGTAACTTAATTCACCAAGCTGGTACATTTAAATTCAACTTAAGTTTTCATTGTAATAACTTAGCAAGGTGGCCTTAATTTCGCAACAATAGCAGGCCAAGTAATAACAGGCAGCTGTTTTATGAGACCTTATAAATAAATACACTTTTTATGTTATTTTTTTTTGTATTTAGTAGTGCTTACATACTTTTATAATAATTAAAAAAGACTTTTCAAATAAAACTTAAAAAATCAGTCTGTATTTAAATTCGATTTAAGTTTATATGAAAATTAAAAAATTAATTAATGAAAATTAATTTATATGAAATTTAAATACTATCCTGAAAATTGGGCATAAATTTTCCATTGTTGTGTTTTATTAGGAGTTTTTCTTTTTATTTTCATTGAAATATTTCATTTTTATTATTTTTCAATGTAGAGAGCTTTTTGCTTCTCCTGTAAAATTTGTTCAATGTAACATAGGGATTTTTTTTAAACATATGACAATATGTACATTAGAGTGTCCCACAAAACTTTTTTTTATTTTCATGGATGTTCAATCTTTAAAAAGACCGGTTACCCGATTCTTCCGAAAAATCTTAAAAAAATCTCAAAAATATTTGACCTTATAAGCTTTCAAACTATACTTGAGCACACTAATGTACATTGATAAAAAAAATTTGGTGGTTCCCCCAAATGGTTAACAAAGATTATATTCGGGGATAATAATAATGAGTTAAGTATTTGAAATCCGCCAAAACTTATTTCACGGATAGAGTAGCTGATAGCAAAAATTAGCTAATTTTCCCTACTTTTTCATAAAGACGCACTAAAATTGTCGTCCTTGAATAAGACTCTTGGCACTGACGTACATACATAATGGGCTAAAATAACATAATTTTGTGTAAATAATTCATTAATATTAAGATCGTTTGGTATTAAAAAAGACTCATATTAGTTAATTTTTGCACTTAGTCCTACCACAACCGTCCTTGGAAAAAACATTTGGTGCAAAAGCGGCCAAACAAAGTGGGCTAAGACAACAAAATTTTGCCTTCATACTTCAAAAGAAAGACAATTTGTATTTAGAATAAGTCAAGTCGGTTTATTATTCCACCTAACTCTTCTACAAAAGTCCCCGCTGAAAAAGACTTTTAGCGCGATAGTGGCCACACAGAATCAGCATAATTTGGCCTAAATACTTTTTATACACAAGAAAAGGGCCTAAATACTTTTTATACACAAGAAAAGCTTGGTATTGAATAGGTTTAAAATCGTTATATTGCAATGTATTGGTTAACGTACCACATAACTTGGCATAAAAACTTGTTAAACAGAAAGAGTGTTTGGATCAAAAATGGTCGAAATCGATAAATTATTTCATGTAGTCGTATATTTAAATTCTCAGACATACGATATCCTAAATTTTATATTTTATTTATATTAAAAATCGCTTTTTTATAAATAAAAGAATAAAGTATGAGATAGAACTAGATCTAAGTCGGCGTACGGCGGAGATACCCTTTTACGTTTGCTCCAGCAATTGTGTGCCCTTCTACACAGAAAAAAATTTGCAACAGTAAAAGCATTAATCAAAAATAAAATCAGTTTTAATGAAAAATTTAATTAAGTGAATTAAACGTTTAATCACGCGAATTAAACGTTTAATCAAGTTTATTAAACGTTAAATTGACAATATTAATTTGCACCAGGAAACAAATGATTAATATCAAATACACGTTTAATTCACTTGATTAAACGCTTAATTCACTTGATTAGACTTTTAATTCACTTGATTAAATTTTTAATTAAAACTGATTTTATTTTTCATTAATGCTTTTACTGGTGCAAAATTTTTTTCTGTGTATAAAATAATATCAGTTTTTATTTGACAACGCGTCTACGTCATACGCTACTACGTTCATACAGTGCAATTGTGTTCCTACGGTAACATGTTCATATATATTCGAATGTTTTTTATTGAAACACATCAATGCTCTTTAAAAATTGCCTTAATGTACAAATTTCTTTTAATGTTTTTTGGTAAAATCTTTTATTGTGAGACACATAAGAAATTGCTACGAATATTTTATCCTGTACTATAATTATAAGACTTTAAGTCTGTTGTATAGGAATACCAATAAATAAATAAATTAAATAAATAAATGACAATAAGTAAGTGAACGAGTGTTAACATTCTTAAGATGATTAAGCAACTCAGTGTCTAATTTGCAGAAGTTCTTAAAAAATGCATGCACACTCAATGTAAACAGTGTTCCATCTGATTCACATTTAACATAGACGTCTATACACATAGAAATAAAAAATACAATAATCATAAACAACTTTTCGACGAGGTCATCATGAATTAAAGTCACCCAAAATAAAGGAAATTCATTTTTTTAAACAATGATAATAAGTGTGACAAAAATGATTGTTGCAACAATAAGGATCCACACGCACACATCAAATAATCTCAATGACATTTCGTGCACTTTAAAATCGAAGGGCATTGAAGGAGAGAACCTTTAAAGAAGGACTTGTAAAAAGTAGCATCAAAGTGACAACTAGTGACAACACTAAACAGCATGAAGACGAAACTCAAAATTGACTTGATGTGACAATGAAAATATTTGCAAACAAAAACATCAAGCGGAAGGAATTTGTCGACAAAATAAGAAATTTAAAGTCGTTCTTAAATTAAGTAGGAGAAATAGAAGCACTTGTGCAAGGTCACTCATGAAGGATAATAATGATACTTTTTTTTAACAAGGAGGGGAAATTGAGACCTTGTGCGAGTGTTTAGTATTTTAATAACTAGTTTATACATAATTACTAAATGAATCATTGATGAACGACTGTGATGGTCATTAAATACTGTTTCTCATTTAATGTTTCTGCTTTTTTAATTGACTTCATTCTAAATCGGACAGATTGCAGCAGTGGAGGTCCTTTGCAAGATGCATTGTTGACTGCCTGGCTACACAAGGCCAGTGAAAACTACTGCAATATAAAATGAACCGTTGAAAATTTTAAATTTTTTCTTGCATGTCAAAAGGAGTGAATATGTTCAAATTGATCACGTTTACAATATTATGACCACCTGACTTGACATGATGTGGAAAATCATTATGAAACTATATAGAGTGATTTTTTAAACTGTAGTATGGCATTTATTTTACAAATTCAGTATAGACGTTAAATTTTGTATATTAAAATTAACAATTAAAGAAAAAAGAATGTGAGAAATGTTTGCTTCATTATATTTGTAAAATTTCATTCCCTTAAAGAAATTTTTTTATTGGATTAAAAAAGAAATAATGAAATTGATTCATTAGATTTAAGAAGCATTATTTTTTCAGTGTATTTTGGTAATTTCAACGTGTTTTTTCCTATTAGTTTTCTTTTAAAATATGCCACCATTTGTATTTTAAATAAGTTTTTGAATTAACTGTTACGATGGTGTAAAATACACTACAGTTTAATCCGTACGTGTTAAAATTATTAAAAATTCGTTACACCATAAATATCTATACACAGCTAGATATCAATTTGTAGAAATTACGGGCATAAGTATAAAAAGTAAATATATTTTTGGTTTTTATATTTGTTAGGTTTAACAACTCAACAAAATCGACCCTTAGAGCCCTTAAAAACATACTTTCGGAATACAGATTTTGAAGCGATAGCGCCCATATGAGCTGGTGAAGAATTAACTTTTTAATACTAAGGTGAAGGGAATAGGTTAGGTTAGGTTAAAATGGGTTATGTGCCCAAAGAAACACTTCCACTCGGAGACCAATGCGGTCCATTGTGAATCCCTTCAATGAAAAAAGAAAGAGAAAAGTTAAGAAAAGAAGTATGAGGTGGATAGAAGTAAGAAAGTGAGAAAGTTAGTAGGTACCACGTAGAACTACTACCTCTCTACAGTCCCCTCAACAGAAACAACCGCACTATTTCCCTGACAAACCTCAGTAGATCAGCCGGATTACATCCAGCGATGCACCCCAGTTCGTCGTGAAATCTATCTCCCAGCCACTTCTGTCTGAGACCCTGCATCCTGGGACAGTGGCACAGTACATGCGCGTGGCACAGTTCATGCTCGTCTCCAACTCTTCAGAATCATCGCATAATCTGCAAAAGTGCGGTATGGTGTTGTCCCATTTGCCCGTAAAAGCTCTAACAGGCATTGACCCACCAAGTGCCCTATAAATGTTCTAAGACCACCCCTATCCTAGTAGAACCCTGGTTACCCGCGCGTCCAATCTGGGCCATAGTGCCCTAGACACCCTGCAATCCGTTCTGTTCCTCCAAGATCGGTTAACGTCATCACCGAATTTTTGCCGTATCACCCCATAGTAGTAACATAGGGGGGCTTTACCCCCCTGACCCTTACCACTAAGTCCAGATTCAAACCACCTCTCGCGAGTTCGTCAGCCACCACCTTTCCATCAACCATGCAGTGTCCAGGTACCCAACGCAGCCTTATATTGAATGCCTCCATGAGTTCCCTAAGCGCATTCCTACACCGAGCGACCAGGCACGATCGCACCGTATAATTTGTCAATGCTTAAAGCGCCGACTTAAATTGTCACCACAGATCCACCCACGATGTGATCCAGTATCACTTCCGTCGCCCTCCAGATCGTTAGGATCTCAGCCTGGAAGATACTGCACTCATCAGGGAGTCTGAATGACCTTTTCACTTCGGTGTCCGCGATATATACACCGGTACCACTGCCGGTTTCCATTTTGGATCCATCCGTAAATACTGCCCACCCCTCAAACAGTTCATTGGATCCACGCTAAGTTTCCCTATCCGGGAACTCCACTGGTCGTGTTACACCGAAGTCCAGGGTCATAGTACTATTTCCCTCGAGAATAATACCCCGATCACGCAGATCCACCTCGTACAAAATTCTCGTGTGATCATCCCGCCTACACTCAAAATATTATGTAGATAAATTCAAACGAAAATTCATTTTAAACAACTTAAAATTCATTCAAAAAACGTATCATTTATATATCATTTAAAACAAATGATTTTTACATTCATTTTTAAATTTTTTAGTTATTAAACTTCATATTCCTTAAAATTAAATATTTTTTACTTTTAAAAAATATATTTTAACCGACAAAAATCAAACTACATAACAAAATAAATACGGAAAAACATTATTTTTTGGTAGTTTGTTTTTTAAATAAAAAAAAAATTATTCGTTAAATAACTATATTTTAATTAAATTTTAACAGTACGGAAAACGAATTTAATAAACCACAATCAGTTACTGTAATAATTTTTTAAGTGTAGATCTAACTAAGGAAGACTCGTAAAGTCGTAGTAAGTTTTTAGCAGCCACACTCCTCACATAATGCTCAATAGGAGACAGATATAGTTGGATGTCCAGCGCTGCCTGTGGTATGCTTCTCTTTGCGCCTGTGATGAAAACATATGCACTCTTTGAACCTTGCTGAGCATCTTCCTATAGCTATCCACTCTCAACGCACCCCACCAAACTGTGCATCTATAGGTAAGTATAGGCCTAACCACCGATGTGTAAATCCAGTTTACCATATCCGGCCTCAGAACCCCAGTTCTTACCGATGAAGGGTATAAACAGATGCCAAATATTGCACTTTTTCTTGCTATGACCTTCACCACACGTGGAAAAGTGTATAGGCAAGTTTGCCATTCCGCTTAAATTTCTACAATATTGATCCAGAATTCCGGAAGAAAACATTGATTCTATAATATTGGTCCATAATTTTTTGCTTTTAAAATTCAGCCACAGAAGTCTATATATGGCTGAGATATGAGCAAAAAACCACGACTGTTACTAATTTTTACCCTTGCTGTTGTTTTTATTTCTTTAATTCTGTTTGAGAATGTATGTAACTTGGTGATAGGAGAAGGGTATCAAAGATTCGGCCAAAAATAGCATTCTTACTTGTTTTTTATTATTTGTTTAATTTTCTTGCTTCCTAATTAGCTGGTGATTGAGGAAATCAAATTGATTGCGTATTAATTTAAGAAAATTTATTCTCTTTAATATCACGCTGTGTCTTGAGCTTCTTTTCTCAAATTGTTTTTTACATGTTGATCACCCTCCACCTTCCTCCTCTTCTAAATAACATTTACCAAATTTAAACATGTATTTCTTTGCGTTAGTTTCTGATTATTAGACTCGTTGTCTGGTAGAAAAATTGTTCGAATATTGTTTATTTTTCCGCTGGTAAGTGTTAGATAAACAAATGCTACTTGCTTTAGTTTGAAGTTGATTTACTATGCTTTTGTTGGCACCCTATACAATTAAAACTGGTTCGTTTATCAATAGATTTGTTAAAATAAAGATATATTAAAGCGTCTAATAACTTGGCATCTCATTTAGTGTTCGCTATTGCATGGTATTTAACAATAAATATATGCATTGCTTGTAGAGTGATTTCTATTTAAAAAAAAAACAAACTAAGACGAAACTTCAATGCAGCAACACAATTTTTTAGAGTTTTAAAACTTAAAGTGCTTTTTCAAGGTCTGCTTTTTACGGGCCTTTGGTAAGTTTTAGGCAGATTATCAGAAAACTGAATGGTGTTTTTTCTAGCCATATAAAGCCTTTAAAGTGTTTTGAGAATTGGCATATGGTAAATTATAGAGTCATTGTCATGAAGTTTGGTTTGTCTAGATCTCTTGGTTTTATGCGTACTATTACTACTTGGTGCGATTTCTAATCTTATGATACTACAACAGATCAAGTTTACTGCAATGGCATTTTTAGTTACATTTTAAGGCGTAATAAAGTGTTTTCCGAGAGTGTGCTTTAAATGGGGCCAATAGGCAGTTATTTACCAATCTTAACGAAGTTTAGCGGTATTATTTCTAGCCTTAATGCAAAGTTAATAGACATCGCAACACATTTATGTTAGTTATTGTAACAGAAATATCATTCTTTAGTGTGATTGTGCCACATTTGAGTTCATAACTGTCTACGTACTTAATCGATATTTTTGAATTTCAATCCCAAATTGCTTAGCAGAAATATAAACAATTTGATAATAATGTTGTTCTTTCTTTAAACGTTCCAAAGTCAGCTTTATTTAAAAAGACGGACGCGGCTAATTGCCTTAAAATTACCCAAGGACCCGGGCCTTAGATGAATATTAAAAAGTTTCACACTAAATAACTAACTTAGTATACCCTCATTCTCCTAAAAATCACTTAAGTATAAACAAATGCTTAGAGCTTATTCAATTTTTATGAGTTTATATTTAGTGTGATTCTTTGCCTACCATTGTTTATTATACGTTTCATTATGTTGCGTTTGTGTAGAAATAACACCCCACTTAATGTAGTTTTCAATACGATAAATTGGAGTGGTACATAGAAATTCGCAGCGTGCATTCATTCGCCCGTGTATTAATTATTTATTTTTCTTAAAATTCTAAACAAAATAATATTTATTTAAAGTTTTCATATGAAAATGTCTACAGAAGTTTATTTTTAACATACATACATACGTATGGACATTTCCACCGATAGGTCCACCGAAATAAAAGAAAAACTATAAGCTCTTGAAAGGACTTTGTTTTAGCATATTTTCCCAATCAAAGTTAATTAATTTAAACAAATTTTACATTTATTTGTAACCCATTGAGAGATTTACTAATACAAAGTCGAACAAGTGCAACTTTTTTCATTTGGATATTTTAATTGCACATTATGTGTTAATAAAAGCTCTTTAAGAGAGATATTATGCATTGACTTTTCTATAAAAAATCTTTCGGAGAGTGAAAAGTGTCAAAAAGAATGTATAAGAAACTATGCGATTGCAAATAACTGCAATTTGTTTCTTTGTATTATCCAATATTTCGATGTCACGTGCGAATATATTTTCTAACCGAGCGTCGAAAGTAAATGCAGAATGCTCATCAAATATCGGAAACAAACAGAGAATTTTTTAATAAAATTCAAATAAAAGAAACCTTTCTGCAAAAAAAAAAAAAAATGATTTGTGATCTTGAACAATTATATTACTATAAAAAATATACATATTATTGTTATACTTTACCATAACGTGTTCCGAGCCAAACACAATATGGTTGTGGCTTTTTGTTGGAGGCCTGATTTTATCATAAAATTATTGCCATTGAAAATAATATGGTATAAGCTTCCACAATATCATCATAAATAGAGGGAGAGCTATTGTTAAATATGGACCGGTTTCAACAAATTTCTTAAAGGTACATGTATGCGACATGTTTTTTACATCTGATTTGTAAAATTTCCCACTTCAAACTACATATCGCTCCTTTATTGCAACATAGTCAAATCTCAAAAAAAAAAACAAACCTGGCAATATGCGATTAAAGTTTTCAAAATGTGGCTTAATATACAGATTTAATAAAATAAATTTTGCTATAACTTCGGTTCAGTTTAAGATTAAACACTGATTTTTGTTTATTATATAAAGAAGGTATGAGGGAACAGTTTTACTTAAGTAACTTACATTTTTGATTTTTTGGGATATGACTATGTTGCAATAAATGAGCGATAAGTACATGTCGTGTGTTTCCTTTATAACATTACTTCCGTTAAAAATAGATGCATTGTCATCTGACAAAATTTCAATTAGGGCGTGCCAAATGAAATCCGCTGTGTTAGAAATCTATGCCGAGATGAAACCCGCAGGGGCGGTCCACTATTGACGGAATCATTAGCCGGCGGAAGTTAATATTTTACAACACCGATCTATGAATTATCATTCCAACATTGAATATAAATTATTTATATGGGTATTTCCACAGAAAAGTCTATTTGTTGTCACGTTACTACACCAAGCAATAAGTCTTGTATTTTAAACCCGCTTTACGCGCTTTATACCAAAATGTAAAATAGTAAATACTATTTTAGTTATTCTTTGAGAAACAATTAAAATTGGTTGGTGTCGTAACGTGACAAAAAGTAGACTTTTCTTTCTGTGGAAATACCCATATATAAAAAACATTTCATTGTTATATCCTGAATAAGTATTTTCGAATTTAAAGAAAAACATTTTAGGATGGCTGAACTCTTTTACGGCGCAAATAAACATTTTTGTAGCGGCTGCACGCTATTTGGAAACCTGCAAAAACTATGCGAATATAAACAGATACTATGACAGAAGCAAATAACATTTTCGTTTGTGATCGAATATTGTAAATTTAATGTGAAACAGTAGTTTTGACAGACATGCACAATTACATGCGACTTGAAAATTTAACCAGTTAGATCTAAAAACATGTTGTGTACTTAAGTTGATAATGAAATATGTGTAGGCCGAATTTTATATAAATATTAAGATGATTTGAAATTTGTAAAAATACTCTATTTCGGAAAGAAGTTTGTATGGGACTATGTGATATTATATTTTAAGTAAAATCAAAAAAATCACTGTTCCAAATAACTAAAGCAACAACTTTCATTTCGAGCAAACGAAACATTATATTGAAATATGAAAACCTCTGTACCCAGTAAAAACTTCGCTTACTTTTTCAAAATGAATAGCTTCTTTAACTCATTATTTAGTAGCTTTCTTCTATAACTACATCTATAACAACTTCCATATCTACTTTTTCTGGATGTATGAAAGTAAAAAAATAATGACTTACTTTGGAATTCGTTCATTTTAGGACATTCCGTGTAAAATTCATTGGTTCTTTCAGTAGAATTGTAAGTAGTGCTCTTAAGTTTTTCTGATTACATAACACATTATTTTGTAGGCGAAGTTTTTACTGGGTAATTTAATAGTCTTAAATTAATAAAGTTTTTTGTAAAACGACCTTTTTTTATTTTTAATGGCGATCTATATATGTTACCTTCTTTGAGAAAAGGGACCTAGTGTGTGAAAATGAAGTTTTGAGAAAAACGTATTTAAAGTTTCATAGCGCATTATCACTGTGAACACACCTTTAGTTTTGTACGTTTTTATGGTGTTAATAAATTTTTATTAGAAATCTAACTCATTTCATCTTATTCTACACCCTTTTAGGTATCAGAATCCACTCTTAAGTCCAAACCCGTTTTTTGACACACTAGGTCCCTTTTCTCGGAGAAGTTCACATATATAAAAGCACCTAATACAATCGTAGTTTTGCTTATACAATTTATTAAAAGCCAACATTAAGTTAATAAAGATGTATTCAAGTATTTGCTCGGTCTCTTGAGTTTGAATTTTATTAAAATATAAAAAATTAGTTTTTTTTAACAACAAAATGGTAAAGTACATGGTCAAAGAATATTTTTTTCGTTTAATATACACATAAACCTCATCATTATCACACGTTTTAATAGACGGACGAAATGCAGACGTTAGACGTTCGTTAGCCTCCGCGACACGAGGAACATGAAACATAATTCAGATTACCGTTTGCAGAGGTATTAACACATTCGCCTATTTTTGTGGCACGTGCAGGTATAAACATTTTTGTACAATTCAAAATTAAGTGTCCAGTACAAAAAAGGAAACAGATTTCTCTTAATCAAATAATTATCCCCTGGTAGAAGATACAAGAACATTCACTGCGAAAAAAGTAAAAAAAAAATTGACTCTTTTGGATAGTTATAAACTACAAAAATTGACAGCCAAATGTTAAAATGGGATGTTCCTCTATCGTTAACTTTCTTTGTAGCTGCTGCTGTTGTTATTGTTGTATGTGTCAAGGTAATTTATTAATGCCGCAATAAAAACGTTGCACATATTTCCATTAATGCTGCAGCATTTTCATACAACTATAGTGGTGGCTTATAGAAAAATAGTGGTACGACAGGGATACGATTAAAAGGAGGAAGGACGCATGTTCGTATGTGGGTATAACAACTTAATTATTTCTCAATGCCGGAAGCAGTGGATGGATTTGAAAAACAAAAATCTGTTAGCGAAAAGACGAGCACGAGTGTTTGTTTGCTTTTTGGAAAACTAAAAAGTGTTAATCGCTTTTCGATCACTGTGTGTTTTGGTCAATTAAATTATGATTACGTCATAATCACTTAATTAATAAATAATATTTATAAATGTACATAAGTGTTCTTTCGTTGATGGATGGTTTATTTTAAATATGCACCTGTTGGTTGACGAATGCTAAAAAAGTCGTTTTTTATGCATAACAAAATAATACTTGAAAGTTAAACTTTCTATTATATATGATGAGGATTTTTAAAAAAAAATAATATGTGCTGTTTTCATACAAATTAACTAACTCATTATTAACGAAACCTACTGTAAAATATTTTATACCCATAGATTTACAGCCAATCCCACGATGTCACACGTTAACGTTCGCATAGAAAATAACATTTAAAACAAATTCTAAAATTTGCTCTTGTTTTAAATGTAATTTTCTATGCGAACGTTAACGTGTGACATCGTGGGATTGGCTGTTAATATGTCTCGATTTCACTCGATATCGATCCAAATTACAACACAATATAAATAGGAATATTTGAATGCAATAATTTGACCTCCGATGTAGGGCGCGCGGTTTACTTTTTCGGAGGGGGTTTATTTAATGAAATATTTTAAACTTTTGAAAGGGTTGCCTATTTGCTTTGTACTCTATATACTGCCGTATTCCATAAACATATGGGGTATTCACATCATGTTGTATTGTCTAATGTTCTAACATTTTACAATGGTTTAAAAATATTGTTGTTGCTTTGTAAACAAAAAGTGTCTTAAATTAATAAAACTTTGCTTGCTATGTTTATTGTGCTGTCGTAATTAATCAGAAGAGACCTGCGCCGAGCAACTGAGCCGAGCGGCTATGATTTTTTAGCCGTCGCCGTTGATGGTATTGTTTTATCCGGCTAATATCCGAATTTAACCTGCGGCTAGCATTTTTTGCAACAAAACACTTGCGGCGTCAAATTGGATCGGCCTAGGACTCTGATGTTTGGTAAACAAACAAAATAAAATATTTGTAGTTTGCGTCTGAAAAATGGAAAATAGTCAGGAAAGATCTAATTTAATTTATTAATTCATGGATTAGAATTAAAAAATATTTTTATTTTTGGTAAATATTTATTTTTTTTATATTTGTTTTAAATCAGCTGACTTAAATTCAAAATAGCACACTAAATTATGAGGGGTTGTTCACAACAGTCGTATTTTTTCATGTTATTATTTTAACACATATGATTTTATGACACCTTGTGAATCCCCCAATAATTTAAACAAAAATTAATGCGAAAAGCCTTTTTAAAACTTTGAGAATGAGCGTAAAATAAAACTGAAAGGATTTTCAAGGCTTCTTCTTGTTCTTCTTTTGGTTATTTAGTCATATTTTATCTTTATATTATCGTTTAAATGGACTCAAAACAATACTTACCATCATTCACTTAGCTAAAACTGTACTTAACAATATTTAAAATTTTTGAAAATTTTCGAAAAATTTTTTTTAAATTTATTGCATTTCTAAATGCAATGTAGCAGTTTGTTGCTGAAAACTATTTATTTACAGGATAATGTTGCCTAAAGTGCTTTGTAAATATGTATCAATATTTTCCATCTTTAAAAAATAGGTTTAAGTAAAATAAAAGTTGAAAAAGGCATCGAAAGCAAGTCAGAATGCTTCATTTGGCTTATCTGAACTTTTCATCATTTAAGATTTTATATTAAGTTTCAGGGAAAAAATGAGCTTTTGATAACCACTTATAGATAATATAAAAACTCGTAACCCTTAACTAGTTCCAAAAAATCAATATTTTGGGAGGACAGTCGAAGAAGTTAAAAAAGCACTATTAGAACGACCCATTGTAATAACAAAAAAATTCATAAACTCGTAGAGAAAACAAATTTTTTGATCCATCAAGAGGCCACAACCATTTTATGGTTGCTTCTGAACTTGTTATGGTTGGAAAATCTATATTAACTATCAACCTATTTATAATATTTATATACCTAATGAGGTCTAAGATAAAGAATGACAAACTTATTTATAAGTATATCCTTGCCACCTGCCTTGAAGGGTATTTCAAGGTATTTATAACATACTAGCTAAGCCCAGTGTGCTTCGCTACCCTATCGAAGTAGAAGAAAAACGTTTTTAAAAGAGATAGTACTATATTTATATGCCTTTACTGTTACCTTTCTTCAGATTTACAGAATTTATGGTGTCTTTGTATAGAAGGTGCCATGCATACTTTTCCAATTGGATCTACTTTTTAACAAATTTTTTGTTTATTTTAATATCTAAGCAGTTTCTACAAAGGCTGTAGGAAATATCGCCCAAAGAAAAATGGCCCAAAAACAAAAATGAAAAATCGCCCAAAAAAATTGCATGTAAAATTGGGCCTGATTTCATATGAAAAATGGCCCAAAATTTTTGGGCTATTTTTCGTTATTGTTGGGTGATTTTTCGTTTTTGAAATTGGGTGATTTTTCATTATGAAAAATCGCCCAAAAATTGTTATATGAAAAATAGCCCATTTTTTTGGGCCATTTTTCATTTTTAAAATTCTTCCAAAATGTTACATAGTATTTGTCCAAATCATTCATTATCATTATAAAAATAACGGGACATATTGTAAAAAAGTTATATTCTGTTTTGAGTAATTGATTATAAATTTGCAGTGATTAATTAATATTAAACTTTCGAAGAGTGCACAATTGGAAAAAAGTGACAATGGAAAAATTACAATATGAATTTGTTTGTGGCAAAAAAATTCAAAGCCAGTTGATTTACTTAAAAGTTGATAAACAATTATTTAAAATAAAATCAAAATCATCCAAAAAACATTATTATACATGCTATTTGGCGGAGGGCTTAAATGAGTATTACTGTCCATACTGCCGAACAGCTGTTGAAGGCACAATGCAAATTTTTACATAAAACTTATATTTGTATATAACTAAATTTATATGAATAATAAACACTTTTTTGCAAATTGAGTAATTTTAAATTTTTTTTTTTTTTTTGGGAAAAAATTCTGCTTTTTGGGTCATTTTTCATTTTCTTTTTGGGCCCTTTTTCGTTTTTTTTGGGCAAAATTTCGTATTCACCTTTTTGGGTCATTTTTCATGTTTGGTTGGGCGATTCTTCGTTTGGGCGATTTTTCATTTTTTTTTTTTGGCCATTTTTCTTTGGGCGATATTTCCTACAGCCTTCTACAAAACTAGAATACTTTCACAAAAACCAATTTTTTGACGCGCCCATTTCACCAACCCCGCCCGCTTATAGGAAGTTGTTATGCATTGATAATCAAGCTATTTGTCTCATATTTGGTACCTACTGCCGTTCTCCAGATATAAAAAACTTGATTTTGTGCCACTACCGCTTTTCCAATTCCACCCACTTTTTACAGATGTTGTGCATTGATAACCAAGAAATTTGTGCACTGTAGCTGTTACTGTTCTCCAAAATACGCAAACATGCATTGTCTTTGTATGGCAGGCGCCACGAACTTTTATCTAAAAACACATAGTTTTATAACGGATTTTGTTTTTTAAAACTCAGCTTTGCTTACCCAATTTGGATAACCCTTTTCCTTCCTTTCTTAAAATAAAAATATATCTGTTTTGTGACACGCACCCTTTTCAATCCCGTCCCCTTTTTTGCAGATGTCATGTATTGACATCGAAGCTATTTGTACCAAATTTCGAAACATGTACTGCTACGATTCTACAGATAAAGAGAAATCTTTTTTGTATTTTTATTGGAGGTGACGCTCACAGTTCTCCAATCTAGCCAATATCTTTGTATGGGAGCTGCCACCCCTACTTTTCCCATCCCGCGACATTTTTTAGAGTGATTGTCTATTGATAACCCAGCTGTGTGTACCAATTTTTGATAATTTTTACACTTCTTCAACTCACCCACATTTTGTTGGATGTTTTGTACTGACAACCACTTGTACTTAATTTAGAATTTGTTGCCTCTTGACGTTCTTTAGCTATACAGAAATCGATATTGTCTCTACATTGTGTTTTGATACCCAAGATACATGTTCCTTATTTGGAACTTTGGCTTTTGCCGAGATAAACAGAAAACTAGGCGCCACGCCCATTTGTTTAACCAATCCTTATATTTGGAAGATGTTGTGTAATGAATGCCAAGTTATTTCTTCCAAATTTGTTGACTTTTACTGTAACCGCTTTAAAGATATAAGGTTATTCATATTGTCTTTGTGTGGGAAGTGCCACGTCCACCTGAATACGCCCACATAAAATTTTTATAGCCTATGCTGAGCACCGGGTAATCAAGAAATTACTGTGAAAATTTCAGGAAAATAGCTTAGGAGTCTATACGTAAAAAAAAACAAACAAACACACGCTTTTGCATTTTTATATATATAAAAAAAGATGTGGATAGAAGGAAACTTACAAAAAATATTTTACACGTTTACGGGCAGCATTTCATGATAAATATAAATATTTTCAAACAGAAAATCTGATGTTATATTGTAAGTAAACCCAAATATAATTCTAACCAAAAAGGGTAGACTTAAAAGAATTCTGTATTGGAAAAACCTAGAATCTTTAACCTTAAGACGAATATTTCAATAATCTGCCTTAGCGGGTCCCTTTACTGAAAGAAAAGGCGTATAACGCTGAGGTATTTTGACATCAGTACTATGAAAATTGTCTTCGTTTTTGACCCCATAACACTTTGCATCAATGTGATGTCAGCCTTAACATCACTTGGCCAAATTATGTCATCAATGGGATGACACACCGGCATCACAGAAATGACGAATTAGAGTCAGTTAGTTTAGGAAAAACTCAGAAACATCGGAGAAACGACTTGGAATTGACCTAAGCTTAAGTGAGCCAATATTATTATTTACTTACCCGTTACACATGTTTGTTGGTTAACTTTGTTGCATTCTGCACTTTGTTTACGGAATGGCTTTCGATATGGCTTTCGTAACCATTACACATTGAAAATTTTATGTATTTAAGTGAATAATTTAAACAAATAGAATATGGGAATTTTTCCTCATTACTTAAGTTTTTAAACACGAAAATAATGTTAATAACACATAAAATGAACCATCGGTTTGATGTCACTGTAGCCATAGCATAGATGACGAATAAAATATAACAGAATTTTATTATGACGTTCGTCATTTGATTGATGTCACTTTTTGCCTCATTGATGCCATTTGTAATAACAGTGATGTCACAGCTCTGATGTTGGGCCATCACCAATATGCAGATGCATTTTTCTATGAGTATTGCCCCAGCAGCGTTCGACAAAATGGCATTGAAATCTTTTGAGATAATATTAGCAAAAACTAAAAAGAAACAAGTTAGAGTGCTATATTCGGCTGTGCCGAATCTTTGATACCCTCCACCGACAGTTCGAATATTTCAGGAGTGATATCTGTATGATATCTATTTATTATTAGTTTATCTTTATAAAAATGGACATCAGCATAAAAATTGATTGCGACAATCTTGAGTAAAATATCATGATTCGTAACAGTTCAAGCCGATCTTAAATGATTTTCAGGAGGG
Organism: Pollenia griseotomentosa; assembly: GCA_963931875.1. Classification (NCBI taxonomy): domain Eukaryota; kingdom Metazoa; phylum Arthropoda; class Insecta; order Diptera; family Polleniidae; genus Pollenia; species Pollenia griseotomentosa. The sequence goes on along the minus strand of OZ007560.1, from coordinate 141,752,105 downwards.
GAGTTCATATTGGAGCCATGGTAAGTTATGAACCAATCATCCTAAAAGTCCGCAAAGTGATTTGTGATAACAAAAACATAAATTTCAAAACAGCGGTGAAATTAGTTTTAGCGTTTACAGTGAGTTTCAGAAGGCCGCAAAATATGGGATCTAAGGTAAATTATGGACCGTATATCACAAAATTGCTGACATTTTTTCTGGCAATATGAAACTAAGTTGGAAGAAATTTTACCGCAATAAATATATCATTTGGGGTATTTAATTATTTTACCAGAGTGGGCGAAATTTTTTAGTGTGATTTCTTGTCCTATAAGACTGTGAAGTATTAAATTTTATTCTGATAGCATTATTAATTACGGTTTCAGGCGTACTTTATGGGGCCTAAGGTAAATTATGACCCGATCTTCACGAAATTTTACAGTATGATTTCCAGTCGAATGAAACGAATTTTTGCAAAATTATACATCATTCCGTGCATTAGTCCACCATTTATGTTAGTTTTTGTAACAAAATTATCAATTTTTTATGGTGGCAGTTCTACATTTTGATTCATATCTCTAATCCTACAACCGATTTTGCTTGATTTCAATTCCAATTTGCTTAGGATAGCTAGAAGCAATTTGACACCAAGTTTGTTCATTTATTTTGAGTTTTTCGAAAGTGAGCGTGTTTTCAACAGACGTTCAGACAAATGGACATGGCTAAATCGACTTAGAATTACTTAGAATTACACAATTCGAATTACTCAAGGAGCCAGAATATATATATACTTTATGGAGTCTGAGAGGAATAATAAAAAAGTTTCATACGGAATGACAAACTAAGTATTACCTCTTCACAACTAATTGTGATGGAGGGTATAAAAATGGTAGAACGAAATCTTTGTGATTTTGTTTCAAATATTATTGAATTTCAATTCCTAAACAGATACTAAAGAATGCAAATAACAGGGAAAACCACTCTTTAGTTCTTAGTCGCAACAATGAAAAGAAGTTAATTTTAATGGTTTCATCTTCCAACTGGTATTTAACTTCCATTTCAGTTTAAAAAAGTAAAATCATTATGTTTTCGTCAGTGATTGGGCTAATTTCAATATTCTAAATTAATTTACCAGAGTTTATCTCTTTTTGGTTTTTAATAAACATCTTAAATAAATTTTACTAAATGAAAACAAAATAATTAAAATAAAGTTAACTTTAGTACATCTGTTTTCAAGAGCATTTTGAGAAAATCAGAATGTAGAAAACTAAAAAATTCAAAAATTTCTAGGTCCTGAATTTCAAAAATCCGTTTTACATACATTGCACGATTTTTTAGTCTTAGAAGACCCCTAGTAAAATTTGATGCAGAAAATATTCGTAGTACATTTTTACACTCTAAACTGCAGTTTTAGTATACTTTTGTGGGGAAGTTAAAAAAAGGACAAAAATTAGTCCTTAAAATGAGCGTTAGAGAGTTAATATATTCTAAGCAAAGAATCGCCATACAATTCTACTGAAGACATTTGAAATAGTATTTTAGCTCAGAAGAACATTTAGTATATTTTTTTTATTTTACTTATACCAAACTCCTTTTGCTCTACCAATAGTCTAGTATTGAGGCTGGCGGCGATAACCCAAATTTTGTTGCACTGTGTACTTTGCATATACGAACGACTTTTAAGAGCTTAAAGTTACTCCTTTCAAGATATAACAGTTGCTAAATACAAGTTTGAATTATTAAAAATTCCTAAAATCTCAACTCGCCTAATCGTATTAAGTAAATCTCTGTTTAGACTAAAACTTAACTTAACCAAGTTATTTTTGTGATAATTCTTAATTAAATAATAACAGCTAAAACCAGAAAAAAGCATATTTCAGCCCACAACATCTTTGCGATTTTGCCATTTCTCCCCTGTAGCAAACACACATACACATTTTTCAATTGGAAACATTGGGAACATAAACAAAAGGAATCACTGTTAAAATGTCAACCCAAAATGAAAAAAGTCATAAATTTTGCAACAGTTTCATTCTTTTTTTTAAACCTTCTTTGGATTTCGGGCAAATGCAGCCACTCACATATGAAATAGATACACAAACAACAAATGAAAATATGGAATACAAAAGGATAATGCACACATGCCAATTTATTCCAGTGTATGCGTGTAACAGATACGACTACATTTAGATATAAAAAAAACCTTATCCATATGTGAGTGTTTGGGGGTGGGTGGTGTTAAGAGTGCTAGTTGTGTTGTTACCATTACAAAAAAAAAGTGGCATTTGGTGCAATTCAACCTAAAATCGTATGAAAAACATGTTAAACAAACAACAAAATGTATGCATGTGTATGTTTGTACGTATGAAAAACTTGAAACCAAATCTAAACAATTTAAAGCAATTGACTTGCAAGGATTATAAATGTCACTAAATTAATCAATTACCGTCTAAATGTAGAGCAGTCAATGAAACAGATACTTACCCGTTTGTTGAACATGTGTGTATAAGAAGCTTAACTCGCCTCAAATAAAGTCATGTTTCTTTAGACCATTCTAAGCAAACATCTCTTAGAGCAATCCTTTAGTTTATGATGATCTTCTTATTTCACAGAAAAATAAACGCAAATACGTTTTTATGCAACTATGAATTCATATTCGCGCAATTTCGGCTACTGTTATTTAATAATCTGCGTACCTCCGTTATTTATGACTTTTTTCATTTATTTGGAAAAGGTGAGGATGTCATTCGTATTTCTTAGCTTAGTGAAAGTATCCTTGAATCCTTATTTTATGTCTGGCTAACTGGATAGTTGTTGTTTTCAATAAAATTACGCGAAAGGGACACGCATGCCTTTTGTTAACCAACAAAAGGAGTGCGCGAGCGAGTATTGCGCGATTTGTGATGAACAACGAGTTTAAATTATTGTTTATTGAATGCGAGAGTTGTATTATTTTCATTCTTTTTATTATTTGTTGTTCTGGGCCCTTTTTAAGCTACTTGCGAGTTTCCGGAATTAAAATGATTTTTGTAGGCATACTATTTAACTAACGTGTCCCTTCGCAAGAGGGCAAAAAAAATACGCACAAAAATAAAATAAAATTTTGCTAAAGACAACAAAAAAAAAAAGAGGAATTTACACTTTTTTGCTAAACAAAACAATGTCTTTCTTAGCTAAAGGGACAACGGCATCAGCAGCAGCTTTTGTTTTTATAATATTCTAGCTTCTATTGTATGATTTTTATGTCTTTATGATTATTGCAATTAGTTAAAACGTAAGTATGTTAGTAGGCAAAAATCCCAAAAACAACAAACCAATGCATGAATTTTCCTTTAGACATATTCAGTTTCAATGTCACCTCCTTCTTGCGTACATCAAACGTCTTAATTATTAGCCATGGGAGGTGTAAAGACGAAAAATCTCTGTGCACTCTGTTCAAAAATGATCATCGAAACCTTGATGGACAGGAGAAATGAAAGTTCGGATAACCTCGAGTAAAGCGTTGAATATCTCGCGATGATAATGCGTTACTAACGGCAAATGTATGTCGGTAATAAAGAGCCCAGCAGGTAATCGCACTAGACTTTCAAAATCAAATGATCAAGTCAAAAACGGATAAAACTTCTAAGGAGAGTTTGGTTGAGATTAAACGGATAAAAATTTTACCCCTGCATATGTCTTACTGACCTACACTAAACACACTCTCCCTTATGAATCTATTGTTAATATTCTCTTCTTTCTGTCAAGCGAAATAGGGGAAGAAATGCAGACAGACAGTTAAACAAATCTCTGTTCAATAGTCGCAGCGTGTGTCGAAGTGTCATGCGAAGGATATTTATGTGCAATGACGAGCAAAACAGCGAAAAGGAATTGGCAACAACAACACTACGGTAAAAGGTCGTGTGCCACAAGGTCCTTTTGCAAAGTTGTACTGAAATATTTTTGCTATAATAAGCAGCCGAAAATCAGAGAGCAGCACATTCGCTTTTAAATCCTCAACGTGAACACATCGCACTTAGTTTAGTTTAGATCAATTTTTTTTTATATTTCATAGCAAAAAAATTTTAGTTTTCCATAATCATGGCAGCTACAAATTTTTATACCGATTTCTCCAGCAACAGCACACAAAATATGTACAACTACTGCAACAGCGCAACATATTACGACAGCACTGCCTCGTATTATCATCAACAACAGAGTAACAGCACTTGGAATCCAGCCACTTACAATCCCAACTATATGCACCAATGCAGTACTGGATCTTTGGAAAATAGCAGCTCTCAAATGTACAATGATTATTACAATTACAACAACATCAATGTACATGTATCCTTCAATGCCCCTGTAAAAACAACAGAAGCTCCCAAACAGTCCCTTAAACGTAAAGCCAGTGAATTGGAAAAGGAAGTTGTAAACAAGCCAGCTGTAGAAGCTAACAAAGTTGAGGCTGAAGAGCCGCCCAGTAAATTACGTGCCTTACTCACAAATCCAGTAAAGAAATTAAAATACTCCCCTGATTATTACTACACAACTTTCGAAAAAGTCGACAGCAGAAAAGCCAAAAATCAGTCAGAAAAGACGGTAATTTCTAATACAGCTTCCTGCTTTGAACAAGACTTCCTCTCAGCAAATACACCAGCCACCCAACATTCTATTTTGTCACCCAACCGCAGTGATGTCGATTATTTGGATGTATATTCCCCACAATCCCTAAAACTTACAAGTCATTCACAAGTTCACAAAAATTGCTCATCATCGACAACCACCTCAGAACCAGCCACTCCCGCTTCATTGGTCGATGGCATCAGCACTCCACCCCTGTCACCCAGCGATAAACACATCAATCAAACTGCAGCCCAACAACATGAAATCAATCATCAAATTTTGACAGCCAATGACTACAATTGGTCGAACTGCGAAGACAGCCCGGCATCAGGTAGATATTATTTTAAAAATTCATAAATTCCCTTAAATGTTTGCTTATGTGTTTTTCTCTTGGAATACACACAACACACCTTGGCTACCTGTAAATTTATAGCTAATGATACTTTTGCAACAGAAACTTACATTTGCCTGCTGAATTTGAAAAAATTTACAACTTCCAGGAACAATTCAGTAATAAAATTTTATTTCTTCTTTTATTGTAGATTGCAAAGACTCTAAACGCACCCGTCAAACATACACTCGTTACCAAACTTTAGAACTGGAGAAGGAATTCCATTTTAATCGTTATATCACCAGACGTCGTCGCATCGACATTGCCAACGCTTTATCTTTAACCGAACGACAAATTAAGATCTGGTTCCAAAACCGACGAATGAAGTCAAAGAAAGATCGCACTTTAGAAGGAGCTCCCGAATTGCACCAGCAGGGCTTAGCTTACCCAATGATGCCTTTGGAAGCCACCAACACCCAAGTGCCATTTGTAAAACCTCACCAGCATGTTGGTTCCAGCAGTAACTCCTCATATCCCTCTTACTTGTCAACAGCAACACAACCTGCCTTCCCTGCCGCTTATCATCACAGCCACCACCACTTGCCCGAACATCACTCTGGCCAGCAATACGAAACCACAGCTCAACATGCCCAACTCAACCATCAAGCACACCAATACCTACAGGACCCTCAACAATACAGCACTGCTGCTGCTCATTTTGCTCAAGCCAACTACCAACAACAAATGACTATGCCAGCAGGATCCAACCCAATGTATCAACTAGCCAACTAACCACGAAAGCCGTAAGATTTTCACCCATTTGACTGCGAAGAAAACAAATGGTCAACGAAGACGACACAACTTTCGTATAGTTTCAATTTGGAATTATCCATGGCAATAGCAAGTATCGCTCCCTATGGTGCCTTCGGTTTTGGCTTGACCGAACCGACATGCACACACACCCACACAAAATTGCCAGAAACAGAGCTAAAATTATGAGCGCAGGCGCAAAAGTGCAATATTTACACACAAACAGGCTAAAGTATTCCAGCAAGCAAACAACAACACAGGAAGGAAACAACTAAAGTAGGAAGTTAAAGGAAAATGTGAGCCACACACTTTCTCGCACAGCCAACACTCGCTGTCGCTGTGCACACAGCAAAAACCAATAAATTATGAGTCTTGCAAGCAGCATTATTTACGGGCAGCAGAGCAACACAAATCACACAATCGAAAATAAAAAAAAGTAAAAGTAAGTTTACCCATGGCAGGACCTGGGTTGCAGCCTGGGGTGGCTAATAATCACAGAAAACATCTTCAAAAAAAAGACACCCTTAACACAAACCCTCTCAATGATTCACTCTAACTTTTACTGATTTGCGAATTTTTCGAGCACACAATCAAACTCAGCATTATAGTTTTTTATTGTTTTTCTTTTTTATTATGGAATTTTGTATTTAATTTTAGTTTTAAGCAAATTATTAAATTATTATTTTATAAACACATTTTTAATTTATATCAATAAAACAATTTATATAATTTATAAGAAAAAAACTAAATATTTGTTCGTGTTTTAATTTTAAACTAAACTAAACTTGAAAACTTCTCATCTCGAATATTAACAGCTGCAGTTGTTTGCAAAACCTCCCTTAACTGGCATTTTCCGTTTTCCTTGAATTTTTCACATGCAAACACACGATTTTAGGGTAAAAATTGTCTCATTAAACGTTTTGTTGGTTTCGAATCTGCTGGTTATGCCAACATCTGTACACAAGTAGTTGTATCGATTTATTGATTGGTCATTTTTCATTCCATAGTCTGACATTTATTGTCATCCTGTTTTCCAATGAGGGGGAGATGACTTCGTTGGGACAACTGTAAAAGATAAAAATTTAAATGTTTAAAATTTTTTTCTAAAGCGTCAAGGTGTAGATTCAGTCATCAAATAAATATTTAAACAACCTGAAACATAAAGCTTTATAAAACTGAAATTTACCCCATAGAATGCATTCGAAAATTAAAATGTTCAATATTGCAAAAAAGAAACGTTTAAAAAGAAATAGTTCTCAGATTATATTTGGTAAAATTGTTGAGTTAAATACATTGTATATGGGGCAACCCAAGTCAAATCGGACAGTTTGGAGAAAATTATTTATTGATTTCCTTTATTTTCTACTGTATTGATGTTCGGTATTTCTACTATTTTTTCTAATGTTTTGAAATTTGTTAAATAAAAATTTCGATATAAACCACTGTGAAAAAATTTTCTAGGATTTTGCAGGATATCAATTCATTTATTTTGTTATTTGCATTGGATGTGTCTAAAAAGTTATAAAATAACTAAGAATTATTACAATGCAGTTTTTTTACTTTTATCTAAGCAAAATTTATTACTGATCATTTAATTTAAGAGCTTATAGGGTAAAATATTTTTAAGATTTTTTTCAGATTTTTAGGAAGATGTTTAGAGGTCGCTCAATTCGAATTTTTGCCAAAAATCGGGTCTACCGGTCTTTATTTAAGTTTTTTTCATAACTTTGTCAAAAATCACGATTTTTTTCACCTTTAAGGAAATAATTCAAAGGAAAAATGTCCAATCTTTATTTTGGTGTAAAAAGACTATAAGTTTTAGTAATGCATTTGCTCATTTATGTACCCTACATTAAAATTTTCGTAATTTTTTCATAAATTTTGTAAATTACGCTTTAAAATTTTTGAAATCTTTATGAAAATGAAACAAACCAACAATGCAGTTTGAAAGATCAATTTATTCTAAATAATTCAGAAACAAATATTTTCGAATTTGCTCTCACCGTTCCTGATTTATACCGGTGCTCAGCATTGTACCCAGTTTATAATATTATTACTCAAACCCAACAAACAAACTAAAATCAAACTTTCTGTTTTGCTTTGTATTTAAAATCATTTATTGGGGTTCTTACGACGTTGGGTATGTATTAGTTTCAGAAGTTGTGGCATTGAAGTTCTACCACATCATTTACAACTTGTGAATTTTGAGCTTTGTTCTTTGCATCTTGAAATGACTTGTTGGCTTCCTAATTTTCTGGATCTGTTTTTATAAAATCAATTGAAATTTAGCATACTTCAATAAAATTAAGATTGGTTTTGGAAATTAATCCTTGAATTTTTGTATTTATAAGGTTGTGTATGTAGATTTTTGCCATTCAACTCAATGTTTTGGTGTCGATATGTTCATCAAAAAAAGGCTAAGGTAGTCAATTTTAGGGTAAATTTCGAATGATGACCGAGGAAAGTTTTTAAATTAGCGCGTGCAACTGCTACATTAAAAATTTTAATAGACAAAGATTATTGAGAATAATGTATCGTGGGCATTGACACAGGTAGCAATTTTTGATATTTTTTTTTTAAATAAATGAACTAAATTCTAGCAAGGCATTAATTTTTAATTGTCCCTGTAAGATTGCAGCTGGTTTAAAAAAATGCATATTTTTTCCTCCATCATCAGATTGTTATTTTGGGCAATTTTAAGATTATACAAGAATCGATGACCTTAACAATATATTAGCTCACGTATCTGCCTTTTTTAAAACAAACCAAAAAATTATCAAAGAAATTTTTGGGAATACAAAATTTTAATTTAAAAGATTTTGTTATTCGTGCTTAACTCTCAATTTTTATTCTTGATAAAAACACTGAAATTTATTGTTGATGGGATAAGCTATTCCTATGCGCATTTCACTACAATTAATGTTGGAAGAATTCCAATCAATTGTAGTGGGGAATGTAAGAAGAGATAAACTCACTGTTTATTGTTGATGTTTTTGTTTAAACTTTAATATTGTTACAAGTAGAACTGTAGCTTATAATTCTTATACGCTTTACAGTTTTATTTATATATTTATAAATATTTAATGTCAACTTACCCAAATTGGAAATCGATGTCTTCCGATTTAGATGAAATTTACACCAATGCAAGTCCTATTGGATAGTAGTTAACACACATTTTCAACAAGATCAGTCAAAAAGTTTCTGAGTTAGAGGGGGTCAAAGTTTGAAATTTTTGACCATACAGGTGTTCTTTCTCATCCATTTAACTTTTTGCCTATTGGTGTTACAAAATTTGTCCCAAGTAGCTTAGATAGCTATTTGATCAATCTTTTTAAAAAAAATTTTTTTTTGTTTTTTTAAAAAAATTTTTAAAATTTTTTTTTTTTAATTTTAAACTTGGTTAAAAAAGAAATAAAAAAAAAAATTTTTAATTAAAAAAATTTTTTTATATAAACAAAAATTTTTTTTTTAAAAGATTGATTAAATAGCTATTGAAGCTATTTGGGACAAATTTTGCATAACACCAATAGGTAATAAATTACATGGATGAGAAGGAACTCCTGTATGGCAAACTTTTACCCCCTCTAACTCTGAAACTTTTTGACCGATCTTGTTGCAAATTTGTGTCTAAGCTACTATCCAATAGGACAAAAGAATCGTATAGAAAAATATTTATAGCTTTTAATCTAAAGTACTAAATTATTTAAAATAATAAATGCGTTTTGGGCCTCTAAAAAAGATCATATATCTCTAAGTTTGAACTAAAATGTGGTTAGTTTCTCTTTGATTCTTAATGGCGGACACTTGGCTTATTAAACGGCAGAGAAAATTGAAGAAAGTATTCAATCAGTTTTTTTTATTTGTCCATCAAAATTTTTTTTTTACTTTTATTTTTTTTTTTGTTACGGCAACATTTTTTTAAGATTCATCCAGAGCACTACTAATACGTACTTTAAAAAAAGTTGTGAACTCATATCAAAGAAGAATGTCTTTTTTACCAAATACTAACTTAAAAATTGTGGTATTCTTTAAAATAAATTTTTAATGATTTTTTTTCTAGTACATGTATTAAGTTTAATTTTAAAATTTTATTAAAAATTAGGACAAGTTTAGCGACCTCCAGCAGCGGCGAAACGCATTTAACATAAGAAAAACGTTATTCCTACATGTAATTTATTAAGATACGAATACAGTACAGTAATTTTTTTAAACATTGGAACAACATTGTTTCACCTTATTTTTGTACGCCTACCAAAGTTTGAGAAAAACTATATTTTTACTTGAAATATGACTTTTATGTTTCATAACTTGGAAAATAATAATTTTGTAGAAAAGTTGTTTTCTTACTCTCTTATTAAACAAAATAAACTGAAAAATGCTGACTAAGATGCTAAAAAAATCAAATTTTTAATTGACATATTAAAGAAACGCATTTTCTATGAACCACGTATATTTAATTAGTATTGTGGTTATTTTGTTGAACTATTTATGGTTTTTAATCCAAATTTTTTTCAACATTTTTTATTTTTCGAATTTATTCTATGAGTTACATTTCAGTTATGTATTTTATAAAGCTTTTTTGTAATAGTTCTATTCCTTAAATTTTTAGGAATGACTTTTATACACTACCAGACTATTATATTGTATCTTCTTGTTACATTTTACCTACGCTATCCTTTGGATAGCAATGAAGTATATTGTATGTACAGAAAAATTTACAAATATTAGACACCAGCAAAATGTAATGCATTTTCTGGCCCGCTACGGCCTTCGTCAGCATTCTTTGTGTCACACTGGATAGTAATACTTTATAAATTGAATGTATTTAACTCAACTATTTTTTTACAAATAGAAACTGGGAATTATCTCCATTCGTAAGTTACTTTATATTATATTCAACATTTTTTATAGTTTCCAAATTTTTTTTCCAAATTTTTAATATTCTTAATTAGGCTTAAGTTCATCAAATTTAATTTTCATTAAATTATTTTTATGCAGAAAGGAATTTTACAACATGAAAATAGTTTAAAATTGTTATTGATAATCTTTCATTCTTGACCGTGACTAGGTATAGTTAATTTTATTGAAAAATATGTTATTATTTATTTCTTAAAAACCGACCAGCCGGGCACCTGGCGTTTTAACCTAATTCGGGTACGCTGAATTCAATGGTGCTAACCGTTTTTTTTTAGGTTAGACCTTGTTTTCGAGATATACGTTATTTTGAAAATGAAGGAGGTTGCACAATTTATATTCGCGTAACACAAAAACGGTTAAGTTTATTGAAATTACTAAAAAAAAATCGAAAATCCGCAATAAAGTTACCTTTAAATGAAGTTAAACTTTTTTCTAATAGTCGCAGTCGTTTTAGAAACATATTGTTTTTGGTAAAAAAAATTATTTTTTTGCAATATTTAAAAATAATTTTGATAATATACTTGCATGTGCCCGTGCAAAAAACTGAACTGGCAAATTTTTTTTTCGTTGTTTTCTTACGAAAACAATAAAATGAAGCAATTTGTTTTTTAATTTTGTTTTTTCTATTTACCCACTTACAACTACAGTTCGAGTCGGAAAAAAGCCAACCAATTGTAGGGGAATGTAAGAAAAGTTAAACTCACTGTTTATTGCTGGTGTTTTGTTTAAGCTTTGATATAGTTACAAGTAAGACTTTGAGTGTTTAAAATTCTTATTCGCTTTAGGGTTTTATTCGTATAATATTTTTAGCTTTTCTAAAATCTTAGGAAAAGGTTTCCTGATGAGCTGGCCTAAGCAACCAGTGAAATGCGCATAGAAGATTGCTTTCCCCCAACAATAAATTTCAGTGTATTTATCAAATATGGAAAATTGAGAATTTAGCACGTCATACAGAAATCTTATACATAAATTTAAAAATTTTTGTTCTTTGAAAAATCATAAAAAATTGGAAAATGCAGCTATGCTTGTAAGAAGAAGAGACGATAACCGGATTTGAACTTCGCTTTTCATAAGGACCCAGAATATATATACTTTATAGGGTGTAAGACCTTCGGTGAAGGGTATAAAAAACAAACTTAATTATAAAAAGAGTAATTTTTGGGATTTCAGTATTTTGGTCATAACTCTACTACTTCTTAACCGATTTGACAGATTTATATACCGACGTGTTAAAGATGAAATTTGCCAGTTATTTTGGTTATAAAACTTGGACTCGGAAAGATCTATAGTTCCCGAAAATGGGTATTTTTCAAAAAAAAATAATATTTTGGTCATAATTTTTTCGTATCTGAACCGATTTTCCCGAGTTTTTTAGAAAATATTTTTTTTTTTAAATTTCCGATCTTGATATATAAGGCGTAACCATAGGTCATATTACAGTAAAAAAATTCAGGTTTTTATACAATTTTTGATATTTTTTGTATGGGTGGTACCACGCCCACTTCTCCAATCCCGCCCACAGTTTGTGTGATGAAGTGTATTTATAACCTAAATGTTTGTACATAATTTGAAAACTTTGGCTCTTGCCGTTCTCCAGATATACAAAAAAAAGTTATAAAAATACAACAACCACAAGGGATTTTTTTTTTTTGAAAAATTAGAGGCAGTTGTGGTTTTTTTTGTCATATCTCAACCATTTGTGGACCGATCTTGCTGAATTTCAATAGCAAACAATTCCGGATCATATGTGACATAAATGTATAATAACCTGTCCCCCATCATATATGGGGTCTTCGGAAAATCCATTTCAACGGACAGATGGACAGACGGGCATCGTTAAATTAACTTCGCTCCTCATAAGGATCCAGAATATATATACTTTATAGGGTCTTACATCAATATTATAGAAATTACAAACGGAATGACAAACAGCGTTGCCACGACCAAAAATATTTTGTAACCAAAATGTAAAAATAAGAAATTATGTTTGTTTGTATCTTGTAGACTCATAAACCGTTGGACCGATTTTTATACAGTTTTGACCGATGGTCTGGAAAGAACAATAGGCTATATAATTTTTTAAGCTTCTTTCACAATAGACAGCAGCATTTTCTCTGGTGTTGATAATAATACATAGAAGAAAAAACGAAATTGTTGCTCTGATTGTGAAAAGGTTTAAGCTTCTAAAAAAAGTAATTTTTAAGTAGATGAAAAAAGTATTGGTTTTAAGTGCACAAATACCACACGCAATTTTTAAGGGTCAAAAAATCCGGGCTGTGTAGTTTTTGTTCCAATACAAAAAATGTTTTTTTTTGTGTTGAAAAAAAGAAACCAAAATCGAAAAAAGTACACATTGGAAAAAAAGTAACCAATTTTGGTTAAAAGTAACCAAAACGGTAACGCTGATGACAAACTTATATACATATACCCTATTCACCACCTGTAATGAAGGATATAAAAAGATATAAATGATTAAAATCTTTTACAATTTTAGATTTTATTCACAAAAGACGAAACATTTCCATTAAATTTTTAAATTTAATAAAAGGCAATATTTGTATGGGAACCTTACTCAGGGGTGGCGATAAAGGGCAAGTTTTGAGAAAATATTGGGGACAAAAAACTAAGTGAGGCCGGTCATACATTTTATCCCCCTAGGGCCGAATCCTGGCCAGTAACGGGGCTTTTTCTTCAATATGTTTCTGGTCTGTATTGACAATTTTGTATAAGGAGCCCCCTTAAGGAATGGAGAAAGCGGGTAAGTTTTTTAGAAAAAATGATTGGATGAAAAAAAAATAAAGTGGGATTGGTCATACATTTGACCAATCTAGGGACATCCTAGGCACTACAGGGGCCAAATTTTTGAATTAAATTTCGGTTCTTTTAGTAATTTCCATAAACTAAACCGTGTTTGACTTACGCAAACTACCCAGTAAAAACTTCGCCTACAAAATAATGTGTTGAGTAATCAGAAAAACATAAGAGCACTACTTACAATTCTACTGAAGGAACCAATGAATTTTACATTGGATGTCCCAAAATGAACGCATTCAAAAGTAAGTCATTATTTTTTTACCTACATACATCCAGAAACAAGGAGTTATAGAAGTTGTTATAGATGTAGTTATAGCAGAAAGCTACTAAATAATGGGTTAAAGAAGCTATTCATTTTTAAAAGGTAAGCGAAGTTTTTACTGGGTAGTATTTGATTTATTTGTAAGATTCTATAAAAATGTTTAATGAATAAAAATGAATTACTGAATTCTAAATTAATTAACAAAATCAATTTATTTAGTTAACCATAAAAATCTTGTTTAAAAAAAAACAAATTTTTTTATTTTAGAATTAGGAAATACACTAAATAATTTTGTGAAATCGCTCCATATATTACTGTAGTTCCTATCCAGTGTTGCCAAAACTTTACCTAAAGTAAAATAATAATTTATAACAAGTGAAACGCATTTAATATAAATCACGATGACGATTAGACCATCTTTCACAATTTTTGTCAACTTTTATCCATTTTTTCCGTTGTAGCTATTTTTGGCAACACTACAGTTAATTACATTTATTTGCAATTTTTCCTCAAGAAACCACCTAAATTAATTTGGCCTATAATCACAGAAAATATTAAAAATTGTCTCCAATCACCAAATTCATAAAATCAAGCAAACAATTTCTTGATATTTGCTAAACTACTAAAAATTGTAAGAATTTTAAATTGTGAATATTTTTTTCAATAAATAATATTTTTAATTTAATTAAAAAAAAATATCAAGAAACATTGCCGTTTCAAACAATGTGTTAATTAATTAAATTAAATATCCCAGTAAAAACTTCGCCTACAAAATAATGTGCTTAGTAATCAGAAAAAACTAAAAGCACTACTTACAATTCTACGGAAAGAACCGATGAATTTTACAAGGGATGTCCCAAAATTAACGCATTAAAATGTAAGTCATTATTTTTTTACCTACATATTTTCATAAAGAAGTAGTTATAGAAAGCTACTTAATAATGAGTGAAGGAAGCTATTCATTTTCAAAAAGTAAGTGAAGTTTGAGCTATATATAGCTCAGGTTTTGACATTTCCCAACAATAATTCTACAAGTTAAAATTGTTTAACTTTAAACGAAAAAATCAATTAAGATTTTTTGTTATTAAATTAAAATTTTAATTAAAAATTAATTTCAACTAAAATGTTAATTAAATCGAAATTATATTTTTGATTTTCTTTCAACAAAAAAATTATGGATTTAATTATCACATAAATTAAATTAAAATACTTTTGAAAAAATTTTTTAATTGATAAAAAACTACTGATAATTTGTTTGTGTTGGATTACGTTATAATGGAATAAATAAATAAGTTTCTTTCTTAAAATATCGTTAAATGAATATAAAAATTTGTCAAGATAAATAAACCTTAGAAAAACCCTTCTAAGCTAAAGAATACCCAGCAAAAAAATATAAAAAATAAAAACTCAAATTTCTTAGAATCTTAAAAATACTTTTTAACGATATTCTTAACAAAAAATTTCGTACAAAATCTTATATTAAAAGATACACTTAACCTTAAATAACCCTTCAAGGAAAACGAAATACACCAAATTAATCCTTCTTTTTATTTCAAATAACTCTTCCAAAGTCACAACCATAAAACAATAATCATAAAACGCTAAAAAAACAATATTTACGTACAAATGACGAAAGAGTTACGTTAAGTTACAATAGCGAATTCTAAAAAATATTATTATTGTGTGTGTTAAAAAATAATCCTGTAACTCTTTTGCAATAAACGGCAACAAATTCTTGGTAAAAAAAGAGATACAAAAACAAATCTTTTAGTGTGTTATGCCAAAATACTTTTCCGGTTAATGAGCAAAACGACCTAAGGGTTGAGTTCAAAAATCCGTTTTCATTAGTTTTCGCGAACTCATTTATGCAAAAAAGACCTTGTGTGCAAAAATGAGTATAAATGTATGTGTGTGTGGCTTCGCGGAAAATCTTGCAAACAAAACGCTTTTTTTGAAACATACACAGTTATTGCTCGAAAAACAAAGGGACACACACACACACACAAATGTAAATTATTGTGCGCACTTAGCGAATCATTGTTAACGTCAAGGACAAAAAGTCAATCCTTTACCGTAATCCTTTTAAACACCCAAAATTAAACACGCCTTTGGCAAAACAATTGTTAAATCGCTGCAACTCCTTCGTTTTGTCTCGAGAACACTAGCAAAGAGTAAAGGACGTCGAACAAGAAAGGCATGCAATAATAATGAAGAACTGCTTAAATTACCTGACAAAAGGATCAACTACCAATGTCTGGCACTGAATGCACATTTACAGACAGACTGCACATCTAAACATCTTAACTCTGCTTACAGGAAAGGAGTAACAAAGTCATAACAATAAAACACCTCTTTGTTTTGGATTTGCAAAATTTTTTTTGCAAAATACATTCACCCATCTACACTCACATACACAAGCAGATAAACATATACAGGCATGCTGTGTGCATGATTAAATGTCCTTTAAGCCAGGATTTGTTTTCTTGATCCGAGTACTGTTTACTAAAATAAAACCGCCTACATTGAGATCAAATTATTCACAAAAATATAAAGAAAACGATTTGAGCAAGAGAACCTGACATTTATTGTAAAATTATTCGTAGACTTTGACTTTCCGGTCATTCGATTTAATCCTATTAGCTGGAAAGGATTATTTGATACAAGCCTTTTATGAACAATAAACAGTCAAAAGTCACTGTTTTAAATAAATTTTGAAAGAGTATTTAAAATTAAATAGGAGATCTATAAATATGTTGGTGTAATGTATATAATGTGGGTGTAACAAAGTCGGACAAATTGTCATAAACTAATATTTATTTATGTATGTAAGTATGTGTGTGTGAGTTAATTCTTGAAACTACATTTTGAAAATGGGTGTATTCAAGTTTTGTGAACAAGTTAAAAACTGTCAAAATCCAAATAAAATTATTATTATCTTCTTAATAGATTAAAGGAGTTAAAGAGTTATAATCCAAGGAAATATCAATCAATAATAATAATTAGACTTATGACTTCTATTTATTAGAAAAAATAAAAATTGATTTCAATTAAAAAATTTCGGACAGTTAAAAATTAAAATAAGTTTGCACCAGTAAACAAATATAACATATTCACAATTAAATACATAATTAATATAATCAAGGATGGTCCAAACATCATGCATGATGTTAATTGTAAGTCACACCTTAACGTCAAGTATTTTGCCCAACTAAACTAAACACTTCTTTGCTTCAGTGTTTGACAAAATCAACCATGAAGAGCTACACAATTGAGCAGCGCGTTAGGATTGCTGAAGCCTTTTACGAAAATGGGCGTTCAAACCGAAATGCATTTCGTGGCACACTTTTACCTCAGTGGATTCGTTAACAAGCAGAATTGTCGCATTTGGGCCAATGAGAATCCACGAGTGATTCTTAAAAAGCCGTTGCATCCACAAAGAGTGACTGTTTGGCGCGGCTTAAGGGCTGGCGGCGTGATCGGGCTGAACTTCTTCTTAAATGAGGCTGACAAAGCAGTTTTCGTGAATGCTGTTCGCTATCACGAGATTATAACGGAGTTATTGTGGGCAGAAATTTAGGATATGGACCTGGAAGATATGTGGTTCCAACCGGAGGGTGCCACTTGCCGCACAGCAAACGAAACGATGGCTCTTTTGTGCGAGAAATTAAATGGCCGTGCTATCTCACGTTGTAGCTAATTAATTGGCCTATTGAAACGTGTTTGGCGTTGGGATTTTCCTTTTGGCGATTTTTGATATAACTGGCGGTTTACTTGGCTATTTTTACCATTTATATTATTTCAGCGATTTTTTTAACAGTTTGTAATTTTTTGTTATCACTACTAATTAAAAAAAAAATCTGGCAACTTTTTTTCACATGATTTGTTTTATTATCATTTTAAGTAAATTTTATATTAAGTCACTATTGAATTCTAATGGTATGTATGCAAGTCAAAACACTAGTAATGAAATCGATGAGGCTAAAGTGTACGATCTTATAGACTTGTGTACTTCATGTTAGTTTTTTTAACTGAATATCTCAGTTTTTGGCGATTTTTTACTTAATTATTATACATACTAGCTTTTTTTGTAAGCAAAATTTAATTAAAAAAAAATATGTTACGAAAACTGAACAAAATTTCTGACATCAGGTTTGGCGATGGAGCTCAAAAAAATCTGACAACCCTGGTCACGATCATGTGATTTGACACCGTTGGACTTCTTTCTTTAGGGATACAAGACAATCCAAGAGCTAAAGGATGAGATAATTCGGCACATAAACGGCATTGAACCTCAATTATGTTTCAGAGTCATTAAAAACATGGACCATTGGATAGAGGTATGCCACCTTAGCGGGGCGAGCATTAGGCCGATATTTTGTTTCGCACATAATTTTATAATAAAATATATAAAGATTATTCTCTGAAAACTTTTTGTTTTATTTACAATTCACATCCCGCGTTTTATTATAATTTCGCAACCCCGGTTTATTATATTTTTTTTTTCTTTTTTGTTTTGTAGTTTTGAGCATAAACAGCTTAAAAATGTCGCCAATTTCTTTACTTTATTGAAAAACCGGCCTTTTTTAAATGTTTGATAAAAGTTAAAATTTAATTCACTTGATTAATTTAATTTTTTTTATTTAAACTGATTTTAATTTTGAATAATGGTTTAGTTGAAAAAAATAAAAGAACTTTTAATTGACAACTAATTTCTTTTTCCCAAGTATGTGACATTTAAGACATTTAGAATTAACACCACTGGATCCTTTATTTTAAAATCAGTTTTTATTGAATTTTAATTTTAGGAAACTACAATGCGTTTAAAACAAAGAGGTGTGTCTTTTAGTCGACCCACAGTGGCTAATAATCGTTTATCATCGCACAAAATTGTGAAATTTTTGAACGGATAGAGATATTTTAGAAACTTTTTATGACCAGATGCTTTCTTGATTTTATTGATTTCGGTTCAGCCGTTCTTGGGAAATTTAATGTCAAAGTTGAACTTTGGATATTTTTTATTGCAATTAGGACGAAAATGCGGGTTTTTTGTTTTTTAAATCTGCTTCACTTATAAAACAGTCATGAGAAGATAAAACTCGTTTTCCACTTTGTCAGTTCTACAGCAGGTTCCCCAAGAACCGGTTGTTTTAGGGTAAAAAAAATAACTGGAATTTTGTTTTTTTTTTTAAATTACAATAAGGACAATATTTTTTTTTTTGTAACAATAGGAAGCTTTTTAATTGCTTATGTTACTTTTTACCAAAATAACAATAAAAGCAAATCATAATTATTATTACATTGGTTGCAAAATTGCCTGCAAATATTTCATATTTAGGTTTGTATTAATTCTGTCCTCTGGCAGCCATTTTTCTTCTTTATCTAAGTACCGATGTTCTACTCTCCATTGATTACGTATCAAGATCTATATGAGATCTGGCGGAAGCTCTATGGATTTTGAAGGCCGTAGAATTGATAAGAGGTAACATTGCTTGAGCTCTACTATATATGTGGACAGCTCTTAGGACCTTGATGGGCTATGAATTCCAACAAGTGAATCCAAAACTAGAAAATGGTTGTAGAAGAGCTCTAAGGGAAATATTAGGAGAGTATGTAGTGAGTGTATGCTAGGTACCTGGTCACTGCGAGATCACCGCTAATGAAATGGCCGATGAGTTTGGGAGACTGAGCTCGAAAATAGGGGATACTGGCTGTGTGGAGAAAGTCAGACCTCCAATAAGCTTTTGGTTAATAAGGAAATGGGTTCTGAACTTTACATATGGCAATGTTTTCAACAGGAACATTAATTTTTTTGTGCTTCTTGGCCCATCAATTCACGTATGTCCAATTTCACAATTGAAGCACAAACGCGAATAACGTTGTGTTAGAAAATAATTATTTTTCAGGAGAGCAAAAAAACGTTTTTAACAGGCAGAATTATTTATTTTTTAATTTTTTTTTTTTTATTATAAAAATAATGATAATAAAAGCAAAAATATCAAGAAATTTTAATTTTAAATTATAGCCAATTTACACTACAACGAAATCTAGTACTTACGAGATTTCGAGCCAAATCTAGTGGTTTTTGACTAGATTTCCCATACAAAACAAAATCTACTTTGTGACTAGATTTCGACGAAATCTACTCAAAATCTAGTAGTACTTAGTTTTGCAACTATGGTTTTTTCCATATAGCACTAAAAAATACTTCCCTGCATAACAAAAATATGACATTTTAATTAAAAACAAAACAAAAACTGTTGAAAAAAAAAAAAAAATTGAGAATATGTAAAAAATAAAAAAAGGACAAATAATTGGTAAAAAAAGTGATGTTGATTATAAACTAAAGATAATGCAAATTTTTTAATGTCTATTTCTTTTTGTGTTTGTATGTGTTACACAAAAATAGTTAAGTCATTGATTTGTTATAAAAACAAAATCTCGCTAATGTCAAAACGGTATAATGTAAACGCACTAGATTTTAAGAAAGTTTTTAAATGAAATCTACTAGATTTCGTTGTAATGTAAATGGCCTATTACATAAAAATTTAAAGTTTTTAATTTTTTTTAGTACATGACAACGTTAGCGACAATTGCATTGATTTTTTCGCCAAAGTGGTTTGAAACACGACAAAAAAAAAACGTTGTCTTTATTAAAGTATTATAATTTAAAAAAATTTCACCAAAAAGACGTAAATACGATTTGAAGCACGACAAAATACACGTTTTGTTACTTAAGTTGTCGTCATCAATGTTATACACTGAACCAAAAATCCTATGAAAATGTACGTTAAGCAAACTAATTTATTATTATTCGTTAATATAATAAAATAATACCTACAATTTTCATTATATTAACGAATAATTCGTTGAGCCAACGAAAATATTTTAATAAACGTAATTCGTTTGCTTAACGTACATTTTCATTGGATTTTTGGTTCAGTGTATAGGCGACAAATTCAAAAATGTCTTGAAGAGATTGTTGACGACATTTGCGTCTATGACCATTTTGCCAACTGGGAAACACACTTACAAATCATTTCAATTTACGCACACAATGAATCCAGGAATCGTTTAGTGTTTTCAAAATTTTTGTTAATAATGTTATATATGATCAAAAAGTAATTTCAATTTTTGGGAATACAAAATTTTAATTTCAAAAGATTTTGTTATTCGTGCTTTATTCCCAGTTTTTATTATTGATAAAAACACTTGAAATTTATTGTTGATGGGATAAGCTATTCTTATGCGCATTTCACTGGTTGCTTAGGACAGATCATCAGGAAACTTCATCCATAAAGATTTTAAAAAAACTAAAGATATTAAACCAAATAAAACTGTTAAGCGTATAAGACTTATAGCAACAATTCTACTTGTAATAATATCAAAGTTTAAACAAAACACATCAACAATAAACAGTGGGTTTATCTCATCTTACATTCCCCACTACAATTAGTTGAAATTCTCTCAACATTAATTGTAGTTGTAAGTAGGTTAAGAAAAACAAAATAAAAACCACAACAACTTTACAAAAGATGTTGACAATTAAGTGTCCTCTCAGGCCGTGCACTTGCCTGTGTATTATCAAAAAGTAATTTCAATTTTTGGGAATACAAAATTTTAATTTCAAAAGATTTTGTTATTCGTGCTTTATTCCCAGTTTTTATTATTGATAAAAACACTTGAAATTTATTGTTGATGGGATAAGCTATTCCTATGCGCATTTCACTGGTTGCTTAGGCCAGATCATCAGGAAACTTCATCCATAACGTTTTAGAAAAACCAAAGATATTAAACCAAATAAAACTGTTAAGCGTATAAGACTTATAGCAACAATTCTACTTGTAATAATATCAAAGTTTAAACAAAACACATCAACAATAAACAGTGGGTTTATCTCATCTTACATTCCCCACTACAATTAGTTGAAATTCTCTCAACATTAATTGTAGTTGTAAGTAGGTTAAGAAAAACAAAATAAAAACCACAACAACTTTACAAAAGATGTTGACAATTAAGTGTCCTCTCAGGCCGTGCACTTGCCTGTTTATTATCAAAAAGTAATTTCAATTTTTGGGAATACAAAATTTTAATTTCAAAAGATTTTGTTATTCGTGCTTTATTCCCAGTTTTTATTATTGATAAAAACACTTGAAATTTATTGTTGATGGGATAAGCTATTCCTATGCGTATTTCACTGGTTGCTTAGGCCAGATCATCAGGAAACTTCATCCATAAAGATTTTAGAAAAACTACAACTACAATTAATATGAGAGAATTTCAACTAATTGTAGAGTTGAATGTAAGATGAGATAAACCCACTGTTTATTGTTGATGTGTTTTGTTTAAACTTTGATATTATTACAAGTAGAACTGTTGCTATAAGTCTTAAACGCTTAACAGTTTTATTTGGTTTAATATCTTTAGTTTTTCTAAAATCTTTATGGATGAAGTTTCCTGATGATCTGGCCTAAGCAACCAGTGAAATGGGCATAGGAATAGCTTATCCCATCAACAATAAATTTCGAGTGTTTTTATCAATAATAAAAACTGGGAATAAAGCACGAATAACAAAATCTTTTGAAATGTTATATATGTTTACATAAATGGAAAATTTAAGCCAGCTACGCAAAAACTTCATTTTGCTACTTTATGTGCAAATGCACACGACTATGCTGTATATATGTAGATAATTGAAATAATTTGCAAGTGGGCTTGTTGCAAGCCTCTAGTAGGTATGTCGCATCTAAACCCTCTTCCTAAAGTAACTTTAAACATATATAAATGTAGATATCTAGAAAAGATTTCGCACAAAGAACTCTTAAACAAATCTTAACATCATTTCATAATTTTGTTTTGCAAGTTCTATGATTGCCCAAGCTTCGCAATTAGGAACCGTTGAGTGTTAAAAAAACTGCACACAAAGTAGTAAAAGTCAAAAGGTTGCGCTATCTCTTCGACTTCTTAATTTTTCATCAAAGTTTTTCTTGGGATTCAAAAAATTAATTAACAAGGTTTCGTTTAAATGTGCTAAATTCCCATTTCATACTATTGTTAAACTGAAATTTATTGTTGAAGGGATAAGCTATTCCTATGCGCATTTCACTGGTTGCTTAGGCCAGATCGTCAGGAAACTTCATCCAAAGATTTTAGAAAAACTAAAGATACTATACAAATAAAACTGTTAAGCGAATAAGAATTATAAACCCCAGTTTAACTTGTAACAATATCAGAGCTTAAACAAAAACAACAACAATAAAAAGTGAGTATATCTTTACATTGTGCAAACACAGACTGTTTTGATGTAAAAATTCGCAGTCAAGGCAAGAGCAAAAACGAAAAGTTATATCTGCATAACAAAGTACTTCGGCAGTTGACATGTTCGAAAGATTTTGGTTTGACTGGCTATAATTTTTAATAAATTCCGTAGTTAAATCAGTAGACATGATGTGTTTTTCTTTATTTTGCAGTTTGAGCTGTCGATGGGATTATAGACAACGTAGAGTGCTATAATCGTATATGCCCAGTCTTATATAGACTTCACCATGGTGCGATAAGGACAGAAAGTTATATAAATACCGTTCTTGATATATAAAAAATTTTTCTGTGCTCCACGCCCACTTCAATAATCCCGCCCACATTTTGTCGGATGATTGTACCTTATTAGAATCTATGGCTTTTGCCATTCTCAATTTATACAGAAATCTAAATTGCTTTTGTAGCGGAAGTTCCACGCCCACAAGATGCTTGTACCTTTCTTCAAATATACACCATTAAATCAATTTATAGGGTCTAAGATCAATATTGTAGAAATAACAAACCGAATGACAAACTTATTACACCCTTTCCACATGTGTGTCATAATGTTAAATAATAAATTATATTCAATCGTATACAATTGCGTGATTCCTGCACCAACATTAATGATTGCAGTGCTAAAGCTTCTTTTAATCTAAAAACAGCCACAGAAATAACTTTAATAAAACAAACAAAAGAAAGAAATAAGAAAGTTCATTAAATATAAATGGTTGGATATTTAAAAATTTTTTGATCACCGACAAATGTTGTCATAATTAAAATTTCTTTCTTTTGTACTAATCAAAACAGCCACATCTCCTCCCAGTTACAAGCAAAAAAATTATGTACGTTCAACCGCCAATTGTAAATACAATAAGAAAAAACTGAAAAAGAGCAATCAGTAGCAGATTTAAGTCATAAGATATATTTAGACAGACGGACCGAATGAAAGGCAGAGCAGAATAAACTAAACGGCTGGAAAGGCTTTGCTACTGTTTACTTAGCTGGCAGCAAGTGAATTTTATTTTGGCAATTAAATGGAGCCAAGACAAACAAATTCAATGAATTCATTATTTAAGTTTTAATTACTTTTTTCATACTTTAAATGAATACTTTTGCTAGTCGTTACTTTGAGTGACGAAAAAGGTTTGCATGTTTTAAACACACAACACGAAATTCAATTAAAAATTCTTTTACTTTAAAAAGAAAACCAAAATCATCGACACCAACGTGGCTAAATGAAAAAAATCATTAATCTAGAACAAAGTTTAAATTACACTGCAGACACTTGTGTTTTGCAAATATTTTTATGTTTGGCTTGGAATTGTAATTATGTTAGAATTATTATAATAAAGTTATGAATAGGAGATATGTTTTTTCGTCGTTCAGCTTGTTGCAATCTGGGGGGCAAATGATGGCGGTCGTGATCGAATACTTCTTCGATTCGAAAGCAATTTTATTTCAGTCGATACTGAAAGATAAATAAAAGCTTTACAACACTACAAAATAATTTCGACCCGTTTAGTATCGACTGTAAGAATTAGAAACAAAATTACTTTCGAATCGAAAAAGTATTCGATCACGGCTGTAATAATTTGCCTCCTGGTTATAAATTTAAATTGATTTTTTTTTTAATTAAAATGTTGATATTGATTGAAAATATTTTTTATGTTATAAAAGTTACACAAGTTTAAATCACAATAAAACAAGAAAATATATTTTTAATATCAATGAAACGGGAGTTTTTGGTCTTTGGTCTGGAAAGCCAATTTTTCGCATTCTGACCATGATTGTTTTGAAGACAAATGGGCCAATGACTCCGCCAGCCCAAAAAGCGCACCAAACAGTAATTTTGTGTGAATGTAATGGTGTTTCAACTAAAGCTTGTGGATTCTCCTCGCTGCAAACGCGACAATTCTGCTTATTTACGTGCCCATTCAACCAGAAATGGACTTCATCGGAAAATAAAATTTTGAATGGAAATTCAAAATCAATATCACCAGGCGCCGAATTATTTTGATTAAAAATTTAACAAACTAACCCCCCATTTTAACATGCAAGTGCAAGTTCGAAAAACTGAACTGAACTTTTTACTAACATTCCCACAATTTTTGGACTTTCAGCCAACTGGCTTTTTCCTCGATTTTTCGTTGATAATACGTATACTATACTTGCAAGTAATTACTTGAATGTGGAAACGTAGGGTTAACCAAAAGCAACTATCAGCTGTTAAATGGGTGCTCAAATAAAGCAGTGATGCCAACTCAAAGTTGTGACACTCTAAAAAACACCCTTTATAAAAAATGTCTTGGAATTTATTTATAAAGACCGTATTTAAAAATTATCTCCATATTGGACTAAACAAAAAATTATCCAATTTGCATTATAGTTTCTTTAATTAAATGTCTTTTAAATTAGTGATTTTATTCAAGTTGTCGGATTATCCGCAGGGTAATCCTAACAAAAATGAATGCTAAGCCGAGAAGCTCTGCTAAAAGATATATGTAATACACGTGTAATACACTCCACTATTTGTTCGACATTTAAGCAATTGCTTCATTCGAAAGTGTCGACAACTGCCAGCTACGCTTCAATGAAATGCAAAGTTTGTTTAAGCTTATGAGCAACGTCAGTTATCTGTCCCTAAAAAGAAAATGTACAAAAAAGTGACTAGCTTCACATACGAAAAAATCGTTGAGCCAGTCACCCCCTAGAATTAAAGATTAGTTGAAAAAAATTCCATATGGCGCCGGATATAAGTATAAAAAAAAACAAAAGTGCTGTATTTTGGAGCATGGCAAAAAAATTTTTTTAAGTACTAGAAACTTTATTGATATATCTTTCTTTTTAGGGCGTCCCTGGTGCAAATTTGTATGCCCTCCACCACCATTAACTAGTGGTGAATGATAGTATACTAAGTTTGTAATTCCGTGTACAAATTTTTTTTTATTAATCTCAGACTCTATAAAGTATTTATATTCTGGCTCTTTGAGTAATTCTTAGTCGATTAAGCCATGTCCATCTGTTTGTCCGTCCGTCTGTTGAAAACACGCTCACTTTCGTTGGTTTCCAATCGCTTGCATTTATCCTAAGCAGTTTGGGATTGAAATCCAAGTTATGTATCCAAATGTGGAAGCACCACCCTAAAAAATTTATAGTTTTGTTAAAAAAAACTTAAATAAATAGTGATATAATGCACGAATTGGTATAAGATTTAGCACAAATTCGTTCTTTATGACCAGGGAAACAAAAAATATGCAATTGCATGTTTTTCTTTGTGCGACCAATGAAGGCAGAAACATTAAATTTATCGGTTTTTGCCTTTTTGAGGCATATTTTGATACATGTTAAATTTTTTTAGACGCATACAAAAACTTTCGCAACAGATAAAAATATTTTTTCTTTGCGATATTTTGGCTTTTCTATTTTAATTACATTAAATTTTTACTCGAAAATTGTGGGACAAAGCAGGTTGTCATTAAAGATTAATGTTATCTTAAACTTTAAAATAGTATATATGAATAAGCAAACATTTAGGGAAAAGGCGTTTTTGGCGATGTGTGTAATACATAGAAATCAGGACCAGGACCAATTTATTAGTATAACGATCGATTTAGAATCACTTTCAAAGTGAAATAACGATAACCATCCGTCCATCTGGCTAGTTGCCTGTCCATGTTAATTTTGTGCGCAAAGTACAACTGTAATCTTGTAGATAATTGGATCAAATTCGGTAAATAAACTTTAATTGCAATAAGGACAAATTCTATGTCTATGAATATGAATTTCTATAATCCTTCTATAATTTTCATATTCCCCATAAAAACTTTGTTTCCAAATTAAACTCTTTGTGGCCGTAAACCATCTCATTACGTTTGTTTTTAGTCTTAACTCACACCAAAAATGTTTTAATGCAAACTAAATTTTTTTCGAATCATTTAGCATGCATTTATCCTAAGCAGTTTGGGATTGAAATCTAAGTTATGTATCCAAATGTGGAAGAACCACCCTAAAAAATTTATAGTTTTGTTAAAAAAAACTTGAATAAATAGTGATATAATGCACGAATTGGTATAAGATTTAGCACAAATTCGTTCCTTATGACCAGGGAAACAAAAAATATGCAGTTGCATGTTTTTCTTTGTGCGACCAATGAAGGCAGAAACATTAAATGGATCGGTTTTTGCCTTTTTGAAGCATATTTTGATACATGTTAAATTTTTTTAGACGTTTTGGCTTTTCTATTTTAATTACATTAAATTTTTACTCGAAAATTGTGGGTAAAGCAGGTTGTCATTAAAGATTAATGTTATCTTAAACTTTAAAATATTATATAAGAATAAGCAAACATTTAGGGAAAAGGCAATTATATACGTTTTTGGCGATGTGTGTAATACATAGAAATCAGGACCAATCTATTAGTATAACGATCGATTTAGAATCACTTTCAAAGTGATCTAATCCATGTTAATTTTGTGCGCAAAGTACAATTGTAATCTTGTAGATAATTGGATCAAATTCGGTTAATAAACTTTAATTGCAATAAGGACAAATTCTATGTCTATGAATATGAATTTCTATGAATCATTCTATAATTTTCATATTCCCCATAAAAACTTTGTTTCCAAATTAAACTCTTTGTGGCCGTAAACCATCTCATTACGTTAGTTTTTAGTCTTAACTCGCACCAAAAATGTTTTAATGCAAACTAAATTTTTTTCGAATCATTTCACATCTATAAATAGATTAACGTCCTTTGAAATGTTTTCATTAATAAACAATTTAGTGGCCGTTTTTGTTGGTTGCGTTTCACGTATAAAAGTCAAGCAATAGTCTCCTAGCATGCTTTTGTACCTAAATCGTTAATAATTTATTTCAGTTTTTTTTTTTAAATCTAGGTGAGCACGCTCCCCTTGTTCGTCGCTCACTGCGCCAAGGTTTTGCGAAAAATAAATCTAAATGCGAATGAAGAAAAATAATTATGCATATTTTCCAATCAATATTTACCACACACAAAGCAAAAATAGCTTGGATCAGTAACACACCATCTCTCTGACATGCTTAAACTATAATGAAGATTTAGAATGAATGTGGGCTTCTGTCAAATTAATAATTGTAATGCTGGGTACACACTATGCAATGCATTTACGCAATCTAGCAAATTGAATTCATTTTTCATACATCCCAGATTGCATCATGTAGATTGCACTCTCTGTACCCAGCATAAGATTGTGGTGTCAGTCTTGACTGTTTTAAATTATGGCCATCATGCGATAAAACAAAATTAACAAGACGTGATATGCCAATTTTTATGCCAGATTCGAATTCAGCGCACTTAGATTAGTTTTGAATTTGATAATTTACCATAAATCCAATATAAGTTTCTCTTTCGAAAATATTTGTTTTATATAAAGTTTCATATGACTAGAAATACGAGCATAAAGCTTTCTGACTATCGGTCAATAAATGACCATATGTAGGTCTAAACCGTGGGAAATTTTAATACTGACGTCCGTTTTTATAAAGATAAATAAATAATTTATGGATCCCATATAGGGCGCACGCATGAAATATTCTAACTGTCGTTGGAGAGTATCAAAGATAAAGAACTCTTACTTGTTTTGGGTTGATAATATGCATATGTAAAAACAATGATGTGTACTTTTGGGGCGTGGCATTAAAATGATTATATTAAAAGCTAGACATGAATAACGTTATGCAACATGTTAAGACAACAAAGTTTACAAAAAACTAAAAGGGTATACGGAGGCGTGGCAAAAATTAAAAAACATATTTCTGCAAATGTTCTGAACTAATCTTTTATCCTAAGGGGTGACTGGTTTAACAATTTTTTTTTTTTTTTTTTTTTTTTTTTTTTTGTTAACGTAAGGTGGTTCAAGTACAAGGATTATATAAAGCCATTATACTCAAAAATATTTGACAAATTATGGATTCTGACTGAGGATGAGTTAAAATAAAAAAAAAAAAACAAACTTCATTTTTAACTACACTAGAGCTTAGTATGTGTAGCTTAACTTTAAGTCGGTTTAAATCGGTATTATAAGCTTCATTATACTATTTTTCTTGTGTTTTAATAAACTTTCAAAATTCATTTTTCCCTAACAAACTATTTTAGTAAACACATGGCTGAATGATTTAAATCTATTCACCAACACCTCTTTAAATATGATAATAATCGCTTATTTAACCCTTCGAAGTTAAAAACTTTTACAATATAATATTTAATAATAATTTTCTATGTCGGCTGTTACTGTTGCTGTTTATATTTTAGATTTAAATTTTTGTTTTGATTATCACTTTTACTGGGATTATTTATTACATTTGGAAAAAGCAATTAATTTTTATTTATTTTAACTAAAAACCAACAACAAACCGTTCGTTTGTTAGTTGGTCGCAGGGTTCACAAACTATTTCTGAATTGATTTCTCAAATAAAAAATGTTAATCCCCGAATTTCCCCAAATGTATCCAAAAAAATCCCCGAATTTCCCCAAATGGTACCTTAATGTATCCAAAAAAAATCCCCAATAACAGCTGTACTGTAAAATTAAAACTTATTTAATTGTTTACTTCATTTGTCTATACACTATGCCTTTAAAAACCTTTTAACATCTGAAATATTAAACTGTCTAAAAAAATCAAAAGGTTTGATTCCAACATACACAAACAAACAAAATTGCATCTGAAGAAACTTTAAAATTACTGGAAATTTTTTAAAGCTAATAATTCTAAAAAATATTCATTTTTTTAATTTTTGGATAAGAAGAAACACTCGACTGGAAGTGTTGCTCTTGATTTGACTTTGACCTCAAAATGTATTAATTAAGTGTAACCATGATATACAAAAGGCCTTATTCATAAAAAATATTTCAGGTTTATTAAAAGAATTTTCTATGAAATCCTTTTATAAATCAAAAATATTTTTTACGAATATAGAGGCAAAAGTATAGAGGGGAGGCCTGCACAATTCCATTTAAACCAGTGTTCGAAAATAAACCGAACATTACTTATCGAAACGACATATTTTTTCAATTGTTTGGGTGTTAGTACACAACCCCTAGTAGTGTTCTGTTTATCGTTAAAAGAACAATTGTAGTGATTTTGTAGGCATACATTATATTTTAATGTTCTTTAGTGTTTTTAGTGTACCTGGATCAAAGAATGAGCTAACAAAAAATTTAGCAAATTTTTTCCATAATAATTTAACTGAATAATGATTAAAACAAAACAAAAATTTACCGTTAAAACGAATAACGTATTTCTCTTCGAACTCTTCCTTAGATAACAGACTATGTAAGAAAATTTTTTTGGAATAATTTTTACCAAATATTACCTCTTTTAAGGAAGATAATATTAAAGAAAACATACAATTAAACATTCTCACAAATAAGAAATTACGTTTGTACAACTTTACAGTCTGCTTGTTCGTCTTAGTGAACGAATTTATGGGGGAATTTATAAAATTTGCAAAATCTTAATATTTCTCTATAACAAAAAGAATATGCTTTTAATAACTTTTAAATTTTCGGTCACGGTGGACCTTTAAAAAGAAATGCCCATATATGTTTAGTTTTTGTAAAAAATTTTTGTTGTGTTAACCAGACAAAAGGGTGCTGAACGAAACTGCAACGAACGAACATTAATGTGCTGATCAGAACACAACGAACGCAATGAAACGTTCTCATCTTTATGTTGAGTTTGATTAAAACAGTGTTTTTATTGTGTACGATGATCATAAAAAGAACAACATTTTTGTTAAGGCATTTACTACACAAGCACTATTAGATTTTGTGCTTTCCATATTTCTATCGAACCGAACACTAAAGAACATTATATAATGTTAATTTTCGAACACTGATGTTTTTAACATACATACATTGAAATCATTCAAAATGTTTTTAAACTCTTTACTGCAATGTCGCTCTAACAAGCAAATCCCGAAATCCAAATGTTTATCTTCATTTTCTAATAACTAAAATCCCTAATCTGGGGATAAATTTACTTATCTGACAACACTGGAAGGCGTTTGGCGTTTTTTTTTTTTTTTTTTTTTTTGTAAGCAGCATGTCCGTGTAATGGGCCAGATAATGTTCCAAAGCCAACAACGAAGCAGACTAAATAAATCCAACAGACATACTGCTTTACATTCGTGTCTCTGTCTATCCTGACCACTTTAAACAACATCGATGATAATTATTTCAAACAACAACAAACTACCCAAAAAAAAACTCTAAAAACGAAACATCAAACATAAAAAATTACAGAAGTGGAATAAATTATGTGAACGCTAAACTTAAATACTGCTACAAATGTTACTTTTGCGCATAAATTTTGAAACTTACAAGCTGGTTACTCAGCTTACTGTTTCGCTGGAACTTCTTCGATTTCGATGATATCAGTGCCGCCAAAATTCCAAAAAAAAAACACATCACCTTCACTCCTTTCGCATACCTTTAAGGAAAACTTTGCTTGAACAAATAACACACACTAGTTATCAGGGCTGGATAGTTTATATTTTTAGACGATTTAAAATTTACACCAGTGCACAGTAAGAGATTTCGGCCAAAGCCCAATAACTTTGTTACATCATTAAAACAACATTGAAACTAAATACAGTGTACATCCGATTACTGCAACCCTTGATGAGTGTAACTTCTGGATTATTGCAACAACTTAAATATTAACACTATAGACTTGCATTTTTGCCACAATGAATAAACAAATATTATATTTAAGTATTTAAATATACTGTTAGTTTGGAATATAAATTCGGAACATTATTGGTAGTAGGGAATGGTAAATTGATTTCGATTCCAATCGAAAATCGATTTTGTGGTAAAAAAATCGATTTTTTGCAATCGAATTTACGTATGCGATTTTATACTGAAATCGATTATTGGGCTTTTAAAATCGATGTTTTTATTCTTATCAAAATTTTTGCAATTTTTAATTTTAATCTTAGTTAAATCGATAAATTATGTGCATGCACAATAAAACTTGAGATTTGTTTTGTGAGTGCATACGTGAGTAGGTGGTATGTTTACGCAGTTTTCCAAGTTTAAAGTTGTAGTTTTACGTATTTGCCTATGATTACCCTTGGTATACTTTAAACTTTAATATAGGGGCTCTTGTTCTTCAGAAATTAAAGTCATCAATGGACAGTGAACAAAACAGTCCAAACATATCGTACCGAATCAAACACTGAAAGGCAGCTTTGTGAAAATCAACATACTAATAGAAACACAACAGGTGAATTAAACCATGGCATTCCTGTAGAAATTCGCTTATATTCAAACAGACCAGTGTGTGAGCGATATTTAAATCTAGTTATAAGCAGAGTGAAAAACAAAAAGTATGTAACTTATCCTAACAAATACGAAATTACAATGAAATAAATCTGCATCTTTCCGACATCAATGACATGCAAACGTTTGTTGTCTAAAACTAACTTAGCAAAGAAACAGTCGCCACCGATCAGGAACTATGTATTGTCATAATCCTTTAAAATACTATCCATACATTTAGGCTTGTCACAGAAATGAATTTCGATCAAAAGTGATTTTGTTTTATGTGAAGCATAGGGTATTCATTTAATCGGGCTTTTGCTTTAATCGGTTAATCGCTCGATTAATTAACCGAGGGTTGGGTTTAATCTGTTAATAATCGGTTAGTTTGGTTTTTGATCGGTTAACCGATTAATAAAGTTTTTTTTAATAAATAAGGTAATTTCAATAATTTAAAATGCAATATTTATTTATTTTTTGGAGTTTATTATTAAAAAAACAAAAATAACAATTCTTGATATAAAACGAGCAAACAAAAAAAAATTATTCATAAATATGTGATATGTATTTTTAAAGTAATACATCATCAGGGGTGTTCTGGAAATCGAAAACGCAAGAATTTAAAACGTCGTTTTTTAATAAGATTTCTGTAGTTAAATAATTTTATTTACAAATATTTCCCTATTAAACAGAATTTTATAACTAAATTAAAAAATTAGACTATTATTATTTATTAGTTTTTCAATAGTATAAAGAGATCTATCTGATTTAAGCCCTTATGACACTACATTTTTTATTCATTAATTGATACAGAATTGATAGAAAGAAACAGTAAATGTTAGAAAGAGCTAACTATACATAATGTAAATAAAGATTTTTGTTTTTTTTTCTCTTGTTATGGTTTTGTTTCAGGGATGGCGTTGAGAATTTTTAAAATTGTACCAACAACCTTTTAAACTTTTACTTTTTTACCCTAATTGTACTAAAAGATTTTTTTTAGTTGAAATTAATTTTATTTATGTTCATAAAAAACACCAAAAAAAGGTATTATAAATCTTAGTTTAAAAAGTATCAACAAAAAAGTACAATTGAAACAACTTAGACATCCCTGTTTTGTTTATTTTATTAAATGTTGCCAACTTTTTGTTTATGAGAAACCTAAAAACAGAAAGCGGTAAATCGCTGAATTTGCCCATAAACCGCTGATTCAGCAACACTTTTAATATTTCAAGCTGGAAATGTCAATTTTAAGTTAAGCAATTTTACATTTTTTTTTGACATAACTTCATTTTTTATCGATAACTTTAGTTACATTTTTGACGGTTTGCCATTT
The DNA here is from genome assembly GCA_963931875.1 of Pollenia griseotomentosa. NCBI lineage: Eukaryota > Metazoa > Arthropoda > Insecta > Diptera > Polleniidae > Pollenia > Pollenia griseotomentosa. The sequence goes on along the minus strand of OZ007560.1, from coordinate 141,718,456 downwards.
ATCTTAATACAGCTTAACTCTTTGCACTTGGTAAATTTTTGTATTACATTATATTTGTACTGCTCACCAAAACTTGAACAATGCATTAAAAATGTAGTGTCACAAGGGCTTTAATAAATTTTGAAAAAAAAAATTTGCTTAAATGTTTAAAATTAAAGCGATAATTTTCTTTAGTTTTGACAACACTTGACTTGGAAAATTTTTTTTCTCTTATCGTGGGTGCTGGAGGAATCAGAAGCAGCCATAATAAAGAATATCTAATTTCTCAGTCCTTTTCCTGGATTTCTCTTAACATATAAAATCTTCCATTATGCCATTAGAGTCCTGATTTAATTTTTAAAAATTTTTAACACTTTTAATTGTTTCGGGTAATTCTGTTAAGAATGTTTTGCTAGAAGGAAATATACAGCCCAATTATGATTAAAAATTCCCCGGGAGTTTTTTACCTTTTCCCATTTTTACAATTGAATTAACATAATTGGGCTGATATTGTATAAAAAAATATTTTCTAAGCATGTATGTGAGACGAAACAATTAATTAAAACACAAAAAGTTTGTTATAAAATTACGAAAAATTAAAAATTATGTAACATCGGTTAATCGGCTAATCTACTGAAATTAACCGGTTTAATCCTTAATCGAAAACAGACAATTTTAAATTAACCGATCAGTTAATCGGGTAGTAGTTAATCGGTTAACCGATTAACGGTTAACCGAATGAATACCCTAGTGAAGCAAGATACGAAATCACTAACGATCGGAATTGATTTATGTGAAAAGCCTGACTGACTTCACAAGAACACAATTTTAATAAGTGAAATGTACATACATATCGCACTTGTTCTTCTAGAGGCCATCTATCTCATTTACACATTTTCACTGTTTGCAGGAAAATTATAAACAGTAGTCATATCTACCCACTGTAAAAATCTTAGTTTAATTTCTCTAGTAGTATGCCAAAAAAAATTCTGGTGTATCACCCTTTGTGATATAAGGAAAAAGTTTTCAAATTAATCTTAAACGATTTTGAAATCGATTTTAAAATCGATTTTGAGGTTCGATTAATCGATTTCGAAACCGAAATGAAAAAAGTCGATCGAAAAATCGAAAATCGATTTTGGAATCCATTTAACATTCCCTTATTGGTACCTTAAATATATGTACGAATGTATATTTATAGTAACTGTTAAAACTTCCATCGCTGCTAATAAGTACCTATAAAACGATTTTAGTTGTAGCCGTCTACAAGTTTATACAGATTATTAAACAACTTAAGAAGCCAAAATCATGACATCGTTACCCATTTTTAAAACATCGTATTGTTGGTAACAAACAGATCATGCTCCAAATGATTGTATGTACGTGAACAACTCACATACATACATATACTCATGTCCATAGATCTGTATGCGCCGCCGCAACGCATGGCGGTGGTGGTAATCACTAAAGAGACACATTAATATGGTAATGCGCATGCCAACCGCCAGTGCCTGAAGATTTATGATATCACAAAATGCTTTATGATGTGTCCCTTTGACTAATTTATGTAGAACTGTTTCATATTTATTTGTACGTTTGTACGCTTTTATATCTCTGTATGGTATAAAAAAATAAGAAAAATTATATATTTAAAATAAATTTATATGGGAATTCAATTTAGTTCTTAATAAAATGCGGCTGTGTGATGATGGGTATTTTAGTTTTTAACTATAAAAATAGATTTATGAGTTTCTATATTTTGTGAACTGTTTCAATATTTTGAAAAAAGAAATAGTTTATTTCAGCATTGCCTGGAAACATGTTGTAGTATTTTTTTTATATAATAAACATTGTAAGTGACTTAAAAGTGACCTTTTGAAATATGATATTATAAATAAAATATGTTAGTTTTGCCTTTTAGACTAATTCAGCAGTAAATGGAACTAAGATACTTATTATTTGCAAGATATGGATATTTTTGGACATTACTCTAATTAGGGCAGTAAAAAGATGCATTCAAATGTGAACTTCCTTTTTAAAAGGTATTGCAATTAAAATTTAAGTAGTATTTACCGAAATTTCTTATCACAACATATGTTACTTGGTAAGCGAAGTTTTTGCTGGGTAATGTTTTTAAAAAATTTTACTAAATCATATACCTATTTGTAGTTTCTTTACTAAATACCAAAACCAAAATCTTTGTAAGTATTTGCATAAGTTATTTGATGTTTACGTTCAACACAATTAATAGAAGATATAAAGCAAGTTTAAACCATTTCCACTTCGAAATATTTTTTTTAAAAGCTTTGAAAAATGATATCCTGTCAGTGGTGGCCATTTTCTGCTTTGCACATACGTGCTCTCATACTTAAGCCCGGGTTCACACTATGAAAGTTTTCTTGCAGAAAGCCTGAGTTTATTGATGAGAGAGGAAGAGAATATGCTAGAAGAAGAGAATATGCTTTCTCAGACTTTCTGAAAGAAAACTTTCATAGTGTCAACTAGACTAATTTAGAGTTTATACTTTGTTTTGCTGAACTTTTTTTCACAGTGTTTAATAATAATAATAAATAATGGAAATTCCCATTCTTTATTATTGTATAATACCACTTGAAAAAATGTTTAAGTCATCGAGGGCAAAGTCGTTCTCATGCGGAATTTGTCGAACTTTCTCGAAATATTCTACAATAAAAAAATAAAAAATTTTATCATTTTGCGAAGCACTAATGGTACATTTAAAAATATAAGCGCACAATTATACGCTACGCAATAAGACATACAGTCACACAGAAAAAGATATTAGTAGTTTTTTATCAATTAATAAAATTATTAAAAAAGTTTTTAAATGTAATTAATGTGATAATTGAATCAATTATTTTTTTTTTTTTTGTTGAAAGAAAATTAAAAATATAATTTTGATTCAATAAACATTTTAGTTGTTTTGAAATAAATTTTGAATTAAATTAAAAATTTAATAAAAAAAAATTAAAAAAATTAAAAAAATTATCGTTAGCATCACAGTGCTCGTTGAATGCAGACGTGTTTTTTTTTAACTCGGCATACGGTTTTTGTTTTCTTTTAACATACTTAAATAAGTTGTTATAAAATCATAATATTATTTATTAAATAAATAATATAATATCAGCGAATTGGACGCTTAAAAATAATTTTTAATTTGTGAACATAAACGTCAATAATTAAAATAATAAAAGTTATAATTTAATAAAAAAATTTATGTATGAACATACATACATAAACATACAAACATACATTTTAAGCAAAAACATTTCTTGTTTTTGTTTATTCTTCTTTTTTATTATCGGGGTTTTTAACAACAAATAACAAGAAGAGCACAATTAAACAAACTGTAAAATAAAAAAAAAACTTATGAATGCGTACAATGCAAAAACAATTAAACATAATGAAAGAAATGCATATGTTACAGTGAGTGTTGACGAAACAAAAGTAGAAACAAAAAAAAGAATCGATGATAGCAATTACCTAACGGCTAAACCTATTACTCGAACGCGTTCCCTCTCACCTTCTTTGTTTACAAATACGGTCGATCGTATTACAATAACAAGTTTGTTAACTGCAGGCGCTGCCGCAGAGCCAAAAAAAAACTTTAATAAGTGATGATACGGTTAACCCCAAAACAGCCGCTATGGACAACTCAGTAACTCAAGGAAAAATTTCTCAAAAGCCTACAGTACAAGTTGGTATGGACAGGTACATAACAGTGCTCAAACGGGGACGCAGCCCTACCTCTGCAGCAGTTGCTTCGGCCTCAAAAGTACCAACTTTTGATAAAATAAATACTCAAAATCGTTTTGCAATTCTGGAGGATGAATCCTCTGAAGCACCAAACGTCATAAAATCGTCAAAGCCTCCCCCGATATATCTTAGGGAACAAAATTCAAATAAGCTCATAAAGAGTTTGATATCAGTGATAGGTGAAAATTCGTTTTACGTAGCGGCTATCAAGCGTGGTAGTATAAACGAGACTAAAATACAAGTCAATCATGAGAATGACTTTCGCAAAGTAATAAACAACTTTGAAGCACTAAAAAAAAACTTTTATACATACCAACTGAAAAGCAGTAAAGGTCTTCAGGTAGTGATTAAGGGTATTGACTCATGTGTGGACCCAGAAGAGGTCAAAACATTCCTAGAAGAAAAATGCTTCAAGGTAAAACATGTAGTAAACATTAAAAATAGAGAAAAAATTCCCCAACCACTTTTTCGAGTAGAGTTTGAACCCGGCGACGTTAAGCTTAAAAAAAATGAAACGCATCCCATCTATGATTTAAAATACATTCTGTACAGAAAGGTAACTATAGAGGAGCCGCACAAAAGAGGTGGTCCCGTTCAATGTTTGAACTGCCAAGAATTTGGCCATACTAAGGCATACTGCTATTTACCCCCTGTTTGCGTAGTATGTGGTGAGCTACACGGTACAGTTCTTTGCGATAAGTCTAAAACCGACCCCAACGTAAAAAAATGCAGCAACTGTGGTGGTAATCACACTGCCAATTATAGAGGATGCCCTGTATATACTATCGTCAAGCAGTCGGTTGGACCGAAAACTAATCCCCCTCAAATGCAGGTAACGAATCAAGTAAACAGTAATGATCTTCAGGCTCCGCAGCCTAGTAGTAACAGAACCTCTTATGCTAACGTTTTAAAATCAAACAATGTACCAATGCAAGGCGCTTCGTCAAGTAATGACGAAACTCCAGTTTCTAATCTAAGTCGTCTAGAAAAAACCATGGAAACATTAGTGCAAACAGTAAATAATTTTACAAACACAATGGGTAATATGATGCAGGAAATTCTTAGAATGCAATCGATGTTATTGCAAGCTATTCTTAACAAGCCATGAACTGTTTAAAAATTTGTTTTTGGAACGCAAACGGCATCCGCCAACATAAAAATGAATTAGAATACTTTCTTAAAAATAAACAAATTGATGTCATGATGGTTTCTGAAACTCATTTGACCTCAAGAAATACGTTTAAAATTAATGGTTATACTCTATATGATACCAAGGACCCTCGAGATAGAGCTTGTGGAGGTTCTGCTATATTAATAAAAAACCGAATTAAACACTACCCAATGTGTGATCATCGTGAAGATTATCTCCAAGCTACGAACATTTGTGTCGAAGAGCTAAATCGAAGCATAGTTATTTCATCTCTATATTCACCACCTAGATTTGCAATATCAGAAAGCCAATATTACAAATATTATAAGTCACTGGGGCCCTGTTTCCTGGCTGCTGGCGATTACAACGCAAAACATACCTTCTGGGGGTCACGACTTATAACACCAAAGGGTCGTGTTTTGTTTAATACAATCTCTAAAATGAATTTAAATGTTGTCGCGAGCGGCCAACCAACATATTGGCCTGCTGATCCGCAAAAAATTCCAGATGTCATCGATTTTGGCGTGGTTAAAAACATCCCCACAGAAACGATTTACGTTGAAGCTTCCATAGAATTATCCTCTGATCACACACCTACAATTGTTACTATAAAAAACACCAATAGAATTGAATCTCCCTCTGGTCACATAGCGACGTCAGCTACACATATAAATTGGATAAAATATAAAAAATATCTCAGTACCCATTGCACAGAAAATATTCCGCTTAGCACACCGGAGTATATAGATCGCTCTATTGTCAATTTTGACCGTTTTCTAAAACTAGCTGTTCAACATTCCAGCATTGACCCCAAAAAAACCAAAAATAATAAAATATATTCCTCAGATGTCGAGCGTCTCTTGTCTGAAAAAAGGAGAGCTCGTAGAGAGTGGCAATTGCACAGATCCCCTCAACTTAAGAACTTACTAAAAGACTGTACAAAAAGGCTGAGAAAGTTACTGCAGACTCAGAAAACGGCTTCTCTGGAAAAATATCTTAAGGAATTTGATGCAACTCCACAATCAGACTACTCATTATGGCGTGCAGCTAGAAACCTCAAAAGGCCAGTTGTCGCTAATCCGCCATTAAGAAACTTGAATGGAAGTTGGGCAAGAAATGATGTTGAAAAAGGAAATCTGTTTGTTAATCATTTAAAACACGTATTTACCCCTAACATATCTCACGATATGGCGGTCGAGTTACCACCTGTTGCTGCTAGAGCAGCTGTTCCCCTAAGATTTGAGATAAGAGAAATCGAAAAGGCTATTTGTGATTTAAACCCCAAGAAGGCTCCTGGTTTTGATAAGATCAGCAACAAAATGCTTTTGGAGCTACCCAGCATAGCAAGGAGAATTATTCTTTTAATTTTTAATGCTATTTTACGCCTGGAATACTATCCTCAAAAGTGGAAGGTTTCCTTAGTCATCATGATACCTAAACCAGGAAAGGATCACACAAAAGTTGAGTCATATAGGCCTATAAGTTTACTTTCAAATATATCAAAGCTGTTTGAGAAGCTGTTAGCGTCAAAATTAACCCCAATTCTAAATGAAAACAGATGTATTCCTAACCACCAATTCGGCTTTAGAAGAGAACACAGCACAATTGAGCAAACCCATCGTATAGTAAACGCAATAAGAAAAGCCTTTGAAGAAAGAAAATATTGTTCCGCTCTCTTCATCGATGTTTCTCAAGCTTTTGACAAAGTCTGGCATGAAGGCTTATTACATAAATTGAAGCTAAACTTACCAGTAAACACACACAAGCTGTTAGAAAGCTACTTAGTCGGTCGAAAGTTTATTATTAAAGAAGGTGATTATTTAAGCTCTCCTCAACCAATTGAAGCTGGAGTCCCTCAGGGAAGCATCCTAGGCCCACTTTTATACTTAATATATACTTCGGATATGCCAATAAACAACTACACCCAAACTTCAACATTTGCTGATGACACAGCTTTTCTAAGCGTGCACGAAAACAGTCAAGAAGCATCTCGATACCTACAGGATCATATATTTCAACTCGAACTGTGGCTGAAGCAATGGAGGATAAAGGTCAATGAGCAAAAATGCGTACATGTAACATTTACCTTGCGTCGGGAAACATGCCCCCCTATTAAAATCAATAATCATTTAGTGCCTCAAAATTCGCATGTAAAATACCTCGGTATTCATCTAGATCGCCGTTTAACGTGGAAAAGCCATATAGAGGCAAAATTATCTCAAATGAAACTAAAAGCCATCCAAATTCATTGGCTTATTGGAAGAAACTCTGTCCTAAGTCTCGACTGCAAACTTTTACTTTACAACTCCATCTTAAAGCCAATCTGGTGCTACGGTATTCAACTATGGGGCACTGCCTCGGCCTCTAATATCGAAAAAATTCAAAGGCGCCAAAATAAACTTCTTCGAATAATCACAGCTGCCCCTTGGTATGTTAAAAACTCAAATATTCACAAGGATCTCAATGTTCCTTTAGTAAAAACTATGATTACAAAATATGCAGTAAAATATTTAAAAAGGCTTGAACAACACCCAAATCCACTAGCTCGAAATATTTTAAACCATGGCGGCCACACTCGCTTAAGAAGAAGAGACACTGCAGCACTTACCCAATTAGATGAGCGATAAACACCTATATAAGTGAACAGAACCCGTGATGAAGAAAATTTTTGTCTGGCACTGGCAGGACGTAAAATAACGTATTAGGTTAAGATTTGATTAATTATTGTTAGTTCATATTTAAAATATGAAGATTCAATAAAAAATAATGAGAAATAAAAAAAAAAAAAAATTATTTGGTTTAAAATAAAATAATTTAAACTTGTGAAATTGTTGTTGGAAATTGACAAAATCAATCAACACATTGTTTAAAACGGCAAAGTTTTTTGATTATATTTTTAATTATACATAATTAAAAATATAATTTATTGGAAAAAAATATTGAAAATATAAAATTTTTACAATTTTTAGTAATCAATATTATCACAAATGGGTTGCTTGATTCTATGAATTTGGAATAAATTTGTTGATTAGAGACAATTTTTAATTTTTTCTGTGCATGCATCTACAAAACGATTACCAGACTCGCAGCAATATATGGGTGCGAAACTTGGTCCATGACTGCGAGCAACCAGCAGCGTCTTAGAATTTTTGAAAAAAAAAAAAAAAATTACGCAAAATATTTTGCCCTACGCGTGATATTAGTGAAGACAACGCTTAAAGTACACAAAAGCGCAACGTTTTAGCTGGTTGAGACGCGTAGCTCGCATGGACAACATCAGGCTACAAAAGGTAATACTAAACTACGGTGTCAGATTTGACAGGCGACGAGGACTAAAGCGAACGAGAGGGATGCACTGTGTGGAGATGACTTAAAAATATTGGGTGTTAGAAACTGGCAACAAAAAGCAGAATATAGAGAACAGTAGAGGAGAGCAACCGATCAGGCTAAAGCTCACCCCTAGCTGTAACGCTGCAAGATGATGATGATGATGATAAATTAATAAAGTTTTTATTGTATAAATAAAAAAATTATATTACTGTCAAAAACTCAAGAAACATATTTTTCACACTTTTATCGCAAAATGTCTTGTATGAATTTTACAATTGTTATAAATTAAAATATTTTATGAAATGTATACACAATTCCCTATACGGTGATATATAATATGTCTTCTTCCCCACTGTGCATAGAAGACTTAATGAATGAAATGAGCATACAGTTCAACCCAGCCGATTGGCGTATTTTTATTCACTCTTGAGCTTGGCTGTGTTTTGCTGTTTGTATTAAGTTCTGGGCTTTGCTGTCTTCCTACATATGTAGAAGACCTTCATGGCCAACATAGAGCCAAAAAATACCGTTATGAAGGGAAGTTAGATAGTTAATATGTTCCACAAAGTTTTATATAGCGATATACTGCACGAACAGGACAAAAGGGTGAAACTTTAAACCCCCATCCCCTAAATTAAAATTCCAATGTGATCTTCTAAAACGCCGACACACGTATAATTTTTCTGGATTTTGTCTCATTTAAATTTTTATTTTTTTAGCTTTTGTATTTTTTTTACGTTTTCGCAAGATTTCCGCTTGAATTTGGCGAAAACGAATGTCATAAAATAGCCAAATACTTGGCATTTCGAATGCGAATATTCGTAACATCACTAGTACCCAGCACACAGTCTTGGAAGAAACCCAACCACTTCTTAGTCCCAATAGTCCAGTCTTTCGTGCTGTGATTTATTGAATCTCGATATAGTGAATATCGAAGATGCAATTTGTGAACTAAAAATGTTTGTTCAATTTGAGGTTTTTGTCTGCAGTTTGTAATTGTTTTAGTTATTTGCTTATATTTTTGTCGATAATTTATTTCTACCTCTAATTTTTCTCAAAAATTAAGTTTATCAAAGCATAAGTTTTAATAAACAATTTACGTCACTGGGTTGTACTTGAATTAATGTCCATTGATGTGGCCAGTTGAACCAAAATATAAATCTTAATGCTTAAGTCATGTGAAGAAAAGTTCCAAAGAAATCTTTGTAAGCTATTATTAGAAAAAATTTAAGAAATATTTGCATAAACAGAGTAAATGAAACGCCCTCCCACGTTTTGACAAGGGTTAATTTTATCTTATTAAGAATTTAATCATCGGTTTTCAACCCATTCTTAATTTTTGTCCTGCATTTGACCTTAAAAATGTAACACTTAATTGTGTTGAAAAAAATGTTAAAGCTGAACAAAATCAATTACGAATTACATTTAAAAAGGGTTGCACATGGTTACAACCGAAGAAGAATATTGCAACAATTATGTAACGTTAAACATTGTTTGAATCACATGCGGCTACATTATGACATAACCCTGTTGCATTTTTATTTATGCTGTATACAGTTACATATTTCTTACATGCACAATATGTAGAGTATGATATTTAGATATTTCCAGTTGGCCATGTCTTCAAGACAACGCGTATAAGACTCATGTAAATCTCTGACGGCATGTTGGCGACAGCCCATGTAAATAGTCGACGACTTTTTCGAACAAAGAGCACTTAAGTCGTACACGACAATGTGAGCGAGATTATCATGCACAATGTCGTTAATGATCATATGGGTAACGATGTGGTTAAAGCTGTCATTGGCGACTACATAAACGACTTTCTCTCATAAAGTCGATAATGCCCGATTAGCGACATTACCTTAATAATGTCGTTGTTGAGAGTATTGTGGACACTATCTACAATTTAGTCGCCGATAGGTAAGTGACAATAGGGTGTAACGATTACCGATACCGATATATCGGTGAAACTTCAGAATTGCCGATATATCCTGGATAAGGGGAACGGGGAAACGGGGTCTACCTTGAGAAAACAAGTAGGCTTCCTGACGACTGCAGTATATATATATATATATATATATATATATTTGGCAGAGGCTCGCGGGATTTTGAAGGCCGTAGAATTGGTAAAAGGTAACATTGCTGGGGCTCTACGGTTACCGTATATGTGGACAGCTCTAAGGGCCTTGATGGGCTTTGAATTCCAACTAGTGAATTCCAAACTTGTAAATGTTTGTACAAGAGCTCTATGGTGTGAGTGTATGCTAGGTACCTGATCACTGCAACATCACAGCTAATGAAATGGCCGATGAGTTTGAGAGACTGGGCTCGAAATTAATTTTTTTTGTACTTCTTGGCCCATAAATTCACAATTGAAGTACAGCCGCGAAGAACGTAAGTTACAAAATAATTATTTTTCAGGAGAGCCACAAAAGTTTTTAACAGGCAGGTTTATTTTTTTTTTTTTATTATCAAAAATTATGATAATAAAAGCAAAATATCAAAAAAAATTTAATATTAAATTACATACAAACTTACAGTTTTTAACTTTTTGTTGTAGAGCACAACGTAAGCGACCATTGCATGCATTGTGTCGTCAAAGTGGTTTGAAACACGACAAAATGCATGCAATGGTCATTTACGTAGTCTTCAATAAACTATTATTTAAGACAATTTTAAGAAAATGTCTTCAAATAAGACGTAAAAACGATTTTAAACACGACAAAATACACGTTGTGTTACTTAAGTTGTCGTCACCAATGTTATATAGGCGACAAATTCAAAAATGTCCTGAACACATCTTTGACGATATTTGCGTCTATGATAATTTTGCCAACTGGGTTTATGAACAAGAAATAAAAGAAATGGTGTGTGTTATTCAAATTTTTAAATTCCCTTAACTTTAACTTCATTTTAAAACTCATTTCCAATACAAATAAATGTTTAAAGTCAATAGAGAAAACAAACACGCTCACAAAAGTATTCGTACACAATTGAATGTGTTTAGATTCTAAACTTAAGAATCATTAATTTTCAACGATTCCCATAACATGTGTCAGAGTTAAAAGGCTGACAGACGAAAACTTTTTTATATACATAAATTTTTTTATGAATTGTTGTGTATGAATGTATTGTTACTTGCTACGTATTGTGGCATGTTTTCGTCAAAAGTATTCAAATTAGTTGTGCTTAACTTTTTAGCTATTTTTCCTAATACCAGAGGTTCAGGAAAAATTTGTTTTCTAACCTTTTTATATTCGGCGTAAAGAATTTTACTTTTGTAATTTATTAAAGTGTGTGTTTCACTTCGTACTTTTTTTTTTTTTTTTTGTTGGTAAAAATCGTAGAAATTTACACTTTATACTTGATTTACAATTTAGGTTTTTTCAATTTTATTGTACATGGTAAAGCTAAATAACCGAGTTATTTAGAGGAGAAAAATACAAAACAGAAGACACAAAATAAGTTGAACATTGCCAAGTAAAATATTTGTAATGTTTGGAAGGAATAAATACATGCATGCAAACCGCTAAATACTAGAAGAGAATCGCTTTTTCGTTTTTTTTTAAAGCATATTTATTCTTTTGATAAAAATATATAATATATAATATTTTTCCTAAATTTTGCAATTATTAAATATAATTGTATATAAAAGTAAACCCCTTATTCTAAAAAAATATTTAAGATGGCCAACTGTTATTAAATTGCATCGTTGGGCTTCACTTAAACCAAGTGAGAGAATATTATTATTTACTTACCCGCTACACATGTTTGTTTCACTTTTGTTGTACTTCTACAGAAGAACTATCAATTATTAGACACCAGCAGCATGACCGATATGGTTTTCGTAATCATTCGACTTGAAATTTAAAGAAAATTTGGTGTATTAAACAAAATAGTTTAAACAAATAGAATATGGGAATTTTTGCTTCTTATTTTTCTTTTTAAACATAACAACAATGTTAATAATACACAAAATGTGGCACCGAATTGATTTTACTCTAGTCAAAGCATAGATGACACATAAATATGAAAAAATTTAATGATGACGTTTATCATTGGATTGATGTCACTTTTTGCCTTATTGATGTCATTTTAAATAGCATTGATGTCACAATTCTGATGTTAGGGCATCGTCAATATAATATAATAATAATATATAATATAAGAAATGTATTCGGAATTAAATACGGAGGAAACAAAGCAACAAATATATTAAGCTTTCGCATTACTAATACCCACCCGGTTAGTCTTATTTCTTTTATAACTGACTTTAGTTTGCTTTAGTTAAAAGAAATTTTTGCTCACCGAACAAATTGTGTAGTTCTTTAACAAAAAAAAATTATGTTTGTATGGTTACCCGCTAGAGCAGCAAGACTATTTACGATAACTGATGGTAAGACTATCGATAGTAATTAAATATAGTGAAAGTTTTTTTGATGAACAGCTCTTCCAGCTGAACATCTCCCATAGGCGGGCGATTTGTTTAAGTTTCGTGATTTTTCAAGTTCACATTTAAACCAAAGATTACGTAGACCGACATCTACAGAGTGATCTTTATGAGTCATTTAAAGTGCCTAGACACGTTCAGATTGCATAGATAAGCTCACAATAGCTGTTTAGCTTTAACTGGGCTACAACTTTGCTAAACATTGTAAGTCAAAAATAAGCAGTACTTGTAAGTTATTCGAACAAAAGTGAGAAAAGAATTTTTTTCAAAAAAGTGCATGAAAAAGATATTTTCTATCAAAAATGTTAATAAAATTTGTTCGGTGGACTCTTAGCTATATAACTGTCTTAAGCGGTACCATCTAGTCTGAAAAAACTATTGGCCAAAAACTTATGATTCTTTTTTTGAGAACCCAATAAATTTCAGAATAACAAAATTGGTCACCAAAATCGTCAAACTGAGTATAGAATTTTACTATCCATTGGTTAAACACACGAACCTTTGGATTTAAATTTATTCTTTAATTGGTGCCAAGTAAACTTATTGGATATAAATTTTCAAAACGCAAACATGTTCGTTTTTCCAGAAAAACTAGACCAATTGGCTTCTATTTTATTGGTGATTACAAATTGAAAGCAGTGAATGTTTTCTTGGATCTCGGTGTATTATTTGACACAAAGTTATCTTTTATAGAACATATAAATATGTGTACTAATAAAGCTCGTGGTGTATTTGGTTTTGTTAAACGGTGGTCGAAGGAATTCTCTGACTCATCTATAACAAAACAGTTTTACATAGCACTTGTTAGATCTATAATCGAATATGGCTCAATAATTAGGGACCCATATTACAACGTTCATAGTGATGTATTTGGGCTATTCACAAGGTGTGCTAATAATATATAATTAAAATAATATTTTACACAATTACAATTGTTAAAAAAAAATATTGTTGTGTTTGAAAGAAAATAAAAATTTTAATGCTGTGCTCATTATTTCGTCATAACTGTACATTAGAAATCTAAATTATAAGCTCTTACCCACAGCAGTGATATACTTTTCTTGCAATTATTTTAAGACATATGACTTTACAACTTTATGACTACCTTGTGAATAGCCCAATTGAGTCTGTTCAAAAGCAATTTCTGCTATTCATATTACGGAGCACTTATCCAAATCCTTCTATATGTTTTTTTTTGCAACTAGCACAGTGTACCTATTACTCAAAATTACAATATTAAAATTCTATTTTAAGATTATTTTTTAAAGGTTGCGAAACAAAAAAATCATGTATTATATAAAAAAAAATCAGCCAAACAAAACATTGGTTTTTGACTTAGTCCGTTTTAAAAATTAAATATTTTGCAGATATTACATTTTTTCAAAAAAAAAATTTTTCAATATATGGTTTGTAGCCCCAAGTATTCTCTTTAAAATTACATTAAAATCATCTTCGTACATTTGGCTTATTCGGCGAAATTATGACATTTTGAATATTACATAACTTGCGAAAAAAAAATATTTTTTATTTTTTTTCGTTCTTATCCGAACAATGCTGAATGTGATATTTGTTATCAATCTGTTTAAATGCAATATTTGCTCGGAGTTCCTGTTAAACAGTTTATTTTTTAATGTTACCCAACGCCCTACACGTTATTACCAGCCGTTATCAATTGAATACTTTCAACAAAATTATGCAAATGTCGACCCTTTTCGCCGAATATGTGTAAATTTTAATGATATGTACAGTATTATTGATATAACTTTGAATATTAATACTATTATATATATACAGCCGTATTCATAAAAAAATCTTAATTCAGGTTTTTGATACATTTTAGTTAAAAAGCATTTTAAGCCTAAAAAAGCTTTTTTAAAAATTTATATTCATAATCAGCATTTTAACTAATAAACGTTTTACCCTATTTTTTGATTGCAAGGTGGCAACACTATCTCTTTTATTGGTCACTTGAATCATAATGATGCAAAACAGTGGTTATTAATTCATACTCGTACTCGTATCTACAATTTTTTTTGTCGTGTGTGAGAAAAAAAATTGCTTTTTATAAATGAATAATAGTACGATAGTTTCTCTTTTATTAAATAAAATAAAAAGAGTTCAAAAAGTTTTTAGTAAAAGTGCAATTTAGATGATGATTTAATTGCTGACAAGAAAAGTATTTAAATAACGAGTTTTATTTTATTTGTTTTGATCATTTACACATCACTAGTTCATTCTGTACAATTAATAATTTTTTGAGCTTTAATTTGTGAAATTGAAAAATATATTAATAATATACATACAAACTTACATATTTTTGAATTTCATTTTATTATTAATGTATATATAAATATTGAATAAAAATTTCTCGCAAAAATGTTCAAAATGACCATAAACACACAGAAAAAAGCAAAAATGTCACTTTAAAATAGGCTTAAACAAGGGTCGAACCAATTTTAAAATTCGTTTATTTACACAAGGTTTAAAATAGGATTTTTAAGGTAATATTCGCTTATGAATACAATTTTAACCATTTTTGCTTAAAACAGGTTTGAAATGATGTTTAAAATGTTTATGAATACGGCTGATAGAATTTAATTTTATATTTAAATAGATGATGTTAAATTTGTTCGTAAAACTTTGTAATTTTTGTCTGAAAGGAGTTAATCCATACACTTAATAAATAAATAAATAAATAAAACTGTTCAAACCTTTTCTTTCGAGTCCGTGTGTTTTTTGCACCGTGTTATAACACTCAAAACAGTTAAATATATTTAACATTTTTATCCAACGATAATAAATATTATTAGTTACGTCATTTCCAATTTCGTACAAATAATTGCTGAAGATGTAGACTCAATTTTCGAAAAAAACTTTAGTAACATTTTTGTTCAAAACATTTAAAGAAAATACATATAGTATGTAATATTAATAGTAAATATGTACAGATAAAAAAAAAAACAAATGGTTGCCTACATTGTGAATAAAGCTTAAAAGTGTCTAAGCTCAAAATAGTTTATCGAGTATTAGGTGTATTTTTATTGATTTTTCTGGCACCCCAAAAAATGTCCAAGTTTATTTAAAAAAAAAATATAGAAAGTAAAATTGGTTTTAAATTAATGATCAAGGTCGTTGTCATGATTGACAGTTACAAGTTCAATTACTTCTGAAAACAATAAGTAAATATTGATTTGCAAAATGAAAATTTAAATAATATGTAGCATAAAATAATTTAAAGAGAAACTGTAAAATGCAATAACAGCATCCACTGCGCCATCTTTATGTCAGTTACCAAATATTTTATACTCACATTCCTCGTTGGAAAAATCTAATTAGAATAAATCTCTGCAAAAAATTGTATGCAAATAACTGCAAACGTTTTTTTAGAGTAAAGTGAGAGGGTATCTACATACTTCTTCCTAACACGGACAAAATCCACCCTATAAAACAGCACACAAGGGTGTGTCGATAAGACCGTTCTTCGTTAAGTTTTATATGACTGTATTGTTGCAGGACAATAAAAACAAATCCATATAAATCTGTGTGCAATGTTTTATATCTCTAAATGTTGATGCTCAAATCTATAGCAACATGTTGAAAACTGCATAATATTAAATTTTTTTTACTTATGTATCTCTTAATATGGCTTGACTTCACGAACTTGTATTTTTTTAAGTTGTATCATTAATTGATACATTTTTTAAATTTTTTCCAGTGCAGTCAAACGAAAATATAGGGTGCGCCGAATAAGCTATATGTTTGAATTCTTTATACAAACTTTTTTTATAATTATTTTTCTTCGGTTTTTTCAGCATTTTGGGAGGAGGCTTAGGGAATTACTTATGAATAGCTATATAATCGAACAAAAATAATTACACCCGAAATTTTGCAAAAAGTTTTGGAAACTATGATAAAAAGAGCACGTATTTGCGAAAAAGAAAATGGACATCACTGACAGGATATCATTTTTTTATTTCGAGGCTTATTGAAAAGAATTACTTATAATTAACTGTAATTAAAAAAAATAATAATAATCTCATAAATAAAAAATGTATAAGCCATTTAACCCCTAAAGCTCATTCTGCTCCACCCTGTATATCAATATCATGGGGGTTCCCTGTGATATTTGTCATTATATTAAAAAAGGCCTCATCAAATTGCCAACTTGAATAAAACGATTAATATTTAAGCAATAAACAAACTGGAAAAGAGTTAAAGTTCTTTAACAACATTTTTGATTTTTCGAATTTATTCTATGAGTTACATTTCAGTTATGTATTGTATAAAAGTAATTCCTTAAAATTTAAGGAATAGAACTATTACAAAGAAGCTTTATAAAACACATAACTGAAATGTAACTCATAGAATAAATTCGAAAAATCAAAAATGTTGAATATAATATAAAGTAACCTACGAAAGGATATAATTCCTAGTTTCTATTTGTTCTTTAACAACTTAAAAACAAATGATTGTTAAAGATTATTTGTTAGCGAAAATGTGACACTTTTGTCTGAACAAATCTCCTAGAAAACATCTTAAATCCTTCATGTTATTGGTCAAAATTTTAACTATTTAAATAAACGAGTGTTCGCCTAATGGTCAAAATTCGACCATAAATTTTTAGGTTCATATGAAGATACTACATCTAAGTATATATGAATTTACATGTTTTGAGCATTAATTTTTCCATCTTAGTACATCGATTTGGAAAGGAACCAACCTGGTTCATATTCTATCTTCTACTATAAAAAATATCAGAAAATATCAATTGAAAACAAAAAAGTATCATAAAATCTACTTTTTAAAATGTATTCCACTAAGGACATTGCATTTTATTTTTTTCTATGTCTAATATAAACGAAAATTAATAAAAAAACCAGATGTTGAACGAAAAAGTACCAAAAAGCTCCCTTTACATGTTCTTATTCATTTTTAATCTTATAGGTTTTAATTCACTCAGGACCCTGCACCTATAATATTATGTTTCTAAGTTAAATAAATCACCACATAAAATAAAGAAATTTAATTTCCCGTATATATATAGTCGATATATTCGAAAACCGGTTTCTTGAAAATGTCGAATAATCGAGCACCCTATTTTTTTTTATTTGATAATTGTAAAAAGCAAATTTTGTATTTTGGACATCTGTGTTAGTAGCTAATTTAAACGCTTATTACTCCGAAAATATTAAACAGATTTTAATAAAATATATATTGTGCACTTCTGTAAGTAAATATCTTTCAAATGTTGTGTGTTTTTTCAAATCGGTTGACATACAGAGGAGGAAAGTGTTCTTAACTGTTTTGCCTTAGCCGATTTATATATAGATAATAAAAGATTTCCCATCCTTTTTAAACACAAAAATTCGAATGGCAATACATTTTCAATAAATAAAACAGACCGACAGTGGTCGAAATCCCTGATCCAGCGGCATTTAAGTCAAATTTTAAAAGAATTAAGTTGGAAAATCTTTTATATTTTATCGATTTCTAACACTCTGCTTAAAATTATAACACTTTTATATTTCATTTTCCTTAAATTTTTTTTTTTTTTTTTTTTTTTTTAATTTCCTAAGCTAATCCCGCGAAGCTCTATGCTTGTCTGCAGGAAAGAAACCAGAGTCTCTGGCGGGAATCGAACCCGCAACCTCGGCGCTGATAGACTAGCTCGCTACCAGCTAGCCTACCGAGACAACCATATAGTGGCTAGATTTAGCAACTCTCATCTAGTTTAGCCATGAAAAAGTTAATTTAGCCACTAGCCATTTTTATTTTGACAATTTTCCTTTTAATTTTTATGTTTTTAGACCAAAAATGTTTTCAGCGCAGCACTAATTGGGTTTAAACGTTGAATTTTTTTTCATTATTTAACGCAAATTACTTTAACAATAAAAAAATCAATTTATTCCATAATTTGGGCTTTTCGTTACTCAAATATTTTTCTTATGTTTAGTTTTTTTGTGACTAAAAATTTATTAATACAAACAAAGTGCCATTTCTTATGTGCCATTTCAGTGTAGTAAATATATTTTTTGTAATGAAATCTTGTTTAGTAATTTGGTAGCCACTTTTTAGCCATTTTTTACTAAAAATTTAGCCATTTTTTGTAGTGAAGAGTTGGCTTCACTGCCTCTTGGTCTGGCCAGAGCAAATTAGTTTTTGGATTGCAATATCTTTCAAATAGGACAAAAAAAAAAAAATGAAACGTGAATTCTACAAATGAATTAAGTTTGATTTGGATCAAAAATTTACGGCCCATTATGCGCTAAGTTCAATTCAACTAAAAAATAAGAGCAAAACTCGTATCAGCTGTTTACAATTAAAGACTACATTTTCGATGACTTTCAAGTAGAATAAAATAAAAAAAATCATGGAATAGATATTAAGCATAGCAAATAGAATGTGGGAATTATTTCTTTTTCATAAATTATTTTAATTATATAAAACTATTGTAAAATGCTTTATAAATTGAAATTCAACTCATAGAAGCACATTCAAAAAATGATTAATATAATTCAAATATATTTAATTACGTTCTATTTAATTGGGGTCTTAAGCTATTCAAGTTGTGGTCGGACCAGACCAAGAGGAGAACTTAGAACTAAAAAGTAACCGATAATCCTAGTGTTAAATACAACATAGGAAGTACACTAAGCCAATTTGGCATCTATTTAATCCGTGAATAATTTTTGTAAATATTAATTTGAATTTTCTATATTAAAGTTTTTTTGAAAATATAAGGTATGTATATATTTGCTAAAATATAATTGCTTTTAGCCTGTGCATATCAAGTCCAGTAGTAGAAGATAACTCATGACATGTATATGTTTTATAGTGCAAGACTTGACAAGTCAGATGTTAAAAAACTAGTCGTATGTGACAGGCTTAATTACACTTTCAGAACTCGAAATTTTTACTATTGAATGTTGGAATAAACTTGTAACGGGACTAGGTGAAAAAATAAATCGATTTGGTTAATTTTGCATATAAAATAGTACACGGAGAACTGTTTAGGCAAAATATTTTTGTTTTGTAATGACCCTATCGCTTTGCAAGGTGTCACAGTAGACTAGATTCATTTTTAATACTTAACGAGTCTGTTTCTTAAAAATTTATTTCTAAAACCTCTATTGCAAACTCAACCATACATTCAACCGACGACGGATAGTAATTTTAGGACAATTTAGGTTAACACGGCGAGTGCTCACTTGAGTCCTTAAAGTGGTTCGTTTGTCATATCCTCAGCACGTGACCAGAGTCAGCCAGTATCCACCAGATTATTTCCCAGACATCACTGCAACGTCGAACTACCTCGGCTCCCTGCAAAACAGAGAAATCGACCATAGATTCATACTAAACGCAGCGTACAAACATGCGAATCCTAGTTTCCTAAAATTTCACATTTAAATAGCTCCGAGACCGGGACATTGGCAGAGAAAGTGAAAAACCGTTTTCTCCTAGTCATGAGAACCCAGACCCATCCTCCTCGTATGGGTCCCTATCACACAGTGATCCGTCATGAACGATATCAATGTCCTAATCGGGTCCCTACAGAAACCTAGCATGCACCATAGCCAGGTAATTGCATCCTGGCCATCAAGCAGGTATTCTCACGCTACCATCTTAAATAGCCGATCAGGCCGCCAACTAACATGTCGTCCAAGAAACAGGATTGCATGGCATCCACTGTGCCCTGTTACCCAAGCTAGCGTTACCTTAGTATGTTCCGCAATCCCATTTAGAGAAATCCGGCACTTCATAGTTAACGTCGATATCGTGAAGTCGCCGGCAAGAGCTACAATGGCATGGCATTGATGTCCGTAAATATACGTATATCTCTCGATATACTATAATACCTCTGCCTTTTTTGCCGCCCGCTTAATGGTGGACATTTCCGCCAGCAATACACTGCTGTCATCCGGCAGCTTAAAAGCGATCTTTATGGCCAGTTCCTCGATGAAGAAACTCCACCTTCCCTGCTGCCTTTTTAAGAACTATCAGTGTAGACCCTTAAGACTAGTTTCAGAGGTCGCGTAGCATTGACAATTGCTATAATGAAATGTGAATAAGGCTCTGAAAACGGTTCTGAAGTGCAATTGTCCAGTTCTGCAAGGTCACACGATGCGCGCAGCGTGATTCTGGCATAACCAAATGCTAAATGATCGAAGAATTTAACAAGGATCCAGAATATAAATACTTCTTATGGACTCAGATGACTATTTAAATGGGTTGCGAAAGAAATAACAGAATCACTATACCCCCCTCTTATTGGCTTTGGGTACGCGGCATGAAATAACTCCCCACGAAATAACTCCCCAAAAATAAAATGAAATAAGTCCCCAATTTTTGGGGTCTTATTTCATATGAAATAAACCCCCAATTTTAAAATGAAATAAAACCCCAACGAAATGAAGTAACTCCCTAAATCAAAATGAAAGAAATCCCCAAAAATCGGGGAGGTATTTCATTTGAAATAAGTCCCCAATTCTTGAAATGAAATAAATCCCCAAAAACTGATTTTTTAATATAGATCATTTTTTGATCTACAACGTATAACAATTTGCTATGTTTTCTGTAACCACTTACTATTTCAAAATTTATTTTTAATATTTTTTTTTTTTTCTTATTAATGCACCTTATACAGCAAAATTATTTCTAAAACTAACTGCCTAGTAACAATTATTTTTAATGACCATTCATTAAAACAAGTTTTGTTTATATATTATAACGGGACATTATTTGCATTTTTGACGACTTTGGAATAAATTATAAAATGAAATAAGTCCCCAAAATATTTTTAGGGACTTATTTCATTGCAGATTTTTGGGGAGTTATTTCATATGAAATAACTCCCTAAAATAAATAATGAAATAAGTCCCTAAAAAATGAAATAAGTCCCCAAAAAACGTTGTTGTTGTTTCCTGTATATTTTTTTGGGGAGTAATTTAATTTTTTTTTTGGGAGTTATTTCGTGAGGAGTTATTTCATGCCGCCCTTCGGGTATAAAACGCATCCACTTTCCTGTAGAATCCAAATCTAATATGTTCCTATTTTCGGCATTGTTCTTGCAGACGTCTTCAAATTTATTTTCATTAGCATAGGAATAAACATTAAACAAAATCCTCAAAATTAACTAACCAGAGAAGTTAATCTTCAGGAACATCCAATTCCTAGGTATCATTTATATTGGCTCCCCTTTGGTTGATAATAAGAAACTAATCTGATCTTTAATCTAGATTTATACAATTTCGGCAAATTTTATTAAATCGTTCGTTTTTAAAAACATGAACAAACTCGCTTTGAAAATTTTGTATAAAAGACAATTAAGTAAAAAGGTTCAATGCCGAAAAACAAAATTTTTTACTAACCTAAATCCCTACATCTTACAAAATTGTTTTTTTTTAGTCAATGTTGCAAATAATTTCTCATAATCAGTCTTTTTACAATTTTGTTTGCAAATTAAACCATTAAAATACACAAGTAATTCCAATGCCTAAATCAAAAAAAAAATCGTAAACATAATAAGAGAAGGTGTGACCTTGATTATGCAAAATTTAACTATAAATTTTAACTGTGGCAATTTTTAGAAAAAAAAAAAAAAATATCCAAGAGTTAAGAGACAAGACATCATACAAAATTAACAAAAAAAAGTCATGTAAAAACTCATTATCCGCAACCAATTAACCAAACCATGTATTGATGTAGAATAAGTAAATGAAAGTATGACAACGGAAAATTAACCCAGTTACCAGGACAGTCAATCGATTCAAGTTAAAGGTAATGAAACAAGTTAAAGTCATTAACATTCAATGTGGCTAAACAAAAGGCGTACAAGTGATTTCCACATTGTTTACACGCATAAAGTTGGGAAAGGATTCGCCATGGACACACAGCAAGATCAATAATGACTTTTAATGAAATGGATTCTTTTCAGTTGTTCTTTTTAGTTTTGCATGAGCTATGAGTAACTTACTGGGAAATTTGCACATTTTTAACAAAAGACAAGTAGATCAGTAGATCAATGTACAGAGTGACAATGAAATCTTAGTCAGCAGGTAAAAGGACACTTGATTGTCACCCATGAAAGGCTGTGTAATTATAGGGCGTTAACGCAGGAGATCACATTAAAGGATTTTGCAAAATTTTATTGCAAATAAAGGAATAGAAGAAAAATTTACAAACGTTTAAATTTTTAGCAATATTGATTGAAAGAATATTTAACCTTGAAAGCTTTTATTTTGCAAAAAGAGTTATTTACTTGTTTGTTAGAAATAAGTTTTAACTAAAACTCTTTGAAAAAAGGACCTTGTAGAATTTAAAAGTACAAAGTATTCATCTCAATGTTTTACTTAAACAGCTGCCTATTTTTGCAGCAAAAATTTAATTAATTACTCGAAAACTGTTACACAGATGCCAAAAATTATTTAAAACTCAGCACAAGAAAACAAAATCTGTTAAATAAAAAACTTTTACATTGCTTCACAAATTATACACACACACACACACAGAGATGTCACACGCATACACGTATGCATACGGGCTCACTCTTTTTCTCTATTCATCACATACAATATACATACATCTAATTTTTAGACAGATCTGTCAGTCAAGTCAACAAATGTCAAGGTGAAAATTTATCAAATTCTCTAAAAATGAAATCAAAACCAACACAGCAACAACAACAACAAAAACGTATCAAATGTAAGCCAAAATCTTAAAACTCTTCCTTCTTTCAAAATAAGGGAAACAGTAATTTTTAAATAAAAATTTTCAAATTTCACACATAAATAGAACCATATACTCACACACACTTTCAGTAAAAGCAACAATTTGTTTAAGACTTCTTATTGTACAATGTACATATACAGAAACAAACATCTCTTTTTTAATTTAAACAGTAAATTACCTAAAGATTTTTTTAAAGAGCATTTTCATTTTGTTCAAGAACTTTTTAACTTTTTTGTCTTTAAAGGTTTTCATAAAATAAAAAGAAAATAAATCCCTACAGGGTGGAGTTAGGGTACCTCTGTTACACTCATAAAACTCATCTAGTTTAACACACAATAATATCTATCTATCAAATACATAAACACATACTCGCAAAACATACATCCATACATACTTATTTACTGTTTTCATTTTTAGAAAATAAGAAAAAAAAGCCTCAGATACAATGGGATTCATTATTATCATTTTGTTAGTTGCTGTTGTTGTTGATGTTCATTATATACAAAATAGAATTTTTATCCCAGAAATTGTGAGGGGTTGTTTTAGCAACCCATCACTCTACCACCCACCCTTAAGAACATCAATCATTATATAAAATACCCAACACGTGTGTCATGCGCACAATCTTCATTCGAGAGGATGTTGATGTTTTTAATAATGTGGTCCATTTGTTAAAGTGAGAAAACTATATGAGGACTTTCAAGGGCTTTAGAAGAGAAAATCTTCTATATCACAAAAAAATCTTTATGTACCTTTTTAAAAGCTTTTAAATAAAAGCTTTAAAAAAAAATTCTGGACGTGTACACTCGGAGAATTTATTAAATTTTACACTGGCTTACTTCTTTTTTTAAGTCATGGTGTTAATATCCCCTTTTTGCAATTAAATATGCCTTAACATATTGATCTTGCATGGCTAATTCAAGAATTTTTCAAAAAGGTTTCCAGGCAGCAGTGTTGCCAATTCAGCCATTTAGTGGCTAGATTTAGCCATTTTTAACCTTGTTTTGCCATTTAAAATCGAGTTTAGCCAGTAGCCATTTTTAATCTTATTTAGCCATAAAACTTTTTTGCCGTTTTTTTACTGTAATAATTTTTATATTCTTATAAAAAAATAATTATTTTTGACAGTTAAAACGCATTTAATTTAAATCAAAAATTTTACTAATGCTTAAAATCGCTATATAAAGCATCTTTGAAAATAAAGGAACAGTATTCCAATATTCAATTTATAAAATGGATAAACACAAAATTTACTATAAAGTTGCTCTCACTTCCATCGTAAAATGCTAAAGTAGAGAGGGTATTTGGCCAAGTAAACATCGTTAAAAGTAATTTGAGAAATAGGTTACATTAAGCAACCGTTAATTCGATTTTATCAACTAGGAAAATACTTTTACCATAAAATATTTATAGTATAACTAGCTTAATCCGGTGCGCTTCGCTATACTGCGCCTAACCGCTTTATATTTATTTTCAAAAGTGAAGTATTCCATAAGTGTGACTTCTACAAAGTTTGAATATTTTCACCATAACAGTTCTTAAGATATGCAATATTAAACATTGGCGTCTTATGAGGGGTACCACTTCCCCAGCTGTTATTTAATTTCAATTTTGGGGCTCAGAAGATTCTACTACCAAAAGATCAACAAAATGCGATATTTAATATTGGCGTTCTATGGGGGGTACAAATTCCCCTACCCCTACCGAAATAAGTAGCCTATTTTATTTTTAGGGCTCACGTGGTGTTACTGTTAAAATTTTAGGGACAACAAACAAACAAGCAAACAAACACATAAACATTTTTCATTTATATATATATACCCTGCAAGCATTTTATTAAACAATTGATCATATTCGAGTCATTTACGACTCCTCTGCGCGATTAAAATAAGCATATATGAGCTCATTTTCTGATCATAAATGACTGTTTTCTCGGGAGAAAATGATACCCTACCCGGGACTCTTCTTGAGGAGTCTTTTATTATCCGCTTTTCTGAACAGTTTCGACTCATTTATGACTCATGTTTTTAATGATTTGCGAGTCTTTTTCGAGTAATTTTTTAGTCGTATTTCTGATTGTTTGCGTGTCTTTTTCGACTCATTTTTTAGTCGTACTTTTGATCGTCTAAGAGTCTTTTTGACTTATTTCTCAGTCTTGTTTCTAATCGTTGGCGAATCATTAATGAGTCGTTTTTTAGTCGTATTTCTGATCGTTTAAGAGTCTTTTTCGACCCTTTTTTTAGTCATATTTATAATCCATTACAAAAACAAATATTTTTCGATTTAAATTATTAATTACATACTTCAGTTATTAAATTTATATAAATTAAAATTATTATTAAATTGTACAATAAATGAAATTATATAAATTAAATTATATAATAATAATAATATAAAAATGTTAAGTAAAAAAAAATTACAGTAAAAAAGGAATTGAATTTATAAAAAAAATAAAAATAATAGTGGCTTGAGACAAATGTTCGATATGCGTTTATCGTTTTTACCATAACTCTAACCTCGCCGTCTTTTAAAGACTTATATGATTACTGATCTGCGGCAATAACAGTTGAAAAATATCTGGGGCCTAATTCTGACATTCGTGATCGAGTATTTTCTCGATTCGAAAGCAATTTTATTTCAGTCGATACTAAACCAATCGAAATTATTTTTTCAGTATTGTGAAACTCAAATGAACTCTTTACAATAACGAAAAAATAATTCCGATTCGTTCAGTATTGACTGAAATAATTAGATATTAAATTGCTTTCGAATCGAGAAAGTACTCGATTACGACTGCCAGAATCTGGCCCCTGATCGTGCGTTTTATATTTGTAACATTAGGGATATACAGTGGCGGTGGTTTTGGTTCGGTGGGCTTCCAAATGTTGATACCATCGTCATCTTCATTAAAAAGGTCAATGAATCTATTCGTGCTCGATTTTGGAGATTTTTCATTATTGATAATTTGTCTACGTTTGTTTTCATACAACAGTGGCGAAATTTGACGTTTTCTTGAGTGTGAAATAGTTTGCCATTCTATTTCTTCAGAATTTTGAGGATCATCACGTTTTTGTGCGACAACACCAGAGCCAATGGCACTGGCATTAGCCATAGGCACTGTTTTAGTTCTTGCAATTTATAGAACACTTAATTACTTTTATTTAAGATATACAGCACGCTTAAAGTTTATATTGAAAAACAAATCTCAATTGATAAATTATTTTTTATTTTAATTAAATTAAATAATTTTTTCAAGATAACAGAAAAAGCAAACGAAGCCTTACCACTTTTTAATTAATTAATGAATCATCTAGATGAGCAAAATATTATTCATAAATAACTTCAAAACAGTCGCATTTCAAACACCTGTGTGAGCCGTTTTCGATTGCTGTATGTTTTGTTATTGTATTTTCAATAAATGACTTTTCAAGCATAAGCACGAATCATTTTCGAGTCGTTTTTCAAGCGCGCAAGTGTTAATCAGTTTTTAATCGTCAAAAGTACTCGAGGAAGACTTAGTAAGGTGAGTTTTGATAAAACAATCTTCCAAATGCTAGTAGGGATAGATATAGTATAAATTTTATACAAACACCACAAAAGTGCTGACGTTTGTAACACCTTAAAATATTGGTCCTAGACTTGGGCTGCCATATGTCCTGGTTTCCCAGAATTTGTTCTGGTTTTCCACAAATTGTCGTTGTGTCCTGGTCCACTCCTAAATTTTCCTGGTTTTTTGATACCGATCAATGCAGACAAAAATCTAGTTAAAGCTGATTTTTGTTATGAACATAGGTTAAGATTTCTGTTATAACGCTGTTTACATGAAGCAATTTTACCAGCAACTATTGCCTGGGATAAACGGTGTTCAACTAATCGATTTCAATTAAATTTATTCAAAGTTTAAATTAATCTTTTATTTTTGTTTATTTTTTTATGTTAAGTTTTGTATCTGTTGTTTAATTGTTGGACTTAAATCTGAAATATATGGTTGATAAATGTACCAAAATTAAAATTTGATGGGGTTTATTTAAATACGTTTAGTTCTTGGAATATATAAGATTTTGTTCCACGTTCGGTTGTGATTTGTATTATATGCCCTGGTTGACGGGTTTAGACTTCTGGCAGCCCTATCCTAGACTCATCGTTAAAGTATACCGATCGACTCTGATTCACTTTCTGTGTTGAATTAAAGATGTCCGTCTGGCTGGCGGCTGTCCATGTAAACCTTGTGTGCAAAGTACAGGTCGCAATTTTGGAGATAATATGATAAAATTTGGTACATGGGCTCTAATGTGGTTCAGGGTATCATAAAGTCGGGTTTGACCGACTATACTTTTTTAATTGTTTATTAGTGTAGATTTGGACTTAAAAGGTTGGGCAAATGTTGTCATGGTTATCATTTACCTTCAAAATATTTAAAACTAATAGCCACGAGTGATTCCTATGAGATGAACAGTAGCGACTTCGAATTAATCGATGATTTAATATTTTAAATGTTAAAATATTAGTGTGCGTTTATTCTTATGTAACAAATTGATCTCAACTTACAATATCAGAGAAAAAAGTTTTTAATGAATTATTCCAGTCTTGTTATTAAATTTTAATATGTTTTTATTTAATAAAGTTTTTAGCAATTTTTTAGCCATTTTTCCATAAATTTAGCTATTTTTGGTCACCAAGTGAACAAAACCCGTGATGAAGAAAATTTTTGCCTGGCACTGGCAGGACATAAAATAAAGTATTAGGATAAGATTTGAATAATTATTGTTAGTTCATATTTAATATATGAAGATTCAATAAATAAATAATGAGAAAAAAAAAGTTTTGACCAATGGCAGGCAGTGGAAAATTAAATTTGTATATCCACAACGGAAATATTTCAAAATTCTATAATAGTGTAATTTGCCGGACTGACCACTGTTTGTTGTTTGCTCTTTTATTGCTTTAATTTTTATGAAATGTTCAAAATGGGCTTTTGGAAAAACTAAAGAAAATCAATGCTATAAATAAATAATTAAGTAAATTTACAACAACTCTTGTAATACGTATCGATATATGAGTAGGCAATCGAGCTAAGAACTTTAGAATACTTCGAAGTATTTAACCCATTTTTCGCCGCATTTCTTTTGATAGATGTTGAAGATAATTTAACAGTAATAATCTAAGTAACGAATAGAAAAAAACAGTTAGAGTGCTGGTAATTTTAATCACCGGTCGGCGAAAAATTGGTTAAGCATGGCTACTATATGGGAACACATGCTTAGTATTTTTTTTTATTCGTAATATATATTTCAACTAGAATGAAATTTTGCGAAAAAGTGATTTATTTTCTATACAAATTCGAACCAATTTGCTTTATCGTGTGGACGTTTTCCAGATGTATATCAATTTATATTGTCTTTGTATGGGAGGAACCAAGTCCACTTCTTCAATCTTCCTCAATTTCTGACAAGTGCTTTGTTTTGATAGCCAAACTATTTGATCCGAATTTCGTTAAGTGCATACCTACATACACAGAAAAAATTATTAGTATTTCTTTATCAATTAAAAAAATTATTTAAAAAGTGTCTAAATTTAAATAATGTGATGATTGAATCAATTATTTTTTTTGTTGAAAGAAAATCTATATAATAAAAATGAAATGTTGTGTGTTGCTAATCGCATAACTGGAGAACGGCTTGACCGATTTGGACGATTTTTTCTTTAAAATGATCGCCATGGTCAACGGTCGCAATAGAAAGAAAATTTTGCACCGCCCACTTTTACGCCTACTTTTTTCGATTTAACTAAAATCAGAAAACGGCTCCATCGATTTAACTAATTTTTCTTTCAAATGTTCGTATTAATCCATTTTAAGTTTTAATCGAAAGAAAAATTTACCACGCCTATTTTTACGCCCACTTTTCCTATTAAGCGCATAACTTGAGAACGGCTGGACCGATTTGGACGATTTTTTCTTTAAAATTATCGCCATGGTCATCGGTCGCAATAGAAAGAAAATTTTGCACCGCCCACTTTTACGCCTACTTTTTTCGATTTAACTAAAATCAGAAAACGGCTCCATCGATTTGACTAATTTTTCTTTTAAATGTTCGTATTAATCCATTTTAAGTTTTAATCGAAAGAAAAATTTACCACGCCTATTTTTACGCCCACTTTTCCTATTAAGCGCATAACTTGAGAGCGGCTGGACCGATATGGACGATTTTTGCTTTCTAAACGGCTCCATCGATCATTAGTAATCAGTAGGGATGAGATTTTTATGCACTAAAAAATCGAAAATATGCGCATTAAATATGCACTAAAAACTCCAAAATATGCCTAAAAAAATAAAAAATATGCACTAAAATTTTGAACATTTTCATTAAAAAGGCGTTTTTTTAATTTTTTTAAAACAAACAAAATAAAATATCAAGTTCAGTCTAATTTAATAACTAATTTAAAATTTTGTTTGCATAAAAGTTAGTCTTTGTCTGTTCGGCCGCAAAAAACATGGAAAATATTATTAGAATATTAATTTTCTAATTCAAATCCCACATTTGATTCCAGATCGAAAATAGTTTAAATTTGTTTTATTTTTTGAAATCCTTATTTTTTTTTTTTTGCAAAAATTTGGATTTTTTTCAATTGGTCGGACTATTCTTCCTTCCACATTGTTAATTTTACTTTCTGCATATCAGTTAATTTGACTTGAGTTTATTTAGTTATTGTTATACCAATATATCCGTAGTTCGAAAATACAAATCGTCGGCTTAGAGTTTAAACCTGCTAAATCCACTTTTTAAGAAAATTGAGATTTTAATGCTTTATGGTAGAGAAAGATATGCCCCGTCGACCAGCATGTAGTTTTTCTTCAATTTGAGTCCTGAAGTATGTCAAATCAACAATATTTTTGGTTTTCCTCTCAAGCAGCAAATAGGAAAAATAAAAAGTTTTTTGTCCCTCCTGTAAAATTTTTTAAAAGGGAGTTAGCAGGTAGCAACAAGTTCTTTAATAACATTTTTAATTGCTCAAAATTTTTTGAATAGTATTCTACAGTATCTAGCCAGGTTAATACTGACTGCGGTGGTAAGAGTACTAAGGGATACATTTCATTAACAATTACAACTCATAAAGGAGCCTTTAAACATTTATTTTTCACGTATGAAACCAATAAATCAATACTATCGAATTGGCTTCTAATTTCCTCTACACCTCAGTACCACCTATATTCCAAGCAAGTAACACGTGAACCGCTTTGGATAAAATATTTAAAGCTCATTGGCAGCCTTAAACATGTAAGGTGCTGCATCGGTTAAAAATAGAAGTATCTTCTGTCTAAATTTTGAAAATCTTTTCCCAAAAAAAATTTATTTATTGATCTTGAAATTTTTTTTGGAAGACTTTTTTTGTGTGTTTGGAAATTTTTTGTAGAAATTTATTTTATTATATGGAAATTAAAAAAATATATCACTTAAAAAATGTTAAAATATGCAAAAATATGCATTTAAAACCAAAATATGCAAAAATATGCACTTTCACAAAAATATGCAAAAACAAATCGATGCCATTTTAACGCAAATTTAATGATTCGAAAAGGTAATTGGTCGACATCGATCTTAGACTAACGACAAAGAACATGGTTTGCATGGAAATCGCATCCCTAGTAATCAGCTACCGAGCGAAGCCGGGGCGGCCAGCTTGTTAAAAATAAAATTTTGATTTAATTAACATTTTAGTTGTTTCGAAATAAATTTTGAAATAAAATAACAAAAAATTATTTCATTTAAAATAAAATAATTTAAATTTGTGAAATTGTTGTTGGAATTTGTCAAAAACAAACAACACCTTGTTTGAAACGAGAATGTTTTTTGATCATATTTTTAATTAAAACTAAAAATATCATTTATTGAAGAAAAAATATTCAAAATATTAAATTTTTACAATTTTTAGTAATCAATATAATCATTCTGGTAAAGGTACAAAATCAACAAATGATTCAATTTTTAGTTTTTTCTGTGTACCTTAATGTTAAGTATTTTTTACTTCACAAAAGCTATTTGTATCAATTAACAAAGAAAATTGAAAAACATTGTACTCTACATAAGAACGTCTAACTCGCTACATTTTATTTCTTCTTTTTTTTTCAAAAAGTATTGGTTTACAAAAAATTTTCGGAAAATACCCGGAAAATACCACTCATAAAAAAATCGGTGTAACCTTTACACAGCCACTGTTAACACATCAGACATGGAAAGTTTCGTACTATAGTACATTTTCAGCACTTCTTAAGATAGTAAATGCCGCAGAATCTTAATGTCACAAAAGTAGTTTTTAAAAGCAAACTATTTAACGTAATTTGTTCAATTTATTACTTAAATATGCATATTCCAATAAAAACTTTAAATTTTACATTTCAATTTCACTTGAATTTGATGTCTATAACAGGATGATATTTTTTACCACGTGTTTTGCTTAAATCTTGTGCTAAGCAAATAATAAGTTTGAATTTATCAAATATTGATAACGATGACAAGAATGTTGAGCGACTTCTGTTAGTTTCTCTCTAAACAGAACCCAAGTAATATATTTTGTTTTTATGCTCTCTACCACTAGTGCTGAATGAAGATAAACTCAGTTTGTCATTCCACACGTAGAGAAAAAACATGTTTAAATATGGTCACCTCCAACAAAACTATGTTTAAAGAAAATTTTAAACATATAATGTATAACCATATTAAAGTCACCGACAACAATAGTTTTTTCCTCTTTTCTAAGAGCAACATGCTATGGTTAAAAAACAACCATGCTTTTATAAGTTTTATATATATTTCAGTAATTATAAAACATAACATGATCGAAGGCAACCATAATATCGAGCCCTAACCACGAAAATAACGTAAGCGACATCATTTTAAATTTTCGTTTTTTTTTAATAAATGACTTTATTGGCAACACTTGCATCATCTCCTAAAATATCATGGTCACAAAAGGTACCGTTACGATTTAATAGCAAGAACATTTTTATCGTATCGACAAATTTCATACAAAATTTTTATGAAATAAAATAAAAAAACTCTCTCCTGTAAAATTTGATTTTTGGCGCTTACGTTATTTTCGCGGTTAGGGCTCGATATGGTTGTGGCTTTTTGATGGATGACTAATTTAACCATAATATGGTTGTCAGAGACAATAATATGGTTAAACTAAACATAATTTGTTAAAAATTTTCTTTAAAAATAGTTTTGTTGGACCATATTTAAACATGTTTTTTCTCTGGGTGCATATGAAACTTTTCAATATTAGCCTAAGACCCCGTACAGTATAAATCCTGGGCTCTTGGGTATCGCTTAAGTCATGTCTGTCTGCCCGTCCGTTCAAAACTCACTCACTTTCGAATAACTCAAAAGAACAATATTGGTGTCGAATTGTTTCTAGTTATCCCAAGCAGTTTGGGATTGAAATCTAGCAAAGTTAGATCAAAAGGAAAAGAGTTATGAATCTAAACAACCATGCTAAAAAATTTATAATTTTACTTCAAAAGCAATTTCAAATGTAAAAAACTCTAAAACAAATTTCACTTCTGTATTGAAATTTTGTCTTATTTAGAATACCATTTTAAAATTTATATTATTAAGTTCCAATTTCACCAAGTTCAGTTAATACTAACAATTACTTTAGCCTCTAGCTAAC
Source organism: Pollenia griseotomentosa (assembly GCA_963931875.1). Classification (NCBI taxonomy): domain Eukaryota; kingdom Metazoa; phylum Arthropoda; class Insecta; order Diptera; family Polleniidae; genus Pollenia; species Pollenia griseotomentosa. The sequence goes on along the minus strand of OZ007560.1, from coordinate 141,685,370 downwards.
AGTATGTCTTGACAGTTATAACTGGTAGTTAGATATAACTGAACTTGGTGAAATTGCCGTAAGTCTATTTACTTTTCTTAAGTACAAAATGTGAAATAAGTAATACAAATTAGATAAGAGCTTTTCAATAACTAAAATTAAAATTAATTTGTTTCAGTGTATTTTCTAGCGTCTTCATTCTATTTGTATTTTTAATTTTCAAATATCTTAATATTTATGTTAATGTAAGTCTTAAAATCAATTTTCAAACAATTAAAGCAGAATTTTTAATTATGAGGCAAAGCTTGTTGAATATTTCACCAACAAAAAAGCGTTTTAAGTCTTTTGTGAATTAAACTCGGTGGCTTAAAATTTATCAAAGAACATTTTAGTATTTTAATTTATAAAGGGAATTAAAATTTGTCGTGCTAAATCTAACTCAGCTGTTGTTTGCCAGTTTGAAGAACAACATTTTGTATTGTACTCATAACTGTATTGTAGCAAGTGTTGCAAATGTTTAGTGTCATTATTTGGATTTAGTTTTACAACCTTTATTTAAATTTGCTTTTTTATGTAATTTTATATCAAACAAAAATATGAAAATAGATACAAACCCTCAAAATAACTAAAGTCTACTGTGGTAAGCAGTTGCAAACATTGCTTAATACAAAATAAGACATTGTAGAGACATAAATATACACCATACATATATAATAATGTACTTTAAAATAATTTTATACTCGTCTCGTGTTCAGTCTTCTTTTACATACACACATAAATATATTTCTTATGTTTGTATCAGAGTATGTATGTATGTATATATATATATATATAAAGCACAATGTATCTAAGTATCTATGTACATTTATATCCATGTACAAAAGTTGATTTCGTATACATGGGGATGTGAATGTATCTTTTTGCTGCATGACAGCTGACAAGCGTTTATCATCATCAAATCGAGATGAAGATTAAGAAATAAATATAAAACAACAACATCAAATGAGCAAAAAAAAAAGAAAAAAAAGCCAGTAGAATTCCGTACGTAAGATTGGTTGTAGATACTTGTCTGTTGTATCTATACAAACATCTGTATATATTTCAGTTACTCGTCATCATTATTAAAAACATTTTTGAACCAATACAAATGCATTCGTAAAAAATAAAAACTACAAAAATAAATAAAAATTATGTCGATAAGATTTTTAACAACAATGTTTTCATTTTATTTCTTTTATTTTGTTATTTATACAACAAATAAAAACTAATTAATTAAAAGCTGCATTTCTGTTGCATGTTTTTAAATTAAAACAAAAAAAAAAATATTAATAAAGTTAAGCCCAACTAAATGTTAAGAAAAATTACTTAACACACTCTCCAAAAAAAAAAAAAAAATAAAAAAAAAATCAGAGATTAAAATAAAAGAATAAATTAACAAAATCTTTAAAATGCATTTAAATACAAAATACGAAACCAAATACAAAAGTCGAGTATTTAAAAAAAAAGATTTTGAAAATACAACAAGAAAAAGAAATACTAGTAGCTAACAACTCGATTTCAGTAAATTATTTTAAATTGTCTTTTAATGTAAATTAATTTTTCATATGACTTGAGATTTTGTTGCTGCTGTAGATTTATTTATATGCTGCTGCTGTTGTTGTTGCTATTTTTTTAATTTCGATGTTGATGCTGCTGCTGTTGATGCCATTGATGTTAATGTTTGTTTTAATACAACCGCCACTGCATGTTCGTTACTTTTTCTTAAAGTTGAAAACATGTTAAATGTCTACATACGACGTTTGTCTTAAACATAACCGTTGGAGTAGACAAGGTACTAAACTTTGATGTGGTTAGAAATTTAAGGGCCTTTTAACAGAATTTCATTACAAACGGTTTACATATTATTTGCATTTAATTCCCATAGTCTCTAGGTGGAACATAAGCTTTAACAAATAAACTGAAATTTAATGTATCTAATGCTACCGCTTTTATTGTCTGCTAGTCCCTCAGATTAAACCAGGAACCCTGTCGATTCTAGTCAAGCGCCGTTCAAGTGATGTTGTCTGGGGGGTCCTCAACGTATGCCCAAACCAATTTCCGAACGTTTGATATAGTGTTAGGCCAGAATAGGCGCAACATTTGCCGTAGTCACCGGCTTATAAATACATACTTGGATTCCATTTGCATATATTTTTTGTGGCAGCATGCCATGTTTCGCCCTCATACAAAACAACGGATTTTACACTAGCGTGAGAGAGTTTAAGGTTGGTGCGCTTAGAGATGAATGCTGAGCGCCAGACTTTGTTCTGCATATCAAATGTCCTTCTCTTTGTGATGCTGGATCTTATATCATGACTTACACCACCATTACTGGAAGTTATACTTCTCAGGTATCAGAAATATCGATAGCTTTGATCGGCTTGCCAGCTAAAGATAGAGGTTGGATATTGTCGGATAAGCTCGGTCTTTGCAATATTGATCATAAGGCTTAATTTAGCTGCACACTAACTCAGGTGCTAAAGTTTAAAAAAATTCTTGTTTTGCAAAGCAGTAATTGTAAATTTTAGCAAGTAAGCGCACATTTTTGCGGAACGCAATAAGACAAACAGAGATGCAGTAAGATAAGAAGAAGTAAGGTTAGGTTTGAAGAGCCACGACATTCTCTTACTATGATGCAGGTTCGAAGGGTAGCATATAAAAAAAAAACGATAACAATAAAAAATTCAGTGCTTAAAGCCGATTGTTACATTCACCAATTTTTATATAGGCTAAATAGAGAGAGCACTTCTTGTGTCAAAAATGTTTTGCTTCAAAGTTGGAACTCATCATATAAAATTCATGTCTTTCATTAGCGAGATGGTAAGCGATACTTTTACGTTTATCGCTTACAAAACTTCTGCGTTGAAAGCTGCATTTTTTATTCGGCCTGTCGTGATATGGCAATGTTTATGTGCCAGAGTGCCTAAACAATCTAGGTCTTCAAGTACCTTGTACCTTGTAGGCCGCATGTAATACCGGTGTTGTTGATTGTCACCTGTTTCATTATTGTATCAAGCGTTAGGTTGAGCAGTAGAGCCGAAAGAAGACAGCCCTCACGGATGACAGTCGAATATTTATATTGGCACTTAATTGATTTTCGTGAGTGAACCGAAAAATAGCTCCAATGTACAGTTACTTGACCAGATTGATAGGGATTCTATTATTGACTGAAGCCGTCTAAAATAAATGTATATGGAGATTTCTGACAGAGTTTCCACATTTACTTTGGAAACTTTACACTAACAAGAAAACTAAGAGAAACATTTCAGTTAATGTAATATTGAGGAAGCTTGATTTATTACTGTTCAATTCTTTATCACTGAAAGTCGTTACCTTCAAAGTGTAGAAGGTTTAGGTTAAACAAGATTCCATAATTTCTTTTAGTGTTTCTTAATGCAGAAAAAAAGTAATTTGACTATGCGAACTATCTTAGTTTAAATTGGTGGACTGTAATATATATTATCGAGATAATATAATTCATATCTATGTATATCGCCAGATCAACGTAGGCAGAAGTAGGGCAAAGCTTTCTCAAGTTTCTAAGGGAGAAAAAACTTTTAGAAAGAATTCATTTAGAGAATAATAAATAAAAATTTTTAATAAAATCAACTGTTTATAGTTTTTAATTAAATTTTTAATATTTTAATCAGCCTAAAGTTCATTAAATTTAAATTATTTTATAAAGAAAGGAGTTTTTACAACATGAAATGAATTTAAATTTATTGATAATTTTTCATTCTTGACTGACGATGAACTTTCCCACTATCAAGGACATTTTGATCTGACATGAAAAATTATCAATAAATTTTAATTCATTTCATGCTGTAAAAATTCCTTTCTTCATAAAATAATTAAATGAAAATTAAATTTAATGAACCTTAGTCTGATTAATATATTAAAAATTTAATTAAAAACCATAAACAGTTAAGCAAAAATAACCACAAAACTAATTATTGATTAATAACAATTTTTAAAATATTTTATTTCACGTGACAAAATTTATATAACTACCAAGATTACATAAATAGCTTTTAACTTTTAAGCAAGTACTTTCTATTTTAATTGAATAAAAAATCCTTATTTGTACGCAAAACATATTGGAAGAGTGTTATACAGACAGGGTGGCCCAAAATTAACGAAGGGTTTTGAATTCGTTATAACTTTTTATTTAAGATATAATTATAAATTATTTTTTTTAATACTGTATTAAATGGGAAACATTTTTAGTTTAGTTATGAAAAATAATAACTCGCAAGTGGTGGCCATTTTCTGCTTCGCGAATTCGAGCTCTTTCCAACACATTTTCCATAACCTTTCGCAAAACTTCATGTGTTACGTTGTTTATTTCGTCGCGTATATTGCTTTTTAATTGTTGGATGGTTCTAGGCTTATGAATGTAGACTTTTCCTTTTAAATAACCCCATTTGCAACCGCACATTAAAATAACGACGATATGCACGCTGAGTCAAAACAATGGATCGTTGATTTAACAATAAAGCTCAACAATTTGGGCACGTTGTTCGATTGAGTACTGCTCCATTTTAAATTCCCCCAGTCTTCTTTACAAAATACTGAAAAGAAAAGAAAAAAAATTATAATAAAAAAGTTATAAGCAATTTAAACCCCTTTGCTAATTTTGGGACACCCTGAACATTTGCTTTCGACGAACTGATAAGAAATATGTTTTTCACTGTCGCACGGGAAATTGAAAAATACGACAATGCAAAGTAAAAACATACAGATATTTGCAATAAGAGTTTTTTTTTCTGAGAGTAAAAAAAACTTGTAACCGTTTTTCAATACGCGACTCCCTTTTGCCACTTCACACTTGCTTATATTCTGTCTGACCTCTTGATAGCCCAATTGTTTATTTGCGGTACATATAAATTCAATCAGCTGGCTCCCAACTTTTACATGCATTATCAACTGTAAGTTATGTTTTTATTGAGAAAAATCAGTCAAATAAATTTATCTTGAGGCTAAGTATCAGGTAGTTTGTCGATACATTGAGAAAATGTCCGTTAGAGTAAAAACCGTGCAACGGAAATATCCAAAACATTATTATTATCCGACTTAAAGCTTTTTGTAAATTTTGACTCCGATTTATTGGTGCATACTTTTGCATATTTTGCTGTTAACAGCATTTTTACGCACATCTTAGCAAAAGATCAGAATAAAAAAAATAACTACCCTACAAAGAAATGACAGAAAACTTGATATCGGTCATTTCTTTCTGAAATTTCTTAACACCAACGTGAAAAATGTGACTATTCGCTCATTCATTTCTTGTAGGGTAATCTTTGGTTACCTATTGTCTTTTCTATTTATACCAACATAATCATAGATGTGTAACACATATAAATATTGGTTGTAGACTCACGTTTTAGAGTACCTTTTAGAGTTATCGATCCATGTTTTCAAAAATTAATCAGCAACTTGCCATACAATGCGCTTAACAACAGATTTATTGCAAAATCTATTTGGCAGCATCTTTTTTACAGAAGTGGGCCTGTTGACTGGCCCTTTCATTCGTTAAAAGTATTTTTTTTTTTTTTTAAGTCATTGGCTTATGCCGACAAGCCAGCATCACTTGTAGCATTGGAAACCAATATTCAAGCCACCATTGACGCTGAAAATTAAACTGACCGAATGGACCACGTAACTCGTAGCCGCGACGGACATATACCGAAAATCATATCAAAAAATAAATGCCATGAAATTATCTACCAGATTATAATAAAAAAAATTCATTCCAACAATATTTCTGACTTGTATTATCATTTTAATTTCTGATGTAGCTAAAAAAAATCATATATACCTTTGCTATGTTGTGTCCCTTACTGCCCATGGGTCCAAAATATGGAACACTGGGGTATTTGTCTGTTAATATTATGGTCTAGGATATCATATGGTCAGACTTGGCCGACTTTACTTTTTTTGATAAATGTCTTGTTTGAAAATATGTATAGATGGAAAAACGGTAAATATCCAATTGGTAAATACCCTGATAAATAAACGGTGGGTATAAAAATTTTGTGCAAAATTCGATAACAATTTATCAAAAAATTTAATCAATATTAGCTTGACTAATAAACACATTTTTTTGAGATCGAGAAGATTTCTTACAACAGAGACAGTACCGCGACCAATACAGGTCTATTGTACCCGCTCCCCTTTAGTTAGCCAAGAGACCCTCTGCTTCCCAAAGGAAACTAAGTAGGACTTTACCGGTTTTGCACCGACTCGGGACGCGCCTATCGCGTCGTGCCCTAAGTGTCTGCTTCTGGCCCATGTCAGCGCAGGGCATTCCCATAGCATATGCCCTGTGGACTCGTCCCTAATAAGACACAGTCTACTTTCCTGGTCCTCTGTCAGGCCTATCCGAAACAGATGGTACTTGACCGTACAGATAAGCCGCCAACAGTCGTAGTTCTCCTCTATTGAGACTATTCGTTCCTATTGTCCTTCCGAGAAGGATCAGTTCATCTGCCTGACGCATTCCCGGGAGCGATGCCCATTATCTTCTATGCTCCCTAAGAGCCCAGTCTTCTAAAAGGAACTGGGTAGTTTCCCAATTCAGCCCGCAAAAGGGCTCTGGCCCACCACTTGGACTTTTGCGCCAGCCCTAGCTAGCTCAACACATACCTTCTTCACAATTTTAAATCAATATACTCCGGTTTATTGTAGTTTTAGTGCAATTTAACCAGCTTTTAAATATTTAGCGATGTTTTTAAAAAATTTAAAATTTAATTAAGTTTATTGACAGTTAACGACTACCATTTTCATTTGTGTTTTATAAATGCTTAAATAAATTCCCAAAAAGAAATATACCCGGTATTTCCCCAGACATCATACCCGGTATAATCTCATCTATACAAATAAGCCAATTCCGTTTTCTTGCGGATATTTTTTACAATTTGTAGGGCATATTTTCAAGTTAATGCGCATAAATCCCTTTTATTGATCATATTTCCAGTTTCCATGCTTATGAATAAATATGTAATTTTTTTGTTTAATCTTAGTGATTTCTCTAATAAGTTCTCTTCTAAAAACTAAAATATTATGGCATTTATAGGTATATACCTAAATTCAAATATATTCAAATTTATATGTACATTATAGGATGAATTAATTTTAAGGTTACACAGACTATTCAAATTAAGCAACATCTTCATTCTAAAATCAAACTTAAACTCATCTAGGATAGATGATAATATTACCAGTTCAAAATTATGAATAATTTCGAAACAGGCATGGGTTTCTAAATAGGTTGCAGCAATTCCTTTTATCTGCAAAGCATATCAAATTGGTCATGTGTAAAAGGCCCAATTTCATTTAGGGCCTTAATATCTTAACTACGCTACGTACTCTAACACATGAGTGGGTATACTGGAAGTTCTTAATTTTCCAATCTGCAGCCTCCAAAATGTTGTTTTTTTTTCAATAAAAACGAAGAAATGATATTAGAGAGCCCAACATTTTAGTTTTTGAACAACTCCTTTTTTGGTTTCATGCTAAATTAAAAGAAATTTTTCAATTTCGCTGATTTTATTTTTTTCTTCTTTAGTTTTGCTCTTTTAAATACATTTACAATTTTCTTGCATTTAAAGCCAACGCTGTATTCAAAATGACTGCGTGAACAGCTTAAATTGAAAAATATTAACAAAATTGCCACGGCTTCTAAAGGCGAAAGGAAATCTTCAAACTAAAGTATCACATTTAAGGTACACACACACGAACTTTCGTAGAAGGTAGTGAATGCATAAAGCGATAAATGAATAGCGGCACACACATGCCCATAGTCTGCATACATCATCCAATCTCAAATTTTTTCCTGGTCCATCCTGAGTGTAATTTATGTTTCTTAGGCTGCGCTCTTAAAAATGTCTACAGTTTGTTCTTGTGCATCCATCAATGGAACGTTTTCTTTAGGCAGGAACCTGCTCGCTTTTTCAGTTAACACGGGTGGAGCTGTTATTTTATAAAATGCTTCCTTATTCCCTTTACATTATTTTTGTTTCATTAAAATTAATCTCAAATAAAGTTCACTTGCGCAACAAAAAAGTAAAATATATCTTTAGACTTGCTTTTTTGTTATTGGCTACAAACGAAGAGGATGCCTGATTACACAGGTACATGTGAAGTATCTATACACTTTTAATGAACAAATTTTAAACGATGTCACGCAACACAAGATGAACTTGTATTAATCCTTTTCTATTAAAGAAAGTAAAAATACTCACTTTATGGAAAATTAATTTAAGAACGGCAGAAGTGATCCATTATTAAAGTTAATAGAAATGTTTATGTCTTTTCAATATCAAATTTTCTTAAGTTCATATTAGGGTGGATTGCTGATGCATGGGAATATTATGTTGCCTTACGCCTTAAAAAGTAATAATTGATAATAAAAAGTTAAATGAAGTCTTGTCTTAAAATATCGGAATTTTTCTTTGGTATATATGAATTATATTTTTTATATATACTGAAGAAAAAGTCCCAAGACTGCCAAGGAGTCGCCCCTAGGGGTGTAAAATGTATGACCGACCTCCATTAGTTTTTTTGTTCTTAACATTTTCCCAAAACGTACTTATCGCTATCTATTAGTGGTGCATCCATACAAATATGTCGCTTTAATGAGATTTCTAAATTAAGCCCCTGCAGCGCCTACGATGCACCTAGACGGGTCAAATATATGACCAACTCCACTTTATTTTCCATCCTCATTATTTGTTTCTAACATGCCTACCCGTTATCTACATTTCTTAAGGGGGCTCCCATACAACATTTTCAATACAGGCTAGAAATATCTTAATTTAATCTTAATTTTAATCTTAAATTTAATTAACATTTTTCATCTTTTGTGAATAAAATCCAAAGTTGTAGACAGATTTCAATCATTTGTTACCTTTTGTGTTTGGAACTTTATTTTCTATACGTGAAGAAGAATTTTTAATGCCGTTTTGAAAAACAAAAATTGCGATATTTTGCTAATCAATTATTTTTTTCCGATTTCTGACAAAAAAATAAAATATGTTTCTAAAACGACTGCGCAGATTAGAAAAAGGTTTTGCCTTCCTTAAAGGTAATTGCGCATTTTTTTTAACCTTATTCAATAAAGTTAACCGTTTTTGTATTACGCGAATATATGTTGTGCAACCTCCTCCATTTTCGAAATACCGGTGTATCACGAAAGCAAGCACTAACCTAAAAATCGGTAAGCAGCACTGGATTCAGAGTACTCGAATTAGGGATAAGACGAAGTAAGTAAAGTGAACGAATATTTAACAAATTTTATAAAAAGAATATGTAGAATAATTAGTATTGTGGTTACTTTGTTGAACTATCCATGGTTTTTAATCCAAATTTTCAATATTTCTAATTAGGCTCAAGTTCATCAAATTTAATTTTCATTAAATTATTTTCATGAAGAAAGGAATTCCACAACATGAAAATCAATTAAAATTGTTATTGATAATCTTTCATTATTGACCGTGGCCGGGGCTCGAACCCAGGCCGGCAGGTTACCATGACATGTTTCGATCGCAACCACTCGATCTCCTCAGATGGATTATGTAGATGAATATGTAGAATTTAAAGGGACATAGCATTGTATTTAACCATGGTACCGACTACCCGTTCCAAGGTTTTAAGTCGAAAAGACGTTAGGTTAATCGGGCGATAAGCCTTTGGTGTCGCATAGCTGGGCTTTCCAGGTTTGGATATAAATACTACACTAGTCGCTTGCCATCCAACCGGAGTATATGCGAATTTCAAGCACGCAGTATATATACTTGATAGATGAGTTGATACCAAGTCCTCCTCCATCTGCAGGAGTGCCGGAAAAATACCATCCGGCCCCGCGGCTTTGTATGGTGCAAAGCTCCTGACTGCATATCTGCTAGGATCTTCCTGCTTCCTTAACGGTTTCTCTATGGCGCCCAATCTCCTCCCCGACTCGTCGAACATCGACTCTGGTCGGACTTGGTTTTTGATAGGAATTACTTAATCTCGAAATGTCACTAACGCTATCTACCTGTTCACAGAAGAGTTTCCAGGAGTCCCGGTTGGGCCTTTTTATTGATTTTCCTATATTCCCTTAGCCTACTAAGATATTCATCCCAGTATTCTGTGGCCTTTTTGCGCGTTTGCGTAGACTATTCCCTAGATCCCGAATCTCATACCCATATTTGAAAGTTGGATTCGGTTTAATTTCAAACCAAACCATTCCAAAGTATACAGGAAGTGTATTAAGCTGCTTTTGATTTTTATGTAGTTCGTTAGGTAATTTATTTCCTTCTCGCCGTATTTTTGATTTGCCAATTGGTTTTGTATCCGAAGATATATCGTGTAATACAAAAGAAACCATAGCAGCCGTGGCTGTAACAGAAATGACGCAGAGGTCGAATGTTTATTCCACATAGGCGAATTAGTAATATTTTTTGCTGATTTTTCTTTTCTTGTCTTTCAAGAAAGTAACACTGCCTTCAGAAAAACTCAAAGATGGCTCCATTTCCTGCTGTTTAGATATACTTTTGCCTTGATTTAACTTTGTTTGTTTTCTACATTAGATGCATAAGCTTCCTTTTTTTGTAATTCAGTTGTAAGAACTCCATCTATTCCGCAAATCCACATCTTTCTTTCCAATCCTTAGTAAACCTAAAACACCTGTTCTCCTTTCGGTAACTTCCTTTTCCTTGGTAAAATTGGATTTGTTTATATTTGCGTGCACAAATTTCGAATTTTTTTTGCTATGCTTTAGGAAATAATCCGTCTGATCAGCAGACTCAATGAGATATTTAACTCTTCTTGAAACAGTTAAAAAAGACGACTTTCTCCCAACAAATTTTACGTTTAGGACAACAAGTCTAGCAACAGCTTAAAATTATATGTAGTTCTTTGGTGCAATTCCTGGTTTTTTAAAGTTGTAATCTATTATCTTTATATCTTCGTAGTTTGGCCAAACTGTGTACTTTATATCATCTACTTTTCATTGGCATTTTTTGGTATGTATTTTATAGTTTGCAATATGTTCACATTATGTTTTGGAGATAATATCTTTCAAATATTGCCCTTTGTTTTCTTCAAACTGACTTGCTCTTTCCAGACCATTTCTCATAACTTTTCTTAGGATTTCAGTTCCAGAGTCCGCACTTCTTCTCACATATTCGCCTTAAGCTGTTGGATGTTTTTTGGCTTATAAGGTCACCCTAAAGAACAAAATCGGGAACCGTTAAATCGGGTGAATACGGTGGTCAGTTTAAATCGGAAAAATGCGATATGATTCGATCGCCCAAAATTTCCATCTTGTTGGAATCACAATTCCTAGTCGTTCTCTACCATGGACCTTAAAAAATGTCAAACATTGCCCGGTATTGAATGCCATTCACATTCACCAAAACTTGTTTGATGTTCTTGAAAATATATGATTAAAAAAAATATGTGCATCTAAGTGGGTGCATTTGATGTTTAACAATTCGAGACTTTGCTGCAATAAAGTCATGGCTCAAATTTGAGTTTTCTAAAAGCTTAAAATTTAATTCCTTTCTTTATACTTGAGTATATAAGATATTTTTATGAAATTTTTACACAATATGAAGAAACGATTTGGCGATTAATTTCACATTATTAGCTAGTAGGCGGCCCTGGGAATCAAAGAATTAAATCCAAAAAATTCTGTTTTTTTTTTGTTTTTGGTTTTTTGAGTTATCACTAGAGTTTTTTTTCCCCGGACTTTTTCGATCCCCGGGAAAGCGGGAAATTTTTTCAAATTTCCCGGGATCCCGCTCCATATAAATAATACAACGTGAATTTTGTTATTAATTAATGAAAAAAACTTTTTTAAAAAAGCGTAAGGGAACTTGTTTACAAAGAAAGTAAAAGAAATGGTTCAATACTAAAAAATTAACTGAAGATTGAAATAGAAACTTGAATTATTATCACCTCATGCCTTTATCACCTATTATTATGCTTTTATTCAGTATTATTATGCTCTGGATACAAGATAAAAAGATAACATAAACATAACAATTTAATTCATAAAACAATAATAAAAACAAAATAAAAATTAAGGTATTCAAGATATGAGATCAAAAAGTTAATTAATAAAATATATAAAATATTTTAAAGAAATGTTACATTTTTTAACGGCTTAGGAAATAACTTTCTGACACACTCAAAGCGCTTAGTAAGTCGTCAAAAAGTATATTCCTGATTTTATTTACTAATTATCATGTTTCCGAAAAATTGCGTTCATTTTTTACGTAGGTTGGACAAATAGTTAAAAGTGCACCGTTGTAGCATGCTTCGGACTCACAATCAAAAGCAATTTTTTCTTTTTTATAAACAACGTCTGTATCAGTCAAATGTATGTCAAGGTTGATGCAAAAACAGCATCAACCGGACTGCTTCTTACAAACCTTTTCATTTCAATAGGTCCATTTGTAATCTTTGGGACAATGTGTTTTTCAAGTCGCATGTTGTACGAGTTTCCAAAATGTTATTTTTTTTCGGTTTCCCCGCAGTTCACGGGTATATAAACCAACACAAATTGAAATTGAAAAAATGTGTTTATCACCTAATAAACATATCGTTCCTTCATTGCATCATAGTCATATCTCAAAATTTGAAGTAACTTTAGCAAAGTTTTCCTTCATACCTTCTCGTATTATATCTCAAACTGAACCGAAGTTATAGCAAAACATACCTTTAAATCGGTAAATTTGGAAAACTTTAATCGCTTTTTGCCAAGATCGTTTGTTTTTGTAGATATGACTTTGTTGCAATAAAGGAGCGATAAGTTTAGGTATCTCCTATTTTTAAGACTTGTTCATGGACAATGAAACTTTACTGCCTGCATCTTATTTTGAATTAATGTACTTTATTAACTCTTCACTTCACTAAATGTAATAATTATCATCTGTTGCACTGCCCATTCTGCTTTTAGTAGATTTATTGCATCAGGAGACATTGATTTAAATACATGTACTCACTTCTTGCAATTGATCTAATCCACAACCCATCCACAGATGCTAATTTTTAGAGAATAGAAAACTAAATTTCAAAGTATAAATATCTATTTTCTGACATTATGAGGAATTTTTTATTTCCCAGGATCCCGCAAGAAAAATCCCGGGAAAACGGGAAATAAAATAATTGAAATTCCCGGGAATTCCCGGGAAGGGAATAGGACTAACCTTGGTGCAAATCGGAAGACATCGATTTAAAAATTGGGTCACTTGAAATAAAATCCCCCATTTGTGCATCATGAAAAAAAATTAAAAGCCGCTATTCATGGGCGAATTCAATGATGAAAAAGGGAAAATATTTGCATGTGTATGTATGTACAGTAGGGTTATGATGCATTTTTTACAGAAAATGTACATATCACTATGTGGTAGCCGACACATAATTAGTGATAAAAATCGCGTTTGCTTGTCATTTTGACGGAAAACCCTTCCGCACCAAATGCAATTGCTAAAAATGTACACATAATTTTTTTAACCACATTTGCGGAGTTCTGAAGAAGCAAATGAAAACATCGTAGGTCTTCTGTTAAATCTAATAACAAAAATAAAAGAGCTTCCGTTAGATTTCTTAAAAGAGCTAAGATATACTTCAGCCGTTTAAAATTGTTACAATGGTAATTTCAAATTTCAAGTCTTTTGGTACGTGAACTTTTTTAAAAGCAGCGAAAAAGAAAGATGGCGTTTGTTAATATATTTTATGGACCTTTTTGATATATGTATGCAAACAAAATCAAAAAGTCTTATGGCCATTTTCTCAATGTATCGATAAACTGTCTGTTACTTAATGTCAACATAAATTGATTATACCGATAAACTGCCCGTTAACGACAAAAAACATTGGTTTGAGTTGAAATACATGTAAAAGTTGGGAGTCAGCTGATTAAATTTATCTGTACAGCAAATAAAAGGAAAATAAATAATTGGCAGATGAGTGCCGGTTAGCATTGCGACAAAATAGAAAATAGAAGCAAATTAACCTTAATGTACAGCAAAAGGAGTAAATAAATATCGTATATACCTGGCTGAACACGGTTCAGCATACTCCCGAACTCCGGATATAACCCAACCAAATATGGATCGTTGGGTTTTGGGGAAGGTTTCCTCTGGCTGGATCACTGTGTCCCTCATTATTGTGGTCAAAGTTCGGCTACCCATCGTCCCATCGATAGTGCGACAAGTGGCGAAGTTTTGGTGTGCTTTTGGCGTGATGCATTCGAAGTGTTCAACTAGCAGAGGATTAAATACAGGTGGTGGGACATTGATCGCATAATTTTTCAATTGAAGTCACCAACGGGCTATTGGCCTGTAAAATGTGGAAGCAACTTCAAATGTGTCATAATGCTTATTTCCATGTTGGTAGTCTGGCATAAAATCGCAACTCTTTTATAAATTGAAACTTCAACACAACATTTTCGGGTTAAAGGTCCTCCATCTATTTTTTTCATATTTCGAAAATGTATAATCAATTATATGTGGGTCTGCCAGTAAATTAAAACCTAAATTCCTCAAGACGACTTAATCAACATAAGTTCTTTTAACGCCTTCTAAAGTGTCAATGAACCATAAACTCATATATTTTAAAACTACTCGAGCTAAATGAATTCTATTGACACTCTTCCATTAACGATTGACTATTTTTCTAATTCAAACATACAAATGAACGACAAACGATATATTTTATTAAGTTAAATGAAAACAGGAAAAACTCTTCATGGTACATGCAACATGTGATGTTACTTATTCCAACAGAGAAGCTTAAAGAAAGAACATCTTATTGAGCCAAAGACAAAATGCCAAAATGTTCATAAGTGTGCGAGAGTGCATCAGTAAATATGCATAAACGTATATTTGTATCTATGTATAAATGTATGTAATATTTCCATATACTTCGTACATACATATTGTGTAATGAATCTTCGGTGTGGTGTGTGTTTTTTGTTTGTTCTTTTTTTGAAGAGGAATATCAATTGCATTTGCCAATATGTTTGTATAAATTTATATGCATTTCTATTCCTACTTGCAAACGTATGTCTATCTGCATATTATTTTATTTTTATTTATTTTTTTTTTGTGAAGAACACAACTCTGATTTAAATCTGCAGTATTATTGTCTTTGTAGTTGTTTTTGTAAATGTTAATCCCGATGATGTTTTCATACATTTCAAATTTCGAACTACCGCTGAGGCCTCCATGGATACAACTCCATACGTCCAATTTTACAAAAACAAAAAAAAAATTGAACCTGGTTGTTTATTGTAACAGCACCATGATCATTTCGAGCTGAAATGAAACAAGATGAAGAAGATGAAAAACAACTTAAAGAGGAAAAAGATACCACAACTTTAAAATTATTGAAAAAAAGATGACTATCCTTCCTTTTAAGTTAATACGGCTGGTTGCTTAGTCGGTTGGTGTGTTCTTAAGTAACGAGTGGTTTATTTTTTTTTTATTTAAAACCGCTGCTGTAATGTTGATGAAGCTGACAACTTTGAATGTCGGCCCAATATTTGCTAAGCAAAAACAAAAACAACAAGAATAGTGCATCTACAGAAATTATATAAACGAGAAACAGTTGAAATTGGTTGGCTGATGTTCGGATTGCATGTTTTTGTTTCGAACATTGGCCGACATTCCCTTTTGGTTGCCGCATGTTCTTAATTTATTTGTTTAATTGAAAAAATGTATTTTCCCCCTCAACATCTTTTTTTTTTTTAACTTATTTTGTCTTCTTTTATTATTTTAAATACATACTTACATAAGATTACAGATTCTTATGCAGGGATGCTTATTTTATGCTGTTTAAGTTTAGATTTCATGTTGCGCATGCGCTGCATGCTTATCATGCTTGGAGTCCATGTTAATGCTGGTTATAGGAATATAAACATGTCTGGTTGTTTCTAATGGGATTTGTATCTAATGTCGATCACAAAATGCAACTAAATATGATGTCATATATTTTATCTGGGCATAAAAATATATTTATATGTATAAATACATATAAAATACATTTTCTGAAATTCTTACTTACTCGAAAGTCATACTTTATCTTTATATAACTTTCTAAGGCAGGCGCTTAGGCGATGACTCCACCTTATAAAAGGTGGTCCAACCAAAACGCACGATGGTAATTGTAAATAAAACAAAAAGTTTTCAAAGAATTATCTCAATATTTTTAATTATTATAGAACGATCTATAACAATTATGTGTTTAACAAAATATCATCCAAATGAAAATGACATCCAAAGGCAACAGATAAAGTAATGTTTGAAGACATTTATATTAGATTACTTATATTGAAAGTTAAAGGAATTTTCCCAATTAAGTGTTGTGTCACTGCCAAGTAGCATATAATGGTTGACAAATTCCCTGATCCATGATAGTAACAAGAAAACATTGTAAGGATGTTATAATACCTCAGTAGATTAAGATATTCGAATGTTACAGAAAAAATCCACCATGATCTCCTGTACGAATTAAAGAAACCTCAAAATATATTCATATTAATAGGGTATTCATTCGGTTAACCATTAATCGGTTAACCGAATAATTACTACCCGATTAACTGACCGGTTAATTTAAAATTGGTTATTTTCGATTAACGGTTAAGCCGGTTAATTTCAGTCGATTAATCGATTAACCGATCTAACAAAATTTTGAAAATAAGTAGTATTTTAACATAGTTTTTTATGTTTTTAACTATGTATTTGTTTCGTCTTATAAACAAAAGGTTTGTGCTTAGAAAATATTTTTTCATACAATATACTTCCTTTTAGCAATAAATTCTTAAAATACAGTACAAAATCAGAAACTAAGGAATTTGGAAATAACTTTTTTGCAAAATGTTATCTGCTGAGACTTGCCAGGACGAGTCAGATGATGACCTAACAACAGAAGAAACTCTCGCTATAAACACAAACAATCTTTTAACAGAATTTACCGAAACAATTAGAAGTTTAACAATCTTAAAAAATGAAAACCGGACTGTAACGGCAAAATGTAAGATTTTATATGTTTAGAGAAATTCTGGAAAATGACTGAGAAATAAGATATTCTGTATTATTGGTTGCTTTCGATTTCTCCAACATCTTCGATAAGTAGAAACATTTTTTTTTTGCTCGTTTTAGTCCAAGAATTGTTTTGTTGGTTATGTTATTGTTTGATTTTTGCTAATAAACTCCAAATAATAAATAATTTTTGCATTTTTATTTATTGAAATCACTTAATTTATAACAAAACTTTATTAATCGGTTAACCGATTAATAACAAAATTAGCCGATTATTAAGCGATTATATCAAAACCTCGGTTAATTAATCGAGCGGTTAACCGATTAAAGCAAAAGCCCGGTTAAATGAATACCCTACATACTAACAACTAACAGTTGAATCTCATTTTAAATCAAATAAATTACAGTGGTCTGCAAAGAAAATTATTGAGCCCTGACCCCATTGAAGCTGATTCGTAGGAAAAATTTCTTTCTGATTCCGAATATGACCTTCGTTTTTCCTCATTGCCCGCCATTTTCCAGGAAGCCCCAATTTTTAATAATTTTTCAACAACTTTATAAATGTAATAACATCATAAGCCACCCGAATTGAAAAACTGGGCTAACATATGTGTTTTCTTATTGATTGTAACCCTCCCAACATCCCCACAAAAGATTAAAGCCTTTTCCAATTAGTTTTTGATTCTGATGATAATTGGCTTTCTACATCTAAGTCACACCTGCGATATATGATTTTTTTTTTAATTTTAGAAGCTTTTAACGATGTTGCCCAAAAAAAAGTTATTTAATTTATATGGAAAATAAAGCTTCGTACAGACGGTGGTCAAATCTTACAATGTTGTCATTAAAACTGACTTAAAATGTCTTGCAACCGTGTAAACTTTGTACGCTTTTTTCATTTGGCAGATGTGTTAAATTAATGCATCTGACAATGGCACCGTCGTCAGAAAAAAAAAGATGACAACATTGTAAGATCTGACTATCGTCTGTACGAAGCTTAACTATATGAAATTTTTTAGTTTAGAAAAAATTTAAATGGCGATGCCAAGCCATTAGATAATGCGAGGTGGAAAACGCACGAAAAGCGGACAAACAAGAACGACCAGATTGTCTTTAAAAAATAATCACAACGAGCGCGAGCTTCTACTCGATCCAGAGCAGTTAAACGAAAGTTAAATAAATTAAACTATTTACTAGTATAATTGAAATATTTTTTAATAAACTTTTAACTGATCTCCTCGCATCATATATGAAACTGGTCAATTTAAAAACGGACCTCTTAATAGTTTTCAATTCCTCCATTTTCGAAATAACGGTATATCTCGAAAACAAGAGCTAATCTAAAAAACGGTGGGCACCACTGGATTCAGCGTACCCGAATTATGCTAAAACGTCATGCGCTCAGCTTGTCTAAAAAAAGTGTCAATTTCGAGAACAGTGTTATTATATAAACTGTTAGTGTCTTAATATTACGCAATATTGTAGTTTACCGTACCTTTCATAAGATTGCAAGTGCAGATGCGTTAAAAATTGTGGGTACATGTCAAGAAAACCAAGGAAAAAGTGTGTACTATCGGCTTCATCTAAACAAAAACACCTATTCACTTGACCCTTAATGTGCTTAGAAGAAGGAACTATCTCTACTACACAGTGGCCCAATTTTTAAATTTAAATCTTTAATCTTTAACATTATGCTAAGTTCACACTTAGGTTTTTAAACGCGCTTAAGCAAAATGTTGATTTAGCTAATCAAAGCCGTTCACATTACATTTGAGATGACTAAGATGACAGATGATTAAGAAAAAATACACAACAAACAAATTTATATTTCTTTAAAGTATTAAAAATGGATAAAAACACTTTTATAAGTTATCAGAAGATTGTTTTAATAATTTTAATGATGAAATTGTGAAAATTTATGAATTATTTAAGGAAAAAAATAAAAACATTAAGCAGAAATCGTGGCCGGTTGTACACGATCATGTTGGCGATTCTACATTTGAGGTATGCTCAGTGGATTCTATGTGATTTATGAAGTGATTTAGTTGTAATCATGTCAATTTGAAGTGATTAACAAATCACTTCAATGTATGGGTAATCATCTCGATTTTGAAGTGATTAGAGCTTAATCACGTTCGAACTGCTTAAACGCTTTCAAGAAGCCAAATGTGAACATAGTATTAAATATTGTAGGATTTCAAGATTTTAAAACAATGTTTTTTCGGAATAGGGGGTTTCGTCTTAATTGTAAAGCTGCGTGGTAAACTAAAGAAATGAAATTTGCCATAGCTAGCCCATTTATAAAAATTTTTTATTGAAAATTTAGTAAAGTCGACTTATAACGTAATAATAAATAAAATAAGCTGCATTAATAAACATAGATTTTAGTCTTAGGAAGTCTTTTACAAACGCAGTTTATTTGCATATATTTTTGGCATAGCTCCCATATACATAAGAACTTTTTCTGATAATTATTTTTTATTCGGGCTCTATTATTTCCTACCCACACCACAATAGGCGCAGAAGGTATTATGCGGCTGCACAGTGCGGCCGATTGCCAAAAAGCTTGCCAAAATTCAAAAAATTTAAGTAATTCACTCCAAACTGGAATCTTGGGGGTTTTTTGGGTCGCTGATTACAAATTTACTGTCAAATGTGCGGAAATTCACCCCCCTTTACCCCTAATTGACCCCCCTATAATGTCATGTATTATTTATCATAAGCTTGAGATATCGTTTATGAGGGGTTTTGGGTCGCTGATTACGAATTTTCTTAGGGAATTATAAAATTCGAAATGGAAAATACAAGATGGCGTCACCCTTGTTTTGTATTAACATTTTATCATTTTTTTTTTAACTCAACAGTCTTACTCAACCGATCATAAATTTTTCCTTCAGTCCTATTATTTGAATCCCATCTTGGTTTTATCTTAAACACCAATTCTGATATTTGCCGTTTCTGATAAATAATAAGTCGCATTTTGGTTTTCAGACAAAAATTGTTCAATCGTTTCATAAATCACTTTGATATCATCCTTCAAAATATCTTTTATTACTTGGAATAATTGTAACCTTGGTAAATCACCAGTAGTGGACATACTGCAACCTAAAAATAATATTATTTTAATAGTTGAGAGAAAATTCTGAAAAATTTCATATGGGTTTTTTTTAAAAATTAACGAATTCGATTTGTTTAAAAAAGATAATAGCTTATCGCATAAATTGTTGAATAATTTTTTTTTGTTTAAACAGTTTTTTAATAACTTTTGGGCAACATTATTATTGATAATTGGGGAATGGACTGTGACAAGTAAAGGTTGAAAGTTCTTGATTGCCACTCACGTGGGAGTGTCCAAGGATGATTCCTTTGCTTCAGTGTCAAAGCAGCTCACTACCTCCGGTTTAAACCAGGTATTCCCGGGTCAATGGCTTTAGAATACCCGTTCAGAGGCTAGCTAGAGTGAGAAGGCGGCTAAGTAACCTGAATGGTTGAAATACGTCTCAGGTCAGTAGGAAGAACTTCTGAAACTTAGTTTCTGTAAAGTATCCTGATGGCTCGTTAAGGGCGTCTCAGGAAGTAGAAGGAACGCGGATAATCTTTGCATTTGAAAAACTTTACAAATTGCCTGCCTGGAGGTTGCTGGCAGCCCCAGCTCCAGGATCGGATGCGGAAGCCTAATAAGCTACCGTATCTTAAATAACACTTATTAATGAAACCTCAACTATAGTTTGGGGGCCCTATGCTCCTTATAGGATCGTCGGGAACATATATATATATATATATATATATTATTGATAATTGTTGTCTAAGGCATGCTAAATGTTTCTGAATTTTTTGAAGTACGGACATTTCAATAAGATAAAATTTTTTACTGGGAGGTTTTGACAAAGCATCCTTAGAAAAAAACCCATAACAATTTAAGGGGCAGGAGGGGGCAGCTACATTTTAGCTTAATCGATAGTTAATACTTTTCCAAGTAACCTCCAACAGGTTAGAAGGCAGCGTTTAACTGTCATTTGATTTGAAAATTTAAATTTTATCGGAAAAAAGCGAAAAAGTACCCTTATGATTGTGCTGCTTTTCTGTTTTCTGTAAAAAAACTGACATTTACAAACATTTTTACGTATTTTACTAACCTTCAAACGCACATTCCATTTGGTTTTATTAGATATTAGGTTTTGCCGAATAACTACAGAATATTGCACTTGAAAAAAAGTCCAAGCTCCAACTGAAAATAATGAAAGATTTTGGGGTATAGGACGTTACTCTTTACATTTTTTACTTCTGATAAGATCCCTCTAGCCAACTGCATGCTGAAAAAATCTTATCTATGCACTTTTATTTTTCGAGTTTTGGCCAGCTTTTTGGCAATCGGCCGCACTGTGGGCTGTAGTGATGTGTGTAACACATAAATACATGGTGTCTGCTGGGAAGGTATACATTTCCGATTAATTGAGTTTCTGAAAATGCACGACTTTTGACGCAATTAAACGGGAACTCAATTAAGCAGTACTCGGTTAATTGAATCGCCGACGATTCCACGAAAATCGCTTAATTGAGAAAGATGTGCAATAAAGCGAAACACCCATGTGTATATAGAAAATAAAACTCATTTCATGATGTATTAAGTTAAAAAATGGTTTAGGTTTCTTAAAACAAAATAAAAATCAGGTACGTTCATCGCACAATCTTTCTTGCCACAAAATAATTTTTTTACGTTTGTGGAGCAAAAACACGTTTAGTAGACGGAAACAATTAACCGAAACATTTGCTCTTGTTTTTAGCAATACGGTCTTATTTTGCGAAATAATTAAGCGGGTGACGCAATTAAACGGAACTCATCTAAATTGGTATTTTTACATAGACAGTTACACTGAATGATTTCGTACCATGATTTTTAGTGCAATAAAACGGAAAACTCAATTAAGCGGGGCTCAATGAACCGAAAACAACTGTACTACTTTATGTTGCCTACATTTTGGTAAACATTAGTCTTGACAGTTCATATTTTGCAGTCGTGAAGTAGACACGGGGCAAACTTTTTGTGGAAAATATTCAATAAACCAACGTGTTTTAATCGTTAAAACATTTTGTCAAAATCAATCAAGATGTAGTAGATGATTTCGAAGAAAGAGGGTCTGTAGGTGATAGGCCCAAGCACGGACCACAACGTACTGCAAGATCGGCTGAAAACATTACTGCTGCTCAAGAAATTGTTCAAAACAATCCATCAACCTCAATTCGCCGCCGTGCTCAAGAGCTTGGTCTTCAAAGAACAACTTTGACACAAAAATTTGTATTTGTTTCCATTTAAGATTCAGTTGACACAAGAGCTTCTTCGACAAGACCATTTACGCAAAGAACAAACAAAGTAGTATACCTTCCCGGCGGGCACCCTGTATGTTTATTTTAGACCCTTCGACTACAAATCACTTTCAAAATCGATCTAACTATGTCCATCCGTCCAGCTGGCTGTCTATCCATGTGCATTTTGCAAAGTACAGAGCGTAATTTTGACGCTAATAACTTTACATAACCCCTCACAGAAACTTCTTTCGGGAATGGTGTCTTGTGCCCATTGCCCATCTTATTATGTTGATATTTATATTGGAATTAGACCAAAAATGTTTTCTTGCAAATAAAATCTTCTTATCAAATTTGATTGGAATCTTTTTATATTTGACCAGAGCATCCAAACAAACTCCTCAACCGAAAATAAATTTAAATGTCAGAGCTTGCTTAGAAATGTTAGTATTAATATACAATTTAGGAACAGTAATTTCTATAATAGCTACTATATCATGTCAAAATATTAGGCTGGTAGGTCCAGCACTGACATGGGTTTCATATCTATTAAATATTTCATATATGAGATAAAGATATGGGCACTTAAACAGCAAAGTTAACTTTTTGTCACGTTACACTAGCATGCAATTAAAATTGCTCCTCAAAAAAAAAAAAAAAATACGTATGTTTTATATTTTTTTTTTTTTTTTTTTGTATTATGGTGTGGAGCGCAACTTCAATTATTGAAAGAGGGGACAAATTTAAACAACATGTTTGGCACAAAGATCTCTTATATGAATCTTAATTACATAACTGAATTTTTTTGACGTTCCATTGCCCATGGGTCCCAAATAGGGTGCACTTTTAAAAGTTGTTCTGTAAAAACTGTAGTGTAGGGCATCTATCATATGCTCATTAAGTCGCCTATTTTACATATTTTACATAAAAAGCTTTTTATTACAGTAATTTTGACTTAGCTGCACAATCTCCTTTGTACGATTTTTTGTGCAGGTAAATCAAAAATGCAGCTAATGCATTTAACTGCCTTAATGTGCAGGTACACAGTTGTGGTTACCTACGCAAAAGTGCAGCTAAAGTAAAGTGTTTGATTTAAAAGTGAAATAAAAAATCTTTTTATTAATACAGTTATTCCCGCTTAATTGAGTTTCTAAAAACTCACGACTTTTATCGCAATTAAACGGGACGGGAACTCAATGAATCGCCGACGCAATTAAAACAAAAATCTCTTAATTAATTAAGCAAAATGTGCAATAAAGCGAAAATAAAACCCATTTCTTTATTTATTAAATAAAAAAACGTTTAGTTTTCTTAAAACAAAATAAAAATCAGGTACGTCCATCCAAACATTTGCTTTTGTTTTTCGCAATGCGGTCTTATTTTGCGAAATAATTAAGCAGGTGGCGCGATTCAACGGAACTCAACCAAACGGGAATTTTTACATTGACAGTTATACTGAATGATCTCGTTCTATGATTTTTAGTGCAATAAAACGGGAAACTCAATGAAGCTATTCATATTTTATAATAGAATTTATATTATAATTGTCATATAGATTTAAAAATTTAGTCAAAATTTTTGAAAAATTATAATTTTTAACATGAAAATTTAATTATTATGAATTTTTAAATTTTTTAAATTTTAACAAAAATTTTTATAATTTATAAAAAATCCACCATTAACCGAAAACAACGCACATAAAATTATATTTTATTAAAATTTTAATTCAAATAACAGATAATTTTATACATGTATGTATGTATATTTAATATAAAAGGAACATTAACAAAAACAATGAGAATTCGCAAAGAACATAAAAATAATCGCGATTTATTTTTTTATAAACTGCTTAAATTGGATATTTATGTGAAAAGGTGGCCACCATATTTTTTCATTTGTGCAGCTAACTTTGATGCTTTGTAGGAAATTATTTAAAAGCTGTCCAAAAATATGCAGGTATACAAAATGCACATAAACAAGGATTTTGAAGAATAATTCCAGAAAATATGTATTTTGGGCAGTTAAGTCAAAGTGCAGCTAACTTGAATTTTTTGTATGAAAATAATTTTAAAATGCCAAAAAGTTTGTGCAGGTATAGAAAGTGCACTTAAAAAAGGAATTTGTATGGAATTATAAAGAATAATTCCAAAAATTATCAAATTTGGGCAGTTAAGTCAAAAGTGCACGTAAACAAAAGGCAGTTAAGTCAAAACTACTGTATAAACATAAATCTTAATTTATAATTTTGTGTGAATCGATCTGTATTCCGGTACAAGAAATCTGAAAAAATAAAAATTTAGAAGAAGCTATTTTGTTAACTGTTTAATTACAGAAAATCCTAGTTAGAGCTTTTTTGTTTCTATGAAGGTATAACTTATAAATTCATTAAAATCTTTAAAAAAAATCATAAAATAAATATCTTCTGAAAATTTCAAACCTGTAAAACTTTAATAAATTTTTAACTTTTGTAAAAAATTCAGAAATTTTAAATTATATTTTCTTAAAACTTTTGCGTACTTTATTTTCTGAACATGTACAAAATCATCATAAAAAAGGAAAACACGTCTTAAATTTCCTTTTAAAATTTTTTTTCTTTTTAGTCTTAATATCAAAGTAAAACAGCAACAACAACTACGCTTTTCCAATCTTGTGCAGAAAAACAAACTAAAAACCATAAAAAAACAGTACAAAAAGCCAATAAAAATTAAAATGATTACGTTTATAAAATAATAATAACGCTGATGATGATGATGAAGCGAATGTGTGATGAAGGGGAGTGGGAAGAGTGTATGGTAACAATGATGATTTAACGCAATAACGTCACTATTGAATACAAATCACAATCAAAAATTGTTACAATGTCAGGCCACTAATCTGCCATTTGGAATAATAATAAAAGAAAAAACAACTCTCTGCTTAAACGAAAAACTTAAGGATGCTTCAAACAGAACATGGTGGCATTAGAAAATAGCGTTTCAAAGAAATTGAAGAAGGAAAATTGCAAAATAGATTTCCCTACAAAGCGGAACCCAACTTCAGCAGCAAGAAAAGATTTAAAGGGACAACATATCACAGCCACAAACAGACAGTGACACACACATACACAATGACACTCATAGCAATTCAAGCAACAACTACCTGTTTACGTAGATTCCTTTTATTTTGAATGTAAATCAAGGAAAATTGCAAAATGTAAAGAAAAGTTTTCTTTTTGTTTGCCACTACTACGAGTAAAATAAACGGTAAAACGTTGCGAATCATTTGCTCCTTTTTTGTCCAACAATAGAGTACAGATACATTACACTTTAACACCCCAAAACATCAATCTTTCATTCGTACTGCCACCAGGGGGCGGAGTCATTTAGTTCAGCACGGAGAATGTGAGGAAATGAGACCGCTTTATATACGTATAGCTTCTTCTCATTCACTCGTTTACCGTTAAATCGCCTACAACCGGCAAAATGATTTACAGTTTTCGAATCTGAGCAATATTTTTTTTTTTCTATTCAATAAAAAATAAAAATAACTTTGGATCCTCTCTTTGGGCAATTGCTCTCTCTCTATCTCTCTCAGACTTTTGTGGGGCTAAACAAGTGTCTTAAAATTTAATGTTTTAAGCAAAACCGGCTTTTGGTCGCTTTGTGAAAAATAAATGTAAAATATTTTTCGAAAGTTAAGCTCTACCACAAACGGGAGTGAATACGCTTAACGACGGCAAAACATTTTGCGTGTATAAATGTAGCGATTTTCTTGCGCGATAAATGTTTATGATGTTAATCGGCTGTGTTGGGATATACATTCATATTAAAATAAAATGAAAATTTTTATGAAATGAATTATTGTTTAAATAAAAAGTAATTCTTGCAAGAAAAATATATATACAAAAGTTATATAGTGAAAAAACACAATCCTTAAAAGTAATAACAATAATATTTGAAACTCGTTAATCCGCGGATAAGTTTTTAAGAATTTTAAACAAATAATAATATAAAAAAAACGTCCGAAATTTGTTATTTTGCATATTATTAATAAATTTTAAAACAATTATAATAGTATTTATATAAATTTATTTTAAATACTCTTTTTAATATGTTCAAACAAGTTTTAGCCAATAGGGCAACTAAGAATTATTGTTTTAAAGCGGCGGTTACAAGAACCAGATTTAAATGATATTTTAATTGAAAACTTAATGTTCACGGAAACTAAATTTTTCGTCATTTAGTGCATATTTCTAATAGGGGTCAGACACTTTGGCCAATTTTAAATGAGCTGCAATTAATTTTAAAACAACTTATCTGCTTTAAACGATTTAGGAAACAATTAAAAATATATCCAACCACTTAAATAATATAATTAACAAACTTTTTCTGTAAACTACTGTCAAATTTGTACTAAAACAATATAAAATTTTTCATTTAAATACGCCAATACAAACACTTGATTGAAATTTTTAAGCGGTGAACTAAAACCTTAAGATTTACTGTAAATATATCTTAATACTATGAGAAAATCACCAAATAATTGCCAAATGTGACCATAGCTTTAGACTTTCTATTCAGGGTTACCGTCCGCACGACTGAAGCCGCAATTTGATCATTTTTAGCGACCTTCGACTTTTTGTGAGACTTTTTTATCACCGACTTTTAGAACTATTTTGATTATAAAAAAAAATCGTCATTGTAACGTTGCCAAAATTTGAAAGCAATTTACAGGTAATTGTTGCTTTGGCAACAATTTTATTACTATTTGCAACCTTGTCATGTATACAATAGCAGAGTTCAGTATTAGTCTTCCAAAAGTGCAAATGCAAAAAATGGTAGCTTTTTTGTAAAATCCAACAACAAAATACACAGAATTTCGATTAGATTTCATTAACGATATTTTTCATTTGCTCTTTTGCAAGCCTAATATTGAACTCCGCTAATGTGTTTCAGTAATTTTTCGCAAATTTTTAGCAAAAGTTTCAAAGAACAGTTTTAGTAAAAAAGCTTTTTCAAATAAAAAATTGTGGTGTTCGCAGTGCTGATTTTACAAAAATATTTTAAGCCGCCAAGTCAATGAAAGAATATAAGATTAACATCGCTGCAGGTCCTTCGAAGAAACGTAATATTTATTTCGTAATATTATTCGAAGGCGTAAGAATTATAAATGGCTTAACAAAAACATGGAGTCAAAGCGCTCTTTTGCAGTGTTTGTAAACAGCTTTTAGTGAACTAAAAAATCATCTTCAGCGACATGGAAAAACAAAAAACAAATTAATAATAAAAAAAGGCTTCAGAAAATTAAAAAATGCAATTGATTGTTTTGTTTCAATTGTTTTTCTATTTTTCTATGCTTTTTAATAATAAAAAAACGTGAAACAGAGATGTGCCACTTTTATTTTCTCAAACGACCTTTTATGCGACTTTTCAAATCGAATTTCAGTAGTACCATTTTGTAATGTAGCAACTTACAAATTTCTTCCACTGGCTTTCTAATTACATTCTGGCGGCGATAAGGTGCATAGTAATGGTAACCGTAATCTGCAAGAAAAATACAGCTTTGGCAAAACTACTTTTTTACAACGTTATTAATGGCTTTGCCTCCGAACTTTTGTTTTCCCACCAACAACCTAAAAAAATTGTTTTATTGCTGCCTGAAAATAATGTTTCGTTACTTAATAACAAATTGGGCCATTTGAATTTTTGCGAACAAAAACGTATCTGCATCGAACTTAAAAGTTCACTTGAAGCCTTAAAAAATACACAAAGTTAGTATTAAAATTCCCTGTGAATTTCAAAAATGTATGTCCTGTAATCCCCTAAAACTTCCAGAGTTATTAAAGTTTCGTATATAAAAATATTTTTAAACATCTTCTATGTAAGAACAATTTTGATTTATTAGTTGAACTGTTAGTTTTTAATTTTTGATATTCTTTAATTAGGCTCGAGTTCATCAAATTTAATTTCAATATAAATTTAAAGGAGGCAACATGTAATTTGAAATTTAAGTGATAATAACAGCAAATTTCGAACCACCAGAACTACTGGTTAAAGATTGATGTTTGACTGTTGGCTAACGGGCACCGCAGTGGTGCAGTGGGTAGAACACAAAGATCTTCTGCCGATAGAAAGTGGTGTTTCTTGAAACATGTAAAGATCAACCCGGGTTCAAATCCCAGCTCAGCCAAGAAAAATTATCAATAAATTTTAATAAAAATTCCAAGTTGTAAAATTCCTTCCCTCAGTGAAAATAATTTAATGAAAATCATCTTCTATGTATTCAAATGTTTCATTCTGATATCTACCTCAGCTTAAATATACAGATATGGAAAATACTTACATAAATACCTGCAGCGAAAGCCTACTCCATGGTGTATCTATATACATAGGAATAATCTGTCCCTCAGGCCGAAGTCTTCCACAAGTGGTGAAAAATCAGTCCTTGACCAGGTTTTTCTGGATTTTTCCCGCGAATTTTGACTTAAACACGTGACCTCGAAAGTATCACTTTGTTGTATTTATTTTGGTGATCCTCGAAGTGAAACGGCGAGTCATTGGCGCCATTAAAAAACCAATAGCTACTGCGGTTAGTTGCGAAATCTGTTAATTCTGTAAGCGGGCGTTTGTACTAATCTATCCGCCCAAACACCAGGCTCGGATGCACTACCCTACTTCGCTACTTAAAAAAATGAAAGATTTATGAACCCTTTATACGGCTCTATGCTCCTTAAAGGAACCCCAGGAAAAAAAGATGTATATATATGTAGTCTATACTTTGGGAAAAGCACTCCCCCATCGGACAATCTACAACCTCTTGAAAAGTAAATTTCCATCATAAAAGTAAGATTCCCTGCAAAGAAAATCTTTCTGAAAAACATTAACCAATAGTCAGTTCGGTGCCTGCTCCGATTCAAGAGATCTGACAATTTTTTTTTAATTTTTTGCCGAATCCCAGGTATTGACTGCAACTGATTTCCTCGGTGGTTACAACATCAGAAGGTAAAATATCCTATAGATGATTCCTACATACCGCGGGAGGAATAAGATCTACAGCAGCTTTAAGTAAAGTTTTAATAAAATACCTATGTATATTAAAGTTAAATTAAACTTTTCTCTCGACTTACCGTGTTACAAATTTCTTAGAAATTGTAGTTTTAAAAACCCCACCTGGCTTTCCTAAACAAAAATACTTCTTTCTAATTACTACTTCTACTATTTTGGTAAGATTTGTAACTTTAGAAAATTTGCTCAATACTCTCCTCATGTACCAGGCAATAGTATTAATCGAAAGGGGGCTTTCCCTTAGGGCAAGTGTGCGTTATAAAAAACATTTGCGCCTAAACTGAATTACACACAACGGGCACTATGCTTTTTGGGCTGTTGCAGAATAAGAAGAAGTTATGCATTAAACATATTGCAGCGAGAGAGTATATTAAATACTTAAAATGAGTTCTGAAAACAATCTTTTTATTTCACCGGCTACATACAAAATTTTAAAATATTATCGGCCAATTTCACGAAGTTTAGTTAAAATTTAAAACTACTAAAGCTGCCAGTAAATAATGTGTTCTTGGCAGTTATACACTGAAGGAAAAATGCTTCATATATTTAATGAATCATTTTCATAAAAAAAATTTCATTGGTTAAATGAAAATTTTCATTGTCTAAATAGAATTTCATAGTTATAATGAAGTCTTTTCGTTAAAATCGCTTCATTGGATTTCGTAATTACGTTAAAAATTTTCATTGGATATATGAAAACTTTAAAAAAAGAATTAATTATTTCCTACATCGAATGTTATATGCCATTAAATTTATGAAATCAAAAATTTTTTTTATAAAAGCAACATATTTCAATAATTGCCTTCATAAATTTAAATTTTCATTATGACAATAAAAATGTCATTATAGTAATGAAACAAAAACTTTCAACCCACTTTCAATCAACTTTGTTATTGTGGTTATGGACAATTTAATCTCATATTTACGCTCTTAATTGAGTTAAAAACGTAGTTTTTTTATCCAAAAACTACACTGCCCCGGTAGGCTAGCTGGTAGTGAGCTAGTCTATCAGCACCGAGGTTGCGCGATCGATTCCCGCCAGAGACAAAAAAAAAATAAAATAAAATAAAAAATATTAAAAAAAAAAATAAATAAATAAAAAAAAAATAATATAAGAACAAATTTTTTTTACTTTATTGAAAGTATTCATCCAATGAATAATATTCATAGATCTAATGTAATGTTTCATTAAATATATTTTAATGAAACAGGTTTCATTGATCCAACGAAGCGTTGCATAGGTTCCTTTTTAATGCAATTTTTCATGGGATTAATGTCAAAATTCATTGGAATTGAGAAGAAAATTCTTTCAGTGTAGGGACAGTAAATTATAACTTAACCTGGTGAAATTGGCTGTTAGTGTTACTTCAATGATTTATAAATTTTTCAAATTTTATATTGAAATTGATTTGCACGGCGATTCAGTTTTAAAAAAATTATTTTTCGAATTTAGATTTTTTATTATAATCTGGGGCCTAATTCTGGCAGTCGTGATCGAGTACTTTCTCGATTCGAAAAAAATTTTATTTGTAATTCTTTCAGTCGATACATAACGAATCGAAATTGTTTTTTCAGTATTGTAAAACTCAAATTATTGCTTTACAACTGAATTGACTGAAACAATTAGATATTAAATTGCTTTCGAATCGGGAATGTATCCGATCACGACTGCCAGAATCAGGCCCCTGTTCTAAACTTAATTGGAAATAGTTTTCGTTAAAAAGGTACACATTTTGTATAAAAGCGATCTTTTTTACAATAGAAACTCATTTGCGATGTTTAAATATTTGAATAATATTTACATCTTTTAATATAGTTGTACTGTTCTAACCTATTTCTACATTTGAAACAATTGACTTTATACATTTTTTTTTAAATGTTTTTAATTTACAGATTTATTGTAATTTAATTAAATTAGGGGACGGTTTAATGTTTTCAACACAAAAATTTAGTTCATAAAAACAGCGTTTTAAAACGCCACTAATGCAACATGTTAAATCCTGCCTACAGTGACAATTGAGATATTAAACTCCCCATGTACAACATTATTTAGGTTTATTGATATTCTATAAAATTGAGTAGATTTTCTTGTAACTGAAGAGCCATTGGAAATATTTTATCTTCTTTAAAAATGTCATAGATCATTTTCACAACTTATCTGCAGCACTCTAAACACAAACTATTTTTAAAACCAGAAAAATAAGATGTTATTTTTATTTTAAAAATTTTTGGACAAATTTATTAGAAATCTAAGGAACAAACATTTTTTCCATTTACATATAAAACTCAAAAGCAAAGAGATAAAGAGAAGATATAAGGTTCGAAATCGAAAATTTTTCATTATTCAATAAGATCACGAAAAACACACACGGATAGTGTACGTGTGACAAAATTCGAAAATTCCTGTATGTGTAAAACCCTCGCTCTTGTTAAAAGAGAGCAGGAAATTCGAATATCACAAACTTGTTTTACTCACTTTACAAGCAAATACACATTCACACTCGCATGAGTCAATCATTTCATCATACAAACGGGATTTGGCTCCCATATTCGAAGTTCAAGAAACGGAAACAATAAGAAGAAAAACAAAAGTAAACAAATCAAATGGCCACCCCTCTCGTTGTTGTTAGAGAAAAAGGGATGGCTGCATTTACACAAGTCTTATTGGTCTTTATCAGTCTGTATTTGTTGGTTGTATTTAGAAAAAAAATACACTTTTTATTATTTTGCTTAAAAAAGTAAGCTAATGTTTATTCTCTCTTACTTGTGGTAAAAGACGAAACAACAACAACAAGGGGAAATAGTAAAAAAAAAGCTTTATGTATGTTTAACAGGGAGCTCTTCTCATTTTTTTAGAGTGTGTGTTGTGGTTGTTGTTGTTTGATAAGTTTTTTATTATTGATGCTCTGATATTTTTGATTTGAATTATAGCCGAGTAGTCAAAGTAAAACATTGGCGCTTTGAGCACGTATAACGCGGCTAAAGAAAAATTATAGAGAACACAAAAATAAAGATAAATACATTAATTTAACAAAAAACAATAATTCATTATAGTTAATAAAACAAACAACAATAACAAGTAAACAAAAACTATTAATTTGCAAAGAAATCTTGTTGACTTATATAAACAACAACAACAAACGGTTGATTTCTTAAATTCAGTGTTGACTAACAATTAAAAAAATATACAAATAAACAGTGCAATATTTATTTATTTTGTTTTACACTTGAACATGGATTTTGTGTTGAATTTAAAAAAGTGTTAAAGACCTACCGACCGATCGACTACCAGCCAGAAATCATCCACATTTTGGTTATTCTGATGTATGTTTAGCAAAGTGTTTTAGTGGTTTATTGATGGCGATTAAAATGAATTTCCTCGCTGATGAATGATCACAAATTTAGCATGAAATTTATGTCGATGATTTATTATGAAAAACGACATAAAATATTTAATAAAAAATTAAAAATTCTAACAGCAACAACGACAACAACAACAGTAATAATAAATTAGATTGTGTGTCAAGCAAACAAAAAGAAATAATTAAAAATAATTTTGTCAAAAGTTTTAAACAAGTGCAATACAAAAAGAATTTTTATTAATTTGTCTCTGCCAAAATGAAACAGGTAAAAATGGATTGAAATTGCAAAAATTCATGAACCGGAAGAACAATAAAAACCCATTAAATTCAAGGATTAAAACAACGAATAAAGTGCAAAAATAAACTGCAAACACAAAAAGGGATCATTTTTAGAAATCATTATTGTTATTGTTTTAAATTGTTATTAACAAATAGCACGTTTTAGTGGATGAGTGAGTTAGTGTGTGCGTCTAAATCTCCACCAACAAACACAACGGCAACAACAAAAACAATAACAACAAAACAATTGTAATTGTAACAAAAAGTGTAAATCTTGTCATCATTGTTATTATTTGACAAAATTTATGGCCTTTTTGACTTTTTCGCTACATAAACACAAATGAGATCAACTAAAATTCCTATACAACAACAAAAACAATAAAGAAAGGAAATTAAACTCTTTACAAACACACTCTCAACACACAGACACACAAGCGCGAATGCATACAAGCCCACAAAAAGAAACCTTTAAATTAAAAACTCTTTTTAACTCTATGATACAGAGTATAAAATACAACAACAAAGCTCCAAATAACTCTTAACTGAAAAACACACGTATCTCTAAGTACAACAGTGTATTAGTGCAAGAGTATACAAGATCTAGAACCAAATAGTAAAACGAAAACTAAAGAAAACATCCTGCATGATCGAAAGAAAACCTTTGAATTGCAGCAAACATCTTCTGTTCTTGTTGGTGTCTGCAACAACAAAATTCTCTCTGACTCAAGAGTAAACGACGGCATATCTTTATCTACAAAAATTGATCACCGGGTTTTCCAAACGATTTTCTTTCAAAACATTTTATTCGTACGTTTTCCCTCCATAACACCGGCTAAAAACTGACATGGTAGCAGCAAAATAAGAAAATCGAGAGGAAAAAAAGAAGAAAACAATTTGATATCAAAATGTTTATCGGGAAAATTACAACCTGCTGCCGTCGTTAAAACGTTCTGTGTTGCATATACATACATAATGTTTTATTATGTTTCTCTTGTTGCTTTTCTTTTCATAATTTGATTTATGACTCTTAAAACTGATAATTAAACGGACTAAAATTTATTATCGAGCGTAAAAAGTGTTGTTACATAAAATCTATTTTAAATATTTATAAAAAAAAAATATAAATAATTTTTAAACATATAATGAAAAAATATAATTAATAAACGTTTAAAAAAAGTGAAATTAATTTGTAAACATTCCTTAAAAAATAAACAATCGGCTTTTAAAAAAGTTTTTTTGGATTATTCTAAATACGGATAAATAAACTGGGTAAGTAGAGAAATTTTCTGAAATCAATATAAAAGTACAAAAAAGATTTACAAAAAGCTTAATCAATAAAATGATAATGTTTAATAAACATTTGTTACGAAATAATTATGTATAATTTATCGTAAAATAAAATCGATTAAAAGTTCTATATAACGTACGATTTGAAAATATCGAATTACATATTTAAAAATGTAGAAACTTTCTTTAAACCTCAAAGGTGTTTGCAGAAAGTTAAAGGATTTTTTTTAATACAAATGTAAAATTTTAAAATATGATCTAATTAAATTTTTGAAGAAAATTTGTGACGGAAAAAGAAAATGTCAAAAAGTGCAATTTTAAGCCAAAGCTTTTTTCATTTGCGAAAGATTGGTTTACTGAATGAACTGCAAACTGATTGTCGCAAAAAAAGAAAAGGAATCCCTTTCAAGAAATTATGTTAATTCACAGACCTGGGAAATATGCATTAAATATGCTCAATGGAAATGCATTTTTTTATTACCACTAACTTTAGCACTTTTAACGCACTATTTTTTACATACTTTGTTATTTTTTTTTTTTTATCAAAGTAGTGCATTTTTTTTTAAATACCACTAAAGCGTATGCCAATTAATGTACTACTTTTGCATTATCATTATATTACATCGTGAATAGTGCATTATTAATGCATTATCACTTGAAATATAGTGAACATGAATAATGCATTATTATTGCATTATCAGTAAAACATGTTTTAAACAATATAAAATTATATAAAAAAAAAATAAAAATAAAACTTGAAATTTTTAATCATAAAACACAAATAAGCTGGGATCGTACACAGAAAAAATTTTCACCAAAATTTTTTCAATTAATTCAATAATGCTGTTTTAAACAATTTTTTTAATTGTTCCAATTAAGTTGCCTTAATTGAAAACAAAAATTATAATGTTTGTGTGTTTATTTGCAAATATGAAAACATACATACAAACTTCAAAATATTTTAAATTCTCAAACAATTTTTTAATTGTTTCAATTAACTGTGTTGATTAAAAAAACTATTTTTATTTGTGTTTACGTTTTATAGAGCCTCTTTTACTGGTGGTCAAATTTCAATCAAACCTATTGATTGAAACTGAACAGCAAGAAAAGCTCAAACCTACAAATGCGTTAATTGATAATTGATTTCTAACAAATACGTTAATTGAAGTTGGTTTTTAATTTTTTCTGTGT
The DNA here is from genome assembly GCA_963931875.1 of Pollenia griseotomentosa. Taxonomy (NCBI): domain Eukaryota; kingdom Metazoa; phylum Arthropoda; class Insecta; order Diptera; family Polleniidae; genus Pollenia; species Pollenia griseotomentosa. The sequence continues at coordinate 141,649,853 of OZ007560.1, read as the reverse complement.
AACCATTATGACTTTTATCATTCATTTTTTTGCAGAAACAAAGGTTCTTTATTAATTTCTTTTCCATAAAGTTTCTGATATTTACCTTTGCATTCTTAGCCATAAACTAAAAAATTTGTTACAACTTTAGATGCATTTAACTCAAAAAATAAAAATGAGTGATATACAAATAAAAAAAAACACAAATTATTTTTATGATAAATGTAATTGTAACAGTCCCTGCTTATTTCTGTTTTTTAAGCAAGCAATGTATGAGTTTATTTTAAGTTTGTTGTTCACAATACATTTTAGTGATAATTTAATAATAATACATTATTCATGATCACACTATTTGTAGTGATAATGCAATAATAATGCACTATTCATTATGTGTTTTCCTAATAATAATGGAAAGGTAGTGCATTAATTGGCATACACTTTAGTTGTATATATGAGAATAATTAAGTGCAATAAAAGTATTAACATAAGTAGTAATGCTATAATATTGCAATGAAATATTTTTTTAACAATTTAATTGTAATGCAGTTTGAGTGAAAATCGCCCAACTCTGTGAATCCACGAAAATAGAAAAATTCCAAACTTCAATAAAGTATTCTAACTAAAATCAAACTTTTAAAAATTGCACTAGAATACAGTTGAATTTGTTAGCACAATGAAGTGTATTTTATTAGCCTTAACTTTACAAATTGTTGTTTTAACTGACAAATAATTGATATTTCTTAAATCAATTTGTTAAAATAAAAATTACAGATTACAATTCCGTTCGGAATCGAAGAAAACATATTTGTTTATTGATAGAAAGTGTATTTTGGTAGTTTTTTGGCCTTTCAGATGCAAAAAACTCCCATTCCGTTCATGAAAACAAAAATGATTTCATTCCGAAAACTTTTTTCGTCATTTCTCTGTGACATGGCTGTTTATTAACAAAAAATGTTATGTAGAAGTTATTTTATAAAAGCTAAAGTAATTAACGCACAAAATGTTTGTTAATAAAAAGGTAATTTTGATTTACATAAGCAGTCCTAAATTAATATATCAGGTGAAACTTTAATAACTTTAAGTCGCATCTCGATAGTGTGAAACTTGTTAATTTGAGTCTCTGGTAACTTGAACCGTTGTGCTCATATAAATATAATTTTTCTACCCAAAGCTTTGTTATTTAAAGTTTGATTTTCATGAACTCTATAGTTTAAACTGGCAACGTGAAGAAAACACGAATTGAAATCATCCTCAGAGCGGATACCATGAATTGAAAATTCATTGGACAAGAACAGATTAAATAAAGTCAATCAAAAGAAAATTACGGATTGTAGAACGATTCAAAATAAAGAATATGATATTTAAATTAAACTCTTGTTAATTTTAATTTTTTTTCTATCTCGCCCTAATTTAAACTTTTATTAATATACACTCTTTATTATTTAATATTTTTCTCTAGTAACTAGAATTTCTAATTATCGCAATTCGACCATCTATTGCAAAGTTGGTTGAGTATGTAATATAAATGACGAAGTAATTAATTCTTAAATTTTTATTAAAATTGCAACTTTAACATCTTTTTGTTTTTAAAATGTTAAAATTTATTTAAGAATTTTTATATTTTATTCGAAATCCAATAAGAATTAAACACTTTAGAGAAAAACAATTCATAAAATATCGATGATCCAACAATTTCAGAAAAATTCCTTTAGAAGTTTAGAAACTCAAAAGGTTTTAAAGGCTCCTTTCTCCCTTGACGGAAATATGTACCTATGAATATAAAGAAAAAGCGAGAAGTCAAAGTTATTTTTGGGAATACAAAATTTTTTATTAATAAGATTTTTGTATGACGTGCTAAATTCCCAATTTTTTATTTTTGGTTAATACACTGAAATTTATTGTTAAGTCTGGGATCACACTATGAAAGTTTTCTTTCAGAAAGTCTGAGTTTATGGGTGAGAGAGGAGAGAAAAAAGCAGATTCTCTTCCCCTCTCACCAATGAACTCAGACTTTCTGAAAGAAAACTTTCATAGTGTGAACCCAGACTAAGGGAAAGCTAGTTTCTATGCGCATTTCACTGGTTGCTAAGGCCAGATCGTCAGGAAACATTTCCCTACAATTGGCTGGCTTTTTTTCGACTCGAATTGTAGTTGTAAGTGAGTAAAATTAAAAAACAAATTGCTTCAAAAGTTCAAATTAGTTAAAATATTCATAAGGGTCAGTAAAATTAAATTTAATTTCATATTATATTTTTTTTATTTATATTACATGTTACAAATACAAATTATTTTATAACGTTGACTTTCAGTCCGTTGTACTGAAATAGACCAAAGTCTGTGGAGAAACTAGAACCCACAACTCTCGCACTGATAGACGAACTCGCTAGTTAAAAAAAGTTGAAGAAATATTTTTTATTAAAGTAAAGTTAAAACCCCAGTATAAAATATTTTGAGGCAACATTATTTCCTAAACAACATTTTAAACTTTAAGTAAAAAATTGAATAAATTTATTTAGACCTTTCAACACAGATGGATAATTTTTTCTGCCATTCCTTTTGTGATTTTTACAATATTGATTATAGTTCTTTTAAGTACATATCTATCTATATTCCGTATTCTTATTAGTAAAGAAACAGATTTAACAATGTATTTTTGTCCGTCTGTCTAATTCGCTTACAATTCCTTATGAAATGAATCTTGTTTAAAACCAAACTAAAGTACATGTATAATTCAAAATGTACTAAATTTGGAAATATTAATCCTTTCATTGCAGTTTTGATAAAAAAAAAATTAAGCAAATATTTTATAATATTTGTCGAAAAAGGCATATTCCGATTAAATATTAAATCGAAAAATTTACAATATTTCGATTTATACTCTTCACACCACATAGCAAACCACGCTTGATATTGAAATTATAAAGAGCTCGATAACGATTTAATTTAACGAAAAAGTAAATAACTATCGATACAAACTTGACCGAATTTGCATACTGGTTTTAAGCATATATTGGCTGAAAATATGACAACCAAACAATTTTCACTAGTAATGTTACGAATATCAATTTTCAATATTCTCGAATGCGAATATCTGCGTTAAAATTTGCGAATACGAATGAGAATATCTAACCTCAAATATAGTGCTAAATATATCGATATTTCAAATTGAATTGATATAAAATTTCCCACTCGCGTCGATAACAATAAATTGAAAATAAAAAATTTATTTAACATTATTAAGTCATTCCGATGACTGAATTCTATTTCAAATTATCAACTTCGAGTGGCACAATTAAACATTTAAAAATTTCTATACTGACATGGGGGGGAAATAAATAAGGAAAACTACGAGCTTATTTTATCTAAGCGAAGTAACATCACCAACGAGTGTTCCGAGCGAGCGAATATCTTGGTGTGCGGGACGTTCTTATTTTTTGTTTAAAGAAGAAAAGGCTTAAAAACTTTTATTTTTTAATTTCAATATTGATCTACTAAGAACTTATTACACATATATATAAACAGTACATCGCGTTCTAGAAAAATTTAAGCCGTCGCTGACGACTTATGCTATAAAGCTTTTTAATCTATAATAATAAATTTTTATCAGCTCTTTTTCGCGATAAAGCGTTACATCAAAACTAAAGGCACTTGCAAAACATATATAACCACAACTTGAGAAGGCTTTGCTCCATACAGCAAAATAAAAAAATTCAGTAGGATATAGCTGAATATATTCCAAAGAAACTGAGACTTTTTCAATTGAATTTGTTGCATAATTTTGTAATAAAACAAAACTAATAGAAATTATAGTTTCCACACAGCAGTACACAAAAAAAAAATTAAAAATTGATTTAAATTAAGAAATTTGTAATATTAATTAAAAAATTAATTAAATTTCTACCTGAAAACAAATAACATAATAGCATCAATTAAATATTTTTTGATGTTGAAATAAGTAAACTTTTAATTCACTTTATTAAATTTTTAATTAAAACTGATTTCATTATTGATTACCGGTTTAATTGAAAAAAATTTAAAAGTTTTACAATATATACATATATCTATTGCTTCAAGGTACCTAACTGTTCTCACAGGCCTCAATTTCTTTGGAATACATTTAGCTACAAGCTATGATTCAAAAATCTGGCTTGTTTTCGTATTTTAATTTGTTATGAATTCTTAAAAACAAAAAAACTTTAAACGAAGTGCAGTTTTGCGTTTAGCATTCCAAATAATTAAAGAAACAACTTTTATTTCTAGCAAACTTTTGATTTATTTTATGTAATTTATTATACAATTTTGCGCTTAAAAAATTCATGGAATATTCGCTTGAAATTGGAGAATGCGAATACGAATGCAATGATATAGGCGAATATCCTGTGATTCGAATACGAATATTTTTAACATCACTAATACTCACATTAAATATATATTTGTTTAAACAAGCGTTACAAAAACTATTCCTAGCATGGCCAGCAGTCAACCCAGTCGATTTCAGTCTATACACAGAAAAAAATTTCGACAATTCAATTGTCATATTGAATACCATATTCGTCAATACAATTAAGTTTTTAATTGAAAAGGCACCAACAACTAAATTTGTATATATATAAAATTGTTTTGTTAACTAAAATTGTTAAAACTCAACAAATATTTTTAACAATGAGTTTGTAAAATTGAATACAATATTTGTTAACAATTAAATATAATTTTTTGTTGTAAGTTTGCCATATTAACAAAATATTTTGTTGCAAACTAAGTTTAAAAAGAAGATGCATTTAAAGGTCGTTTTTATTATATGTATGCAAATTAAAAATAACATCTATTAACATTAAAGTTTTCATTTCTAACACCTTGGAGCACTGGAAGGTTCATACATTAGCACAAAACGAATCTTGGCACCACTATCAGTAATATTTTAAAATCTATAATTTATAAAAGAACCGTTAAAATTTATTTATAAATCATTAAATAATAACTTTACCTACCTTTACGATTGATTCAATGTCGCTTTTATCATCAAATCGTTAATTTTTTTCAAAGATTTTAGATCGAAAATCCAGACTTTTTTATTTTATATTTTTAATTTTTGACACAAAATAATTTTTTCTATGTTATACTTATTAGTTTTCTACAAATGAAACAAATTGTTAATATGACAATTTACAAACATGTTAATTAAGAAAATTGTTGAAAATATTAGAAACGTTTTAACAAATTTTTTTTAATTACTAAATAACTTTTGATATTTTTTCTGTGTAGGTAAAGGATTTGTTTAGTGTATGTCTGTCAGCCAAACAAATGAGCTTCGTTAAAACAATTCAGAATTCCGATTCGGATTCGATTGGTATACTAAAAGGTGATTCTAGGGCCAATACTTTCATTTGTTAGACACATCACATTGTACAATCTCGCAATACCTTCTCCACCTACCGCAATGTGGGAATAAAAAGAGATAGATTTTTATAATTTTAAATATCTAGTTTTCTGCTTTGAAGAGTTGTTGTTTCTATTTTTATATTATTATTTTTTTTTTGTTACGACTAGCACTCAGGGTATGACCCCTACTAATGTATTGCATTATGTTGGAACTAGGAAAATAGATTATGTGAAGGATGAAAGAGGAGGTAGTGCTTGTGAACATTCGACTTGAATTTGTTAAAATTGAGAAGGAAGCTTCAGCTGGAAGGTTATTCCACATACGAACAGTACGGCCAAAAAACGAATTTTCCCTGTAATGCGTTTTACGCACCTTGATTGATGATTAAAATTTACCCTATTCGCACGACCCCATTCCGAAATTACGTCAAGGTCTCGGCAAGCGTATCATTCATATTCTGTCTCATAGCACTAACATCGGATACGCTTGGTCTATTTGGTGACGATAACTTCTATGTCATGTTATTATTTTGTGCTGGTAGGTCCAAAATTGACCATAGGCTCCATACAAAGGCCTTCTAAAAAATCTTATGCAGACGTTGGATATCTAGATTATATTTGACACATAGAACTCTTTTATGAATCTGAACATTAGTCCGAAATAGGGTACACTTTCAAAAATTTTTTTGTTAATATGAACTATGGTGTAAGATATCATGTGGTTGGGTTGGGCTACTATACTTTCTAACTTGTTTATTTTAATTTGTATTTCCGATTTTCTACAGCTCTCTAATGTCAAGCATTTGAGAGAAAACTCTGTATGTTGTTGTTGTTTTTATTTTGCATAAAACTGATATGGCTGGCCTATTTTTATTATAGATTTTATTGCAATTATTTACTTGAATTATTTTTTTAAAAATAATTAAATTTACAAAGCTGTATGGTAAACTTAAAGATTACCAAGGCAAAATTTTTGATATCTCAGTTAAACTAGGTTTAGTTAATCTGAAAACAGATTTGTGCCGCCATTTCCAAGTTTGTATACAAAATTTTGATTTTTTCTTAAACAAATTTTTAATTATATTTTCTTTAATGTCTCATAAGCTGCAATTTAAAAAAAAAATAAATAACCTTTAAGTTCTAAAAATTAAAAAAAAACTGTAATTTTTTGTTTGTGAGAAAAATTGACAATCATTTTTGTCTTTTGTCATAATGAAACTTTTGCATTTTATAGAAAAACTAATTTAACAAATTTAAACAAAAAAAAAAAAAGGAATAATAATGATGACATGTCTACAACAGCAAAAGAATTTTTTTTATTCATTTTTCGTTTTAAGGGCTTTTTCGACTTTTCTTTTTAGCTTTTTGTTATAAACAGACAGAATATGTAGTTTTGACAGTTTAAATAAATGTAGGCCGGCACTTATTGTACAACATGAATGAAAGATTTTTTTCTGAATTTGTTTGTCGTAAAGAAAAGTAACATTTTTAAAACGCACACACACATACACTCTAGTTACAAAATATCAAATATGAATGAATAAAAGAAATGAATGTATTAAAACGCCATCTTAAAAGCGAAAAAATGTATAAAAAAAACAAGGTTCAAAAAGCTAAACTCGCTGGTAAATGAAATGTTTGCGTGTCACTTTTTCCTTATTTTCCCATACTTGAATAAATTTTTTTTTTTATTCGCTGCTCTACTTTGAAAATGGATAAGAAAATGGGACTCTGCAGTTGAAGCAAAATCGCTTTGTTTGTGTGATTTATAAAGTTCATATTTGAAATCATGAAACCATTTTGATACATTTCATCAAGACTCGTCTTTTATTATTTCCATAACAAATATTAAAATTATGAATTGAAATAAATTAGTTGAAAGGTTGTACAAAAACTCATGATTTATTTGTTTGTGCAATTGAATTTGAAACATGGATACAAGAAGTAAAAAAAAAATATATATATTTTTTCAAATAGGAGCGATACTTTTAAGATTTAGTTGGTACTTTAAAATAATAGCTGGCCTCAAAAGCTTATTTTGCCAAATTGTAGTCAGGTCTCACTTTTCCTTTGGCGATCAAAAATTTAGACTGCTTGCTTTGGCGAAAGCTGGCTTCTAATGAAAATAGCTCTTGACCTTATTTAAACTATTATTATGTTAAGATCGTCGACAACAACCTGATAAAAATTTTGCAGGGTTTTTCTGTCATCTTTAACTAAACTGCGAGCTACATTAAAACTGAAACTTTTTATTTACTCTAATTATATTTCGTTGGATTGTATTGCAAGTCAGACTTCTTTAGTTTCATTTTGTACAAATTTTAAAATGCAGCCACTGGCATGGAAAAGAAGATAACTCTCAGTAACTAATTGGCCAAAGTCATTGAAGAACAAGTTTTTGTTTTCAATATTCATGAATTGAGTCTTCATATATTAAATATAAACTAGCAATAATTAATCAAATCTTATTCTAATACTTTAGTTTATGTTCTGCCAGTGCCAGCCAAAAATTTTCCCATCACGGTTTCTGTTTACATATGAAGGTGTTTAGCGCTCTTCTTTTCCGATAAGTCCTGCGGTGTTGCGAGTTTGGCCGAATTCGGGGCAATTGAAGCCTTTGTAAACATTTTGCTCAATATTTCGTGATAATAGTTTTTACTAATGACACATTGTGATCCTTGTGAATATTCGAGTTTTATCATACCAGTGGCAGTTCTGATTATACGAAGAAGTTCATTTTGGCAATATTGGAGGACGATGTAATGCCCCACAACTGAATACCATAGCTCCATATAGATTTGCAAAGTAGTGGCTGGTCCAAACATAATGTACGATGTTAATTGTGAGGCACACCTTCACGCCAAGTTTTTTACCCAACTTGATATTTCTTTGTTTCAGTGTTTGACAAATTCAACCATGGATAGGTACACAGTTAAGCAGATCGCTAAGATTGTTGAAGCCTCTTACGAAAATGGGCGTTTGAGGTTTTTTTTTGGTCATCATAACCGACCAAATGTGTTCACAATCGGGAGAATTGTGCGCAAATTTCTGCAAACCGGGTCATTAGGAAATTCGAAAACATCTGTTTGGTACCTATTATTGACTGGAGGCATCATCGGGCCGTACTTCTACATCGGGCCAAGCAGTTTCAGTGAATGAAGTTGACTATGCGAGAAACAATGGCTCTTTTGCGCGAGAAATTCAATGGCCGTGTTATCTCACGTCGTGGCGAAGTAAATTGTCACGATCATGTGATTTGATACCGTTGGACTTCTTCTTTAGGGATACAAGACAATACAAGAGCTAAAGGATGAGATAATTTGGCACATTAACCGCATTGAACCACATTTATGTCTCAGAGTCAGTGAAAATATGCATCATCAGATAGAGGTATGCCCCCGCAGCCGTGGCGAGCATTTGGCTGATATTTTGTGTTGCACATACCTCTTCTATTATAATAAAAAATATTATTCTCTGAAAACTTTTTATTTTATTCGTTATTAACATCGTGCGTTTTTGTTGGACCACCCTTTTAAAATATACACAAAAAATGCTATTCTCTGAAAACTTTTTTTGGTTGGACCACCCTTTAAAAGTTTACACAGAAAAATGCTCGCCAATTTTTTTTTAATTAAACCGTTAATCAAAAATAAAATCAGTTACAATTAAAAACTTAACTAAGTGAATTACAATTTTACTTATAACAACTGCTTTGCTAAATCAAAACATACATTTAATTGGTACTATTAATTTGTTTACTGGTGCAAATTAAATTAATTTTTAAATTAATATCACAAATTTTTAAATTGAAATTAATTTTTATTTTTTTCTGTGTAAATTTCAGAATAAAACAGAACTTCTTTCAAAAAGCTAACTATTGTAAAAACAAGTTAAAAAGCTAAACGGCTTTGTCGAATCTCATATACCCTTCACTATAGTATTCACAATTTTCCCTAGCTTATATCGTACTGGAGCTATCGTTTCGAAATCCTTTTTCTGTGAGCTTATACCAAGCAAATATAAAGAGAATTATTAACTTAGCTTGTTTTGCATGGACACTATCAAACCAAATTCCTTAATTCAGGTAAAATTCAATAGTTTATATTCTTAGACTTAGGAAATACCCGAGCCAAAGTTGGTCCTTTTAGCTTAAATTGTATGGGCACTATTGTACCAAAATCATACCCCCGGAGGTAAAGGGATCTTCTTAAGAATATTTTGCATTTGCAGAAATTTCAACTGTCCGCTAACAGGATACTTTCGGTGTACACGTGGTGGTAGTGGTTTCCTATCCAATCTCGCGCGAAGGGAGATCCCAAAAATTCCACAAAAATTCTGATTTTTATCACTTGTGGGAGAGTTCGTTCTGAGGGAGAATCATCCATAGGTGCTGTTGCTTATCAACAGCTGCTGCTAGCATATTTCCAAAAGCAGTGGAGGAAAAATAGCTACAGCTCCTAACCAAGGGATGAGTGTATAGTTTCACCGGATTATGCACTCAAACTGCTAGCTGGTCTGCTAGTTGCATTCACAATCGGGGGCGGTCAGTAAACGCATTATTTGTCACCCAGTTGTTAAGATCCACTGGAACTGCCTGAATATAAATAACCACCTGTAACAAATGATATGAAAAATTTAATTTTGTGCTGTACTTAAGCTATTTTTTTTAAAAGTCAGGTAGTAAATAGATTTCGTGCGCAATAGCCTAGAAAATGTAGTTCATGTAATTTATTCAAAGATCTCCTAAAAATATCCTTATGAAAAGATTTGTCAAAACAGAACATTTGCAAAGATATCGAATTTCTACCAATGAAACAAATGAATATTCTTTTGTTATCATTATGCAAAATACTAACAACTTTTTAAAATACTAACTAGAAAAGCGATTAACTCTAAACAAAAAAGAAATTTTCTCAAAATAAGGATACTTAAAAAAATTTAACTAGTTCCTAGTCCGTTAAAACTTTAAAAAAATTATAAAATAAATTATTTCACTTAAAAGAATATTTTAGAAGAATTGTGTTTAAAATTTTTTATTAGCAGTAAGAATTTTTGCTTCATTTAAAAAAGCAAATTCAAGACATTTTGCTATCCTCTTCCTAAGAACACTTTAAACATTTATTTTCATTCTTTTTAAATGCCTTTAACATAACCTTCCCTAAAAATTGTGGGACAATTATCACCCCAGGAATAAAATTAAAAAAAAAATAACCAACCATATTGACTTTTTCTGAAAAGGATACCGCTTTTTAACATTTGTTGTACCTACATTATGCAATAGTTTTGACAAACACTCTCATACACATTTAGTCCTGCTTCCTTTTTTGCTTTCTTATTATATTTTGTATTCTTTTGTTTTTGAAATTTTATAATGAAAGTGAAAACAGACAATCCACTTTTAATTCGTAGGCCTCCGGATGCACAAACTTAACCTTTATCAAGTGTTTTTTAATCCCTTTTCTCAACAAAAGCAGCAAAAAAAAAATTAAGCAACTAAAACCCAATTTTAATCCCTTAAAGGTCTTGACGTAATACATACATACATACGAACATTCAAACTATTTACCCAAACATACATACATAACAAACCATATTTAGTTAATTTACTAGCGAGTTTGTTAGTTAGACCGCCAGTCATTCGTTTTAGTTACGCACACACATGTGTATTCTCTACCGTTTCTTGTTTGTTTATATTTCATTCAAATTTTTCTTTCTGAAACCCCCTTAAAAAAGTTTCCAACTGGTTGTGTGTTTTTCGCATTGGCTACCTAAACATTTGATGAACTATTTTTAGAGCTCTTGCAGTGCTGGACTCAGTCTTGGTAACTCAAAATTCCGTTTTGTTGTACATACATAATTTTTTTAGGTTCTCTTTTTGGCATATTTTTTTAATTTACATATTAAAAGAAAACCAGTAGATTGTTGTTATTGTTGTTTTAATGAAACCTAAATTACGTTTTTAATTAATTTCAAAATTTTTGGTTGAATTCTTTTTTTTACCAGAGGCTGAAAACAGCATGAGTTCCTTTAGAGAAACCAGAAATCGAATTTGTCTTCATTTACAATGGCGTTTACGTTTAGATAGTTATGTAAAAGATAGGAATGGGTTTTTAATGACTTTTAAAACTCCAATAATGTAAATTGTTAAACACTCCAATCAATGGCCACAATTGTTCGACTTAAAAGAAGTAGTGCCTTGTTGGCTTTTAAAGTGAGAGATTAGGAGATTTTTAATTTAGTCTTCTCTTACAGCAAGATTTATTTGAAATCAAGAAAAAAGAACCAAGTAATTCTATAAATTCTGTAAGTTTATAAATTAACCGTGTGGTTTTTGAAATGGGTTTTCCGAAGGCCTTAAATAAGCTTTATTCTGGGTTTTTATATACTTCTATAACAAATATTTTTTAGAATTTGGCTTATAAAATTTAAATTAAAATTTATGAATTTTATTTGTCTGAGATAGTTAGGATAGGTAGAAATGGCATTCACTGTCCATATGACATACTTGTGCTCAATGATCTATTGTGATGCAATGAAGTTCATCTAAACGGAAACCCCATCGCAGAACCAACCCGAAATTTTACAATGGGCTCCAGTTCCCGCCAATGCACTACAGGAATAGAGACGTCCTCCCAGATACATACGTCAAGGTCATCTATGGTAGACACAGGGTTCGCTCTACATCCATGCAGGTTGTATGCGATTGTAGCGTTCAGCACGCAGGATTTGCCCATATATGTACTTAAATTGCATTTTTCGAATTAGGGTTTTTGAAGAAACAATCATAAAGTATTTGAAAAGCCTAAATGTTTTCAGAATTAGAAAAACTTTAGCTTTAAAACTTGCAACTGAATTGAGTTCTTAAGTGATGGAATTCAAATTGTATTTTGACTTTTTATTATAAACTAGTTGGCATCACAGTTTTCGTTAACATTGCTGCTTTTGGTCAATTGTTACAACCATATTAGAAAGAAACAAAAACAAAACAAAATTCTTGTTAAGAACGTCCAAATAGGAAAATAAAAATAAATTATAGTACGTCCCACTAGTTTTAGTCTGGCAAATACAAATCGACAAACAAACCACGTTTCTGTTTAATACTTTTTTTTTTTTTTTGAACTTTAAGATTTTTTTTGTTGAGTTAAAAAAATTGATTTGGCTTTGTTTCTTTCTTTAAATTAAAATCAAGTTATTCTTGTTTTTTCTTCGCATTTGTCTCATGTTTTCATTCTATTGATATTTTCTTTGTTTTATTAAACAGTTCTTGTTTTTTGTTCTTTTGTTTCGTTCTTTTTTATTAATTTAGTTTTTTTTTTAATATTTTTCTATGAATCTTTAAATATTAACAAAGCAAAATGATTTAAATAAAACTACCTACAACTTCAGAAAACAAAATCCAACAAACATGAAAGAGGGGTTTTACGAAATAAAGGAGAAACACATAAAAAACATGGTTGCACTCATTTTAATGAAGTGAAAATTCTTTCCATTTGATAAGAGACACGCAATTTTTTTTATAAATTTCTTGCTTTTTGTTGTTGTAGTTAGTTGTATTTGTTATTATTTAATTTCGATTGTTTTATTAAATTGGGAGGTGGTTTCTTTTATATTAGTTACTAATTTATGTGTATTTAAATGTTTTATTTTTCGATTAGGTTGATAACATTTTTGATAAAAACGTCAACCTATAATTTTTTCCTTTCTTTTTTTTTTGTTGGCGTTTTTGATTTGTTTTTGTTTCATTTTATTGGTGATACAAATTGTTAAGCTGAAATTTGAATACCTACTTAGGAAGGGTATAAAAAAAGGATTGGTTAGTTAGTCTAGATTTCTGTATACCCACACCACAACAGTGGAGAGGGTATTACGCGTTTGTGCTGATGTGTGTAAGACATAAATATACTTGTCCAAGACCTACTTTAGTTTTCTGAGTCGATTTAATTATGTTCGTCTGGCCGGCGGGTTGGCTGGCTATTTGCACGTCCATGTTAACCTTGTTAACAATGTCTGTTGAAAATGATGAGAATTGCACATGGACACCCATTCAAATTACTTTTCGTAATAAAGTCTTTGTTCCCATAAACTATATTATTATATTGGTATTTAGATTAAATATGATGAAAAATATTTTATGGCAACATAGGTAAATCGTCTAACCAAATTTTTTTAAATCAGTCTATATGTGACCATAGCTCCCATACAAAAACCACCATCAATTTCAATAACCTTTTTCAAAGAATAATTTCATAATATTGTAAAATTTTCAATAACGTGAATTTTAACTATCAAGAACTCTTTAGAACAATCATAAATCACATCTCTCTTAAGGAATAAAAACAGTAGCTCTTTAAGAAATCATCACAATTAAATCCAAAACAGATAATAACCTTAAAATACTACTTACCCAACACTCATTGACTCTCTTTCTGTAATAGATATTTATTATTGTTTGTATGTTTGTGTAAAAACAAAAATAAAAATACATACCAAAAAATATTAAATGTCATAAATCATTAATATGAATGAAACTCTCCCAAAACAGCATGAATGACCTCGTCTTTAAAGAAACAAACAATCAAACCAAACCAGTGAAGTTAAACCGCAAAACTACACAAGACGCAAACACGAAAACAAACACATACAACTCTACAAAAGCAAATCAACCAATAGTAATTAACATTTTCATAACTAATTATTACATAACAAGCCCACTTAAAAATAGAAGATAATACATAAAACGAACAAAAAGAAACGCATAAATATGAATCTAAAGGACAATAGGTACAACAAAACCGTCATAAATGTCATAAAAATGAAACAAAAAACACATAAAGCAACATGGTTCAAATACAAGTAGGCAAAAATAATAATAATAATGAAAACCAAAATAGCAACAATGAGAAGGAGAAACAAAAACAACAAAAATTATGAGAACCATTTCAAAAGCAAAATTATGATGATGATGATGACATACCCAGAGAATGGCAACCGCAAATGCAATAATGTACGACAACAACAATTAAATACAATTTTTTGTTTTTTTTTTTTTTATTTATGACTATTTTTATGAGGTGCTTACAACAACAATAACATCATGTTTATGAGTTTTTAATGGGGTCTACTAACACACACACATGCCACTCATTTTTTGTAAAATATGAATTGCATTGTTGTGTGGGGAGAGAAATTAGTGATTTGTATGATTTTAGTTGATTGCATTTACGCGTGCGCAAATATCTTAGTGGAAGTTTTTTGTTTGTTTTTAAAAAATTTAAAATTTTTGGTAAATGTTTTTAATATTTTTTTTTTTTTTTGTTGTTTTCTTACGGGGTTTTGATAGTTTTAAAAGTCAATGAGTATTTATGTTTTTGTTAATTTGTAAACGCCCATGTTGACAATCAGTATTGAAAAATTATGATTTATGTGTTTTTTTTTTTGTTTTTAAAAATTTTAAGGGTTGCTTAAGAGATTATGACAGGCCAAAGAAATATTAAAAATAATTATGGCCGCATTTTGGTAGACATTTTTAAAATTAAATTGAAAATAAATTTAAAATTTAAAGTAAAAACTACCAAAATGACATCGTTTACACTGGTTTGAAAAATTAAAAAATTATCCGATTTAATTGAATCAAAAACCTTTTTAAACGGACATACAGTGAGCGTCAAAACAAAAGGTAAAGTTTGTTTTCCAATATAAACTTTTTTATTTTAGTAACCAAACAACATGTCATCACGGTGTCTTTAGGCAAAAAAGTGATCAAATTTGGAAAAGAAGAAATGAGGAATTCATCAGATACAATGAGCTGACGATAGCTCATTATTGGTTTGGCGCATATACCAATATGTCGTAGTGAAGAAAAATGACAATGAAGCTTTACATGAAGTTTTCTAAAAATATACACAATAGAATTTTTTTGTATTTTCACCACTGCTTCCGGCATTTGTTTTGAAGAAAAATTAAAATTTTTGTGAACGTTCATGAACGAACTAAGAATTTAGTAGTAAAGTATTGAAAGTGAAAATTATTGTTTTGTGCCGAATTCGACTCTTTTCTAAATTTATTTTCAAAGAGTGGCTTATTGTGCTGCATACGTATACTTACTGCTGTATATTAAGTTGTTGACATTTTATTTAGCTTTTGATTTTAACTACATTTTTTTCTTACGGCAATAAAGCAGAGCAAGAATGAAATTTATTTTGTACGTTTTTTATGAGGAATTTGCTGCTTTCATTAAACAGTGGCGTGTAGAGCAAAATAATACCTTAAAACCTTTAAAATAGTTGAGCAAAATGAATGAATGCTTAGTATCTCAGAAACGATAAACTATTTCGTGAAACAGGTTTTGGATTCAGAATACATAAGTCAATACGTAACTCAATTTTTTTAAAACTTGTCGGTAGATCAAACCAAAAATGAACTGACGATATGTAATATAAAGTTTACAGTGAAGCGTGGGTGGATTGTGGTGGCAGTGTGCTGCTTTATTAAATTCGCAAAACCGATTAGTTAAATATTTTTAAAGAAAATGCAGCGCCTAAAGTAAAAAACTTGACTAAAACCACGTACAAATCTTCCAACAGGACAACAATCTCAACCCAATCGAACATCTTTTGGCAGCATTTGGACAGACAAATTAATAAGGAAATCAATACACATGAGACAAGAAGCTGTCCTTAAAGCAAAACGAAATGCATCAAAGTGTTTGCCATTAATTTTTTCTTAGTATGTATTTTAAAACTGTACGCTTTACAATGCACCCACAAAGAGTGACTTTTTGGTGCGATTTATGGTCTGGCGGCATCATAGGGCCGTATTTTTTCCAAAATGAGGCCGGTCAGGCAGTTACTGTTAATGGTGTTCGCTATCGTGAGACGATAACAAAATTTCTATGGCCCGAATTGGAAGATATGGATGTGGACGATATGTGGTTTCAACAGAACGGTGTCACTTGTCACACAGCTAACGAAACAATGGCTCTTTTGCGCGACAAATTCAATGGCCGTGTTATCTCACGTGGTGGCGATGTCAATTGGCCGCCAAGATCATGTGATTTGACACCGTTCGAATTATTTCTTTGGGGTTATTTGAAAGAAAAGGTGTACGTCGATAAGCCAGCAACAATTCAAGAGCTAAAGGATGAGATAATTCGGCACATTAACGGCAAAGAACCTCAATTATGCCTCAGCGTCATCGAAAATTTGAACCATCGGATGGAGGTGTTCCGCCAAGGTCGCGGCGGCCATTTGGCCGATATTTTGTTCCATACATAATTGAACCATACCAATATTATCATAATAAAAAGAAATGACAATAACTCCCTAAATAATTTGTGTTTTATTCAAAATCAACATCGGCCCTTTAAATTTAAACACCCTAATATTTAAAATTTTTATGATAGCGGTGTTCAATATTAGGCTTGCAAAACAACAAATGTAAAAAATTGCAAGACTAATATTTAACTACGCTATTGTATTAGCATCTTCTAATTTTTTTTAATGACAATAAACTCCTAAGAAAAAATTTTTCTTATATTATTAACCCTAGAACGTCATACTTCGTCGAATCGACGAAGCATGTTTTAATTTCTTATTTCTTGTTCGGTATTTGTATTATTTTTAAGCTGATTTTTCATATAGCGGCAACCATTGATATACTCTTGATGTGTGCGCTTTTATAGCTTTCTACGCATTGGATTAATAGGAAACGACGAAGAATGATGTTTATGTAACTTTTACTATAAATTTTCAGTGTATTTTTGTTTCAGCAAGTATTTTAGGCTTTGTGTATTTTTTGTAATAGCAAGTAAAGCAGTTTTGACAGATAAAGAAATTACTGATATGCGTATTTTGTCCTCCGTTTAAAAGACAAATGACAAAATTAGTGTGCTTAAGCTGGGAAAAAGCCTATATGCAGAGCGCAAAATTCAACTTTGTGCCTCTTGCACAAAATTAATAATTAATAAAATTAATAATAATATAATGAGTCAATTCTACGATGCAAACAAATTTAATGGATTATATTTTTTTAAGTTAACTATTTTCATAAATTGTTTTTGTATACATATTTTGAAAAACAAGCCAAACAAAGTAGTACTCTGATACCTTGTGTTTAAATTTTATAACATTAAAACAAGAGTATTTGGTTATTTTATTTCATTAATATCAATTACAAGTTATTTAACAAACGAAATTTCAATTATATATTGTAAGTATTTTATCCTTTTTGCTCTTGTGAAATTCGTCGTCGATTCGACGAAGTATAACATTAATGACATAAAAATAAGTATGATATTCTAGGGTTAAACAAGCTGTACACTTTATTTTGACGCTCAGTGTACCTATTTTTGCACGTTTTTAATAGCGGAAATCACTCTGCGCTGCAAATACCCTTGCAAATCTAGCATAAGTGCTATATTTTGTTGTCGTGTTCTTACAATGCTAGATATGCTAGACTTGCAACATATGCTAGATTTGCAATGGTGGTTTGTAGCGAAGAGTGATTTCCGCTACTGACTTTAAACAGAGTTATGCATACATATATATACACTTATGAATGTTTGTATGTATATTAAACTAAAAAGCGTGTCTCTGTGAAAATGCTGATATCTTATGAACTACTTTGAATAGTTCTTTCCTTCAAATACAAAAACAGATTTCAAATTGATTTTTAATGAAAACATTTAACTTAAATATTTAATAGGCAAATTTAACGTTTTAATAACACAAGCATTTTTTACAAATTATTGCTTAATTTTTTTTAACTTTTATATAAACTGCTTTAGTAATTCACTAATTCATCTTATTAAAATCCTTATTTCCAACTTTCCCTTATTTTTATTTAACCCATTTCAAACGTCGATTTTATTTGATTTATGTTTATCTATAAGATGACACACAACTCAATTGTACACATATTAAAATATTTATTTTAAAACAATTAAATTCCCATAAACTCTAAATAGACAATAGTAATGATCAAATATACCTGACCTAACTTTACATTCAATTACGAACTAGAACTCATAGATACTTAAATAATAAAAAAAAACAGCCAAAAGGGGAAAAGAAATAAATAGGAATTCCCTTTGCGGTTTAATTATCAACGGCTGGAACAAGAAAGTCAAAGTCAAAAAATAGAAGACAATTGAAATTATAAAAAATAGACCCTCTTCTCCTCATATGCCCCAGCTAAAATAAGAAACAACAACGAATAAATTCGTTTCTAACAGAAGGAAAATTGTGTAAATTTTTTGTTTTTATTGTTGTTGGCAACATTTTAAAGTACGAAAAGTTGACAAAAAAAAAAAATATATATTTGTATATAAACAAACAAATAAGGAAAAATAAAAATCGAACTCTCTCTTTTTTTAACAAATACACACTTGGCGCGTTAGTTGTGCCTAAATGTCACAATGTCGAGAACAGAAAAATGTCTATAATTTATGGCCTTTCTTTAGAAGACACCACACATCTCAGCATCGTCGTCATCATCATCTTTTAAATGCTGAAGATTTTAATGCCAGACACTGAACATTTTCTAACACACGATCATTAAAACTGCCAAAGAAGTCAAAAACAAACAAAAAAAAAAAAAAATCGACCATAGAATTTCTTTCTTTAAGTTACTTTTCACTGCTACCGCTGCTGCTAATGCCGAGAATTCTCAAATAATGAAACGCTTCAATGATTTTATATTTGCTGGTTGATAATTTTGTGGATTTAATTAACACCAATTGAACTGCATGTCATTTTAAATAAATTTCTTGTTGTTGTCTTAGATATAAAACCAAAAATTTAACAATTTAGCAGTTCTTTAAAGTTTTCTTTTGTTGTTGTACTTTTTATAATTTATGGCAATTTAAAGAAAATTTAAATGTTTAGAAAAATTTATGGGCTAAAATTTTTTTTTTTTAAAGTCGCTCGTTTGCCACGAATTCTGTCGCCCTTGCAAGCTTTAAATCATTATTTTGCTTTATCGTTAAAAAATTTGGTAAAAAAAAAATAAATTATAGATTTTCACATCATTTTTAATTGATTGCAGTCGAAAACTTAGTCATGAGAAAAGTATAGCCCCAAATATCGGTAAGCATAATGGATTAATTTCGGCGGATGACACAGTGCAACAAAATTCGGGCCATCGCCGACAGCCCCAAAATTGCAACGCGACATCCAACTAGACTATTTGCAGAGCAAATCTGCCAAAGGGTTTTAAAAAGTTAGCTCGAGTTCCTGAAATATCGGCCCCTAAAGTTTTTGATTTTTTTGAAAAGGTGTTTGGTGTAAGTCAATATACTAAATGTACTTCTGAGCTGAAATACTAATTCAGATGTCTTCAGTAGAATTGTATGGCAATTCTTTTCTTAGAATTTTAAGGGGTAATTTTTGTAATTTTTTTTAACTTCCACACAAAAGTATACTAAAACGGCACTTTAAAAGGTTAAAATGTTCGACGTATATTTTTTGCATTAAATTTCACAAGGGGTCTTCTAAGACCAAAAAATATTGAATGTATGTAAAAAGGGTTTTTGAAATTCCGGGCCCTAAAATTTTTGAATTTTTCGAGTACATTTGAATTTACTCTTTAGTAAACTTTGTCACCTCAAATTTTTAGACAATAAATCGACTTCTATTTGCTAAGAAAAGAGCTGTATTATTAAAATGGTTGAATACATTATTTTGGTTTATATATTTCCGGGACCATTGTAGATATTCCCTTTTTTGTGATGTCGCAAAATGTTGATTGAATAATAAAACATTTTCCGAGAACTTACCTTGTAGTTGATCCCTCATCAAGACTTTGTAAAATATCACACATTTCCTTTAAAGCTAGCGTTTTATGTTTTCGTTTATTTTATAAAAACATGGAACTTGGGACGAAATTAGATAAACACGAAGGAAAGAACCGAAGCTGAAGTAATGACAGTGCAAAATTTTAACAAAACATGCGGGGTAAAAACTGTTCAAAAACGACATTTCATTTTTGTTCTTGCATAAAAAAAATTTGTCCGAATTTAGAGGCAAAAGGCCCAAACATAATATGCATAGCCTTGCTTAACCTACTGACAAAAATTAGCAAAAATTCTGTTAAATGTATTTAAGAAAACAAAAGTAAAATCAACAATCATTTGA
Source organism: Pollenia griseotomentosa (assembly GCA_963931875.1). Classification (NCBI taxonomy): domain Eukaryota; kingdom Metazoa; phylum Arthropoda; class Insecta; order Diptera; family Polleniidae; genus Pollenia; species Pollenia griseotomentosa. The sequence goes on along the minus strand of OZ007560.1, from coordinate 141,629,364 downwards.
TTCCGTACGGAATGTGCGATCAGTTTCGCACTTTGCTTAAGCAAATGACCGTTCCATAAAATTTAACAAAAAGTTCCCTTAAGTTCAATATGGTTTGCTTCATATGATTACATGCAATCGTACATTTTCTTAAGTCAACTTAAGCACATTATGGTTGGGCTTGAACATTTTAAATTGTCCGAAATGTAGAAGCGTCCGAATTATTGTAATGACCGGACTGGCGCATGCCCGGACTATTGAAGTTCGACTGTAATGTAAACTGACAAAAAAGATTATAGTAAGTAAATTTGTCGAAAATGTATATTATAATTATTTTTAATTTTGACTATTATTTCACTTTGTTATTTTTGTTGCCAGATAATAATTAAAACTCAATCCCTGAAAAAGTTGGAAAGAATACTAACGAAACGTCGTATTTTTTTGAGAATGAAATAAATAAACTTTTATTTATATATAAACTATTTATTTATGTCCGTCTGTTTAAATTAAGGTTGTCGTGGCTTTCTGTTCTATCTCAGTCATTTATTCACCGATCTGGCTGAATTTCAATAGAAAAATTAAGCGGAGCAGATTTGAAGGAAATATAAAACAACCAAGTCCACACCATATCTTCGGAAAACCCATTTCAACATACACTCGAAAAGGCGGACAGACGGACATCATTAACTCGACTTCGTTTCTTATACGAACACAGAATATATACTTTAAAGGGTCTAAGATCAATAGAGTAAAAATTACAAACAGAATGCCAATATTATGTATATAAAAGAGTTGGTGAGTGACTGACTGATTCATTCATCATCGCCCAGCCCAAACCGCTGACCCTAGAAACATGAAATTTGGACTAGCTATTGGCCACTCCCCAAATCGATCCACTAAGACGGGATTTTTCGAAATTCGAATGTTTAGGGGATAAATAAAGGTAAAAACGGGAGAATTCGGTAAACTTTTATCTCCAAAACTAAAAGAGATGCAAAATAAATGTAATACTTATCGTTGTTCTTTAGAAAAATAAGCGGACAGGTGTCTGGTACTTTTTTGAAACTCGGCCCTATTCTTAGTACTTTTTTGCCACCCCATCTTTCTTTTGAACCAATAAACATAGAAACAATGTTAACACCACATTCGAAACTGATCAAAAAAATACGAATACGAATTTGGTACTTTTTCGAAATTCGAACATTTAAGGGGTGAAAATCGTAATTATTTTTGGTACTTTTTTTTAAAAAACATTTTCCTCCATTCATTGACATACTCGTACTAAATTATGGGCTGTCACTACAATACTGAAATTGTTGATACTTTAATGGGGGATACTTTAAAAATTACAGGAAACGAAGTACCGGGCGGGTATACTAGTATTATATATGCCCTTTTTCCCCTTAGTGAAGGCTATAAAAATAAGGCCAAAAATTATCATATTTCGTGAAGATAAAGAACATACGATAAAATTCATATTTTTTTCTTTAGTTTTGCCAAGTTTTTCCAAATAAATCAGCGAATTTTTTTAAACTAATTAGTGGGTGGAGTCTTTAGTTTCAAACAAAAGTATTTTGTGGGTGATTGAGTAACTATTTTGACTTTGGGGGTATCCGTAATCTAGCCAGACTAGCAGTGTGACGGTTAAGGATTCGATTCTTGTTCTGAAGATCTATGTTAAAATACCTTAAACTATTATACAGAAACGCAAGTACATAATATATAAAAGATTGAATAAAATTTTACTAAACATTACATATTGTTTAGTAACACTTTTCATTTGATCAAGGTTAGATTTTAGCAAAAGCATGTTCAGGTGTGATATTGTAAATACAAACTGTAATGCTATACAGTAGTTCCCGCTTAAATGCTCTCCGCTTAAATGATTTCCCTCTTAAATGCGCAAAATGTGCTGGCAAGCAAAATTTTCACATAATTACATAAAAAAAAATCCCGCTTAAATGACCTCGCTTAAATGCGTTCCCCGTTTAAATGGTTCATTATTTTTATCCGAAATTACATAAATTTGAACAAAATAAATCGCTTTAATGCGTAACCAAAAAACTTGAATTTTTTTAAATATCCGGCAAGGCAGTTATGAAGTTAGTAAAAGTATTTTTGTACTTACGTATTTAAAACTCAAGTATTTAAAACGGCAGTTGAAGTAAAAAAGTAAATTTCGAAAATCATAGAGAATAATTTTAAAGAGTTATCGGAATCTTCCGCTGATGAAGAAGATGAAATAATTGAAGCTCCAACTAAGTGCCATTAGTTTTATCCGTAGATACATTTTTTGCAACAAAATAAATGCACTAATGAAATTGAAACCGTGGAGGGAAGACATAATAAATAGTTTTAATAATATTAACACGGCGTTAACAGAGATATTGGTTCGAATAAACATTTAATGTTTAAAAAAAGACCTAAAGCTCGACAATTTATTAATACTTGAAAATAATAAAGGTCGAATAAAATACATATAACATACAAAACATAATTATATTTTTAATCAATATGTATGTGCATATAAATTTATGTAAGAATGCATTTTATTTTCCCTTATAACTAAAAAAGTACTTTTAAGTGAATATTGAGTTTTTTAAGCAAGCACTTAAGCGGGAACTACTGTATTAGATTTTTTGGCAGTCGCAACAATACTTATTAGATTTCTATCTTACAAAGTATTATAGAATACGTAAGACTTGTGCGATAGTGTATTCGCAATATTAGATCAGTAAAATTATTGATATTAACTGATTAATTATATATAAAAAGGCGAAAAATAGCTACGATTTCATAAAATAAAAACACCGATTTTAAAAATAAAATAGCAGTTCTTGAGCCTATACAATCAATTTGTTGAGGTAAGCCGACTCCTGTGAATGACCAAGTTGGATTTGTCGACTAGCAAGATCATGGTGACTTCTTTCTAAGATGTATGTATGGGATATAATCCACCTGATTATCCTTATTAGTTCTAATACTCTGACAACTGTTGATATCAAATCATCAACTTTGAATAATAACTATTAAGCTAAGAAAATAATAGGATCGCAATAGTTGTAAGTGTTCTTCTAATTGTTCCTTTAATAACAATTTTCTTAAGCAAATAACTCGAGTTAGAGCAATTTGATCGCAACAATAAAATCATTAAGAAGGCGCTTTAATTTAAGGGGTTCGGGCCTTTTAATTAAATTATTTTTTGCTAAAAAAGTTACTGACTTTGTACATAAAACTTTTAACTTAAAATTACTTGCACGTGACTGTATAAAAGACCTTTAACAATCGCAATGATTTCTTTTCAATTTAAAACTCTTTTATTTCAGTTTATGTTATTTTAAGTATCGTAGTGTATAATTTTATTAAAAACTGAAAAAAAAACCCAATTTTAAATTTTAAAATAACCTTTAAATAAGTGCAAGAACCAAAAAAAAATTTGCAATTATGACCTTAAAACAATAAACCAAAAAAAAATATGGCTAAAGAAATTTTAAAGAATGATAATGCCTTTAAATTCAAACACATACATGCTCATCTGAGTTATGTAATTGTAGAGTATCCGGTAAATACGGTCAGGTCAAAAACCCCTTTCCATGAAACGACTACAAAAGCAGCTCAACCAACTAACATGGTCTTCTTCTTGGACGTCTTTAATACTCGGCCAATGGTTTGAAAAAGAGCGGTTGTAGTCTTTTCTTTCGCATATCTTTTGTAGCGTGTTTGCTATTGATTTTTTATAAGCCAATTTTGCTAACAAAAAGAGTGTTGTTGGAACGAGTAGTTGTTTAGGTTAAGCAAATATTAAAAGTCAAGAAGAGATACAAAATGTTAAATTAAATATGTGAAAATAAAAAAAAATTTACTTTTTAACTTAGATAATTTAAATTCTTTGTCAAAAAGTAAAAACAAAAAGATGTACAAAACGAAAATTTAAACGCTTTAAATTTTTTTTTTTTAATTTCTCTCAAATTTTACCCAAAAAATATTTTTAATATAAAAATTATCTCGAAAAAATGTATGCTTAAAGGTAAAATAGCTTATTGGTTTAAAAATTATGGGTTTCACGTGCAGCAACTGGCCAACTAAACTCGCTATAAATGTGGCCATAAAAAATGTTCAATATGTAAAACAAAGTATCGAATGCGTTTGAACGTCAACTGAACTGAACTTGAAGGCATTTTTTTTGCAAGAAAATAACGAACAATAGCTTTTTTTATCTCTTTAAACTTTTTTTATTGTTGTTCCTGTTGTTTTCTTTATTTATTTGTGCTTTTTTCTCGTTTAACTTTTTACAATGTCGAACAAAATTTTTACTGGCCTCAAAGTTTATAAGTTTCCATGTTGTAGTTTGCATTGCCTGTTTTGTACTGGTTGCTTGAGGTTTGAACACACGACCATACAACAAGGTCTTTTTGTAGATTGGGTGTCAGTTGTTGGAAGTACGAGTTGAAAAACAATAAAATGTTGTAAGTGCAAATAGTTATGTGTATGTTTGCTTTAAATATAATGCAACATTACAGTATTTAAAAAAAAAATAGTTCGTTTTTTTATGGGAAATCATAGATTTAAAACAATTTCATTGTAAGATTTATTATAACAGTTGAAAAATCAACAACAGAAATTTAATTGTTGTGCTATACATTTTCAATTTATTAAGTATTTAAGTGTTTGATTGTATTCATTATATCCAACAACACCACAGGTGAGGAAGGTATTATGCGTTTGTGAGATATTGGTTTTAGACATTCCTTTTGGTATATCGATCGACTAAGAATAACTTTATGAGCAGATTTTTACATGTTCGTCTGGCTGGCTGTAAGCCTATGGAAGCTTTGTCTACATAATACCGGACGCAAAAGCTCTTACTGAGTCAAGAAAAAGTTATATTGAGAACATAAAGAATCGATTTTAACTTGACCATACAAATTTATGCAAATACCTTTTTGAAATAGAGTCCATCTTATTAAGTTAATATTTAAAAGTTTTCATTAAAACCAAAATTATATTATCAAATTTTATTGGGAACCGATTCATATTTGACAAAAGCTTCTATACAAATATATACTTTTTAAGTTAAACAATTGTATGCAAATCACTTTAAGATTATTAAAAATCAAGCAAAAAGTTAATCAATGTTTTTAACTCACTTACACATAGGAAAACATGCTATTGAAAATCTGATTCACTTTCGAATCAAATTAAAATCGTTTTGCGTACTTGGAAAATTCAACTCATTTTGCATACTTGGAAAATTCAGAGCTAAGTATTTTTATGATAAAATCAATATTTTTAGTCGGTATGAATTTTGTAAAACTCAATTTAGTAATCCCATTAATTGTAGTACGGAATGTAAGAATAGATAAACTCAAAATTTATTGTTTATATTTTGTTAAAGCTTTTATAACGATGCAAATAAGACTTTTTGAGTTCTTGCAATTCTCATTCACTTTACAGTTTTATTTGCTAATAACTTTAGCTTTTCTAAATTTTTTTAGGAAAATGTATCTTGATGATCTGGCAACCAGTGAATTGCGCATAGAAACTACAACAATAAATTACAGTGTTTTTATCAAGAAATTGAGTCTTATTAATTTATAATATTTATTTAAAAACGCTAGACATACAACGTTCAAAACATGGTACTGGAATAAGGCTGATTTAAAAAAAAACGTAATATGTATTTACGAACTTAAAAAAGGTAAAATTACACGGAAAGAATTATTTTCTTAATATGGCTTGAAACAAGAACATTTTAAATGATTCTCGTCCAAGCTAAAAATATGTATCTCAACTAGCTGGCCCGGCAAACGTTGTCTTGCCATATAATTTACTTCTTTCAGATGTTACAGTGTCTGCATGCCAAATTTAAAGAAAACCGGTTGATAAGTTAAAAAGATATTGGGAGGGGGAACTTTTACCGCTTTTGCCATATTTCACGCCCTAAATAATACAAATATAGGCTATAATTCCTTCCAGATGTTACACTATTTGCCTGCCAAATTTCAAGAAAATTGGTTGATTATTTAAGAAGGTATAAGGAGGGGGTGATTTTACCCCGTTTGCCCTGTTTCACGCCCTATTACTTATTTCCTTTTTGAAGTTACAGTACCTTCATGTCAAATTTTAAGAAAACCGGCTGATTAGCTAAGAAGATATAGGAAGGAGGAGCTTTGACCCCCTTTATCCCTTTTGACCTATTTCCCTTCAAATCACAAATTTAATGATTAGATGTTACGGTGTCCGCATGTCAAATTTTAAGAAAACCGGTTGATTAGATAAGAAGATAAACTACACAGAAACACTACTCACGGCCCATAGACACAAAAAAACTAAATATTGCGCAATCTGTCGGATTAGCGATCACGAACATACACGTAATTTTTATATATGTAGATATTTAAGAAAATTTGAGTAAACAAGAACAACATTAGTTACAATCAAGATATGTTTGGCTTGGACGAGAATCGTGCAAAATTTAGTAAATAATTCTTTCCGTGTAGCTTAATAAACTTTATGCCAAACTCTTATTTCTCAATTTATATTAACCAAAAATATAAAGCAAAACAAATATAATTTGGCGATTATTTGCGATTTTTATATTATTTGAATATAAAGATGAGAAGAGAATCTGGCAACTTCATTGTGGTGTATGAAACGTTCATGAACCCTTGCTCTAAATGTGTAGTTCAAGTTTCAATACACTCACACTTTTTCACTTATACATCTACCCCCGTTTTCAAAACATGCCGATAGCTTTAGGTAGGGTTTTATTGGCCGAATAAAAAGTGTTCCATTATTACAACTTTACTTTCACCTACCGTTCAATTTAGGTTACAATAAAAAATGTAATAATGGAACACTTTTTATACAGCCGGTGAACTCATCCCTTTAGTTATTGGTGAATCGTTAGAAAGTCGCAATTTACACTATGGATTTTTCTTGCCGGACAGATAAAGTTTGCTGGCTAGAGAGGAAAGGAGTAAGCATTCAGCGTCGTCCCCTTACCAACATAATTCGTCTGTCCAGCAAGAAATGTCTATAGTGTAAATTTGACGCGAATTTGCTTCCGATTCAGTGTTGTCACTTTGAGGGTAACTACCCGAATTGGGAATACGTTTTGCTAACATGGAAAGAGCGTGGGTAACTAATTTAAGGTGTGGATCAGGTCCAGTTTTAAATTCTTTCTTTACATACATATTGCTATTTCGACCTATGAGTATATCTATACCTTAAAACTGTAAAGAATTTAATTTTGAAGTAGAAACTAAAAAATAAAATCAAGATTTAATTTCAGTGATGAAATTAATACCCTTTAAGAAGTGGTTAATATAAAAAATGCACAGGCCTGTCAACCAAAGTCACTGTTTCTTTTTAAGAAAATGTTTCCACCGTTTAATACAGGTTTGCAAATTCATTCTTAAAATGGCGCCAGCGTAGACTTGTAGATTTTGGTAAATATGAGCTTCATAATGATTTACAATCCAAAGTTTACTTGAGAAAGGTATTCAAAATAAAAAAAAATGTCCGGTGGGAAGATACGTTCCAAATATTACAAAAAGAAATTAGATTTACGTTAATTTTTTAGTTTCTAAATACTTTAATTAAGATAATATTTAGCACCCTTAACACTTGTAAACGACTGCCGAAATTTCATTCACTAAATGAACGGCAATTAATAGTTTGAACCTTTCCCAGATAATAAGTAGTGCTTATTATTGTAGGTTTTTCATTAAGTTATTTTAAGTGGGTATATCTTAATATTAATAGTTTGACTAGTATTAATTTTCTTTATATACACACAGAGAAAAAACATGTTTAAATATGGTCACCTCCAAAAAAACTATTTTTAAAGAAAATTTTACACATATTTTGATTCATTTAACAATATTATTGTCACCGACAACAATATTATGGTTGAATTAGTCCTCCATCAAGAAGCCACAACCATATTATGATTGCCTCCGAACATGTTATGGTCAAAAATAACTAAAAAAAAAAAACTATTTTTAAAGAAAATTTTACACATATGTTGATTCATTTAACAATATTATTGTCACCGACAACAATATTATGGTTATAATAGCATGGTTTCTAGCCATAGCATGTTGCTCTTGAAAAAGAGGAAAATACTATTGTTAATTTTAAAACAAATTATTGTCATATTTAACCATAACATGTTTAGAGACAACCATAATATGGTTGTGGTTTCATGATGGGGGACTAATTCAACCATAATATGGTTGTAGATGACAATAATATGGTTATATTAACCATAATATGTTTAAAATTTTCTTTAAAATAGTTTTGTTGGAGGTGACCATATTTAAACATGTTTTTTCTCTGCGTGTACCTATAGATTTTTTGTGCTTTTTCTCCTTTCATTTTATTAATACAACGTCAATTTAATATCAGGTGTCGTTTTAATTAAGTAATTATGAATTCTTTTGTTAGTAACACTGTTCACAATTTTATTAACTGTTATGTGCTCAGGGTTCCCAGTTTTCTTTTATACTTTATTCCCAATTTTGTATCACCCTAAATATAAAAATAATATTATGCCAAAGGAAGAATATCCATACCTTAAATTATTTAATTACATCCATTTGTGTAATATTCGGCCATGTTCTGGAAATCGATATCGAGTCAAATTGAAATCGAAGGAAATGCCGCGGTTTTTCGTGATTATTCGAGTAATTCTAATAATTATAAGTGGAACTCAAAGTATGACGTAAATAAAACGGAATATTTTTATAAACATTAAAAACAGGATTTGTTCGATTTCAACCTCACTCGAATTCGTTTTCCAGAACATGGCTGATGTTGAATGTGATGAAAACTGATCGATTTCATTACGATCGCTTTTAGCAGGTGAAATAAATTTTGAGCGGTTTTTATAATCCATTTGTAAATTAAAGTCTTATTTTTTTTGTTCAAAATAGACTTAAGTTTACACATACAATACAAAATTTAGAAGAATGTAGACAAAAAATAAGAGCAAAATATAAATAAAAAATCAATTTTTAAAGATTCTGAAAATGATGTTATCGGTTTTTCATCCCTTTGTTTTTAAAATCGAATTCCATCAAAGACCTGATTATTGCAATTTAAATTATAATTCAAGCGATCAGCTGTTTTTTGAAACACACATTTGTTCCTAAATAGAGGATTGTTTTTTGTAATTAGGGGTAAAAGTTTCGGGAAAATCCCCAGCGGATTTTTTGGGGAGAAAGCACCTTTTTGGTTTAAATATTTTCATATCCAGGCGCAGGTTGCTCTAAACCTTTCACGAGCTTGCTGAAATAGTTTTAAATATGCGTTCAGTACCAACAACTTACGCTTGTGTTAAACGAGTCTTTTTTATTATGAAAACAACCAAAACCAAATTTCGCAACAGAATTTAGTATGAATTATTAGAAAATCTTCTTAGAATTGGAAAAATATATGCCATCTTTTCAATTGCTAACACTTATCAATAAAAACAACATGTACAACAAAATTACATTGGCTGATGAATCAGAAGATATTGATTCTAAAGTTTTTAAAAGGATAAACATTAATGCATTAATACTTTTCTTGTGCGTTTTTGAACTTACTCTTTTTGTACCTATACATTGTGTATGTAGATATGTAGAACTTAGAGTATAAAAAAAAAATAGTTTTAATAATATTTAAAAAATAAATAAATAAATAATTAATTGCTTTAAAATTGTGTGCTGACTACGTCACAGCTTTAAATTTTTGTGAATTTTGACAATCAGTATGTGAAAAAAACTTGAAAATGTGACTCTAACGTAAATACAAACTATATTTTACCCTTTTATTACTATTATGTAGAACACTTACAACTTATTGTTGTACACATTTTATAATAGAGTATGTACTTCAAATACACAATTTTTATAACAATTTAATTTGGCTAATAATAATTTATTTAGCTGTTGTGTACATCAATTAATTAAAGAAGTTGTATACAAATTTTAAAGCAAAATTTTCTGGAATATTTGAAAAAATTTAATTTGTGTCTCAGTTTAAATTTTGAAATTTTTTATCATATAAACTGTTAAATTTGCAATATAAACTTTAATTAAAAGAATTTTTCATAAGCATGTTTTTGTATACAAATGTAATTTGTAAATATGTAAATGCTTATGCCAACAAAATTATAAATTAGTATATTTATACATATTTATATGAATATGCAGATATATGTGCTTACAAGCATGCTTATGCTCAACCATCAACATGAAGTATTTTCTTATAATTTCAGTACAACCCACTTTCCTGTTTTAACGCTAAACTTCTTCTAAATATAATTATGTCCTTTACTGGTTTTGTTATAGTTCTTTTGGTTTTTTTTTATTTTACTTCATCCAGCCAGTCAGAGAAGAAACAGAAGTGGCAAAGAAACAAATCTGTATATGAAAAAACTGTAAACTATAAACTATAAAACTTTTTCAAAGTTTATTTGTTTTTAAAATAACTTTTTAACAGTCACCCTTATTCCATTTAACGTCGTCGTCATCGTCATCAATTGAATATCAAAATCAATTTTTATCGACATCGTCATCAATTCGATACAAAACTTGTATGCCATAACAGCAATGTAACGATGTCGATTGTTTATCGTTTTTTTACGAACATCTCTAATAAGTTTTTATTAAAAATGTGCAATTTGATGTTCGTTTCTTATTAATGTTGTGCTCTCAAAGAGGGTAGCTTGATTTATTCTAAAAAAATCACCCTTACTAATGCCATAGGGTATTGATTACACTTTTCGCCCCGTATAAATCGACAGTGTTGATAGTGCCCTGTAAAAAACAGAACGGTACGACGATTGCCGAAAAGAGCAACAAAAAGTTACGCGAAAATGGCAAACATTCGGAAAATTTGCAAAAATAGCGAAAATTCGCGAAATTCTTTTTTATTTGAAACAAGCCATAAAATTGACTTAAAGTCCCCAAAAACATAAGAATGGAAAAAATTCCATAAAAATGGCAAAATTAGTGGAAATTCGCAAAAATTTGATAAAAGCGGCATGAAAGAAAAATTTAATATGTATTAAAAATCGTTAAAACTGTAAAGAATCAGAAAACTTACAGGAAAAATTGCTTCTATCGCGAACATGGCTAAAATTCGGGAATTTGCGGTAATTTAGTGATTTTCATGGAATTTTTGCTATTCCTTATAGTTTTAGGAACTTTTAATCAATTTTTTGGCTTGTTTGGAATACATAAAATTTTCGCGAATTTTCGCTATTTTTGCAAATTTTTGCAATTTTCCCGAAACTTTGTTGCTATTTTTTCATTTTTTTAATTCAACATTATTATTTTTGAAAAATAAAAAAGAAAAAAACGGTTTCGACACCAATAAGACTGACGACAAAAACAGAGTCAATTTAAATCGATGCCAACGTTAACGTTGCGTACGGCATACCTAAAATACATCGACGCTTATCGATAAAACTTCATATTGACAATGGGCATACCGATTTGCAACAATCGACACAAAACGATATCGTTTCGTATTGATAACGCTAAATGGAATAAGGGTGAGTATTTATTTATGTACATAAAAAAGCAAGATATTAAACCATTCATTCCTTGCATTCTCTGCCTTTTGTAAAGAAAAAAAAAAATAAATAAAGAAAACTTGAAATGCAAAAAGGGAAGTTTGCAATTTACCCTGCTATTAACATAAAAATTATGTTTGACTTGTACTCCTTTTTGTCTACCATATTATCAGTTCAATTTAAAACACTTGAGGGCGCTTTGAATGAAACTTTGATTTTGTGCATGTTTAGATGCATGCATTTGACCATTGTTCTCCTTTAACTCAAGGAATTCCATGTTTTTTACATAAAATGGAATTTCTTTATGATTCGATCAAAAGTTGAGAAAGAAGTCCCAATAATACGGCATGAAAATTATTGTGTAAACATAAACATTATTGAAATTGCACAAATTTTGCAGAAAAAAAATATGTTTTTTTTTTAAAAGATTATCAGATGTTTACTTATTTACAACCTTAAGATATTTATAACAAAAATTAAATGTGTTTTTTTTCAGATTTAATAAGGGCTGGAGTTTTTAGTACCAGAATTGGTGTAAAAAACTTGGGGCTAATATTTTAGCCAAATTAAATTCAAATCAATATACCGGCCATCATGGATCCAGATTGCTTCGCTATGTCCTCATATCAGTTTGTCAACTCACTGGCATCATGCTATCCCCAACAAATGAACTCACAACAGAATCATCCCGGCAACGCCAGCGGTGCTGCTAATACACCCAATAGTAACGGTGGGCCGGGAGCGGGCAGTACGGGTAGTGCCAATTCAGGTGCGGCTACACCGGGCAATGACTATTTTCCCGCCGCTGCCGCTGCTTATGCACCCAATTTGTATCCAAACACACCTCAGGCTCATTATGCAAATCAAGCGGCTTACAGTTTAGGTGCGGGAGGTGGTGGCGCCGTAGGCCAAGCAAATCCTCCCGAAATGGTAGATTATACCCAACTGCAGCCACAACGTCTCCTCATGCAACAACAACAACAGCAGCAACAACACAATACCCATGCGTCCGCGGCGGCACAGCATGCCGTTAGCCAACAGCAACAGCAGCAACAACAACAGCTAGGACAACAACACCCGCAACAGCAACAATCTAATATTAGTTGTAAATACGCCAATGATCCCTCAACACCCACCGGCAACAACAATACCACCAGCAATAACAACAATCAGTCATTGGCCAGTCCCCAAGATCTATCGACACGTGATATTTCCCCGAAACTTTCACCCTCGTCGGTGGTGGAGAGTGTGGCTCGATCACTGAATAAGGGCGTTTTGGGTGTGGCTCTCAATAACAATCATGCGAACAATGTCAATGTACCGATGCACAGTCCCGGCGAGGGAGATTCCGATTCGGAAAGTGATAGTGGCAATGAAGCGGGCAGTAGTCAAAATAGTGGTGGCAAGAAAAATCCACCGCAAATATATCCCTGGATGAAGAGAGTACATCTTGGTCAAAGTAAGTAGAATAAGAAAAAATTGTTTTTAAGAATATTTCAAAATTTAAATCAAATAATTCATAGTAAAAAATCTATTTTTAAAATGAAATTCGGTCAATTCTACAGAATCTGATATAACTTATAAAGGACTTTAATAAACTTTCTATTAAACAAGTTAAATACATGCCAATGTCCTTGCTCTCTGCTTTTTTGTATCAATCTCTTAAAAAAGAGATTCAAAAGTTTTAAATAATTAATAGTCAAGAAAAGACGAAGTTAAAATCAAAATGGAAATTATTTTTTTTTAAGTGTTGTAAAATCTTAAATAAATGCTTTACAACACAAAAAAAATATATTCGATTCGTTCAGTTTCGACTGAAAGAATTTGAAATAAAATTGCTTTCGAATCAAAAAGGTATTCGTTCATGACTGACGCTTTTAGCCACGGAATCATGTCACCTATAGGTTTTAAAAAGCACCAAATATTTTATAACTTCACCCATTATCATTATAAATTTAGTGTTCAATTCAATTTGACATACAAATTTGTCGTAGAAAGCCGTCGTGAAATAAAATCTATTTTATTTTTAGTACGTTTTTTCCTATGCGCTCATAAATTTTTTCTCTTAACAATGCTACCATACTTTCATTAAATTTCATACATTTTGTAAACAAAGAAAAATAAGAACAAAAGAAATAGAAAGAAATGAGAGATTTACTTAAAGTCTTTAGAATTTTTCCTGAAATTAAAGACTAAAATCTGTTTGAACACTAAATTTTTTTTGAACGCGTTTTTTTCTTACTGAGCTACCTAAATAAGAGCGGCTGTTTTATGTCAAAACTTTTCATTTTCACACAGTTTATACAAAGCAAACCTTTAGAACGCGAATTTAACACCACCCGGCTTGAAAATCTTATTTGATAGTTCGCTCGGTCGTGTTATTTTATTGAAAATGTATTGGCAATTTTCATATTTAAAAAAACGCTTGCCGCTCTTGTTTAGGTAGCTCAGTTATGCTTGCACATAAAGAGACTTATTCTCGCAAAAATGCTACCATATAAATATTTATCGAACTCTCTGGAGCATAGGGCAGCCATAACATCTGTTCTCCATCTGACCCGGTTTTGAGCAATAGACCTCAGTTCATTCCAAGAAATACGCAGTTAGTTTATTTCGGATGCCGTTGAACGTCTCCATGTTGTGCGTGGCCTGCTGCTTTCTCTACCATCTTGTTGAAATGGATTCCATCTAAGAGAGTGGTTACTTAGATACATTGGTGTCGTGTCGACGGAGGGTGTATCCTCTCCACTGCCACTTTCGTTTACGTATACCGGTTGCTATTTGTATTTGGTTTGTCTTTTTTAGCAACTTGGCATTCTAAGCAGCGGTTAATAAAAGTTTGGAGTCGTCTGGTAATGACTTTTCCAACCTTCGAGGTTGTACATTTGCTACGAAAATTCTCAGCTTAGTTGATTGGCTGATTTTATTACTTTGCCAGATCTGGGGCTAGTATACGAAGAGATGACTTGGCCTTGTTAATTCTAGCGACTACATTGAGTTCGGTTCCTCCCTTTGCAGTAATCTCGCATCCTAGATTGATTTTAATTGGAACTGTTGTTTAACCGATACTTTTCGAAATAAAATTTGCTAATGTATGAAATATTTTATAAATAAAAAAAGAAAGAAATGAGAGAGTTTGAAGTTAACTATTACCGACGATTCAAATATGGGCTTTAGGAGTTTTGCCTGACATTGAATTCTCATTTCTGTTTAAACACACGGTCGTCTAAAATCAGTGTTCGAAAATTACAGAACATTATTTAGCGTTCGGCTCACACACCCAGAAACGATATCTATTTTTTAAGTGTGTAGACAAACACAACTCTTAATACCAGTGTTGCAAAATTGAAATTTTGAAATGGTACTTAACTTCAACTAAAAGGGTTTTTTTTCTACCAAATGGTACTTTTTGTTAAAAAATAAAACAATCATTTTTAAAAATAAAAGGAACAAAAAATTGTAGGGGAATGTAAGAAAAGATAAACTCACTGTTTATTGTTGGTGTTTTGTTTTAGTTTTGATATTGTTACAAGTAAGAGTTTGAGTGTTTATAATTCTTATTCGCTTTAAAGTTTTATTTGTATAATATTTTTAGCTTTTCTAAAATCTTTGGAAAAGGTTTCCTGACGATCTGGCCTAAGCAACCAGTGCAATTTGCATAGAAGCTAGCTTTCCCTGAACAACAAATTTCAGTGTATTTATCAAATAGGGAAAATTGGGAAATTTGCGGAAAATGAAAATGTGTGTTCAACTGATGCTGAGGAATGTGGTATCGATAGAAATCCAGAACCAATACGTGAAATCGCGGAAAACATTAGCTCATCCATTTCTTTCTTAATTTTGACTGTATTTTCCAAAATTTTAAATATTTTCAGTGTGTACACGCAATTGAGAAATTATATCTTCATAGTTTTCTCTCTTTCGAAAATAATATTAATAACAATGCTATTGGTTTTCCCGGAAACAATATATTCTGGAGTGAATCTGCTTATAATTTTTTATGTTTTATTTCCAAAAAAATTTTAGATATTAATAATTCGCAAAATCTAAAATAAAATGATTTTGTAGTTTTTTTTTTCAATTTATAAAGAATTTTCCTGTTAACTTTGCATGTTTCTATAAATATGTTAAATCGAATTCCCAAAAAAAAAAAAAATTTATTAAAAGGTAAATGGTTTTCATTTAAATTTAAATTTTCCACTTACATATTATCCAGCGCATCCCATTTTATAAAATTTCTTGCCTCTTAAAAGTACAAATATTCCTTTCTGGATAGCAAAATACGAATCCAGGCGTCTTCAAATGTTCTCATCTTTTTGTTGAGTTGGATAAGAACAGTATTATTTTTGTGTTCGAAAGATGACAAACAGGAAAACGTTATTTTTTTAATGACTTACTACACAAACACTATTAGCGTTTGTGGTTACCAGAAATCTACCGAACTTAGCACTTAGGATACTTAGTGTTTATTTTCGAACACTGGCTAAAATACATAAACTAAATTATGCTTTATCTATGATTCCATATAAAACAAACGTTTGAAAATCACTTTAACCGTCAAAAGGTCCTTATTGCCATTTCAAATAGAGCTAAATATTTCAACAAATAACTGTTTCATTTAAGGCTCATTCCAATAATTCTCCGCTAGTAAATGTTGGTACATTCTTCTATATGCCATGGTTTATCGAATTTTTCTCTTCAAATCTTTTATAGCATTTGGCTGATTATTTATTGTAAAAATCACCTAAATGAGTCTTTTCGGATCACTTTTGATGATTAAAAACTGATGTATCACTTGAGCGATTTATAAGGGATTCACATATCCTCGGCTTAATATGCAAACTTGCTAATTTTACAGGAGAGACAGAAAACTTTTTATATTTCATATTTGAAGCCTGAGAGGAAAACCAAAAAATATAGTTGGTTTTACACACTTCAAGGCTCAAATGGAAGAAAAAGTGCATGCACGTGGACGAAGCGTATCTTTCTCTACCACTCCGCATCAAAATCTCAATTTACTTTAAAAGCGGATTTAGCAGGTTTGCATATTAAGTCGACGATATGATTCATTCATATGTTCAAATAATGATTTCCAAATGTTTTAAATTTAAAACTGATTTCTCAATAGAGCGATTGAAAAAGAATTCACATATGATTCATTCACATGTTCAAAAAGGAATCAAAAAGTTCAATCACAAATGATTATTTGAGGTGATTCATTGGCAGGGTATCATTTTCTCACAACGAGAGAATCATTTATGATCGACAAATTAGCTCATAAGAGGTTATTTTGCTCTTGAAGCTGATTCCTAAAAGATTCGATTATGATACAAAATGCTAGCTGGGTAGTTTCTAATAAATATGTGTTTAAATAAGTAAAACGTGAACGTATGTGTGATAATCAATTAAATGAGTACTTATTTCAACACAGCAACTTGTCAAAACAAATAAACAATTTCAAAACGTGCCGATATTGGAACCTCACATTGAATGGAATATTTTCTTCATCAAAGCGTTCATGCTGCGTGAAAATGAGCGGTGCGAAAATAAAACTGCACTACGTATTTCTTCAATATACTTACCCACTTGCAGCATTTAATATTTTACTCCCACCACCAACTTGTCTGACGATGACGATCATACACTTTCAGTTACACAAACAACTAAAAAGGGATTCCAAATTTAGAATATTTTTTTGTGTATAAATAATAAAAAGAAATATCGGCTTTATGCTGTATGACTATGGTAGAATTTTTGTGAGATTGTAAAAAATGGAAGAAACCCTGCATGACTCGTAAAATATAAATAATGAGTAACAATTTTTCTTGGGTGTCAAAGTTTTGGGGTGAACCAAGCAGCAAAATAATATTGTTCTGGGTTTTTAAATTAAACGGCAAAAAACAGAATATTGATAAAGGCGAGAAGTTATGACCTATTGACAGACAAACTCACGATTTATGTTTTACTTTGTGGCTTAGCTTTCTGTATCTCTCTTTCTCTCTCTCTCTCACCTGTTTGTAGTTCCTTTAACAAACTTCTTAAATTAAAATAAAATTAACCTGAAAAATAATCAGTTTTATTTGTTCAGAAAAATAAAACATGTAAACAATTTTGTACTTTTACAAAACAGAAAGAAAAACAACAAAAATGATTTACGTGATTTATAAAATCAGATATTAATAGATCTAAAACAACAAAACACCAGCAACAACAAAAATATTTAATGAAAACAAAACTGCAATCAGTTCATGTTGCTGTTGCAGTTGCTGCTGCTGCTGCTGCTGTTTTTATTGTTTATTTGATTGTTTATTTGTGGCTGCTGTTGCACTAATGGGAAAATAATTATTAGGAACAACAACCACAATATTTGTTGTATTATGGTTGTTGTTTTGTTTTTGCAGTCACCTCTGCTAAATAAACTACAAGTGTACGAGCTAAACGTTACGTATAAAACAACAAATAATAGCCAAAACTGCAAAAAAAAGAAATAAAAATATTTTATTACCAACTTGTGGCAAGCCTGCAGCGACCAAAAAAAAAAAAAAAAAAAGAACGTCATCATCATGCAATATTTTTAAAGACTTTTGGCTAGATCCGTACAGCTGCTGTGTTTTTAACTGAAAAACTTTTTGACGTTTTCTTTCTTTAGCTTTGGGAATTTTATTTTGATTTTTTGTTGCTACTTTTGCTATTGCTGTCGTCTTCAATGTCTTAGATCGACAGTAGCTGTACTATTTAGTAATTTGCTCTCACTACGTTAAAATTCATTGTAGCATTTTATTTTGATTTTTTGCTTGCCAGAGACAATAGTGATGTTCATCATCATTAGCACCAAACAAAAAGAGAGAGTTTTAAAAGAGTGGGGTTTTTAAAAGCACTCCTTTTGATCAGTTAGGCTAAGCCCCGGGACTTTTGGAATAAATAAAATTTTGATTCTCGAGATTTTTTATAAATAAACGTCCAACCAAAACGCACGATGTTAATTGTAAATTAAACAAAAACTTTTCAGAGAATTATCTGACTCCGAGACATAATTAAGGTTCATTGTTGTTAATGTGCTGAATTATCTCATCCTTTAGCTTTTGAATTCTTCTTGGCTTATTGACGTACACTTTTTCTTTTAAAAATCCCCAAAGAAAGAAGTCCAACGGTGTCAAGTCGCATGATCTTGACGGCCGCTTAACATCGCCACGACGTGAAATAACACAGCCATTGAATTTCTCGCGCAAAAGAGCCATTGTTTTGCTGGCTGTGTGGTAACATCCTGTTGGAACCACATATTTTCCAGGTCCATATCCTCCATTTCTGGCCACAAGAAGTCCGTTATCATCTCGCAATAGCGAACACCATTCACGGCAACTGCTTGGCAGCCCTCATTTTCGAAGAAGTACCAAACAAGTGTTTTCACATTTCCTACAGACCCGGTTTGCTAAAGTTTTCGCACAATTCTTTCGATGGTGAACACATTTGATCGATTATGCTGACGAAAAAATCATGAAGTGCACGAAATGCATATTGATTTGACGCTGATTTTCGTAAAACTTTACGCGCTGCTCAATTGTTTACCTCTCCACGGTTTAATTTGCCAAACACTGAAACAAGGAAATGTCAAATTAAGTTGGGCTAAAAACTTGACGTTTAGGTGTGACTCACAATTAACATCGTGCATTATGGTTGGACTACCCTTAATTTTTTTATTTAAAAATTCATTGGACTTTCTTTAAAACCCACACCACAATAGTGGAGAGCGAATTGTGCGTTTGTGCTGATGTGCGTAACACTGAATATTGGTCCTAGACCATCCTTTAATCATACCAATTGTCACAGAATTACTTTCTAATTCGTTCTAACGATGTCCGTCCGTCTGACTGGCTCGAGGGTTGTCTGTCCATGTAACTTTGTAGGTAAAGTACAGGTCGCAATTTTAGTAAATTTGTCTTTATTTAGTCTTGACCGAGTGTACTTTATTTAGGTCTTGACCAAGTGTACTTTATTTAGTGTTTGCTACTATATCATAGCAAAATTTTGTACTGGCAGGTCCACAACTGACTATAGGACCCACATAAACCTCCTAACTAAACTCTCTGTAAGACGAACAAATCTCATATTGATGTTGATATTTAGATATTATTCGAACAAAGAACTCTTATATGAATGTTAATCTTATAACATGATTTAATGTTGCCGGGTCTATGATTGCCCATGGCTACCAGATATGGTACACTCTCGAAAAATTTTCCTAATATACGGTGGTGTAGCGTATCAAATAGACGGGACGACTAACAAAAAATTCTTTTACAAACAAATTTGAATCAAAACTTATTTGCAAGAACTGATGCATTTATTCCGCATAGAGAATGTTAAAAAATTGACTGTCGCATTTTTCATTTATGTATGTACATTTTTCCAAAAAGAAATTAAATTCCATTATTTTTATCAAATTTCATTTAAGTTCATTTATCAAAGTTCATTTTATTGTCCTAAATAAAAGTACTTTTGAAAATATTGGGCACCTCAACATAAAATTTTCTCAACTAACGAATCAACACCTTTCCACCTCTGACAAGTAATTCTCAAAATAAACATGTTTTATTGTGCTCAACGAATTATGATAGAATGTAATTAAATATTGTTGATGCATTAACTTAATTTTTGTATTTTTGTGTGTCTGTCTCTAATATTTTACTGACAAAACAGACACTCATTATTAATCGCAAATATGCATGTATGTACTACGAATTGAAATTGTTAAAATCTAATTAATTTCGTACAACAGTTTGACTTTAATATGATTTTAATTATTGTAATTATATTTGCAATATAATTAAAAAAAAAGTTTGCATTGTAAACTAAATTAAACCTGTTTTAGTGCCTGCACTAAGTGACAAATAATCGATAAGCTGTTATCGCCAGTTTAACATCGCTTGTTTAAGCACACAAAGTACAATCAATTAAAAAAAATAAAGTTTTGCCCTTAAGACGTTTCATTATTTTTGATTAAGTAGAAAATTGTTGCAGATTGTATGCCTGGCTTTAAAACTTATATATTTTTTTTCGTTTAAATTTATGCAAAAGCTATCGAACTTTAGTTAATTGTAATGCCTTTGGGCTAGAATAATTTGTTCAGTTCTTGGATTGTGGCATTTTTCTTTTACAAATGACAAAAACCAAGCAGGTTTTGAATAGAACTGGGAATGTTACACTCAGAAATTGAATAAAGTTTGTTTTAAGTACATAGAATTTTAAAAACTGTAGAGTTTAAACGATCTTGATTCTTTGTAGTACGATGTTAAGACGCTAAAGAAAATAAAGCATAAGTCTAATTGAAAGTAACAATTTGCTCGCTCTTTTCTTAAGGTCAGTTCTATTTTTTATGCCAAAAATTGATTATTTTCAGCACCTGTTGGCTGTAAGTGCCTACCCTTTATCCATATGTATATATCGCTCATTTGCTGCAACGTCGTCATAATAAAAAAATTAAGTTTTGCAGTTAGTGATGCAGAATTGGTCGCTATGTTTTATTTATATTGCGTATTAAATTCTTCTTTATATATTTTATACTTTTCCCGTTTAAAGAAAAGGTCGCACACCTAGATCAAAAGTAACTCAACTCGAAATTTTAATTTTTCGGATTTATATGCTTAAACTGTGCACAGTACACTTGTTAATCTATAAAAAAATATCAGTGTATTTTATAGTTGTTAACTGTTGCTAAAAAAAAAACTGTTTTGTCTTTATGTTTCAATTGGTATAAAGTTGCGATTCATAAAACTGACTTATTTTTAGTTGTGTCACTGATAAGTGCTAAATAGTCTTAATTAGAATTGTGACACTTTTTATAAAAAAAAATCTTTGTTGGAGTTTATATTAAGGCAGAATTAGTCTTTACTTTCTGTTCTGTTACGAAACAGCTGATTTGTTTTTGTTATTAAAAAACCTGTGAAATTGATTAGATTTTCTGTTCTGTTGCGGTCCGATTTATTAAAATCAAAAACTTGTTAAGTATTTGTAAGTTACAGCAAATAAATAATAAAAAATACATATTTATGTATATTGAAATAAACTGTTTTTTTAATTTAAGAATTCATTAAATTCAATTGGTTTAAATTTATGTGCATTTAAGTTATTGAAATAAAACAATGGACGGTGTAAAACTAATAAATTTGTCATAAATGGCTGATAAGTTGCTACAGAAAAAGTAACTATTACAATTTCGTAACAGAACGGCACGGTACAGAACAGAAAGTAAATACTAGTTCTGCCTTAAATTAGAATTCTGTCAGTTTAGAATTTGCCAAAAGTGTCAAAACTTGAAAAGAATTCAGCTAAAGTGACATAATTTAAAATAATTCGGTAACTTCTGCAAATAATACACCATCAAAAAACAACTTAAAATTGTTTATTATCTAGTGAATAAATATTTAAAAAAAGCTTTTTAGATAATAATCTGTATATATTTTCTACTAAATGGTTCAAAGATTTGTGTTATAATATATTTTTTTAGGTCAAAAACATTTTTTTTCATTTACTGAAAAATTGAGAGTTTTGAGTTGAGTCACTTTTGCACACGTGTGCGATGTGTCTTTTTTCGAGCAAATTAAAAACTTTAAACACTATAATTTCAAAATGAATTTTTTTGAGTTATGACGACGTTGCAGCAAATGAGCGATATCTTCTTTATTGACAAAATTAACGGATTAGAAAATAGTGGTTGTAAGCAAAAGTTTATGAAGAACAAAGGGCGTCAACAAATTATCTCCACTTTATCCGATCGTTAGCAGAATCTTTTCTGGGTTGCAACTCACATTACGACACTTACATTAATTTCTCGTCATTCGTACCCATGTTCATCGTCAGTTGGTTTTCAAAAGATATGGCCGTCCAATTTGATTTGCACCTGCAGATTTTGCATTCAACTAGCTTGCAATCAGTCATCAAGAGCAGTTATTCGTTGGTCACCCAGTTTGGCCAAAAAATTCGCGAAGGATAGCGATTTCCTGCATGTAGATTTCCTTGTTCACCAGGTGTTGCAACTATACAGCAGAAGCGATTTGACACTACAGTACCGATTTTTAGCTTTGTGGTGATGGGTATATCGTTTGCTCTCCATATTCTGTGCACTAAACGGAATGCGGACCGGTCTTTGTTTGAAAAGGAATCTGCGTCCTCGATCAATTGACCTTTCATCACATTTATTTTGTAAGCAACTTAGTTGCCATTAATTAATAAGCGCTGTGTCTTCTGCGCCATATCGTCGAAGCCATGTAAAAAAGGCAGATATCGTCATCATAGTCGATATCATATAGGAACTAGATCATGATCCAACGGTTGCCATGCAGCATTTCGGAGTCTATCTGCTGAAGCCCGCAATTCAGTTGTTATAAAAATAGTTTGAGATTCAGAAAACAGCAATGTTTTACTGCTGAGCTGAGCTCGAATGGTTGGCTTTTTTTCGCCTTAATATCGCACTTTGCATTTGGCCTACGTATATTACTCGCGAATAAGGTAAATTATTTTCGCGGGGAACCCCTAGCTACATAGAGCATCCCAGAGCGCTGGTCTAGATACCATGTCGAAGGTACGTTCGAAATATTGTCAACAAATGATCCTCTCGGTCTGAACCTTGCTTGTTCTTTTCATAGAATGGTTTCTAAAGTTAAAGATATTCGCTTTAGAATCAGGGACGAAAACAGTTTGTTGACTGCATACAATAACGTGATGCCTCCCCAGTCACTGCAATGCCTTAGATCACCCTTTTTAACCGCGTTCTCATTACTACGCCTTCCTTGCAGCTGTTTGGGATAGACTCATTCGTTAAGAATAAATCTTAAATACACACTGCTATTTATGTTCGTGTCTGATTCTTTTAAAAATTACAAAAAAATATTTTCAAAAAATTGATGACACGAAAAATTAGTTTATCTCCGTGTATTCTTGAAAATTCACCTGATTTAATTTTACTTACAAAAAAAAATCGTGTATTTTGATATTCTTTCTATTTCGTGGCCAGTGGACAAGTTTAATGAGCGTTTGACATTTTTACTTAGATGTTAGAAAATAACCATGTCAAAAACTACAAAAATCCTCTAACAAATATCATCATAAAAGTGGGTGAAAGTAAAAAAAAAATTCATAGAATTTTGGACACAAGCCAAATATGTACAACTACATCAATTTTATTAAAATAAAAAACAAAGAATCCATTTAATTGAAATTTATTTTAATTAAATATTCATTTCTTACCAGAGAGAAAAATACCTTTTTGGTCGTTGCTTAAGCATAAAATGAAATGCAAATTATTTACCAAGAATTGAAAAAAGCGCAAAATTTGCAAAATTTGTTGTAGACACAAAACACTGGTTAAACAAGTTTTCAAATTTTAGACATCATGGATAAAACAACAGAAACAACAAGAGTAACTAAATGTTTGAGCCATAATTATTTAAGGTGATCATACTGATCATGTTGAAACATCAAAAACACTTTCTGAAAGCCACCATCCAACAACATGTCTTCAAAAAATCAAAAACAAAAAAAAAATATGGCGTTTTTATAATAAAAAAAAGCAATAAAGACGAAGAACACACTTAAACTTTTTATAAAGTACCAGCAAAAAGTACCTTACTCCTCTCCCTCTTCTTTGCAAAATTATGATTATGAGATGAAAATGGTTTTGTAAACTTGACGTGATTATATGCAATAAATAGAGCATTTTATGCATGTTTTTGCAGATTTTTTTTTGCTTGATTTAAGACCAGACTGGTACTTGCTCCTTTTAGCTTTACAATGGTTGCAACAATGTCTTAACTTGGTATGGCTTGCCTTTCCCTGACACAAGTTAGAACATGAAGTTAACATGAACTTTTGAAACTGCTACCAATTGCAATTAGCATAATTGTTTAACATCATGTTGATGTTGCTTGCTGGCTCTCCCTTTTTCTTTTGTTTTTTTTTTCTTATGCATTCATCACAAAACTGTTTGTCTCGAACTTGTGCCCCAAACATGTTGGCCATATTTATTGTTTCAATGAAATCAACATTATATTCTTAACCCTTAGGGAGCCACAAAATTACTTTGAGTATGTATAACACTGTACAACAAAATTATTTAAGCTTCTTACAAGAGGACACAAAATTAATTTACAAAAATTGTTTTTGTTTACCATACAAATTTACAGTTTTCAAAAGAGATAGACACTCCTTATAACTCTCACGTTAATTTGTCCTTAGAAGTGTATAAATAGCAAAAACAATTTTCGTAAATTTTGTTTTTGTTTCATCTAAATGTTCACCATTCAGCACTGTATCTAGAATTGCTACCAATATATGTATCCGTTTTTGTATATTTTAGCATTGATTTGTTTTTGCATATTTTTTCCTTTGCAGCATTTTTGTGCATATTTTTTTTTTCAAAAGAGCAGTGTATTTTCAGTTTATAGTGCATATTTTACCTTTTTAAAGAATTGTTTAATTTTATTTGCGTTCTAACAAGTGCGGATGGCTTTTCTATTTATTCCGCCATAGACCACAGATGTGTATCACATAGAAATATTGGTTGTATAACCACCTTGAATCGATCTAACGATATCTTTCCTTCCAGCTAGATGTCTTTTCATGTAAACTTTACGAGCAAAGTACAGGTAGCAATTTAGGAGATAATATTAAATGAATTCCGGTTCATTTATTTATCATAAAGACAAAGGCCATAAAAACTTCTTGCAGGAATAGTGCTCATAACGCTCTAATTATGTTAGCATTTGGATTAATTTTAACCCAAAAATATTTTATTTCTAAATCATCTTACCAAATTTTTTATAGCTCCTATAAAAATACTAGGGTATTTATTTAATCGACCTTTTGCTTTAATCGGTTAATCGCTCGATTAATTAACCGAGGTTTTGGTTTAATCGGTCAATAATCGCTTAATTTTGTTTTTGATCGGTTAACCGATTAATAAAGTTTTTTTTCATAAATTAAGTAATTTTAATATATAGAAATGCATTAATTATTTATTATTTGGAGTTTATTAGTAAAAAAAACACAATAACATACCAAACATTACAATTCATGAACTGAAACGAGCAAACAAAAAAACAATTCATAAATATGAAATATGCATTTTTCAATTAATACATAATTGGGGGATTCACATGATGTGCAATCAAGTCATATCGTCATAATGTCCGAAATAATATTTTACAATTGCTTAAAATCAATATTGTTGTGTTTCAAACAAAATAAAAATTTTAATGCTGTGCTCATTGATTCGTCATAACTGCACAGTAGAAATATAAATTATTAGCAAAAGCCCACAACAGTCATATCGTCGGCTTAACATGCAAACCTGCTAACTTTCTTTCAGCACATTTTACAGGAGAGACAAAACACTTTTCATTTTTTCTATTTGCAGCTTGATAGAAAATTAAAAATACAATTGGTTTTACACACTTCAAGACTTAAGTATAAGAAAAACTACATGCTGATCGAAGAGGCGTATCTTTCTCTACCACACGGCATCAAAATCTCAATTTACATAAAAAGTGGATTTAGCCGGTTTGCATATTAATCCTACGATATATATTTCTGGTAATTATTTAAAGACATAAGACTTTACAACTTTATGACTTCCTTGCGAATCCCCCAAATATGGATTTATAAAAAATAGACTGAGATAATTGCATTAGTTATTTCAATAGTTAAAGGAGATCTTATAAAATAATCTTTTAAAAATGTAATTTGGTTTAAATATACAGGAGTAAAGCGATTCTTTTCTTTTGTTTTGACAAAACTAGACTCAGAAAAAATCTTTCACTTATCGTAGATGAATATCTAATTTCTCAGTCCTTTTTATGGATTTCTCTAAACATATAAAATATTCCATTATGCCCTTAGAGTCCTGTTTTATTTTTAAAAATGCTTAACACTTCTAATTGTTTCGGTTAGTTTTTTTAAAAAGTCTGATATGAGAAGGTATGAGAAGAAACAACCCAGCGGGAAAACTCAGAAGACCTTCTTACTTCAGGCCTTTTTAAAGGCCTGCTTAAAAGATTTTTTGATCCAATTACTATTCTTATCTAACTGCTAAAGAAGGCCTCATAGAAGGCCTCGGCTCTTTCGTATAAAAGATAAGATACACCTTCCACACTCGCTTCTATGAGAAGGGAGTAGAAAAGGAGTAACATTTTTTGTATTGTTTTTTTGCACAAGCAAAATCAATTTTTTTTGGTCCCGTTACCCTTCTTATGTACCTGCTGAAGAAGCGAGAGCGGAAGGCCTTCTCCGCAATGACAACGTGTGTAAAAAAGATATGAGTATGGAATGGAGCAAGAAGGCCTTCTAGAAGGCCTTCCTACTCCTTCTTTTTCCCGCTGGGAAATAACTAAACACATACATATAAAAAGTACGTAAAACAAGAAAAAGCTGTTGGCAATCAAACATTGAACCCATTTTTCGCCACATTCCTGTTGATTGAACATTGAAATCGGTCGGCGGAAAATAGGTTGCAATGAAGATCACAGAACACCTTTGCTTGTAAGAAAAAATATTTTCTAAACACATACCTTTTGTATATGAGACGAAACAAATAAATAAAAATTTCCTGAAGAAGATTTCCAACGGAAATCGAAATATTGAAAATAAAAATTAAAATATTTTAATTAATTTTTTAAAAAAGTGACCTTAAGCTTGAGTAATTTATTAAGAATAATATTTAATAAAAAAGGTCGAAGAAATAGAATTATAATTTATTAAAAAAATATGTTATAATACTACAAAAAATTTAAAATTTTATTACATCGGTTAATCGGTTTATCGACTGAAATTAACCGCATTAATCGTTAATCGAAAAAAGCCAATTTGATATTAACCGATCAGTTAATCGGGTAGTAATTAATCGGTTAACCGATTGAAGGTTAACCGAATGAATACCCTAACAAATACCAATCCGTAATTGATATATTTGGCTGCAATAATTTTTATAATACCTACTTTATTTGTCATGACAAAATTTTGCAATGGTAGGTCCAGAATTGACACATACAAACATCGTTTCCCTAAAGGAGCATATACACGGCATTTTT
This sequence comes from Pollenia griseotomentosa, assembly GCA_963931875.1. NCBI lineage: Eukaryota > Metazoa > Arthropoda > Insecta > Diptera > Polleniidae > Pollenia > Pollenia griseotomentosa. Next base: position 141,601,737 of record OZ007560.1, on the reverse strand, counting down.
TTACATCTGACTTGTCATATTTTCAAGTCACATGTAATTGTGCATGTCTGTCAAAATTGCCGTTTTACATAAGGCCTATAACATTCGGTCACAAACGTACATGTAATTTGCTTCTGACATTGTCTCTGTTTTTTTCGCATTGTTATAGCAAAACTTTTGATTTGAGCCGTAAAAGACTTCAGCCGTCTTAAAATTTATTCTTTAAATTTAAAGATACCAATTTGGGATATTATAATTAAATATATTTTATAAATTAATGTACATAATTTCTATTCAATTGTGAAATGATCATGCATATATCGGTTTTGTAAAATATTAATTTTAGCTGGCTAATGATTCCTTCAATAGTTTATCGCCGCTGACGATTTTTTCCCGACATAGGTTTCTGACACAGCTGATGTCAGATGGTTTGTCAGAAGAAAATAGAGCATGCTCTAATTGAAATTTGAAATTTTACGGAAGCAATGTTATAAAGGTAACACACGACATATATGAATTTTGCAGTGGAAAATTTGACAAGTCGGATGTAAAAAAGATGTCGTGTACATTTAGCTTAAAATCACTTTAAGACGAAAACAATGTCATATCGATGGTTATATCGACCGCGAATATAACGTAAGCGCCAAAAATCAAATTTTGCAGGAGAGAATTTTTTTATTTTATTTCATATAAATTTTTTATGAAATTTGTCGCTTAAGATAAAATATTTCTTGCTATAAAATCGTAACGGTATGTGATTATGACATTTTAGAATATGATGTAAGTGTTGCCAATAAAGTCATTTATTAAAAAAAAGAAAATTGAAAAAAATGTCGCTTACGTTATTTTCGCGATTAGGGCAATATTCGGCAAAACCAACTCTTGTATAAATCTAAGCCTCATAATATTATTTTATTATGTTGTGTATATCGCTGCCCATGGGTCTCAAATAGGGAGTACTCGGATATTTGTCTGTAAGTCAAAGGGATGGTCGGACTTGGCCGATTATACCTTTTGTCGTGTTTATTATATGCAAATCTATATATAAATCGGCAAAGGCAAAACAGTTAAGAACACTTTCCTCCTCTGTATGTCAACCGATTTGAACAAAATATACACCATTTGAAAAATATTTACTTACAGAACTGCAGAATATATATTTTATTAAAATTTGTTCAATATTTTCAGACTTTTGAGCGTTCAAATTTGCTACTAATACGAATACAAAAAATTAGTTTTTTTCAATTATCAAATAATAAAAAATAGGGTGGACATTTTTCAGAAACCGGTTTTCGAAAATTTCGACTATATAAATCGGCACAGGCAAAACAGTTAAGAACGCTTTCTACCTTTGTTTGTGAATCGAACCTCTATGGGGAAAATGTTTCAAAAAGGAGAAATACGGGAAATTAAATTTTTTTCTTTTACTTCTCCGTGCTTGTGTGATAATTTTTATAATTTCTATAATATTGAACTTAGAAACATAATATTATAGGTGCAGGTTACTGAGTGAATGGGAACCTATTAGACGAAAATTTTGGTACTTTTTGCATTTCATCTGGTACTTTTTAATTTTTGTTAATATTCTACCTACAAAGATAAAAATAAACACCATGCATGTTGTGCTGAGTTAATAAGAATGCCAAAGAGGGAGCTTTTTGGTACTTTTTCGTTCTACATCTGGTACTTTGATTAATTTTCGTTTACATTAGACATAGAAACATAAAATTGGGGATGACAGTCTATAAAGGAGACTTTTTGATACTTTTTTGTTTTTCAATTGATATTTTTAATAGTGAACTTACAAAATTAAATTAACTCACGTAGAAAAAAACAATTTTAACCGAAGGTTGGTTGGTCCCTCGCCAAATCGATCCACTAAGACGGAAAAAATAAATGCTAGAAACATGTTACATAATTTATACATACTTAGATGAACTATGTTTTGCTTTATATTTACATAAAAATTTATGGTCGAATTTTGACCATTAGGCGAACACAAGTATTAATTAATTGTTAAATGTGTTGCTTTCAAATAAGCCAGTTTTTTTTTTTTAGTGCATATTTCTTAGAATTTTTAAGGCAAGTTTTCAAGTTCTTAATGTAGTTTTTTTTAATTCGCTCTATCGCCAAAATAATTGGCTGTCCAGTTGTAGCGACATAATTTCAAATGAGAAAATTATAATATGTTTGTCTGTTCAGAACTTTGGTAATTTCAGGTGAAAATTTAAGTTCTAAGAAAAATAATTTCACTGATTAAGTTATTCCTGGGGTCCTTTGGTTGTTTTACCAAAAATGTTGGTTGGAAGTACCAAAGCGTTTTTTTTTAATTCATAAAAATCAACTACATATAGTCCTTTTTATTTAGTATCCTTAAAATTAAAAAAAAAACATAAATTATATACAAAAATTTTTTAACAACATAAAGTTATTATGTTAATTTTTAGTTATAAATCAATTACAGGTACAGTACGCAAAATTAAATAAAACAATTTTCAATTTAACATTTTATACAGATGAAAAAGCAGCCAATTTTGTTGACTTTGAACATGAAACTGCTTGTTAGATTTAATTATATGAACAAGTTCATAAGAGCAAATACAGAAAAAAGAACCAGAAATTTAAGTGTTAAACCTTTTAAACACTAAACTATTTAATTTTATAACAATTATTTACCTCCCTTGTCCAAAGACGAGTGGCATTTTATAATAAATTTGTTTTTTATGTGAAAAACCAGACTATACGTTTTTTTTTATTTTTCATCTTCGCCATTCTGATTGCCATCGTCATTATTATAATGATAATTACTGAATCAACAAGTTCTTTTTTCTACTTTTTTTTTTTGAAAAATAAACAATTTATTACTGAGTTTAATTTGCCATTATCTGGACTGCAAAGGATCGTTAAATAAAACACATTAAATGTGGCAGTTGAAAGTGTTGAACTGCGTTTTATGAGACAAGGTGTTTTTTAAATTAAAATATTTATTAAAAAATAAATAAACTTTATTCGTGTCCATACAATCTAAAATTCTTGAAACAGTTGAGGAAGCAGCCATCATTTTGCTGAAGTTGATAAAGATCAAACCTTTTTTTATAACCAACAATCATTAAGATTTAATGAATTTTTAAATATCTGTTGTATCAAGTGTTTTGTTTTTACATAAAACATTAAATTATTTGTTCAGGTTGCTTCAATAAACATCACATGCTCTTTCATAATTTAATGTTACTAAAATGTTATTTAGGGGGCAAAGTAATCACATTATTAATTATATAAATAAGGAAAAAATTGTGAATTTTTGCTTTTGTTTAAGATTTGCCTTTGATTTGCAGCTTTGATTTATGTTCCTCAAGTACCTTTAAATCAATTTTCAGGGCTCCTGAACTCTTTAAGTAAAAGGCCAAATAAACAACACAAGCGGGTTGACAAACACACATTTTCCCTTTAAAATTAAAGGACGCAAATAGGACGATCGATTATTTAACTTTTTCAAAACCACGTTTTCTGTTATTCCAAATACAAAAAACTCGGTTTTCGGTTAAGAATTTAAAAAATAACCGGTTAACCGATTTTATTAAAAATAAAAATAGTAACACAAAAACCAAGTTAGTAATTGAAATAAAAATCTCCTATACGTTCAGACGTTACGTTTTTTGTTGCAAGCCTTATGCTACAATTTGACGTTTAACTGTCTGTTTTTGAAATAAAAATAAAAACGATAATCTGGAAGTTTTTTTGTTTGTTTTCAGTATAAAATCCCTTATTCCCGATCCATATTATGAAACATTTGCTGCTTAACATTTGAGTTTGTTGATGAAAGGGAAAAGGCGAATGGAAAAGTGTAATTTGTTTCATGTACAAGCAGTTTTTGTAAGTTTGTTGTTGAAAGAAAGAGAGAAGGCATAGAAAATGACTCAATGCTGTAAAACAAAATTTTTATTCTATGGACACGAATGCAGTTTCAAAAGAGAATTGAAGAAAGTTCTTGCAGCAAACGATTCATAATATGGATGAGGACTTAAGAAAATTGTTATTTTACTTTCATCGACAGGCAGTTAGTCTTTAAAATTTGGGTATTCAATTTTAAAAATTTTTACGAATCATATTAAAGAGAAACATCAAATTGTTGCTGGATTTTTATTTCGTGCGGCATTGTTAACCTCGCAAGCATCTCTACACTCATTGTCAACAATCTTCTGTTCCATTAAATATATATCTACACTGATAGAAAAGGCGTCATAACGCTTATGTATTTTGACGTAAGTACTTTAACAAGTGTCTTCGTTTTTGACCCCATGACACTTTTCATCTTTGTGATTTCAGCCTTAACATCACTTGGCCAAATTCTCATCAGGTGAAATTGTGTCATCAATTGGAAGACACATCGGCATCACAGAAATGACGTATCGGAGTAAGTTTAATAAAAAATGTCTTCAGCGCGATGACGCAATAACATCGGAGAAAGGACTCATTAGGCAATTTGTCATTAAATTGAGTCATTGGGATTGACTCAAGTCAAAGTGATAGAATATTATTATTTACTTACCCGTTTGTTTCACTTTTGTTGTATTCCGCCCTTTGTTTACAGAAGAACTCTCAGTTATAAGACACCAGCAGAATGCATGCAGCATGGTTTTCGTAATCACTCTACTTTAAAAAATGTATTAAATAGAATATGGGAATTTTTGCTATTATTTAACTTTTTATACATGAAAATAATGTTTATAGTACACAAAATGTGGCATCGAAGTGATGTCACTGTATTGATACCATAGATGAAGCATAAAATATGACAAAATTTTAGTATGACGTTTGCCATTGGTTTGATCTCACTTTTTTTTGCCTCATTGATGTCATTTGTAATAACATTGCTGTCGCAATTCTGATGTTAGGACATCATCAATATGAAGATGAGTTTTTCTATGGCTGTACAACATGTCGCATAGGCTGACTAAGCTAAAAGTTATGAGTTAGAATTTAATTTCTTCCAATTTTGTTTTGAAAAAAGTTTTCAATAGTTTCAATCATCCGTAGACTTCAACCGTATTTTTAAAAAGTTACAAACAAAACCGCTTAAGCTTAAGGGTCAAATTAACCTCACAAACGGTTACACAAACATATGAACAAACTATGGAGCCTTTTTGTGTGGATATTATAAATTTTTAAAATTGACACAAACTTCTTGTTGTTGTTATTTACTAACAATTTCAAATATTTTTTTATTTTAACATTCTTCATGAAAAATTTTATGTTGCCATATGTTTCAAGAAAGAAGGGCCCATTATTACAATATTAGAAAAATACTTAAATTACGGGTATATTTACAACAAAAGTAAGGAAAACCTAAATAAATTACACTTGCTCAATAACAAAATAACCGGTTTAATATAACAAAATAACCAAAAAGTGGACATTTAAAGATGACCGGCTTGAGCAAAACTAAAAAAACCGATTAAAACCGGTCGGTTAATTACCGTTCGATCTCCCTTGACACAAACGTAATTATTAATTTTTCAATTAATTCTTATATAAAAATACTTTTATCTATCCTCGTCAACTTGTTTATGCTGCTTCTTCTTCTTTTTTACTTAACAAAATTAAAACTAAAATTATTAAATTTAGCACTAGGCAGCGCAAGCAGTTTGACAAATATTCAACATGTTTGTTCGAAAATCAAAAAAATTTTATTTTTTTTATAAATATGCTTCAAACGTTTGTCAAACAATCAAACACCCGAATAAGCAACGAAAAAAGTTTGTATAAACATACAATTTTTAAATGTTTGTCATATTTTTTTATTTTTAATTCCCGTCCCGAAGTTTTTCAATATACACTCAGGTCTCGTTTTATGCGATAGATGCGTTCCAAAAAAAAATCTCATAAATTGAATTCGCATAAAACGATACTCTAGCTTCATATAAAAACTAATGATTTGTTCCAAAATTCTGAAAAACAGCATAAATTCAAATTTGAATTAAAAAATCAAAACAAAATCGCATAAAAAAAAATCAACAAATGTGATCAATATGTGAAGCGGACAACCCAATAAAAATATTTTGTTGGAATTCCTTTATTTTTGGCATAACTATATTTCTAGTGTATATGAATTAGTGTGCGAAATATTTTTTTTCTATGATGTTTTTTTTGTCGAGTAACGAGGTGTTAAAGTGTTGCCGTTTTCTAAAAATTGTTTTTTTAAATTAAACTAAATAAAAACTAATCAAACGATAAAAATTTTAGGTGATTCTTATAGAAATTTTATAGAATATAGAAAATTGATCTTTAAATAAAAAAAAATCAATAAAAAAAAAATTTTCATCTGCAAAACCGGATATGATCAATTTAAATCAAAATTTTTCTAACTTAGTTCTAATGTTTTTTATTTTTTAATCTAAATTGGCCTTTAGTGTCCTTATCATATTGTAAAAGTTTTATTATGGATCCTCTATTAGTTTAAAAGGTATGCAAATTTCTTTACACTCGTACATGTGGTTATTACAAAGTTGTACCGTAAAAGACAGGAAAGAACGAGTTTAAATTGAATTTTTCTAACTTTCACCTAATTTTTGATTCTATTTTTACCGAAATTAGCCTTCGTTGTAAAACTAATATTATGTGCTCTTCATTAGTTTGAAAACACTCATACAAACATATTGGCTATGGATATAAAAAACAAAAATTAAAACAAACTATAACGATTATATCAGTGATGCAAACTTGGTTTAATTTAAAAAAGGTAAAAAAGCTTAAAAAAACATCTAAAATTTCAAAAACCGTAAAAATTTAAAAATATGTAATCGTTAATTTAAAAATCGCATAATTTTGAATCCGCATAAAACGAGATCGAGTGTATTTAATTGTTTTAAGTTTTTGTTTCGCAGTAATTTAATGCGAAATTCCCGTATTTTTTTTGTAAAACTAAAAAAATTAACCAAACGAAAATTTAAGCAAAACTGCCATTCATGCATTCCACTTAACAGAGATTGCATTTCACCTAACCCAAAGCACAGTTTGATATTTTTACTTAACAACTGGAACCTTTGGTCCAGGCATAACGAATGATCAGTGTGAAGCAAATATTTTTTAAGTGCTCAAAGAAAGCTAAATAATAAAATCACACTCTCTTATGATTTTAGATCATTTTAAATATATGTCAGATAAAATAATTCGAAATAGGTAATTATTACAATAATATTTAAAACACTATAGCCTGAATGTTTTGGCTCAATACGGTTTCTCAAAAATTTTTCCAACTTTCATTACCAAAGCTGGATTCCCAGGACCCCAGAAACTTCAAGATTGGCATATATTTGTTACTCCATTGAACCAAACACTGTTTATGACCTGAAGTATTTATAAATTTGTTAATTAAATTAATATAATATTAAATGAACTTTTATACATAAGTGTTTGTTGGCGTAAAGAATAAACCTACTGAATCTAGCCTAAATTACTATAAGACTATAAGACGAAATTACTATAAGACGAATAATTATCATACAGATTGTGATATCTAGATAAAATTCGCCAAATAGAGCCCATTCTTAAAAATAGTTTCGTAAATACTGTGGTGTTGGGTTTCATATGCCAGCGCTTGTCTGCCTATTCTTTTTTTTCCTTTTTAGTTCTTGATTTTTTCTATAATAAGGATTTTCCTTTGATTTCATAATTATTTTTTTTTTAATCTTGTACCGGATATTAGAATTAACATGAATTTCCATTATTATCAAAACACTTTTCCGAAGAACAAGAAAATTAAGTAATTTAAAAATGAATCAAAAGCAAGTTTTATCAGAATTGTTAATAAAGTAACTGCGATTGCATGCATATATGTTGCAGCAATTAAAACATTATCAGCAGCATAAATGTTAAAAACTAAAGAAATCAACATACAAGTAGCAACGAAAATCCCAGCAATAAATTTACAAAAAACCTTAAAGTAATCACACTTGGTATGCTAAAAGGTGTAGACATTTTTAATTGCTGCACCTCATAAAAACAAGAACAAAAAACAATCACGCTAGCAGTTGCAACAGCAACAACAACTTGAAGTTACAACCTCCATAATTATAAAAACATTAGAGTCTGGCATAACAGCCATAGAGAAACTTGGATGGAGTATGCAAATTATTAATATTATAACAAATAAAAATAAAACTATGCATTTTAATTATAACAAAAACTTAATGAAAAATATGAATTTTAATTCTAATTCTAAACAAAATTCAATTTTTCTTTTTTTATTTTTGCTGTTGCTATTCAAAGATGTTGTTTGCATAAAACAAATTTTTGTTTTTTTTTTCAATTTTATTAAAAAAATTTATTTTTTAAATTTTTGTGCTTTGATTTCATAATGCTGGTACTAAATGTGAATAAAGTACAATATTTTAGCAGCTGTTGATAGAACTTTGAAAATAACGACACAGACATGAGACAGCATAAGTAGCAGAGTGCCACCGCTCGCTTATATTCATGTAGTTAGATGTGGCAGCAACATCAGAAAAAAATGACTGAAAAACAATCAACAGCATTTAAAAAAAATTAAGAGAAACAAATTTTGTTCTGTTTGTTTTTAAGACATTTATATGGGCTGTCGTTTGTTGCGTTTTATTGTGTTTGTTGTATTTTTTTAAGTACTCGACGACATATTGCAATAACGTCAGAAATACAACAACATCAACAATTTAATGTTTTCATTTTAAACAAGAAAATGTTGCAAAATGTCTTTCAATATTAAAATATTATAAAAACTTACGCACATACAAGAGAATTTGGCATAAATTTCTTTAAAATGGGGATCAACATTAACCCATTTGTGAGGAAAGCTCTTTTTCGCGGCATATGAAACATTAGACAGACCAACTTTTTTATCAATACAAAAACATATTTTTAATACGAAAATTTATGTTAGAAGAAGTATGAACAGACAAAGCTTGATATAACAAATCTCGCTATAACAAAAATCCAATATAGCAAACGGTATGATTTTTAATATTGATTATTATTAAATTGACCTTATATAGCGAACATTAAAAAAATTTTATACTCGAACTCGTCGAACATTTCGACATTGTGTAGCGAACGAATGTTTAAAAACATCATTGATCTATATCACAAAAGCCAAAAAAAAAAAAAATAAAGCAAAGCTTGAGCAATCAACTACACAGAAGAAATTCTCGCCAATAAACCCTTAATCAAAAAAAACAAAAATTTGTTTTAATAATAATCAATTGAATTAAACGTTTACTTATATCGACAACATTACTGCAGAAAATGTTGTTATTATTAAAAAATATTTAATTGATACTATAATTTGTTAACTGAGGCAAATTTAAATAATTTTTTAATTAAAGACAATTATTATTTTTTTAGTGTTTATATCTGTTGCATTTTGACAAAACATCTCAAGTCCAGATAAGATAGCAAAAGAGTTTTAAAAAAAACTCGGTGAAAAAATAATTTTTATCAAATAATAAAATAAATAAATTAAAGAAAAATTTCGTTTAAAATACAAAATTTTAAAAATGTAAACAAAAATGTTTTTTGAATGAAAAGTCGTATGATTAACAGCATTAACAACTATTTAAATTTGATCCAAATTTTTAATATTTTTAATTAGGCTTAAGTTCATTAAATTTAATTTTCATTAAACTATTTTTATGAAGAAAGGAATTTCACAACATGAAAATTAATAAAAATTGTTATTGATAATCTTTCATTTTTGACCGTGGCCGGGGCTCGAACCGCGGCCGGCAGGTTACCATGACAAGTTTCGATCGCAACCGCTCGATCTCCTCAGATGGATTTGCCGTTTTACACTCGCAGCTATCGACGACTGCTGACGTCAATAGTCAAACATCAATCCTTAAACCAAATTGTATTTTAACCTTTGGTATATCGAAATTTGCTTTTTTGAATGATTATCCATTTTAATTGATTTTACATGTTTTTTCCTTACTTATGTTTTTTCGTTCTTTTGTCAAGAATTCTTCTTGAAGTCCAAAGTACATTTTTTGTTTTTTCTTTTTTGTCTTTCTTTTTCTTGTTGACCTTTTCAGCACAACTTGAAGGACAAATGAACACATAGAGCTCGTGCCTTAAGCTTCGTACAGGCGATGGTCAGATCTTACAATATTGGTGGCAGGCTTTGCCAACAGCAATATTTTTCTGACAATGGTGCGATTGTCCGATGCATTAATTATGCACTTCTGCAAATACAAATGATCTTACAATGTTCACAAAGTTGTAAGACATTTTAGCCAATTTTAATGCAATTTAAGCAACGCTGCTTAATCTTTCGTTCTTGACCGTGGCCGGGATTCGAACCGCGGCCGGCAGGTTACCATGACATGTTTCGATCGCAACCACTCGATCTCCTCAGATGGATTTGCCGTTTTACACTCGCAGCCATCGACGACTGCTGACGTCAATAGTCAAACATCGAAATTTGCTTTTTTGAATGATTATCCATTTTAATTGATTTTACATGTTTTTTCCTTGCTTATGTTTTTTCGTTCTTTTGTCAAGAATTCTTCTTGAAGTCCAAAGTACATTTTTTGTTTTTTCTTTTTTGTCTTTCTTTTTCTTGTTGACCTTTTCTGCACAACTTGAAGGACAAATGAACACATAGAACTCGTGCCTTAAGCTTCGTACAGACTTACAATATTGTAGGCAGGCGTTGCCAACAGCAATATTTTTCTGACAATGGTGCGATTGTCAGATGCATTAATTTTGCACTTCTGCAAATACAAATGAGCTTACAATGTTCACAGAGTTGTAAGACATTTTAGCCAATTTGAATGCAATTTAAACAACGCTGCTTACCAATATTGTTAGATCTGACCATCGTCTGTACGAAGCTTTAGCTTTAACAATAATAAGTATTGGGGTTATTTTGTTGAACTATTTATGGTTTTTAATCCAAATTTTTAATATTTTTAATTAGGCTAAAGTTCATCAAATTTAATTTTCATTAAATTATTTTTATGAAGAAAGGAATTTCACGAACCGCGGCCGGCAGGTTACCATGACATGTTTCGATCGCAACCACTCGATCTCCTCAGATGGATTTTCCGTAAAGATGATACTGCTACATATCTGTAGCAAGCAGTACCGTTAGTTTTTTTCTTATAACTTATTTTCAAACAAATTGCTTCCAATATTTTTTTTATATTTTAAGTTGTGCAGTTGTTAAAGTGAATTTGAAATCCATAGGTATTAAAAAAAAATTTCTTCAAATAAAGTACAAATTTTGCATGATTGTAAAAAGGGTATGGTTCCTTCGCGATATTTCAATGACAAATGGATTGTTGAAATCACCAATATGTACATTAAAAAGTCTACTAAGAAGCCTAAAACAAATATCAATAAGCGATTTTATTCACTTGCGATAGTTTTTCGTATCGTATTAAATAACATAGCACTGGTTTTTTTTCTTGTTTTTTGAGTTTCTTTTATTGAAAAAAATAACATTATTTTCATAATATCGAGCTTTTAACGCAAAAATAGTTTAAGCGACAAATTTTCAATATTCTTTTATTTAATAAATTAATTTAATGGCAACACTTGCATTATCTCCTAAAATATCATGGTCAAATAAGTAACTATTACGATTATATAACAATTTTAGCTTAAGCGCCAAACCTTCATACAAAATTTTTATGAAATATAATAAAAAAGTAAAGTTGTGTCTCTGTCGCTTAAGCTTTTTTTGCGGTGAGGGCTCGATATGTATAAGCTGAATAATTATTTGTTGTTCTAATATAAAAAAAGCTTTGCCATATCGTCAGCTCAGAATTGGTTTGGCGCATATCATGGTAATTTAAGCATGATATGTGCCAAACCAATTCTGAGCTGACGATATAACAAATTTTTCGGTATTGCGAATGAACCTTCTTACAATATATCATTCGTTATACGGAGCTTTGCCTGTATTTTGATAATACTATGAACACTTCAATAATTCTTAAATGCATCGCAATTTATATAAATAGCTTAAGGTCCTGTATAGCTACATATACTTTTAGCATTAAAGTATTTATATTCTAATGTTAAACCTAAATAAATTAATAAATAAATAAATATATATGTATTATTATACTTATATATTGTTGCAGTTAATCATGTTTCTCTAACTATAATTATATAATAAACAACTGTCTCTCAACAATCATAGAATTATAAAAGTACATGGTTGCGTCAATCATAAACGATTATTGGAACAATTATGTTAATACTTCTTTAACATTATCAAAACATATTTATTTTGTACAAAAATCTTTCACATGCTCCAAATATAAAAGCAAAAATTTTAATTTTTCCTCTTTTTATACCATCCTCCACTAGTGGTTAATGAGGGTAAACTAAGTTTCTTATTCCACAAAAGTGTTTATATTCTGGGTCCTTGAGGCGATTAAGCCTTGTTCTTCTATCCGCCTGTATCAAAAGAAAAGAACAACATTGGTGTCAAATTGTTTCTTGTAATCCTACGCAGTTTGGGATTGAACTTCATCGCAATCGGTTCAGTAGGACCAGAGTAACAAATCCAAATGTGGAACAACTATAGTAAAAAATTGATAATTTTGTTACAAAATCGAACATAAATAGTGGTGAATTTTGTACAAATTTTTATAGGAATAGAAATTATACAATTAAGATCGGTCCATTATTTACCATATGCCCCATATAAATCCCACTCTCGGAAAACACTTTAGTACATCTAAAACTGTTACGATTAAAACTATTGTAATAAAATTTGGTTTGCCACAGTATTATAAGGCTAGAAATAACTCCGCTGAATTTCGTAAAGGGCGGTCCACAATTTTACATATGCCCAATAGAACGCCACCTTTCGAAAAGCACTTTAATGGCCGTTTCCACATTAGGCCATTATTTTTTTCCCCAACGAAAAACTGCACGTTTATGGAATTTGGTTTTCTTAGTGTCTCATTTACTTCTATTCCGTCGCAAAGCTAATCGGCACTCATCTGCTAATTATTTATTGCCGTGCAGATAAATTCCATCAGCTGACTCCCAACTTTTACATGTATTTTGAGAGGTGCTGCCAACTGAAAACAAAGTTTTTGTCGGTATATTGAGAAAACCGAAATCGTTAACGGACAGTTTTTTTTTAACAAATTTATGTCGAAATGAAGTAACAGGCAGTTTGTCGATACATTGAGAAAATGGCCATAAAATGCTAAAAATTTAATTGGAATCTGTTTTTTTAATACTTTTATAAATCACTCTACAAAATTTTTTTGATGAACGATTCAATATAAAATCCTCTGCTGAATATCACTTTTATACGCCTTAAAGTATGCCAAAATAAATCATAAAATAGGTCGAATTGGAATTTGTTTTTTTAGTACTTCTATAAATCCCTCTACCAAATTTTGTAATGAACGATTCAATATAAAATCCCTTGCTGAATATCACTTTAATACGCCTAAAAGTATTCTAAAATAAATCATATTTTATTTAAAATAGGTGGAATTGGAATTTGTTTTTTTTAATACTTTTATAAATTACTCTACCAAATTTCGTGATGAACGATTCAATATAAAATCCCCTGCTAAATATTACTATAATACGCCTAAAAGTATTCTACAGTAAATCACATTTTATTTAAAATAGGTCGAATTAAGTTTTGGAATAATTTTTTTGGGATCGACTTAAATACTCATAAAACCGCAACGAATGTTAATTAAACAGGGACAGTTTTACTAAAGATTGGCTTATAATTTATAGATCCCAAATTAATCCGACTCCTGAGATATCCGAACTCTCGGTATTAAGGGTATTAAGAATTTGACACAATATAACAATCTTACTTGTTTTGAGAAAAAATCCTTTTTTGTCACCTTGCAAAAAATTTTAGTATTTGTTAATTCGGTATCGGTATTTAAATTATAAACGTATCGGTTTTATAACGTTACAGATGCCATATATGTCTTTAAGACCCCTTTTCTGTTTTTAACCTTTTAGTTTTCTTTGGTTAATTAAATTGTAAAACCGATATACATATCAGATTATAAAGGTTTTTGTACTGGTACAACGTTACCTATACAAATTAAATAATTATACCGAAATAACAAATACTTGCACACCGATTCCGATACCGAAGTTCGTTTCGATGGCCAATCTTGGTTAAAAGTAAATTATAGTTGTATAAAGCACATTATAGTTGTTCAGTTGTTACGATAGAAGTAACATTTCCAAAATATTGCTTAATCTAAAAACAAAAGTATTTTCTTAAAAGATCTCAAACATTTGTTTAAAAGAACAAACGGGTTTCCTTGTGTGCATGGTCACTTTATTATTATAATTTCTTGTTTACAGCAAACTGTTTACATGAACTCTAATAAACATTAATCATTTGAAAAGTTTTTTTTAATTTACTGGTTTTGCTATGCATTTCCATCTCTGGCAATTGCATCAAGTGGAAAATGAAATAATAATAATCAGTTTAATAATTGCAAAATGTAAAAAAAAAAACAAAATGCTTAAGAATTAAATACAAATTTTAAGATAGATTTCGCTTTGATCCCCAGCTGCAAGAGGAAACAACACTTACTTGTAAATAAACGTCATCATACAAATTCACTTTAAACATATAGACAACATGCTACATAGGCAAAAGTTACACCGTTTCCTAGAGTTTTTATAATTATAAAAATTAAAACTTTAATAAATTTTACTTCTGTTGCTGGAATATTCATTAATCAAAATAATGTACAAGTTGAACTTTAAGTCAATGTTATTCACATGTAATCACTATTTTTTTTTGTTTTAATATTATTTACTTAATATTGAAATCAACAAATAATTATGTATATTATTAATATACTTCCGATATAAATAGACACAAATTATATATTTTTAAGAAACTGACTATAAAAAAGTTTCATTGACCTTTGCTTTTATAAAACAGCAAACATTTTGTTCATATTACAACTTGTTTTAATCACTTTCGAGCAATGGTGTCGTTAAAGTTTTAAACAAAAAATTCATCTTGTAGATACTTGCAAATAATTGCATGTTTTTCGTTTCGTTTCTACTAGTTGAAGTACAAAGTGTTTAAAGTAATTTTGTGCCTTTTAGTCTACATTTTATTTTATTAAAGTTTCCACTTTTCTCGAATATTAATTAAGCAAGTAATTAATTCCTAAAGTAATTTTTTTCTGTTTAAATAAAATTTATATAAAACTATTTAAGTTTGTAAAATATAAATAATTTGTATTAAATATGGGGGAAACAATGGGCTTTCATTAAGACAATTAAAGTTTTAGATTGTCAAATTGTTGCGCGCGCAAAACATTGAGATATTGTGTAAAAAGCGTTAAAAAGGTGGACAGAATGGAAAGTTTTGGAATAGCGTGAGTAGCAGCTTTTCAACTTAAAGTGACGGTGGTAAAAATTAGTGTTTAAAGAACTATTTGAAAAGTAGCATTTGCAATGAAAATATATTAAATGTTCTTGTTAAAAAATGTAAAGAACTTGTAGCGTACCCAAATACCGCGGCGACAACGCTTTTTAATTGAAAAATTCTATTTTGACAGCTCGTCACACAAAAAAAAACCTTTCATATTTGAATACAAAAATCGCATATTTGACTAAAAAAAATTTGAAATTTTCTGCGAGGACGATTTTTGCGGTATTGATAAAAAAAAGTTTGCAGTTATAGGTTTTGAATTTTTAGTCAACAACTAATTTCATTGAGTTAATAAAAAAAGTTGTTGCCCAAAATAATTTTTTCAACAAAATGTTTACGTGATTTGTTAAAATAAATTGTTGGAAATGTTGAATAAATCAAACAGTGTTTATCGAATCTTTTTTGATTTTATTTATTTATAATTTATGATGTTACATTCCCAATTTTTTATTCTTTGATAAATACACTAAAATTTATTGTGGGGGATAAACTAGATCCTATGAGCATTTCGCTGGTTGCTTAGGCCAGATCATCGAGAAACCTTTTTCCAAAGAATAATACTGTCTTTACTTTGATTCAAATATTTTTTATATTGAATATGAGGAAATATTTAATTATTTTATAATTAAATATGTTTTGTTGAATGCTATTTTGCAAAGTGCAATTTTGATACATTTTTTCATTAAAACAAATAAAAAGTTTGTTGACCTAAAATTTTATTTTTAACAACTGTGTTATTAAAATTTTTCTTGAGATATATTATTCTGTGAAAGTTGATGTTGTTTTTGTAGCAGCGAGACCTGAAGTACAGGTATTGCTAAGTTGGCAGATCTTGGTCGGTGTTCGTTGAACTTCGAGTCGTTCCGGTGCGTAGAACCGATTGTCGTGGAAACGCGTCAAGACTTAAAGTTCGCTGCTATTAATAAATCATGTTACAATGTTGACGCTCTGACGCTCTTAAAGCTAGCCACTTTAAAACATAACATTTGACGCGTTAATTTCGGGTAGACTATAAAGCAGTTTTACTGTGTTGTTATTTAGTCTTATCAACATTCGTCAATTGTATTAATAACAGTAAGTAAACCAGGAACAATTTTAATTCTAGTGCTACAAAATATTTCTGGTAGCAGTAGTTATAGTTGTAGCAGCAAAATTTGTAGTAGTTCTAGCAATTTCAATACTGTTAAAAACACCGACTGACACAATGCCTGGACACCTATCCACAGCTGTCGCTTTTAGTTCATATATTGTCAAACACAAGGCCAATCTATACTCAACTTTGAAGACAAAGCAAATACCTAACTCGGCGTTGAACAAATATTTCACCATTTTTGGGAAATCTTCGATTTTTAAGCCCAATGTAAGCTTCAAGTATTGGCTACACCGTTAGAAACTTACAGCCGTACCTAAAAAAAAGCGGCACGCGTTTTCTAGTTTTCAAAAATTGTCATGACCATACAATTTGTATGAAGCATCCCCAAATAGCGCCAGGGCCAGTTTACACTATTATACTTTGTATTGATACATGTCAAAAACTCAAGTAATATGACAAAGTATGATAGTGTGAATGCAATGTGTCACGAAAATGACAAGTATTATGAAAAAAGTTTGACATCCCATTCGACTTCATCGTTTTTTGAAAAATTTGTAAACAATAATACTTTTCATTGGATCAGGGTAGCATTTTATTTCATGTGTGAGTGTTTATACTTTGTGTGATGGTGTGAACACAAACTGTCATGTTGAATTAGATTTTTTGACAGTCGCAACAAAACTCATTCGATTTCTATCTCACAATGTATTATGGAATACGTAAGACTTGTGAGATAGTAAAAACTAGCCTTTAGCAATTAGATTATCCGATTTTGACAGCGCGTTTAGTAGTGAAGTTGGCCGCTATTGTTAATAAATAATAGCAATTCCTTGATCAATCTAGCGGTTTTATCTTCATTTTTTACTTCTATTATGTGAGTTCGTGACACAGCTTTGACGCTCTTGTTTAGGTATGGCATATCAGCATAAAAGCTAAGTGAAAAAAAAACGTTCCGCTCTTGTTAGGTATGGCTATTAAGTATTTGCAGTTTTTCTTTTTTGAAGTTCTGTTATAAATCATTCGTCGTCACCAGAATAATCGCTAAAAATGTAGGGTACTTTTCATTTTATATGCGTTAAAAACTTTTCTGTAAAAATGACAAAACAAAAATATGACTTTCAAACAAGTTTAAATTTTAACTTTGTTTGTACACACGACTCGATTTGAACCTGCAAGCAAAAGAAGATAAGCCAAAAATACAGTTTTTTGATTTGTTCAGTTTTTTTTTAGATTTTGTGTTACTTATAGCAACAAACGAAAGCTTAAATAAAAAACGCCAGCCAGTCAAACAGCACCTTTAAGATGTTCTGTTATAGTGGTCAATGATTGTTAATACTTGTACTCGTGGCATCATAAAAAAATCTGATTTCTTTTAACTTCAATTTTAAAATTTTTTTTATTAAAAAAACCCTCCAACTGCCTCCTTTAAAAGCCATTCAAGTATTTCGTACCATTTTTTTTTTTTAATTTTTGTCTGGATTATGCTGGTTGGAGTTTATTACATTTCCCCCAAAACTGTCTGGCCAAGGTATGGTGAGCATTCGTTACTCAATTACATTTTCATTAACTTGGTACACGATTTCGCATACAGCAAACATTTAATCATAATGATTATGATTACGTTTCAGTTAAACATTTTTTTCTTTCTGCTTTTGATTCTCAAACTGAATTTACAGACCCTAAAACATTTTGTTGTTTTACACTTGTAGTAGGAAAATTTGTTTTTGCTGTTACAAAAAAAAAAAAAAAAAAACAGGAAAAGCATTTTGTGCAACACTGTATTTCTTCAAATAAGACAGAAAAAAAAGAATCTTCAAGTGCTGATAGGAATTTGTTATTTTATTTTCTAGTTATGCTGTAGGAAGGAAAAAATTAAGCAGTGGCTGTTTAATTTAAACAGCCAACCATTTTTCTCCTCCAAGCTGCAAGACTATCCTGCAACATTTAACTAGTCGTTACTACTTCTACTTCCATGAGCAACCGATCAAGCATTTCTAATAAATTCAAAGTCAAGGGTCAATAATTTAGCAAACACACAGAGAGAGTAGTTGTCGTCCCATAATGAAGCATAAGAGTGTTGGGGCGGAAAGTGTTATTTGATCAATTTTCAATAAATTATAAATGAATCTTATCAAGCCCACAAAATAAATTAGATACACAGATTTTTATATTTTTGTTGTTAAATAATAATCAAGAAAAAAAAAAAACAACAAAATTTTTTTTCACAATTAAAGATGTGTTTTTTGGGTTTGTCATTTCACCAGTGTTGCTACCTTGTAGTTAAATACTCGAACTGGGTAGCGTCCCTACAAGAAGAGAATGAGCGAGTTGTCACTTTTTTCACGTTGGTGTTAAGAAAATGATAAAATGAAATGACCGAAATCAAGTTTTCTGTCATTTCTTTCTATCATTTTCTTAACACCAACGTGAAAAAAGTGACTACTCGCTCATTCACTTCTTGTAGGGGTGGGTAGTTTTTTTTTAAGTTTTTTCGTTTCAAAAAGTAATTTCAATTTTTGGGAATACAAAATTTGAATTTCAAAAGATTTTGTTATTCGTGCTTAATTCCCAGTTTTTATTATTGATAAAAACACTTGAAATTTATTGTTGATGGGATAAGCTATTCCTATGCGCATTTCACTGGTTGCTTAGGCCAGATCATCAGGAAACTTCATCCATAAAGATTTTAGAAAAACTAAAGATATTAAACCAAATAAAACTGTTAAGCGTATAAGACTTACAGCAACAGTTCTACTTGTAATAATATCAAAGTTTAAACAAAACACATCAACAATAAACAGTGGGTTTATCTCATCTTACATTCCCCACTACAATTAGTTGAAACTCTCGTTTCAAAATAAATAAGATAAGGATTACATTTCAGTGTTTAAATTGTTATCATTTCAGATATTCTGAGGACCCTGGTAACTCTAATTAATAAAAAGCTATTAATTAAATACATAACAATTAAAGGAACAAAGGTCTAAAATTCAGTACTGTTCTGTATAATTCAGAACGTATGGTCTCCGTATACACAGGTCCCTTTAAACAAAACCTTCCTAAAATCACTTTGAGACGAACCAAACTCATAAAGATGAAGGTAGCGAATATTCGGCGTAAAGAATTTCAATATTAATTTCTTAACCTCATAACATAATTTTGTTTTGCCAGGTCCATAATTTGGGACGGTACTTTCTCACCTATTGTTTTTGTAAGACTTGTTTTTAATAAAATGAAACGGAAATTTAATATCTGGTGTAATTTAATTGAAATTTTGCTTCCTCTCAAGTGTAATTTTGGATTTTGCTGGTGGTAACACTGCATTTCACAGTAAAGACCTTAATGAAATAAAATTCATAATTTTTCGTTTTATTTAGAACGCATGGTCTATAGAGTCTATTAGTGAAAGTTGAATTGTGGCAAATAATGCACGCAAATATCTTGGCATCGCAAAATAATATTTTTTTTCTTAATAAGTTTTACATTGTGTTTGTAGTCAGGCGGTGATTGTAATGTTTCTTTTAGATATAAAAAAATATTTTAATAATTTTTAATTTACACATACAGTATTTATTTTCTTGCAAAAAAAAATGATATTATTTTAAGTGGAACAAAAAACATATTTTAGTTCAAATCTAACAAAAAATTGGTGACAGCCAAACAATTTAAAGATCGTTTGTTTTTATTTGTTTGTCTTAAAACTTTTCGGATTATAAAAATTTGTATATTTAAGCATAACATCGAAAACAAGTTTCTAGAAATATAGTATTTATCTTATGTCAATACCGGTTATAAGCATTTAAGATTTTATAAATTCCAACCGCTTTAATTTAAGTATAATATCGAAGGCTTTCATATTAATATGACCTATAAATATTGTGATTATCGCTTAATTGCAGCATTTAACGCCTTTATGCACTCTAACTGATTCAATAATAATTACCTTGTTCAAATATCCAAAATTGTTTTCGCTTATATGCATATCGCGCATTTATAAAATATCCAATCCAATAAAATAAAATTTTAACAAATTGCTTTAAAAAAAATTGCATATAGGCATCGTTTTAAACTTGAGTTAATTACAAAAAAAAATTGTACATCCGGCCGGGTTTTTAATTTAACTAAAACTCCGGATTTTTCCGGCGAAATATGATTTTTATTTTATTATTTCATTGGTAACGGCGGTACAAATCTATTTTCAGATAAGCTAAACCTAGTTTAACTGAGATCTGAAAATCCCAGCCATAAACCATTAAAACTAACTGCCTTTTTAGAACGCGAGCGCAAAAGTGACTCGTTTATCCAACTTTGAATTTTTGTGTAGTTACGTCCGCTTGCATTTAAGGTGACGAAATATTCATTAGAAACGCATTACCAATTTTCCGTTGCCCATAATTTAAAATAATAGTTATACAATTTTTAATTGCTTTTTAATAAAAAAAAATACTATTTAAATACTTCATTTTTCAGTTTTTTTTTTTTTAACAAAACAAAACTTAATTGAACAATTACAGCGGTGATATATGAGCACAACGAAATTTGTTGTTCATGTTGTGTATTTTTTAATAGATTCAATTAATATTGTTGTTCGGGTTTTTTTTTATTAACCTTTAAGTGCTCTAATTTGTTTACATAAATCAACAAATCATTATTTGTTCTTATTGTTTGTACAAGTTTTTCTCACTGGAAAATTAAGTTGTTTTATTTATTTCAAAATAAATTCCAATTTCAGAATTATCAATTTAACACTATAATCATGATTTTAATTTTGCTGATAATTTATTGAATATTGGAATTATTTGTTTAAAATCTACAGACAGTATGGTTTGTTTTTTAGAATATTTTTTTAAATAAATCAATTTTTTTTAATTAATTCATGAATTTTTTATGGTTTTGCATATTTAATGTTTTGTTTTTTAAACACCCGCAAAGTTAAATTATTATTATTTATATATCTAAAATGTTTGAGTGTATTTATTTATTTATATGTAAGTGTATGTGTAATATATTTGTTTGTGAGTGAGTGAGTGGTTTCTGTGTTTTAGTTGGTTTTGGTTTTCTTTTTGTACTAAAAAAATGCGAATTGTACATTAATCAACATCACAATTTGACGTAAAGGTAGTAAGTAGGTAGAGTCGAGTTGGCTGTTGTTGTTTTCAATGCTTTTTTTGTATTGTTAGTATTTTACTATTCACTTTTTTTTTGAGCAAAAAACTGACTTTTTCAAATAAAACAACAATATTTAAACTTAACGTTTTCCTCTTTGTAATTGTAGTTTAACTCCCCTTCTGTTTGATTTTAAGATTTATTTAAATTCAAACAAACAAAAAATGGCTTGATTTTGTTAAAGTACAAGTAAATTAAAATTCAAACGAACGAACTTTTAAAATGTCATTCAATATTTGTTATGTTTATTATTGCTATTATTACATTTTTAACAGTTTTTTTGTTGTTATTGGTTTGCATGCAATTTGATTTAAAATTAAAATAGTAACAGAATTGCAACGTGTGGCCAAAACGATGTTTTTTAATAAATTGATATCAATTCCAATTTCTTAGCCATTTTTGTTTAAAAATATAAGAGATATCTGAAAACTTACAATCTTTAAAAGGTTATATATCCAAAAGGACGTAGGCCTCCAAAAAAATCTAAATCGACTTTTTCATTGATTGATTTTTGGTTAATTGCATTATAATCAATCATAAAGTCATGTTGAATTTTTTGCTGCTGACGCACTTTTGTATTTTGGGTAACGATATACAAATAAACTTTTTTCAACAATTTTTGGAATTCAAATATTCTAAATATCTGCACCAGTGTATATTTTATCATCAATTTCTAAAAATCTGACGGATTTCACGAAATGTTATACAGTAGTCCCTCACAAATTGTTACTCTCTTGAATTAAAGCTGCCTAGAAATAAGAAATGACTTAACGCTCGAAAACTAGAAATTTAGTATCTTAAAGTACTTTTTTTTTATTTGTAGATTGAAGTAGTGGTGGACGATATACATCGATGTTTTAAAAACACTCGATGTAAGGTATCGGTACATCGAAACAATCCGATGTTTTTTAACACATCAGCATCGAATGGATATCTATATGTTAAATGTCATTAGCATCAACTGTTTAAATATCTTGTGATTTCCAATACAAAATTTTGAAAGCGAAGCAAAGAAGAATTGATCCTTCTCTGATTATTGTCCTAAGCTTATTTGAACTAAAATCAATGTTAATTAGATTTAGTTTTAATGTGCTAAATTCCTAAATTCGTCAGAAAACTTCATCCAAAGATTTAGAAAAGCTAAAGATATTATTCAAATAAATAAACTGTTAAGCGAAAGTCTTAAGGCCCAACCATAATATGCTTAGGTTGGCTTAAGCAAATGTGCGAATAGATGTTAATTATATAAGTCAAACCATATTAAACTTAAGGAAACTTTTTGCTAAGTTTAATGAAACTGTCATTTCATTAAAATCAAATGTTTTTTTATTTTGTCTTTGTTTTTTTTAAATACATTTGATAGACTTTTTGTTAATTTTTGACAGTAGGTTAAGCAAGGCTATGCATATTATGGTTATGCCTTTACCCGTAAACTTATCAAAGCTTAAACAAAACACCACCAACAAACAGTGATTTTATCTTTGCTTACAATCCCGATTTTTCAACTCGAATTGTAGTTGTAAGCGGAAAACAAAAAGAAAAAACAAAAATAAAAACAAACTACTTTTTTTCACTGTTGGCAGTTTAGTTTTTTGCACTGCCACTTACAAATTTGTTATCAAAGGTTTTCTTGGGAGTCAAAAAATTTCAATAATAAGATTTAGTTTTAATGTGCTAAATTCCCAATTCTTACTATCGATAAACTGAAATTTATTGTTGGTGGCATAAGCAGTTGTTGCCAGAATATGTGTGACTTTTAATTTTTTTAGCGATTTTTTTTTTATTAGTATGAGTAGATGATTTTTACTTAAAGAAAGCGTTTCTAAAAACACGCATACAGAGGGCACATTATGCCCTATTTTATAATTTTTAAATTAAAAATAAAATAATAAAATCGTCTTTTAATATCTGACGATGGTGGGAATATCGGTTCTGTCAGAAAGACTTTCTTCGCTAGCGGCACAACAACGAACCCGATGGAGTGGAAAAATATTAGGAAAACTTTTATGTTGAAAAAGTATTAATAAGAAGTATTGTGACTTAAAATGTTTCTTTAATTATAACCGAAATATTGGAATGCAAAAACAAATAAATAACTAAACATATTAAAAAACTTAAAATAGTTTTTTGCATTTTAATACTTTGTCTTCAAGCCACATTATAATTGCATACATTATTACATTATCGGTCCAGCTTTATTTTCAGAGGGTAACAAAAACACTTTTTTCAGCTCCATACAAGGTGAGTCCGTCTAGCCTATATATGAAAAAAGATAAAATATATCGCGATTTTCGCGTTTTATGTGAATAATTACAAAAAAAAATAAAATAAACATTATTTTAAAACAGATTCAATTTAAAAAGCAGAACATTATTTCCACATACGTAGAATTTGTATGAAAACCCGAAACGAAAATATGTATTTAGTTAAATATCTCAATTAGTAGGTCGCAAGTGGTCAAGCTTTATATACCAAGTTTTATTTATTTCGTCTTGGAGCAAAGTACAAAAAAATTCAAAAAACTGAAAAATACGTTTTTAAAAATAGTCCAGCTCACGGATGGTCAACGCTAGAACCAAAATATTTTGGGAATCATCATAAGACATATCAAGCTTTATTTTCATAGGGGTAACAAAAACACTTTTTTCAGCTCCATACAAGGTCAGTCGGTCTAATATACATATTATGCTACAAAACACAATCAATGTATCGAGAACATCAATGTATTTTACGAAATATCGATATAACATCGATGCATGCATTAGATGCATTGCATCCACAAAACATCGATGTTTTTCCAATGTCCATCACTAGATTAAAGTAAAATACAGGGTATTTTTTAGAGGCATAGAACCTTTGTTAAAAAAAAAACGCAATTAACTCAAACGTACGACCAAAATGTTGTCATTTTATTTTTAATATGAACGCCAGTATGTCGGTCTAACCTTGCAGAACTTTTTCGAGCATTTTCGGTCTTATTTCAATAATAATAGTGCGTCGAATGTTGGCTTTTAAATTACCAAAAGTTGCTGGTTTATCAACCTAGACCAGCAGAGAACAAGGTGGCCAACTCACAGTTCCACTTCTTGAGACAATTCGGTAACCGAACGTTTGGCTAAACAAAGTGATGGTTTCATGCGCTGTATGTCATGTTGCGCCATCTTATTGGAACTCCTTCAAAAGATTTGCAGTGACATGAGAAATAAAAAAATAAGCAATCCTTTGCCTGTGGAGTTCGCCATTCACGGTTAAGCAAGAAATGGTTAAACATCAACGACGCTACTGATTGTCCGCTGGCTTTATTTCTTGCACCAGTTGGATCTTTTATGGATGTAGGCCAATATCTTTCCTGAAAATGTTCCAAGTAGTAAACGGACAGATGCCGAGTTGCTGAGAACGGTACCGAATCGATAATTTCGAGTCCTCTGTCACACTAACATCTAAAGCGGCGAAGGCTTCTTTTGTACACACGATATGGGCTCAATTTGAATGAATAGAGTATATTTGGTCATTAATCGAGCCATATTATTGCGTATTACCTGTCAAATGGATTATGCGCACTGTAAACTGGACGAAGTGCTCTATAAGTTTGTCATACAGAGCGCGAATTTTGGAAATGAATTTCCACGATTTCTAAACGTTGTTCTGGTTCTGGTAAGTCTTTGTATGGTAGTTTGTCAAAATATACTGAAAAAAGGTCAAACGCACTTAATTAGAATGGCAGCAAGTTTTACAGTTACCGCTATCAGAAGTTTTATAATACGTCAAGAACGAAAGTTTAACATTAAAAGTTTGTAATAAATTCTCGGGAAGATGACAAATAAGTCAGAAAATACACCAGTTATGAATGTTATGGTCAAAAAACTATATGAAGGATCATGAGGATTTTGTTCAAAAAACAAAAACAACTTATCCTGACAAGGTTTAATTTTCTTGAAATACTTAAGACTTTGTGCAAAGAAAAAATTATTTTTCCAATTCAAAGAAAAAATTTGTAGAATCAAAAAATTTTTTGTCTGAAATCGGTCCTACAAACAAATTTGCATATTCAAACAATTTATTTGCATTTCGTTTATTGAAAAAAAACACTGATTTTTTCAAACAAATAATTTAACTGAGTCAAACAAATAGTTTACTGAAAATCATATCAATTTCAAACAAATAATTTTGCTGAATCAAACAAAAAAGTTTTTGCACAAGCAATGACGCGCACACAAGCAAGCACTTTAGAAGTAGATGAAGGCAAAGCAGAGCGGGCTAATGTGGCTATGATGGCAATGCAAATTTTTAATGCCGAACTTTCTAGAAAATCCTGTGTGGTAGAAAACATTTGGTGCACGATAAACAATTGGGTTGGTAATTTGAGAGAGTCTACTGTGCATTTAAAACATTTCTTAAATCTTCTTTTTACTTTGCTCTTATACAAAAATTTTATTCTCCAGCTTTTAAATTATTAAACAAATTCCATTAGGCGGTATTAATTTAACCTTTTTTATAGAGAAAAAAACTTCCTACATATCATTTTCCAAACCAAATGTCTATAATTGCACGTACGAATACAAATCAAATATGTTAAAGGTGTTAATTTTCAAAGTGCTTAGCACCCAATAAAACTAACTAACTTTTTTACTTTACACACACACAAACGCATCTATAACTAACCACTAACACATTGAGCACATAACATAGATACGCAAGAAAAATTTTATAAATGTCCAAATGGAAACTATGAAATATTTTTGCTAATTTAATATGCAAACGAATTATTAATTCAAATGGTTGGATACCAATCACACTTACTTACACTAGTATTTAAATACAAAACACGCACACACACATACGGACTTACTTACATCTGAGAGTGTATCTATGAACTGTATCCTATTACCAGATAGATATTTAAATTGAATTGGCTTAAAGGTGAAAGAGGAACTAATGCATTTTAAACGTTCATACTCGTACCAGTAAACACTTAGTAGGATGTACTCGTACTTGTATGATTTATTTATACTCTTTGATAGAAATTGTTTAAGGTTTTTTAATCTAGTAAATGTAACTTACACTACACGTACCGAAGAAAGAAAGTTAGGTAGGTGCTGTGTCTGCGAGCGTGTGTCCATGCGGACGTTTTCCACTTTAAAAGTGCTGGTCCTTTTTCATAAACTTTTTTTGTACCAACTTTAGTTGGCATTAATTATTTACAATTTCATCTTGTATTATATACAATTTGAAATGGTTTTCATAGATTCTGTTACTCACATTCGTACTCTCTCCCTTTTTAAGCTTAATAAAGTAATTGTAAGTTAATTTAGTTTAAGCACAATGGGCACGATGTTCTTTAAATTAAAGATCATATTATTTACTAAAAAGAAAATATTTCTTTTATTAAAAAATCAGAAAAAACATATTTTTAAGCTATATGTGTATGTAGGTACTAGGGTATTCATTCGGACTACCCGATTAACTGATCGGTTAATTTAAAATTGGCAATTTTCGATTAACGAGTAAACCGGTTAATTTCAGTCGATTAACCGATTAACCGATGTATCAAATTTTTTTAATTATTTGTAGTATTATAAAATTTTTTTTGTGTTTTTAATTATTTGTTTCGTCTCATATATAAAAGGTATATGTTTGGAAAATATATTTCCCTACAATATATTTCCCTCGAGCAATACATTCTTAAAATACAGTACAAACACAGAAACTAGCGGTTCGGAAATAAATTTTTTGCAGAATGTTCGGTGCTGAGCTTTGCCAGGATGTGTCAGATGATGACCTGACAATAGAAAAACTTACGATTGTAACACAAACAATCTTTAACAAAATTAGCCAAAATAATGGCGTAATGGAAGATTTTATCTGCGCATCTACGTCACATCAGCGTATAATTACAGCTAAAATATAGAAATACAAGCAAATAAACATGTGTATAATATGCTTAAGTGACGTCATGTTAAACAGTTGAATTTTGTAAACATTGATTACGCATTATCTTGTTTTTATCATTCTTGAATCTGTGTTATGGGTTGCTTCCGATTTCTCCAACATCTTCGATAATTGAAAGAATTTTTATCAAAACTAAAGAAAAGAAACCCTTAAATCCTAAACATTTAAGCCAAATTATTTTTCCAAAAGATTATTTTAAAAGATCTTGAACTATTGAAATAATTAATAAAAAAATCTCACAGTTTATTTTTTAATAAATACATATGTAAAAATATTATGTATAAATTATAAAATGTGTTTTTCATATTTATGAATTACTTTTTTGGTTGCTCGTTTAGTTCAAGAATTGTTTTGTTCGTTATGTTATTGTTTTTTTTACTAATAGACTCCAATAATAAATAACTTTTGCATTTTATTAATTGAAATTACTTAATTTAAAACAAAACTTGATTGATCGGTTAACCGATCAATAAAAATATTAACCGATTAGTAACCGATTAAATTAAAACCTCGGTTAATTAATCGAGCGATTATCCGATTAAAGCAAAAGCCCGATTAAATGAATACCCTAGTAGGTACGTCTATGGAATTGGAATTTCATGGAAATTAGAACAAACTTTTTAGAGGAATGACAAATTTAAATTTATATTTTTAAAGAGCTGGGAAGGCTATCAGCTGTCATTTTGTGCGAATGATTATAGTTCGTTATTGCTAAGAATTTCTGTTAACGAATATGTTTTCAAGAAAATTTTAATTAGCCATAGGCTTTTACTTTGTAAGTACAAAAAGCTAGAAAGATTTTAAGTTTTGTTTACGATAACCTCAGAAATTCCCAAAAATTTGCAAAATTAAAATAGTTTTCGATCATATAACTCATTCTGCTGCAATTTCAATGTTTCTTATGACCATATTATGGTTGGAAATGTAAAGGTGTCCTAGGGTGAATCAAACGGTGAGGCACAAAGTTCACACAGAGGTGACACGAGGCGAAAGAAATTGTGTTTTTTCTTCTTTCTCTTTCTGCGAAAACTGCCCTTTTTGCATTTCTCTCCGCAATACAATGAACATAAATTTAATTAATTGAGATTTATTGGCAAAACTGTTGTAAACACTAACTTTTAATTTTACCACAACACAAGTAGAAAATATTTAAGTAAGTACAGAAGTAAGAAGGAACATGTTAATCAATTAAAGTAGATAATCATTCAAAGCAAATCTCGATCTACGAATAGTTAAATACAATTTGGTTTAAAGATTGATGTCGACTATTGACTGCCAGCAGTCGTCAATGGTTGTGAGTGTTAAACGGCAAACCCCTCTGAGGATATTGAGTGATTTCACTCGAAACATGTTAGGGTAACCTGTCCGTGAAAGCCTGGGTTCGATTCCCGCAGCCAAGAAAGAAAAATATCAATCAATTTTAATTCATTTGATGTTGTAAAAATTCCTTTCTTCATAAAAATAATTTAATGCAAATTAAAATCAATGAACTTTAGCCTGATTAAAATATCAAAATTTGGAGTAAATTAAGAAATTAGTAAGTAAATAAAATTATAAAACAAATCATTATTTTACTAAACTAAACTGAACTAAACCTTTTGTTTTGATTGATCATGAAATTTGTGTTTACACATTGCCATTTCACTTCGAAAGATGCCTTCGCAACTGATTTGGGGCTTTTTCACACGTCTCTTTTTTCATCTCTGTGTGTACTCCGTGGTTGGGGAAAGGAGTTTGATGATTTGATTTCCATTTCTAAGCATTTCCAACCCATAGTGCATTTATAAAATTTTCTTTATAACTACATAAGAATGTATATAGTTGCGTCATTTAATTTTCGTTAATGCTTAAAAGAGATTAATATTCTGACCATGCGTATCAGTCAACGCGTATCTCTAGCTCTTTAAAGATAACAGCAAAATGAAGAAGGAATTGCCAACACGCTTTAAGCCTCATATGAATACTGTTCTTATAAAAAAATTATTTTTATTAACACAGATAAAGCGCAGAATAGTGGACAAAACTGTTGTATGGAATTGGTTGCAACAAAAAAAATATACATAAATAAGTTTTTAAATAAAACTTTAATAAATTCCCATACAGTGGTTAGCTTGACATTTAGATAAATTTATGGCCATAATATATCTGCAGCTTTTTTTCTCTCTCAGTGTACTGGTATCTTGACAATACTCTTAACAGAAAAAATGCAATTACTTTGTAGAATTAAAAAATTTTTAAAAAAACTTTTTTTAGGGGAAAAAAAGAGAAAAATTAATACGATCACGAATTGTTTTTGGGGCCATAAACACTTACTTGTAAAAAATTTTACGCACAGCATGTCTTAGCGAAAAAAAACTTTAATTTCTTATTTACTGGCCAGCAAATAAATGTCTTGCGAAAGTCTTATCAAATTGAGCGTTTTAAAGATAAATCTGGGGTTTATTTTTTCTTTAATGAAGAAAGAAATCTTTGATTAACAATTTATTAAGAAAAAATGGGACTTCTAATATTGTATTTATTTTTAATAAAGTGTAAGTATGCATGTGCAAGCACATTAACTTTATCTGATCACTGATACCGTACATGCCCTGGCATGCATTCTTTGTGCCATTCATTGCATTCCGTATCTCAATCAGCTTTTATTCATCATCAGTCACAAGTGGCGCCATTGTTTTACTGTTTGTTGGTTTTGTAATTGTTAGTTTTCTCTAAACTTTTCCGAATTTTAGTTTAAAGTTTGTGTCTGCCTCCGGCAGATTGTACAATTTTATAAACTTGTTTGTGATATTTTTTGTGGTTATTGAGTGATATTCAAAATTTTTGAATAATATCTTTCAGATTTATTTTTCTTTTTTGTTTATTGCTTTTCTTAAAGCTTTTCATTATTTACATTTTGTTGGCTGCCATAGTGCAATTGTGGTCAACAATCAACACTTTGTATTAAAAACACTTGAATCGCTTTCAATAATTTCAAAGATGTTGAGATTTTGAAAAAAAGATGCAAATATAAACAATTTTTTGTTATTATTTAAACAGGTTGTTGAAATTTACTTGGGAAAATCACTTAAT
Source organism: Pollenia griseotomentosa (assembly GCA_963931875.1). Classification (NCBI taxonomy): domain Eukaryota; kingdom Metazoa; phylum Arthropoda; class Insecta; order Diptera; family Polleniidae; genus Pollenia; species Pollenia griseotomentosa. The sequence goes on along the minus strand of OZ007560.1, from coordinate 141,571,045 downwards.
AGTATTTTATTTAAAGTGGAAATTTATTATGGGTTTTTAATAGATCTGCAAATCAATCGATAGACTTTGTTTCATTCCATATTTTCGATAGTTTGTAATAAAACATTCGAGAAGTTTTATGAATTGCAGGTTGCTATGTAAAATCGGGTGCCACATAGACTGAAGGCGAGTGCACACCTCACAACGATTTTGCATATTGGAATTGCTTTTAAAGTGCTACAAAATTAAACAGAATAACGGAAGTCTTTGAGGTCGGCTAGTGTTATAAAACTATAACATTTCTTTAGTAATACCAGGGCGATTTAAACTACAGGTGGTGTCGGAACTCCAACAATCCAAAAACAGCAGACAACACATAGGTGCATTGTGAGTGCTTAAAGCTCAAAATGTCAACCATTCTTAGCAAAACACAAACAAATCAAAACAAATAATCTCGAACTGTCAAAATCAGTTGCCGTTTCGACACCAACTGTAGTTAATTCGCCTTGAGCAATACATTCTCCTAATCACGGTTCTCGTTTACGTAGGAGTTTAGCGCTCTTCTGATCGGAGAAGTGCTGCAGTATCTCTTCTTAAAAAAATGCTTATTTTTTAACAAATTTCCAAAAGAATGCCTAGTTTTTTCAAAATTAATATTAAATTTCGGATAACTACATAACTTTACATTCTTGCAAGAAAATTCTTGAATATTCTTACGTAAGCTTTTTTTTTGCTCTAGTTTTCTTCATAAAAGACTTCTTAAATCTTAGATTATTTTCTAAAACCACATTTTATTTTACCTCATAATAGCAAAAAAATAAAATATAAAAGACACCTCAAAAAATAAACCATTAAAAAATCATAAGATCTACAAAACGGCCAACGCTTTTTTTTTTGTTCATCTTTGTCCAACTCAGTGCTCGTACAACCTCAAGGAAAGGTAATAACAAACGAATGGAAAATGGGAAAAATAACAGATAAAAAAAAAACTATTGTACTCCACACACGTACGGCAAATTACTTTAGAGGTCTGGTACAATGACAAGCAACAATTGCAATTTGTTTGCACACTCCCGCCGGCGTAAGATGGTGGTAAATAAATAATATAGACTTTTGAAAGAAAAATCCAAAAAAATAAGCACATGTAACAGTGGGGCAGAATAGTCTAAGAACTTCTATTAAAATTCTCATTTGCCTTAATTCGAAACTTTTCGAAGTTAAACAAATTCTTAATATTCGAAATGCCTCAAACCTTTTGCACATTTATTTGTAATTATTTAATTATTATGGTGCTTTTCATAAATACAATTTTAATAATAAAAATTTAACGGTACCCTTTTGAGATTTTAAACTTAAAATGTTGTAATAATTGCTTCCCTACAAATCTTTGAATATTTTTTTTTTTTAAATTTAATTTAAAATTAAAATGCGTTTTTTATCTGTGATGAACACCATGCTCTTTAAAACTTTTTTTCGAATTCTTTTTTAATGATTTCGTTTCACTTTGCGCTTCATTAAAAAGGCGGGCGGATGCGCGGTTGGTCTTTTTGGTTTCAAGATCCTTTTACGATCTTAAAGCTTTTGTGCAAAATCATCTCATATGACAACAACAAATTTACACATGCAACACAAACAGTTGGGGGGAGAAAAATAGAGCTAATATTTATCGATACAAAAAAAAATTGTGTTAAAAATATATTTAATAACGCAATTTTTAAAGCGGTTTCAATTTAGTTCAAACCGTAACGTAAACCGAAAAAATTAAGAAAATAAAACCCACTTTGAGTTGGAAATAGATAAAACTATTTTGAATAAATTAGTGCAGGCAGAAAGTAGATAAAGCCGGAATTTAAACTTAAATTATTAAAAACAGTTTCTGGGGTCTAATCACCGCATACGATATCGAGCAAAATTGATCGAAATTATATATTTTGGTATCGTGAAACTCGATATCGAATGAAATGTATTGAATTTGAAATAATTGCATTCGATATCGAGTAACTCGACATTACATTTATCGAGTTTTCATTCGATACGTCAGTGTCTATCGTATGCAAAAAAATTTGATAGTTTATTCGATACGATAGTGTCGAATGCGGTGATTAGACCCCTGTTTTATTTCAGATTTTCTATTTTTTTCTTGCAGCTTTTCTGCTTCACTACTTTATAGGAATTAAAGTATTGTTTTACCCGAAAAGTATGAAATTTCTTATATTCAACATGAACTTAACTCTATCGAAACTAATTCTGGCTTGTATGCAACTAAAACTTGTTGCTTGTGCCAGCCATACACTACGCAAGTTCAGTGCTCAAGTCTGGCACTGCGTAAATTTAACTTGTGTCGTACACTATATTACTAAACTATGCAACTTTTGTACCCGTACCAAAATATTGGAAGGCGTATTATGAGCTTGTGCTGATGTTTGTAGTACTTTAAATTATTAGTCCTTTCGATCCTTAGAATCGATCTAACGATGTCCGTCCGTCCAGCTGAATGTCCATGACAAACTTGCGCGCAAGGTTAAGATCGCTGTTTTGAAAATGAATTGATGAAGTTTGGTTCTAATTTTCCCCAAGCCTATTGAAAATTGTGAGAATCGGTCCAAAATTTCACATAGCCCCCATACAAGCTTTCAGAATAAAGTATTTGTGTCCATTAACCATTTCTTATGTTGTTATTTAGGTTAGATCGCGTAAATTAGTCCAAACTAATTTTATTTCAATCTAAATTATCCTACTAAATTTTATTAGATTCGGTTCATATTGCACCCATATGCCTGAAAAAAATTACCATATAAATGTTGGTAATGGCATAAAAATTGGCTACAATAATTTGTAGGATAGCTTCTATGTCATAACAAATTGTTGTGCTGCTAGGTCCAAAATTAACCAAAAGTCCCATATAAACCCCATTCCAAAAATTAATTAAAGGCAAGCAAGACTCGTATAGAAGAGGATAATTTTCGGCACAAGGAACTTTTACATGAATCTTATCCTTATAACATAATTTTATCAGGCGGGTCAATGGTTGCTAATGGGTCCCATCTATCGAAAATTTACTGTGGTGTAGGGTATCATATGGTCGCGCTTGAACGACTATACATTCTTACTAGCTTATTTTAAGCTTATAAGCAAAGAAGACAACATGTGTAAAGAAAGAGAGTTTCTCTTTTATTTTTTTCATTAATTTTTCGTAGGATTCGATTTTTATGAGCCTATTGCTGCTTTTACTGGGTTATAATTCAAGCAATTCTTGCCATAATTCTAGGAACTCTATCTAGAATATTTTTCAAGGCTCACTTTTTTGTGTCAATTCATATAAAACAGCGACAGAACTGAACGTTTTAAGCATAAACCGCACAAGTTCATGTTGTTAAATACTGTATTCTACTTTGTATCCAACATAATGAATTTGATCAAGTTTTTATAGTTTTATATGTTTTTGTATATTGAAAATATTTTACTTACTTCAAATATAGTATTCAACCTTATTGTATCTTTTGGATAAACGTAACGCTGTTTTAATTACAATTGTTCACTTAACATTTTTACACACTTAAACAAATATCAAAATCTAATTAACTTTAACTCCTTTCGAAAACACTGCCATTCACTATACAAACGTACTGTACACTGTAAGACTAGAGCACTTATTTTATTTAGAGTACGGCCGGCATTAGATAATTTTTTATTTTTAAAATTTAATCTTTAGTTAAGCCAAGCTATTATTTATTTTGCATGTTCTTATTGGCATTAATGAAAAGTCAAACGATTGAAAAGATTTATCGTAATAAGCTGTTTTGTAGACTTATTATAACTTACATCGGTAAAAATTTCAACTTAGTATTTATCCCAGTGTAAGCTGTGTATACTAAAGCTTAGTTTTAAAGGTGAAAGCTTTAAGCTAAAGCTTAAACTTAGTTAAAACTTTATTTATGAAAACTTGAAATTTAATCATAATTTTTTTAAACCATTAATAGAAAGTTTTTCACTTAAGCCTTCTCGGTCACTCTCTTAATGCTACAAAGAAGTATTATTGCTATTATTTCCTACATAACTGTTTCTATATGAATGTTTTTGCTTGGAGGAGCATGTGAATGAGTAGAGTTCACTTAATAAACAAGTAACAAAAATTAAAAGATTCTTCGTTTATTTTATTTTTGTATCTTGTTTTTATTGTTATTAAAGCATCTTTTTTACCAAAATAAAAAAAAAACAAAAAAAATATTGTTTATAAAAAATCAAGTTATTTTCAAACTGGTTTTACTTTTAAGCTTAAAAGTCAATAATACATTTTCAAAGATCTTTTAGTAGGTTTTTATTTTTGTTATTATTGTTTGCCTTTTCGCTTAATTTTTGACATGTTGGCCGCCATATTGAATGTTTTTGAAAGGTTTATTTCTTTTTTTATTATTTTCGTATTCGCATCTGATTGTTTGTCTGTAGCTGGTTGTTGACTAACTTACTAAGCCTGAATGTTAAAATAATAATAAGTAAAGTGTATGTATGGAGAGTGTATTTTTTAAGTTCTTAGTATACAGTTCGGTTTGTGTTAAACTAATTTATCTTTAACAGGCAATCAAAACATCATCGTCATCATCAGTTTTATGTGAATATAACTACCATCTTAAGTTGTGATTTCTGGGCTGTTTATTTCGCAGTTCAGTTTTTCTTCTTCTTAGTCAGACTTTGAGCTGCACCATCTCAAACTATTATACTCACTCCACTTTATTCAGCCAGAAAAAAATTTTAATGAACCACTTAAAGTTTAAATTGTAGGCAGCCAAGTCAATCTTTGTGTGGTGTCATGGCAACTTAATAATAAAATTTATATTAAGTAAATAAAAACGAAACAGTAGTTAATGAATTAAAAACTTTACTTAAGCAATTTGCATAAAACTGAAAATAATTTCCTGTTTTTTAATTTAAAAACCATAAATAGATTTGCATTTTTTTCTTAATTTTTTACTTTAAACTTTACTCTAAATTAACACCTTTTTCATGGTATTAATTATAAATATCCCTAATTTCAACAACCTGTTACAGAAAATTTATTATTAAATTGTTAATGATCCTTTAGGGAGTTTTTTGTGAACGTTACCACCCTTCAGATAAATTTAAAGCCACCCTAGAACTTTATTTTCAAATAGAAAACTTTTGACATTTATTTTTTATTGTATGGAAAAGCCAACATGATTAACTTCAAATTTAACCTTGTACTTAAAAACCCACCCTCTTCAAAAAAAAGTAAAATACTTTTTGGGTTCTGTAAAATCCTCCATAAAACAGCAGTAATAACGAATTTACAAATTATTTTGTTGAACAAAAATAATAACATCAGCAGCTTCCTTTAGTTCTCATGACAAACAGCGAATACAATAAACAAGTTCAAAATACGGACATGAGTTTTTTTTTTTTTTTTTTTTTTTTTTTTTTTTTTTTTTTTTTTTTTTTGTAGGAATAACAAGAATTTTTGTTTGTTGAAATTATAATAAATGAATTATCTGTGTAATTAATGAGCTTTTAATTTTTAATGATTCTTCTGTGGAGAGTTTAAAATTAAACAAGTCAACACGAGCAGTTGAATTTTGCAAAATGGATAAGGAGTTACAATTCAGGCGATTTACTGCAGTGGGATAATTTTTTCTTTGAGAAATGAGAACTTTTGGTTTTTATGTATTTAAAGTTTCTTATTATGAAGTGTGTTCGTTTACCACAAAATTTGCAAAAATTTTTAACAAATTTGAACTGGATTTTATGTGTTCGTTTAAACATAAATTTGCAAGAGAATATAATAACTTAGAGACAAAAGTGACAGTTATTAGTATCTATTAAGAGCCTGGCAATTTTTACTGAACAAATTTTCGCCTGTAAAATCCAGTAAAAAACAATTAAGCAAACAAACAAAAGTAGGCAAATAAAAAGCCTACAATTTGAAATAAAAACATTTAAAAGTGTAGCAAAAACTAAAAATAATTATTAAGAGCATACAATATAATGTTTTTTTCATCCATGGTAAAGTTTGAGTTTTTATTTACATTTGCCGTATTCACAAAACCCCTTGTATCGATGTATCTATTGTAAACCGTGTTTTTTGGAGTGATACAACTTTGAGTTGGCATCACTGCTTTATTTGACCAACCATTTAACAGCTGATAGTTGCTTTTTTGTTTAGTTTGCTTTGACATTTCATTATGGATTGACTTACACCAGAGCAACGCGTGCCAATTGTGGGAATTTTTAATCAAAATAATGGTTCTCTTCGTCAAACTTATCGTTCACTTCGTCCATTTTATGGCGTACATAATCGTCCTTCAGAGCTGCTAATTTGAAGAACAATAGATCGTTTTCGGACCACATTTACTGTTATTGATAATGTGCATCCCGTGAGACGCCAAACAGTGCGCACTGAAGAATATATAGCCGCTGTACAGGAAAGCATTGAAGATGATCCTAATCAATCAATTCGTCGCCGTTCTCAGCGTTGTGTCCTTCCACTTTATGGAAGATTTTACGCAAAGATCTTGGCTTAAAAGCTTTCAAGATTCAACTTGTGCAGGAATTATAGCCAAATTCGGCGATTATTCGAACAATTTTAAACGATTAATTATTCGAATAAAGTAAAATTGCTTATTTCGATTAAAGGAGTAATCGAAGAATTTATACCGATAATTTTTTAAAGTTTTAAGTCGAATAAGCAGTCATGTTTAGTGAGTTATTTAGCTTATATTTTTGTTTCTTTTTTTCAACACAATTTAATAATTCATTTCACAAAAAAAAAAAAACGACAAACGTATGTTAACTCAAAGATTTATATTAATTTATTCGGCATGTTCTCGAAATCGAAATGAAGTGAAATTGAAATCGAACGATAATTTATATTCAATTATTTACAAAATGAGCGTAGTTTTTCGTGGTTTTTAGTGTTGTTCTTGCAAAAATAATAGATACTTAAAGAATGAAGTAAATAAAATGGAAAATTTTTATGAACTTTCATTACAGGGTCGTTTTTAAATAGTTCTCTTTAGAATGAGTTTGGCTTAAAAACATTGTACGAAGGATAAATCTAATAATGCTAAATGTAACAGGTGTCTAAAAATGTATTAACGTAATTGCTCTTAAACAACTTCACTAATTTACCACTTACACAGTGACTAAACATAGCACTTAAAGAAAATGCTCCACCCGCAAAATCAAAGGGGGCCACAAGAGGTCCAATGAATAAATATTTTAAGCAAGATGCTTCGATCGATTCTCTAGAGAAAATTATTTGCATGGAATGTCCATGAAAAGTTTCAGAAAATCTAAGTGCCCGAAAGTGAAGCAACAATTTGGAGCTACATTGACAAGTTTTATTTAAAAAGAATGTTTATTTACTCAAGTACTAATTTTTTCAAAAATTATCGAAAAAAATCTAGTAATTTATCAAAATTTCTGGATTTAGAATTATTCGATTAATCGATTAATTTGAACATTTTATTCGTTTAATCGAATAAGTCAAAAATACCAAATATCGATTAACCGTTTAATCGAACAAAAATAACAAAAATTGAGCACCCTGATTTTAATACAGCATACAATTATACAACGATACAAGGGGTTTCGTGAATAGGATAATTTATATTTAAGAGATGTAAAGCTAATGATTATATGTAAATTTTTTTTCTGCATATAATTTAGGTTTCTGAATATCAAAAATCAAATATTGATGTATTTGCGAAGGTTACTTAACTAGAAACAAAATTAAAAGACATGTACAAAAAAATAAGACTTAAGACTTCCACAGAAGTTCGTTTAATAAATACATTTGCCACGAATTTAAAATTATTAAAATGCATTGCATTAATTACCAAAATCATTTTATACTGGGTGGTCTAAATAACACACGTTTTTCTAATTTAATCTAAACTAATATTTTTAGTGATCATCTGTTTGGAGAGTAAAATTTTTTGAGAGTAAAATTTTTAAATTGCCCAAAATTTACTCAGCTACTGGATTTTACTTGAAAAGTAAACAAACGAACCTATTTTTACACGGTTATACAAAATTAGAAAACAACCAAGTCAAGTTCCGGTAAAATTCGATAAACAATACAACAATATTTAAACATATTTCGAGCGTGTACCCTACTAGGAACCCAAGGGCAATCATTGACTCTCCCGAACAATACTATATTCAGAGGTTAAGATTCATGTAAAAGGCTTTGTGGCGAATATTTTTTTCGATATCTTCATCTTTATAATATTTGTTTGTATTTAAGAGATTTTAGAAGGGGGCTGATATTGCTTAATTTTAAACCTACCAGCGCAGTATTTTTTCTTGATATAGTTGCTATAGTCGCCAAATTTTATGTCATTGCCAAAATTTATAAGAAATAGCATTTATATGAGAGCTGTGGTCAAATATAGACCGATTCCAAATAAACTTGATAAATTGATTTGGATATTAGAGTATCAACTCGATAAATCGAACAAATGGCGAAATATTTCCGCCATTATTTGATCGAATTATTAAAATAGTCAATTTCGAATAAAGAATTTTGTTGGCCTTAAAGAGGTTTCAGAAAAGGGGATTTATATGGGACTTATGGTTATTTTGTCCTAAGATAGTAGCTTTTGTACGAGTAATTGTCGCCAAATTGTATGTCAATACCAAAACGCTCACTTCTCCAAACACTTCTATATGCTGTCGGATATTGTGTATTGATAACCAAGTACCAAATTTAGAAACGTTGGCTCTTGCCGTTCTCCAGATATACATGAAAAAAACAACAAGTATCCGAAGCTATTGCACAAGCAATTGTACATTTTGATAATAAGAGTTTCTATAATGTTTCTACCTTTTCCTGTAAAATTGCAGTTATATAATTTATAGTCTTTTTACATAAGGCCAATTAATTCTACTTCGAGCTTAAAACAAAAGGTTCCTTTAGGAATTTCCTAACATTATTTAATTTTTGGATTAAAATGCGAGTAATTAATTTAAAAAAGACCAAATATTACTCCCAGAAGAATGTTAAGTTTTTCCCTATTTTTAAATTACAAGATTTTGTTTGTCGTGCTTAATTCCCAATTTGTATTCTTTACAAAAACACTGAAATTTATTGTTGAAGAGGTAAGCTATTCCTATGCGCATTTCACTGGTTGCTAAGGCCAGATCGTCAGGAAACTTCATCCAAAGACTTTAGAAAAACTAAAGATATTAAACAAATAAAACTGTTAAGCGAATAAGAATTATAAGCAACAGTTTTATTTGTAAGATTAGCAAAGCTTAAATAAAAACAACAACAATAAACAGTGAGTTTATCTTTTCTTACACCCACTACAATTGGTTGGAATTATACCAACATCAATTGTAGTTGTAAGTAGGTTAAGAAAAAAAATGAAAACATAAACAAGTTGCATAATTGTTTTTGCAAAAAAAAAGCTAGTTTAGTTTTTTTTAGCTGTGCACTTGCTAGTTTATTATCAAAGTAATTTCTACAAAATAAACCAAAAGGGGTACAAATGCCAAAACTACAAAAAATGAGTTAGAGGCAGCAATTAACATTTTTACATTTTTCAAGTTTTTTGAATTTTTTATTGAATCCTATTCTACACATTGAAATCTATATTATCTTTATTATAAAGCATTCCAAAACTCAATAACTACACTGTAATTCAATATCAAATACAATGGTTCAGAGCAAAATGCAATAACTACACATAAAAAAGTGATTTCATTTTTCTACAAGTGGTTGCAATTTAAATCAAAATGATATATGTAATTCAAATCTATTCCAAGCAAAACGCAGAAACTCCAACCCTCTTTCGGATCAAAAAGCAACATTTTTATACAGTTCAAACCAAAATTAAATAAATACTATGATTCGGACCAAAACGCAATAATTCCAAATTTCTTATCTAAATAACTTTCAAACAAACTGTCAGATAAAATAATTAATTTGTGATTAATATTATTTTTTGTAGACAATAATACCACAATAACTGTTTTTTTTAAAGAACTATGTGCTACTTACTTTAATAACATTTTGCCGTTTATCCAAAAAAATGTTATGGTGTAATTATTGCGTTTTGCTATGGACCTCCTCATTAAATAGTAGTATTTAATACTTTATAAAAATTAAGACGTGTGTGGTGACCTTAAACTGCCACATATTCACCAAAAGTTTATACTGATGGCTAATAAATCAATGAATGTTTAAACGTTGGCTTAGTTAAACTAAACTTAAATTTACATGTAGTTCAAAATAACTGCTGTAAATCAGTCCCCCATATATTATATGTAGTGCAAAAAATAATAGTGCGGCAGCACTACGATAATAAACGCCCAATTTTATGCGTTTAGAGATGGTTAAAATGTTTACTGAATGATATATTTGCTGGTTTAACACATTTTAAACCAAAAAGGGAGTTTATCTTGCACTGATTTTATAGCCCTATGTATACAATAGCGGAGTTCAGTATTTGGTGTAAATGGTCTTGCAAAAAATCAAATATCGTAGTTCTTTTATGAAATCTAACAGAAACTCTTGTGTATTTCGTTGTTTAAGAAAAGAGAACATTTGCACCAAAATCTTGAGCTCCGCTTATCTTTTATATCACGAAAAAAAACTTAAGTGCTTTATTACTTAAAATTTTTCTTTTTTTAACTTGCAATCCTTTGATTCTCCGCCACACAATTGTTTAATGTTACCTTTAAAATGGGCGCTAATTTTTTTACTGACAACTTAAAAGTTAAAAAAGTTGTTTAACCCCTTAAAATAGACCGCTTTGTTTGTTTAAAAGGAATTCTAAAACTGCATTTAAATTTAAAATAAACTTATAATTAACCTGTTACTTTTTAGACATTTTAAATAAATATTTACTTAGAAAAAATGCTAATTGGAATTCATATACATACATATCTATAGATAAATTCCCCTCCATTTATACATAAAACAATAAATATTTTAAATAACACAAGAAAAAAACAATAAAATTTATGCAAAAAAATAATTCTTTTCTTTTCATGTTCCTCAACCACCTCAAATGTTTTAATTTCAAAGTACGTAATGTCTTCTTAATACTTTTTTATATAATCATCTTGCTTTTTTTTTGTTTTTTTTTTTATTTTAATTTAGTATTTAACAACCTCTTATTTAAAATGAAAGGCGAATGAAAAAAAATTAAACGAGAAACAAAAACTTAAATTAAATTTATTTATGCGCGCATTTTCGCCAGATAATTATCGTTTATCTTTGATTTAAAGACCACGTCAAAATGTTAACTTTCGTATACTTTTCGCATGGTTTTTTTTGTAACATTGTTGTTGTTTTTATAGCTGAACTTGTCCAGGCGTTGACTTTGTTTGTAGATGTTCAGCAGCAGTAGAATTTTTTTTTTTGTAAGTTAAAAAATTTATACGTGGTTTTTTTCTGTTAAATGACCACCTTAGTTAATTATGGGGCTTCTGGTCAGGGAGCTTGATGTATGTAAGCATTTACTTATTTTACATTTACACCTGTCCCTTCTGTTAAAGGCATTACAGAGAAAAAGTTTCAAATATTTTGATTATAAAAATTTTCTGAAAAATTTATTTTAGCAAGATGTTGCAAAGGACAATTTTTCTTATGGCGTTAAAAGTGGGTCAGGTGTTTGTTTTTTGCCATACAGTTTTTTTATTTACTAACGTTGTATATTTTGAAGAATTTTTATATAACAAAGCCCATATACAGCCTTAAGTATTTGCAGAAAATACACTCGAACTAAATGGTTAGTAATTATACAGCGAAAACGATTTGCAAAAGTGTTGCTAGTAGGAAAGAAGTTCTTGCGGAACCAATGAAATTTTCCTAGACACCCTGTACTTCTAGTAAATTTAAAAAAAAATTGCAAAAAATTTTAAATTTAAGAAAATAATTTTAACATATCTAATCCATTCTAATTCTTATTCTAATCCATATATCCATCAGTCAAAATACTAAAAAAAACTAATATTTGTAGTGGTAGCTTTTGTAACCCTAAGCAGATCGTAAAATCTGTAAAAATCTAAAATTTTAAAACACGGGTCAGAGCTAAAAGTTATTTTTCCATAAACTTCGTAATAGTTAACACACATTTGTAACATCAATCTAAGATTAGTTAAGGCGCCCGTACACGACATGTTTTTGTCATCTGACATGTCAAATTTCCCACTGCAAAATACATACATGTCGTGTGTTACCTTTTTAACTTTGCTTCTGTAAAAGTCAGACGCAAAGTCATCTGACAAAATTTCAATTAGAGCGTGCACTATTTTCTTCTGACAAACCATCTGACTTCAGAAAGCTATGCCGGGAAGAAACCGGCAGCGGCGTCCACTATTGACGGAATCATTAGCCGGCTGAAGTTAATTTTTTACAATACCGAGATATGTTTGATCATCTTACCATTGAATAGAATTTATGTGAATATATATATAAAAACCGTTTTATTATAAAATCCCAAATTGGTATCTTTGAATTAAAAGAAAAAAATGTTAAGATGGCTGAACTATTTTACGGCGCAAATAAAACTTTTCATGGCGGCAGCAAGCTATTTTGAAACCGAGCACTACTTTGGTTTCTGCAATAACAATGCGAAAAAAACAGAGACACTGTCGAAAGCAAATTACATGTACGTTTGTGACCGAATATTATAAAGATTATGTAAAACAGCGATTTTGACAGACATGCACTATTACATGTGACTTAAAAATTTGACATGTCAGATGACAAAAACATGTCGTCTATATGCTCCTTTAGACTAGAAAGAAATCAAATAGCTAACAGGGCAAAAATAAGTGGTAATTGAAAATTAGGGTTTGCAATATCGACTTTATCAACTTCGAGCCTTTTTTTCTTAATATGAAATACCATTATTTTTGTCCCTTAAATCACTATTAAATGTGGGTTTGCGAAAATGCTATTCCACGAAAAAAGAATTTTCTTCATTCCTTATTATTGCACATTTTTAGTAACGAATAGAAGATATCTACACGTTTATAAGGTGTTAAGTATTTGAAAATAATATTGTTGTTGGTAATTAAAAGTAATCAACATAGTATTGATTTAGTTTTAGAAGATAAATAACCATAAAGGTCAGCTTGAAATTTATATAAAAAAATGAAATAATAATTAATAATCAGTTAAAATATGAACCGAAGTACCCACAAAACACGCGACTCCGATTCCAACATTTTCCTATTTTTTATATGTAAATTAGCTACTATGTTAAAGCTCAATGCAGCGCGTCGATTTAAAATTGTTCAAGAATGATTTTCTTGCAATATTTAACCATGTAAAAGGTACTCCATTAAAGAAAAAAGTTTAAGGTCAAATAAGGACCAGTCTCATAGAGTAGGAGTCGGAGTCGGTGTCGGAGTTGGAGTCGGAGTCAGAGTCGGATTTAAAAAATTTCAGCGGTTGGAGTCGGAGTCCGAGTTAGAACTATTTTTTGTAAGGGAAAAATGTAAGAGTTTCCCTTACCATCTCGCTTACGGAAGGCATGAATTTAATATGGTGAGTTCCCACTTTGGAGCAATACATTTTTGACACAAAAAGCGCTTTATTCAACGCATATAAAAAGTGGTGAACGAAGCTATCAGCTTTACACACTGAATTTTTTTTACAGTTATTTTTCAGTATTCTTACAAACCTGCTTTGTAGTAAGGGAACGCCGTAGCACGAAACGAATTTTTTCTTTTATAAAACTTGTTAAGAGTTTTTTCACTCTGTATGTCTTATTGTGCACTTATTTGTTTCAATGTACCTTAGTGTTTTTTGGGCAACTTATTTTGTATCGTACTAAAACCAGTAATTCGGGAGGAAACTTGTATATAGGAGCCAGATGAAATAAAGGATTTCGAATAATAAATTATCTTTACGTTTAAGAAACCTCTGAGCTCTGATTGTATGCACTTAAAAGACAAATCAATCAATTCGTATTTAAATCAAGTCGAAGCGGTGTCATAAGTACGGTTACAACGGATTTCCTTAAATCAAGTACAGAATTGCTTTATTCAAGTACGGATTTTTGAAGTGCCCCTAAAGTAATTCGAAAACTTGATTCAATAATTTCTTAGTTGGTTTAATCCCGATTCGTACTTGAAATAGTCCGTGAGATTAGATTCTATTGATTCTTACCTAAGCACTTATCCCAAAGAAGCAGAGGTAGAGAGAATACTATTATTTACTTACAAGTTTGGCATGTTCAATTCACTTTCGTTGCATTCCGCCCTTTGTTTTCAGAAGAGGTCTCAATCATTCTACTTTGAAAATTTTATGTATTTAACTAAATTATGTTAACAAATAGAATATGGGAATTATTGCTTCTTATTTTACCTTTTTAAACATGAAAATAATCTATATTTTTCTTCTTGAAGTGTTATTGTTGTTTCTACACAAAACAAGCAAATGATTGCTGCCCTCTCTTATAGTGTTGTTGTTGTTTCTACAACATACTTTTACAAACACACGCGTATGCACGTAGATTGGTTTTCGAAAGTTATCCCATTTTAGATTGTTTTAAGTATTTTTTAATGTTATTAGTACATACATTTTTAGTTTTAACAGCAACCTATTCCGATGTAGTCCGGATAAATATATAACAACCTAGAACCTACCATATCTGGGGTCATTGGAAATCCGGTTTCTAGAAACATACAGACAGACAGACCTTATAGGGTCTTCGATCAATATTGTAGAAATTAGAAACGGAATGACGAACATAAATATACCCTTTACATCTGTTGTGAAGGGTATACAAATTGCATCTCTTATCAACGAGTATTGAACCTGAAGGAGTAACATAAGTACCCGACAGAAAACAGTAAATAAGTTTAACATTTTAATGAAAAATAATTATCACATTAATATAGTGTATTAGTGCTATCAATACCTTAATGAATGACTACTGAATATAAAAAAATTTCAGTATTTAAAATATTTTTAATCCGAAATACCGACTTCCCAAATTCTATTTTAAATTTTACTTACTAAATTTTTTGAGTGTCCCATATAAAAATTTTCAAATACATCATACATCTCCCTCCAAACATGCAAGGAACCCTGAAAAACAACCTGTTTTTTTTTAAAGAACGTGTGCGATAAGAATCATATAAAAATGAAGTGCAAATTTAAAATAGTAGCTGTGTATTTTTCTTACAGGATTTTAATTGTGTTTCTTCTTAAAACAAACCCGTTTCCGATCATCAAAGAAAACAACTTAAAAACCCATTAAAATCTTCTGCAAAAAAAAAAGAGTTTCACCGACTTCTTGCTGCTTCTCAGAAAATATACAAGTGACTTCGGCCATATTTTTTATTGGTATGAGTGGAGAAAACACGTATCAGCTTTTCATTTTGATTACACATTTTTTTTTTAAATTGTGAAATTTCCGTTGTATAATTTTAAATTATTTCAAGTTATTTTTATCTTAAATTAAAGGTCTCTTTGATTGAAAAAGAATTTTACAGTAAATGGGACGAGCCAGTGCACAATAAAAGAAGGGAAAGAATGCTTAAACTATACCCATTGTCAGTCAGTTTTGTGGTGGTCTGCATCAAAATGTCATCAATCATGGCGAAAATTTCTTTTATTTTCAATTTTAAATGCACATCTTTTGCTATTGACTGCATTCATTGATTTCTCATTAATTATAATTTTTTTTCTCTCTCGACAATTTCATTTCTCTGCTGTAGAATTGAAGGAAAAACTTAAAATAATAATGTAATTGTTATTAAGAGTTTTGAATTAACTTTAATATAAACACTTAAGGGAAAATTATAAATCACAGGCATTTCCTTCAAAACGAAAAGATTTAAGTTTCTTTAAAATAAAAAATGAAAGCCTTCTGAACTTTAGTTTTTAGAAAGCTTTTACTCAAAACAAATTTTTATAAGCACTAGTTAAATAAACTTTACCACCAAAAGTATCTTAGGCTATATTTTTGAAATATCAGAGCACCAAAAGTATAAAAAACTACACATTTATGGTATTCACAAGGTGTCATAAAGTCATAAGTCTTAAAATAATAACATGAACAAATACGACTGTTGCGAACAACCCCTCTTAATTAAGTGTGCTATTTTGAATTTATATCAGCTGATTTAAAACATATATAAAAAATAACTCTTTACCCATGAATTAATAAATTTAATTAGATCTTATCTGAATATTTTCCATTTTTTAGACGCAAATCACAAGTAAATTTTATTTTCTTTGTTTACCAACCATCAGAGTCCTAAGCCTATATAATTTGACGCCGAAAGTGTTTTGTTGCAAAAATTGCTAGCCGCAGGTTAAATTCGGATATTAGCCGGATAAAACTATACCATCAACGGCGATGGCTACAAAAACTAATGCGGCACGGCTCAGCCGCTCAGCGCAGATCTCTTCTGATAAACATAAACATAGCAAGCAAAGTTCTATTAATTTAAGACACTTTTTGTTAACAAAGCAACAACAATAGTTTTAAACCATTGTAAAATGTTAGAACATTATGACAATATAACATGATAGCACACCTTGTGAATACCCCAATTGACATTTAAAACAACATGTATATTTAAAAAGTGAAATAAGCCCTTAAGGCTCCTAGAATCGCACAGTACCTATCAATAGCTTTTAAATTCCCTTCAACATTTTTACAACAAATTATTCGGAATTTTTATTTTAAGACCCTCCATCATAAAATTCATTCTCCTACTAACAAATTTAAATATGTTAATGAAACATTTTTAAATTAATCCAATAAAAAAAAGAAAAATGTTTTCACTACAACATCAGCTGTTGCCTGTACGTTTTTTTTTTTTTTTTATTTTAACAACCACTTCTTTCTTTTCCTCTTTCGTCTTCGTCAGACAACAACCCATACTCACACATATGATGTCATTTCACTTGACTGCATCTCGCATTTAATAGTATTAAAATTGAAGAAATGAACATCGACGAAACTTTTTCATAAACAAAAAAGCCAACATTTCAAAAGTGCGAAATACATTTTTTGACTTTTTGGTTGAATAGAAAACAAGAACAATTCGTTTTTGTTCAGTTGACATGCCAACCAAACAAACATTTTTGGGTTTTTTCTCTTTTTAAGAAAAAAAAAAAAAAAAAAACGAAATAATAAATTGAAAAATGCTTTAAAGCGAAATAATCAATTTCGTGGAGAGAGCTACGAACAACAATAAAATTTTAAAATTTTTTGACATAATTTCCATTTTTCATCTCAAACTCTTGGTAAAATTAAAAAAAATATGTATATCAACTAAAAGCCAGCAAAACAATGCAAATTTTTATTTGTAGGCTTAAAAGGAAAGTTTAGGAAAATTGAAAAAAAAACTCACTTTAAAATTAACCCGCTTTACGCAGAGGAAAATACAATAGTACCAAGAAACAAAAAAGTAAATGTTTTTAGGTTTTTTCATTTCATCTCATAGAAAACAAGTATGAAAGTAAATTCGGTCAAGTCCGACTATTTGATACGCCATACCATAGTTTATACAGACAAATTTTCGAGAGTATACTCTATTTAGAACCCATGGGCAATCAGAGACCTGTCTGAACAAAATAAAGTAACAAGGCTAAAATTTACATAAGATTTTATTGTGCCAAAAACAAATTTCGATACAATTTTACACATCTTCAGAAGTGCAGAATAATACAGAGCACAATAGGAATATCTATCACCAAAGACGAATAGACGCAAACAAACTAAGGAGTAAGAAGCGCCGAAAGCAAGGATCGAAAATATTAATACAGACTTTACAAATCCAAACAATAATTTATTCTATGCAGGGCCAGAAACGGTACACTTCTAACGGAGAAAAAAGATATGCTGCAACGGTGCAAGGAATACTTAAGTGAATTATACAACAATAATCCTGACTACACAAACGTAGAACCCATAACCTATGAAATCGAGGGAGATATATCTCCGCCCATCACAAACAAAATACCAAAATCAATCAAGAAATTGAAAAACAATAAAGCGCCCGGAGAAGACGTCATCAAGATGGAACTCATCAAAGCAATGAATGATGATGGTATTGAAGCGCTCCATAGACTCATCAGCAATATATGGATATAAAGATCCCTACGGCGTGGGTTGTTGGACTCATCCTGCCAATACACAAGAAAGGGGACATAGGCTCCTGTGAAAATTAAAGAGGTATAACGCTCCTAGATGTATGTTACAAAATCTTAACGAATATCCTATCAGAAAAATTAATGAAAAAAGCATCTTCCATACTAGGAGAATATTCAGAAGGATTTAGACTAGGCAGATCAATAATGGATCAGCTTTTTCTACTAAAACAGAACTGTGAAAAATTCTACGAGTGCGACGTACCCATAAATTTGCTATTTATTGACTTTAAACGGGCGTTTAACTGTACAAATAGAGGGCAACTACCACGGGTATTCTCAGTCCTGGGAATTCCTGCAAAACGAATCAGACTCACATGCGCTACCTTCGTAAATACTACCGCCAAAGTCTTAGTCCAACAAAGAGAAACCGAACTTTTGCCTATTTATAGTGGAACAAAACAGGAAGCTACACTATCAACGGTCGTATTCAATATGATGCTACATTATACAATTAAAGATCATACATTCTGCTAAGTGTTTCAGGTATGACCATACCTAGAAATACTCGCAACACGGAAGAACTGTTCAGGAATATTGAAAAACCAGCAAAGGAAGTAGCCCTCGGTATAAATTTTTTCTTTCATATTTATTTATTAAATCTTCATAAATTATATGAACTAACAATAATAAATTAAATCTTAATCAATATCTTAAGTTTGCGTCCTGCCAATGCCAGACGAAAGTACTCCTAAAAACGGTTCTCATTGACATCGTTGCTGGGCGCTCTTCTGATCGGATAAGTGCAGCGTCGCCGTTTTGGTTACTTTTAACCAAAATTGGTTACTTTTTTTCTCAATGGTACTTGTGTACTTTTTTTCCATTTTGGTTACTTTTTTTCAACACAAAAATAACCAATTTTTTGCTTTGGAACAAGAACTACCCGATCCGCTTTTGTGACCTTTAAATTGTGTGTGGTATTTGTGCATCTAGGTTCCATTGGTAGCCGTGATCAAGCACAGCTCACGTGGGTCCATTAATTAGTTCCCATTGTGTTTGTGCATCTAAAACCAATACTTTTTTCATCTACTTAAAAATTATTGTTTTAGAAGCTTAAACTTTAACAGACTATTAACTGTAGATTGAGTATTAAGTGTAGATGATCATTATCTGCTACTCTTCATGCTTCATATGGCTAACTGAAACACTTTTCTAGATAAACGATAAGGTGAAAGGCCCTTCCGATCCGATACAAACAAACACAATTTCTTCTTTAGACATATTTTTAAACTTAATTTGCTAATAAAATAGTACTTTTGATACAAAATAATTTTGGTTACTTTTTTTCGCTTTTGGTTACTTTATTTTTACATTTTGGTTACAAAATTTTTTTTGGTCGTGGCAACGCTGGATAAGTGCTGTAAGCGAGTGTGGCCGCTATCATTTAAAATATTTCAAGCTTGTGGGATTAAGTTCGATTCAAGTCTTTAAAAGTATTTAATCGAATGTTTTGTGATCACAGATCTTACTGATGGTACATCGAGGTCTTTGTTAATCTTCCATGTTTAATACATACTAGGGAGCGGACATAACTTTTGACGCCCTTGTATTTTCTCTGTGTTAGATGCCGAGGCAGTGCCCTATAACTCGATACAATAACAGCATTTTGGCTTTAAGCTAGAATTGTAAAGTAGGAGTTTATAATCCAGAATGAGGACAAAATTTCTTCCAGTGAGCCAATTTATTTGAATTGCTTTTAGTTTCATTTTGGCATTTCACTGTTAAACGTCGATCTAAATGTATGTATCAATATAAATGAGAACAAAACACAATACATGAAAATGTTGACGAATGTGAATTAACTATTTACAAACATAAAATATTGAAATCGGATATTATAATTTTGAAGGCGTATCGAGTTTCGTATACTTGGGTGCACTTCTAAAAAACGATAACAGCATGCAGGATGGTATATGTGAAAGAATATCTGTAGGAAATATGTAGATCTTATTATGCCCTCAAGAAGATCTGCACGTCCAAACTAGTCTCCAAATCTTGTAAACTAAGCGTTTTCATAACGATCATCAGACCCACTGCATCGTATTGATGCGAAACTTGGTTCATGACTGTGAGCGACCAGCAGCGTCTAAGAATTTTTGACAGAAAAATTTTACCCGAAATATTGGTCCCTCAAGGTAAACCCACTGTAAAGTACATAAAACCGGCTGCGTTTAAGCTGGGCGGAACAATTAGCTCGCATGGAAAACAGCAGGCCTCAAAAGGTAATGCTTAACTACGGATCAGATTCGACAGACGACGAGGACGATCGTGAACGAAATGGAAAGTCTTTGTAGAAGACGTCTTAAAAAAATTGGGCATTAGAAACTAGCAACAAAAAGCAGAAAACAGTGGAGGAGAATAACTGATCGGGCTAAAGCTCAACCCCAACCTGTAACGCTACAAGATGAAGTTGACATATATGTGATTGATTCGTCTTAAAGTGATCTTAGAGAGGGGCTTACGTTAGACCTATGGGCAATTCTGGACCATAAAGCTATCACATATTGCAAAGTTTAACAAAGTTGTGGCATTGAAAGCTTTTTTCGGGAGTTTTTATCAGAGCTGGGTCAAATATAGATCGATTTTTTTTATAAAATCATTCAAATTACAATAGAATACTTTTGGCCGAATGTAAATACCAACATTTTAAGACGGTTTGTGGATACAAACCCTCTGTTTCGAAAAGATATTTGTATGGGGGCTATGTGATATAATTGACCGCCTCCACCCATTTTTAATAGGCTTCGTCAATATGACAATTAAATCGTTTGGACAAACTTTCACAAAATTACCTCAATAATTGAGATCTGTTCTTTGCGCTCAAGGTCCATTGTAAGACCGACTCAAAAAATGTTTTTGAGTCGATCGATATACTAACCGAACCACTTTTTTGCTATACACATCAGCACAAACGTACCTCTCCACAAGATGGAAATAAATTTTATAAAATACCAACTAATTTCTACAAATCTTACCTCTAGTAACAAAAAAAAATCTTTTAAATTGCTATTAATCCAACAAATGACAGATAACAATCTCTTGTAAACATTTGCATTTCAAAGTTAAGCTATTAACGGGTTAAGGAATATGTTAAAAACATACACATGTATGGAAAATTTTCAAAAATAGAGCAAACCTACAACCAAAATAACACATTTTTTTCTTTGTAGATGGGGGTATGTTTTTATTAAGTCTTTCAATAGTTGTCACTCCTTCGGAAGTATTTACTCAACACTCGTGCCTCATGCCTTTTTTTCCTGCAGAAGTATAAAAAAAACTTCTGTTACATGGTAAGAGTGATAAATGAGATTTTACCTAAAATGACAGTTCAAGTGTTAAATAATACTTGCCACGGAACACAGCAACAATGTTGTATGAAAAACAATTTGATATTATTGCTGCTAACAATTGTTTATTTGCCTGTTTGTTTATTTGTTTTAACAGTTAATAAGATTTTAATGGATTTTCCTATACAAAATTATAGACAGGAGACGTATAAACCACCTGTTAAATAGATTTTATACACAAAAAATATAAACTTTAGGTAACATGAGTATAAACCATTACTACTTCCTTAAATCGTTTTAAGCCAATGGTCATTAATATTATTCAGTTTCTTAGTTTTATTATCAATTTTTTTTTTGGTTTTCTTTATTTTTGTTTTATAGAAATACACCTCGTATCATTTGTCGCTTAAGAAACTGCATTTAGTATATATGACATGTTTACTGTCCACTATATGTTTTTCTTCATATCAAGTGACACATCTTCTACCAAAGACACTCGAAACGACAGCCAAACAATAATTTTACATCAAGCCAACGAACAAACACCACTCAATGACATCAGTTCAGTTCAGTTGAGCAACATCTCTTAAGTTACTTCATATGCTTAGCTGCTCGACAGAGAGTTACTCACTGGTTTGGCTGTAGTATTTGTGGCATGAATGAACGCATCACAACTTCTTATGCATCATTTATCATCAAAAGAATTCTTTTACAATCAAAAACAAACAACAACTGGGTAAAAAAAAATGAATACTTCTACAAGATTAATATACTTTTTCCGAAAGAAATTAACCCACAAAGAGTAATGAAGGAATGAAAAAATAAAATTCCAACACAATTTGTTGATCTTTAACTAAAACTACAAATTTCAGAACTTTAAACTAAACTCTTTTCAGTGACATTTGTCCACTTTTCTACACTGAAAGAAATTCACAACTTCAATACACCAAAACTGTTGCTAATTTTTTTAAAAATATTTCTTCGCTTGTCTTAACGAAATTATTGCGTAAAATTGTACGAAATATTTTAGTTTGCAACGTAATGAACTTTTTATTAAGGTTTCTTCAGACCTAACAAATATTTGACGATGGAATCCAAAAAAGCGTGACCAGTTAATTTATCAAACTTAAACTTCATTCCTAAGATGATAATTGTAAACCTCTTGCAAAAGTAAAAATTCTTTAAGAAAACTAGTGGTTACGTGTAGGACGTCAAATATTTAATAGGTGTGTACATAGCTTCAGATATGAAACACTGCGATTTTATGATTATTTGTTTAACAGATTTATAAATATTGAAACAAAAAATACTTTTAACTAATTGACTCACGGTCAAGCACACCCACCAGGGACAGAAAAGTCTAACATTCACACGCACGCCGAAATTTTTTTTTTAAAGTATCAAATGGAACAAGATCTTAATAAGTTCTATTTAATTTGTATACCCACACCACAACAGTGGAGAGGTAACAATGCGATTGTTTTAACCCTACCATAGTAGATCTAACGATGTCCGTAGGACCGTCCGGCTGGCTGGCTCTTTTGAGCGAAGTACATGGCGCAATTTTGAAGACAAGTTCGTGAAACTTGTACATACGTTTTAATAATCATAAGGACCTCTTGAAAATTTGAGAATCGGTCCGCAACTCTATATGGCCCTATACAAACATCTTTCCGGAATAAAATTTGTATTTATATTAAATTTTGTCCAAAAATAAATTATTGCAACATAAATTCTCTTAAATAGGCTTATATTTGACCATAACAACACAATCTACTCTCAAAACAAGCTTTACGTGCCATAACTTTCTTATTAATGTTGGTATTAATACAAAATTTGGCATTGATAACAAATTGAAGACCTTCAATGTCATGGCAAAATGTTGTACATGTAGGGCGAGAATAAACAATAGGTAGACTCTCTCCAAAATCGCTTCGAAGCGAACAAATCTAATGCACTTATAGAAAGGAAGTCATAACTCTGATGTATTTTAGCGGCAGTACTATGACAAGTGTGTTAGTTTTTGACCCCATTACACTTTTCATTCTTGTGATGTCAACCTTAATAACACTTGGCCAAATTGTCATCAGGGTCAAACATTGAAATTATGTCATCAATGGGATGACAAACTGACATCTCAGAAATGACGAATCCGAGTCCGTTTAATAAAAAAAATGTCATCAGTGCGATGACTTAGTAACATCGAAGAAAGGACACATTAGGCACAATTTAATGACAAAACTTAGGATTGACTTAAGTCAACATGACACATATTTTTTCACTTTTGTTGTATTCCTCTCTTTGTTACAGACGAACTTTCAACTATAAGTCACCAGCAGTATGCCCAAAATGGTTTTCGTAATCGTCTACTTTGGAAATTTATTGTATTTAACTAAATAATTTACACAAATAGAATATCGGAATTTTTGCATCTTATTTTACTTTTTAAACATGAAAATAATGTTAACAATCAAAATGTGGCATCAAATTTATGTCACTGTAGTCATAGCATAAATGACGCATAAAATATGACAAAATGCTATAAGGACGTTCATCATTGGATTGATGTCACTTTTTGCCTCATTGATGCCATTTGTTAAAACATTGATGTCACCATTCTGATGTTAGGGCATCATCAATATGAAGATCCATTTTTCTATGAGTGTATAGATGCTGGTATTTAGATCTTAATCTCAAAACATAATTTTATTTTGCCGGGTCCATGATGTCGTCTTTATATACTGGGGTGTACGGTATCAAATCGTCGGGCTTGACTTAAAATTCTTTAAATTTAGACAAGTGTATTTAAATATTTTCACATTTAATGTATTCAATAGTTTCTTAAGAAAGGCTGTCAGTGAGTAAGCGAGTGATAAATCGCGCATAAAAATTTTATCATAAGCAATGGTTAAGCGCACAACTTTATTCTTAAATACAAAATCTTAACAAGTTGCTACCTAAGGACAACAAGATTCTATCTTACATGTAGCTTAGGTGCAAATACAACCTTGTTGTCCTAAGGTCGCGAAATATGGAATTCATAAATTAAATTTTATAAATTAAATCAAACTATTTCATAAGTTTAAAGCTATGAAGCGTTTCGTAAAATATACAAGAAATATTCATAATATACACGAAATAGTTAACTACACTGATAGAAAAGCGCCTCTTCATATTGATGATGCCCTAACATCAGAATTGTGACATCAATGTTATCGCAAATGGCATCAATGATGCAAAAAGTATCATCAATCCAATGACGAACGACATCATAAAATGTTGTCATATTTTACACGTCATCTTTGCTATGACTGCAGTGACAGTATTTTGATGCCACATGTTGTTTGTGTTATTAACATTATTTTCAAGTTTAAAATGTAAAATAAGAAGCAGCAATTCCCATATCCTTTTTTTAAATTATTTAGTTAAATTCAAACAATTTTTAAAGTAGAATGATTACGAAAACCACATGAGGCATGCTGCTGGTGTCTTATTATTGAGAGTTCGTCTGTAAACAAAGGTCGGAATACAACAAAAGTGAAACAAACAAGTGTAACGAGTACGTAAATAAAAATATTATCTCACTTTGACTTAAGTCAATCCCAATTACTCAATTTAATGACAGCTGGTCATTAAATTGATGCTAATAAGTTCTTTCTCCGATGTTACTGGGTCATCGCACTGATGACATGTTTCATTAAACTGACACCGATTCGTCATTTCTGTGCTGCCGACGTGTCATCCCATTGATGACATAATTTTAACTTTTGACCCTGATGACAGTTTGGTCAAGTGATGTTAAGGTTGACATCACAATGATGATAAGTGTCATGGGGTCAAAAACGAAGACACTTGTCATAGTACTGATGTCAAATTATATCAGCGTTATGACGCATTTTCTATCAGTGTAGAACCCCCTCCCTCTTTGACACAGCTTGAAATAAGATTTATTTTCTCGAATATAACTCATGCGTATAAACTTGTTGTTGTTGATTTATTAATGGATTTAATAATATAATTTTTTTTTTTGTTTTTCCATCTGATTGTGTTAATAAAATTTTTGTTAAACATTTTCTGAAACAATTAAAATAAAACTAAATATTTGTTTACACAACAAACTTTAAATGACTCGTACAGAACACTACAGGATCGATAATAAACCACACGCATTGCAACTGGGAGCCCAACTGCCAGTACCACCACTACTGTAGTATGAGGAGTTTGTACGTCTGGTGTAAAGCAAACTGAAGCAAACAAACTATGACAGCAACTGCAACAACAAACAATAAGAAAATATGACTGATGATCTGTTGGTGTAATATTGACAGATCTAATGATCACTGCTCTTTAACAATGAGAGATTATAAAATACTTGAACGAAAAAGAAAAGCAACAAAAAACAAAGTGTTTAATGTTTAAACATTTAACATTTCTATATGGACAATTTGTCGCGTGGATACAATCTGAATTGAATAAATGAAACAAATAAAGAATTGATATAAAGTGTGATGATTTATGATGCCACCAATATAGACGTTTTATTATGAATTAATGTTTATAATCAATACCGATTTGTATTGTGTGGCTTAGCAGATATTTGGGGAAATTAAGGTTTATGCGAGGCTTGGTGACCAAACTAAAATTGTAACAAATCTCTTCATCACCATTATCAGTTTGACTTTGATTATCCTTCTTTATTATTATTTTTTAATTAGATCTAGAGTGGGGGTTGTGAGATTTTTTCACCCTCGTCGCCAATTTATACTCAAAAATCGCCAAATTTAATTTTCTTAAGATTTTTGTTAGGAAAAATCGCCATTTTAGATTTTTGTATAAGAAACCGCGGCATTTTTTGAAAACGATGGAAATTTTCAATTTAATTTTAATGAGCATAGTTTTTCGTGATTTTAGAAGTAGTTTTTTTGTATGATTTTTTAAGACAGGCTCTTTTTAAAAATTTGTTCCATTTCAATTGGGGTATTCACAAGGTGTGCTATCATGTTATATTGTCATAATGTTCTAACATTTTACAATGGTTTAAAAATATTGTTGTTGCTTTGTTAACAAAAAGTGTCTTAAATAAATAGAACTTTGCTTGCTATGTTTATTGTGCTGTCGTAATTAATCAGAAGAGGGGTTGTTCACAACAGTCGTATTTTTTCATGTTATTATTTTAAGACTTATGACTTTATGACACCTTGTGAATACCCCAAATATCAATGGGGATCGATTTTCAGAACATTGTTGAAAAAGTAGGCAAAAGTAATTTTTGTGTTTCCAGAAACCTAAAATTAACTGCCTGCTTTTCAAACTAAAATAAAAATTTTCTTTAGAAGTTTATATAGAAACCAAAAACAAATTTGAATTTTTTTATTGATGTTTCAATATAAATTCCCAAGCGAAAATTTTTATTTTATTTTGAAAAACTGTCAAATTTTCTAATTTAAGCTTATTTCCAGTAGTATATTTAAATATTTGTAAATATATAAACATAGGGTTTTTAAATATCTTATGCAGAAAAAAGAAAATTTTAAAGTTCACGTTAGTCTGGGTTCACTATGAAAGTTTTTTTTCAGAAAGTCTGAGTTTATTGGTGGTCACTTCCATCTCACCAATAAACTCACACTTTTTGAAAGAAAACTTTCATAGTGTGAACTCAGATTTAGTTAACCGATACATTTAATGTGACAAACATGTGTAGGCTTAGTGTTTTGGCTACCTACACATAAAATATTTTCAAACAAAAGCTTGTTTGTTATTCTTTTATAGGACCAATTTCAGACAAAAAATATTTTTTGATTCTACAAATTTTTTGTTTGAATTAGAAAAATAATTTTTTCTGTGTAACGTGAACTTTAAAATCTGACACACGAGAATTGGTTGTATCAAACAAAGCACATGCAAAACCAGATGAACCAGCTGTTTTACAAAAAAATTCAACTCTGATCGCAAAGAGTCAATTTTTTTTTTTTTTTTTTTTTTAAATTTCGTAAATATTAATTTAAAAGATTTTGTTATTTGTGCTAAATTCCCAGTTTTTATTCTTGATAAAAACACTTGAAATTTATTGTTGATGGGATAAGCTATTCCTATGCGCATTTCACTGGTTGCTTAGGCCAGATCATCAGGAAACTTCATCCATAAAGATTTTAGAAAAACTAAAGATATTAAACCAAATAAAACTGTTAAGCGTATAAGAATCATAAGCAACAGCTCTACTTGTAACAATATCAAAGTATAAACAAAAACATCAACAATAAACAGTGAGTTTATCTCTTCTTACATTCCCCACTACAATTGATTGGAATTCTTTTCGTAAATATTTGAAAGACGGGTAGACTTGTCAAAGAAAAATGTCACACATTTGCATTTGTAGGTCATACTATCAGACTTCATGAGCACAAACGATTTTTTTATACATCGTACGACGTTGTACGTTAATGAATCGCCGGCTTTAGTAGTTGAAACGTAATGCGGTCTGTTTAATTAAGAATTTGCTTCCTAATTCAAAATTAAATAAGTTTTCAAGAGTAAAAATTAGGAATTTATTTATTTCCAAAATTTTGGGATGTATTTAATTATTGAGAAAAGTATATATGTATATAAGTTAATCATAACGTTTGTAATTTCTGCAATATTGATATTACCCCCAATAAATATTCAAGGACCTAACGAGTACCGAAGTGTATGTTGAAATGGGTTTTCCAGATGCCTTAGAAATGATGGGACCATATTGTTAAATAAACTATGTAACATATGCTCAGTTAAAAATTTCTGTTGAAATTCAACCAGATCAGTCCAGAAATGGCCGAGGTATGAGCAAAAAACTACGACAGCCTCTATTTACCCACTAAATCCCTTGTTGTTTTTGTTATTTATTTTCTTTAAATATCTGAAGAATGCCACGAGCCAAGTTTCCAAATCGTATACAATACAACATCCAGAAAAATCTGATCGGGAGTGGAGACGTGGACGTGACACAAAATAGATGTATTTATATCTAAAGAACGGTAAAAGAAAAATTTTTTTAAATTGGGTACACATAGCTGGGTTATCAATACACAACCTCTGTAAATATATAAGAGCGGCATTGGAAAAGTGGCCGTGGCACCTCTCGCACCAAACCTTTTTAGATTTCTGTATATCTGAAGAAAGGTTAGAAGCAAAATTCCAAATTGGGTATAAGAATCTTGTTTATCAATACGCAACATCCGTCAACATGTGAGCGGTATCGGGGAAGTGAGCGTGGCACTTCTAATACAAGACCACTAAAGATTTTTGTTTATCTGGAGAACGACCAGAGCCAAAGTTTCCAAATAAGGTACAAACATCTTGGTTAAGCTTCGTACAGACGGTGGTCAGATCTTACAATGTCGTCATTAAAATTGACTAAAAATGTCTTGCAACTGTGTGAACATTGTAAACTCAGTTTCATTTGGCAGATGGGTTAAATTAATGCATATGACAATGGCATCATTGTCAGAAAAATGACAACATTGTAAGATCTGACCATCGTCTGTACGAAGCTTTACTAGTAAACACAAAATCCGACAAAATGTGGTCGGTATCGGAAAAGTGTGCGCGGCAGAAAATTGATTTATTTATATTCAAAGAGCGATATTTATATATTTTTCATTCTTATCGCATCATGCATGGTGAAGGGTATACAAAATTCAACATAGCCGAATTCTCCAAACTCTCTTTTGCTTGTTTTTTTTTTAATTCTGTTGGATAATGTGCGTTAGTGGGTCAGTGGTATGGTGAAGGTTATGAATGATTTGGCACAGCCGAATAAAACTCTTACTCTTTAGTAACAAAATTTGGTGGTGAAGAGTTGGCAACACTATTTCTCTTACAAAGTCAGGATTTCAGTGTGAATACATTCTAAATATCAAGCCATTTTAAAATAGAGCGGTATCTTAGCACATTATTGGACAAATGTATTTTCCACTGGCTGTTTTTGGCCTTTAACTCTTCACTGACTAAGAAAATAAGCGATTTCATACTTTTAAATTTAGATAAAATTTTTTTAAATTCTTAAATGTGAAAAAAGATCCTGATTTATTTGAGAATTTCCAAAAATTCTTCTCCATTTTCGTTCGTTTTTGTGTTTAAAATTTAGCCGCATAAAGTATTCCAGACAGTTTTTTTCTGCTTTTTGTCTAAAACACGACTAAAAAAGAAGTCTTCGTCAAGAGTGGCCACAAAATGTTACTAAACATTTATTTTATTATCGTTTGAACAAAACACGACAAAAGCATTAGACAAAAGTGTCAGTTAGGTTATCAAAAATTATTGAAAAACTAATATTTCATTTTGGCTATTAAAAGAAAACAACAGCAACAATAACTACAAAAAAAAAAATTGCAAAAAAAAATCTAAAAAAACATTATAGAAGATGATGTGAAATAGACGATTTTTTTAGCTGTTCAAAACATCTTTTCCAAAAAAAAAAAAAACAAAACTTTATAGACAACTTTGTTTAACAAATTTACAGCAAAAAAATACGACCTTGTATTTAAATAAATTCTGGAGGTAAATCAATAACGTTTAAAACTCTTTAAAACATATAAATGCAATTATGATCTTTGTCAAGAGGAGTGAGTGAATCTGTTAAAAAATGACTTCAGAGTTCAAAATCTATTTGACATTTAGATACTGCAGATTAAGAATAAATATGGCTTTATATTAAACATAAATAATTTATTATTCCAGCAGTTGTTTTTAAATAACAAACACTTTTTCATATTTGTTTATTTATTTTTGT
This sequence comes from Pollenia griseotomentosa, assembly GCA_963931875.1. Lineage (NCBI taxonomy): Eukaryota > Metazoa > Arthropoda > Insecta > Diptera > Polleniidae > Pollenia > Pollenia griseotomentosa. Next base: position 141,540,867 of record OZ007560.1, on the reverse strand, counting down.
GAACACATATTTTTTTCTTAAATATTTTAGTTTATAAAGCTGTCAGTCAAAATTTCGTAAATATTTAAAAAAAAATAAAAACACAGAGAATTTTAATGCGCCACCTGACTCAATCCATCATTCAAATATTTTAAACACTCTGAAGTGTTACGCAGCAAAGTTGACAGTGTCAATGTCCAATTTGAGAACGACAACTTTAACCGAAATTTTCGAAACAAATTAAATGAAATTGAGAGAATTTTTTTTTTTAAATATTAGGATAGAATTTTTCCCATTTTATTTATTTTTTTTTATAAATGACCTTAGGAGTTGTAAGTTTACTTTTGTTTATAATAATTCATATCAAAATCAAAAGATATTGATTGAATTTATTCCTGTATGAATTGTATGTTAAGTTGGTTGTGGAAAAAATGCATTGTTTTGATCATGTTGTTTGACATTGTTGTGATGATCTGTCATTTCAAAGAGATTTTATGGAAAGGAGAAGATCTCAAGAAAAAAACTACTGACAACAGATTAACATATCAGTTTCAATTGTATTTATTTGATGTTGACTGTTTGTTTGTTTGTTCTTTGTAACATATGCAAAATATTACACAGATCTCTTTTTTATTATGTTTTTTTTTTTTTTTTGTATATTCTTGTTTGTTTTTGTTGTTAAGTCCATTACTATTCGTGCTATATCATCATCAGTATCGTACCCAACTTCAACCCAACTGAATGATGATCAATGTGCTTGAAAGATCTTTGAGAATTTATAAAGTGACACAACAGAAAAATGTGTGCATGACTTTAAAATCAAAGTACCTCGTACTTGTGCAATGAAAGTTACAGGTCTTTTTTGTTTTTTTTTTAGTGTCAGGAATGGAAATTAAAATAAAAACAACACTTTTTAGCAGTATTTTTTTTTTGCAGGATTTAAGAATATAAGATTGTGCAACCTTAGGCACGGAAATGTTTTGAATAATGAAGGATTATAATAATAAGAAGGGCAAATTTTTTTTAGAAAAAAATCTACAAAAAAAAAATTGAAAAAAAATGTATGCCTGATGCGGGTACTAAAACCGTAAATAAAAACTTGCATTTATTTTAGTTATTTATTGAATTCTACAACACAATTACAAATTATATTCTAACCTATAATAAGCAATAATAACGTAAGCCTTCGGACAGCTGAAGCAAAACAAAGTAGGTTTTTTTGACGGAAACCGACCAAGGCACCTTCAAAAAACTTATAATTGCTAAAATTGTTGACTGGTAAAAATAAAACTGTTTTTATACCCTCCACCACTAGTTGTGAATGAGAGTATACTAAGTTTGTCAGTTTGTGTAAAACTTTTTTTAATTTTAATCTAAGACCCCATGTGCGTCCATCTGTCTATCCGTCTGTTGAAAACACTCTCACTTTCAAGCAACTCAAAGGAAAAAACATTGGTGTCAAATTGTTTATAGTTCTACTATGCAGTTTGGGATTGAAATCCAGCACAATAAGTTCAGTAGGGATAGAATAGCGGACCAAAGTATAGAACAATCTCTCCAAAAAATTGATATGTTGGATACAAAAACAAATATCAATTGTTAACGGAAGGCACCGATTCCTATTAAACTTTGCACAAATCCATTTCATATGACTAGAAACCCACTGCTCAATTTCGTGAAGATTAGTCCACACTTTACCATAGGCCCAATATAAAGCCCACTCTGGGAAAACACTTTAGTACGCTTAAATTCGTTTCGAATACTGCAATTTTGGTAAAATTTTCTATACCATAGTAGTAGTAGACTTTAATACGTCTAAAGCTGTAGCGATTTATAATACAGTGCAGTGCAGTCAGGTTTTATTAAAATTGGTTTACAATTTGTAGGTATAAAGTCAAATCTTGAAATATTCTTACTCTGAATGTAGCTTATCAATGATTCGGCACAGCCGAATATAGTTAATTACTTTTTTTAATTAAATATTTTTAGTTATTGCACTAGATTTTACATAATTTGGCCGAATGTCAAAATTTACACTCACTTTAAGTGCTGCTGCTCTCTTCAGATTTAGAAAACATCTTAAAAGTCTGCGTTTACATTACGAAAATTTTCCTTTAGAAATTTTCATTAATTCTCTTACATTGATGTCTACACATTGAGACTATTAAAAAAAAAAAAAATTTACCTTTTTAGTTTACATAAACATAATTTTTCTGCATTTAACATTAAAAAAATATAGAGTGGCTTTGCAAAAAACAATATGAAAAGCCAATCAGTGCCCATGTTCTATAACTCTCGTGTCGAGAAACTTTTCGATTGAAATGTGTGAAATAGAACAAAAATGCCGTATCTTGAAACAAAAAGCTGTTTTTCTCACTAAACTGTGTCTGTAACTTTTTTTGGCGAGTACAAGCTGTCACGCAAGGAAATTACTCGCCAATTTACAGAAAAAGTGTGTCTGTAACATTTTAGTGAGAAAAGTTCCCGCTTTGGACTGTCAAAAAAACTCACGAATAAAAATGGGGCGAGAAAAAAATTTTAACACTAAAAAACAACTAAAAATGCAAATTGCAAAGAATAATAATAATAAAATTATGTTCTTGGCCCTTTTTTTATTGTTTAATTATTTTCTTTTACCATTTTTATAAAATATACGAATTTTTTCAAAGCTCGTTTACAAACAACAAACATTTAAGTCGCACTTTACATTATTTGGCATGGCCGACGGTTGTATTTTCGCCGCCGTCGTTGAAAATTTTTCAATTTTAGTAAATTTTGGTCGCCGTTAACTATATGTGTGACTGGCGTCCTCAACGTCTGCAATCTCACATCGGCTTCGAGTGCAATGTTATGACTTTTATAACGTAACGACGTAATCTCTTCTGATAGTTTTCGACATAAGTTACAGACACACTTTTTTCTCACTTTTCGAGAAACGATATAATATTTTGTTTCACATCTTTTCGATGCGAGAAGTTCTCACTAAAGTTACAGAATATGGGTACAGGTTCATATAAACGAACTCTAAAACATAACCCAATAGTCCAGTACGTGAAAGTTTTTTTTTCTTTTCTACTTTCTAAACTTTCTTCACCAATATACTCAGACTTTCTGAAAGAAAACTTTACAAGTGTGAACCCAGACAATGTTAAAAAAAAAATACGAAAGTTTCTAATATAAAATTCTTTTATTTCGAGCAGCACTAATGGCATAAAGAAGGGTAGCGAATTCATAACAAATTTTATAAAAAGCCTCGGCATTTACTTGCTACGAAGCAGGTTTATAAGGGAGAATATTAAAGAATAACTTTAACAACAAGAATTCAGTGTGTAAATCTGGTAGTTACACTCGCCAGTTTATATATGCACCGAATGAAGCACTTTTTTTAAAAAAATTTATTCTATAGTGGGAACTCGTCATATAAAATTCATGCCTTCCGTAAGTAATCGTTGTTTTCCTATTATCACACTTTTCAACTTGAATTTGGCTGTAGGTGTATTTGAATTTATATATAAAATATAAAAAGGAGGAAAGGAAAGACAAAATAAAAAAAAAAGAATTGCAAGACTAGAATTTTAAAATCTGGACACTAATGCAATTTTACAGCAAAATTTCAAGAAATGTTAGCAACAAAAATTGCAAGTCTGGACGATGACTAAAGCCCTTATGACACTTCATTTTTTATTCATTGAATTAATATCGCTCATTTGCGGCAAGACCGGCATAACTCAAAAAATTAAATTTTGGAGTTATAGATGCAGAATTGTTCGCTTTGTTTTTCTTTATATTGTGTATCAAATTCATCTTTACATCTTTTATACTTTCCCAGTTTGAAGAGAATGTGTCTTCTTTTTTTTTCTAAGTAGTTAGAGCAAATCAAAAACTTTAAATGTGTTTATCTCGAAATGGGGTTTTTGAGTTATGCCGGTCTTGCAGCAAATGAGCGATATAGAATTGATAGAAAGAAACTGTAAATGTGAGAAAGAGCAACTATAAAAATCTAAACAAAGTTTTTTTTCTTTTATTATGGTTTTGTTTATTTTATGAAATGTTGTCAAATTTTGTTTATGGGAAACATAAAAACAAAATAAACCAAAAGCGGTAAATCGCTGAAATTGGTCATAAACCGTTGATTCAGCAACATTTTAATATTTCATGCTTGAAATGTCAATTCTAAGTTAAACAATTTTACATTTTTTTTTTTTTTTTTGACATAACTTTATTTTTTATCGATAACTTTAGTAAAATTTTTGACAGTTTACCATTTATCACTTTACCACTTGGTAAATTTTTCTATTACATTATATTTGTACTGTTCACCAAAACTTGAACAATGCATTAAAAATGTAGTAACATAAGGGCTTAAGCGAGATGGTAAGCGAAACTTTTACATTTCGCCATTAGAAACTGCTATGTTTCAAGCTCAACTTTTGAGCATGGTCGATGGTTACACTACACCCTACAAAAATCACTAGAACAGAAAGAGAGAGAGATAAAAAATCATAGCTCAGCTGTCAAAAAAAAAACATAACCCTATGTTTGTAAGAAATCTGTTTATTTTGTTGTTGTATCTTGACACGTACGGAGATTTGACAAATATTTTTTTAATTTTGTTTTGTAAGAGTTTCTTCTTTAGTCGTTACTTTATGCCTAAAACAACAACCCGCTGACTGTTAAAAATTCTTAAATTTCAAGAAATATTAAAGATAATATAGTCCTTATCAGCAACTCATGAAATTCAATTAGTTTTTTTTTTTTTTTTTGTGTAAAATCTTAAAAATGTTAAATATGTAAAGTATCTTTATATGTACATATTTTACAAACCAATACACTTTAAGAAGTATCGAAATACTTTTATTTCAGTCTGCTAATATGCAAAGAGTCACTGCTGTTTGACATGACAGATCTCAATATTGACATTGAATACAGCCAGAGCCCAGTGATTGACACAATATTAGCATACACCTTGTACAGAATGTTAAAGCAAAGTTTTAGAGCCACAAAAATATGTAAAGTTATAAAAAACTTTTTCATATGATTTTTTTTTTCTTCTTAAAAACTATGTAACTTGCATATTTCATGAATAATATTTAAAACTGAATTCAGTTTTGTATGAAGTACTTGACTCCAGGTACAAATCAAATTTATGTAGCAAAGGTCAGGTCTAAAATGCCAGCCAAAAAGAACAAACTTTAATAAAGATTTTATCAAAATTGTTTAGGATATAAAGACAATTATTTTGGCTTTTAACACTTTTTTCTATTGTCTAAATGGTGATAGAAATTTACTTGAACATTTTATTAACTTTGAATAAAATTTATAAAGATTTAAATAATTTTATATGACATTAATCAATTTTTTGGGCGTGTATGTGTGTTTTAGGTGAGGATGAGGATACATTAAGAAATTTATAAAAATAAACAAATGATTTTATCATAAACAATTTTTTGACACATAATGCTGATAATGATGTTTACGAATCTCTTGTTTTGTTTTCAATATTTATTATTTTTTATTTTCGAAATGATTCATCGCCAAGTTATCGGACATGCAGTTTGTTGTGTGTTTTAAAACAACAACAACTACAACTGAATATTGTAACAAATTACTTTTATTTAAATATTTGACAAATTTACAGTAACATGAAAATTTATTAATAAAACATTATTATAAGCAAATGTTTATAAAAAATTCAAAAAATATAAAATACAAAGCAAAATTCACAAAGTATGTGTAAATTGTATAAAAACAAATAAGCAGCAACAAAAACTTTGTTTATTAATATGAAAATAAATATTATTTTTTTTTTGAAGATATAAAGAAACGCAAGTAACTTGTCACAATATATTGTATTTGTCATTTGTCAAACAAGGTGATACAATATCTTGTATTAAAAAAAAACATATGAAACTGAAAAAAAATTATATACACATTTAAACAAACGACAGACAAGCTGACCGTAAAGATATTTTCATATAAAAAACAAAAAGCAATCTTATAGTAAGACAGACAGATTACATTAAGAAAAAAACAGGGATGTGGAGTTGTCAAAAAATAGTTCTAACTCCGATTTCAACTCCGACTTTGATGCTAAATGTAAATGGACATATATGGGGGATTTCATGTCAAGTTATTAAATCGATGCCTTCCGATTTGGATAAAATTTGCACCAAGGTTAGTGCTATTTAATACAATTTTCAACAAGATCGGTGAATAAGTTTCTGAGATAGAGGGTTTCAAAGTTTGACATTTTGACCATACAAGTGTTCTTTGTCATCCATGTTACTTTTTACCTATTGGTGTTAGCAAAATTTGTCAAAAGCAGCTTCGATAGCTATTTGATCTATCTTTTCAAAAAAAATTTTTTGTTTTTTTTTCTATTTTTTTATCCAGAATGTTTTTTTTTTTTTTTTTTTTTTTTTTTTTTTTTTTTTGCTCAAAAGAAAGCTTAAGTCTTTTCCTTTAAGGTAGTTATGGTCGCCTTTTTTGGGATGCGAGTGGCTTATGTATAAAAAAAAAATCATTTCTAATTCTAGACGAGGGTTTTTAAGTTTTTAGCATATTAGCATTAGCAGTGTTCTTTCTCATCCATGTAATGTGTACTGTGAAATGTGTTGGCAACATTGTACAATATTGTTTTGCTTATAGGTATTTTTTTTTAATAAATGTTGCGCCATATTTTAATTGAAACCCTTGTGCCACTACTGTATAATGTAGGAACAATTGTAAAATTATGGCGAATAACAGATACAATAACATTGTATAATGGATGGGACGCTTTAGACTCTCGACTAATAAATAAAATATAAAAATAATTTTAATTAATAGAATGTGAGAATTATTTCTTTTTTATTTTATTTTATTGAACATCTTATTCGAATGTGCTTCTATAAGTCAAAATTCAATTTACAAACCTTTCTTGCAATAGTCCTATTCCCTCAAGATTTCAAATTCGTTTTGCTGATAGATAAGTATATTTTTTTAAGCTATATTTTCAGAATCTGGTCAGTTTATTCATGGGTGAATAATCGTGTGATACAGTATAATATTTCCAACATTTTACATAGAAAAGGTTATAATATTTTTTATTGTTAATAATATAGATAGATTTAATATGATGGAAGTGAACATTTTCACAAACGGTAAAAAACTAATTACCAATAAAGTATTTCAAACTGTGACACAGGTACTATTTAAATAATTAATAATATGTTTGTGGCCATTGCAGATAACATGTTTTTTTCTCTCCGTGTAGCGGAAGAGAGTTTTTACGACAAACTATAATTTTAACAACTTGCTTTCTATATTGCAAGTTCCAAACAAAATCTAAAATCATGAGCACTCGATCTTGTCTTGTTCAACTACGACTAAAAAAAAGTTACGAACTGAAAATAATTTAAACAAAAATACAAAATATAAAATAAAACAACGACACAAAGACAAAGATGCTGATAAATGATGATAATTTTTCCAGCTTGTTTATAGAAAAATAATAAATTCATTAAAACTAAGTTTGAATAATGGTAGCAATAGATGTGATAATTGGTTTTGTATCACCATTTTACTTGTACATCGTGCTGGCTTCATTATGTCTAAATATAACTTTTTTAAATAATAGACTGTGGGAATTGGCTTAAGCAAAAAGTATGTGCAATTTTAAGGGAATAAGACTATTGTAAAAAGCTTTATAAATTGAAATTGACTTATAGGAGCACTTAAACTTAACATTCTTTGAATTTTAGTGTTTATTAAACTTCTTGATCTTTTAAGGATCAACAAGCACCATTAATATAGCAATAATATTATGATTGCTAAAGTAAAAATAACCGTCATTAATATAGCAAAAACTTTACAGCAACCAAGTTAGAAATATATAGCAGACATTGAGGATCTTAAATATTATCGTTTACCTTTTTTTATAATCCAAAATTCTCGGCTTTGTCATCGAATCTTGATAAACGCGCATTAAATGGTAGAGATACCCAAGATCTGTGACTTATAAACTTTTATGTCTTATGTTTCCGTACTTCACCAAAGTTATCAAAAGTAACACAAACTTACCCAAAAGCATTTTCGTACACAAAAATTGTGCTTGTGAGAGAGCTTATGATTTTGAAAATTTGATTCTCTTTTTCAGAAACTTAAGGGGTTTATACACCTTCAAAATGCTTAACAAGCATGTTTATGGTATGAGTCAACCATTTTTTAGTACGTGTGACACCGACGATACTGGGTGGAAAATTAAACAAATTTAAATATTAAGTCAAGCGTAAGTACACGAGTTAAATAAACATCATGCATTTTTATCGTGTATACTTACAAAAAATATTTCTTTAGGTTAGTCTGGTAAAAGGTATATGAAAACTGACTGTTGTTTACATTAAAATTATTGATAATAAAGAATTTGACATTTAAACACAGAACTAAGGATTTTGAAACAAATTTACAGTGATTTAAATGCAAAACTATCTATTATTCAATATTATTTTATCATTTACATAATAGGGGTGAATGGCTTTCTTCTTTAAATTCCTTTAAGTGATGTCTATGTAGCGTTTGCAATTTAAAAAAAAAATAATTTTAATTGCTCAAATTTTGTACAAACAAGAGATATGGAAATTAAATTTAATAAGAATATGGCAACTTTTAAGTGTTTGAATTATTTACTATGATCTCTATGTGGGATTACTAAAAAGAAATATTTTATGTTATGTTATGCTTCTCATTTTATATATAAAAATGAACGTAAATATGTATTTCTTAATATATTGTTACGTTACTGCCTTTCAATAACGTTTAGGTTTATTTCCTTTATAATAAACCGTTTCGAGTTCTTTATTGCAACTTTAATAAAATAAATAAAACACAAACACTTTAAACACTATTTACAATTTACTCAACTCTTTTTAGTACTAAGTCTTTTTAACAACCGTAATTTATAGCTTTTATTCACAACCAACTATAATTTTCTCAGCGTTATACGTTATTGACAAAGTCTGAACTTAGAATGATCTCATTTCGCTAGTCGCTGCTAGTATTTATACTGCAATTTGGTTGTCTAGAATATTCGAAATGTTTTTCGAAGGTTCGAGGTTTTACTATTCACCACACTTTTATTTGATTTATGGCAGCACTTATGTTTACATAATTTTACCTCTTATACTGAAGCTTTTTTATCGGTCATTTCTATGGCTTTCTGCACATTGGGATTGAAGTGTACTAAAATATAACAGTTTTTAATAACAATGTAAACTAATAAAATTACTAATAAATACAAGTTAACTAATAAATACAAGATTACTAATAAATTCAACTTATTCTTAACTAATAATTACAACTAATTCTTAACTAAAGTTACTTTCGTAACAATATAATATAATAGAAAAATTATTGTTGGGTTTTTTCTTTTTTTTTTTTTTTTTTTTTTGCTTTTATAAAAATGAACTTACTTAAATTTTTTTAAGGAGGGAGCAGTTTTTTCTCCATAAATACAGAATTTTTTTAGGAATTGTCAGCATTTTTAAAAATGGTAGCACTGCTCATAATAGGTATAAAAAACTGCTTGTTTGCGAATTTTCACAGACTTTATGAAACTTCTGTTAAAGTTGAAAAGTACAATTTCGTGGAAAGTATTGAAAAGCTCTATAATTTTTGCAAATTTTGCTTATTATTTACATACTTATTATTTTAATATCCAATAATTTTCTGTTTCAATAAAAATTATGTCAAAATTATGAAATTTAAAAACGTAAACACAAGACATGACCCCATGACCTAAATCTATCAAAAGTCATTAGAAAATTAAACAAGCACCCTTAAAAGAAAAAAAAAAACATAACAGAAAGTATACAATATTTTGATGGAAAAAAACATTTGTCAAAATTCCCAACGACTATGTACGTAAAATTTGATAAAAAAAAAAAAAAACTGCTTAAACAATAAAAGGCGACCCGACAAGACAAAACAAAATAAAAGAAATCGAAATAACGCTAAAACGAACGTACGAATATGAATAACAAGCTGCCAAAAATGTCTTCTTTCTACTTTATTATTTTTAGCCAACAACTGTCATATTTGATTATGGAAACATTTGAAAATTTATATTTTGTTCAATACGGAAAACAGATAAAAAAAACTCACGTCTAAAACGAAGAAGTTGCAAAGAGTCGTCGTTATTACCACTATGCCATCATATCTTTATTATACCATTTCCTTTTACACATTTCGTATCTTGTATTAATGTTTAAATATCGCTACTTTGCTTATTAAACGCCCCCTCATTATAGTCAACGCGTTTTCGACGCCCCTTGTATTTACTAAAGCACACTTTTAAGCACACTCTGGTACTGGGTGCCTGGCAAATTGGCAAAATGCAGTTTAAGACCTCTACAACTCACATTTGAGTAAGTTAAAAAAAATTTTGCTTAGAAGAAACAATTGTAACGGTAAATTGTTTACTGCCAAATACTCGTTCTAAAAAATCAAAGTTTGCCACAATCTAGCCAAAAAGCATTCATAGACACTTTTTCGCTTTTCACAGTGTTTAACCATGAAATGGGCTTGTGGCATTTGTTTTCATTTAGTGCTTTTTATGTCTTCTTTTTGATAATTTTTCATTTGTTTTCTTTTCGATTTTGGGCTATAAATATTGGTTGTATGTAGAGAATGCAACCCAGAATTTTCCGTCCCGAGATTCCCGGGAAATTTAAAAAGCTGAATTTTTAATAACAGAAATTTGTTTTTTCTTTTAACCTACTTACAACTACAATCGAGTCGAGCAAACCAGTTGTAGGGGAATATGTTAATTGTTGGTGTTTTTTCTAAGCTTTGATATCGTTTGCAAGTAAAACATGAACGGTTTTAATTCTCATTCGTTTTAGAGTTTTATTTGTATAACATGTTTAGCTTTTGCAAATTCTTTGGAAAAAGGTTCCTGATGATCTGGCCTAAGCAACCAGTAAAATGCAAAAATAAATTTCAATGTATTTATCAAAAATAAAAATTGGGTTATAGAGAAATCTCATAATGAAGAAATATATATATATATTCCTTCGGTAAAAATAATTTAATGAATATTAAATTTGATGAACGCAAGCCTAACTAAAAAATATTGATATTGAAAATTAACAGTTCAACTAAAATCACAATTGTTCTTAATATATTTAAATTCTAATTTTAATTCGTTATTGATTCTATTAACAAACTTTTAACAAACTATCTATAAAAATCAAAGATGGCGCAGATTGACAGTAATGAAATATCAAAATATGTAAAAAATAAGAAAATGAACCTTAAGCCGCTTAACGTGTTTTCGTTTGAAAACTTAAACAGTAATAAATACACAGAGCTAAATGTCTACATAAAATGCTCTATAAAATAGAACAAAGTTAATAAGACTTCTCTATGGTTTTTCACCAATAAGAAAGACTTATTATTGTAAAAAGAAAATCTTATTAATAAAATCAATAAGACATCTTATGGAAATAAGAAGAAAACCTTATTAATAAAATCAATAAGACATCTTATGGAAATAAGAAGAAAACCTTATTAATAAAATCAATAAGACATCTTATGGAAATAAGAAGAAAACCTTATTAATAAAATCAATAAGACATCTTATGGAAATAAGAAGAAAACCTTATTAATAAAATCAATAAGACATCTTATGGAAATAAGAAGAAAACCTTATTAATAAAATCAATAAGACATCTTATGGAAATAAGAAGAAAACCTTATTAATAAAATCAATAAGACATCTTATGGAAATAAGAAGAAAAGAATAATTATTTTTATCATTACTATTATTTATTATTTTATATTATAAATGTGTATAATAATATGAATGTTATAATAATAAGTATGTTACTTAAAATACATTTTATAGTATTTATATAAATTTTATCATTTTAAGAAACAAAAAAAACCAAACTAAGTACAAATAAATTTCATTAATATTATGTATATTAATTATTTTTAATTAAAAAAAAAATTATGTTCATTTACCAATATTTTTTTAATCTTATGACTTTGAGGCCATTGTTTAACATATAAAAATGGATTGGCGGTCCTTGTAATAAGTGAAATTTTATTTTTTTATACGTTTCGGTTGCATTTCCAACAAGGTATGACTGATATTTTTCAGCAAAATTTAAGCACTCATGTTGTTTTCCAATAATATAAACTTTTTTATCTTCTATTAAAAAATCGCTTATTTCGTAAATGCTGACAGCATGTTCAAAAAGTGTCACAATATGTCCAATTTTAAAATTAATGCCTCTGAAGACAACAGAGTTTGTTCTAGTCAATGATTTTATATTAGATAAATTGAGAGATATATATAAATAATAATTTTGCAATTCAATTGGACCCATATCAGTGTACACATATTCATTTTGAAAGAAATTGTTGTTTAAAACACAGTTTGCAAATCTTAACGATGATTTAATTGCCAAAGATAAGGAAATATTAAGTCTTGAGGTTATGCTTCTAGCGTATTGTTTGTGCAATTGGTGTTGAGATTCGAACCTGAATGACCAAAAATATTTCAAAGGACCCAGTTTTCTTATTATGTTTGGATAATGGACTAAATTGTGAAATTTAGGTTTCAAATTTTCTTTAAAAAGTTTTTGATACGTTTCATTGTGCTCCTTTATTATTAATTGAAGATTATGTAATGTTTCATTATCATAATTTGGTAGCAATAATATATCAATTAATTTTATAAAATGAATTAAAAATTTATAAACCGAATCCTTTGCATCAACTAGGTCTCCGATCATTAGAAGTACGAAGTGAACAAACGTTTTCATTTGTTTTGCGCTCATTTTGAATGAAGAATTTTCAATGTGATGTTTTTGTATGGATGGGCTTGAATTTTCTATCTCTGTATCTCCATATTGAAACATTTGCTTCCTATAATTCAATGTTTGTAAAGAAAAATATTTTTTACCATACACAAAATAATGCAATATCTTACTTAAATTGTACTTGCAAACGCCCAGAAATACATCGTGCATTATATCGCAAGCAATGTTACTAGTTACGTGAAAATTTGGTAGCGTATTGAATACTGAAGGATTTTTAATACCTGTATTTGATGGGTCGTTAAGTGAAACATCTTTTTCATAATTAGTAAAATTTCTCAAAGAATTTGCTATTTCTACACAATCGGTTCCTGTTTCTTTTTTATGTCTCTTACATATTCTACAAAAATAATTAGATGAAAACGAGTTATTATACCCCAATAGTGTATTCAAACCTAAATTATCGCCTAAGATTTGCATAATTTCTATATGTACTCTGTAATGACCGTCATTTGTTTTTATATTCAAACCATCTACTTGTAATTTTTTAAAAATTTCTATAAGTGGTGTTAAAGATATATTTAAACCACAATCTTTCAAATCTTGGGTTTTGATAAAACCAGCAACAAATATATTTGTCATTTTACTGCTTTGAAATTTTGGTAGACTTGGAAAAGAGTAGTAAAATCCACAAACTTTTTGCTGCCCGGATTTTGAACCAAGAGGATCATTAACCTCAAAATCATCAGAGTATAAGAATATTGGTAATGTAAAACAATTTTGATCAATTTCTAAATTATTACAATTATTTTTATTTTTCCATAGACTACCACTGAGAAAGCTATAATATGAATTGAAAGTCGAAACATGTTTCATATTTGAAAGAATTTTTTTTAAAACTCCCTCACTTTCCAAAAACTTTTGTATTTGAAATTGGATATCAATAAGAATTATTTCTACTTTTGTTTCTGAAAGAGTAGGATTATGGTTTAAGATAATGGTAGAGAGATCATTAGCTATGGTATATTTAATTGGAGGTTTATAAAGTTGGAGTTTTTCCAATTCTTTGAAAAACTTATATTCAGTATCAATATCTAAAAATGGATTAGATATGACACGTACTAATTCTTCGCTGATATTTACTTGTCTAAGCATATGAGCTATTGGAAGTGTGATACGTTCAGTAATAGAATTTTGAATATTTTGTATTAGATTTCGAGGTAAAGTCGTGTTGTTGTGCAGATCGAGAAGAAATGATACATTTGATTGTTTGAAAGCAGGTAACAATTCTTGCAATGACTGTGTTGTGTTATCTGATAAAGTAGGTGTTTTTTGCAAGATTGAGACGTTTTCGACAGTTAGACTTGCACCGTGCTCATCAGGCACAATTTCTTTCGTATGTTTCCCTAAATGCTTTTTAAATTTATGTATATTATGAAAGTTTTGTTTGCAATTCTCTTCATTGCAGACAAATTTGTATATAGTAGGCACACCATGATCTACTTTTAAGCGGTTTATGAGCAAATCAGGATGCAAATGGGTCTTTTCACATAAACAGCAAGCAAATTTTGGCATTTTCAATGGTTTTAAATCAACAATTTAATCAGAGTTTAGTTTGCTTAAAAGATTTGAAACAGAAGAAAAGTCTTCTGACTTTAGTTCAAAAAAAAATTGTTCCATAAATGCCCAAACTTGCTTGCTGTTGTGTGAATAGTGAATTTTAAATACGTAACTTAGTTTAATAATATACTCTATGCACTTCATATATGTGCAGCACCTCCATTTAATGCCATCACAGTATATAAAGTATTCCGAAATATTAGCATAGTCTGACCCAACAACTATTATTTTTGGCTGCAATGTTTCTTTTTTGGCCGCGTACTCCTCTTTAAGCTGCGAAAGTTTTGGTTGAACGTCATTTGGAGTAGTGACTAAAGTGATGAAGTCAGCCTGTCCATCAGCTATAGTCGGTTTCTTTGTCTTATTTAGACGCTGAGGTTGCAAAAGCGCGTGAAGCAACAGAGTAATAACACAATATTTAGAATCTGTAAAATTTTAAACGAATCCATATTAGAAATAAACAATTATAAATAACATTATCATTATCAATACCGATGGTGGTTTTTTCATCGTCAAGCTTGGATAAAAACATTTCTCTGCAAGCTACATCCTTAACATCTGATTTTAAAATTGGTATAATTTTCTTAAAAAATGGGTCAAGCTTCTTAAAAAATTGATTGCATTTTCCAGGGTGGATATGTTCGAAATCTATTTCAATCTAACAAGACAAGCAATTTATTTTATTAAAAAATAAGACAACAATTTCAATTAAGGATTAGCAATTACTTACAAGCTCGTAACCGTTTGAGTCGTTGTATCGTGGCCACTCCCTTAAAAAATCTGTTAATTTTCCTACACTTTTTATTCGAAGAGCTGACGTTTCTTTCCATAATTTTTTAACTGTATCCCAAGGAACGCAGTGATGTGCTAACCAGCATTTTTTTTCACAGTAATCATCTGTAATATCTTGTTTGTTATATTAAAAGAAATAAATATAGGTTATAAATTGGTTACCAAAATCTATAGAAACCTCTTCCGATTGAACATCTTCTATTCCTGTTGTAATTTTTATTTTAGGTGAATTAACCCAGCGCGAAAAGAGCTTACCAGTGGGATTTTTCATTCCTTTCTTCCGATCAAGGAAATATGTTTCCTAGAAACAAATAGTAATAAATTCAATTAAATTGTTTAAATAAAATATTTATGATATACTACCGGCCGCTCTTTCGGAAAAGTTTTATGAATCTCATAAGACCATTCCTTCATTTCGTTGTTGCTCATTTTACCATTTCCAGCATACAGTTCAACAATGCAGTGCGTTAGGTATTTTTGATGTTTGCTATCTAGATTTCCATTTTTTTCATGATACGATAATACCAGTTGGCCTTTCACTGTCGATTTCAAAATATTTTCCAAATCCTTTGAAGTAGTAGTTGCAAGGGAAATGCTTGATCTTTCGCTAGAAGTCAACTGATCGGAAATATTTTTCAACCATTCAAGTATACGAGTGTTTGTTGACAGCGTGTCCGCATCGCAAATAAATGGTTTATTCTGGAAAAAAAATATAAGTATTTTCAATTTGATGTGTGTTTTTCCTTTAAGTATTACTTATCACTATTATAATGAATATCTTACCATTTGCTTCCGCCATGCCCTTAATCCAGCCTTAAATTTTATTTTTTCACCAAAAAATTTTGTGTCCAACTTATCAAATAAATAATCAATATCTTCCATTTCCATATTTAATAAAACAATTTCGGAATTTATGCCGCGATCATTTAAATTAGATATTATTTCTTCAGTCATATCCCAAGACTTAAATAGCTGGAGTACTTCATTTTCTTGGCTCGGTTGCGAGGAAAATAAATTATTTGATTCAGTAATAAAATTGAACATTATTGAAAAAAATAGAAATCAAACAGAACTGAAAAGAAACACAAAATTTTATAAAATATTTCACAAGTTTGACACATTAATAAATTCAATAAGACATCGTTTATGATTAAGAAGATTTTCTTATTAATAAATTCAAAAAGACATTCTACATAAAAATAAATGAATTTCTTCATACAATTATAAATTTTTACACACAAATACACGAAATTGTATGAAAATGCATAAAAAAATGAGCAAACAATAAGATATCTTATTATATTATTCAGATTTCCTTATTAACTTAATTAATAAGATTTTCTGCATAAAACTAAAAAGACAGTCTTATTGTTATTTCTTCGGTTCTGTCTGCTGTGACGCCCCTTTGCCTAAAAACTTTTTAATAAGACAATCTTATTGAAACTAAAAGACTTTTTTGGGCCTGTGTAAGGTTTCGTTTAAATGTGCTAAATTCCCATTTCATACTTCTGATAACCTTGATGGGATAAACTATGCCTATGCGCATTTCACTGGTTGCTTAGGCCAGATCGTCAGGAAAATTCATCCAAAGATTTTAGAAAAACTAAAGATATATACATTAAACCAGGGACCGAAAATAACAGTTGTATTGGAATTTTAAAACAAAAAAAGCATCAAGAAGTAAATGTCGAAAAACTGATTCAAGTATACCACATTGATCCTTAAAACTTGTCTATGATAAAATATATTGATTTTTATAATTTTGATTTTTATTGTTCCGATCAAAATTAACAGTAATTTTTTGATTTTTATTTTTTTGAACAAAAATAACTGTTAGTTTTTGATTTTTATTTTTTTGAACAATAATAACAGTTATTTTTTGATTTTTATTTTTTCAATCAAAAATAACAGTTATTTTTTGATTTTTATTTTTTCGAGCAAAAATAAAAGTTATTCTTTAAAGAAATGTACGTATTACAATAATTTTGTTGACTAAATATTTATTTTAATGTGCATATGAAATCCCAATGATGCTTACACATTAAAATAAACATTTAAAGTCAACAAAATTATTGCAACACGCTCACTTCTTTAAAGAATAACTTTTATTTTTGCTCGAAAAAATAAAAATCAAAAAATAACTGTTATTTTTGCTCGAAAAATAAAAATCAAAAAATAACTGTTATATTTGGTTGAAAAAATAAAAATCAAAAAATAACTGTTATTATTGTTCAAAAAAAAATAAAAATCAAAAAATAACAGTTATTTTTGTTCAAAAAAATAAAAATCAAAAACTAACAGTTATTTTTGTTCAAAAAATACTTTTATTCGATAAAAATACTTTTATTCGATAAAAATCTTCCATTTATAACGCAGGAAAAATCTACAACACCATACAAAGAATATTTCAATATTCTGTTTTTTTTTTAGCCGACATCCTGAGAATATCGGGTTAAACAAAAGTTTATTTCCGCTATACCGCAAAATAAAAAAACCGGCAAAGTTGCGAACCCTAGTTGTATGTGTAAAAATAATAATAGACAATGAAAAGTCTTAAAACAAGAAAGCGTTTGCTTTAGAAAGGTGGTTTTAAAATAAATAAACTACAAAGTAGTTTTTTACATCAGTCCAATAATATACGGCCTTTTACATACATATAACACAAAATATGGTTTTACTTTTATGTACACTTGTATATTAGAAAGGCTACGCAGCAATTATTGGCACTATTCCTAGCAGACTACTTATTTATTGAAACAAGGTAATGCAGAGTGTGGCTAAAACCGTTACAAAGTAATGCCATTGGAATTGAAGTAAAAAAAGTTTGAAAGAGAATATTTTTTTTTACTTTTGAAAAATGCAATTTTATTAACCGCTCATCAAGTATCAAATGCTCTTTTACATTTCTACGTGTTTTAAGCAAGTTTCTTCAAAAATATATTTTCTTAATAAGCCAGAAAGTGGCTAAATTATGTTTTGACACGTTATTTTAGTCTATTTGCTTGTTGTAATACTTCGACAAAAACTGAGCATCGCCGGTGCAATGAGTCCCATTAAAACGCAAATTATAAGTTTTTTTTGTTTTAAACTTGCTAGTTTTATGACTTTTCTTTTATTCAAGTGGTTTTTGTTGGGACAAATTGTCGCTGCAAACAATTTTGCAGGAAAACTGAGAGATTTTTTTTATGATTGTGGGCAATAAAACTTGTTTACGCCTAGTAACGCCCGGTGTTTGTTGTGTCTATTACCGAGGAGGGGCAAAGGTTGTCTATATTTGATTTTCTTTGTCTTTAATATAAAAGTTTAAAGTTTATTTTATGCCTACATGTTACAAAATATGAATAAATGTTTAAAAATAGTTTAAATTTAAATTAAAAAAATAAAGAGGGGATAAAAACTCAACAACAAACAATCACGACCTACATCACAAAAATAGTCGAATGTTAAAATTAAAATTTGACTTTAAAAATACAAAAAAAAAAAACACTGTAAAAGAGTGGAAAAACTGTACGATTTAAAGGAGTGAATTGAATTTTTAACTTAGTTTCCACTTTAAGCAAAACATGTCAAAGCACTGCAATTATATTGTTGAGGTTTTTGTTCTCGAATTTTCGAAATCAATATGACATTAATGTTGTAAACAAACATGAAAATAAAATTTATGTTGAAAATTGCATTAAAGTTTGTGGCGAAGTGAATTTGTGTGAAATGTATCAGAATCATGAAAAAATTCAATTTCAAAAAAAAGGACTAAGGGCTTTTTTACAAGCGACCAACGATATGTATGTATATAAAATCACAACAATTACTTTTTTATTATTTTATTGTTTTTACGGTGCAAAGAAACAGCTGGATAGTTTCATTGACTTATTTAATGGGTTAACCGAATATGTCACTTTTTTCGAACTTGTCAATCACCATAAATGGATGACCCAGAGTTGTATTCATAATCATAGAAACAATGCAGTGTTGCAGAGACTATATTCAGCATGGTTTGAAGCAAAACTTGATTTTGTTTGAATTTTTTAATATGAAAAATGTATGGGATATCGAGAACTAAAACAATTGTTTTGCCGCAAAGCTAGTTTTACGGCCCAAAACAAGAAGGTAGAAACGTACTTAAACACACAAAAACACACCTGATATCGATATTATTGCGAACGCGATATCGAAAAAATTTTGTATAACCAATTACCAAAGGTGACAATGGTACATACATATAAGTTCTATAATAAAGATCTTAGACCCTATAAAGTATAACCCCCATATTCATAAAAAATATTATTGATTTAAAAGAGGTTTATTAAACAGATTTCTATAGGAAATTCGTTTAATAAACCTGTTATTAAACTGAAATATTTTTTATGAATAAGGCCATAAATGTATATTCCGAATTTTTATAGGTAGCGATATTGATATCAAAAAACACTTTTTTGTATTATTCCCGAGCAAAGTTCTCCCTATTTACTCCATGTATTACTTTTACTTTTTATTTCAAAAGCTTGTATGTTTGGTAGAAAGCTTAAAAAATTTCAATCTCTTTTTTTCTTTTGCCAAATTATATCAAAAAATTTTTGTAAACTTCCTAGTAAGAGTTAATTCCTTTAAGTAGCTGTATTCAAATTGTCTAACTTCATTCATTATACGAATGCAAATGTAGAAAAGTGTGCTATTTTTAATTTTCTAAAAAAAGACGCGGAGAAAAGTAAAACTTTAAACTAAAAATGTTGTCAAAAGTACATCAATCACTAAGGAAAATATCTATCTAAATGGAATTTCCGATTAAACTTAAAATTAATTGTCTCTCATTTAATTAAAGTGTATTTAAGCATAAAAACTACAAACCACGCACATAATCAGACGACGCAACAAAAACACACATACACTGATAGACAAAAAACCTTATACGCTTTATTTCACAAGAAAAAAACGCGCCAATTTGTTGTATGAAGTTTGGATATTGTTTATATTTACCATGTGCCACAATATGTACGACAACTACTAACTACAAAAAACTTAACATCACATAAATATTTGCCCGTACTGTATTTTCTATCCTTGATATAAAGAGGAAAACAAAAAAAAATAAGAAAACTATTTTGAAAGTTGAACAAAAAACTTGAAAGAGTTGTGTAGTAAATATCAAAGTAAAAACATCGAAGAAGCAGAGTGTAGACATTAAAGACAAGAAACTAAAACTAATGACCACCTCATAATACAGTAGACAGTAACCAGACTACAACCTACAGCAACAACAACAGTCACATACATGCTGGGCCACAAAACATACTTTCAACTCAACCAACCAACCAACCATCATCCATCACTCAGGTTTGTGTTTAAAGTTCCTCAAATGTGTTTTGGCAGAGAACAGCGTCAGTGAGTTTTGGCCAGGCAGCCAGCAATAGGGAAAGACTTTTCCTACACAACAATAATTGTGGCAATGGACAGACTGGTTGTATGATGTTATAGTTTGAAATTGCATTGGTACGGCATTAGCTGCTAAAAGAGTTTTATACCTATTTACCAAATGTCATGGCAAGGAAACGGAAGTGAATCTAAACTTAGAAACATTTTGTCACAAATAGTTGTAATCTTAATAAATCAAATGCCGTTTGCGTCAATAAATAAACTTATTTTAAAAATAGTATCTTTCTCAAAAGCTTTAACTTTTAGAACGATCAATAACCATAATTTCTTTCAACAGGATATTTTCAATTTTCGCAAAACACAAACACAATAAAACAAAATACAATTATTTTTTTTTCTTTGTCTTTTAGGTACTGTTAATGCCAATGGTGAAACGAAACGACAACGGACCTCATACACCCGCTATCAAACATTAGAACTTGAAAAAGAATTCCATTTCAACCGTTACCTGACTCGCCGAAGACGCATCGAAATTGCACATGCTCTCTGTTTAACCGAACGTCAAATTAAGATTTGGTTCCAGAACAGACGCATGAAATGGAAAAAGGAGCACAAAATGGCCTCAATGAATATTGTGCCCTATCACATGGGTCCCTACGGTCATCCCTACCATCAATTCGATATTCATCCGTCACAGTTTGCTCATTTGAGCGCATAGGACGCGTGGCACTTTTCGGGTACTGGTTAGAGGCTCAATCAGTTGTATCAGGAACCATATCAGGCGGCGGCAGCAGCAAGTGTAGCCGGCGGTTATCAAACACAAAACTCCCAAGATCTAATAGGCGGAGGTGGCGGCGGAGGTGGCAATAGTGCATCGGGTGGTGTAGTGGGCGGCACTAATGCACTTTTCGCCTCTGCCGCAGCCGTGGCGTCGTCAACGACGTCAAATGCCGATTGTGTTAAATATCCGCAAGAATTCTGATCTCAAGTTATCATTGGACCGCAACAGAGACTAATGTCATCATCATCGGCGTCAGCGATATCATTAACCGATAGTTTGGCCGTAGAAGATGATGAAAATTATCATTCGCAAGCGAATCACCAGAATCATCATCATCATCTACTACCTCAGAATCAGCTCTGTAAGCAGGAGTTTGATACAAATTCACTTTTAAATGACACTGCCTGCGATACACGAAATGACACTGAGATCAGTAACGATAACGACTTGTATTGCTGCTAAAAAAAAACGAATAACGCCAAGAAACATGACATCAGCCGCTGTTGTTTGTTGAAGAAAAGAAACCACTCAAAAAACAAAGATGTGATCAAAATGATATCAAAATATTTAGAAAATTATGAAGTTCCGAATACAACTGGTTTGAGCTAAGCTACAACAAAAAGAAACGAACTTTTCACACAAAAAAAATTAACAAACTTAACAACAGGGCAGTGTGTAAAAGAATGCAATTTCACTGTTATTGAAAAGTTCATTTCTTTTTTGGTTTATAATACTGGTTTGAAATTTTGTCGATAACTTTTTTTAAGACTTTTTGTGTAAATTTTTTATTTAATTTTTAACCATTTTTAATTTTATACATTGATTTTTTAGTTAAACGTAATTAATTTGTTTAAAAAAAAACGTCAAGCCGTCCAGTATGATAAACCAAATCCCTTTGATTCTCTAAGCAGTATTCGAAAAGAGCCTTTAGTTTTGTAAGTTAGTTTAAGGTTATAGTTATATTTAATAAGACTATACAGATTAGTAATTAAAAGCAAATTACAATTGAGAATAATCTGGCAAATAAATACTTAAATAAAAAAGGCTTTTAATGAAATTAAACCAATATAACTTTTCCGAAATTTACTGAAATCTTTGTATGTACGAAACTATTAAATATTATACAAGTGAGACTTTGAGTATTTATAATTCTTATTCGCTTTAAAGTTTTATTCGTATAATATTTTTAGCTTTTCTAAAATCGTTGGAAAAAGGTTTCCTGATAATCTGGCCTAAGCAATCAGTGAAATGCGCATCGAAACTAGCTTTCGCTCAACAATAAATTTCAGTGTATTTATCAATAATAAAAATTGGGAATTTAGCACGTCATACAGAAGAAATTAAGAAAGATTTCGAAATAATTGGCCCAGCTTTCTAATTCCTATTCCAACGTTTATGAGGTACAAAATTTTGAATGAAATCACCTTAAAGATTTGATTTGAAAAATCAAACTGTTCAATATACGTTGAAAAATTAATGCTTTGTATTTTTCATTTCCAGTATTTATTGGCTTTTTTCCTTTATAAAATAGAAATTTGCTTTTATTTATTTTTCTCTAGAATTTAAGATGATTTTTTCAGTACTCTGTCTGAGCTCGTTTTTTTATTTGTTACGTTCTTGTTTATTCGTTACACTCAAAATATTTGTTTAAATTATCTCGAATTTATTTGGTTTCATTTTTTCTTTATTCTATCCAATTAAAATTTTATCAAAAAATCATTACCAAACAGTTTTCACCACGAAACAAATAATTGTTTTAGTTAATATTTCGAAAAACAAAATTAGTACAGTAAATAATGCTAATTATGGTTGTAGTATTTGCTAAGTGCGTGGTACTAAATTTCTACTTCTCATAAGCACCGCCAGACGTCGCTGAACGATGATAGGTTTTTACCCAGCACACAATAGTATTCGCATTAAATTTTCAAAATCGGTACGAAAAAAAACCTTAACGCAGCGAGTAAATTGATTTTATTATACATATCGCACACTAAATCATAAACAGTCACAATTTATCATAATCGTTTTCTTTTTTTTCATAAACAAGTTCAAAATTCAAATTTTGAACGACCACGAAAATTTGTCTGTGCTTATTATGTTTAATTCAAAAATAGCAACCATGTTTTTTTAAAAGCTGTTTGCCTCTCCTGAATATTTGTGAATTTGAGTTGTGGCTCTTAATGATTTAGGGATAGCATACACTTCTCCAGCATACTGCCACAAAAAATATGTTGCATCGCCTCGAAACATCTACTATACATCAAACAAGAGCAATTTTCATTTCTTTAAAATTGTTGTACGGATAAGTTCTTGCCACAGGTTTTATTACTATTACTTTGAAAAAAAAGAAGAATATTCGTGTTTTTTATTAACGATTAATATTTTTTTTTATTGGTTTTTTATCAAATAATAATTTTGTAATGCTTAAGGCCTTATGACACTACATTTTATATTGTTCAAGTTTTGGTGAACAGTGCAAATATAATGTAATAGAAAAATTTACCAAGTGCAAGGAGTTCAGTTGTTATGTTTCTTATAAACAAAAAGTTGACAAAATTTAATAAAATAAACAACTAAAAAAATTGTTTTCTTAAATTTGTTATAGTTTGCTCTTTCCAACATTCAGTGTGATGTTTTCTCTATGACAACTTTTCTCATTTGAGCAAATAGCACCATATACAACGCCACAAGCTGGTACGATCAGCAAAATATCAAACTGTTTAAAATTGCTCCAGCGAATCCTACAAGCACACCACAAGTATATACAGGGTTCATCGGCTGGAAAAATCACTAAATTATGCATGCATACTGTAGTCGTGTATGAGGCCCTTTAGTGTGCGATATGTACATAATTGCGGTAATAAAAAGAATGGGTTACATGATCATATTATAAAATCGTGAAGGCTGCATATCAGACTTTATTGTAAGTCTATGAAAATAATTACATTTGTATATTTTTCTATCCATCGGTAACAGTTTTAAATGGTGACCAAACAAAACGAACGATGCTAGTTGTTTATAAAGCAAAAAGTTTTCAGAGAATTATTCTAATATTTTTTATTATTATGGAAGGAGCTATGACAATTATGTGTGAAACCAAATATCGGCCAAACGCTCGCCACCTTTTCGGTCCATTTTTTCAATAACTCTGAGATATAAATGAGGTTCAATGATGTTTATGTGCCAAATTATCTCATCCTTTAGCTGTTGAATTGTTCTTGGCTTATTAACGTACACTTTTTCTTTTAAAAATCCCCAAAGAAAGAAATCCAACGGTGTCAAATCACATGATCGTGACGGCCAATTAACATCGCCACGACGTGAGATAACACGGCATTGAATTTCTCGCGCAAAAGAGTCTTGTTTCGTTGGCTGTGTGGCAAGCGGCACCATCCTGTTGGAACTACGTATTGTCCAGGTCCATATCCTTAATTTCTGGCCGCAATAAGTCCGAAATACGGCCGCCAGCTCATAAATCGCACCAAAAAGTCACTTTTTGTGGTTTCAATTTCTTACAATTTCTCCCGATCGTGGACACTTTTGTGTGCCTCTCCATGTTGAATTTGTCAAACACTGAAACAACAAAATGTAAGATTTAGATGGGCAAAAACTTGACGTTAAGGTGTGACTCACAATTAACATCATGTATTATGGTTGGACCACCCTTTACTTCATACTTTCAGTACCACTTCACATTATCAGAATTACCCTTAAAATCAGAAAAACTACGGTAATTTTTTAACGTATTGAACTGAAAATCTCCATCGGTTTCAATTTAACGCGACTTCAATTTTCAAAACATGGTATCAGAATAGGGTAGTGCAGCCAGAATTTTTTCTTTAAAAATATTTACACAGTTTAATAAATATCCGATTTTACTCTTCACACCAGAAAATTGTAAATTAAAAATTCAAATTAAATGTTCTAATTTTCAAAAATTTAAAACACTACATATTATTTAATATAATTTTTCTAAAGATTTTTTAAAAAATGTAAAAAACTGATTTCAAAACAAAATCAAAAAAAAATTTACTTTTACAAAGATCCACTATCCTCGGAAAGGGACAATTACGTCTTTTCCGATTTTTCCTTCATTTATATTTCAGAGCAGAAAAAAAAGCACAAAAAACACTGGTATAGGGCTTCAATTGTTAAATTTTATTATAACACAATATTTTATTAAACGCAGAGTTTTTAAAAGTTTGGAAATTTGAAAAGAGATCTTCGAATTATCTAATACAATTTCCCTCGCATTCATAAATGATTATTAAATTTAACAAACGATTATTAAGGAAAATTTTCCTATTCGAATCAGAAGCTTATACTTTTTATTTTATTGCATAAAACAATTTCGTAATAATAAATGCATAGATTCACTTTAAAGTTTTCCATTTAAAAATAGATCGTCATTCTTCTATACTTGTTTTATTGCTTATAGAGTGAAATCATTATTTAAAAGATATTTTATGCAAGAAATTAAACCAAATTCAAAATAGTTTTGAATGTGCATAAAATTGAATCAGTTCAATTATTTTGCCATTCGTTTAGGAATAAATTCAAAGAAAAATTTTTCAAAAAAGAAATAAGAACTTAGCAGATTAAAATCAAAACAATAAATCAGTTGTTGAAGATGGTTTGTAGAAATTGGAAACAAAAGAAAAGTTTCAAGAAAGAAAAGTCTTAAAACAAATAGAGAAACCAATTTTCTATCTGTACCTATCGCCCAAGATATATTTTCTATTAGTAAAAGAACTTTCGGCACTGTCTGACTCCAGTTAGTTAAATAATTACATAATGTTTGCTGGGATTATGGCAACTTCACCACTATTCGCCTATGCAAAAGTAGCTTTCTTAGTTTACTTTAATCCATATTTGTTAAATATGTATATGTAATTAAAAATTCTGTTGAAATTTTTGTTTGAAAATTAAAGTTTCGCACTTTTCTCAATCAAGATAAACAAAAAGAAATTGTAACATTTTGAAATAAATTTGAATAAGTTATTAGAACTGTTGAATTCATTTTATTTATTAATTTTTTATTATTATTCAATGCTACAAGTACTTAAAATTTATATCTTTTTTTTTAATTGTATATTGTTTTTCTATCAGATCTAAAAATATTTTGGTGTATAGTAAAAAGTCTTTTAAAGAATTATGTTTTTAATAGTTATTTTGCAAAAAGAATATGTTAAAGTAAATTGTAGGAAAGAATTAAAATTTCTGAATATTTTAATTTTAAAACTCACCCCTATGGCACTATGCGCCAACGATATGGCGTAAAAGCAAGAAATAATAATTCTGAAAGTCTATAGCATTGGGACAATAATTGTATATGCTTAGTCATTATTGACAACAATCGATTGCTATTGACAGTCATTTGGTATTTTCTACGACGTTTTTTAGTCGACATCGAGTACGATTGCCTGTGTTTTAGTCGACAGGATATTTTGCGACGACTTTAATGAAAGTTAGAGAAATTGTAGCTAGAAAGAAAATATATTTAACACAAAAAAAAGAACTGTTGGGCAATATTTTCAATTTTTTTAATAATAAAATTCAAATTAAGTTAAAATTTAAATTAGGCTACCAAAAGTTTTTCAAACACTTGTGTTTTCAATATGTAATACATTTAAATACACTTAAATTTCGGCCAAATGTCCACTCTGGTGTTACACTTTAAAAAGTAAAGCGTTTTGTGTGTTTTTTTATTTTTATTTATTCAAAAAAAAAAAAAAAACACAAAACGTCAGTAAACTTAATTAGAGATGAGATTTTGTTTTCAGATTTTTGATAAATAGTCGACATCAACACAACATTCTAAGAAATAACCAAATTAACGTCGAAGTGATGCAGCCGTCGACTTGATTTGACTGCAACTAAAAACTGTCGTCGACATTGACTTATATAATAAGGGTGAATTTTTAAAATTTAGGATGTAGTCTTGTTGCATTATTATTTCGTGTTTTTGTTAAATTTTTCATAATGCTTTATTTTTTTAAAAATCTTTTAATTAACAAATTATAAATATAATAAAAAAAAAAAAATAACAAAATCAAAACAAATTCGGGTACACAGGGCCGATAAAAATTTAGAATTTTTTTTTTTAGTTTTTTATTTTTTTGTTAACTTAAATAGTGATACAATAAATTTGTTTAAATTGTAATTTTTTAAAAAAATTTTATTTGCAATAGATTTTTAAATAAATGTCTAATTTAAAATAATTATAAAAAAAATCATCTATGTAAAAATGTTAATAATCTATAAATAGCAATTAGGAAAAAAAAATCTAGTTTCTAAGTAGATTTTATTGTGAATAAGCAAAACATCAGGTTTAATTGTCGTTTTAATTTAATTTAAATGAAAAAAAAAAAAAAAAAAAAAACAAATTGAATAAGATTATTATACTATATATCATTTGTTTAATATAAAAATTATAAAATAAAACTACAAATACGTATACGATTAAAAATTAAAAAACAGAAAGAAAATAATTAAAATAAAAATGGTCTTCTTAAGTAATTAAAAATTATCATTACGATTAAATTTAAATAAAATAATTTAAAAACAAATGTAATAAACATAATAATTGTATAAGGTTAGTGCATCATCATTTTCAACCATTAAGTTTTAATTAATTTTAATT
The DNA here is from genome assembly GCA_963931875.1 of Pollenia griseotomentosa. NCBI lineage: Eukaryota > Metazoa > Arthropoda > Insecta > Diptera > Polleniidae > Pollenia > Pollenia griseotomentosa. The sequence continues at coordinate 141,512,879 of OZ007560.1, read as the reverse complement.
TAAATAAGTTTTAATTTTCCTATAAAAAAATTTTAATAAAAATCTTCTTTCTTAATTAATAAACTAAAAACTACTATATAAACTAGTAAATATTTTAGCACAAATTTATTGTTTTCTTTTCTAATTTATAAAAATTATAAAATATATTTAATTTTGTCATCAAAAGATAAAACAAAGTAATAAAAAAATGGGCATCTCCCACACGCGCTCTTAAAGTTTAAGACATTCATCACTTGTTTTCTTAAAAAAGTTATAAAATAAAAAAAAATATATATTATCTCTATTAATTAAAAAAAAATTGCAGAATTTTTTAATAGCAAAATTAAGCTGCATTCCATGTAAAATTAATGCAAACCACAAAAAAAGTAAAATAAAAATGTTAAACATAAAAGGAAACATTTTTATCACAAACTGTAAATGTATTTAATATTAAAAACTATTTAAAAACTTATTTAATTTTTAGTAAATAAATTAAATAAAAATATAAAAAAAAACACATGTACTTTAGTTTCGCAATATGTTAAAACAACAACAACAAAAATTTATTATAATAATTATTATTAAATGAAACAAAATAAATAAATTAATATGTTGATACAAAAAGAAAAAACAAAAATTAAATAAAAATGCAAACAAAAACAACAAAAAGATCAATAAAAACTATTATTTTAAAATGTAATAAAAAAATTAAATTGTGTTTTATTTCCCATTTCTTTACCCCGGGCTTGAACACAAAATGATCGACAATTTTTAGTTTCACTGATAACAATTTAATTTTCATATTTCCAGATGTTCTATTTTTAGATAAATTAGGCAAAACTTTAATTTGTCACTGCCGAATTATGTGCCCGGGTAGCTCAGTCGGTAGAGCATTGGACTTTTAATCCAAGGGTCCAGGGTTCAAGTCCCTGCTCGGGCGAAAAGTTTTTTTTTAATAATTTTGTAAAGAAAGAATTTTTGCTAAAAAAAAAATTAATAAAAATTATAAAACTTGTTAAAATTTTGTTTTTAATTTTAAATATTTCCCCCAATTTTCATCCAAACTTTTATTTTAACATATCTTACAGCCATACCTAAATAAGACCGAAGGGCGAAATGTTTTCTTCCGCTTAGGTCTTAAGAAATGCCATACCTAAATTAAAGCGTCAACGTTGAGTCACAAACAGTAGTGTAAACTTTCTTGTGTAATAAAACTCAAGAATGATATAAACAAGATTACGCATTGCGCATGTTTTCAAAATTAAACTGTGAAATATGACGTCGCATTAGCATTGTATACACATGTTTGTTGGCTTGTGTTTCTATATTTTAGCTGTACTTATACGCTGATGTGACGTAGATGCGATTTCACTTTTAAAAGCTGAATGCGCTATCTTGGTTTCTTTGTATCATGAATAAAACTCACATAACTGAAATAAAAAATTGATATAAAACCGCTATATTCACCTTAAAACAGCAAAATTGTCATTATATTTGTAAAATAGCGGCCAACTTAACTATAAATCGCGCTGTCAAAATCGGATTTTTTAATTGCAAAGCGTTGGAACGCCGCGCTATTTCCGTATGCTACATATAAATTGTATGGGCATAAGAACTTTCGACAGCTAGAAAACGCTTTCCGGTCTTATTTAGGTATGGCTGTTAGGAAGTAGCTTTTTTCCATTTTAAAAATTATTTTAAAAGCACTTGAACAACATCATTAAAAGTGTATCTTATGCTCAGCTTTGCCAAAACTTGGTGACTAAAAATGGCTAAATTTACGGAAAAAATGGCTAAAAACTTTTTTAAATAAAAACACATTTCTATTTAATAACAAAACAAAAATAATTTATTAAGCATTTTTAACATTGAAATTGTAAATTGAGCCCAAATCTACAATAAAAAACAAGTAAGAAAGTTTAGTCGGTCAAGCCCCACTAGATGATACCCTACACCACAGTATATAAAAGGAATTTTCGCTAGTGTACCCTATTTGGGACTCAGAAAGAGATTCTGAGTCGATCGGTATACTTAAAGGTGCGTCTAGGACCAATATTTTAAGGTGTTACAATCATCAGCACAAATGCATAATACCTCCACTATTGTGGTGTGGGTATAAATATTTTATTGTTATGGTAAAAATATTTGCCTAGTTAAAAAATCGAATTAGCGGTTGCTAAATGTAACCTATTTCTCAAATTAATTTCTAAAATTTCTAAAAAATTTTGTTGCCGCCTACATCTCTATACTGAAATACTTCCGACCAGTTAGAAACAGTGTTGTTTGTGGTGATCCTTTTAAAATTTAATATTGGAATACTGTTCTTTTATTTTGAAAGATGTTTCATCATCATTGTTTATAGCGATTTTCAAAATTTGTAATAGTTGTGATTTAAATTAAACGCGTGTTAATTGTTTAAAACATATATTTCACTTTAAGCAATTTTATACCTTTTATACGAAAATAAAAATTAATTTTTTGAAAGAAGAATGGCAAAAATATTTGTTTGGCTAAAAAATGGCTAAACGAGGTGAAAAATGGCTAAATAAAGCTACTAAATGGGTAAATTGGCAACACTGCTTATGATCTCCACCACTAATGGTGAATGAAGGGTATACTACCACTAGATTCAGACGGTGATTTTTTGTAGGCGAACGGAGTAAAGAAGCAAGCCGGGTAGAAAAAAAATTAAACATTCTGTTATCTGTGCCTTTTTTTATTTCCCTTTACACGCATTCGTATTTTTGTAATGTTGCTATATTTTATTTTTTATTTTAATGTGGCAACATCTCTTTACAATACAAAACACGGAGCGCATTTAAATTGTTTGTTCTTTACAAATAAGAAAGTAAAGAAGAATTCCCGATAACGGGGAAAAATCAACCCTATAATCATGGGGAAAAATCATCGTTTAAATCTGTTTAATTTTTGAAAGCAATTTTTAAAAGGAATTAAGACAAGATATGATTTTTAAATCAAAGTCTGAATCGGGTGTAAGTTTGTCATTCCGTGTCAAACGCTTTTTATATTTATCTAATACCCCATATAGTATATGTACGTCTCAAAGGAAAAGAACAATACTAGTTCCAAATTGTTGATACGTACTTGGTTCTCCTAAGCAATTTTGGATTGAAATCCAGCACAATCGATTCAGTAGGAAACAAATATGATATGGAAATGTGGATCAACCACCCTAAAAAAATTCAAATTTCTGGTAGAATTAAATTTAAATCTCGTTTTATGCGACTAGAAATGATATTGCATACTTCATGTCGTAATGAGGAGTTTACTATTAATGTACTGAAATTCGGCGAAATTAAGGTTTTTAAATACCGGAAATCACTCAAGAAAATTTTCTGATGATCGATCTATAAATTACCATAGGTCCAATGTGAAATCCCCTCACTTTTAAACGGCTAAAACGGAGTCGAATCATGATATTCGATTCAAATAAGGTCAAATTCAGTTTTTACGACTAGAAACAAAAGTTGGCCTTTAACTTATCAAAGACCTAAACCCGCAACAAATTTTAATAATGTGAGGTCAGTTTTATTAAGATTGGGTTATAATGATAGATCTTATGAAAAACCTACTTCTGAAATATTCTAACTCTCGGTGGAGGGCATCAAAGATTCGGCACAGCCGAATATAGCAATACATATACTTGTTATTCTTCCACTTTGTCGCTATTCGGCAGCGGGAAAAGTGTTGTACTTCTTACGATTCTGTCGACTTAAGCACTTTTTCCTTTTTGCCACAAATATACCGCCTCATTATTCACCATCGTACTGCCGAAACGGCTTGAAGCGATAAACTTGAACTTTGGACCGGAGCACGTAGGGGTTTTTTGCCAATCTAGCCGGACATTAGGCAAAAAATTAAATTTAAGAAATGTAAAAATTTAAGTACGCAGCTCGATAAATTCTGCATCGTATAGTGAATTTTCAAGTCTTTTGCTTGAGGTTTGTGGTTTTTGGACACTGTTTAAGTCAGGAAAGTTGAATAAGTTGCATGCGTGTTCATTGACTTCTTACGGTTTTAAGAGGTTTACAATATATTTTTTTGTGGGTAAACGAATAAAGATTTTACATTGATTTTTTTCTGAGAAAGTCTTTATTAACAGCTAATTATAATTTTTTTTTTAATTTTTATGATAAAAAAATTCGTTCGAAATTAAAAAAACGATTTTTTGTAAAAAAATAAAATAAAAGGTTTTTGAAAGTGAATACCTTTTTTCCGTTTTTGCCCATCTTGCATAGATACATATGTATGATAAAACCCTTTCGTCAGTCATATAATGTTGTGATCGTCTTTTAATTAAGTTATTACATCTAAGACGTATGTATATACTTGTGTTAAAAAGGAATGTGCGAAACAGAAACTAACGGTTTTAACTACCTGTGAAGCCAGAATTCGTCTATTTGAGAGCATATTACACCTGTCGTATAAATTCACAGTGAAAAAATGGTAAATAAGACCGGATGAGGACAAAACTAGTGTTAAAGAGAGGAAGAAACTATCCATGAAAAATTTAGAAGTGAATTAGGGCTAATAGTGGATGTAACAAAGACTGGATTTGGCAACAGCAGCGATGGTAACACCAACAGAAGATTTTTTCCAATCCTGAATTAGCTGCAGAAATAACTGGAATAACATTTGAATTTTCTACCGAATCAAAGTTTTTATTGAAGTAATTATAAGTGGTTAGAAAATCCATTTCCACGAGTTTGCCAATTATTGCTTAGAAACTGCAAAACTTTACGTTACTCTATATCCCTGGCATAATATGGTACCTACAATGCACAAGATTTTAATACATGGCGAAACTGTTATGAGCGAAGCATCGTTGTCTATCGGGATATTATCGTAAGAAGCGTCTGAGGCACGAAATAAATATTTTCGGTTTAGCAGGCAGAATTTTGCTAGAAAGTTTTAGATGGTTTAGTGTAACAAAGATATTATAAATAGACTTTTGCTCAGTTCTCCACCGATAACTAGCATAAGACCAACTTCAAAAAAAGTCATAACCCTTGCGAAAGATGCAATTTCTTTTATGCTTCCACCTGTACTTGGCTCTGAAGAGAATTCAGATTCGGAAGCGGACTTTGAAGAAACAGAGGAAGAGGAACCATGGCATTCATCATCATCTTAGTGCAAAAGAGAAGTTGTTTTAAATCATTTAGTTGTTATTATTGTAATGAAATTTATTGTTTCTATTATAAATAAGTTATAATTACGAATAAATTAGATCTTTTCAGATAAGTTAAATACTATGAAATACAAAAAAGTCACATAAAAGCATAAAAATGAATATTTTGTGGAAATTAGCAAAAAATTAAAAAAAAAATTTTGACAGGGTCGTTCCGAGGAGTGGGTTTGGAGGGATACTTCCCCCTGCCCATAAAAGTTCAAATATGTAATTCGTATGGTATTAAGGCGTAAGTAATCTATTTATTTTAATATTTAGATTTTTTTAAAAATTATTTCATCTAACTGCCCACAAACGAGAGCGGGGACGAAAGATGTTATTTTACGGTCTCCTGAGTCCAATTTTAGGTTTTCTAACTTTCGCCGAAGTTAAAAGTAGCTTTTGCTAAACAAAACTTTTGGAAAACTTAAAAAAAAAATAATTTTTAAAAGGTTGGGACTAGTTCTCCTAGGAGGTTTGAAAATTCGATTGTTTAGGGGGTAAAAATGGTAAAAACGGGTTAATTCTGTAAACTTATATCTGCAAAACCAAAAGAGACACAAAAAATGTAATACTTGTCGTTGTTCTTTTGAAAAATAAGCGGAAAGTTTTCCGGTACATTTTTTAAATCCGCCCCTTTTAGGGAGTAAGCTCGTTAAATCTGTATTTTGGTACTTTTTTCTCTCCCCATCTATCTATTAAGCCAATTAACATAGAAATAAAGTTTATATCACATTCGAAACTAGCTAAAAAATAAAAATTTCATCCTTTTTTCGAAATTCGAACGATTAAGGGGTGAAAATCGTAACGATTTTACGACTTTTTTTACAAAACGTTTTTATCCATTTATTGACATATACATACATATTAAATTATAGGCTACCACTCCAATATCGAAATTTCCGATACTTCAATGAGAAGAAAAAAAGTACCAAAAAGGGGAAATACGGGAAAATAAATTTATTTTTTTAGCTTTTTGGTTTTGCAACTGTTACTTTTTTTAACTATCGTTAATATTGGACCTAGAAACGTAAAATTAGATAAGTGGGAACTTTTTGGTACTTTTTTGTTCTTTAACTGTTACTTTTTGAATTTTCGTTTTAATTGGACATATGAACATAAAACTAAACATGCAAGGTTCTGAGTGAATGAGAATCTATAAGAGGGCTTTTTAGTACTTTTGTGTTCTTTAACTGGTACTTTTGAATTTCCGTTAGTATTCGACATATGAACATAAAATTAAACATGCAATGCCGTGAGTAACTAAGAATCTGTAAGAGGGGCTTTCGGCACTTTTTTGTTTTATACCTTGTACTTGTTGAATTTTCATAAATAGGAACGTAAAATTTAACATGCAATTTCCTGAATGAATGAAAATCTGAAAGACGGATTTTTTGGGATATTGTTGTTCATTATATAAAAAAAGACAACGGGTGTCTGGTACTTTTTTGAAATTCGGGACTTTTATTGAGTAAACGGGTAAAACCTGCATTTTGGTATTTTTTTGCAATCGATGGAGTTTTTTAACCAATAAACATATAAATACAAATTATATCACACTTTGACCCCCTCTTACTCAGAAACTTTTTGACCGATCTTGTTGAAAATTTGTGTCTCAACTACTATCCAATAAGACTAACCTTGGTGCAAATTCGGAAGACGTTGATTTCATAAGTTGGGTCACTTGACATGAAATCCCCCATATATATATAATTTTAAATTGTATCGTTACTGACTAGGGAGATCGATTATTCGCATTTTATCAAAAATCGGTTTTCGAATATTCCGAATAGCAGCAATTTTTAAAAAATTGGTTTTCGGTTAAGCATTTTAATTCGAATAAATAAAAATACAAGAATTAAATTAGTTTTTGTAATAAAAAGTTAATTTGAATAAAAACAAAACAATTCACGAAGGTAAGAAACCAACAAAATATATAGATATAGAGTAGGTATGTTCAGACCTAACAAATATTTGACTATAACTGCCTATTTCACGATGTCACTCGAACGTTTACGTTCGCACAAATAACATATAAAACAAAAACAAATTTTTGAGTTTTGTTTTTGTTTTATATGTTATTTGTGCGAACGTAAACGTTCGAGTGACATCGTGAAATAGGCAGTAAGATTCAAAAATAAGCGTGACCAGTAAATTGATCAAACTTAAGCTTTATTTTTAACAATTTGCATTAACATATTTACTAAACTTTATTTCTAAGATCATTATTGTATAATGTAATTTAGAAACTGTTAAATAATGTTTGCTCTAGCTAAATGTTTTGCAAAAGCAAACAATTTTTAGGAAAACCCGTGGTTACGTGTAGGACGTCAAATATTTAATAGGTGTGAACATAGCCTTGGAGTTTTTGGATAACTTTGGTTTTAAATAATTATAGGAATTTAATAAACTTATTATTATAGATAATAGGGCAACATGCTTTTTTGAATGCATTCTACAATGCAACCGTGTAGACTGTGTACAATGTTATCTGTCTCGAAATGAACCAAAAAATTATCGATGCGTACACAAAAAGCCAACTGGGCATTATTAAGCTTGATGAGACATTTTTGACTGCAAAGTGTTATGATTAGGGCAACCAAAAAAAGCACTAAAAAAAATGTTTTAAGCTCTTAACAAAAGCGTTTAAAAACATGAAAATAAGCTGTTAAAAATAAAAAAAGCAATTTAAAATTGTTTATTTTCCACTTAAATTAAAAATTAAATTAAATTATAAGTTGATGCAATAAATTTTCGAAAAGAAAACTATGTCTGTTTGGAGTCAGCAAGCTCTAGTACATAGAAAAAGTTCTTCCTACGTCTACAGTTGTAAAGGGAGCATATTTAAAATTGAATATTTGCTCTGAAGTATATTTTTTACGATTGGACTCATAATTCCGCTTGCCTCCCAAAATATCCCCAATATCTTTTAATACCGAAAATCCTTCATTTTTTAATGAAACTGATTTAAATTTTGTATTATCTTTGTCTCCTATATCCCCTGGAACACGGGACATTTTTCTTATGTGTAATACATTTATCAAGTTAAAACTTTAATTACAATTCGACAATAATCCAGTAAATTTGCATTAAATTTTTAACAGGGTAACATTGTTCATCGTTTTGTCATTTAATGGCATGCAAGTGCCAAATTTCCATTCGTATGCAATTTTTGCTGCCACTGGAGCTGCCATTGCGAAAAATGTAAGTTTATAAGTAAAAAAGTGTGAGTGTATTGAGTTTTTCGAACTGGCAGTGGCATGTGTAAATGCTAGGAAAAAAAGATGAAGTCGTATGGGATCCCTGAAGGAAACCTGGGTGCAAGTGTCTCCAAGTCACCAGTTTTGTCGACTATTTTGGTGACATTGTCAACGAAGTGTCTACACTACACTACATTTGTCACTATATTTGGCTTTAATACGAAAACAATTTTATCAATAACAACTGAGAAGTACAATTCCTATAAAAGTTAAAGAAATAATAAAAAAAAATTGTATTCGTACCAAAAGTGTAGACTACATGTACTAAAATGTACTAGTGATTCTCTGGTTCCAATGTCTACATATGTTCCCAAAGGAACTACCTAGTCAGTACCTAGTCAGTAGTACCAACGTCAGTAGTAGATTTCCAAGGACACGCACATGTTAAATGTCTATAGTAAATAACATTGTCTGGGGTATAATAAGTCACTAGTACTGGTGACTGTGTCAATAGTGAATCAGTACAGATTCACTAGTGACATTTCCTGCAGGGATGTGAAACTTTTTTTCATATTACTTGTCATTTTCATCACACATGCATTCACACTATCAGACTTTTACATATTACTTAAGTTTTTGACATGCATTAATACAAATTATAAAAGTGTAAGCTAGCCTTTAAGAACTTGGAATAGAGACAAGTTTTGCTTGGCGTTTGTTTATGTCAAGCTTGTGGACTAATAAAAGGTGATTAATAAGATGTGACGTTGAAGAACCTTTGCAACTTATCATTTTTGGGACCTTTAAGCACCATTGTCTTTAAAACCAGTTTAAAATATCAGCAGAGAAGACATCTTTATAAAAAAAAAATATAATGTTAAGAATTCTGTCAATTGCTAATTACTTTTTAAGCTGAACATTTTTTTGTAGTATTTTGAATTGTTTTTGGTTTTTGTTACAAGAACACACGCTTATGCGATTTGTATTAACATTGCTCGTAATGTTTTTTGACTTTTGTTATATTTTGTTTTGACATAACATTGACATTGACATAAAAAGTCTAAGTTTGCCTTATATTCAATTAGAAAAATACTTAAATAACAGGTACATTTATAACAAAAGTAAGGCTATCGTGTATAAATTACACATTACTAAAATAACCGGTTTATTTTACCAAAAAACCGGTTTATTCGATATTCGAAAATTGGCAAATTTTGAATATCCGACTTGGGCTAAACTAAAAAAACCGGTCGAATACTAAATACTAACCGTTCGATCTCCCTATTACTGACTGATTCATCATCGTAGCTAGGGAGATCGATTATTCGACTTTTTTCAATAACCGGTTTTTTAATATTCCGAATAATTGCTACTTTAAAAAACCGGTTTTCGGTTCAGCATTTTAAAAATAACCGGTTAACGGGTTTTATTTCGAATACATAAAAATTAAAAAATCAAATTAGTTTTAAAAGTAAAAAGTTAATTTGAATAAAAACAAAACAATTCACGATAATAAGGAACCAACAAAATACATAGATGTGACAAGATATGTTCAGACCTAACAAATATTTGACGATAGAATCGAAAAAAAGCGCGACCAGAAAATTGATCAAACTTAAGCTTTATTTTTTATAACTTCTATTTATTTACTAAACTTTATTCCTAAGATCATAAGTGTATAATGTAAGTTAGAAACTGTTAAAAAATGTTTTCTCTAGCCACACGTCAAATATTAAATAGGTGTGGACATAGCTTAAGAGTTTTTGAAAAACTTGGGATTTAAAAAATTACAGAAATTTAATAAATTTATTATTTACTCTCAAAAACTTATTTTAAATGAGTTTTATTTTGTTGGTGGCTAATCATGTCTTTATGAATCAGTAGACTTCAACCATATTTTTTAAAATTTGCAGACAAAATCTCTTACCCAGGATTATTTATTTCAAATTATTTTGTTTCAGCATTATAGAAACGAATAGTAATATGAACATGCTTTTTGTATGAAATAAATGTCAATTCGTCGATCACAATTAAAAACCTTCCATGACATTGTTTGATTCCTCCAATTTTGTTTTAAGTTCTGGGTGTTTTAATAAATAAAACTGATGGAAAACGGTATGAAGTAGTTTTAAGCATGAAGATTTGTAGAACTACTTAAGAGTTTTTCATTCATTTTTGGCAGCATATTTTAGTAAAGTATTACAGTTGTTTTCGGTTAATTGAGCCCCGCTTAATTGAGTTTCCCGTTTTATTGCACTAAAAATCGTGGAACGAAATCATTCAGTATAACAGTCTATGTAAAAATACCCGTTTAGTTGAGTTCCGTTTAATTGCGTCACCCGCTTAATTATTTCGCAAAATAAGACCACATTACGAAAAACAAGAGCAAATGTTTCGGTTAATTGTTTCCCTCTAATTAATGTGTTTTTGCTGCACAAAAATTATTTTGCGGCAAGAAAGTCATGTTTCATGTTTCTGTTTTATAAATAAATGTTATATTAAATAAATAAAGAAATGACTTATATTTTCTATTTACACATGGGTGTTTCGCTTTATTGTACATCTTGCTCAATTAAGCAATTTTCGTTTTAATTGCGTCGGCGACTCAATTAACCGATTACTGCTTAATTGAGTTCCCGTTTAATTGCGTCAAAAGTCGTGCATTTTTAGAAACTCAATTAAGCGGAAATAACTGTATTTGCATTCTCTAAAGAACTACTTCAAACAGAGTCAATTTACTTGGCGTATATTTATGTCAAGCTTGTGGACTAATTAAAGGTAATTAATAAGTCGTGACGTTGAAGAACCTATTCGACTTGTCATTTTAGAGCCCTTTCAGTAACAAATATCACCAGAGATGACATATTTATAAAAATATATATATAATATTTTTAATTAGGCTTAAGTTCATCAGATTTAATTTTCATTAAATTATTTTTATGAAGAAAGGAATTTTACAACATGAAAATTAATTAAAATTGTTATTGATAATCTTTCATTTTTGACCGTGGCCGGGGCTCGAACCGCGGCCGGCAGGTTACCATGGCATGTTTCGATCGCAACCACTCGATCTCCTCAGATGGATTTGCCGTTTTACACTCGCAGCCATCGACGACTGCTGTCGTCAATAGTCAAACATCAATCCTTAATTGCTCATAATATATTTTTACTTTTGTTACATTTTTTTTTGACATTCTTTATAAAAAGTTTAAGTTTGCCAAATATTCAATTAGAAAAATACTTAAATTACGTGTACATTTAAATAAATTACACATTACTAAAATAACCGGTTTATTTTACTAAAATAATCGCTTTATTCGACATTCGAAAAATGGACATTTTAAAATATTCGACTTGGGCAAAACTAAAATAACCGGTCGAATACTATTCGATCGATCTCCCTTATCGTAGCCCTAAACGCCTGAAGCTTAAAAGTTGAATTTGGACCGGAGGCTGGCCTCTCGCCAAATTGATGCCATAGAATGGTTTTTTGGAAATTAGAATGTTTAGGCAGTGTTTTCAACTCGGTACTTTTCGCACCATTATGGGTGCGTTTTTTAATTTTGATTGCGAAAAATTCCTTTGTTGGTGCGTGGTGCGTTTTTTAATTTTTGGTGGCACTAAAGCAAATTCAACCCCACTTTTTGTTTAAGGATTAGAAAAAATCTTTGCACAACAACAAGTAATGATGTTTAAGACTTACCAAATCATATGCACTAAGTAAAACGGTCTTGTTGTTGTAGATAATTTGTATTATTTCATTATATGAAATTTGCTGTATTATTAATTTTGAATCCAAACTATTAATCGATAATCACTTTTAAAACAGTTTTATAATATAAAACTATATTATAGATTTTATGATGTTAAAAAAATTCATTATTCATAAAATTTTTCATTTAAAATGAGAAAATTTCGGATGAAATTAAGAAAATTCCAAATTAACATGAATATATTTAATAAAAAGTATATAATTGAATTTTATCAATTTAAAATTCAAAAATTCTAAATTTCATTTGTAATTTTCTCAATTTCAAATAAAAATTCTCAATTTCAACCGGAATTTTCCCAATTTCATTTGGAATTTTCTCAATTTCAAGTTGACATTCTCAATTTCAATTGGACTTTTCGCAATTTTGAACTGAAATTCTCAATTTTATTTGGAATTTTCTCAATTTCAAATTAAAATTCTAATTTTCATTAGTAATTGTCTCAATTTCAGTGAAAAATGGTGTAGTACAAATGAATTTGAATTTAGTTTTTTTTATTTTGGTTAAGTTTTTTCTTTTTTTCTCAAACTCCTGAATTGTAAAATACTGTTTTATTGTTATATGTCTCTTCAATACAAAAATTATACTGTTTGTGCTTAATTAACGCATTAAACATTTTAAATAAAAAAGTTGGTGCGTTTTTCTTGAAATGGCGCGATTTTTTTCCGTTTTGGTGCGTTTTGAAATTTCAAAGTTGACAACGCTGTGTTGAGGGGTAAATAGAGGTGAAAATGGGTAAAGTCGCTAACCATTTTATAAAATGAGAAATATCACATGAAATAAACATACATATTTATTTATGTTTTTTTCAAGGAATATTTTAAAAGGTAACTTTTGAAAAAAATACGTAATTTTTTTTAAAGAAAAGCGTTCTTCCCCTTGCCCAAATTTTATAAAAGGTGATGACAATTGTATATACCTATTTTTTTTTAAACATATGTTCAGTTGAATGTATGTGTTGCACAAAAAATTTTCAGTTGGCTGTTTTGGTTATGAAAACAAAATCTTGCTACAATCAAACAATAAGAATGTAAACGCACTAGATTTTGTAGAAGATTTTAATTCAAATCTTCAAGAATTCGGCGCAACTTAAACGCTTATGCGATTCTGTTTTTAAACATATATTGTAGTCTTTTTTTTTGCAAAAAAATACTTACCAGTCTCTATAATATAATCTCTAATTAAAGCATTCGACAGGATTATTTTTATTTATTTTTCCAACCAAAAACCTTAATAAAATAAAAAAAAAATAATAAAACAATTTTTTATAATAAAAAATACTCGGAATTTTTCCACAACTTGGTAAAATCGGAGGCTTTGTAGAGATTTTTTAAAAATGTATTTGGCCGTACATCAAGTGAACTTCACCACACCTTTTGGTTGTTGGCAGGGTTGTTAGATATGCCGATTTGTCGTCATTTTGACGATTTTTTTGAGAAAATACAGTAAAATTACGATTATTAACTAAAAGTAATAGTATTATGACGATTTTCTGGCACCAATGAAGCACTTACAAGAAATATTTACAATTTTACATATTGGGAATAGTCCAAAACGTAACAATACATTTTTCGAAACACAAAAATTATTGGAAATTTAACAAAACAAAAATTCTTCCTCCATCACAAACCAGGTGGCTTTCATTAGTAATTCGAATTCTACAATTAAATGAATGCCATCGATACTGCAAAAGATATACACTAGAGCACCGATTTGCGTAGCTACCTACGATTGGATTTTTTCACTGAAGTCATAATCACATGTGAAGAATTTTTCTATTTCGTGAAGAAATGAGGAATTCCCATTTAATTCTGCTAGGTAAGTTATTCTAACCATAGCTGCGTGTTAGGAAGTAAGAAGTCAGTTCTGAATAAGAAGTTGTGTGGAAAAATGAGTGCAAAGAATAGAAAATGCATTAAGCTTCGTACAGACGGTGGTCAGATCTTACAATGTTGTCATTAAAATTGACTAAAAATGTCTTGCAACTGTGTGAACATTGTTGTACGCTATTTTCATTTGGCAGATGTGTTAAATTAATGCATCTGACAATGGCATCATTGGCAGAAAAATGACAACATTGTAAGATCTGACCATCGTCTGTAAATGAAATAAATAATTTTTTTTGTAGTTTTTGTGAGAATATATTTTTTCTTATGTATTTCTGTATTTATTTCTTTTCAAATGATAATTATATGTTTACTTATTTTTTGTAATCAATAAGTCCTCTTGCTTAAATAAATATAATAAAGCTTTGTTCACAATAGGCAGCAACATTTTCACTGGTGTTCATAATAGAGCAAAAATTTTTTTCGCGACCACACACATTTCAAATTAAGAAACCGTTTGTAAATTTTGTCCAGAACAATATTACGGATTTATTATTATTTTTTCGAACATTTTGTTAAAATTTTCATTCAAAACTAAATAAAATTATTTAAACCTTGCTGACGTAGAAGTTGGCTCCACTTTTTTAAAAAAAAACTTTAGTTACATTTTTGTTTGATATATGAAAGGAAAATATGTATATGAAATACTTTGGGAAGAAATAAGATAGAAAAACCACGAAATTGTTGCTCTCATTGTAAACAAAGTTTAAAACGTAACCATATCACTTTTTTATCATAAATATTTCTTGCTAAAATTTTTTAGAACCAATCAATAAAAAATTGGTGCAATAAATTGCCTATGATTTGTAACATTTAATCATTTTACGATTTTTTGACGATTTTGTTAAATGCTTGTGACGATTTCGACGAATTTTGTTAAAACTTTTGATGATTTTTTAAGAAAAAAGTGTAACAACCCTGGTTGTTGGAATTGTTAGTGTTGAATAATGTGTATCTACTGTGGGAACTATACTGTTTTATCTCACCCTTGTGTTTGTCCATGATAGATGATGATGTGATGAGAATTGGAATGTTGAATTACTGCGACTACCTAATAATAAATATAAACTCATGCAATATTTTTCAACTGTGCTTATTTATTTGGTTGTGGTATTTGATAGAGTTCTGTTGCTTATTGTCGCTATTCCCCGCCAGGGGCAGTAATTTAAAAATCAAAATTGCTAGCTTATAACACTAATTTGCCATTACGGAACCATGTGCCCGGGTAGCTCAGTCGGTAGAGCATTGGACTTTTAATCCAAGGGTCCAGGGTTCAAGTCCCTGCTCGGGCGATTAAGTTTTTTTTATTTTCTTTATGAATTTTTTTTTCAATACTATGTTCACACTTGCTCTTTAAACGCATTTAAGCAACATTTTGAAATAGCTAATCGATTTTGATCACGTGCGAGGTGCTTAAACGCGTTTAAAAGCCCAAGTGTGAACATAGTTTAGATAAGTGTGTAGTCGTGCTGGGAAACTATCGACAGTACTATCGATGTTATCAATAGTTTTAAAATATCGAAAATATCGATAGGAAAAATATCAATATCTATATTATTATTATTTAAAATGCAGCTATAGAGACATCTAACAGCAGCTATACACACACATTTTTTTGCCGCAAATTTTTACTTGCTATTATTATTTCGCGCTGAATTACAGCAATGAATACAAACAACAAGAATGGCAAGTGGTATGGATTGCTTAGCTGTGCTTTTTACTGCTAATTAAAAGCCTTTAAGTCGAAATTTGTACATGTTTATATAGGAACTGAAATGTCAAATATTTTTGTAATGTTGTAAAAAAAATGCAAATCCAAATGCAATTGCAATTGCGAGCATATAACAAAACAATGAACGACCATTAGAGGATAAGTCCGCTAGATTGATTACCTTTTTGGATTAAGAATCAAAACCAATTTAGAAAATTATTTAAAGTTGCAATAGAATATCATATAGTCCCTGCTACTTCGGTTCCTTTAGAAAGGTTCAATAAAGTGATAAAAACAACGAACTGTAGCCTGATAAAAAACTAGTTAAAGTTTTCCTGTACAAGTACAAACATTCAGTCGATAGTAATATCGATATATCGATAGTGAAATCTTAACTATCGCGCACTGGTGTGTAGCTTTATAAACATTTTATATTATATTTTATTTGTCTTTTCCTTGTACGATACTTTTTTAGTAGCCGGGTGAATCAAGATCTAATTTAGCCAATCCTAAACAGAGCAGGTTAGATAAAACACTAACAACGGACATGTCTAATTTGACTTGAATTTTATACGAATTCAGTATACTGTATACATATACTGTATACTGTATACATGTATGCATATACCTTATATGTATATAATATAAATATATGTTGGGGTCACAGTCAGATATATGTGACCTTCTTTGAGAAAAGGGACCTAGTGTGTGAAAATGAAGTTTTGAGAAAAACGCATTTAAAGTTTCATAATTTTAATGTTTTCGGGGGTAAATACATTTTTATCAGAAATCTTACTCATTTCATCTTATTCTACACTAGAGCTGGCAAACAATCGATAGTACTATCGATAGTATCGATAGTTGTCTTTCCATTGGACTATCGATAGTTTATTTTCGATAGCGATACTATCGTTGAAATCTTTTTTATGAAAATCATCAATAATTTTTTGTTTCCAAATCGAAACAATAACAAGTCAGCCGTCGTTGCCGCACAGCTTAGCTAGTTGCGGCAGTTATTTAATCGGCTTAAGGATCAACCATTTTGAATAGCCTTGCTTATCCTCATGCCAGAGAAAAAATTTTTATAAATGTATGTACCAGGTTTCTCAAATTATTTTCCACCTGAATCGCCAAATAGTATATCGAAAATCGCCAACATTTAATATTTTTAGATTTTAAGATCACCAAATACGAGTTTAAGTAAAAAGAGTATACTAAAGTAAGTTTACCTTTATTAAAGTTTTCTATATTAACTAAAATAAAAATTTTCGTTTAGAAATTTATATTGAGAGCAAAAACAAAGTTGAGTTGTCTTATTGTTGTTTCAGTATATTTTCCCAAACGAAAATTTTTAACAAGGTTTCGTTTAAATTTGCTAAATTCCCATTTCATAATATTGATAAACTGAAATTTATTGTTGAAGAGATAAGCTATTCCTATGCGCATTTCACTGGTTGCTTAGGCCAGATCGTCAGGAAACTTCATCCAAAAAATTTAGAAAAACTAAAGATATTATACAATAAAACTTTTAAGCGAATAAGAATTATAAACCCCAGTTTTACTTGTAACAATATCAAAGCTTAAACAAAAACAACAACAATAAAAAGTGAGTTTATCTTTTCTTACAGTCCCGACTACAATTGGTTAATTTTTTGTGGTTAAATAAAAAACAAAAATAAAAACAAATTACTTTATTTTATTTTGCCAGTTCAGTTTTATTTACATTTTTATTTTATTTTTAAAAAATTTGATACATATTAATATTTTTTACATACTAACCAGTGCACATTATTATTCTTGAAGTTTTGAAAATTCAACATCATATGTAATCATAAATAAATTTAAATATAACAACTTTTTTAGTGGAACCCGAATTATTGCAAACTGTATGTATATTTTAATACATATTTGAAAAAATTTAGCTTGTGATAAGTAAAATGACTGAAAATCTAAGAAAGATTAAACTTTATTCCAAATTTGGAAAATTGTATTTCTTTATATTTCTACATGGACAAGTACGGTAATTACTTACAAATTAAATTAAGGAATTCTACAAAAAATTCGATACTATCGATAGTATCGATAGTTTGTCAACAAACTATCGAAAATATCGAATGTTGCGACTATCGATAGTTTGCCAGCTCTATTCTACACCCCTTAGGTACCAGAATCCACTCTTAACAGTGCAGCCACACGATCAAGATTTTCTTGATAGTCTTTTACATATACTATTTGTCAAAATTAACAAAAATTGAAAGTTGTGACGTAGTCTGCAATCAATTTTTGAGCAATTTACATTCAAGATGTCATCAAGAAAACAATTTTTAAAGGCAAACGAAAAATTTGCTCACTAACCTTGAAATCAGCTGTTTTCTTGAACGTAAATTGATGCACTCTCTGGAAAGAGAATTTTAAAGGCAAGTTCGTTTTTAAAAGTATGAGTGTATTGGTAGAAAAGTGTGAGAGTATTAAAACTTGATAGGCAAAACTTGATCGTGTAACCCTCAAGTAGTCCAAACCCGTTTTTTGACACACTAGGTCCCTTTTCTCGGAGAAAGTCACATATCTGTGGTTTTCACGAATAATCGCGTAAGTCGGTTTTTACCGAAATTGAGATAATGATGTCAAAGTGCTACATTTTGCATTAGGTTTTTATAAGTATTAAGCTTTTTAGAATATAATGTAGTATTATTAATTTTTTCCTGCTAAAAACAACTTAAGTTAACTGTTTAATAAAATATTTTGCTATTATAACGATCTATGTCGACATACATCGCCAAAAATTGTAAAATTGCTGAATATGTTTCCAAATAAAAAGCATATGTGATGTTATGTTGTTATTCGTGCAAAAAATATGAAAGTATTTTTTGAAAACTTTTCTATTAATAACAACTTCTATGTGGGTTAATTCCAAAGTAGTGTACATGAGCATTTTTTTTTTTTTTTTTTTTAAGGTTGAGGAATTCATTCTCTGAAATTGTTTACTTGCATTAAGATTTGTGCAGATTGCGAAATTACTTTTAGTTTCTTTAAAAAAAATTTGTTTTGCTTTTTTATTGCATTTTGGTGAAATATTTTCCGGAATGTCACTTTTTACAAAAATTTACAAAACTAAGAAATTAATGCAAAAATGTTAGAACAAAGCCTACTATCGCATTCGTTCACTTATTATTTACCAGCTTTGGATGTTTTTCTTAAAAAAAACGGGTTAGTAATAGCAAAAAGTTATTTTTCGAAGAGATTCCAATTACTTTTTTTTTCTTTTTATAATTCAAGAATTAAAAAAAAGTAATTTTTTTACAAAAATTTGTTTTTGTGCAGCTTACATTTAAAGTAACAAATTTGCTTCAAACAATTTGGAAGAAATTGTTGTATTTTGCTGGAAACTTGAAAAAATAAAAAGTGACAGTACGGAATTTTTTGTGACAGTAAAGAAAATCCAATTTAAATTTCAAGTGTAACGAAAACTTAAACATTTATTCATTATTTTGTTTTTGGTTACTGTTTGTTTTTTCTTTTTTATAAAAACGAAACAAAAAATAAAAGTAATCCAATTATATTAACAAAAAATTCATGAACAAATCTATTCATCGGAATCTGTGAATATTTCATAAAAAATTGAGAAAAAATTGAAAAAAGTAATATAACAAATTATCTTTACATCAAAAGAACTACAGTATTGAAATCAATCAGAATTTTCGAGAAATAAGCTTTTAAAATAAAAAAAACCCTTTTTACTTAAAAGTGACAGTAAAGAAATTTGTGATATTTTTTTTGTTTTTTTCCTCTAAAAAGTTATTTCACGGAAAATAAAAACAAGAAAAAGTGATCAAAACTTCGTAATATATTAATATACATTTTTATTTATTTTATTTTTTACGATTTTTTATTAAATAACTGTGTGACAGTACGGAAATTTTTAGCTGTACTTACCATCGTGCGATTATAAATTCACTTGAAAACACCAAATAATTGATTTTATTATTTTATTTTTTATCTTAATCAATTTATCACTTCTTGCACTTTTTAATAGCGATGCACATAAAGCAAACGAAACAGCTCAAGTAATGATTATGACTTAATTAAAAAAAATGTGACATTACGGAAAAAACGCAGAGACAAAGTAAAATTAGAACGTCAAAATGACATTGATAACATTTTTCAGGTAAAACCAGGAAAAAGCAATAAAAATAAATACAATCATTGAAAAACAGTTGAATTTTTTATTATTGTTCTATTGTTTTCAACTCTTTTTCCATGTTGCTTAATGAATAACATGTGTGGAGACAGGTATATTTGTATGTAATAGGCATGATATACAGTTAAAGCACCATTTGCACAATTTAGCAGAAAGTTTTACAATAATAACAACTACTTTTGTTTGTTGCTAATTATTTTAGAGCTTACTTGCCGTTTTTGTTTTTTTATTTTCTTTTACATGAAAGAAATAAAAAGCTTGAGACGAAAAAAAAGCATTGTGTTTGGAATTAACCCATGTACATGTGCGTTTATTGTTGACTTCTTTAATTGCAACAACAGCAGATGAGCGGCTCTTTGTAATTTTAAGTCCATACGTTGTGCTATAAGTATCAAAAACTCTGAATATGTCGCCAACTTGTGTGCTAAAAATAACAACGTAAGTCGTCATGGGTGATTAAAATGATAACATTTATTTTCACAAAAAAGAACTTATGTGGAGATATGATGTTATATTGCATACACTTAATGAGTCAATCAAACATATGCATTTTTAATCCTTTTACAGATTGTGATCCTGTGAGGATTTTTTCATGAAAACTATGTATAATACGTAGAAAGTCACTGTTAAGAGGATAGTAAAGAAAAAAGTTTAAAAAAGCATCTACAGCAGCCGCAATTGAAAAAAATAATTGTTTTTGCTCTCCTGAAAAGTTTGGTTTTATAACTTACGCGATTATTCGTGAAAACCACAGATATGTGTATATATGTATGTATAGGTAGAAATAACATTTATGAATTCCTTTTTAACACTTTTCTTAATAATAATTTCTATTTTATGGTTATTATCAGGGAAACCAAAAATATGCTATAAAAAACACGCGCTCTAAACAGCTTAAAAATATGCTCTTGAAAAACAGAAACATTTTTTTTAATTCATAAAATTCAATATTTTATAAAAAAAAACAAAGAAAATAACAAAATCTTAAACTAAATAACAAAAAAGGATAAACCATATAAATTTGAACATAAAGACAGCAGACAAGCATAGAGCTTCGCGGGATTAGCTTAGGAAATTTAAAAAAAAAAAAAATTAATTAAAAATTAGAATTCAGTGGCAAGCAATTACATAATTTGCGTAAAAATTTAATAATCAATTCCTCTTTTCAAATATAATCAATTGCTTTTTAAAAATTTTAATTTGAGTGGTATCTTTTGATATTCAAATTATAACTTTAATAAAAATTTGTAGTTTTGAAAATGGAATTAACAATATTTAAAATACAATTTAAATTTTAGTTCATCAAAAGTACTTGGATTTATTACAATTAATGTTTGGAGAATTCCAACTAATTGTAGTGTGGAATCTAAGAAAAGATAAAAACACTGTTTATTGTTGGTATTTTGTTTAAGCTTTGATATCGTGCAAATAAGACTTTTTAAGTGTTTGCAATTCTCATTTACTCTGCAGTTTTATTCAGCGTTACCGTTGTGGTACTAAAGTATCAATTTGACCCTTTTTCGACGGTCTTGATACCTTTTATGACCCTTTTTTAAATTATACTTTTGTATCATTTTCACCTAATTTGTGACACTTTTTGACCCTCACATTTAGTTTTTTGTCGACACTGCGGAACAGTAGTGCTCAACAAATGGTTTCGAAATAAGCATTGCTTGATATGGAACAGACTCAAAGTAGAAACTTACAATTCCATGCTCTCTTCTCCTAATATGTTTAAAGCGGAGATGGAGGAATGGACTTCAAGTGAAGATGTAATATCAAAATATAGAACGCGTATTCCTAAAAAGTAGTTAGCATTCCTAAAAAGTTTGTGTTGAAAGATTTTTTCAGACTTATAAATTAGATTTTCGATAGTAAAGTGGTTTCTTTAAAAAAAAAAATATGACATTTTATTTAAAAAATGCAATTTGCTGTTCGTTTCTTAAATTGTTTTGCTCTCTTAAAGAGTAGCATGTTTTATTCTTACGAAATTCACCCTTAATAATGGCATAAGGTATTGAACTTTTCGCCCTTTTTTGAATCAACAGTTTTGAGAGTGCCCTGTAAAATTGGTGTGTTCGGTTTATGTTTGGGGATATTTTTAAAACGGCGACGATTGCCTCAAAAAGAAACAAAGCTACGCTAAAATTTAAAAACTCGGAAAAGTTTGCAAAAATAGCGCCATAAAAATTAAAAAAGTCCCTAAAACTAACAGGAATGAAAACATTCGGTAAAAATTGCTAAATTGGCAGAAATTCCCAAATATTTGGTAACAGCGGTATGATAGCAAAGTATAAAATTTATTAAAAATCGCAAAAGCTTTAAAGAATCAGAAAACTTACAAGAAAAAAATCACTTCATCGCGAACATGGCTACAATTCGCAAACGATTGCAAAATTAAAAACAAACCCTAAAATTTATTTGAAATCGCTAAATCGGTGAAAAAAAAGTATATATCGGAAAATAACATTAATAAATTAGCTATAATGATAAAAAACCAACTTTTTGTCAGGTGTTAAAAACAGGATTGGGCATTCCATAAAAAAATTATGTTTTTTGAGCACTTCCTACCTGAAATAAATATTTTTTGGTCTTATTATGTTCATTAAAATGAGAAATACTGCTTCTAAATAACTTGACCCTTTTTTTTTATTGAAATACCCTTTTTTTTTACCCATTTTTCTGGAAAATCCCTTTTTTGTGACCCTTTTCGAAAATTTCCAACGGTAACCCTGGTTTTATTTGCTAATAAATTTGGCTTTTCTAAAATTTTTTGGGAGAATGTTCCTGATGAAATGATGAAATGAGCATTGAAGCTAGCTTTCCCTCAACAATAAATTTCAGTGTATTTATCAAATATGAAAAATTGGGAATTTAGCACGTAATACAGAAATCATAAATTAGATTATAAATAGCTTATCCTCCAATTATCAGTTTCAGTGTTTTTTATCAAGAATTAAGGAATTAAGCACGACAAATAAAATCTACTTAGTTAACAATTAATTTTTAAAAAATTGGTCGAAATCAATTGATGATCTAAAAAATCTTATTGAAGAAAAAGAAAAATTGAGTAAATTTCGTTTTTTATTAATTTTTTTTTTTTTTTTTGGGGACTTTCAATCTGTTGAAATTCAGAGTTTTTTAAAATAAAGTTGTTGAATGCTTTGAAACTTTTGTAGATTCAGCAAAAAATTATTGAAGTAATGTTTTGTACTTCCTATGTGCTGCTTTCAGGTCAGCCAGACTTGGGGATATATCCCCAAAGTTGGGGATTTCACACGAGCAAAAAGGACAAAGAATGTTATTTGGGGATTGGGGATTTTTTGGGGGATTTAATAAAAATGATCGCGGATTTTATTGGGGATTTTACACATTTTTAATATATTTATATATATATTTTATATTTTATTTTTTTCTTTGTTTCGTATATAAAGTATGAAAAAAAGAAGCAAAACTTTTATCTTACTAATACGGTGTAAAGGGTCCTAATTAAGATTACCATTTTAGTAAAGTGTGTTAAAGCTACTTAATAAACTTAAGTTATTATTCTTGAGTGAGTATTTTAAAAAAGAAAAATTTAAAAAAGAATTTAAAACCGTTGAAAACACAAACAATTTTTGATTTTTGAAAGACAATTTTCAAGCAAATTTGTCTTCCCAAAAAATAAGTAAATATGAAAGAAAATAAAATATAGTTTGGGAAATATGTATTTTTATTGTTGACTTTTAGAATGGCTAAAACCGATTGAACAAGCTCCAAATTCTTATAAATAGACTCATTCGTCTTCAAAAACGGTATATTGTTCTGCTTGTAATTCCTCACTGGAATCGCATAATTTGGTCAGAAAAAAAAAATCAATAAAACAATATTAACTTTTTCAGGTTATGTTTTTTAATTTGGGGATTTTTGGGGATTTTTTTTTAATTTTTTGGGAACAAGGAAAAAAAGTACCTGGCAGCCATGCTTTACTAAACACAACAAATTTTTGGTAATAGACTTGTGTTGCAAATAGTACAGAAAAGAACTGTCCAATCGGTTTTAAAGTACGGAAAATCCTTTTCGATGTTTCTAAGTTTTGGTGTCCGAGATGTGTTAGGTGTTGGCATTTTCATAAATGATAAAACTTGTTATCTAAATTAAAAAATTGTTTGTATTGTAATATTATCTCTTTTGTTTGTTTTGTCTTAACCCTGCGGCCACACGATCAAGTTGTTCTTGATACTCTTTTACATATACTGCTTGTCAAAATTTACAAAAATTTAAAGCTGTGACGTAGGCTGCACTCAATTTGTAAGCAATTTACTTTCAAGATGTCGTAAAAAAAACAATTTATAAAGTCTAACATGTAATCAGCTGTCAAATTGATAGTAAAATTGCCAAACAAATGGAGAGGTGAAATTGAAAGCAATTTCGTGGTCAATTTAAAAAGTGTGAGTGTGTTAGTAAAAAAGTGAGAGTGTATTGCAAATTGAAAGGAATTGAAAGGCAAAACTTGATCGTGTGGCCACCAAGTAAACAAAATAAAAACAATCACGAGAAAGTAAAGAGAAAGTTTTGATACATACTTCCCTTTTATAATAATTTGTTTTTCTAGCAAAGTTACCAGGCATTTCAAACTTACAAAACACTTAAAAAAACTTAAACACTTCATAAAAAAATTTTAAAAATCCTCAAAAAATTAAAAAATTTCCCAATATTATGCTCTTATGCTAAAATATGCTCTTAAGCTAAAATATGCTCTTAAGGCTAAAATATGCAAAAATATGCTCTAACAACTCGATGCCAAATTTCCTTAAATCTTCTGAAATGGATAAATATGCTATCCATTTATCAATAGAACGTGCAGAAAAAAAACACGAAATAAAAGTTTTTTGCAAATTTAAAATTAATGAATGTGCCAATTTTTTAAATTTGTTTTGATAGAATGGCATCAGATATGGGAACATGTGCTCTTAAGTATGTATGTATGTATATTTAACTTTTGCGGTACAACTCTTTATAATATAATACTTATTTGATGATACTAATATTTAACAAATTTGATTAATTAAGGCAATTAGATTCGTGTATCAATAATTGACTTAATAAAGAGAAATCATGTTGCTAGGGCTGTATCACTTGAATTGTTAGTAACTGTACTTGTTTGCTTTTTTAATTAAAGTATACAAAAGCTTCCAAATGCAAAAACGTTTTGATGTGTATCAGAAGATGCTAATGAAAATAAAATTAGCAAAAAGGCTAGATTATTAAAACTACAATACAAAATATATTTTTTGAATATTATAATATTTATTTTCGATTGGTGTAAGTCCTAAATTAAACTCAAAAAAAAATAAAAAAACTATATGGGGCAGTTTTTTAATTTACTTTATATTATAATGTGATAAAACATTCGATATTGATAGTAATTATCAGGGCATGTTTAAAATGGCACGAAAAATAGTTAAAACTGGCTGGCAAAATGGCACGAAAAAATATAAAAAATTAATAAGATTTCCGTATGACGTGCTAATTTTCTAATTTTTCATATTTGATAAATACACTGAGGGAAAGCTAGCTTCTATGCGCATTTCACTGGTTGCTTAGGCCAGCTCATCAGGAAACCTTTTCCAAAAATTTTAGAAAAGCCAAAAATATTATACAAGTAAATCCCTAAAGCGTATAATAGCCTGTTTTTAGAAAATGAAAATATTTGATCGTTCGTAAAATAAACGAACAAAATCTGATTTTGGTTTTCATAAAATTTAAAAACATTTCTAGTGAGTGACAAAAAAGCTTTAATTTTTTTCTACATATTTTTGGTTCTTATAAAATCTTCGTAATAAATAAAAACAAAAGTAAAAAGAAGGCGATAAGTAAAACTCATTCGTTAAAAAAACAAATCACAAAAAATAAAAAATAACTGGGATATTTTACAGAAAAAAACCTAAAAAAACTGATAATATTATAAAATATTCTATAAAGGTTTACTTATAATTACATAAGTATGTATTTACATGTTCAAAAAATTTTAGAAACAATGGAACTACACACGCTCAAATATATGTATACATTATAGTGGTTCGACCTTCATACAAAAAAAGTTGTGCCAGTCACCCCCTTGAATAAAAGGTATGTCAATGAAGTTTCTAAAATAGCAAAATTTTTTTGCCACGCCCCCAGCCCTTTGTTTTTTGCATCTCAGCATATCGTTGTTAATGGCTTGAGCTTTAAAGTTCTTAAAACTTATTAAATATACATACCTTTTATTCAAGGTCGTCACTGGTGGATTTTTATACCCACACCACAATAGTGGAGAGGGTATTATGCATTTGTGCTGATGTGTGTAACGCCTTAAAATATTGGTCCTAGACCCACCTTAAAGTATACCGATCGACTCAGAATCTGAGTCGAACTAACAATGTCCGCCCGGCTGGCTGGCTGGCTGGCTGTCCATGTAACCTTGTGCGCAAAGTACAGGTCGCAATTTAAGAGATAATTTGATAAAATTTGGGACATATGTTCTAATTGGTACAAGGACCAAGCCTATTGAAAATGGACCGAATCGTAGGACCACTAGGGAAGATAGGGGGAAATTTCTTCCTCTCAGAAACTATCAAACCGATTTTAATGATATTTAAAACATGGATAGATCCATATCTATATGGACACATAAGCTATACAGTTTTAAAAAATATAGGAACACAAGGGGAGAAAGGGGCAGTTTTTGCCTCCCAAACTGATTTTAATGAAATTTAAAACATATGTAGATCCATATCTATATGGACACATAAGTTATACAGTTTTTCAAAAATAGGACCACAAGGGGATGTAGGGGGTAATTTCTGCCTCTCGCAAGCTTTCAAACCGATTTTAATGAAGTTTTTAAACATAGAGAAATCCATATTTATATGGACACATAAGCATGATGTGTTTTTAAGTACTGTGGTGCTGGGTATCATATGGTCGGGCTTGACCGACTATACTTTCTTTCTTGTTTTTATTGGGTTCTACCTGGTTTAATGTAAGATGTATGTGAAAATGAATAAAGGGGCTTAATTTTGAGGATTGTCATAAAAGTGAGTATGCAATACATAGTAAGCTTTAGAAGGGCTTTCTTGGCACATGAAAAAAATTGGAGATTTGGAGAAGGATTCAAGATGGCATAATTGGCGCCCAGAATTTGATGTCGGATTAAGAGTCACCAAGGGCAAAAATTAAGCCACTGTCGAGCCATGAAAAATGATATGCAATATGATGAGAACAGATTTAAAATGGCAGCGCTTTATATTAAAAAACAAAAAGGGATCTATTTGGGGGCGTGACAAGAAAAAAATGTCCCGTTTTAGTAACTTCATGAACTATCTTACCGGTAAAACTTTTTTTTCGGCCCACCTTAATGCACATACAGTGTAAAATCACACCGTTCTTCCGAAAGTTCCAAAAAACTAGTGCTATAACGCAAATAGCCATAAATGCCCAGGAGTCGCCCCTAGTGGGATAAAATGAATGACCGAACGCAATTAGTTTTTTGTCCTTAACATTTTCTCGAGACATACTTACCACTTCTTAGGTGGGCTCCAATCAGGGCTGCCAGGTACTTTTTTCCTTGTCCCCAAAAAATTTAAAAAATATCCCCAAAAATCCCCAAATTCCCAAATCCCAAAAAACAAAACCTTAAAAAGTTAATATTTTTTGTTTGTTTTTTTTTCTGACCAAATTTCAAATTTTTTTTAAAAAATAGTTAAAAAAATGTTAATAAGAAATACCCAAAAATCCCCAAATAAAAATTTTAGTCAAAAAAATCATTTTATTTTGTTTGTAGCGACTGGTTTCGGCGTGTTTTTATAATTCATTTTTCTGGGATTCCAGTAAGGAATAACAAGCACAACAATATGCTGTTATTGAAGACGAATGAGCCAATTTATAACAATTTGGAGCTTGTTCAATCAGTTTAAGCCATCCTTATAATTAACAATAAAAATTCATATATCCGTCATTTATTAAGTACTTCGATGCATCATAACTACTAACCAATAGCCTAGCATTTTTTCATATGTACTTATTTTTGGGGAAGACATACATATTTGCTTCAAAATTGTCTTTACAAAATCAAAAATTTTATGTGTTGTCAACAGTTTTAGATTCTATTTTTAAATTCTTTTTTTTAACACTCACTCAAGAAAAATAACAAGTTTATAAAGTACCTTTTACACACCTAACAAAAATGGTAATCTTAATTAGGACCCTTTACACTATATAAGAGTAAGATAAAAGTTTTGCTACTTTTTTTCATATTTTTATACGAAACAAAGAAAAATAAGCGTGAATAATAAAAAAAAATTATTTTTTTTTCCAAAAAAAAAAAATTATGTTTCTAAAACAACTGCGCATATTAGAAAAAAGTTTTACCTTTCTTAAAGGAAATTTTATTGCGAAATTTCGGTTTTTTTTAAGTAATTTCCATAAACTAAACCGTATTTGAATTACACGAATATATGTTTTGCAACCTCCTCAATATTCAAAATAACGGTATATCTCGAAAACAAGAGCGTACCCGAATTATATTTGAACGCCATGTGCCCGGCTTGTCTATTTTTTCAACTAGCACAGTGTAATTAATGGCTTAACAAGATTTTATTACAAAAAACGAATCCTTATGATTACAAAACATACAACATTAAGCATAAGAAAAATCTTTGCATAATGAAAAGCTCAAATTATCGATAAAATAGATTTTTTTATTGTAAAAGTCGTTTGCTTTAACTAACTTAATTCAACGTTAAAACACAACAAACGCTGCACTTATAAAATCTTTTGGTGTAGAAATTATAAAAACTTCAAGAAAATTTGTCTAAATAAAAATGGCAAAAAATTACTAATGGCAAGCTGGAGTCTTTCATGGCTAAACGTGATGAAAAATGGCTAAATCTAGCCACTAAATAAATAAATGGGCAACACTGGTTTAATGTGACTTTGAACATTAGAGGTGTAAAACCAAAGAAACAGTTGGTAAAAATAATTTCAGAGAAAATTACCACTATAAACACAATCATCTTCAACAAAAAACTAATCAATCCAAAAAGTTCAAGTTAGAATGTTTTCTCTTATATTCACAGAAACAATTCCCCAAAATTGTTCACCAATTAAAGCATTAATCAAAAATAAAATCAGTTTTAATTAAAAATTTAATCAAGTGAATTAAACGTTTAATTAATACTATTAACTAGTTTAATTGATACTATTAATTTGCTTACTGGTGCAAATTTAATTAATTTTTTAATTAATATCACAAATTTTTTAATTGAAATCAATTTTTATTTTTTTCTGTGTTTGTTTAATTGAAATTCAAAGAAATTATTAAAAACTTTATACAATTTGACTAGACGATTTTTTAGAGCCCAAATTTATTATTTTTTAATTAAACATTAATTAGCTTAAATAAATTCAATCAAGAAGTAGTGCAATAATACATTCGAAAAATGATATAAATAGGTTTAGTACATGTTAAAATGCTGACGTTATAGAAAATAAATAAAATATTGATTTGTCTAATTGGACCTTCATGAAATTAACACCTCAAACTATGGAAACCGAAGATGGATAGAAAAGCAAGTGAGTGGCGAGATGTTTTCGTTTCATTGCATGGACTGGAAACTTGAGTTACACATTAGAAATGATAAACTGTGTTTGTTATAGTATTTACGTTTCTTTTTAGGAATGAGTTAACAAAAAATATTTAATAGATTTCATCTCTTAGATACCGATACGCTTTAGGGTTTTGACACTGTTTAAAAGTGAAGTAAAATAACATCCGAAAAAACACATACAAATACAATAAAAACGTAAAATATTTGTACAAATTGGTTAAATAATTGTTTTGTTGTTACACGCTTGATTGTATCTGTATTCAGTCCATTTTAATGGATGTCTGTCTTTTCGCCACTTTATTCGTCCGTCCCCTGGACTGAACGTCTCAAGGTACTTAAATGTTTTTAGGTGAAGCGAATGAGCTGCGTGTGTAGCAGATATCGAAAAATATTTAAGCCCAGTTGTAGCAACAATTGAACTGGAAAATCAGTGCAATCAATTAGCATTAATTATGAAATGTTAAAAACTATTTTATATATATGAATGTACCCTAGGCATATGTAAACGTGTGTGTGTATGAAATTTCTACCGAGTTTTCTAGGTGTATTCATGAAAGTGTCTATTTACTTTGATTTAATGAAAGCGAAAAAAATAAATTAGTAAATAAAAAAACAATAAGAACAGCAAGTTATAGTCAAAAAAAATGACTGAATATCTAAAGATAACAACTTTAATATTAGATAGACACTCACGCTCACTGACACACTCTTCATTTTTAGCTGTCTAATAGAATGCACACGCACTCACTGACATAAATTTGTAGTATCGACAATATCGTCATACAATAAAAAAGTGTTAATAAAAAAAATAAATTTAGAAAATCAACTCAACTGAAAAATAGTAGTTATTTTACTTTGCTTAACAAACTAAAACACATTTTGTTTTAAACGTGTAAAACATATTGTATTGTATCTTTTGCCGCTTATTACTACGTTTTTTTTTTCATAATTTACCTGACTTTTAAGAATCTCTTTTAAACGAAAACTGTACATCTTTTAGGAATTTGTATTGTAATAAAAAAATTACACACTGTTCTTCTCATAATTAATTTTTTAGTAGCAGGACACAGGATATTTTAGTTTCAGTGTGAGTTAGGCAAAATTCTAGCATTGACTCTTTATTGTTTAATTGTATGTAAAACATTTCGAACACATTTCATAAAATTATGCTGGGAAAGTCCATAAGAGTTCAGGTACCATGTTAAATCAAGGTGATTTTATGTATCTGAACATATTACGCAATACTTTATTAACCTTCACATACATTAGTAACATTTACTAATACATTTTTGTCCTTGAGAAGGAAAGCATTTTTAAATTTTAAAGATCGACTTCATCGCAGTTTCTTCTTTTATAGAAGAATGAAAGGCCAAACGATAGTTAAGAAGTTGCCCTACTAAAAGAAAAAAAAAATTAAATTGCCTTAGTACGCGCGCAACATTTTCAAGGTGGGAATAGAGACAGACACAAGTTAGTTTTCAAAATTCGAGATTTTTAGAGATGGTTTCATTTTTAACTAAAACTCTATTTAATCTCAAATGCCCCTATTATAACAATAAATTTTAAATTTATAATAAATTCGACACTGAAAAATTTAAAACATTCAACTTTATCTATGCTCACTTGACTCACTTGAAATATCTTTTATCTTAAGGATAACATTCAGTCATTTTCATATAACTCACACCTTATTTCATCGAAATGGGCTTGTATTTAACGATAGTACCTTGATAACAGACTCTATAAAACTAAGGTTCATAACATTATTCCAAACTTAAATACTAAAAACAAGAGAGAAAGTATAGCCGGTTAAGCCCAGTTATCGCCAGTTTTTATGTTAATACCAACATTTATAAGAAAGTTATAGCACTATGTCCAAATATGGCCCTATTCCAATAAAATTTGGTTGGATGGTTTTAATTACAATTATAAAGTTTGGACCAACTTTAATCGATATACCAAAATAATAAAATGATTTATGGGCACAAAGCGCCTATTCCGCAAAGAAGCTTGCATGGGGCCACTTCGTCTTCTTTTCAATCCTTGTGCCAATTAGAAACCATGTTCCAAATTTCATTAAATTATCTCAAAAATTGCGACCTGTAATTTGTGCACAAGGTTTACATGGACAGCCAGCCGGACGGACGGACATCATTAATTCGAATTAGAAAGTGATTCTGACCAATATTTTAAGGTTTTACAAACATCAGCACAAATGCATATTACCCTCTCCACTATTGTGACATGGGTATAAATATTGCTGGCTCGCTAAATAATATTTGTTTTAACTCCTGGGCCATATTAATCCATGAGAATATCGTAATAATGTTTTATTTCTAGTTTTTCTTATATAAGTAATGTATTTTCCCCCGTAGGGATATGATACTTTTTAAGTAAGAAAATTGTTACTTTTTAAGGGGAAAAAACGGGATAAAACTGGTACTTTTTCGCTTTTCGATAAATTTGATATACATACAGATTAAAGCCTACTTTAACCTACAGTGTACTCTCTGGGAGCCTAAAATGGAAAAAGCTGATACTCTTGGTGACAGTGCAAAAATATTGCAATCATTTTGTTGATGTTGAGTGATGAATTGCAAATTTGAAGCATTACTAAACATTAGTGATAGTGATGTTAAAAAATTTTGCACTCAAAAATAAAAAAAATAGTTTGATTTAAAAAAAGCAATCATCTGTTTATTGCCACTTTTTTTTCTTCACTCATTTGAGTGCAACTAAAAATGTTGCACTAAATTTAAAATCAAAGACTTGTTTTTCATTATTTAAGCCAATAATTATACCGTTATTGACCAAAATTAATTTTGTTTAATGTTCTTGGCTTATGCATATCCTCAAAAAAAATCAAAAACATGCACATACAAAGCTAAATTTTTTAAATTTCAGTGAGACAATAATTTTTTGCAACTTTTTTTATTGCAAGTTCAAATTTTGCTCTATTTGAATTGAGTGAAGATTTTTGCATTCAACCTGCGCACATAGGGGTTTTTTGCCAATCTAGCCGGACATTACTTTTTGTTTTAGCTTATATTGCTTGTTAAAAGTTATTGAGTGCCCCTAGATCGATGAAAGTTGGCAGAAATATGTGTCATTGTCATAGGCAGGTAAACCTCAAAAATAAATAAAATCAGACCAAGGAGGAAAAAGTTCCCCCTAGAAGAACTAATCCAACCTCTGAAAAATGCAATTTTTTTTAAGTTTTCCCATACTCTTGCTTGTGCAAATGCAACTTTTTACTCCGGCGAAAGTTAAAAAAAAACACTTTCCGCCCCGCCCACTTTTGTGGGCGGTTACATAAAATAATATTTAAAAAAAATTTTAATATTAAAAGAAATAGATTACTAACGCCTTAATACTATAAAAATTAAATTTTTTAACTTTTGTGGGCAGGGGCAGGTATCCCTCCAAGCCCACCCCCCGGAACCAACATGTCAAAAAAATTTTTTTTTTTTTTTTGCTAATTTCCAAAAAATATTCATTTTTAAGATTTGATGTGACTTTTATGTATTTCATAGTATTTAATTTATCAGAAAATAATTAAATTATTCGTAATTATAACTTATCTATAATAGTAACAACAAAATTTATTTAAAATAATAACAACTAATTTATTTAAAATTACTTATCTTTTGCACTAAGATGATAATATGGATTTTGTGACCACTTGTAATTACTTCAATAATAACTTTGATTCAGTAGATTAAATCAAATGCAATTCCAGTTCTTTCTGCAGCTAATTCAGGATTGGAAAAAAATCTTCTGCTGGTGTTACCATCGTTTGCTGTTTCCAAATCCAGTCTTCTTCGGTACATCCACTATTAACCCTAATTCACTTCTAAATTTTTCTTGGATAGTTTTTTTTCCTCTCTTTAATAATAGTTTTGTCCTCATCCGATCTTTATTGCCACTTTTTCACTGTGATTTTATACGACAGGTGTAATATGCTCTCAAATAGACGAAGTCTGGCATGCTCCATAAAATAACGTCATTTAGCTGCTGCACAGGTGGTTAAAAACCGTTACTTACTATTTCGCACATTCCTTTTTTTACACAGGTAATATTAGTCTTAGATGTAATAATTTAAATAAAAAAAATCTACGCACAACCCAAACATTTTATGACTGACGAAAGGGTTTCTATCATATGTACCTATGTAAGATGAGCAAAAACAGAAAAAAGGTGAAATTTTCAAAAAATCATAAAAAAAAATGGCGCAACAACGCGCAACGTTTTTTTTTTTAATTTAAAAGTAGAGATTTCAAATTTTATCGTGATGTATAACATTTTTAAGAACTCAACTGGCTTTACCTTCAAAAACCTTTTAATTTTTTTTTTTTACAAAAAAGGGAACAAAAAAAGCGTTTTTTTTTTAATTTCGAACGAATATTTTTATCATAAAAATTTCTAATAAAATTTTTCTAAAATGTTTGTAAGTAGCTGTTTATATAGTCTTTCACAGAAAAAAAAATAATTGTAAAATCTTTATTCGTTTACCCATAAAAAAAATATATTGTAAACCTCCCAAAACCGTAAAAAGGAAATGAACACGCATGCAATTTAATCAACTTTCCAGACTTTAACAGTGTCCCAAAACCACAGATCTCAAGCAAAAGACTTGAAAATTCACTATACGATGCAGAACTTTGTTGTCTGTCGAGCTGCGTACTTAAAATTTTCCATTTCTTAAATTTAATTTTTTGCCTAATGTCCGGCTAGATTGGCAAAAAACCCCTATGTGCTGCGCTTAGTGCTAGTGAAAAAATTTGCAATATCACAAAATTTTTTTAGTGATAGTTAAAAAAATAACAATCATCACTAAAGCTGGCATAAAAGAGTGCAAACTAAATTTTTTGCAGTTTTATCTTAAATTTGAATCAATATTTAGTGCACTACCCCCAACTATGCTTTTAATGATGTAAAAAAATAATATTTTCTCTCTTTTTGACCGTATATATGTACATATTTAGATACCCATTGCTTTTCATATGGTCAGATAAATGTCCGATGCTCAAGAGTAAAGCTATGTTCACATTTTGAGTATTTGTCATGTGGATTGTCACTTTTTCACATGTTAAATTTGTACATATCGTCTGAACCCCTTTAAACATGTGTTATTTCTCTGTGTACAGTACACATGACATTTTTTATTTAGAACGAGTTCTATTTTCAAGTGACAAAGCATCTGACATCAGCTGTTTTTTTATTAACAAAATTGTTTGTGGCGGTAAAACTTAATTGAAACTTTAATACATATATATTATAATAGTAAATTAATAAGAAAACAGATAAAAAATACACAAAATAATTGAGTAGGTGAGATGCAAAACTCGTTCGTTACACCTTTTTCGAATTTTGGGAAAATGCAAAAAACATATAGCGTTGGATTAACTGGACCAAATTAGTTGAACTTTTTTGATTTGGAAGTGTTATGCCATTCTTGATTAATAACTCAATAGTTGAAAAATTGAAACCAACTGTATACAGAATAATAATAGATTTAGTTTTGTAACGAACGAGTTTTGCTACGAATTTTCGAAAGACACTAGTTTTGCTACAATCCGTATGGGATCGAACTAGTTCTGCAACGCACTTTAGCCCACCAGGAAAATTAATCATTTAACTTTAGTATATTTTGACAGTGCTAAAAATTGTAACAATAGTTCTGTTCGTTGGAGATAAACTACCCCAACTCACATTGTTTTTTAAAATACGTTTTTATACAGTTGGAATCGAAATTTTTCCTCTATCGATGTGTAAATTCCCATAAGTCCTATCTAATGTAGTTTTCGAAATAGAAAAGTTAAAAACAACAACAAGTCCAACTTACTTAGACGTTAAGGGCATCAAGTGTACTTAGTTTTGATTACAACTGGATTTGTAGTCAATAAGGAGAATTTGCTTAGAGGCAAAGAAGAGTATTTTTTTTGTAATTGTAAAGTGAGATAAATTAAAACACTATTTTGGTTTTATTTTTTATTTAGTTAAATATTTCCAACTTTATTAATCATTCACAGGAAAATAAAATATATTTTAATTTAAACATGCGTTTGCTTCTTTAGTTGTTACTTGTAAAATTTTGTATAACTCATTTTGAAGAAAAAAGTAGGGTAAACCAAATTGTGTAAGCCTTGTATTATTTTTTGGAAATAGCAGACCTTTTGTTGTTGGACTTGATGCTGTTGCGTCAAGGGATTTAACAGTACCAATACCAAAATGAGAGGTAAAGAACACCAAGTCCAATTTAATAAGTAAACGTATGTTACCTTATATGACGTTATTTTATTAAGGATATTATCGACATAAATAAAACATATAAGAGTCATAATATTTATCTTCAGTGTACTTGTCATTGTTTTTTCAGTTCCTTAATCAATATTATTATTCTCCAAGTATATAAAATTTTCTCTCCAATTTTCCCTAAGTGGGTAGATAAAATTATTCTCAAATGTTTTTTCGGGTAAACCCCCTTATTGATAGGAAGGCATGGATAGGCATGCATTTTTTCCGAGTTCCTTTTCCATGTTTAATCTATTAGCATTCGCTTTGAAGTTTGGAATTTAAAATGTAGTTAACTTATTGCTTTCACCACAGGAGTTACAGCAGATTTCCAGTCGAGTATAAGAACATCCCTACAAAAATTAATTTCAAAATACGGTTTATAAAAAACAATTATGTCAAAGCGAACTTGTTTACAAATTTGCATTTTTAAATTCCCTAATTCGACTCTTTATAATCAACGATATCTTAGCCCACTTCTAACAGAAAGTTTAAAACAGTGAACCAGTGAGTTTTGTTGCACAAAATGCAAAGAGATAACTTTGAAAATGTCTGTTGAGTGGAACGAACCAGTTTTGTTACCAACTGCAATTTTATGTCACAAAAAAACATAGAAAAGAACATGATGCGATATTCTATATATATATTCTTTTAAAGTGCTAAAAGATCTGTCTAAATCGATTGTTATCTCAATTTTTTTAATTTTTGAAACAAGCGAGTTTTGCAACTCACCTACTCAATTATTAAAAATTTTTTTTTTTTTTTTTTTTTTTTGATAGGTTATGTCAAATGTACGTTACATACCAACAACTGAACATGTAAATTATAAACCTTATGTAAAACTCAAATTTCGACATACACATGAAATCACATGTGGGTAGAAAAGTGACATTCCACATGACAAATAAACATAATGTGAACATAGCTTAAAGACTGCTCAAAACTTATTTGCATGTGTTGGCGAAAGATAATAATTCCTAAAACGTTGTTTATTGAAATAGTTTAACATAAAATAAGTAGAAATGTACAAAATTAAATAAAATGTCTGTTTATTTGCTATAGAAAAAACCCTCTTTTTTAGTATTTAATATATTTATACCCCGGTATTCATTAACAATTTTTAAATTCAACAAATGTTTTTTAAAGAAATTCTTCATCGAAAATTTGTTTTGTAAACCTTTATTAACGGGTCTGTTGTGAAAATCTCTTGCTTTTAAAATCACACGTGTGATTTTGTGGTGTCATAGTCATACCATACCAAAAAGTCATACCAAAACACTCAAAAGCGGAACACCAAAATATCACACGTGTGATTTGCAAAGGCACATGTAATTTGAAATCACGTGATTTGAGTTAAAGCAATTTTTAGAACAGGGTGTATATTTAATATATTTTAATGAAAACTGGCAATACTAATCTTTAAATAACATTTTGGATCATTTTGGAGTCCCCTCAAATTCATTGAAGCTATTTGGAATGGTTACTTGCGACATTGATGCAGGATAGAGTCAGTTATTATTTTGGGCGCAATTTGGCCTCGCATAACGGCGCTGCTTTGAAAATTAAATGACAAAGTGAATGAACTTTGTTGTCATAACTAAGGACACAATTTTATCGTTTAAAATTTACAGCGTTTTGAAAGTGATAGTGCAAAGCTTCTGACATTGGAAGTGTCAATGTTTTAGTATTTTAAATTCTCGGAATTCAAGCAAAAAAAAAAAAACAGTATCAAGAAAAATAAAGAAATTCCAGATGGATGAGTTTATTTTTGAATTTTGTTTGCCATATTTAAAATATTTTTTTTTTTTGTAAATGTACACTGAATACTGCCAAGAAAATACAGTATACTCTGTCTAGAAATTTTCAAGAAAAAAATGTACATACACGTTTTCAGTAATAGAAAATTCAGGTAAATGGCGAATGTTTATGTTTAGGTATATTACTTAATACAATAAAAATACAGAACATTTAATACAATACAGATCGAGTTCAGGTTTTTTTGAACTCAATGATTATGATTATGAAGTCAAAATTATAAAAAAATCACAAAAAAATATAAAAAAATGAATAAAAAAATTGCATACATTTTTAAAATTTCAGGTTAAGATATCTCAGAGAAAGCACAAGATTTTACAGAGGTTTTACATTTCTTGTAAAAGTAATTGGTAGGTCTTTCAAACGACACATCAGATCTTATAAATAACGATGTACTCGTGAGTTATAACGTCTCTAATATGGCGAAAAATGGGGTCCTTTGAACTTTAAGCTATGATATCCTGATGTGATAAAGAAATTCTGAGTACAGATTCGGATTCAGGGCAACTCAAACCTTTAGAATTATACTCTGATCCCAGGGCTTCGACTTTTTCCAAACTTAAATAAATTCTTATTATCTCACAATATTTGCTATAGTTTTTTGAGTATTTATAAATATATTTTTATTATAACAAATATAAACTGGGAATTATTTCCTTTCGTAGGTTACTTTTTTTTATATTATATTCAACATTTTTTTTTATTTTTCGAATTTATTCTATGAGTTAAATTTCAGTTATGTATTTTATAAAGCTTTTTTGCAAAAGTCTTATTCCTTCAATTTTTCAGGAATGACTTTATACACTTTATACAAATATTATATTGTATCTTCTTGTTACATTTTACCTACGCTATCCTTTGGATAGCATACAATATACTTCATTGCTATCCAAAGGATAGCGTAGGTAAAATGTAACAAGAAGATACAATATAATAGTCTGGTAGTGTATAAAGTCATTCCTGAAAAATTGAAGGAATAAGACTATTACAAAAAAGCTTTATAAAAAACATAACTGAAATTTAACTCATAGAATAAATTCGAAAAATAAAAAAAATGTTGAATATAATATAAAAAAAAGTAACCTTCGAAAGGAAATAATTCCCAGTTTCTATTTGTTAAAATAGTTGAGTTAAATACATGTAACACCTTAAAATATGGGTCCTGGACCCACCTTAAAGTATACCGATCGACTTTCTGAGTCGATCTAACGATGTCCGTCCGGCTGGCTGTTCATGTAACCTTGTGCGAAAAGTACAGGTCGCAAATTTGGAGATAATTTGATAAAATTTTGCTAATAGGTTCTTATTGGCACAAGGACTAAGCCTATTAAAAATCGTAGGACCACGAGGGGGGATAGAAGCTATTTCTGCCTCTCAGAGACTATCAAACCGATTTAATTGAAATTTAAAACATTGATAGATCCATATTCATATGGCCACAAAAGCTACGCAGCTTTTAAAAACTAGGTACACAAGGGGAGTTAGGGGGCAATTTCTGCCTCTCACAAACTTTCAAACCGATTTTAATGAAATCTAAAACATAGATAAAACCATATTTATATGGATACATAAGCATGATTCTCCATGGGTCCCGAATAGGGTGTTTGAAATACCGTGGTGTAGGGTATCATACAATCGGGCTTGACCGATTCGTACAGCATTTTTTTCAACTTTTTAAATTTTACTTATGACGTTTGGTCAAAATGCCACAGATATAAATATTACTACACGTTTAATCACTTGTGTGGTGAAAATAGCACATAAAAAATGTTTAGAAAAATTGTTTTTTTTAAGGGAGTTAAATCAAAAAAGGCCTGTGTGTGAAAGTACTTAATTCTACGGCTAATGCGCTGTTTTGTTTAAAAGAGGATTTTTACATTGACTGGTATAATCTTAATCTTAAAGCAACTTCGATTTTTCGTAAAAGATTTACAGTCCGACTTTTTTAAAACAGGGGTTAGCATTTTTTTATTGAGAAAAATAACAAATACACCGTTCTAAATTTCTTATTCGAAAATGTTTTTTTTTTTTTTAATATTTCTCCAGAAAATTTTAACTGTGACAAATTAAAATCTTTGGTTATTTTTAACTACGAATTGAGCAAAATATTTAATGGACAATATTAAAAGTTATTTTAATAAGCTTTTAATATGAAACTTTGACACGCTTATAGATGATTTCATCATTAAGCACAATAAGCGTTGCCAATTGTTAAGTTTTCTCTTTTCGTTGAGATGTAAAAAAGCTTTAAATTTATAAAAAGTATTTTCAAGTTTTTTAAAAATACATAATTAAAAATTTGCAATATATTGCATGAAAATATTAAGTGATAGACTTAAGAGTTCATTGCTCAAAGTTTTATGTTGAACTTTGATTTTCTTAAACACGTTGAAGTTTTAGCGCCGTAATAAAAGGTCACCAATTAAGTATTTCTCCAACATGTGTTATTGTGCCAAAAGTAGTTCAATTGATGTCCAAGAAGTTG
This sequence comes from Pollenia griseotomentosa, assembly GCA_963931875.1. NCBI lineage: Eukaryota > Metazoa > Arthropoda > Insecta > Diptera > Polleniidae > Pollenia > Pollenia griseotomentosa. The sequence continues at coordinate 141,472,724 of OZ007560.1, read as the reverse complement.
ATAATGAGCGGTGTGGGCTACTCTATTTTAATTTTTTCGAATAAAATTTATGGAAGGAGCAAAATATTGAAAATGTTTGGGAGAGTGTATTCAAAGTAGAGCGTTCTGATGATTCCGAAGTTTTTCCATAAATCAAAAAAATAAGTTTATTAAATTTTGTCACCACCTAATCTAAAAAAAATATGTTTAATTAGTATTGTGGTTATTTTGTTGAACTATTTATGGTTTTTAATCCAATTTTTTTTTTTTGTAAACGGCAAATCCATCTGAGGAGATCGAGTGGTTGCGATCGAAACATGTCATGGTAACCTGCCAGCCCGGGTTCGAGCCCCGGTCACGGTCAGGAATGAAAGATTATCAATAACAATTTAAATTAATTTTCATGTTGTAAAATTCCTTTCTTCATAAAAATAATTTAATGAAAATTAAATTTAATGAACTTGAGCCTAATTAAAATTATTAAAAATTTGGATTATAAACCATAAATAGTTCAACAAAATAACCACAATACTAATTATTGTTAAAAGCTAAGGCACGAGCTCTATGTGTTCATTTGTCCTTCAAGTTGTGCTGAAAAAGGTCAACAAGAAAAAGAAAGACAAAAATGAAAAAAACAAAAAATGTACTTTGGACTTCAAGAAAAATTCTTGACAAAAGTACGAAAAAACAGAAGTAAGAAAGAACATGTAAAATCAATTGAAATGGATAATCATTCAAAAAAGCAAACTTCGATCTACCAAAGGTTAAAATACAATTTGGTTTAAGGATTGATGTTTGACTATTGACGTCAGCCGTCGTCGATGGCTGCGAGTGTAAAACGGCAAATCTATCTGAGGAGATCGAGTGGTTGCAATCGAAACATGTCATGGTAACCTGCCGGCCCGGGTTCGAGCCCCGGCCACGGTCAGGAATGAAAGATTATCAATAACAATTTTAATTAATTTTCATGTTGGAAAATTCTTTTCTTCATAAAAATAATTTAATGAAAATTAAATTTAATGAACTTGAGCCTAATTAAAATTATTAAAAAAAAATTTGTTTTTTATCTAATTTTTTCATATTTTTAAACGAATTGAATTATAAATACATTTTTGTATTTTTAATTAAAATTATGGCACTTTTGTAGAAAAGAGAATTTTTTTAAAATAATATGTGGCAACGCTGGGCACAATAAAAACATACAAAAAAAAATATATATAATTATACACTTATCATTTGTGGTATACACTTTACAGAAATTCATTTACATACAATATGTAATAAAAGGACTCATTACCCGTATACAGAAAATAAAGTGAAATTATTAAATCATTGAGGACATACAATTTTCAAGAATTTCAAGAACAAATTAATGACCAAATTGATGACCTGTGACTACATAAACAGCAACTCCCTTTAAGCATTTCTTAATGTGGTTAATTTGCAACATATTTAAAGTAAAACGATATTTTGCATGAGAATACTTAATACAAGTCTGAATATATTTTTTCTCTTACAAAAAATGCATTAACTAACTACTTGTTTCGTCAAGGATATAAGTTTAGTATAGACTTTTGTGTGCGTATGGTTTGATGCATTTATATCTCTTAAAATCTCCCTCTCTCTTTTCTCAATCTCAATAAAAAACAATTCAAGAAGGAAACAACAAGAAAAACCTTTAAATACTTCAACAACATAGTCAACAACTTTCTTGTTTTTAAATGGCTTGATTAATGAGGCTTTAAATTACGCCACTTTGATTTTCATTCTTTAAATATGCCATAGGACTAACAACAACTAAAAGAGCATTAACATCAGCAATAAGGACAATGAATATGATTTAGATGTATATATGTATGTATGTTTGAGCGAATAAATGAATACAAATATTTACATACATTTACATACATCTACAGACAACTAAAAACAACGGAAAGGATTCATTGACATCATGTTGTATACACAACATAAAACAAAATAGAACAGTAAAGAATAGAATAGATAAATATAATAATGAAAGTTTGATGGCTGAATTAAAATGAGCAAAAAATAAAGCATTTCACAAAAAAACAAGCAAAATAAATACACAAAACACCAACATCACATTAAGGGAACAACCAAATACTTCGTCGCCCAACAATGCACATCACATGGAAACAAACACACATACACACAAACACTAAAAATCGAATAGCAAGGATCAAAAAAGGGCCACACATACACAGTCAATAAAAGAATGTGCTGAATTCGTGTATTCAATGGGAATACATACTGAGGATTCCATTAAACTTTGTGCAGACCAGACTAAAAAGAGGAAGGGAAGAAAAGAATTAATGTTGGTATAAAAGGGTGGAGAGACAGAGAAAGAGAGAGGAGAGAAAAAGAGCATTTTATTAAGACAAAACTGCTTATATTTCATAAACTAGTTTTTATTCCCTCGTATTTAAATACTCTACAAAACGAAATAGAGCCCATTAACCCGGCTAAATTCCTACAGCTGAATAAAGAACTCAAAGTCAAGAGAACAAGTAGTGAGAGTAAGCTGATTTAAAACTGGGCCCAAAGTTTTTTTTAAATTGTATTGAGCAAAGAAACAGCTTAAAAATATAAAGTAAATAAAGTGTTGACTACAAAAGTTTTACAAAACAGCAAATGAAATAATTTTCATTAATAAGATTTCTGTATGACGTGCTAAATTCCCAATTTTTTCATATTTGATAAATACACTGAAATTTATTGTTGAGGGAAAGCTAGCTTCTATGCGCATTTCACTGGTTGCTAAGGCCAGCTCATCAGAAAACCTTTTCCTAAGATTTTAGAAAAGCTAAAAATGTTATACAAATAAAACCCTAAAGCGAATAAGAATTTTAAACACTCAAAGTCATACTTGTAACAATATCAAAGCTTAAACAAAACACCAACAATAAACAGTGAGTATATCTTTTCTTACAACCCTCTACAATTGGTTGGGTTCTTTCCGACTCGAATTGTAGTAGTAAGTGGGTAAAAAGAAAAAACAAAATTAAAAAACCAATTGTTTCATTATATTTTCTGTAAAACGCAAAATATTTAAGATGTAATTTTTTTTAGCAAGAAAAAGTTTGGATATCTCTTTTATATTTAAGAAATTCCACTTTTCAAAAATTTATATTGCAGTATGGTTTCGCCAGGGTCTAAAAACTGCAGTAGAAAACAAAAACTGTCAACCAAAAAACGAAAATTTGAGTACAACTTTTCGCTTTTTGAGTTGGTTTGGAAGAGACTGTTTACATTTAATGAATCTGAAGTAAAGCAAAAGTTTTTTTTTTGCCAATGACAAATGAAGCAGTTGAAGAAATGGCAGTTTTCTACGTTGACTGTAGTTTTTTTAAGCGCTGGTTTTCGGAACCATATGATGATTTTATTAGCTGCTAACATGTTGACCACAAACATAAATTCAACTTTAATGTATAAATTGAATAAAAAGTGGCATCTCAGCTTATTTTGTTCTGAACAAGAATTTAAAATTTAACCAATTCAATAAGAAACTTTCCGAACAAAATAATTTTTCTCTCTCAAAAACAAGACTTCAAACTCAATATAAACGAATTTTGTCTGGACAAAAATTTTGTTCGGAACGCATGGGTGAATCGATTTTTACTTTCGCCAAAATGATGAATTAAACCGCACCATTTTTGCGATAATAGGGCCAGTAAGCCTGCAGTAGAGGTCTTTCTAAAGGGTGGTTAAATTGTAAGGGACGATGTTGAATGTGAACCACACCTAAACGCCAAGTTTTTTCCGAATTTTATTCGACATTTTTCAATTTCAGACTAACTCAATTTGAATCATGGAAAGATACACAATCGAGCTACGCGTTAAAGTTATTCAGGCTTATTATGAAAATAGGAAATCAAATCAAAATGCATATCGTGCAATTTTCGAAGAAAATCATCTTCAGTGGATTCGTCAATAAGCAGAATTGCCGCATATGGGCGAATGATAATCCAAGAGTGACTGTCGAAAAACCAATGCACCCACAAAAAGTGACCGTTTTGTGCGGTTTATTGGCTGGCGGCATCATCGGGCCGAATTTTTTCCCAAATGAGGCCGGTCAGGCAGTTACTGTGAATGGTGTTCGCTATCGTGAGATGATAACGAACTTTTTATGGCCCGAATTGGAAGATATGGATGTGGACGGTATGTGGTTTCAACAGGACGTTGCCACTTGCCACACAGCTAACGAAACAATGGCTCTTTTGCGCAACAAATTCAATGGCCGTGTTATCTTACGTAATGGCGATGTCAATTGGCCGCCAAGATCATGTGTTTTGACACCGTTGGACTTTTTTCTTTGGGGTTATTTGAAAGAAAAGGTGTACGTCGATAAGCCAGCAACAATGCAAGAGCTAAAGGATGAGATAATTCGGCACATTAACGGCATAGAACCTCCATTATGGCTCAGGGTCATCGAAAATTTGGACCATCGGATGGAGGTGTGCCACCGTGGTCGCGGCGCCCATTTGGCCGATATTTTGTTCCATACATAATTGAGTAGTATCAATATATCATAATAAAATAAAATTACAATAATTTCCTAAATAGTTTGTGTTTTATTCAAAATCAACATCGTGCCTTGAAATTTTAACCACCCTTTACATATTTGTATCTAATATCTTACCAAAATCTTTCCTATAGTTCAAATTTTTACTTTAATTTTGTTAAAAATTAGTTGCTAAAATGCATTTCGTTTTCCAAACAATTTCATTCTGTAAAAAAATTTTGAAGGAAAAAATTTTAGCATTTTTTAAAATCAATTTAAGCTGTAAGAAATTATAAGATCTGGTCACACTCAGGGTACAATAAGCACATTTCATTTTCAATATACGGCTCCACATTTTTACTAACAATGAGTTATTTCTCTTTTATATAGGAGTAAAATTAAACAAATTGTCTACAAATCTTTTTCTTAATTTCTTGATTAATATGTATATATTTTTTAAATTAATCTGAATAATAACGAGGACAAGTTTTAACATGCACAAAAATTTTAAAGCATGCAAAAAATACATTTTGACGAAACATCTTAAGTCAAATTTAAAAAGTTGAAAAGATGTTGTTAATCATACCAATTTTCATTCAAAAAACATTTTTGGTTAAGTTTTTAAGATTGTGTATTATAAACGAAATTTTTCTTTAATTTAATAAAAATTATTTTTTCGCAAAATTTTTTTTAAAACTTTTTTGCTATCCCTTTCTCGACTTAAGATGGTTTTTCAAAATGCCACAGAAATATGCCACAGATATTTGCAAAAAGCATCGATATTGTTTTTAGTGGGTTTTTTTTTTTGTAAATTGCACAGACCAATAAAATTTTTATCAAAATTTAATAGTTAAAATTTTTTTTAAGCAAACATTTGAAAAAACTTGCCCTGACTTTTTAAAGTCACTACTTGAGCGTGGTAATTAGTTGTTTGTTTTTTTATATAGGATAGTCATATCTAGTATTTAAAAACCTTCTTTTAGTTGCTTTGAATAGAAAAAATAATTAGAATAATGCACAGAAAAGTGTTTGCTTGTTTTTTTAAATACATTGTTTAAACAATTATTATAGTCCAGTTAATATCTTATTTGATTCAATTACTCTTTTAATTAAACAAAACAAAAATATTTTTGATACAATTGTCGCTTTAATTGTTTTAAAATGAAAATGTAATTAATATTTATTAAATAAATTAAAACATTAATTGATTAATTATACAGCACAAAAAAAATTGATTTGTTTTAAATTTTCTTAAAAAAAAAGGTGTGGGCTAATTCTGGCAATCGTGATCGTATACTTCTTCGATTCGAAAGCAATTTAATTTCTAGTTCTTTCAGTCGATACTGAATGAATCGAAATTATTTTTTCAGAGTTGTAAAGCATTTATTTGTGTTTTTTTACAACGCTGAAAAAATAATTTCGATTAGTTCAGTACCGACTAAAAGAATTAGAAGAAAAATTGCTTTCGAATCGAAAAATTATTAGATCACGACAGCCAGAATTAGCCCCTGGTCCTTATGTATTTTCATCTGCGGAAGACGATGGGTTTTCGCTATAATATTATCTGCTTAATTTACACCATTTCGTACATTTCGGCGCAAAAAATGAAATTTTTTTTTTTTTTTTTGGATTTGTAAAAAAATTTTTAAGCATATTTTGATATTTTGGAATTACATATTTCAAAATATGTAATTACAAACTTCGATCACAATGTACAGCCAGCCTACTTTGACTGCTGGTGCGCCGGAAAGTCAACAAATTTCGTTATAAGCTTTAACTACAATTCTTTGGCTTATTGAACAACGATTTCGTGGTAGGCATATTTTTCATATTTGTTATAAATATAACAAATTTTTTTTTTTTTTGGCTACAGTAAGAACAGTTTGTTGTCAACTAGTATAATTCTTCGAAATAAATGTAAAGAAAGAATTATTATTGTGGTGCGTGTGCTTCTTTATACGTTTTATTTCGATTTTATCACATGGCCTGGTGATACGCCCACAGACACAAAAAGTTTAGTTTCGCTAAACTCTTCCACTCCAAACGCCTTGATTGAGGAATTCATAAAAAGTTAGTAGTGTCTGTCGATGCTATTTAGGTGAAATATTAAGAGCAAGTTCGAAAATTCCTGACTAGGCCCAGGTGTCCACATAAAGGTTAAGTCAGCAACATTATTTTTGATAATTCTGATCGTTGCTCTAAAATTCTCTGGTATATGGGTAATTCAATGTGAAATCGACCAAGAGTGGGACCCGACCCATTTCGATTTTAATGAAATTTGGTGCGATGGTTCCTTTTATCGTATAAGGAACATATATGAACGAAAAAAAATTAAAATTTTTTTTTTTTCAAAAGTTATGTCATATTCAAAATGTCATAATTTCGCCGAATCAGCCGAATGTATTATGCTTATTTCTTTAATATCTCGAAAACTACTTTACAAACGATTTTAATGTCACTTTAAAGAGAATACTTGGGGCTACAAACCATATATTGAAAAAAATTTTTTTGAAAAAATATCTGCAAAATATTAAATTTTAAAAACGGACTTAGTCAAAAACCTATTATTTTATTAAGCTTATTTTTTTTATACAATACCTCAAAATGTTCTCTAAAAATCCTGAAACTTTGAAGAAGGGGTTTTTTTCTTTTTTAAGATATGATTTTTTTCTTTCGCAACCTTAAAAAAATTATCCTAAAATAGAATTTTAGTATTGTAGTTTTGAGCAATAAGTAAGTACACTGTGCTAGTTGCAAAAAACAGAGAAGCCGGGCACCTGGCATTTTAACCTAATTGGTTTTAGGTTTTAGGTTAGCTCTTGTTTTCAAGATATACCGTTAATTCAAAAATGTAGGAGGTTGCTCTGCATATATTCGCGTAACTCAAAAACAGTTTAATTTATTGGAACTAAAATTCTTTAATTTGGCCCCTGCAGCGCGTAGGATGCTCCTAGATGGGTCCAATGTATGACCAACCCCACCTTATTATTTATTGCGGAATTTTATATTAAAATTTGTATGTATTAATTAATAAAAATTTAAATAAACAAAAGCTCATAATTTGGTACATATCGAGCCCTTATAGCAAAAATGATGTAACCAACAAAAATAAAATCTTACAGGTGAAGTTATTTTTCAAATATCTTTGCTTAAAGTCTAGAGTTTCGTTTGAAATTGCTTTTGCTCTTGTTTCGTAACGGTACTTCCCAGAGATATAAGATTTTTAGAGATGATCAAAAATGATCGATTTTCATCAAAAAAACAAACATCTAAAATGTTGTTGGTTACATCATTTTCGCTATTAGGGCTCGATATAGAAAATTGTTTTACCATATGAAATTTAAAATACAAGTTAGATATCCGACTATACTCCAAACATAGTTACCAATGTAATGTGACTCTACTCAAATAAAAGAGATTTTTCCGTAGATTAATAAAAATTAATAATTTTAAGGTTTCGTATAAGTTATGGAAATAATAAATGTCACTATATCTTTAAAACTAGAGCTGCTAGAAAAAAACTAATGATGCCATCATAATCAGCACTCTTGAAATTTTTGATGTGTTGTTTACAAAAAAAAATCATAAAGAACAAACTCATCTCTTATTTTCAATTTCATTGTAAAAAATTAATACTGTCATGAGTACTGATAAATGTTTCTAATAAAATCCATTTTTGATCGTAAAGAGTTGGCAACAATGGTGGAAAGTATAAGTTTATGTTTTCATAGAAAAAGTTATTTAAAAAAAAACTAAATATTTGTTTGAAAGTAGATGCTATCACAGATTTTCATACATTTCTAAGCGAAGTCGCAAGCTTGGATGTTGCTGCGACTGATTATGCGGAGTTTGATTTATAAAAGAAATAGTTATAAGAACATTTTGAAACAAATATTAGACGAATTGAAAATGAATAATTATATTTTAACAGTTATTTCTATACCCCAATTACATTACAAATTTCAAAACAAGGCTATAAGTATAATTATATCGCTTAATAACAATTAAGTTAACATTTGTAACTTTGGACATTCAGTTTATTTAGGTTGGAAAATGTAAAAGCAAATACAAGGTGGCGCAGAATGAGCTATATGGTTTTTAACTTTTTTATTTATGCGATTATTAAATTTTGTTTTTTTTAAATAATTGGAGAATTTTTTGCAATTAGCTTTGAAAAATGATATGCTGTAATTGATGTCCATTTTCTGCTTCGCACATACTTGCTCTTTTCGCATATATTCTATAACTTTTCGCAAAATTTCAGGTGTAATAATTTTTGTTCCAGTTTACAGCTTTTTATAAGTAAAACTCTAAAGCTACGGTCACACTTATTAAATATTTGACCAAATAAGCGTAACCACTACTTTTGGCAATAGGTATTGAGATTTAACATGGTCTTAATATGACAAAATAAACTAATTATACCACAAGACATAACAAAAAACTGTTTTTTTGTAAGATGTGGTTTTATTATCCAAATCAATATTTGAATTAAAGGAAATGATTATTTAGTTTGCTTGTTGGTTCCGTTTTTTTCGTCAAATATTTGACAAGTGTGACCGTAGCTTAAGTCTACTTCCCAAAATGCGGCAAAAAAAACAAAAAAAGTAATAATTAAAACCGTTATAAAGAATTCAACCCATATAGCTCATCTGCGCCACCATGTATTTCACACACCCAAGACAAGTCATTTTAATAATATTAATCGGGTTCAAATATTTTGGTTCGATTGTATAGTTATTCATAATTCTCCAGGTCTTCTTCACAAAATGCTGAAAAAAACAGAGAAAAAATAATAATTAAAAAATTTATAGAGAATTCAAGCCGTATAGCTCATTCTGAGACCGTATTTTAATACAGTATAACCCGGTTAATTGCCCCACGCTTAAATGCCTTTCACGCTTATTTACCTTGAGTTTTAAAACCCCCTTTTTTTCTTCAATTTTTCAAACAAAAATCCACGTTTAATTGCCTTACGCTTAATAACCCAGTTCGGCTAATTGCCTTAAGAATATAAGTCCCAAATCAAAATTACACCTACATTTCATTCGTTTAATTGCCTCTGTACTATTTGACAACAACACAGCAAGTAATGCAACCAAGTTTACATGTTAATAATTTAAAAAAATGGACAATTTTTTTTTTTTTTTTTTTTAATATGTATGCCCAAAAAACAAAATATGGCTTATTTGAAAACAAAATATTCCACAATTTCATATTTGCATTTAAATAAACTTTATTCTGTTAGGATTCATATAAGAGTTATTTGTGATACACCAAATATATGAGATATTTTGTCTTCAAGGGATTAAAGGAAAGGTCGCTAAATTTTAAATTACATTAACATTTCAAAGGATAAGATAGCGTGAATATTTTAGGGATTAAAATTTGAATGGAAGCTGTATGTTTAAATCTGAACCGTTTCAACCATATTTAATTTGCAGTAAGATATTTTGGGCCAAATTTGATCATAACACGAACATGATTAAATGGTTTATGGACATAAAGAAATAAGTTTGCATGGGGACTATGTGATATTATAGACCGATTCTTACAATTTACATAGGTTTCATTCTTTTGACAATTACAATGTATTTACCAAATTTTTATCAAATTATTTTGATAAAATTTGATTTGGTCGGCATACTAAACGATGCGTTCAGATTTCTATGTATCAGCACAAATTTATATAATTGCTTTTTTTCTTAATTTTTGCCTATATATAAAACTTTACAGTTTGGAATAACATTTATCTTCAACGAAAACTTGCTTTGGCTTACAATTGTAGAGTGAAAATTAAATGTAGATGGCGAAATTAAAGCAACAGAAAATTCATCTGTTATGCAAATTATTTTAAGCATTTTTTATTTGCTGAGCATGTTTTAAAATATGCTTAAATGTGAAATATGTGTGCAAAAAAATGCACCAATAGCTAAAATATGCAAATTATTCACAAACAACTCGATACTAAAATTTATAAAAAGTTTTAAAACGGATAAATATATTGTTTCTGCATTCATTGATCGCACAAGAAAAACAATGCAATTGCATATTTACGGTTTCCCTGACAGAACATCTAAAAAAACATTACAGATAAATTTTAAGACAGCAAATGCCATTTTTTTTTATTTCTATCTCTTTAGATTTAGCTGATACATGTAAAAATTCCTGTCAACTTTTTTCATGCATCAAAGTTAAGGTATCTTGCAAATAAATACGTTTAATTACCTTACTGAGGTATAAAATACGTTTAATTACCTTACTGAGGTAATAAAACGTATTCGCTTAATTACCTCAATGAGGTAGTTAAACGTATTCTTTTAATTACCTCAACGAGGTAGTTAAACGTATTCGTTTAAATGCCTACCCCGCTTAATTACCCAAAAATATTGGCATTTTTGGCGAGGTAATTATCCGTGGAATACTGTACTTTTGAAACAATCTTTTTTTTTGTTTTTTTCATATAAAAATAAAAAAGCTTTTAATTTGGAAAAAAATTGTTTTTTTTCTTTTCTTTTCGAAACAAATTAAATAAAAATCATTAATACGATTTCTGTATGACGTCCTTAATTCCCAATTTTTCATATTTGATAAATACACTGAAATTTATTGTTGAGGAAAAGCGAGCTTCTACACAGAAAGAAAAATGCTTCATATATTTAATGAATCATTTTCATAAAAAAAATTTCACTGGTTAAATGAAAATTTTTATTGTCCAAATGGAATTTCGTAGTTATAATGAAGTATTTTCGTTAAAATCGATTCATTGGATTTCGTAATTACGTTAAAAATTTTCATTGGATATATGAAAACTTGAGTTTGTCCAAGTTAAACAAAAAATTTTAATTGGGAACATAAAAAACGATATACAAACATAACTATATTCATAAATTAATACAAAATTATAGTTTCCTTAAAAATATGTTTAATTGTTAATTAAAAAAATGTAAGATTTAATTATTTCATACATCTAATGTAATATGCCATTAAATTTATAAAATCAAAATTTTTTTTTATAAAAGCAACATATTTCAATAATTGAAAAAAAAATTCTTTTTAATATTCAAATAACTCTATAGTCTCAATAATTAAAAGTATAAAAATATTTCGAAAAAGCATGCCTTCATAAATTTAAATTTTCATTATGACAATGAAAATGTCATTATAGTAATGAAACAAAACTTTCAATCCCTAAAAAGGTATGTTTTTAGTTTTCTTTGTTCTCTCTTTATGAGGTCTTTTTTTATTATACGTTAGCAAAAAAATCAACGTTGTTTATGTTGTTATGGGCAATTTTATCTATATTTACGCTCTTAATTGAGTAGTGGCAGAAAACATAGTTTTTTTATTCAAAAACTACACTGCCCCAGTAGGCTAGCTGGTAGTCTATCAGCGCCCAGGTTGCGGGATCGATTCCCGCCAGCGACTCTGGCTAAAAAAAAGTTGAATAAGAACAACTTTGTTTAAAAAAAAAAAATTCAAAAAAATTCAAAAAAAACTAATTTTTTTACTTTTCTGAAAGTATTCATCCAATGAATAACATTCATAAATCTAATGTAAAGTTTCATTAAATACATTTTAATGAAACAGGTTTCATTGATCCAACGAAGCGCTGCATAGGTTCCTTTTTAATGCAATTTTTCATGGGATTAATGTCAAAATTCATTGGTATTCTGAAGAAAATTCTTTCAGTGTATGCGCATTTCACTGGTTGCTTAGGCCAGCTCTTCAGGAAACCTTTTCCTAAGATAAATAAAAATCGTTTATGGTATTTATCACAAAAGTGGAAAATTATTTTCATCTATTTTCATCGAATGAAAAAATTTAAATATAATAAAAATGTGTTGTAATAAAAAATTATACAAGGAAAACAGTAAGATAATATAATGTTTATATACACATTTAAGCCCGTTTTCACAACTTTCCGATAGCTTAAGGTAGAATTTTATCGGCCGTATAAAAGGTGTTAACGGAAGAAGATTTTAGATAAAGCCACAATTCAAAAAACAAAAACTAAATTTGAATCGATAAAGGCGTTTGGGAGCAACGGTGCCAAAGAAACACATTTTCAAGAGGGTACGGCTAGAAAAGAGGATATAACTCCTAGTCGGTTGTACCGATTTTATTCAAACAAAGCTAGGAACACTCTCCATCGCCACTTTTGGAATAAACAAAAGAAAATCAAAATTGGTCCAGCCATTTTGACTCTACGATGGAACGGACAGATAGATACACACAAATATATACAGATGAACTCTACAAACTAGTAACATCCTTTTTTTTTGGCGGGGTTAAAAACGATTGGGCTTCTTTTATAATTTACGAATTACAGTTTATATAAGAATTTTTTGTTACAAAAAAAACCTTAAAGAAAATAATTATGTATTTGACATTTTTTTGTGATATTTATCGTTTAAGGATTTTTATTTTTTCATCATGATGGATATTTATATTTGAAAATAAATATCAATCCAAATTTTGATTTTGATTTAAAACCATAAACAGTTCAACACAATAACAACAATACTAATTATTAACCAATATCAATGTTTGATGTTTTTCAGAAAATGAAAATAAATTTTAATCAACAAAGATATTTATATGATATGAAAATAAAAAGTTTTCGGGTCTCAGATTTTTATACCTGCACCGCAAAAGTGGAAAGGATGTTACGCAATTGTTCTGATTTTCTCCAGCTGCCATTTAGGGGATTACTTTTTGTAAAAATCGCCTAAATTGATCATAAGTTCTTTATAAACCCCCTCCCTAAAATCGCTTAAGCACAAACAAATTTCGTATAGGTAAAGTTATCTTCATAATATTCGGCACAAAGAACTTTTACATAAATCTTATACTCATAACATAATTTTGTTCATATTGCAATTTGACAAATAATTTCAATTTGAAAAGTCAAATAAATATATCTTCATACATCATACATAACTAGAGATGCCAGACAAATATAAAAAAGCATAAAATAGATTAAGCAAAATATACCGAAAAGTTACACACAAAGAAAAAACATGGTTGATGCAATCACAATCGCAAACATTCATTAATGTTTGTGGTTATGATTGTGCTAAACACGTCTTAAGTAACAATATATGTTCAGACATAATGTTTTTAACTTATTATTGTCTCAAACATATTATTATGTTCAGAAGAAAAACGCAAACGACCTTTCCAACCATGTTTCTATGTGTCCCAAAACCATGTAAAATGTATATTTCAACATGTTATATGGTTCTCACAATAAAAACAGTAACAAATTTATTCTCAAAAAATTATTTTTTATAAAAAAAGTTTATAACAATATACACATGTATTTTTTTAATTATTTATTTTGCTGTCACTTAAAATTACTTAACAAGTTTTTGATTTAAACAGATTGGACCGCAACAGAACGTAACAGAACAGAAAAAATAATCAATTTCCATGTTTTTTAATAACAAAAACAAATCAGCTGATTCGTAACAGAACAGAAAGTAAAGGATAATTCTGCCTTTAAGCAGACTTATAAAATAAACTAGTTAGTAACAAGTTTATGATGGAAGAATGAGTTATAGCGCGAAAAATAAGCTAGTAGTTTAATCTGTCTATGGCTGAAGAGTAAACTCGCTGCAACATTACGATAAGAGTTAAGCCAATAATAATACTATAATATATTGTTACATATTATTATTGGCTTAGTTGTTAATAAAAACGCTTAAACACGCAAATTTAAAAAGAGCTAGAACAGCATCTCTTTTTCCTGCAAACATCGAGAGAGCTCTGAGTTGGCCAAGAGACAGAGAATAATTGTTTTTTATTCTGACAATAATTTGTCTGTAAGAGACAGTTTATTTGCTTTTGTAGGCAGGGTTGACAGATGTTTTTAAAATTTTATCCCTAAATTGTAAATTTTTATCCCCGAAAATCCCCACTAAATACTCTTAAATTTTGTCATAAAATATTTTATTTGTATTGTTTAAAAAAGTCAAAAAAAAAAAGTTAAAAAAAATGTAAGTGTAAAATGTAAATTTTGTCTTAAATATTTTATTTGTATTGTTTAAAAAAGCCAAAAAATTTTATTGATTTCTTGTTGTAAAAGTCCTTTCTTGATTAAAATAATTCAATAAAAATTAAATTTTATGAAATAACCCCTGATTTAAATATCAATATCAAAAATTTCAATTAAAAACCAATAGTTTAATAAATCACAATTGCTATAAGAGTAGATATGGCACAAGCTCTATGTTTACATTTGTCCTTTAAGTTGTGCAAAGAAGAGGCCAACGAAAAGGGAAAGACAAAAAAGAAAAGATGAAAACAAAAATGAACTTTATAACACAAAAAAATTCTTCGAAAAAGTACCAACGAAAAAAACAGAAGTGAGGAAGGAACATGTAAATAAATTAAAAATAGAAAATTTATTATACTAGTAAATTTCGAAGCAACAATTTAAAGCAATTAAAAGCGTCGCAGTGGCGAAAAGGGTAAAACTGCAAAGAATTCTGATGATGAGAATGTGGTTATTCTCACAACATGTAAATTCGACCTGCGGGCAAATTACGGCATTCGATATAGATCGAAATTTCCATTTTAGTTGTATTGTTATTTCGATCGATATCGAATGCCTTAATTTTCCCCCTAATTTAATACCCCCCACCTGCCCCGTTCAGTCAAGAATAAAAATGGTAAAAAAAAAAAAAAATTATTCATTTCATTTTGTAAAAGTCCTTCCTTCATTATCTAATCCAATGAAAATTTAGTTTTATGAACTTGAGCCTGATTTAAATATAACGAAATTTTGCAATTAAAACCCAACAGTTCAATAAACCTCAATTGTTATAAAAATTAAAAAGTTCACAAATTTATTATACTGCTTAATTGTTTTGGTGCATATTTCTTGAAATAAATATCTTTTTCATTTCTAGGGATGGTTCTAACCATATTTCGAAAATAAACAGTACATTATTTAGCGTTCGGCCTTAGTGATTGTGTAGACGAACACAACCCTTAATACCGTTCGTTACTATTTTCAAGACAGAGCCGAACATTATATAGTGTTCTGTTCTTCGTTAAAAACAATATATTTTAGTGTTCTATAATGTTTCTTTTTTTACATTGATAAAGAAATGAACAAAAAAAAATTTTTAGCAACTACCCCACCACGAAGAGCTCGTTTGTGTATTGTGTAAATGTTTTGTTAGTGTAAAATTATTTTGCTTGCTTTTTGTTTTTTTCGTATGTGTATTTTGTTTTTGTAAAAATGTTTGGGTTTCTACCAGCCAAAAGGGACGAACAAATGTTCTCATCTTTTGTTGAGTTTGATAAAAACAGTATTATTTTTGTGTTTGAAAGATGACTAACAGGGAAACGTTATTTTTTTTATTGATTTTCTACACAACAATCTACCGAACCGAACACTAAGGAGCGATATTTAATTTTATTTTCGAACGTGTCGCAAAAAGTTGAATTAGTTTATATTCGTATTTTTGTTTTAATAAGATTCACTAGCCATTAAAGACATGTATTACTTGCTTGTGCACATAACTGTGTTAAAACCAACTTGGCAAAACCTTCAAACGGTAGGGATCTAGCGGCAATCATAAGCTTCTGTCAAAAATGAGCTGAAGTCTTAAATTCTTGTAGGTCAAATTAATCTTTCCATATACCAAACGCCAGTTTTCTCCATTGTGATTCACAAATATCTATTAAAGGATTGATATTCATGACCGGTCGAATTATTTTTGTAATTGAGCTAAAAATGGGTGTCCTACACAGAAAAAAATGAAAATGGATTTCAATTAAAAAATTTGTGATATGAACTAAAATATTAATTAAATTTGCACCAGTAAACAAATTAATAGTATTAGTAACACGTTTGATTAACTTGTTTAAAAGTTTTATTCACTTGATTTAACGTTTAATTTACTGGACTTACTAATCAGTTTTAATTAAAAATTTACTGCCTGTTTTTAGAAAACGTAAGCAAGTGAGTGAGTGAGAAATTATATTGAAAACAAAAACAAATTTTCGTTTTTTATTGTTGTTTTCAATATAATTTCTCACTCACTTGCTTACGTTTTCTAAAAACAGGCAGTAAATTTTTAATTAAAACTGATTTTATTTTTGAATAATGCTTTAACCCATTTAAGCCCAAACAAAAACTACCGGACAAAAAATAAAATATTGTGTATTTTATTATTTAATTCATTACATATAAACAAAAAACAAAAAAAAAAAAATTTTTTTTTTTTTTTTTTTTTTGGAATTAAAGAGGTGTACCCAAATTGGCACTACGGTCACTAAAAAAAAAAATTTTAAAAAAAAATTTTTTTGATGTTATAGAAATTTCTGAAATTTTAGTTTATCAATAAGGTAAACATAGTTATATTGAATAATGTCAAAAACTTTGTCATAAGCCGGAAATAATAAAGTGTTCCCAAATTGGCACAGCGGGCGTAAATGGGTTAATTGGTGAATAATTTTAGAGAAATTTTTCTGTGTAATGGATTACAAAATTTATTTTGAGCAAAATGTGTTTTTTTGTCTGAAACAAATTTAGATTTGTTGGGAAACGCTTTAACAATGCAATACACGTTTTAGATAAAAACATACCTTCTTTACTTTTATTGACAACACAGCATCTATTGATTTTATTTCTTCTTCAAGATCGTTGCCCAAATCAATTCAAGTAAGATGAATCTGTTTTAATCACCTCAATTATATTTGTTACGCCTTCACTAAGTATATTATTTAGTGAAAAACTTGTCAGTCATAAATTTTTATTCCAAAGATTCTTTTTATTGCTTCTTAAAAAAATATACTGAAGATAAAAATATTAAAAACTCTCAATATTAAAATCTCCAATCCCTGAATCAAATTTGTTATCCCCGCTTTCAGAATAAAATCCCCACTTTAGGGATAAATCCTCTAATCTGACATCACTGGTTGAAGGTCTAGTAGCTGTATTAATTTAAGTTGACTGCTCTTAAATGGCTGGATGAGTGGCTCTATTCATTTGATTCGTTTGAGGGTTACCATTCTCTCTACCTGCCTGTCTCCATGTCAGTTCCACAATTAAAGGTCGCATGTGTGCTGAGCGAGCTAACATTAAGGTCTTTTCACACGTTGGTCTTATTGCAATAACTTAGTTTAGTATTTGTCGTTGAGCAAGCAAGTAACGAAAACAAACACGGAGAAGAGGAGTAAGCGAACAGTCACAGCAGCCACGCACTACAAAGTAGCAGTCCAAACAAATTTAAACCACCACTTTTAAGTAGGAGTTTATTCATTGCGGTAACAAGCAGCAAGCAATTTTCATTCATTTACCGTCGCTAAAAATGCAGCTTGTTTTTTTTTTTAATTTTTTGCCTAAAAAAGGAATAAACCCTTAAATTTTTTATCTATTTAATTAACTTTAAAAATTAATGCTTCAAAAAGGGGCGCGACATTAAAAATTAAAAAAATCCAAACTTTCCGTTTAAAAAATTTAAAAAAAAGAACAGTGTTAAATCTAAAAAAAAAGTTTGCTTTAACTTTTAAGAAAAACGCAGAGATTAATGGAAAATTCTAATAGAAATTGTGTGTTAAAATTTAAATCCTTTTAAGATTTTTATGGCAAATCTTGGTTCCCTGACTGAAGGTGAGTTCTTGTTAAAATTTTATTTTCTTTATATTAGAGGATTTTTTTCGGTTTTGAATAGCTTTCTGCACTTCTGTTTGTATATTTCCCTTTAAATGTGTGTCCATGTATGGTTGATTCTGTTAATTTTTAGAGCGCATGATCTGAAAAATCCTTCTTACAAAGTTTTCATAATGGTTTCCCATATTTATTTTTGTTGGACTTAAAATGTCGTTGTTGTTGTTTTTGTTTTTGCATTAAGCTATTCCTTGATTATTATTGCTGTCTCGTCTCATTGTCATCTGTACTCGTTTTACGGAAGCAGCAACTTTTGCTGTAGTGTAATCAGGGATGCCATAAAAGATTTTGAAACGTTTTTGCCAAAAAGCTAAATAATTCAATTAAAAAAGGAATGTGTCAAGACTGTTATGAAAATAAAAATGGAAAGAATAAAAAAAACTAAGCGGACTGTTTCTACTCAGATATACAAAAATTAGATGTTAAATGTGGTTTCGTGGTGGCAACTTTCTGTGTCAGATTTACACGTTTAGAAATAAGTTGGGTTATGTGATGTCATTTTGTGAAGGTGTAAAACCTTCATTTACATTTGTTTGTCTTTAAAATGTTTTAAATTTTTTATATTAAAAATATCTTTTGTATTTTGTGTAAATCATAGATCTACAAATAAGTATAATTGGTCCTACTAATACTTAAGGTCTTAAATCACTTTTGAAATTAATATATTAAATAAATATGAATGTAAAATGTTGGACGTAATTATCAGGGAAATTTTTACAAGTAAAATTGTAATACTCGCCATTCGTACTGCTATGTTTTAGATTAATGCCAGTTTTACACTATGCGACATGTCGCACAAAAATATTTCTTGATACAGAAAATTGAGAGCAAAGGATGTAGAGACACTTGCAGGGTAAGCAATGTCGCATGAAATGAAAATTAAGCAACAATTTTATGTTTCTTCTTAATGTTTCTTCAAATTTTTGAAAAGGAATAAATAAATTTTAATTAAAAACTTAAACGTCACATACAAGCTTTCGAATGGAGAGCAAAAGGAAATACGAATATGTGGCAGGGCTATGTCGCATAGTCTGAAACAGGTTTAAAGATTGGGTTCATAATGCAAATGTAAATGCCATATTTTAAGGTGATTGGTAAATATATTCTGGCAACGGGATCGGATGGTCTTAAGAGCTTCGATTTCAAAATCTTGTATTAAAAAAAATACTTACTTTATTTTGCTAAATTTTTAAATAATGCTGGGTCAAATATTTTGGCATCTGATTGTTATATATATATGTATGTATAAAAACTTTTCATGATTTAGGTTTAAGTTTCCGAAAGGTTTATTTCTTCCAATTTTTTTGAGACGATCCTCTTAAAAGGTGACCAGCTGATAATCGATTGCCATTTTGAAAAATAATTTTTTTCTTTTTGATATAAAAAAGATACTTTGTGAAAAAAATTGCAGGAAATATAAAGAAAATATGTTCAAAAACCGAAATAAAAATTTCTTCATCTTCTGTTATCCTTGACTCACCGTGAAGCATAGGGCCATAATCATCCTCTTGTTTGGCTGACATTCCATGAGTTGTTTGCTGTCTACAGCTACGCCTTTTGACCTTCTCCAGGTTCTAGCGGGTGCACCAACACGCCGGTATCTTTCCTGTTTGTTCTCCCAAAGCGCTTGTGGAGCAATGTTGGCTTTTGAACTGTGCCACCTCTCCACCGCCATTTCCGCTAAGATGCTTCCACAAAAGCAGAGATTTGGTTCGCTACATTCAGCAGATCAACGTTCCGGATGCAATTTGGCCATCATTCGCAAAGATCTGTAGGCGCACGTCGATTTCGTGTGTACTTTTCCAAGTTTCGCTATTCGCAGAGATCAGTAGGAGCCCGTCGATTGCGTTTGTACTTTTTCAAGTTTCGGATAGGACAGGCTCTGTTCTAAATATGAACTAATCCCTTATACTTCCTTTAATGTTCCGCCAGTGCCGGGTTAAAATTTTCCTAATCACGGCACTCTTCTAATCGGATAAGTCCTCTCTTCTCTATAAGCGAGTTTGGCCGCTATAATTTAAAGTATTTCGAACTAGTGGATTTGGGTGCAATTCAAGCCTTTTAAAATATTTTACTGCAAATAGATAGACTTGAATTTCGAATTGTATATGCTTAGCTTAAAAGCTTTTAATATCTGCTGAGATCTCTAAATAGATCGGTGAATTCCGAATGCATCCCTTGGCCTTGTTTTTTCGCGCTTTAATGTCTACTACTGACATTCCTTTCTCTTTTTTAAGCGTTTTTTATTCCTTTATTTTTAGTTTTTTCAACGACAAAATTTAATAGCGTCAGATTTCCGCATATGCCTATATACATATCGCAGCTAGAGCAGAAAACAAGAATTTTTGCCGCAAACGCCGACTCGAAAACATCTGCGAAAAATCTCGAAAATTGTTCATCTGAACTGCACAAAATTTTAACTTTTGAATAAAAATGTTTTTCCTCCTTCAGCACATATTTATACTGTGTTGATCGCATAAAACCTAACTGAATTACAGGGGCTTAGATTTGAAAAAAATTTAATTTCTTTACGTTTTTTAATATTGAAAATTTTCAGTCTCTCCATTTAGGCAATTTTTTTTCAAATCTAAAGGCCTCAGTGAATTTTTAACCGATCAACACACTACACTATAAATATGGGCTTAAAGAGGAAAACATATTTATTCAACAGTTTAAATTTTGTACAATTCAGATGAACAATTCTTGAGATTTTCCGTAGTCGGCCATTGCGGCAAAAATTTTTGTTTTCTCCTCTAATTGCGATATGTATATGTGCATATGCGAAAACCTGCCGCTATTAAATGTTGTCGTTGAAAAAACTAAAAATAAAGTAATGAAAAAGGCTTAAAAAAGAAAAAAAGGAATGTCAGTAGAAGACATTAAAGCGCGTATAAATAAGGATGCATTCGGAATCCCCCGATTCCAGAAAAATACGATTTTCGCGAATATCTGGAAACCCGTTTTACTTTTTGAGAGAATTATGAGTGCCATATTCGTGTTCAGCCACCCTGATTTAGCTTAAAATAAATCAAATTTTTAAGGCTTATATTTTTTTTGTGGCGAAGTGTTATAGTTAAAAAATTTTATAATATCGATTGGAATTGTCTTACCTTTTGTCTGATGTATTCGATACTGTTTTTAAACAAAACCTAAATTGTCAGTCAATTGTCATGAAGTATTCTTCCAATTTTTCAAATATATTTTTGTTGAGATCTGATTGTCATTCTTGGATTAGAAATATTAAATTAACAGTTTATAACTTTTTACAGAATATTGTTTCTATTAACAACTAGCAAATAAATGAGCGCGATATGAATAGATTTGTATTTCGCGTTGCAGATTTATAAAAATCTGTATAGCCTTTTCAGTTCAGAAAGCATTTTCATAAGTGACAATTTTAATTCTCAAATAGTTAATTGTTTTTTAATAAGTTTACATAGAAAATAATGATTTTAAAAGGATTTTGAAGTACAGGTGAATTAAACATCTGATTTTGCTTTACTCTTGATCAGTATTTTAAATGGCAGTTGTTTGTTTGTCAAAAATTTAAGAATAAAATTAAGAAAAGGTCTTACTCTTATTTAAATTAAACAACTGATTCTTTAATAGTTTATGCAAAAATTCATATTAAACATAAGGATTTAAAAAAATTTTATACGATAACTGATTTCCTTACATTAATTTATGTAGATACATACAAAACTGAGTTTATGCAATTTCCAGAGAAAAATTGTCTTTAATAAAAATAATTTCAATATAAGTTTCTTCATACTTCATAAAAAATCTGATCCCGTTTTGTGTCAGTTGCATGAGAAACAATAAAAAAAACTCAGAGACACTTGTCTAACACGCTCTTTTTTTAACCGTTGCAATAATGCTTTCAACAGCATGTCAAATTATTTAAAAACGATTTACAAAAGCACAATCACATACAAACTCACACCCAAATTCACATACATACATACATATTTTTGTTGTATAAACATACATACATATACACACACATTCACTTATACGTATGAAATATAGTATTTAATTAAATCCTCTACAACAACATAAAAAACACCCAATAAAAAATCAACCCCCTTTTTTGGAGGAAGATGACTTTGCAACCCTGCATTTTGTGCAGATGCACCACAAGTTCGGATAACTGTTTGTGGAAATGTATGTGTATGTGAGAGTAAGTATGTGTGTGTGGATTTGTATACAATATGGCGCATCAGATTAGGTTTTTTTGTTGCTACATAATAAAAGAACAAAATAAATCCAAATGTTGTTGTTGCTGTTTTTGTTAAGGTCATTCTTTAATCAGAATCACGAAAAAATGCGTTGTCTGCAAATCCACAAAATATTTGTATTACTCTCAGTTTTGGCCAGATATTTCATGTTGTTGTTGGTTTTTTTTTATTTTTCTCGTTGCTGTTTAAATGGATTGCCCGAGGCTGGGAGTTGTTTTAATAAAATCAATCACCAACCACTCTCTGGCTACAATCTAGATGCAGTGCGATAATGGCGTTATTGTTAAGAATGTGTATCTCTTTGTGTGTGTGTGTGTGTGTGTGCGTGTCCGTGTTAGTGAAGTTCATTTAACTTGGCATTAAATTTTGTTTTCTTTTACTTCTCTTATCACAGATGTGTTTGTTAATAAAATTTTTTTGCTTTTTTATTTTTTTTATTTTCCTGTTTAAGTTTTCGTTTGCTGGGTTCAAGCGCGCCCTAATAATTTCTGTAAGGAATAAAATAGAAAAAACACAGGACACTCAACCAGACCAGACAACTGTTACAATTTTTGACTTTTTCCATTGTACAGTTTAAAAGTAACGAACCGCACCCATTTCCAAAATAAAAACAGGACCTTTTCTTCATTTTTTTAAGGTTTGTAACAAACTGCACATTAAATTGTGTTAATACATTTTAATGCTCTTACCACTGTAGCATTGATGATAAAAGCACATTACTTTAGATTTATTTCTGCTTCGAAAAAAAACCCTTAACTTTTCTTTTTCAAAGCAACAAAAACTGAAAACTATAGTATCAAAGAAAAACAGTCTGTTGGACGCCGAAAAAAAGATTTTGTTTAAATTTTAGGCATTTTTTTTGTTACTTAGTATTGTGTTTTATTTTAGCTTAGTATGGTGCAGCTAATTTTAGGTTTAAACATGTATTTGTTTTATTTAGTAGGTAGTAGAATTTTAGGAAAACCATGCAATTTAACAATTTCCAAGTAAATGACGACGTCGTGGATAAGACGGTTTGCAATCAAGCGTACAAAGTCATAAATTTTATGTTTGTTATGATTACGTGGTAAATGTTTAGTTTGTTTGTTATTTAACCCTTAATGGTAGGGCGGTGCTCCTAAGGGACACTTAAATTATAAAGTTTGAAATTATAATTGCGTTTGTGTGTTTATTCAAAAATATTCGGTTAAAATACAAACGTTGACTTTTGAAGTAACTTTTCTTAAAAGAAAAAGGCATAAACGAAAGATTTATTAGAATCTGATGGTTGCTATTATTTTCTTAAAGCTAAAAAAGATCAATGGCTTATATAAAAAATATATCAGTAAACTGTCGTACTCTAGGTTAAGTGATTTCGCACCATGAATTCTGTGGCTTTCATTTTTAGATGTTGATGTCATATTGCCTAATTTTAGACGCTCTTTACATGGTTCTAAAAAAAGATGAACCAATTCCGGCTTTTTTACGTAATAACAAATTTATATAGCTCATACTTTGATCAAGAACGGGATTTCGGCTCTCCTAAAAAATTTGATTTTAAGACATTCCCCGCGTAGCTGCCCATGAAAACCACAGAATTATGAAATCTTATTCCAAATTTCAAAACTAAAAAGAAAGTAAGGACACAACTGCAACGTATTAACGAAATAGCGTACGACGTAGAAGCGTTATGTAATCAGAACACATAATATTTTATACAACGGCACAGAACAGCTGGCGCAAACGTAAAAGCATGTCTTCATCTTACGTCAGTATACGGCCGGTGGCTACCGTATTGTCATAGGAAAAGAACATTTTTATAAATATGTATAATGCTAGGAACACAACCGGAACGTAGGACGTAACGCCGTTAATGTCTAAAAACCCGCTACATTTACCCACAATTCCATCTTAGAGGTGTTTGTTTTTTCCATTTGAAAATAATGTAAGAAAAATCCAAATTTATTGAAATTATTGCTTGTTTTTTCCTTTTTTTTTATTTACATAATTTCAAATATTAAACTTGAAAACATAAAAATAATTTCATTTTATATTTTTCTTTTTATATGACAATACGGCTGTAACCGGCATATAAAATAGAATTAAATCTATGTCGACGTACGACGTAGAAAGCTTTTACGTTTGCGCAAACTATTGTGTGCCTTTGTACTAAATATTACACGTTTTTGTTTGACAACGTATCTATGTCATACGCTCATACGGTGCAATTGTGTTCCCACGGTAATAAAATAATTTTTGTGTTTTTAAATTGAATTTTTGTTAACAAAATAAAAGAAGAAAAATAAGTAAAAATGTTAACCAAATTTTTAGTTTTCTAATATAGTTTTTCTTGATATATTTAATAAAATACGTTTAAATTGTGTCGTACGTCGTAAGAATGTGGGACGTAACGCCGTAAATTGCTAAAAACATGCTGTAAATGCGCCTTCACGCTTACGTAAGCTATTTTGTGCCTTTGTATAAAATATTATAAATCTCCATGCATTGCATGTTTTTATACCCTACTTGCGTTGTACGTTTCAAGTAACATTCAACGATTTTATACGGCATCACCACAAGTAAAAATAAAATATTATTTGCCAAAATCAGCTGATTTGATTTGATTTGATCAATGTCTACAGGCGTCCTACGCTTTTGTGCATGTAACTTGCTATGTAGATAAAGCTTCTTAATCGTATTATAAACGAATTCATTATTAAAACTAGCTAAGAAACTTTTTTCGTAAAATTCCGTATTGTTATTTTCATTATTAAAGTAGGAAACGAATATGGAATGAAAAAACAATAATTTATTTATAAATAAATAAATATATATATATAAATATTTCCGCTAAAATTAACATATTTCAAGCTTCATATATTTCATCACGTCGAGAGTTTTGAAAGTCTCTTCCATCAATGAATCTAAAATTTTTAAATAGATTTCTACTAAAAAAAATAGTCAAAAACTTAATTTAATAAAAACTATAATTTAATATATGGATACGATTTTTTATATTGATCAGCAATTAGCTTTTTTACATCCCTTAGAAATCAAATCAATAAAAAAAGTCCCAAGCAGTTAAACATTAGCTTCATTGATGTATCAGGACGTTGTACCCATGTGAAGAAATTTCGGGTCCACTCAACTAGATAAGGGTTATAGAGAGCTAGAAATCACTTGCAAGTTTTATTTGTAAGTAGTTAAAAAAATATTAGCATATATAATATTTCTCGATTCGAAAGCAATTTTATCTCAGTCGATACTGAACGAATCAAAATTATTTTTTCAGTATTATGAAACTCAAATTAATGCTTTACACTGAAAAAATAATTCCAATTCGTTCAGTATTGACTGAAATAATTAGATTTTAAATTGCTTTTGAATCGAGAAATTACTCGATCACGACTGCCAGAATCAGGCCCCTGATCTGGAATCAAAGTTGGATCTGAAAATAAATTTTTTCAAAGTATAATTTTCAAATACAAGAGAAAGTTATACTTTTAATAAAACAGTACTTATTTATTTAAGCAAACAGAAATTTAAATTAGTTATTTAAGTTTTTAAAGACATTTGAATAACAATAGACTGAATTTTTATATATTTGTTTTTAGTAAAATTAAAAAACGAAAAATAAAAATGCTTTTATTTCAAGCTCGAGGCCAGTATTGAAAATAAATTTTATTTTAATATTTGCCGATATTTCGATACTCTTTGAGTATCATCTTCTGGGCTTGTTAATAAATAATAATTTTAATATCCAACTGAATACCAGACGACGCAGAGAAAGAAACAGTAAAATTTTTAAAAGTCCGTGGTCAATATAAATTATTATTTATAAAATACGTTTATGCATATTTCCTAAGAATTTTAGGAAAGCGTTTTATTTGCATACATATAAGTGCAGATTTTGAATTGAGAAATAAATTCAATAACTATTTTACAGTAGCATCGCAAGAAAGTAAACTCGCGTTAAAGCTAATCCCGCGGTTAAGCTAACCTAGTTTTGGCGCCTATGTTCCGCTCTAAAAAGTTAACTCTTAGTAATGTTTTCTTTTCTTGATTTCTATTTGGGACCCATGGGTCATCAAGGTCACGCCAAAACAAAATTATGTTATGAGGTTAAAATTCATGTTAAAGTTCTTTTTGCCCAATACTGTCTAAATATCCTCATCTATATGAGATTTCGTTACCTTTAAGTGATTCTAGGAAAAGGGTTCTTATGGCCGCTATTATAAATTTTTCTTTGACATAGAAATTTTTTTTAGAAAATTATAGACGCCAAATTGTATATCGATACCAATTTATAAGAGCTTTGTATGAGAGCTATTCGCAAATATGGACTGTTTCCAATCAAATTTGGTAAGATAATTTTGCTTGCAATAAAATATATTTAGACCAAATTTAATTTAAATACCAACATATTTTGATAATTTATTAGCACAAATACTCTAGTCCGGAAAGAAGTTTGTATGTATTGGCTATGTGAAATTATGGACCGTTTTTCACTATATTCTATAGGCTTTGTCCTTTTCAATATTGTAACGTTTGTACTAAATTTTATCTTCAGAATTGCGAACTGTACTTTGCGCAGGAGGTTTACATACGCAGAAACCCAGCCAGCTAGGCAACCGATAGGACGGACGGACTTCGTTAGATCGACGGAGAAAGTTATTCTGTGTCGATCGGTAAGCTCTAGGACCAATATTTGAAGTGTTACACAACAAGTGCATGAGGTACTTTTGGTGGTGTGGGTATGGGACATGATACTGGAAGGGGTACTTTCAGAAACGTAAAAGGTCCGGACGACAAGTATTTGCTATTTAGTACCCGTAAAGGTGCTTAATTTTAACTTATTTTATTATGGCTGTTAAATATTTTCAACTAAACAACAAAGTTCTTCAATTTACATTCAGTTCTACTTTTGCAAACTTAAATATACAACAATTAAACACTTTATTTTTATTTGCGAAATTTATTAATATTTTTTGCGTCATCAAAGGAAGGCAACTTTTGAAACGTTGTTTTTAGCTTAAAAAACGCCCTAAAAAAATTGAAAAATTTAATAAAAATTTTAATATTTATTATTCAACATTCTACCATTTAGCGAGCACAAAGTGGGTGTTTTCGTTTGTTATTTGAGTGAAAATTGCAAAAAATCGAATTTTAATTTATAAACCTTAAAACGATATAAAAGAACAAAAATAAAAACTAATTCAATTCTTGGCAGGGTGGCCAACAAAGAAATCAAATAGCAAAATATACTAGAAAATTATAAAATATGTGTCCCTTGGAATATTTTTGCATAAAAAAAGTTTAAATAAAATCTATTCAAACTTGATAATAAAAATATTTAACTTTATAATTTGTTCAAACATTTAACGCTGATAAGGTCAATAATATTTTTTTAATTTTAATTGTTTATTTAAAAGATATTGTAAATGTATTAATAAACCAATTTTTTTATTTAAATCTATTAATATTTTTGTATATTATATTATTTTATATCGTTAAGTTTTTTCTAGCCGAATTTTGAATTTAATTATGATAATATTGTGTTTTTAAATGTGTGTCATTTAAATAATTCATTTAATTTATGTATGCAGCAAAATTTAACATAAAATACAGTCGGGAAACATGTTTTAGAAATACAAGTTTGGTTTTTTGGAGGTGTTTAACATACATAAATTTAAGCTTAAACACTTATTTAAATAAATTTTTTAAAAATATTGTGTTTTGTTTGGAGACAAATTCATTAGATATTAACAAAAATATTTATTTGATTTAAAAATTTCAAATGTTGAAACTATAAACGATTAAGTTAGTTTGTTATGCCAGTCCAGTATTTTAATTTTTGCTCTTTTAATTATTCCAAAATAACAAAGAGCAACCTGTAAACGATTTTTGAAAGATTTGAAATCAGGGACCAGATCGTCGCAGTCGTGATCGAGTGGCTTTGATCGAAATTTTACTTTTTGAAATCGTCCCATTCGTTATCAAAAAACTTCTATCAAAATTTGAGATTATCCCTACAAGAAGAGAATGAGCGAGTTGTCACTTTTTTCACGTTGGTGTTAAGAAAATGATAGAATGAAATGACCGAAATCAAGTTTTCTGTCATTTCTTTCTATCATTTTCTTAACACCAACGTGAAAAAAGTGACTACTCGCTCATTCACTTCTTGTAGGGATGACATACGATAACGAGTAATCGATCGTATGCCTTTACTCGAAATGTCATTCGATAGTTTAAGACCTTTCGTAAAAACATTAAATTGTTTTTTTACAAACAATTTACACACTTTTTGGGAATAATTAATAGATTTCCTCAACAAATAGTTAAAAATCTAGGTATTAAACTTTTTTCAGCAATAAGAAAAAACAAGGACTTAATAGTTATAACTTTTTTTCGATAATAATTGCTAATAATTATTACGAATAAATTAATATTTTATTTATTAAGAATAATTATTATTTCCAATTTTTAAATTGAAGATAAGTATTATGGGTATAAAATAAAAGTATTTCTCAAACAAAACTATTACTATTCGGTGGATAGATTACTAATTATTTTTAATAGTTATGAATAAGAAATAAGATAACTGTTATAACTCATTTTAATATGTATGTATATATGCACATGCATAATAAAACAATTAATATCAAGAAAATATTCAAAATAATTATTATCGTAAATAAAAACAATAAAAATCTTTAGTAAAAGTTAAATAT
Source organism: Pollenia griseotomentosa (assembly GCA_963931875.1). Taxonomy (NCBI): domain Eukaryota; kingdom Metazoa; phylum Arthropoda; class Insecta; order Diptera; family Polleniidae; genus Pollenia; species Pollenia griseotomentosa. The sequence goes on along the minus strand of OZ007560.1, from coordinate 141,443,588 downwards.
TTATTTTCATTGTACAAAATAGTTAAAAGCTATTTTTATAGAATATTTCTTAAAAGTGGTAAATTTTTTGGTACCTGAAAAGTGCTCATAATTATAATTTAAGGTCCTTGAGAAGAAAAAAATAATAACATTTAGTTTTGCAATTTTTCGCAAATTTTAGTGATGTTTGCGATAGAAGCGATTTTTGTATTGTAAGTTTGTTGATTCCTTACAGCTTTAACGTTTTTTAATAATAGACTTTTCTATTATGCCGCTGTTACTAATTTTTTGCGAATTTCCCCTTATTTAGCAATCTTTTCAGAATTTGTTCCCTTCCTTATACTTTTATTGACTTTTAATCAATTTTATGGCTTGTTCGAATTATTAAAAATGTTCGCGAATATTCAGCGACTTTTTCTGTAAGTTATCTGATTCTTTACAGCTTTAACAATTTTTAATAAATACTAGACTTTGCTTTCATGTCGCTGTTTACAAATTTTTGTGAATTTCCGCTAATTTAAAATTTTTTATCGAATTTTTGCCATTCCTTGTAGACTTAGGGACTTCTAATCAATTTAATGGCTTGTTTGATATATATTACAAACTTTCGCGAATTTTCGCTATTTTTGCAAATTTTCTGAATTTGTAAAATTTTTGCGAATTTCTAAGGTTTTCCGATGTTTGTGTTGCTTTGTTCCTCTTTCCGGCTAGCGCCGAAAACCGATAAGCCGAAGTCACCTATATTATAGGGCACTATTAACACTATTGATTTATATTCAAGCATAAAAATCTATTTTTTAAACAAATTTCGATTCGAAAGCTTTCGAATGCCGCAATACCGTTTTTGATACGTGACGAAGTTTTATTCGATACGAAAGTTCATTCGAACACGTGTGCGACGATTTTGGCCCAGAGCCTTACATCTTAATTATTATTAATTATTTTTAATTTTCTAGCTTCAAATCTTTTAAAAAATTTGTTCTGAAACAAGTAAGAGTTCTTTCCTCGGCTCGCTGAATTTTTAATTCCCTGCACCATATATTTAAGACTAGAACCAGTAGAAAGCGTGTCTAATGCAGCAACTGAGACCACACAGCCGCTAACGCACATTTCCAAAAAAAAACTTTAAAATAAAATATGTTGAATACGATTTTTTTTTTTTTTTGTATTAATACACAATTCTCTATATCAAGGGTACCCTTACACTAACACACAGGTCTTAAGTATTTTGAGGAAAATAAAACCTTTTCGTGATAAGTTGTTATTGTTTTTTAAACATTTTCAAACAATAATGAGATCAGTACCCATGTTCTGTAACTTTAGTGAGAACTTCTCGCATCGAAAAGATGTGAAACAAAATATTCCATCGTTTCTCGAAAAGTGAGAAAAAAGTGTGTCTGTAACTTATGTCAAAAACTATCAAAAGAGATTACGTCGTTACGTTATAAAAGTCATAACATTGCACTCGAAGCCGATGTGACATTGCAGACGTTGAGGACGCCAGTCACACATATAGTTAACGGCGACCAAAATTTACTAAAATTGAAAAATTTTCAACGACGGCGGCGAAAATACAACCGTCGGCCATGCCAAATAATGTAAAGTGCGACTTTAATGTTTGTTGTTTGTAAACGAGCTTTGAAAAAATTCGTATATTTTATAAAAATGGTAAAAGAAAATAATTAAACAATAAAAAAAGGGCCAAGAACATAATTTTATTATTATTATTCTTTGCAATTTGCATTTTTAGTTGTTTTTTAGTGTTAAAATTTTTTTCTCGCCCCATTTTTATTCGTGAGTTTTTTTGACAGTCCAAAGCGGGAACTTTTCTCACCAAAATGTTACATACACACTTTTTCTGTAAATTGGCGAGTAATTTCCTTGCGTGACAGCTTGTACTCGCCAAAAAAAAGTTACAGACACAGTTTAGTGAGAAAAACAGCTGTTTGTTTCAATATACGGCATTTTTGTTCTATTTCACACATTTCAATCGAAAAGTTTCTCGACACGAGAGTTACAGAACATGGGCACAGGGAAACATTTTTGTCAAAATACGCAAGACTTGTGTGGTAATGTAAAACGGCCTTAAACAGCAAATTATGTATGTGTTTATAATTTTTAAAAAACAATAACAACAACAAGGGTTTTTATGGGTAAATGAGGCGCAGTCGTGATTTTTTACTCATATCTCAGCCATTTCTGAACTGATCTGGCTGCATTTCCATAGCAAACTTTTACGAAGTATATGTGACATAGATATATAGCAATTTCGGTGGTCTTCGAAAAACGAATTTCAAAATACAGACGGACATCGTTGAATCCGGTTCGCTACTCATAAGGACCGGGAATATATATACTTTAAAGGGTCTTGTAGAAATTACAAACGGAGTAATAAGCTTATATATACCCTTTCAACCTGCGGTGTAAGATATCAAAAGGAAAAATACTATCAGCATTCATAAAAAACTGCTGGATACAGAAACAGTGGAAACATAAAAATTAATATTAACAAAGGTTTTTTGGGAGTACATAATTTTTTCATTTGAAAAAACTGCCGTCGACGACATGTCCTCTATCACTTACATAGCGTCTTTACCTGACAATTTTTTGTCATACCAAACGTCAAACTTCATATTAAAAAAACGCTGACAAAAATGTTCGAGTTTGACAAAAAATTGTCAGTTGAAGACGCTATGTTAAGCTACGGTCACATTTGTCAAATATTCGACGAAAAAAACGTGACCAAAAGGCAAACTAAAATATAATATTCTTTAATTTCAATATTTATTTTGATTCAAATACCACATCTTACATAAAACCGTTTTTTGCTATGTCTAGAAGTATAATCAGTTCTATTTTGTGATGTTAAGACTATCGTTAATCTCACTTACTATTAACAAAAGTAGTAGTTAGGCTTATTTGGTAAGTGTGATCGTAGCTTTAATATTTCTGGAAGACGAGTTTGATGGAAATGTCGTGGAGACAAAATACTCAGCATTGTCTTCTAAAGAAGTTTATAAACGACGACATGACCAACATTATCTTTCGAGTTGTCCACGACAACATGACCGACATTGTGTTGTAAGGTATTCTCTATCAACAACTATACACGGTAATATGAGCGACATTGTCTTGTAAGCTGTCTTCTAAACAAAGAAAAATAATTTGTTCCCAAGAAAATCTGTCAGTCAAGTCAGAGAAGTCAAAGACTAAAGTATGATTTTAAAAATATGTTATATATCGAGCCCTAACCGCGAAAATAACGTAGGCGACATCATTTTCAATTTTAATTTTTTTTAATAAATGACTTTATTGGCAACACTAGCATTAGAACAATTTTAACGTAAGCGACAAATTTCATACAAAATTTATATGAAATAAAATAAAAAAAATCTTACGTTATTTTCGCGGTTAGGGCTTTTTAATTTTTTTATTTGTATAGATTTATAGGCGACATCGTCGTGTTAGCTGTCTTCGTTGACAAAGTGAATGTCAATGGCGTGCACACGGTCATCAACTACAACTATTCGCAGTCGTTGACGATAAAGAAGAATTTATTATCGTCTATATAAAGCAAAGATAATATGGATGACAATGTCGTTCATGTGGTCATCAACGACAATACGGACAATATGGAAAATTTAGAGGCCAAATAACGGCGTTCGATGTCAATCAAAATTTCCATTAAAATTGTATTGTAATTTCGATCGATATCGCATACCGTAATTCTACCCTTGAACTTTTTAAAAATCTCCAATATTACAATTATTACGAATTATTTACTGAAATATGTATAATTCTACTCGTTTGTACCGATACCCCAATAAAAACAAGAGGAACATCCATCGCTACCTCCTTCTCATCCGCTAGGCAACATTTAATATAAAAACCTAGATTTCGACTTGGCATTTTATTAAAATCTACCCTTAATAACTAAAGCTTGCTGGTGAATATAATTTTAAATTACAAAAAATTCTCTTTCGTAGCATGTTTTCTTTGTTGAATATTTAGTAGATACATTTCTATTTAAGGGAACAACACGTTCATGTGTGTGTAGATTCGGGAACAAATGTATCCCTTAGGCATGACATGGTTAGTGGAATGACATCTTTATGTGTTTTTTATGCAAATCATTACAGTTTCACAGTTTATTTATTCAAAATTACACTGAGAAAAAAGCTTTGGAACAATTTTATTTTGCTTTTGAAATGCACTAACTCAATAAAGATATAAATTGTGTAAATTTAAAAATTAAATATATTTTCTACAATTTAATATTTTTAATATAAAAACAAGTATGAAAGAAGAAGGGTAGAGGGAGAGAAATACATACAAACACACAAACAAAATTCTATTAATTAAAAATTTTGTACTCCCAAAAATTACTTTAATAATAAAATTCCTTTAATGAAAATTAAATTCATTAAATTAGCCTGATTAAAATATTAAAATTTGGATTCAAATACTTTGATAATATTAGAACAGGGGTATAATCACCCCAGACCATATCGAGTAAAATTAATCGAAATTTTTTAGTTTGGTATCATGACACTAGAAATAGAATGGAATGTATCATAAATTGAGATGATAGCATTCGATATCGAGTAACCAACATGTCTCGAGTTTTCATTCGATACGGCAGTGTCTATCGTATGCAGAAAAATACGGTAGTTTACTCGATATCGAATGAGTTGATAAGATCTCAAAAACAAATTAGCACTTTATTTGAGCTAGTTAGAGTTGCCAGTACGAGAGATTTGTCTCGGAATAGTGAGCAGATATAGTCAGCGTTGCCGTTGAAAGGTTATTTTCCAATAAAGGGGATCCAAAAAAGGTTATTTCAAATAAAAAAAGGGTCAGGTTTTTTAACAGCAGTATTACTCTTTTGGTAAAGTAAAACTTTTTACGCATAATAACTGCTTTTTAGGAATGTGCACTCTATATTTTGTTATTAAATAAATCTTCTTTTACTTTGAGTCTGTCCCATGTTTATTTTTAAGCAATGTTAATTTCGAAAACGCTTGTTAAGCTGAATCACTGATGTTTGAGGCTAGATTACACTATTATACTTTGTATAAATACATGTCAAAAACTCAAGTAATATGACAAAGTGTGATAGTGTGAATGCAATGTGTCACGAAAATAAAAAGTATTATGAAAAAAGTTTGACATCCCATACGACTTCATCGTTTTTTGAAAAAATTTCTAAACAATAATACTTTTCATTGGATCAGGGTTGCATTTTATTTCATGTGTGAGTGTGATGGTGTGAACACAAACTGTCATGTTAAGTTAGATTTTTTGACAGTCGCAACAAAACTCATTAGATTTCTGTCTCACAATGTATTATGGAATACGTAAGGCTTGTGAGATAGTGAAAACTAGCCTTTGGTAGTGTTGACAAAAACAAAATTCAATTGCTTTTTCTCAAAAGGGTCAAAAAGTGGCTCAAATAAATTAAAAATCACGCAAAAGGGTAATACAAAATAGGGTCATAAAAGTTATCAAGAGCTTTGAAAAAGTGGCAAAGGGTGAAAAATTGATATTTAATTGAGCGCGAGGCCCTTTAAACAGGAATAAAGTGGCCCGCAAATAGTATCTCATGTTCAATTGTCTTGTAATAAAATAAAGTAATTTAGAATTAAAACAAAAGCAAAATGTAATAAAGTTCAATGAAAGATTAAAAAGTGTTATTTAAGGAAGTACGATTTTATGAGAATAAAAACTGGACTAAACATGCATGCTCTGGAGTTATTTTTGTATCTTTTGTTTTTTGTTTTTTTTTTTTTTTTTTTGTTTGCAAAACAAACTCACATTGCAAAAGGGCAGTTCGCAACTGGTTCATCACAAAACATCGCAATAAACGTAAACAACATACAGTGGGATTTAAGTAAGAAAATTTGTTAAAACTTCATTACTTACTAAGATGTTAGAATGCAGAAACATCTTTAGCAGGGAAATGCTTGTCTTTGAAATACTTGAAAAAATATCAAGATTAGAGTATTAGTATCACAGAAACCATATTATGCTATTATATAAGAGAATGGATTTAATTTGGTAGAGAAAATTACCAATTATTTAGTTTCTATAGTGTTAACATGATATTAACTGGAGAATACACCTTCAATACAAAATTTTTATTTGGTATAGTTAGATAATGTACCAAATCACCTTATTTCCCATTGGTACGATTTCCGTATGACGTGCTAAATTCCCAATTTTTAATATTTGATAAATACACTGAAATTTATTGTTAAGGGAAAGCTATTATTATTATTTCCATTCGGATTGAAAAAGTGTTTTTCATACGGGAATTATTGTTAATATATTTTTAAATTAGTCAAGAAAAATATGTTAATTCAAATCCTATAAGGCAATGTTTAATGTTTGATGTTCTAATATTTTGAACTCGTTAAAGATTAATCTTGATTAAAATGAGAAATAGTCTGTCAAACTAGAGATGGGCAAATTGAAATATTATATCGATATATATCGAATCGATATTTTTTAAAAAAACATATTGTTTGAAAAACGGCTAAAATTTAGAGTTTTTAATGAAGTCTGACTTTTAAAAATATCGAATTCGATAGTCGTATTTCAATATCTATATATCAATATATCGGTATTTTAAATATCGGCGATATATATCGATTATTTTTTATTTAAATATCGATATATTGATATATCGATATTTTTTGCCCATTCCTATGTCAAACGATTCTGTAAATGCTTATTCTGTACTAAAATTCAATTTTCAAAAAAAAAAAATATTTTGTAATACATATTTAGTTTAAATAATTAAACTAAGTATTTTGGTTTATACCAATGCTGTTGGATTTGCATATATAGAACTGCTAGAATTTTTTACTAACGTTTAATGCTTTACAATGTAAAGTTTACATAATAAACTTATTAAATAGATCTGATGAATTGTTATTTGTTTAAATAAAGAAAATTAAATTATATTTTGCACCGTTTTATATTAACCGTAGATTCCGGGAAATTGAAAAATAAATCCCGCTTTCCCGGGAAATGAGAAAATCCGGAAAAAGAAAAACTCTAGATTGAAGTTAACCATGAGGGACGGAGGAGAATTTTATCTTGCAAAAATACAATTTTGTATCAAAATTTGGCATAATTGATACGGATTTTGGCAGATTAGAGCCCAGGGAAGAAAATCTGCTCTAATTAAATTTTAGTTCATTATTATATTACGGTATGAGTTAAAATCGATCGATTTCGAAACAAGGCTTACAGCCGTCCCTAAGCAAGAGCGGAACATTTTCTTCCGCTTAGCTTTAATTCTGAAAAGCCATACCTTAACAAGAGTGGCAACGCAAAATTAAAACAGGGTTATCAAAATAATAAATATAAAAACCCTGATTATTTTAACAATAAAGTAGATTTCAATATTGGTGTTTGTGATTTGTGCTTTGTAAATTAAAATTTAAAAAAAAAAATCCAAATATTTAAATTTAAAAACTTAGTTCTAAAAACAATTATTTTTTTTTCTTGCTTATTTATTTATCCTTCTTTAATTATTTGTTTACATTTTTTCTTTTTTGCAACTGACTTGACTATTTAATGCGCTGTCAAAATCGAATCTTCCAATCGTAAATCGTTACTGCTGCGTTACCGCCTCGTTATTTCGGTATGCTACATACAAATTGTATGGGCATAAGCATTTTTGACAGTTTAAGTATGTCTGTTAAGCGGTAATAACGAACACATTTTTTTTGTTAAATATCTTAAAGCTTAATTTAAAAATTCAATCAAAAATAATGTTTTTAGCCCACTGTTCAATAACAAAATAAATAATACGCGCATGTACTACCTTAACTTAAAACCTTATAAGAATAAATGAGGAGTTCCATAACAAATCAATATAGTTATACTTTTTAAGTGTTTCGGTTTAAGTTAATTTAACATACTATAATCCCAGTAAAAGCTTCGCCTACAAAATTATATTTTTATGATATCGCTTAAAAGTCTCGCAATCTGTGCATTTTGACGCCCTCGCAAATGAACTGTCAAATATTAAATGAGAATTCATTTACACAAACTTCGTAATGTTTCCTATGTTTTCAATGATATATTAAAGTTTTAATAAATCACAAACAATAAATTCTTGCAATAATTTTAGCAAATTTATCCCTTGGCTATCTTTATGCATTAGCAAAAACTAATTTCACATCTTTATCACAAATTTAAACTTTTATTTTGTTTGATATTTTTTTTTTTGTTGGCGTTTCTTAAATACTGACATTAATTGTTTAAAATTACACAAAAATTAGCAAGGCCCTTCATGAAACGAGTCTCGCAAGTTTGCCCATTTGCACAAATGACAATTTTAAGCGTAATCATGGAAACCCTTAATGTGTTGAGTAATCAAAAAAAAATAAATAAATAAACTACATACTTACAATTCTACTAAAAGAACCAATAAATTTTACAAGGCATGTCCCAAAATGAACGCATTCAAGAGTAAGTCATTATTTTTATACGTACATACATCCAGCAAATTTGTAGTTATTAAAGTACTTACATATATAAAATAGGTACTAAGTAATGAGTGAAAGAAGCTATTCTTTTAAAAAAGGTAAGCGAGTTTTTACTGGGTTGTATGTTATCTTTGTCATAAGTCATATAAAAGGTCAAAAATTTAATATAAAAAAACCATAGTCGAAATCAAAAGGAAACAACTTCGAAATACAAGTAAAAACTCAGGGAAAAAAGTGCAAATTATCTTTTTCTACTAATGATTATATAGAGATTTTTTTTATTAAATACTAACATTGAATTTTTTTTAAATTAATCTTTGGAGAGTTAGGCTCAAACACACAATACAGAGATTTTATATAATATAAAAGAAAAGTGTGTCTTAATACTTGATTTAGGATTATGTATATGGAAACTATGATCTTGTATGGACATCAACTCACAAATAGTTTTGTAATGTTCTAAAGTAACATGCGGTACATACATGTTTATGATATTTAAAAGGAATAAATCGAGTATTATACGAACATTTGGCTCATTTGTGGACCCATTATATATGTCCATAACCATATGTGAACATACATACATATGTATGTATTGATTTATAAAAATAAATTAAATTGGTATTATGTGTTTTTGTTATGGAACTCCATAAATACACAAAAATTCGCTGCCCCTCCTGCATTTAAAGTACTCTATTGTTCATGGACTGGTACACCGGCGATGGCGGAGTCACTGGCCGCATTAGTTGATATTTTTGTTTGTTATTTTTCAACGTTTGAAAAAAATCGCGCGCCAACTTAGTTTTTGTAAATAAATTCAACTTTTAAACATCAAAACAAACAAGACAACAAAACAGAATGGGAGATAAAATAGGAAGAGTGTGTAAAAAGAAAGGAAACATTTATTAAACTGTTAACAGTCTCCAGACAACATAATAACTACACTCATTTCAATAAAAATAAATAAAATAAGTGTTAAAAATAAATACGTCACGTTATTAAGTCAGCTATCCAGACAGACAGACGAACGGACGGACAGAAAGCCAGACAGTCAGTCCTATGCGTTGAATTTCAAATTGATTTCGATTTGATTTCTTTTTGCTTTTGTTATTTGTCTTTGTTAAAAATGACATACTAACACTACATGACTTTTAAAATACACATCACTTTGCAACAATGTTTGGTTTTTTATTCCTTCCTGGCATTCATTCGTTCATTTGTTTACCCAGTGAGACTACAAGATGAATAAGCAACCTTGACAGTGGAGTATTGTTCTTTATTTTCCCAATTGTTTTTGTTGTTGTTTTTTTCTTTGGAAAAAGCAAAACTGTGTTTTGAATTAACAACAACATCAGCAACAACAACACACCACTGAGAAAGAGTCCACACGAAAAAGAAAATTATTTATCATGTCTTTACAGTGGTATCAGATGGTGTAAAAGTTTGCGATTGAAGGTCATTTCCGGTTGGAAACAATTAGCTTTATGAGAGGAAATTAATCTTTCACTTGGTTTCTAGTTTGTTTCTTTAAGTAGGTATATTCTCACTGGCTGCATTTAGCATATTTATAAGTAACGTTTGGGAAGTAATTAGGTCATCATTACAAGCGAGTTGCTTCACAGAGATGTCATTGATAATTAGAAAACATTTTTTCGATTAAACATAAAGCATAATTTATGCCTTTTTCTCTTGTTCCGGTAGTACTGAATTTATGAGAAACAATAACAAATTTGTTTGAACTTCAGACCATTAAGCCCTTAAAAGTGCTAATTATAAATTTGAAAAGAACCTCTTATTATAAATTTGTTGATTTCTTAGAAAAGTTTAAGTTTGCTGATCAAAACGAATAAGTTTAAATAATATAAATCAAAAATAAACAAAACGTCATTCGCAAAGCAACTATACAAGTTTCTTGCATTCTAAAATTCAACCGTGTAGAATTTAACAATGTTATCTGTCCGAATGTTATCGATGCGTACACAATAGGGTATTCATTCGGTTAACCGTTAATCGGTTAACCGGTTAATTACTACCCGATTACTTGATCGGTTAATTTAAAATTGGCTTTTTTCGATTAAAGATTAAACCGTTTAATTTCAGTCGATTAACCGATTAAGCGATGTAACAAAATTTTGAATTTTTTGTAGTATTAAACCATATTTTTATAATTATGGGAAGGTTCAAAACGTCAGTTGCACAGCAACCCGCTTTTTTAAATGCATTCTACAATGCAATGTAGAATTTTACAATGTTATTTGTACCAAAGTTTACCAATAAGTTACCAAAGTGCACCAAAAAAGTTGTGTTTAGAAATTTTTTTTAATAGAATGTTTGGTGCTGAGCTCATCCTGACAAAGAGTTAGATGATGACCTGACAACAGAAGAAACTCTCGATAGTAACACAACAACAGAATTAACGGAAACAATTAAAAGTGTTTAACATTTAAAAAAATTAAAACAGAACTCTAATGGCATAATGGATGATTTTATATGTTTAGAGAAATTCAGGAAAGAAAAGAATCGCTCAAATCCTAAATATTTATTTAATCCAATTAATTTTTCTTAAACATTATTTTATAATATATCTTTAAACTATTGAAGTAATAATTAATATAATCTCACCGTTTATTTTTTAATAACTACTTAATATATATTACTTAAAAAATATGTATTACATAGTATTAATTATTTTTTTGTTTGCTCGTTTTAGTTCAATATTTTTAAATTTTTATTTATTAAAATTACTTAATTTATAAAAAAAACCTTATCACCGGTTAACCGATCAATAACAAAATAAACCGATTAGTAACCGATTAAACCAAAACCTCGATTAATTAATCGAGCGATTAACCGATTAAAGCAAAACCCCGATTAAATGTATACCCTAGTACACAATAAGCAAACTGTATATCGTTAAACGTCATGGTACATTTTTGTCTTTCACTGCAAAGTAAAATGATGTGTTGAAAATCAGCCGTTATTTTATCGCACAATAAATCATAAACAGTCGCAACTCAAAATATAAGAAAATCGGTTTTCAATTCATGAACCAGTTTACAAATCAAATATACAGCGACCACGAAAATTTCGTTTGCGTCACTGTCTTCTTTAATTGCAACCATGTTTTTGAAGCCAGTTGTCTACCTCTCTTAAACATTTTTAAATTTTGACTAAATTATTTTGTTTTAATTAACTATATGTTTTTTGTACAATACCCTATTGCCTAGGCTTTCACTGAAATCGGAGCTTACAGAGGTATTTCGACCAAAATTATTTCATGTTCTATGACTATTCTGAAGGAATAAGGTCAAAGAAGAAGAATTATTTAAGTTTCAACTTCGTCACTCTTTGAATATTCGTCACGAACACGGTATCGCTGGCGTCAGCAGAGCAATTGTTTCAGGCAAAAGAAAGTTTTTTATTCTTCTTTACGTACTTTTTTTACATTCCTCCTGCTAAAAAGGTGTTTGTTTCAAATCTTACCAGATAAAAAGTTTTGTTGGAGGTCTTAATAAAATAGCCTAAAAAGTTTTTTAAGCTTTTCTGCAACCTCCGAAGGCTGCCAATAATGATTGAATTATATTTTATACAGACTTCCAGGCTGAAACATTGATGTAAAAGCTCCTTATAGCAAAGAATGATTGATTTTGAGAAAAACATATTTCTTTTTCTGAGCTTCCTGCTGAATGTTCGATTTAAATTGTGCATAACTGCATTTTAGGCCCCCAATTGTGACATCTTTGTAATTTTCAGATTAACAGCTAATCCCACGATTTAGAAATTGTTTTTGTTTTAAAAGTAATTGTCTATGCGAACGTTTACGTGTGACATCGTGGGATTGGGTGTAAGTTTCAATTCTTAAAAAAATTCAATTGATTTTCTAATTCGGACAAATCCAGGTATTCGATCCACTTTGTGAGCCTTCAATTTTTTTAGAAGACTTATTAGATGGAAAAACTTTTTAAGTACCTCTCTTTTCCGCCGCAAAATTTTCGCTACTCTTGTCTTCAAACTTTCAATTATGCTATAGAAATTTTACACCTGCTTACATCTTCATCTTTTCGCAAAGATGTTAACATCTTTTCAGAAGAATTGTACAGGGCTAAAAACTAACATATTTCTTCTTCTTTAAAACTATATTCACGCTGACAGAAATAGTCGTGTTTCGATTTCCATTCATGGTTCACGCCCCAAAAATTATAAAACAACATGTTTCGCCATACAGAATTTTGAGAGCGAACCATCTTGTTTTATTTTGAATCATATTGCGAAACACGACAAACTTACTAGCTTCACCAATTTCGGTAACAAATTATCGCTAGTTTATTTGAACTAGCTGTCAAAAGATAATCAAAATAAACGAAAAACAAAAAAATAAAAGTTCTTGTTAAATAAAATAAAGTAATAAAGATAAAATAACAATAAAGCTACGGTCACACTTGGCAAAAATTTGACGAAAAAAACATGACTAACATGGCAACTAAAATACAATTTCAATATTTATTTGTATTATAATACCACATTATACAAAGAAACATTAAAATAGTTTTTTGCTATGTCTAGCAGTATAATTAGTTTTATTTTGTGATATAAAGACCATGTTTAATCGCACAAACTATTTACAAAATTAGGGATTACGCTTATTTGGTCAAATATTTAATAAGAATAAAAGTATATAAATTATATTTTTTTAATTACTTACTTTTTTTATCCGTTTAAAATAAAATCACACTAACAACCAAAAACAGAAACCAAGAAACCATATTGCCTTGCTCTTCGTCATATGATCTGAATCTATACTGGGCATAGACCGTCTATTAGTTGTCTCAATCTTTGTCGACGTGTGGCTATATCTCTGAACTATCCGATGGTGTTGAAGGCTCTTCCAAGATTATGGGATATGGAATTAATTTCCTGTAGTGGTGATTGTCGGCAGGTGGTTTTTCGTCGTCATCTTTTTCAACTTTCTTGAGGGTTGAAAACAAGAGCATGGTGAGATATTTTTTTAAGCGATTTTCGAAATGTGTACCCTATTAAACCATAATTCTCCTACAAACTTCTATGGCTATATCACCCATATCAGATCTGTTCCAAGCTGGATATTATGATGAAGATGTTGCAAATGAAAACAAGTTTTTTTTTAATTTCAACATCTTCCAAGCATTACTAAGATGTATTCAAGTGTAAAAAGAAAGCATGAAGGGATCTAACAGGATAGTATAACAAATAATACATTGAAATTTATTTCTTTTTGATTTCACTCTAATGTGAGGATACTTTTAGGGTATCTTAAACTTTTCCTCCAGCTCTCTTAAGTATGCTTATCATGGCAAACAAAGCAAAATGTTTATCAGATATTTTAGAATCCCAAAAAGAATAATTAAAAAATACTATTCCAAAACAAAGTTATTCGCTTTTAAACATCAATGATTTGAGGTTTAAAGAACAACTTAGTTGTAAGTGTTGACAAATTGCAGAAACTTTTTGCATTTTGATATTCGGCGGCTCTCTTTAACATTTGATTTTAATTGCTGCGTTTGAATTATTCTCCGAGAAACCCATCTCTCTTATTTGTCCCGTACAAATGAATTTGTTTAATAAAGAGCTATAAGTTAAGTTTGTTGTCAGAAGACGGTCACGTTTGACATACTGGAAAGGCCTATTTCTATGACGAGTATGTTATTAAACCATTTCATAATAACTCCAATTTGCGCTATTTTGTTTACTAATTTTTCTAACTTAAACTTGATATTCTTTGGTTTAACACATTTTCTTCCCATCACATCACTGTTGTTTATACACCCCACTATTCATTTGCTTAAAAAAACATACGCCGCTACTTTATTACAGTATTCTTCAGATATCGTGAAAGCCCAATAAATACAAAGTATGGGTGTATTTTTTTAGTTTTTTTCTGTGTTCTTTAAGGTTTTTATTTACGCGAAAAGGTAAATGATCTGGCAGTTTTTTTCTTGCCTTAAATAAACAAATCTTAACCTTTAGACTGTTAAAGGTAATAAACAGAAATAACTTTGTTTTTTTTTTTAAATGCGACAAAAACAACAGCAAAAAACATAAAAACTTTAGATATTGAATCCTTATTCAAAATTGAAACAAAAAATGTTGTAGTAAATACTTTGTTGCAAATGAGAGATACAGGGATGCATAAAGAAATGTGTGCCGATTCTGAAGAAAATCCAAAAGCAATTTTTCATTCAGAGATCAAAGGAAAAAAGGTTTCTTGCTTTAAAGAATTTATTAGATAGAAGGGTTTAATTTTGTTTAATATTAAAAAAAATACACACAGACGTGTTTTAAAAGTACTCGGATTTCTTTGATTATGCGCAGTAAAAATACACATATACAAACTTCTTTTAATATTTATTTGCTAATTAAACTACTTATTTTATTTTTATATTTACAGATAAACTAGAGCGAATGGAAAAAATGCAGAACGAAATTAAGTTTAAAAGTGTGAATTCTATTAAAAACACGATTGCTAAATGAACCTGTTCGAACCCAGACATATGGAACACAAATTTCGTTATTTATCGCTTATGTAGCCGTAGTAAAATATTAAATTTTATATAAATAATTAAAATGATTGTAAACATTTTTTACCTGTAAGTAAACAACCTCAATATACACACTCTCTTCATACTTTACTATCACCATCATTTAAGTTATAAAAACGAAAAGATTTTTAATCTTTAAAATTGTTTTTGTTCGCAAAATTTTCAAGTCATGATAAAAGCGTAAAAGAGATAGAGAGATTAGCTTGTGCCAAGAAGCAAAATTTCATACATCAATATTTATCCATTTATATACAGCCCTTTATCTACTCTTCGAAAAGAAAAAAACAAAAATATTCTACATTGCTTTTTAGGTAAGAGAGCAAGCAATAAAAGTATCTCATGGATAGTGTCTACCTACAAATGTATTTTGGGTTTTGCTATTTAGAAATAAAGTTAAGCTGGATTAAGCAGTTTAAACTATTTTAATTCTAGAAAAGTCAATATCTCCCGCCTCTGCTTTAGTTTTTAGCCCAAAGCAACAGAACATTAAACACAAAACTAGAAGTACTTTAAATTAAATTTAATTTCAACTCGGCTTTTAAGGCACTTTTAAGAAGGGCGTGAGTTTTTTGACTTTAACATGTCACACAGAGTGTGAATCTTAGAGCAAATAACTGTTAAACTGAGGTTTAGCACTCTACTTATGTTGTTAGTGCATTTGCAATTTTTTTATTTACGAGCTCGAGTGTTTAGTTTTGTTTGGCTTTTTGTCAAGTTAATAACTTAATCCCCAACTAAAATTAATTACACTTATTTAGTTTAAGTAAGAGCCATAAAATCTTTATGTCTGAATTTGCGGTTTTTTAACAGAAAACAAAAGTTTTTAAAAGTCATAAAGTAAATATGGAATAAAACTAATTGCACAGAGAAAAAAGGCTTGACAATTTAATTTTAAATTAATGGATTTCTAACCACAACAGTTTAAATTGTCTCATAGGTATAAGATACTAAGCTAAATTGTGTGACTCGAGTCAGCGTTTCTCTTTTATAGATAAAATTAATAGCAACTTTTTTATACATAATTACAATTGGATTAAAAACTTAATTTTCAGAAACTATTCAAAGAATTAAATTGAATATATGTACAAAAATATTTTATACAAAATAGACTAGCGGTAACAAGAATGAGTAAAGAGGACTAATAGAAGGTCTTATTTAGCAGACAGAAGCCCTTATCGCCGCATTCCATACTTATTTATTTTTTACACAGGTTGTCATTCGAAGCAAGCCTTTAATAATTCGTTCCCTTCCCAAAAAAAGGAGTAAGAAAGGTCACTAGAAACAAATAAACTTTCCTTTCTCCCTTCTTAAAGAAGGAAGTAGTGTACTGAATATTTTGGAAGGTCTTTTAAAAAGAAATTAATATCTTCTAGAAGGCATACTTCTGAAGGCAGTATATCATACGAAGCGAATCCTTGAGAAAGGAGTATAGAGGCCTTCAAAAAGGGTGCCACTTGCGGTAATTTCAATATTTACCACTGGGAGCTTATAATTTCAGGGTTCGTTTATTGGAAAAATATTAGTCTCAAGGATTTTTTGGATTAATGAAAAATATATTATTGTTTATAAAAAAACTCAAAAAAAACAGTAATAAGCTCTCAAATATGCATGGAAATGCGTGAATATGTTATTTTTTACAAGAAATATTGATTACAAGGGCTGCTTTTAGGGCCGGCCCCTGTTATATATAACATTTTTTATCCCCGTGAGAAACACTAAGTGCTAATAAATCAGAGCAATAAAGCAGAGTAAGCCATCTTTAAACGCTGAAAATTGGGCGTTTAGACTACCAATACAGACCATATCAATTTGACAAGATTAATCGTAATGCTGCCACATGTTATTTTTTAACTACATATAATACATGGAACACTGATTTATAGTTGTTGAGTTTTAACTAAATATAAATTAAAGCTTAGTTCAACTAAACCAGCGTTTAAACATTCACTTATTAATTAGCCATAAGAATTATTATCTAAGGCTCTATAAAGTTTATATGAAGAGTTAGCTAAACTTTCATTATGGCAAGGCTGTCAGCTGTTAAATATCTGTCATCTGAAAAGTTATTTATTTAGTGAAAGGTTCGTCATCTACGAATATGGATCGGTTTATAAGCGAAGAACGCGTAAAAAATAGTTACATCTATACTACAAAATGGGTTGTTCAAACACGGTCACTTTTACAGGGCGAATATGGTCGTCATAATCAACCTACTGTGCAAGAAATTAGCAAGTTTAAAAAAAACATCGCTTCAGTTAGTGAAAGTGTGGTAGATAATCCGAATTTGTCGATTGTCGCTATGGCCGTATGATAACCGCCTTTGTTTGGCCTGAATCGAAGATAATGAACTGGACATTGCACAACCGACTTTGGCTTCGAATTTTCCAGTACGCGTGATTTAATTTTTAGCGACGTCAATTGGCCGCCACCGCTAATTAAGATTAAGATACTGTCGGAAATGTGCAAAAAGGTGGTCGACAACTACCTAAAAATTAATCAATCCCGAGACGTTTATTGAAATGTCATTGTATTTCGTACGTTATGGCAAGGTCCAAGCATAATAAAATATTAAAAAATGTCTATTTTATTTAAGTTTACTTTTTAAACCAAAAAATCAATAACCCGTTATTATGCGTTCTTTAGTACTTCTAAGAAAATGTTGCCATGTCAGTCTTTATTTGTAAACGAATCAAGGAACGAAACGATTTTAGTAACAAGTTGTTTCTAGTTCTCGTAAAAAATCACATTAACCATTTTTTTATCGTATCTCAACGAAATATTTTTATTCCAGTAAAAAAAATATGGGGCGGGCTACAACCAAAATCATCCTTAAATTTGAAATAACACCACATAATTTTGTAATGATCCGATCGTAATTTACGAATAGATGCCATACAAAGCTGGAAACACTTAAACATCCCTAAAACACAACTATTATTGATATTGAGGTTAGGTTAGGTCTAATTTACTTAATTTAACACCATACAATTTTGTATATAACGGTCCACAATGAAAATAAATATGCAAAACAATAAATTTTTCCAAAATTCTTGCAGTAAATTAAAAACATTTAATAAACTTACCTGCCTTGAGTATATTTAACTTTAATCTAATCTAATCTTACGATCCATTGTGATACTATGGAGTTCCACTAAACAGATCCCCTAACGTAGAAAAATGCGCTTCAGTTCAACGCCAGAGATATCATACAATCCGTGAAAGGTGCAGGATTCCATTTCGGACAGTCTACTTCAAGACAGTGTAGGACATTGTTAAAGAAGGTGTTCTACGTCCTTCACCTCATTTTTGTCGTCGCAGCTGCGGTAGAAATCCGACGCTGTGCATGCCTAACTATAAGACAGTGTCCCATGAAAACAGATACCAAAAAAGATGCGTCCCTTTTAGTAATCGTTAGTAGAGACATAGTTCGCCTTTTACTCATGCTGAGGCCTGGTATGAGGTTACGGGGTAACTTAATCCTCAACAAATCCAACCTATGTCTAGAGGTATAACTGGACGTCCTCTATTTAGAGTTAAATGGAGTTGGGCTCTAGGTGGACACCCCAGTCTCGGAAAAAAGTAAAGGCCATGAGATCCAAATACAATACAGAAAATAAAACAAATCCCCCAACCAGCAAACCAACTCGGCAATGAAAAAGGCTAACGATTTAATATTCACAACATGGAGCGCACGAACTTTAAATAGAGCAGGTGCTCTTCGCTCCCTTTTGACAGTATTGTAACATTACAACTTCAAAATAACATCTATTCAAGAAACAAAGTAGAAAAATGTAAAACTTTTTAACTTCGCGGATTTTAGCATTTACTCCACAATGATGATGTTCTTAAGCGGCCAATGCACTTGCAATATTATTGTATATGATATTCGCCATACTATTTCCATTTTGTCCTATATTATGCAATAAGTCACACAATGGTTTCATTCATTCAATAAAAAGGTGAACATAACCTATAGGAATAACATAAATAACATTGTACAATGTTGCCAGCACATTTCACTTTCTTTTCGTTGTGCAATAAAGATCAAAAGTCTTTTGATTGTTGCCAATACCTATATTGTGCACCTTCGAATATCACATACACATTAGCGATATAATTGGACAATACGTAGAATTGAACAATTTTATGGCAAGTGTATGAGCCGCTTTAGATATGGCATGTCAATAATAATTCACAAAAGTATTAATGTCCCATTATTAATGCATACGCGCCAACAGAAGTTGCAGACGAAAATCAAAATACACAACAATTGGAATAATTTTGGAATTTTCTTATAATTTATTCAAAAGAAAACAAAATACGTTAACGTCGGAATTGTGGGTACATAAAGCGTGTTTTCATAATGTGTTCCTAGCACAAGAAGCAAAAATAATGAATAAAATTCACCGCAGATAACTTTTATTTCAACAAAAGTGATAAGTGAGTTTAAAATTTACAATACCAAAGGCCGCTTTTAATGAGCTTATTAATCGCAAAAAAACCATTATCTATAAAAAGTAGAAACAAACTTTAAACAGGTATTATTATTAAAGTACGCATCAATTTACAAAGGTTTTTCTGACGGCTCCAAAATCATACCGGAATAAAATTCAACAAATGGAAACTATCTTCACGGGCAGCTCTTATTAGCGAACGTTTTTTAAATTCCTGAAAGCATTTGTATAAAGCAATTTTCAGCCGACGGAAGGTGTTCGCTTTCGCTTAAATTTAATATTTTAAAGCGCATTTATATTGAAAGTTCTTTTAGACGATAAATTTTCACTGGAAAATTTTTAATGTTAAGTTTTACTATAAACCCTTTAAATTTTCTATTTGGCTGTAAACAAAATCCTTTCAATACTTTTGGCAGCAATCGACCTTTTTACATTTTCGTTTTCAAAACAATTTTAAATTATTCAACTAAATCAAGAATTTTAGCTAAACCATA
Source organism: Pollenia griseotomentosa (assembly GCA_963931875.1). Taxonomy (NCBI): domain Eukaryota; kingdom Metazoa; phylum Arthropoda; class Insecta; order Diptera; family Polleniidae; genus Pollenia; species Pollenia griseotomentosa. Next base: position 141,423,585 of record OZ007560.1, on the reverse strand, counting down.
TTTTTTTTTTTTTTTGCTTACGAGACCGAACTAAACCAACCACTTCATGGACAATTACAATAAATTTTTGCTCTACGAACAGTAACAGGGAAAAAGGTTTTGCTCTATATTTTCATTATCTAAAACACAAAGAGAAAAAAAAAAACTCAAAAGGACAAAAAACAAAAATACGAAACAAACAAAAAGGAAAAATATCCTTAATAATGCTTGTGAAAGTCATGTGCCATTTTATTTATTTTTTTGCAGACGACTTCATTGTCTTTTGCAGTTGTTGGTTGTCATTGTTCAATTTTCAACCCCTCACTGGGATATAACGAATGAGTATGTGTTAGCATGTATACATATGTGCGAACTCCATATAAAAATAATAAGTGCAGCTGAGTCGTGTACCAAATTTTATAGTGTCCCTAAAACGACTTCTTAAACAAATTCACACAAAAAAAAAAAAAAACAAACGCAATATACATCTGTACATACGTACTTACATATATGCTTTAACATATATGTACTCATTATATAAATTAGTTTTAGCTTGTATCCTTCAACTATTCTTTAAACTAGCTGAAAGTGTCCTTAAATTTTGTATTTTAAAGCAATTTTTGTTTTTGTTTGAATGTTTCTAAACAATTTATTTAACTTTCTTAATTTTGTTTCCGTGTAAAATGTATGTATGAATCTAATTTTTACAAGGTTTTTTAAAGCAAAACTTTTTATTTGTTTACTGATTTACAAATCGATCACTTTGATTAAATGCGGCGCCATATATATTTGAGCTCTTTCGATTGTAATTGCCGTGTTAATGTAAATTACACTTCAATGTTCCTTAACTACATTTTTATATCTAGTTTTTAGTTTTTTTATTTCGAAATGTTTGATTTTTATTTGTATTTAATTTTAATTGAAATTAAACAAAGTAATGGGACTACATTGTCCAAAAAATTATTTAATCAAAGAGAACCGCCATAATAAGTGGGAAGGTATGCTAAAGCTTATAATATGTAAAATATATCAAATATTTTTTGGACACCTTAACTTAAGTCAGAGGTTAATTAGACTATAAAATTCGTTCGACTAGTTTTTTCATGAAAACTGCTTAAGATTTTAAAATTTTAGAAAATATTTGCTTTAGATATAGAAAAAAATCAATATTAAAAAAACAAGAAAGGAGAAAAATTTTAGATCTGTTAAGATCGGTTGATTTTAATTGCAAATTTCAATTATTCTATTTATATGTCAATTCATATTTAAATATAGTTATAGACCGGCATAACTCAAAAAAATCCATTTCGAAATAAACGCGTTTGAAGTTTTTGATTTGCTCTAATCACTTAGAAAAAATAACGATACATTCTCTTCAAATGGGGAAAGTATAAAAGATATAAAGATGAATTTTATACACAATATAAAGAAAAACATAGCGAACAATTCTGCATCACTAACTCCAAAATTGTGTTTTTTGATTTATGCCGGTCTTGCGATATGTGTGTAATTTTATTTTTATTTGACATGAAAAACGAATTTTAAACATAAATTTATATTTAAATAAATTGGTGGAATTGGCCAACAGCTAATAAACAACGAATAATGAAAAAATTGAGCATGGCATGAGCAGGTTTAGTACACAGCTGATATAAGTCGGCACATTTGGTGCTTAATAGCAGTCCCTTTGAGTCTACTCTGAGCCAGTGATTAATATTAGAGCTAGATAACTTTATAGGTATCACTGCAGATTTCAACCATTTCGGTCCCCTAATGAAAGCAAAGATTGATCTTAGTCCTACCTCGGATAGAACAGTCAAACACGCCAATTCTGGCGTACCAAATGCCTTATCCCGATATCCCTGAGACCAAGTCATTAGCAGAAAAAGTGACAGCCACTTCAGTGGGCATTATAGTTTAAACCCCGCCCTACTACATGGGTACCTCTCAACCCTGTCAAAAAACATATTATATATTACTCAGGCTAAAATTCATTCAATTTAATTTTCATTAAATTATTTTTATGAAGAAAGAAATTCTACAACATGAAATGAATTAAAATTTATTGATAATTTTTTCATTGATGACTGCCCGGCGAATCAAACCCACGTTCATGGACAGGTTAATCGGACATGTTTTGATAGTTACCACACTATCTCCTCAGAGATCTTTGCCGTTTAACACTCACCGCCATCGAAGATGGCCGGCAGTCAACAGTTAAACATCAATCTTTAAACCAAATTTTTACTTGTTGGAACGAAATTTGTTGTTTTTTGAATGATTGTGCTGGTTCACACACGTCAAGTTTGACTCGTCAAGTCTTGAGTTTTTAAAAGAGAGGGGAAAAGAAATGGCATTCTCTTTTCCCTTCTCTCCTAAAAGATCAAGACTTGACGAGTCAAACTTGACTTGTGTGAACCGGCACATTGTCTATTTTAACTGGTTGATTGAGAAAGAACATGTATCGTTACTTTTGTTTATTTTCCATGCTACTATAAAAAGTTCAATAAAATAACCTCAATAAGAGTTATTCTAAAAAACATTAAATCTAGGCCATAAAATTCTGTCCAAAGAGCAGGTGTTTTTTGACCTTGCCATCTCGACTGAGCCCTCCTCTACAGCTTACGTTAAATCAGAGCTCTGCAGCAAGCCACTGCAATGCCAACTAGGTTGTCTAAGAACATTCAGCCTAAAATAAACTCCTGTTTCCAAGACAGCCACTGTGACCTGGGATGCATGACAGCGTTATTTTAGAAAGTTCCGTAATCTCGATACTCGCTAGAGATGCAAAGCTGCCCCTAAAAATGTTTTTATATTTTGATTTAAGAGATAGCCAATTTGCTGCCCAGAAGTTTCTGTCTGAACGATCCTGAAATCATCTGGTAGCCTTAAAGGGACTCTTACACAATCAATAAAGGAATTTCCTGCAACTTTACTGCAGTTCTTAGAAGCATCCGGTTAGACCCTTGGGGTTGATTGCAAAGACAACCCATCACCATTGCCAAAAACTAGCGTGAATAATACACCAAAAAAATGGTTCTGAAAAGGGTACGCCGAAAGGGGTATTGTCCCTCAAGTTCCGCGTCAACCAAAAGGTGACACCATTGAGGCTAACTGCAGAGCTCTTAGTCATAGTAGGCCTTATGACTAAGAGCTCCGCAGTTAGCCTTTATGTTGCAGCCAATTCAACATGGTTAAAATCGCGTTTGTCGGTGTCGAACAAAGCGATCCCGTGATTACTTACGCTATTAACCTACAAACTCTTTCAAGTAATTTACATTAATGCACCTAAATCATTGCAGACCATTCCACTACAGCCTCAAAGATTCATGATATTTTGTTTAACTTATACATAAATATTTCATTTGTATTTCGTGTAACAATTTTCTTTTTAACTTTTCAGATAACCCCAAGGGACCAAAATCAAATTAACTGTACTTCTAGAACAGCTGTGGCCAACGTATATGGAACGTCATTTAGCGTTGTATGTGAAACTGCAGAATTTTCACCTTATTTGCCATTTAACAATGTCAAATTCTATAAACAAAAACAAACAATGTTAAAACAACATCTAGTGTGATGTTCATGATTATCTAAATGACGAGAGAAAAAAGCTGATGAAGCAGTTCAGATTAAGACTAGAAGTTCCCAACAAATTCAAAAATGTAATCACCCAACTTCAAGTTATCTGCATTATTCTTAAAAAATCAAAAGTGGAATTAATTCCATAATTCTTGAAAAAACTTTATGTGAATTTAAGTGGTTTGGAAGTGGCGCCCATATGTCATCTGGAACCAAATACAGCTTGACTACCATTTTTGATAATTGGATTTCAAACGCCTTAAAAATGAAACAGCATATGACAAAGAAGAGATTTGTAATTAGGAAAGTTGATTGTATATCCACCTAACGAGTTTTATTTTTGCATTATGTTGAAGATATTTGTAATAAATTTTTTATCGATATACCCATAAAGAATGGAAGAGAATGGAAGCTTTTAACAGCAACGCAAAAAATAATTCTTCAAATAGCCTGAAATATATGAAATCATGGAGCGAAGCCAATACATTTTAAGGATTGCTTTTCAATAAATAGAAATTGCAGACGATTAACTATTTTAGGTCATCAAAGTTGAATTGGTGATCACTGCTTCTGAACAGTAGTAAATAAAATAAATTAACAGGTAATATTGTTTGATTCTTTCTCATAGATTTTCTTCTTTATTTTTATTTTTTGATCGGCATCCAATGAATAAATTTTCTTTTTCTATTCTTTCGTGTTTATTTACTGCTTCTGCCTATTGTAGGTCAAAGTGGAAGTTGCTAAGCCTTAAGTAAAAAATTTTACAATTAAAAGTGCTATATTCGGTTGGAGTTAGAATGGTTAAGGACGGAACTTTCTTTGAGGCCTTTGGTCAATTACAGCCCAATCTTTACAAAATTTAATTGTGTGGTTTCTAGTTTTATGAAACTGTCACAGAACAAATTTTATTATAAAAGCACTATCCGTTATAGTTTAAGGCGTACTAAGGTGTGTTCTTTAAGTGGGCCTTGTATGGGGCATATGGTTAATTTCTAGTCGCATTTATTTATTTTCTTTACTTAATTCGCCAATGTAACTGACATTTCTTACTTGCTAGTATGTTTAAACTAAATTAATTTAGATACTCTAGTACATTACAACTTAAGAAATTTATGAGATTATTTTTTGACGCCAATAGGATCAGTAAAATCAATATACATATAAGAATTGTTAAACTCGGAGCTCATTCTGCGGATAGGATCATCATTTTCATAATTAGACCGAAAGTATTGAAGTCTAAGGGAATATAATTTCTTGAAGGGCGAAAAGGAATTGAAAACTCAACCTTACGAATTAGGAATTCTAAGCGATGTTCATAAATATCCTCCGATTTTTTAATGTTGATAGATAAATTTGATATTTGGATTCCAGTGGAGTTTTCGAAGACAGAAAAAAGAAATTGCTTTTGTACGGATTCCAATTTTTTAGTATGAACCCCATACTGGGGATCCCAGAAGACCGAGGCGTATTCCAGAATAGTAACTGTCTTATGACATAAGGATCGTCAAACTCCTTTTCCCCGCGTTGGATAAATCCAAGGAAACCTTTTTGATCAAGCTTATGATCAAGATAAACATCCAGATCAAGGAATGTCTCTACTCTTTCAAGTTGATGCTTATTTAGTGTATAGCTATACAGCACTGGACTTCATCTGTAGAAAACCATATGTTTACATTTTTGAGTTAAGATCCATCAAGTATTTTTCACACCATAAGTTCAAACTGTTTAGATAATCTAGGAGTAAGGAAGACATTGCTAAGGAATAGTTTTACATCATCTGCATACATTAATATTTTCGAGTATCTAATACACGGTGGGTAATCATTAATGAATAATAGGAATAATACTGGACCCAAGTGATAACCTTGAGAGACTCCAGATGCAACAGGTATAGCTTTAGAATTACAGCTGCGAAACAATATGCACTGATACCTCCCCTTTAGATTAGTTGACATCCACTTAAGAAGGCCGATTTAATCCAACTTGTACATAAGAAGGTCCTGATTTACTCTATCAAATGCTTTACTAAAATCCGTATAAACGGTATCAGCTTGCATCCCAAAATAATATGAGGATATCACCGAACTTGTAAATTCCTAAAGATTAGTAGAAGTCGAACATCTTTTCCTAAACCCATGTTGGAGTGTCATAACAAGGAAGTGTCTTGATGCGATATAATATTAGTCACGCTTTTTTTAAAGAGTTTAGGAATCACACGTGTAATAAACTGAAATAAAAACATTTTTAATAAATAGAATGTGAGAATTATTTCTTTTTAAAAGTTATTTGTATTATGTAAATATAAAATTTTTAATATCTCAAAAAACCCTTTTTTTATAAAAACTAAAATGATACCTCAAATTTGGACACCCTTTATTAGTGGTATATACTTTATGAGGTCTTAGATGAATATTAAAAAAGTTTCGCACGAAATGACTAACTCACAACTAGTTGTGGAGGGTATAAGTTAAGGCAGGTTAAGAAATTGACCCCTCAAGGCGTTTTGAGCTGAGAAACATTCTTTGCAAGTAAATTTTGATGTTTGTAGTTTTCTGATTTACTCCAGTTTACTTCAAAACAATCACTGCAGCGTCCAAACATTTTACAGAGATACTAGAACTTCTAGCCGTTTCCATATGGCCAAATTGGTTACAATACGGTTTGGTACAGAAAGACTAAATGGTCTTAATTAAGTTTTTGTTAGTCTCTGATTATATATGAAGTCTCTTGGCTTCTAAGTGAAGACGACAAGTCTGACCAAGTGTGTTCCAAGTTATAACAATCAGACAGATGTAAATCAACATTATAAAAGGTAGCAGGTGAAAAGTTTTCTCTCTTGAACGTAAAAGTAACGTGTTTAATTTTCAACCCATTTACTTCAACTTGGCAATCTTTTTAGCCATATTCGAACCGAACTAGATATTCCATAAGTTACCGGAGTGCTAAATTCATGTTGTCAAGCCAACTAAAAGTTTCCGTTTTGTAGGCAAACGTTGAAATGAAAATGATAAGTATGAATATTTTTAAAACCAGATGTATTTTCTAACATAAAACCATTTGAATTCCAAATTTCATTTTGGTCGTACTTCCCCTAATGAAGACACTTTGATTTTAGCGCTGATTGATTTGTTTTCATTCGACCGACATAGCAACAGAACAGTGTTCTTTAATAATTCGTTTATTTTTAGTAAACAAAAAAAAACGATTAAATCATAAAACAATCATTCATTAACAAAAAATTAAAACTTTTCTATATCTCAACTTTACTCAGCTTATTTTATGTATTTTAAGTTTTTTTTTTTTGCATTTGCTCAATGAACAAAATTCTAGCAGCAATTACTACGAACATTTTAAACTATTAAAATCCAAATGCAATCATTAATTAGATATTATTTAATACTTGATATAAAAAAAATAAAAAAAAAATTAATTCAACATGAGTAACAACTTATAGCAACAATTTTGCTGTGTAAATATTGTATAAAAAAACGAAAAAGTACACAACTACGAGAGTAAACAATAGTTGTGAGTTAATCGCTACTACGAGTAGTCGTTTGAAAAAATTAAAGAACGAGTAGAAACAGGGCTGCCAGGTACTTTTTTTCCTTGTCCCCAAAAAATTAAAAAAATATCCCCAAAAATCCCCAGATTCCCAAATCCCCAAAAAACAAAACCTTAAAAAATTAATATTTTTTGTTTGTTTTTTTTTCTGACCAAATTTAAAATTTTTTTTAAAAAAAGGTAAGAAAAATGTTAATAAGAAATCCCCAAAAATCCCCAAATAAAAATTTTTAGTCAAAAAAATCATTTTATTTTGTTTGTAGGGACTGGTTTCTGTATGTTTTCTTAAATCCTTTTTATGCGATTCCAGTGAGGAATTACAAGCAGAACAATATGCTGTTTTTGAAGACGAATGAGCCAGTTTATAAGAATTTGGAGCTTGTTCAATCGGTTAAAGTCATCCTTATAATCAACAATAAAAATACATATATCCAAATTTATTTAGTACTTCGATCCATCATATTGTATTGTATATAATGCATCATAACTACTAACCAATAGCTTAGCATTTTTTTCCCAATCTTTATTATATGATTTTTCATATTTACTTATTTTTGGGGAATACATTCATATTTGCTTCAAAATTGTCTTTAAAAAATCAAAAATTTTATGTGTTTTCAACGATTTTAGATTCTATTTTAAAATTCTTTTTTTTAAACACTCACTCAAGAAAAAAAACAAGTTTATAAAGTACCTTTTACACACTTAATAAAAATGATAATGTTAATTAGGACCCTTTACACTATATAAGAGTAAGATAAAAGTTTTGCTATTTTTATTCATATATAATAAAAAATAATAAAAAAGTCTAAAATCCCCAAAAAATCCCCGAAATCTTTTTTGAAATCCCCAAAAAAATCCCCAATCCCCAAATGACTTTCCTTGTCCTTTTTGTTCACATGAAATCCCCAACTTTGGGGATAAATCCCCAAGTCTGACAACCCTGAGTAGAAAGATTGAAATAAAATAAATCAAATGCATTAAAAAAGATTTTACAACAAAAGCAGGAATAAAACATGTCTTTTCTGATTTAAAGCCAACTGTAATCACAAAATGTAAGAAAGTATAGCCGTCAAGCCCGAAGATATGGTACCCTACACCACAGTATATAAAAATAATTTTTGCTAGTGTACCCTATTTGGGAGCCATGGACAATCATGGACCCGCCTTAACAAAATTATCTTATGAGGTGAAGATTCATGTAATAGTTCTTTGTGGTGAATATTATTTAGATATCTTTATCTATATGAGATTTTAGGATGGGGGCTTATATGGGACCTATGGTAAATTTTTGACCTACCTTGTCAATATTTTATCATTTTTATGTTAATACTAATATTTATAAGGAAGTTATGGCACTAAAAACTATTTTCGGGAGAAGTATTTGTATGGTAGCTATGCTCAAATATGGACCGATTGCTATAAAATTTGGATTTTAATTGCAATAAAATGAGGTTGGACCAAATTTAATCTGAATACCAACATAATAAGATGCTGTATGGGTTCATAGACCCTATTCGGGAAAGAAGCTTGTATGTGGGGCTATGTGGACCGATTCATCCCATTTTCAATCACATTTTCCCCAAAAGTGCAACCTGAGCGCTGGGGCAAATTATGGCATTCGATAATTTGAAATTCGCATTTAAATTGTATTATAAACTATAAAAACTGATAACTGATTTGAAACAAAAATTTTAAAATTGTTGCTTTTTTAACGTATTTAACTTGTAGATTTGAGAAACAGGGCCCTGTACTTTGCGCACAAGGTTTACATTGACAGCAAGCCGGACGGAAAGGTATTTGGAGTCGTTCGGTATCCTTAAAGGAGGGTCTCGGACCAATATTTTAAGAACAATACCTTCTCCACTATTGTGGATATAAAAAATACTTATCAGACTATGACGGTCCTAATTTTTAAATTTTTTACAGCCATTTGTTATTGATGGCTCCAAAAGTTTTGTAGGATCAGAAAGAGCACTGGGCTAACGAATGTAGAATATGTATACATATGTATCTAAATCTAAAACGACAACTCTTTTTTTTTTGTTGCTGTGTTGGAACTAGGAAAATAGGTTATGGGAAGTAGGATAGACCGAGAAGTGCTTGTGGATATTTGATTTGAACTTATTTATGTTGGAAGTGAGAGGAAAGACTTCCGCATCTAGATAATTCCACATACAACAAATTCCGGTTAAATAACGAATTTTCCTTGTAATGCGTTGTACGATGCACCGTACAATCGATCACAAAAGCATGGACTCTTGATAAAAAATGCGTATTACGAGCAAACGTACGAGATTCGGGCTTTATTCATCAGGAAATCTTAGAGCTGCCAACAACTAAAAAGCCCTTGCTTTTAAGTTGCATTTATTGCCTTGAATTTTGTGTGGTTTCACACCCCAATTAAAATATACAAGTATTAAATAAGTGCCGCGGTACCAAAATTATTTAAAATGTACAAATGAATAGATAATTTCAAGGCGAATTCATCCCAGGTAATCTCGGTACTACAACAAGTACAACTCGTACAAAAACCACAAGCAATTTGTTTTTGTAAAATCATTGTATAATGTCAAAAACAGAAATAAAACAAAACAGAAACAAAGATACTAAAAGAGAATAAACAAAATTTTGACATCCAACAGTGATTTTAGCTAATATCAGCAGGGCTTTTAAGACCACTTGTAATAAATTCGCCTTGGATAATTTGATAAAAAAAAGTTTGAATTTTAAGTCAACACACCGACACTGACAGTAATCAACGTATCCCCCAAACCACACGAGCAATTTCTGTAGTTTTTACTAAAATATTAAATATTAGCGTTCTTTAACATGAAGTTATATTTAAAATTTATTTATTTGTAGTGTTTTAAAAATATTAAATTAAAGTTGTTCCTAATTGTTTATGTTTTCTGATTTTGTGCCATTAAAAAAAGCAATGCTTAAAGTTAAGATAGATAGTTAGATAATTTCTCAGCAATGTATTATAACATTTGTTGCTAAACATGTATTCTAATCAGTGTTGCCAAAACTTATTGAGGAAAAAATGCTAGATTTTGTTAAAAAAACATGCTTAATAAATGCTAAAAAAAACTTTATATAAAAAAATAGAGGAATATTTATAAAGTACGTAAGTTTTAGTTATGCCCGTAGAATTTTTGTGTTTTCTTGTTTCTGCATGTTGCACCAGGCCACTAAATTTAGAAACAATAAAGCATTTGAAGTGATTTCAAAAGGTTTTTTCATCTGTTTCTTTCACCCATTCTTTAAACTTTAAGTGCTTTAGGCTGGATTTCAGTTAAACTAGGTTTAGTTAATCTGAAAACATATTTGTGCCGCAATTACCAAGTTTGTATACATAATGTTGAGGGAACAGCTTAATTTTGCTTAAAATGTTGGTCTTTAATGAAATAATATACAAAAAATCACATTTCTCCGGAATAATCCTAGTGTCAGACTACGTTAAACTAAGTTTAAACTCAATCCACATCTCAAAAACCCCGCCTTAGTCAATCTTTGTGAAACTTTTTTAAGTAGGTTTCCCAAATTTTGAAAATTGTTTCCTTTTTTAAGTTTTATTTCACATTAATTAGCGTTTACATTGTGAAATTTTTTTAGATATATTTCACTGTTAGAATCTTTCGCTTTTTTTTAATATTTGTATTAATCATTAATGAAAAATTTTTAAAAATACCACAAAAACCAAAATATGCTAGAAATTTTTAAATAATGCCAGTTGCCACTGCCAAATTTATTATGCGTATGGTCTGGGAGTATATAGCATTTAGTCGTCAAGTCTTTAGTTTTTAGGAGAGAGAGGAAAAGAAATAGCATTCTCTTTTCTCTTCTCTCCTTAAAATTCGTGACTTGTTACTTAATGTCAACATAAATTCATTAGACCGATAAACTGTCTGTTAACAATTTTAGGTTTCTCAATATACCGACAAAAAACATTGTTTTCAGTTGGCAACACCTCTCAAAATACATGTAAAAGTTGGGAGTCAGCTGATTGAATTTATCTGTACGGCAAATAAAAGGAAAATAAATAATTTGTAGATGAGTGCTGCTTAGTTGTGCGACAGAATAGAAGCAAATGAGACATTGAGAAAACCAAATTTCTTTAATGTGCAGTTTTTCGTTGGGAAAAAAGATAATCATGTATTGAGAAAACGGCCATAAGAAAGTATTTGGAGGAGGCACGACAAGATTATTTCTTGCAAAAAAAAAAAAAATAATCATATTATGCTTAAAAGTATTAATGATTTGTGCTCTGTAGTTGCTGAATGTTTTTCAATCTCTGGCTTGGTTCGCCTTTAATTCTCGAATTCTTTTTTTTAGTTAATTGTTAATTTAAATACATAAAATTTGTGAAGTAGCCCAAACCAGGAAAACCAAAAAAAAAGGCTGATGATATTATGATCAAAATTAACCATAATATGTTCAAAATGAAACATTATTTGGTCGAAATAAACTTAATTTGTTTAAATTTAACCATAATACGCTTACCTTTACACATAGTGTTGTTATAATCTTCTTAGATTATAGTTGCAGCCATACATATTTTTTTCTACGTGAACTTAAGGCCCCATAGCGTCGCTTTTTTCCACTACTTCTATTTTATTCATAGTTCAATCGAATAACTCATTCGAATGAAGAAAAGAAAACAGAAAACACTGCTTAACCAGTAAAATTGTATAGGTAATTTTTGGGTTGGGATATCTAATCTTATCAAATTGTCTTCAGTAACGTACAGGTATTCGGTTTCGTTGTATGTAATTAGTTGTGTTATTCAGCATATAAATCCCTTCTACGAAACTTTTTTGTCGTTGGACAATTTCCTTATAATTTTTTGCTGTGTAAATGTGGGGAAGTTTTTATTAAAGACTGTGTATATTATTTATCAAATCTTTAAGTTAATAGAAACATTAACAATTCAATGTTTTCTTCATAAAAACATTATTAAATGAGTATTAGTTATAAATAATAAATCCACATAATATGACAAATGGGTTGCGTTTTATCGTGAGTGTGTGAAATTTTGATTAGAACTCTTATCAATAACGTAACTTGGCCATCTGAAGAAAGTGAACGAATTGTAGTCATATTGAGTGAGTCCAACGGCAAGCAACTTTAAAACTGCCTCCTCTAATAAACTTTAGAATTAAAATGCAAAATTAAGCAAAGAAAATTCACAAATACAACAACTAAAAGTGAAAACATAAAGAAAATATTTTATAAAACGTGTTCTTTATAGTGGCCATTAAAGGATATTACAAGTGCCTGTTTATTAAAGGAATTTATGGACATGCAATCGATTCTTTTAGCTAACTAAAGCGAATAAGATTGTAACCAACAATTTATTTTTACGTTATTAAAAAAAAATCAACAACATGTTTTTGAAACAAAATTAAAAAAAGAACTACAAGAAACACACAATTTTTGTGTAATCGTTTTCTGAAACATGGGATACTCTGAGTTCTAGTATCAACACCAAAGTTCTACCTTTTCAAGTAGTTGACTTAACCAATTAACCCAATTTTAAGTGTAATTTTGTAACGTGTTGCACGCTTAATACTTTATTTCATAAGTTTTATAATTTCTATTTAATAATTGCAAATTTACATACACAAGTTTTTTTTTTAATTAATAAATAAATTTTCCCTTTACAGGTAGGTCACTTGTGGACTAATTGCTGCCAACTTTTCGCCGCTAATGCAGCAAATTAAAAGGTTTTTTTTTTAATTTGCGTATGTTCTACATCCACCCTGTAGATCCGAATTTGTTTTAATATTTGTCTGACAAATTCGGTTCTAGAGAGGTTTGTGTGGTTCAGAGTTCGACCAAAAGAGAAAAAAGTGTTCTGTTAAAAGTGCAAATAAATAAATGTTGAGTAAAAATAAAATTGTGGAAAAAATCTTTGTTTAATTATTTCATATACCACAACGGCAGTAAATAATGGAAATAGACCCAATTTGTATTGCATCACCGGCTGTATTACAAGGTTGTATGTAAAAATTTTTCTCAGCAAGTAATGTTTTTGGGTTGCAATGTACAATTTACAAATTAAAGAGCTGATTCAGAGACGCCAGCACGTCCTTGGCTGCATTGAACAACAGTTTTTCATAGTTGTGTCACATGTAATCAAAAGTTCAGCAACAAAGTTGTATGTACTGCATAAAAGATAGATAATAACGTTTAACCGTACTTTTCTAAATTCTGGACCCACCTGAATCGACCTAAAGATGTCAGTCCGTTCTGCTGTCTGCCTGCACATCCATATAAAACCTGTTGGCAAAGTACAGGGCCCTATTTCTCAAAACAAAGTACAGGGCCCTGTTTCTTAAAAACTTTAACTTGTAGCTTTGAGGAACAGGGCCCAGGTCGCAATTTTAAAGGTAGTTTGATGAAATTTCGTATTAACGTTTTAATACTCATTGGGACCAATCCTATTGAAAAATGTGAGAATGCTCCTTAATGTCAGATAACCCCCATACGAGCATCTTTCCAGAAAAAAGTCTTTGTGTCTATAAGTCGATTGGTCTAAACGTCCTTTAAGCTAATCGACTTTTTTCTAAGTCGATTAAAACACGTCCGTCCATGTAAAGCTGGTCATGCGGGTACATGTTAAATTATAAAGATAATTAATAAGATTTTATTTGTCGTGCTTAATTCCCAATTTTTATTCTTGATAAAAACACGGAAATATATTGTTGGGCGATAAGCTAGTTTCTATGCGCATTTCACTGGTTGCTTAGGCCAGATCATCAGGAAACATTCTCCCAAAAAATTTTAGAAAAGCCAAAGATATTAGCAAATAAAACTGCAAAGTGAATAAGAATTGCAAGCACTCAAAAAGTCTTATTTGCAACGATATGAAAGCTTAAACAAAAAAACCAACAACAAACAGTGAGCTTATCTTTTTTTACATTCCCCACTACTATTGGTTGGAATTCTTCTAACATTAATTGTATTTGTAAGTGGGTTAAGAAAAAACAAATTGCTTTGTGTTTGCAAGAAAATCAAAATAAAGCAATTTTCCAGTCCAGTTTTTTTATGCCGTGCACTTGCAAATTTATTATCAAAGTAACTTTTGGTAACACAAAATTTTTAATAAACAAGGTTTTGTTTGTCGTGCTTAATTCCCAATTTTTATTCTTAAGAACGAACCTTAATGATTCTACACAAGATTGTCTACACCTTTGAACTAGTCTATCTTATTTCCACAATCAGAAAGGTCAAATGACATTATTCATGACACAGACAAAATGTTCACCAATTAGAGCATTAATTAAAAATTCAATCAGTTTTAAATTAAAATTTAATCAAGTAAATTAAACGTTTAATCAAGTAAATTGCACCAATAAACAGATTAATAGCATGAATTAAACGTTTAATTCACTCGATTAAACTTTTAATTTACTTGACTAAATTATTAATTAAAACTGATTTTATTTTTGATTAATGCAAAAAAAAAATTTTGTGTAGTGTTAGGACAATGTAAAAAATGTACCTCGATTTTGAAGAAATGACTGGAATTCCATATACTATATGCCTTCTGTTAATGATCCGCTTAATTTCTTAGAAGATTCTCTGTCCCGTGTACTCAGAAAATCCGTTCCTCTTAAAGTCTTCAGACAAAGTGCTAAGAAAATACCTTGGTTTAATGATGAAATTAAAGCAGCTATTGCTCACAGAGATTTTGTTTATATATAGACGTTGGAAACTCTTCAAGATTACTGCCTTTCACTCTGAATACTGTACGGCTCGAAGAGAATTGGAATTGGTAAGCCATTATCTGGAAATAGTAAGGTCATCCATGTAGACAATGTTAATGAAAAAAAAAACAAAAAAGCAAAATCAATTATCAAGTCAGCAAAATGGGATATTCTTTTTTCATTGTTTAAGCGAAATTGAAGTACAAACGAGCTTTAAATACATAAAATCTAATGCAGTCGGCTTTGATGACATAAATCCTAAATTCTTCAAAGCTAGTATTCCCCAAATGCTGCCTATATCACATACATTTTCAATAATATAATTACAAAAAGCGATTACCCACGAAATTGAAACATGCCAAGATCATACCTACTCCAAAATCGAACAATGAATATCGTTCTATCGGTATTCTACCGTACTTATCAAAAGTTTTTGAGCGTCTACTTCATCAACAAATAAATAAATACATCAACGACAATAACTTGCTGACAAATAGACAATCTGGATTTCGAGCAAAACACAGTTGTACAACAGCTTTAATCGATGTTGGTGACATATCATTCCTGGACCATTCCAAAGCGTTCGATACGGTCGATCAACAAGTTCTTTGTTGGAAATTTGACAAAATGTTTAATTTCTTACCTTCATCCATCCGTCTGGTTGCTTCGTATCTGTCTGGCCGTAGTCAATCTGTTATTGCAAACAATATAACATCAAAATCGTTACCTGTTCTTAGGGGAGTGCCACAGGGATCGATACTTGGGCCACTACTATTCTCAATATATATAAATGATTTAGATAAAAAATTGTTACACTGTAATGTTCACCGATATGCTGATGATGTACAATTCTAAATTAGTAGTCCATTGAAATATAAATGATTGTGTTGAAAAAATAAATCTTGATTTAAAACGTGTTCACACATAAGCACTGCAAATGGTTTGTGTATGAACCCCACGAAGTCCACATGCTTGATAATAATGAAAAAAAAAAAACACTGAAACTGTCGCTTGAACCTATGATATAGCTGAACAACCAACGAATTGAAATTGTACAAAATGCTAAATATCTTGGCATTATTTTTAACAATACACTCACATGGTCTGATCATGTAACTGCTGCTGCTGGGAAAACATATTCAATGCTGCGAACGCTATGGAACACCCAACACATCAGACCGTTTAATATTCGAATGTTACTTGCAAAAACGTATATCATGCCAATTTTACTCTATGGATGCGAACTGTTTGCAAGTTGTGACTCAACAAGCCTGGGAAAACTTGAGAAAACTTCAATGCTGTATTGAGATATGTTTTTAACCTAAGAAAGTATGATCATATTTCCCAATTTAAAAATAAACTTTACGGCGTTTCTCTGAGTAATCTGTTTAAAATGAAAACCCTAATGCTATTATACAAAATAATTTTCAAACATGAACCAGTGTATCTATTTGACAGAATATCCTTTACGCGTTCAAGAAGATCACATGATATAATTCTTACTAGATATAGAAGTCAGGTTTCAATTCAATCCGCCTTTGGAACTCGCTACCACCGACCAATAAATCCATTAGCAACACTTTGCTTTTTGAGAAAGAATTATATAAATTTTTTACCCCAAATTAATACTGTATCCTTCTTATTATGTTTGTATTTATCTAATTTAAACTTATTTGTTTATTTCTAGAATTTTTTTTTTTTTCATAACAATATATCATTTTTAATCAATAATGTAATTACAATACAAAAATCCAATACTATAATTATAAGATTTGTATCTTGTTGTATTGGAAATCAAAAAGATAAATAAATAAATAAACTGAACAATTTAATAAACGATAGTAAAAAAAGTAAAATTTTATTTAAATAAAAACAAACATGGAAACGTAAGAACAAAAATTCAGTCTTGCGTCATATTACATCTCGTCACCTAATCTCCAAAAGGGCATAAATAAGAAGCAAATTCAAAACCGGGTTTTTGATTAATTATGATGCATTTTGGTTAATTTCACCAAGATCAATCAAAAATAAGGCCTGTTGGATTTTAGGTGGCGATATATGAGTAATCCACTGGCAAACACCCCTAAGTTAAAAAAAACAAAATTCGCAGAAAATAGTTTTTTAAAGGGAGCTGCCAATCAAAATAGACAGTTTTGCAGGAGAATTGAATATTTAACGAGAAATTGCGCGATACTTCCCGAGTTGTAAAGTACCAATTCAGATTTAAAGTTTTTTATACATGTTTATTTTTATTTAACACCAGCTTATCCCGGTGCGCTTCGCTACACTGCTTTAACCACGTTTGAAGACTCTCCCTTTAATAGTTCTTCAGTTGAGAGATATTTATGGGAGGTATTTCCCCCCTATGCCTACCCGCTTTATTTTAATTTTCAAAATTGTAGTATACCATAAGAGTAGGCTTGCCATTTCTATTTTGAGAAAAAGAGGACGCCAGCATAAAAAATGTAGAACATTTGTTCGAAAAAAAGAGGACACTTTCTAAACAACCTAACATTAATAAAATTAACGACGGCATAAAAATTAACAACCAAAATTGGTTTGTACAAAAAAACTTAATTTGGGTAATTCCATCTCAAGTCGACCAAGAGTGGGACTCGACCCCTTTCGATTTGAATGCAATTTGGCGAGAGGGTTTATTTAATGATTCTTTGCCCTTTAATCCATTCTTAGCCGGGAACCTAATTAATATGGATATATGTAAATATACACAAATATTTTAAATATGTTATATTATTACATTTATTATCAAGTTATTAAATATAATATCGATCAATATGATTACAGTTTTTGTTTGGTAATAAATAAATACAGTCAAATATTGGTCCAATTTTAAATGGATAAAAGTTTTTGCCAGTACATTTTTGAATTATGATAACATTTAACTGTTTCCAATAAAAATAATTGTACGAATGAATACGCAATTTTTGAAAGTAATCAAAAAGAATCAAAAATAATCGTTGAAAATAATCGGATTACTTTTTGATTACTTTTGATTCTTTTTGATTATTTTTTAGTAATCGCCGGTACTTCTGATTATATTTTGATTACTTGTAATCGTAATCAATTAGTAATCAGAAATTTTTTCTCATAGAGTTAAATATTCATTACGATTCTTTTTAAAAAGTAATCTAATTGATTACTAATCGTAATCGAAATTTAACAGGTATGATTTAATCCCATAAAGAACATATATCAACGAAAAACAATTTTTTAATTTTTTTCAAAAGTTATGTCATATTCAAATTGTCATAACTTCGCCGAATAAGACGAATGTGTTGAGTTTATTCTTTTAATATCTCGAAAACTACTTTACATACGAAGATGATTTTTGTCAGTTGAAAGAGAATACTTGAGGCTACAATAAATATATTGAAAAAAATGTCTATGCAAAATATCAAATTTTAAAAATGGACTAAGTCAAAGCCCTAATTTTTTGCTGAATTTTTTTTATATACATAATACTTCAAACTTTTTTTTAAAATTCCTAAAACTTTGAAGAATGTGCTTTTTTTAAGATATGATTTTTTTTTATTTCCAAAAATAATCTTAAAATAAAATTTTAATATAATCATTTGAGCAATAAGTATTTATTTGAACAAAAGTAACGACATTGATAAGGTTGCTTTTGCTTATTTGTTGCATTTTTTGGGAGCTCCATTTTGGGCACATTCAAAGAAAAGTACTCTTTTTGTCACGTTACCTAAATCTTTTTTTTAATGAATTTTGTGAACTGTGATTAAAAGTTTAAATGCAGGAACAAATTTTCAATGAAGGTGTAAAAAGCCGGACAACCCCGGACACTTAATGAAAAAGAAGTAGGACTGCCCCGGATACCCAAAAAAAGAGGACGGTGTCCGGGGAAAAGAGGACGGATGGCAACCCTAATCATAAGAGTGACTTTAGCAAAGTTTGAACATTCTCACTATAACTGTTCAACAACATGCGTGTAGCGTTATTAATATTTCTATCTATGAGGGTCACTGCTCATCCTCTGTCAACCCCGCCCATTTTTATATTAAAGTTTATAGTTTACCATAATAGTAGCTTTTACCACGTTTAAAGACTCTCCCTTTTATAGTTCTTCTGTTAAGCGATATTAAATGTATGCATCCTATGGGAGGTATTTCCCCCTTGCGCCTACCCGCTTTATTTTTATTTTTAAAAGTGCAGTAGACCATAAGAGTGACTTCTACAAAGTTTGAACATTCTCACTATAACAGTTTTTAATATATGCAATATTAAACAATGGCGCCCCATGGGGGTACCACTTCCCCCGTTGCTATTTAATTTCAACTTTGGGGCTCAGAAGATCCTACTACCAAAAGTTCAACAAAATGCGTGATATACGATATTTAATATTGGCATCCTTTGGGGGGTACCAACTCCCCTGGCCCTATCGAAAAAATAAGTAGCCTATTTTATTTTTAGGGCTCACGTGATGTTACTGTAGAAATTTCAGGAAAATCGGTTCAGTAGTTTAGGAGCCTATAAGCCAACAAGCACACAAACATGAAAAACGAATTTTAAACATAAATTGATATTTAAAAAGAATTTGTGAAATAGCCCCTTAGTCTCTATAATCAGCCATGCCACAGAGTATAATTCCGTTCGGAATCGAAGAAAACATATTTGTTAATGATACAAAGTGTATTTTGATAGTTTTCGGAATGGTTTCATTCCTAAAAATGTTTTCGTCATTTTCTGATGCAGCAAAATACGGAATGAAGTCCGTTTCCGAACGGAATTGTACTCTGTGACATGGCTGAATATTTCATCTGGTATTAGTTGTAAGAACATTCTATTCCCTTCTTGTGAGTATAGATCATTTCAAATACTTTAAATACTTTCACAAAAAGCCTTGCTAATTGGTATGGAAAAAAACAAACAAGATCAATGCATGTTTATAGATTTTGTACGTTTGTTTTTATTGCCTTTTTTAACAACAAACGGATCTTTTAATTGAAACATCTTACGGCAAATTGTATTTTTTTCTTTTTATTTAGAATATAGTTAGTAAAAAAAATTAGTTTTTCTGGCCAAGACCCAAAACAACGACGCACTGTGGCGCTTTTTCCCAAAAACCGTGGCAAAAATACAAAATTTGATGACAAAATTTTGTAAAATGAATGAACACATCGTATAAAGACCATTTTACTGATCAGAATTCAAAAACGTTTTTCTTAATTGGATAATAATTATAGCTGGTGGAGCTGCTTAAAGTCGACAGTTTTTTAGAAAGTCCAAAAAAGGTGATTTTGAGAAAAAAAAAGACATTTTAGAATTGAAGTGTCAGAAATATTGCCATGTGATCACAACTTTTTTGGTATTGTTTTAAAGGTATACATATTTATTAAAAAAAGTAAGAAAATGTCCACCAGATACCCTACTATTTTGGCAGTTGCCGTTTTTCAGACACCCTATATTTAGGTACTTTTTACAAATAAAATAGAGAATATCTAAAAATGGGCAAAAATGGTCACGCCCATATTTTCTTAGCTTATTTACTACACAGTACTTTAAATAATTTAGCTAAATTGGGCCACAAAAAATTACAGGTTTTCTTGAAATTTGAAGAAAGACGTTACAATCTTATAGCCAGCGTTGCCACAGCCAAGATATTTTTGCAACCAAAATTAAAAAAAAAATTGGTAAATAAGGAAAACAGCTACCAAAATTTTAATATCTTTTATATTTTATGTTATCTAACAGCACAAAAATGTAAATATAAGTGGAACTGACTGACATATTTCTGTCAATGTATGCATATGTGCCTACTTATAAACAATATTATAAACAATATTTTGCTGTGTCAATCAGGTAGGCATAATTATTAGAATTTGTTTATTTATTTAAATTTAACAACACATTATGAAAATAGGCAGGTAGTTTTAAAACTTGGTTTTTATACTAAGTAAAATAAAAACTGCAGTTGTATATAATCCAGTTAATTGTGGCCTAGATTTATGTTTCGCAAATCAGGAAGCTTGAACCTTTTTATTTTTGCGTATAAATTAATCTGCAATTGTGTAATGCAATCAGTTAAAGTTTTACTTTGCAAAAGTAGTGATCAGTACCAGAACTCATAATGTCATTTCAAAATTCGGAATTGTTCGAGTTATTTAGAAAATCACATAATGAAAATGTATTTAATTTGGCTATTGTGGAAAAATTGCACGGTTTACCAGAATACCAGGGAAAGAATGTTAAAAACAAAATTCACTTCGTTCTTACTCCTTCTTGGAAACTTACTCCTACGGTCCATAAGATTTTGGCTCATGGCCAACATTTAATTGAATATCAATGCTTACCAATTGGAGAGTTATCAGAAGAAGCCCAGGAATGCAAAAACAAAGATTACAAGCACTTTAGATATGCGAATACTTGCAAAATTTCACGGATTAGACAGAATGAGGATCTTTTTTATATGTTGGCGGCCTCTGACCCACTGATTTCATCGCGGAGACATGTAAGATCTCGAAAGGATTTGGAAGAATATAATTATAGCTCCGATATGTTAAGTCTATTACAATTCGCTCAAAATGTTAATGACCATTTTGAAGAAAACTAACTATTAAAAAAATTAATAAAAATAACTCAATATCATATAATTATATATCATACTATAAAATAATATTATAAATTAACATTAGTATTAAAAATATTTCAATAATTTTTATCTGTAATATAAATAAAAAGAGTTATATTAATATAACATGTTATATTAGAGTAGCATTTGTTCTAGACTTCCCTATGAGGATGTCATTTAAAGCACAAAAAGTTGTGTTTTAAATGTTTGAGAAATTTTAAAAATATCATTTCTTAAAAATATTTGATTTTTGCGACAAGAAAGTTCAAAGGTGACATCGTGTCCAATGCCTATCACAATAAGGGAGCACTTATTTTGATCCTAAAAGATTTAAAAATCAAGTGTTTTTTCCCCATTACACATTTCTTCCTAACTTCAAAAATTATGATGTTTTCAACAAAAAAACCACTGTGCACAGTGCCTCCACAAATCTTTGGGCAATAATGATACTCATTTTTATTAAAATATCTTTCTTGCCTCAAAAGTTATGATGTTTGTAATAAAAACAGTTGAAAGCAGACACTGTGCACAGTGCGGCGCCTAACCTATGACTTTGCAAATCATGTTTATTAAAGCTAAAGGAGTTTCCTTTCAAATGCTTTTTAAAATTTTTAAATATTTTTATCAGTTCAAAAGTTATGATTTAAAAAAAAAAATACTAAAGCACTATAGATGATTCACTCTGTCAAATTAAATACTACTTTTATGTGTTTTTATTTAATAATTTTGAGAAAGAATAATTTTTTGAATTTCTGTTTTATGTAACACATTTGTTCAACTAAAAGTATAAATAAAAATGAATACTATATATTTTACGTCATGGTTCTATATAGTTTAAAAAATCTTTACTAATTATAATATTTTAAATCTTGTTGTATTGGAAATCAAATAAATAAATAAATGTAAAAAAAGATAAACTCACTGTTTATTGTTGTTATGTTGTTTAAGTTTTGATATCGTTGCAAATAAGAATTTTTGAGTGTTTGCAATTCTCATTCACTCTGCAGTTTTATTTGCTAATAAATTTGGCTTTTCTAACACTTTTTGGGAGGATATTTTCTGATGATCTGGCCGAAGCATCCAGTGAAATGCGCATAGAAATAGCTTACCCCCAACAAAAAATTTCAGTGTGAACAAGAATAAAAATTGGGAATTAAGCACGACGAACAAAATCTTACAAATAAAAATTTTGTATTCGCAAAAACTACTTTGATCATTTTAAAGATAATTCAATTATTTCTGGTATTTTGTTGTTTTTCGGCCCAAAAATGCAGTAAAGTTCCATGGGGAAACTACAAAAAAAAACTGTATTTAAATTAAAACATGTTATTATTTAGGACTAGTTGAAAGTTATTTATTGGCATTTATTTTAACTGGTTAGGAGTTGGGGAAAAGGCAGGTGGAAACAGAGAAGAACAGTTATACTTTTATCATAAAAGTGAGAGGATAACAGTAACTATTTGATTTTTTTAACCTTCCTATATTTGCGCCAATTTTTGTAACACATATACCCGCGCACGGTCTCACAGACCGAGAGTTTGAACAAGATGAAATACTAGTTTTTTGAAACAAAACTAAAAAAAAAAAATTTTATTAATTAATCTCGTTGATATAATAAAAAATAAAACCACGCATTAATTTTATATTCATTGATTTTTAGTCCTTAACAAATAAGCCATCAAAATCGATAGTTTTTTCTTAGATACTACAAAAACAAAACAAAAACATATTTTTTTCTTCATATAACTAAAAGATAACTTATACCAACTGAAAAGCACTCCTTGCACAATACATAAATCATAGGTTGCCTTAGTTTTCAGCCTTTAATAAAAATCAGGGCATATCGCACTGCATGTTCCAAACAAAAATACTGTTTGCATGTAGCACACATATACCCGCGTCGGTCTCACAGACCAAATGCTATGGAATACACCAACACTCTTGTCTAGTGCAAATACCAAACCAACACTAAAACGGAGCTTGTAAAAAAAGCGGAAGCTGACAGAAAATTTACACAGAAAAAATTATTGCTGAATTATTTGCAAACAAACGCTTGTCTGAAAATTTTTTTAATTTCTACAATTTTTTTTACTGATTCAATTAATATTTTTGTTTGATTTTTATTTTAACCAACAGAAATGTTGACAACTATTCAAACATATAATATACGCGTTATTGGTTGCAAGTTTTCATAATTTTGTATGAAATATTTAACGCTCTTTACAGTTGTCGTTTTTTTGTATTTTTTTATTTGATTGTAAGCAACACTTCTTTATGTGAAATATAAGAACAACAATAAAAAACACATAGGTACATTCTATTTTTGGACGCTTTAAAAAAGTACAACAATAAGAAAGATGATGAAAGATGAAACAAAAACAATAGTATAAAAACAGAAACAACAACAACATTAGAAGAAACAAAAAAATATTTGGTTGGTTTCAAAGTTGGTAAAAAAGAATGAAAAACAAAATCCCGTATTCAATTTGTTAAAAATGTTTCGTTAAATACCTACATCAAATACAAAAATAAAATGATGACGAGAAACATGTCGAGTCGGTCGGCTGCCAAGGAAAGGATACAGCAACAGTGAGTGAAGACGAAAAACATTGTGTGTTAAACACGACTTGGTTCAAAAATTATTCCAACAAAAAAGTGTGTCTGGCGCCGCTCTGCTCTGCCATCATCTACTTCTGGAGTGCTTGCTTGTGTGCGCGTCATTGCTTGTGCAACAACTTTTTTGTTTGATTCAGCAAAATAATTTGTTTGAAAATTATGTGATTTTCAGTAAATTATTTGTTTGATTGAGTTAAATTATTTGTTTGAAAAAATCAGTGATTTTTTCAATAAACGAAATGCAAATAAATTGTTTGAATATGCAAATTTGTTTGTAGGACCGATTTCAGACAAAAAATGTTTTGATTCTACAAATTTTTTGTTTGAATTGGAAAAAAAATTTTTTTCTGTGTAACTTTGTAGAGTTTCTGGGAAAATAGATATTTTTTCGTAACATCGTTTTGTAGGTCTCACAGACCAACGCGCGGGTATAGGATTTCTACTTTATTTTAAGAATAATAACAAACACTTTCTGATTTTTATTTTTTTTAACAAACATAAAAGTTATTTTTTGAGCATATATAAAAGTTTTATAATAATTTAGTTGACTTTAAATATTTATTTTAATGTGTATAAGAAATCCCAAGTCAGCTAAATTCTGTGGTTTTCATGGGCGACTGCGTATGTCCATTTTTTTCAACATTGCTAAATATTGTAAGAGAAAAATTAGGAATCCCTGTAAGTTATTCTAAAAAAATTTAAAAAACAAATGTACTTAAGTCTAGAAGATAAAGTCTTGACTGGCAGGTGTCGCAGTGGTGCAGACGCTAGAACCAGTGATGTTATACGTATATTCTTAAAAAAATGGCCGTAGGGACAAAAGGACAAATATTTTGAAATCATTAAAATGTAAGGACTTTTCAAAAATGTGACAAAACTGTTTATATTTGGCAATCTTCTTCGATTTGGGACAACATACTGATAAGATTATTGATACGGAAACATTACAAATTGTTAAATTTATTTGAGTGATCGCTTGCCACCATTTCAACTTTGATTTTAAGGTAAATTTGTGAAACTCTCTTTTACAAGAATGGAAATGCTTTAAAATTAATTTTTCAGTGCAATTTGCTTAAGATGGGAATCAAAAAGTTTTGGAGAAAAGTCGCGGATTCAATAAAAATTTAATTTTCTTCTTAATAAGATTTCTGTATGACGCGCTAAATTTTTCATATTTGGTAAATACACTGAAATTTATTGTTGAGGGAAAGCTAGCTTCTATGCGCAATTCACTGGTTGCTTAGGCGAGCTCATCAGGAAATCTTTTCCAAAGATTTTAAAAAAGCTAAAAATAATATACAAATAAAACCCTATAGCGAATAAGAATTTTAAACACTCAAAGTCTTATTTGTAACAATATTAAAGCTTAAACAAAACACCAACAATAACCAGTGAGTTCTTCTTTTTCCCCCAATTTTCAATTTTCAAAAAAATTCATTTAGGCAATTTTTACAAAAAATATCACCCAAATGCTAGCTGGGACCAACTTTAAATAAAATTTATATACATATACATACATTAATATAAATGGTTTATTTTTATTGATACTTTACCATTTAAAAGTTGTAGGGATTTTTGTAGAGACAATTTTTTTAAGCGTGGGGAAAATAGGAATTTTTTCGGGCTGTGTAAGGACTTGTCAAAAAATGTATGAAATCACTTAGTAGAACAGCAAAGAATTCTGATTATGAGAGTGCGGTGGTTCTCGAAAATACTAAATTCGACTCGAGTTCAATTCCGTGTTCTGCCAAGAATAAAATTATTAAACATTTTTAATTAATTTCATATTGTAAATTCTTTCCTTCACTAAAAATTATTTAATGAAAGTTAAATTTAATGAACTTTAGCCTAATTAAAATATCAAAAACTTCAATTAGGTACTATTTATATCGGGTGATTTTTTAGCTATTATCTTTTTGGCAACACTGGTTTAAACAGCACGTTTCGTGTTTTGTTTCACTGTCAAACATCTTCAGTTTGGTCTATAATTTAACCATGAATCGTCTTACAAACGAACAACGCTTGCAAATTATTGAATTTTTTTATCAAAATGCGATCCACTTTTTTATCGAAAAATTGTGTTCAGCGAAGAAGCTCATTTTTGGCTCAATGGGTACGTTAATAAGCAGAATTGTCGATTTTGGAGTGAAGATCAGCCAGAAGCATTGCAAGAGCTACCAAAGCATCCAGAAAAAGTCACAGTTTGGTGCGGTTTATGATGATGCGAATCGTAACGTAACTGTGAATGGTGAGCGCTACCGTGAGATGATATCCCACTTTTTTTTGGCCAAAATGCAAGAGATTGACTTGCATGACATGTGGTTTCAACAAGATGGTGCCACATGCCACACAGCACGCTTAACAATGGACTTATTGAGAGGCGAGTTCGGTGAATATTTTATTTCACGTTCGGGACCGGTCAATTGGCCGCCTAGATCGTGCGATTTAACGCCTTTAGACTACTTTTTGTGGGGCTATGTTAAAGCTCATGTCTATACACACATGCCCGCTTCAATTGACGCATTGGTAGACAACATTGAAGCATTTATTCATGAGATACCGGCCGAAATGTTGGAAAGAGTATGCCAAAATTGGACTAAGCGGATGGACGATTCAAATAAAGATTTCATGCATTTTTCATGCATTTTAAACTTTCAAATAGCTCTTAAAAAATCACCCAATATATAAATTAGTTTTTTTCCGTCGAAATATCGCTCATTAACTAATACAACGTCATAACTCAAAAAATTTAATTTTGGAGTTATATATGCAGAATTGTACGCTATGTTTTTCTTTATGTTGTGTATAAAATTCGTCTTTATATCTTTTCTACTTTCCCCGTTTTAACAGAATTTGTCATCACAATTTGTTGGGGTCTATATTTACTTCACACTGTTGAAAAGCACTTTTACTTAACCTCACTCCCAATTATATAACACAGAAGTCAAAACTACAAAATTTGTGTACACTAAGATTGACGTCACCCTTAACGCTTTATAGCCTTTTTACACTTGTCAACATTTAACATCAATTCGCGAAGATGTTGGAATTTTCCCATAAGAAATACATATGGCCAAAAATCAAAATTTTTTAAATTCCTTACAGAATGTTACTATCTCATTTTGTTCCCTTTTACATTTTTCGATTCTTTTAGTGTCATCACTAGAAAAGTGGCAATAAATTCTGTAATAATTGTTGCATAACTGACAAAATGGAAGTTGCTTTCAAAGCAGCGGTACCATTTCTAAAGTTTTTCCTTTTTTGCAAGCCTTTTTTGCTTAATTTTGCTAAAATGATTAAACAAAATGAATTAGAAATACATTTTGGTGTTATCTTTTTAAATGTTGGCACTTTTGTAGAAAAAAAGTATTAAAAACAAAAGTTTTTTTTTCAGAAATGGTAAAATTTTTTATTGATAGTTAATGTTAGATGTTTCAAGTGTGAACGCGTATTTCACATTTTCAAAATCTTCCATGCGTTCCTCCGAAATGTATGCAAGTGTACAAAGGGTATTAGACTATCAAGTAGTGCTGGGAAACTGTCGATTGTACTATCGATATTATCGATAGTTTTAAAATATCGATAGGAAAAATAACAATATCGATATTGTTATTATTATAATACAGCTATGAAAACATGTAACAGCAGCTATAATCACAGTTTTTTGCCGCAATTTAGAACATTATATATTATCAATGATAACCAAATGTGGGCTTAAGCAAAAAGTATGTGAAGGATTGAGGGAATAAACTCTAGAAGCACATTTGAAAAAACGGTTAATATAATTAAAATAATTTATGAAAAGAAATGATATTTTTGTTCAACCGTTAAGTTTGGTTCTATTTAGGTATTTACTTATAAGTATAATTATTATAATTATTTGAATATCATTTAAAAGCATAGCATTCTCAACAAAAATGGGAAATTATTTTTAAATTGACCAATGCATTAATTTTCAACTTGCTTTCAAACGTTATTTTCAAATATGGATTTTAATACAATGTGAAACATAAATGAAAAATGTTTTTATTTTAAATTTAAATTCATTATTTATTTAAACAAAATGTCAGCTAAATGTTCGGCACCATAGCTAAAAGCTGAAATAGTGTTCTTTCCGTAATCAAACTCTTGGAATGCCGAAATAAATTTTAAGGGCCGATGTTGAATGTGAACCACACCTAAACGTCAAGTTTTTTTTTGAACCATGGAAAGATACCCAATCAAGCAACGCGTTAAAGTTATTCAGATTTATTTCAAAACAAAATGCATATCGTGCACTTCGTGATTTTTTCGGTAAATTTAATCGTCCAAATGTGCGTAAAATCGGAAAAATCGTGCAAAATTTGAGCAAACCGGGTCTGTAGGAGATGTGGGAACACCAGTGCATGCTCGTACAGCTCGTAATGCAGAAAGTATTACTGCTGTTCGCGATAGTGTCGCTGAAGAGCCGTCCACCTCAACTCGTCGTCGTGCTGAACAATTGCACCTCTCACGCTCGTCGTTGATGAACATTATGCATAAAGACTTGCATTTACACGCTTAAAAGGTGCAATTGACTTAAGAACTAACCTCTTGACCATTACAAACGTCGTCAATGGTCAGAATGGAAGCAAGAAATGGCAACAGTGGATATCCAATTATCGAAGAAAACCACCTTTAGTGATGAGGCACACTTTCACCTCAGTGGATTCGTAAACAAGCACAATTGCCCGCATTTGGGAAAATGATAATCTAAGAGTGATGGTCGAAAAACCAATGAACCCACAAAGAGTGACTGTTTGGTGTGGTTTATGCGCTGGCGGCAACATTGGGCTGTATTTTTTCCAAAATGAGGCCAGTCAGGTAGTTACTGTGAATGGTGTTCGCTATCGTGAGATGATAACGAACTTTTTATGGCCCGAATTGGAAGATATGGATGTGGACGATATGTGGTTTCAACAGGAAGGTGCCACTTGCCACACAGCTAACGAAACAATGGCTCTTTTGCGCGACAAATTCAATGGCAACAATTCAAGAGCTAAAGGATAATTCGGCACATTAACGGCATAGAACCTCAATTATGCCTCAGCGTCATCGACAATTTGGATCATCGGAAGGAGGCGTGCCTCGAGGTCCCGGCGGCCATTTGGCCGATAATTTTGTTCCATACATAATTGAACCATACCAATATTATCATAATAAAAAGAAATGACAATAATTTCCTAAATAATTTGTGTTTTATTCAAAATCAACATCGCCCTTAAAATTTAACCACCCTTTACTTCGCTAATTTTTATTTTGAGAATTGTCATGGCGTAGCACCGCGATAATATAACCAACTTATATTTTCTTCACTTTCCCGTTTTATTTTCATTCGCATTCTTACACCTTTTAGTAAATTTTTTTACTCACAAACAATTTATATTCTTTCATAAGGAATTAGGGTTTTTTAAGGTGAAATCACTTCACGTAATATGTACACTTAGTCGCAAAAATTCACATACGCTTTCATATTTTCTATTATTTCATAATTTTTGTATACATTAATGGCCAATTTCAATTTTTTTCATATAATTTTATTTTTACTTTTTATTTATTTTTTTTTTTCATTATTTATTTATTGAATCATCATATATTAAATATGAACTAACAATAATTAATCCAATCTTATCCTAATACTTTATTTTATTTCCTGCCAGTGCCAGACAAAAATTTCCTCATCACGGGTTCTGTTCACATATATAGGTGCTTATCGCTCATCTTAATGGGTAAGTGCTGCTGTGTCTCTTCTCTTTAAGCGAGTGTGGCCGCTATCATTTAAAATATTTCGAGCTAGTGGATTTGGGTGCAACTCTAGCCTTTTTAAATATTTTACCGCATACTTACCAGTGGCACATTGAGATCCTTGTGGATATTTGAGTTTTTAACACACACAGAGAAAACAGATTTGTGATCACAACCGAATTTGGCGCCAATCGAATTTCGTCGGTTGCATGTACTATCACACAATTCCGTTCCAATTACTGAAAATTTCGTTGCTTAGCACAATATTTTTGATAGCAACATTTGAATTTTAGTACACTATCAGTTATAACAACAGACATTGTTAGTTGTTAGTATGTTTATTAGAAACAAAATTGTGTTTATACCCGAATATATGATAGCTGCAACTGAATAAACACATAATTGGTGTTCATAACAAGAGATTTGATTGTCGTTATCAATACATTTTTTTTTAACCGGTCAAATGTAGCCCATAAGGGGCAAGGACTTGTCCAAAGGTAATCCCAATGAATGGAAAAATGGCTTATTTTACCGTACGATGTCCTAGGGCAGGAACATATAACCCACCTTGCATTACAAAGAAGAAGTCTTAAAACTACTCCATGGTATACTCCAGAGGATTAGCTTTGAAATCGTTTCAAAACGAAAACATGTCGTTAAAAAACGAAGACATGTCGTTTCACTGCAAACTCTTCTTAATAATGACATGGTCCATACTTGCACTACATTGGACCAGCCCAGGATCAAAATGGATCAGTAGTCCAATATAATTTGCAGGGTATAAAAAAAATTATACATACATACATATGTACATATGTACGTGTATATGTTCATACCTATAAGAATACGGAAATTACTTACCCCTATTTCCTAAGTTTTTGCACATTTTCCATTTTTTACAGCAAAAATAATTTTAAAATATAAAATTAAAAATTATTTTAATCTATCAAATGTTTTGACAGAAAATTTAGTAAGCAATTGGAGCTTTTAACTATTTTTTGGTTGTGAATTCCGAATAATTATATTTTCATTTGTTGTACTCGAATTGAAACTATTCCAACAATCAATAATTAGCTGCAATAAATGAATTAACATTTATATTACAAAATTTATTGACGAAAGCAAATTATTGATTGCAATGACCAATATTCAGTATTGCCCTATATTAAGTTCGGTTGTGATTCTAACCATTTGTACTAATTTTTAGAACTAAATTGAATTAGTTATCACAATTAATAAAAGAATTGAAGGAATAATATTTCAGTTGGAACATCGTTTTAATAATCAAGAGAATTAAAAATTAGTTAGAACTATACATTTTTAATAGTTGCAATAATATATCATGTTACTTGATCAATATTTTATTACTGCAACCGTTTCCCAACCAATTTGTTTTCTGTGTGCACCAAGGGGCAGCTTTGATTTTTCGAAGCAGTTTATTTTGGCGCCTTTGAATTTTTTCGATATTTGAAGCCGAGGCAGTGCACCATGTTGGCTTTAAAATAGAGTTGTGAAGTAGTAGTTTGCAATCGAGACTAAAAACCGAGTTTCTTCCATAAAGCCATATATAGCTTTTCCATGTTAAACGCCGATCTTGATGAATACGAGATATTTGACATGCGATTGAGGAGGCACCAGTTGATTATTGATTTTAATAGGGGGGCATGTTTTCCATGTTTATTTGCTATTTAAATAAATTAGTAAAATTGGCCATAAGTAAAAAAAAAATATTTTAACAAAAGAAATTAGACAACGTTTGTTGTGCTTTTGCATTCAACACTTTAAAGACACACATAAAAAAATTTAAAGAAAAATTAACCGTTATAGTGTATTTTCTTTTGTTTTTGTAACACTTTATCATTTTTGTGATTTTTAGCTACGCCAGTAACAATTGAGCTGCATAGAGTAAGTACTGTTTTGTTGAAACAAAAGTTTCTTATAGTTTTCTGAAGAAGAGCGATTGTGTGTACATTTAATAAAAAGCTACAAGAAAAAATTTTTTTTTCGACAACGTAATGTGAGTAGCAAAATCGCTGTACCCAACCGAGTACAATGGCTTGATATGTATAATTTTTTTTAAATTTTTCTTGGATCAAAATGGAATTTCAAGCCATCAAACCGTCAAGTTTTTATGCTAAAGCTTTTACAATTTTAAACAGCTAGATGAAAATGATCATAAAAATTTCGATATAGCTATTATTCCACCAGATCCGGACTGTAACACAGATGAAAAGGAGGGGAATGCTGAGGATATACTTTTTGATCGCATGCTAAATGATGAACCAGGTGAAGTCGAAGTATTTTTCGGCAGTGATAGCGAAGATTATATACCACTTGAGCAGTTGCGACAGACAATAAAGTTTTAAAAATCAAGCAAAATAGCTCCTAAGTGGACAAAGAATTCTTGTGATATTCAAATCCAACAAACCAATGTTTTTGGTAGCCACTCTTCAAAATAATTCATAAGGGTTAAACAGTGAGATTTGGTTTTTAAAATAGGATGCTAACGAGCAGCTCCGGTTATTTATACCAATTTGATACCTACGTGCTTGATTTTTTGGACAACGTTCCTAACCCTTCATATCATGTTGCAAACAAATCTTAAATGGACTTGCTTGAGTTTTAACGCAATATTGCTCGATTTTATTTGCGAAACTATACCCAGAAAGTGAATGTCTCCAAACGGTCGTTGGCTGCTGGTGTTGCAACTAGCGGTGGAAACCTCTTTCCTAAAAGAATAACATATCAGTAACGATGTCGTGAGTGTCAACAGAATAAAATGGGTATTTGAGCAATGCGATGTTGCTCTATGTCTTGAAAAAGTATGCTTTAAAATTTTTCATACATAAAAAATAGCAAACTCATGACGCCACTGCACCCGTCCGAGTACAGCCCTAAAAACACACTTTCAGGAATTTTTATTTTATTTTTTGTTTTTATTATTTTTTGTTTTTAATGATCTTGGCTTTTAATGGGTTAATATTTTGCAGGAGAAACACAAAATCTTATTCCTTCGATGCCTAAAGATTAAAAGAAGTTTTCGGCGCAAATGAAAGCCGGCCATAAAAGCCATTAAACACATTGTAAATATGTATGTCGTATGTAAACTTTTGGTGTTATGTAAAAAACGGAATTTTTTTTTTTTTTTTTATTTAAATCATATTTATAAGAACACGTGAATAGTTATTTCTTGTAAAGAAAGTTAATGTGATGAGGGTATACTAAGTTTGTCATTCCGTGTGAAACTTTTTTATTATTGTTCTAAGACCCAATAAAGTAGATACAGTGAAAACTCTCTATAGTGGACAGCTGCGGTCGCCTGAAATTTGTCCATTATTGAGAGGTGTCCACCTAAGGGGAGGTCTAATAAAAAGTGCATAATATTTGTTGTATTTTATTTAATAACAAAAACAAAAACAAAAAGAGATCATTCCAATTTCATTAATACATACATGTTTACTAGTTTATAATGTTTTGTAATTTATAATTTTAAATCGCTTTAAAAAAATTGTTTATATGAAAGCCGATGTGAAAGCTGAAAGAAGATCAATATTAATTTGATCTACACCTAAATACCACATACAATTTTATAATAAAAAACCTTTCTGCTAATTTCCGAACCGAACATTAATCTTTTTTTTGAGGATTCAATAATTTCCACTTTTTCTTTTAATGTTAAACACTTTCGCTGTGAAGCCATTTTTGACACAAAACCAATAAGTTAATTTAACAACAAAAACTAAATTTCGTGAATTCCCTATACACAGCAGAAAAACATAATTACATATTTAGTTGCTTCCGAGTTACCAAATGAATAATATTTGAAAACAAAACGAAAATATGCAAAAGCGATGCCAGATAAAAAAAATTATACAAAAATATTAAAAAAATTTTCAGCGATTTTATGAAGATGTCCACATAATGGAGGGTTTTCAACCAAAATATATACAAAATGCTTGTCCATGTCCAGATAAGGGAGTGTCCACCTATCGGAGGTTCATTTACATGAAAATTATTTTTTGGTGCTACGTTTCAGAGTTTTTGTCCATTAAAAGGGGGTGTCCGCTAAAGAGAGTGTCCACTATACGGAGTTTTTACTGTATATATATTTTGGGTCCTTAAGTAATTCTAAGTCGATTTAGCTATGTTCGTCTGTCTGTCTGTCCGTCTGTTGAAATCACGCTCGCTTTTAAACGACTCGAAAGAAACAAACAATATTGGTGTAAATTGTTTCCAGTTCTCCTTAGCAGATTAGGATTAAAATCCAGCAAAATCGGTTTAGTAGGATAAGAGTTATGAATCAAAATGTGGAACAAACACCCTAAAAAATTTATAATTTTGTTACAAAAACTAGCATAAGTAGTGGCAGAATGCTCATATTGATATGATATTTTGCACAAATTCGTTTTATATGACTAAAATCATACTGTTTTTTTTTCGTGAATATCGGTCCATAATTTACCGTAGGCCCCGTATAAAGCCCACTCTCGGAAAAGAGTTAAGCACGCCTAAAATCGTAACGAATAATGCTATTATAATAAAAATTTTGCCCGTCATAGTTTTATAATACTAAAAATCACTTTGTCCATTGTCGTGAAGATCGGAGCATAATATACCACAGGTCCCATACAAAGTTCACTCCGGATATATTCTAAAAGTAGGTGAAGGACATTAAAGAAACGGCGCAGCCAAATATGTATATCTCTTTTACTTGTTCGTTTTAGTGTTCCCAAGTTAATGTTGGATTGGAGAATAACATTTGATATTAAATTGATAAAACAGGCTCCAACTTATCAAAAATTAAAGATCAACTTTTTCATTGTTTCTGATGTATTGCATCAACACAAATGCCTACAAAACAATTTGGAATCCTTTGACCAAAATTTTCGATTTTATAAGCAAAAACAAAAGGTCCTATCTACAAAAGATTATACGATAAACACTAACAGGCCTAACTAAAGCTTCGTTCAGACGGTGGTCAGATGTTACAATGTAGTCATTAAAATTGCCTAAAAATATCTTGCAACTGCGTGAACATTGTAAGCTCATTTTCATTTGGCAGATGTGTAAAATTAGTGCATCTGACAATAGCACCACTGTCAGAATAATGACAATGTTGTAAGTTCTGACCAACATTGTCAATTGTAAAAACAACTGGTAGGTTTTACAAGAAAAAGAGAAGATAAATAAAATATAAACAGTTTAAGGCAATTTATCAACTTATCATTTTAAATAGTGTTTACTTCTCCTGAAAACTTTCAAAATGTTAGATAGGTCCTTTTGCATTTAAGGTGACGGTATGTGTTCCCAATGTTTATATTGAATTCATTATCAATTTGAATCCAAATGTTAAAATCAAACAATTAAAAAAGGAATAAGAATTGTGTTTGATGTCGCATGATACAATCATTTCATATCAAAGGTATGACTTCGTGTTTGTTGCTAAACCCTTTTAACTATAATAGGGTGGGTATAATTTTTAAATAAAACTTGCTTAAAAATTAGTCAGTTTTTTTAAACTTGTACAGGGTGTTATTCCTATTAACGAGTAATAATTTTATTTGTCTCAAAATTATTGTGAATTAGTATGTAGTATAGCCAACAACCTCTACCGGTTATGTATATTTAGATTGTACTAAAATTTACTTTGACTACTAGACACCAGATGGCGCTGTTGTGACAATTAACCTTTAATTGAAACAAATTCTCAAAAAGAAAAACTACGGATAATTCTAAAAAAAGATTAACAGTACAAAAATGAAATTGGTCATAATTAGGGAAGCAATGTTTAGGAAATGAAATCAAATAAATAATAAAAGCAAATAATCAAAATAAAATTTTGCGAATTCAAATTTTTACTGCCTTTTCCGATCCCATTGAAAAAAGGCTTTTACAATTTGTTCAACTTTTATTCATATATATTTATAATACAAATTTATACAGTAGGTAACAGATATATTTATGTAAGAAAAACACGAAAATGTTTCTGATAAGCGCTTTTTTGAAGTAATACTACATTGTGTTGAAATAATACTACATTGTAGTAACTAACACTAAACACGTTCATTGAGAATAGATGTGTGACTTGTCAAATGGTGGCTGTTAGGTGTCAATTGAGCCCTTCCAATGACAACCCCATGTGAAAGTGATAGGTCCCAATCATATAAAGTGTTAGAGCTAGAACCGGTCTCTACCATAAAAGACCTATCACGGGACTACTTTGGTAATATTGCCTTTATTACCCTAAAAACACAAAGTGAAACCTTTGATATGAAATGAATTTATCATTTGACATCAAACCAAATTTTCAAATTTCAATTTTTCAATTGTTTGACTTTATCAAATGTTATTTT
Organism: Pollenia griseotomentosa; assembly: GCA_963931875.1. Classification (NCBI taxonomy): domain Eukaryota; kingdom Metazoa; phylum Arthropoda; class Insecta; order Diptera; family Polleniidae; genus Pollenia; species Pollenia griseotomentosa. Next base: position 141,387,409 of record OZ007560.1, on the reverse strand, counting down.
CAAGTAATAAAAAAAACTTGGCTGAAGCGAAAAATAAGTCTTAACACTAAAAACTGGCGATTAAAGTTAAATGTGTTACACAATTAAAGAAAAGTTACATATTACATGAAGTGAATTCGCCTATAAAACCTTTTATCAGAGTTTTATAGGAGAATTAGTCGAACATCATGTGTTCGGCCTAAAATCAATTATATAATAATTAGATTTCTACCAAAGTAAGAAGCTTTCAAATCTGCCTTGGTTCTGCCATGGTAAACAAAGCGGTTACTTTTTCGAATTACACTTTTATTATTGATTTCAACTTTAAAGTCGAAAAAGAAATTTATACACCATTGAGCAAAAAAAAAATAATAAGTTTGTTCCTGTACTTAAAATTGGGACTCCGTATTTAAAAATTTAAATCCAATTAAATACATAAAATCAAGCTTTCATATAGCAATTGATAACATAATTTTTACAACCACAATATATCCTCGAATACGTTTTTACATTTAAATGATTTAGTTTTGTAAATTTAAAAAAAAAATCGCAAAAATTTGAGACACAAAAAAGTTAAATAACATTGGAAAGTTTATTATATTCTTAAGAACTCATTTTACGTAAAAAGTTTCAAGAACAATTTTTAAGAAAAATAAAATAAAGTAAATATTATACAAAAAACGATGAATGTCTGGCATAAGATGACAAAAATGAAGACAAGGATTATGTATCTACGTACAATACATAAGTGTAACTAAAGAGAATAAGGGCGAAAAATCAACGAATCATTAATCAATCCTTTCATGATGTGACGCGGTGCGTGTCCTTTTATGTTACAAACGAAATGAAACAGAAAAAATACAACAAACACACATACACACAACATGTTATAACAAAAAAAAGTGTAAAAATGTATAAAAATAACAAGGGAAACATACACAAACAAACACTCTCCCTTCACGGATCTTACTCACACACATTTTTTCCATACAAAAAGTCTTAAAATTTTCTGAATATTAAAAAAAGAAAATGGTAAAAATAAAATTGTATCTTAATGCAAACAATCTAGAGTAAAAGAATAAACTAACTAACCCAACCTGTCAGCCATCCAGCCTGCCTGCCTGCCAGCCAGCCAACATTTCAGCCATCCAGCAAATACAAAAACAAACATCGAAGGCTCAGGGATCAACGAAAAATACCGAGTTTAAGATGATGAAAAAAGGAAAAAAAATAAATAAAATAAAAATGGCGACATTGTTTAACAGGGGATTTACTTTATACTTTAAGTATACAGTTAGTACGAAACTGCCTACAGATATGAATAGAAGACATCCGTATGTGGGGATGATGTTCACAAAGCCCAATTTTTTAAGCAGACCTTTAAGGCATTTTTTCATTTCTGCGAAGGAATCGAAAATGCAATAAGGCATTTCCTGATTAACCGTGTATATTTAGTTGGTCATCATCAAGGAAGCCATAAATTGTGCGACTAGTAGAGTCAAAAATCAAGCTAATTTATTTATTTAGAGTTATAATAAAAAATTATATTCTAACCTAATCAACAACAATAGTTACTTGGATCTTCAGCATGTTGTAGTGAAACAGACCAGAGTCACTGGCGAGAAATGCTATTAAAAAGCTATAAAAGCTATTTCGGGAGTAGTATTTGTATGCACGCAGAGAAAAAACATGTTAAATATGTTGCATTTTTTTTAAGAACTAAGTTTAGCACTGTGACCATTTGATTTCAATAATATTGCAGCCTATTGAAATGGTAAGAATCGGTCTATAATTTCAAATGAGCCCCTTACAAAATTCTTACCGGAATAGACGTATTAATATTTAATTTGACATAAAAAGGTCATTCGATATTGATCCTAGACCCTTAGTATCTAAGATTAGGCATAGCCCCATTTAGCACTCTAATATGTTTTTAAATCGGTTCATATTGGAACATAGCCATAATATGGTTGTCGTTAACAATAATATGGTTAAATTAAACATATTATGGTTACAATTTTCTTTAAACATTGTATTGTTGGAGGTGACCATATTTAAACATGTTTTTTCTCTGGGTGTGGAAGCTATGTTCCAATATGAACCGATTTAAAAACATATTAGAGTGCTAAATGGGGCTATGCCTAATCTTAGATACTAAGGGTCTAGGATCAATATCGTATGACCTTTTTATGTCAAATTAAATATTTATACGTCTATTCCGGTAAGAATTTTGTAAGGGGTTCATATGAAATTATACACCGATTCTTACCATTTCAATAGGCTGCAATATTATTGAAATCAAATGGTCACAGTGCTGAACTTAGTTCTTTAAAAAATGCAACATTTCCATTGGTTTCATATCCAAACGAATTTATTTACTATGAATCGAATCGAAATGCAAAAATTCCGAATTTGTTGTCTAAATAGTTTAACAACTAACTGGCAGATAAATAATTTTAATTATAATTTTTATAAGTAATGGATGACTGCCTTTAATTAATATAGTTTGTTTAAAAATTGTTTCAGTTAGATTCTAGTATTGTGTAATGGACCACTTTAACTTATAAAGGGTGTTTTAGACGTATAGAACTTCCGATAAGAATAACTATACAACTTGCTGTAAAATTAACGAAGAATTGTTGAACATTTTTTAACAAAATTCGCGCTCTGCTCGCCAAACTTATAGAGCACTTCGTCAAGTTTACGGTGCGCATAATCGTCCATCTGAGCAGCTCATACGCAATACTATGGATCGATTCATGACTACATTTGCTCTTTCCGTTCGTAGCAACTCGGTATTTGCCCGTCCACTATTTAGAACAAATTGAGGAAAGATCTTGGCCTAGATCCTTGTAAGAATGAACTGGTTCAAGAATTAAATACAGCAGACCAACAACTGCGTCATGTGTTCAGTGAATGGGCTGAGATCAACTAGAAATTGAACCAGATTTTTATCGTCAAATCAACTTCAGTGATGGGGCTCATTTCTGGTATGTAAACAAGCAGAATTGTTATTTTCTGGAGATACCCCAATCCTCATGTGACTCTTGACACAAATGTCTCGCAAATGTGACGTGCTATTAATCAATGTTAAATCCTCGAAAACAAGGTTGATTTTACATTTTTCGGTAGTGATTTTGCTTCATAGGTTATTCATGTTAATTTAACATGATTTTACAATAACTTGCGAACAACATAATTTTCTTTTAAAATAACTATAATTCATGTTAATTTAACATTCCAGTAAAGTTAGAGCAAAATGACGTTCATATTGAAATAACACTCCGAATCACGTGGAATGAAACTTATTTCAAGCTGAAACAATTTGGATTTCATGTATAATCGAATTGGTTGAGTTTGAAATAACAGTGAAAAGAAGCTTCAGAGACAACATATACGTTAATTTAAGAAACAATCTAAGCACTTGCCCGTAGAACCAGCGAGAGAGAGAGAGATTTTAATTATTTACTTTCCTGTAACACATGTCTCACCTTTTTGTTTTCCCCTTTGTTTACAGAAGCACTAACAATTAACAGACACCAGCAGAATGGCCCGATATGGTTTTCGTCATCATTCTTCTTTGAAAATTTGATGTACTATTTAGCTAAATAATTTGAACAAAAAGAAAACGGGAATTTTTTTCAAAACGGATCATGTGATGTAACTTATTCGAATGCTGCCTATAATAAAACTGTTAGTAATCCGTTTCCGTTAGCAGAAAATCAGGCTATATCAATACCATTTTTCGATAACCCAACTGTCGCAAATGGTGTAAAAATCTAAAATTCTCTTACAAATATGGTTCTGATAAAATTCCGAGTAGTATTTTGATAAGATGTTCAGAAGCCTTGGCTATCCCTTTAACAATATTGTTTAATAAATGAATTAAATTTGGGTATTTTTCGAAAATTTGAATGGAATAATTTATTGTTCCATTGTTTAAGTCTGGCACAAGTTAAGACTATAATTCAGAAATGGAGTTTAAAATCCCTCGAAATTTATCACATCTTTTGAAATCGATCGATTTTCTTCACATACCTGAATGCTTAATATGAAAAAAGGTCGTTCAAATATGATTACCTTTACTTTTTTTTCAAAATCGATATTTTGATACTTATTGTGAAAATAAACGAAAATTGCTGTTGTATTTTAAATAACGATATATTTTTAATAAAGAACGTTAATCTGTTATCAGAGAAAAGTATAAAATGGGCGCAGCTTCTTTAAAAAACACCTTTATCGAGAAAAGGACACATATTTTTCTTTAAAAATCCATATTTTTATACTAAAATGTTTGTTTACGCGTTCAAATCCATGTTATGTTGGAAGCAGTGTACGGAAATAAACACTTAATATCGCTCCTTAGTGTTCGGTTCGGTAGAATAACTTTTACCTGTTTGTCATCTTTCGAACACAAAAATAATACTGTTTTTTTTTTATTAAACTCAACCAAAGAAGAGAACATTTAATTCCGTTTGGGTTTTATTTTAAATCCACCAACTTCATTGTGTTCCGTTCGGCTCATTAATGTTCGTCCCTTTTGGCTGGTAAAAAATATAAACATTTTTTACAAAAATAAAATACACATACGAAAAAAAAAACAAAAAGCCAGCAAAATAATTTTACACAATACACACACACCAGCTGCTCGTGCTAGAATGTTTTGTTTATTCATTTCTTTTTTAATGTTATTTATTATTATTATTTTTATTTTTATTAAATCTATCATCATTACAATTTTAAAATAAATATATATATATATATAAATTGAATATCTACAATATTCGAGATTTTACTAAAAGTATTGCAACAGATAAATTTCTTACGCTGGGTCTCCACGTAGCAATATTTATTGCTAAGTACAAGCAAAAACGTCGGCAGAACAATGACAGAACAATGGAGCAATAATTGCTGATAATATTGCTGGAGAACACTTGAAATTGCTTTGCCATAAATTTGCAATTTTCACCGCGAGTGGTTGTATAAAGTTTTGTGGCTGTATTTATAACAAATGTTTTATGTTGTGTTTTCAAGTGGTTGTTAAATTTTCTTTTTTCAATTAATAAATTTACTTAATAAAATAATTAATTGTAATTGTCGTAGCTGTGTTTTGTATTACTTTTTTGTTTATTTGCACACAAACACACAAATAAATAAACAACCGTACAGAGAAATAAAATGTCAGATAAATAACGACTGATTTGACAGCAGATTGCTAAGCAATAATTGCTCAAGCAATCAGAAGAGCAATCATTGCGCAATAGATTGCCACTCATGGCAATATGCGGTCTTTACGTTTGCCGCAATAAATATTGCTACGTGGAGACCCGGGGTTATATATTTTTACATTAAAAACACATTTTAAAATATATACATATGTACATATTTATGTAAAAAGATAGGAAAAAACCATTGAGTTGTCAAAGAGATTTTATTATTAACTACTTCTCACATCTTCTTTTCAGAAGTTGCAGAAATTTGATAATTTTACAAATTTCTTATTAAATCAAATCTTGAAGACTTGTTCCTGTTTTCGAATCTTGTTGTTATTTTATTAATAACGTGTTTCAAAAATTCTTGTTTGTAGTTGGTATGTATATGGTATTTAAGTTTTTATTTTGGATAATCATTATTGGTCGTATACACATACGATGTAATAAAATTTTATTTTTACGATTCAGTTTCGATTTTCGATTTAGCAAAGGGAAAAGAGCTCATCCACATTTTAGTGCTTTGTCTCGCGCTTGAAAAACATGATATTTAAACGTCAGCTGTATCGAGTAATGGAATTTCAGTTCCTTGCATACAAAGTGTAGTTTGCGGATTTCTTTTTGGTGATTTATTAAATGCAAAATCGTTGCCTGAGTTTTTTCCTGATTTATTTTAATTTTCCATTTGTTAAAATATTTTTCAGCATGGATTAGAGCATTTTTCATATTTTTTACTATTGCATTTGAAAGTTTGCCACTTGTTACCAATGCAGTATCATCTGAGTAGAAGGCTGCTGTTTGATTTCTTAGTGCTTTGAAGTCTGAAGTGTATATAGAGTACAAAGTTGGTGACTAAATTGACCCTTGTGGAACACCAGCAGGGATGGACCTTTAAGCAGATTTTTCGGTATCTACATTCACCACAAAGTATCTTTTAGATAAAAAACTTTTTATAATTTTTTGTAAATATATAGGGTAACCAAATTTATTAGGTTTGAAGATAATTCCATTGTGTCATAAAAAGTCAAACGCTTTCTCTATATCCAGAAAAACTATTCCTGTACTTTTACGATAATTTGTATTGGTAGTTATTATGTTTACAAGTCTTTTTACTTGATGTATCGTTGAGTGTTCTTTCCTAAAACCAAACCATTCTACATACTTATAGGACGATAGCTTTTGGGTGATTTTTTATCTTTTCCTGGTTTGACTATTGGTATTACTTACGCAATTTTAAATTGCTTCGGAAAATAACTGTGTTTTAAGCACCAATTAAAAAAATTGGTATTTAATAATGAAACGTACGCAATGGCCCATAAATCTAGTAACACATTGGCAAAATTGTTCAGTAAAACCAAAGATAAAATAGAAAAATTAGATAAATCAAACGTTATTTATAAAATACCATGCAATGGCAACGAATTTGGAATTTGTGACAAGGTTTATAAAGGTACCACTAAAAACAAACTTAAAACTAGAATTTCAGCACACAAATCAGACTTAAAACTACGAAATAAAATTTCAACACAAAAAACCGCACTGTTAACCCACTGTGCACACACAAAGCACTCTCCTGATTTTGACAATGTACAAGTATTACAGAGTGAAAATAACTATAAAAGACGTTTCACATTGGAAATGTTACATATAATTAAAACAACAACAAGGATGAATTTTAAAGCCGATGTTGATGAGAATTCTGCGAGAGTATACAGACATCTAGTTAACAAACGAACATAACATAGTGCAATATTTATTTATTTTAAGCTCAGTTCATAATAAGACGATGTTGACACAACATAATAAGAATTAATTTTCTGATTTTTGTACGTTAATAATTTTTTCTATGTAAGAGTTTTTTGCTGTTTTTTGTATACATAGTGTTTAAAATATTTTGTACTTATACATTTGTTTGTTCTTTTTGGTTACTTGTAATTTCTAGATTATAGCCCAGAAGATGTTTTTCAATGAAAAACGAAATATTGGCAAATTAAAAATTGTAAAATTAGAATAATTAACAATAAAACCAGGACCTCGAGCTCAAAAGGAAAAAAGTTCTTTTATTTATACATTTTAAAGGTCGAATTAAACACAATATAATATTGGTAGCGATATTTAAAAATTCATTTGATTTTTTTTTTTTTAATTATCGGTTTTACATCATATATTATAACAGGTGCTTTTTTATTTCTTTGCTTATTAATGAAAAATTTAACTTCCTCCACTGTTGTCATCACATAAGTTACACTTTCAGAAATAGGTTGTAAATCTAGCCAATAAGTGTGCTTTGATACCATGCGATCAGCGCTCGACGATGGATTCCACTACGTGACAGTTTGTTTACGAAATGAATTTGACACCTAATCTTTATGTAAAATTTTCCACTGAACCGTAATATGAAGTCAGAATTGTAGAACAGTTTTTGAGATATTCCAAAATAACCGTTATTTGTGTTTTTTAAAAAGATAAAGTGACTAAAATGCAAATTTCTTCAAAAAACGGATTATGTATTTCTTTTTAAAGGTTATACAATTTCTAAAATAACCATGGATTGCAAGTGAAGATTGGTCTAGAAATGACAGAGTTACAGGTGACAAAAGTTCAAGCTTCATTGAAAATTCAATGATTTTTTTTCTTTGTTGAAATTTTGTCACGTAGTGTTCTTTATCAATGTAAAATAATTAACATTATAGAACATTAAAATATAAATTTTATCTACAGTATCACTACAACTGTTTTGTATTTTAACGAAGAACAGAACAATATATAAAGTTCGCCTCTTTCTTGAAAATAACGGGTGGTTAAATATTAAGGGCCGACGTTGAATGTGAACCACACCTAAACGTCAAGTTTTTTTCGGCGTTTCATTTGACATTTCTCAATTTCAGACTAACTCAATTTGAACCATGGAAAGATACACAATAGAGCAACGCGTTCAAATCAAAATGCATACCGTGCACTTCGTGATTTTTTCGGTAAATTTAATCGTCCAAATGCGGGTCTGTAGGATATGTGAAAACACCGGTGCATTCTCGTGCAGCTCGTACTGCAGAAAATATTGCTGCTGATCGCGACAGTGTGGCTGAAGAGCCTTAACTCGTCGTCGTGCCTAACAATTGCACCTCTCACGCTCGTCGTTGATGAACATTATGCATAAAGACTTGCATTTACACGCTAACATGGTGCAATTGACTCAAGAACTAAAGCGTCTTGTCCATTCCAAACGTCGTCAATGGTCAGAATGGTGGCACGAAATGACAACAGTGGATGATAAATTTTCGAAGAAAATCATCTTCAGTGATGAGGCACATTTTAACCTCAGTGGATTCGTCAATAAGCAGAATTGCCGCATTTGGGCGAATATAATCCAAGAGTGATTGTCGAAAAACCAATGCAACCACAAAGAGTGGTGCTGTTAATGGGCTAGCGGCATCATCGGGCCGTATTGTTTCCAAAATGAGACCGGTCAGGCAGTTACTGTTAATGGTGTTCGGTATCGTGAGATGAATTGGAAGATATGGATGTGGACGATATGTGGTTTTAACAGGAGGTGCCACTTGCCACACAGCTAACGAAACAATGGCTTTTTTGCGCGACAAATTAAATGGCCGTGTTATCTCACGTTGTGGCGATGTCAATTGGCCGCCAAGATCATGTGATTTGTCACCGTTGGACTTCCTTCTTTAGGGTTATTTGAAAGAAAAGGTGTACGTCGATAAGCCAGCAACAATTCAAGAGCTAAAGGATAATTCGGCACATTAACGGCATAGAACCTCAATTATGCCTCAGCGTCATCGACAATTTGGACCATCGGAAGGAGGCGTGCCTCGATGTCCCGGCGGCCATTTGGCCGATATTTTTGTTCCATACATAATTGAACCATACCAATATTATCATAATAAAAAGAAATGACAATAATTTTTAAATAATTTGTGTTTTATTCAAAATCAACATCGGCCCTTCAAATTTATTATTATTAATTAAAAACCACCCTTTAGTTACGAACGGTGTTAAGGGTTGTGTTCGTCTACACAATCACTAAAAAAATGGATATCGTTCTTGGGTGAGTGAGCCGAACGCTAAATAATGTACTGTTTATTTTCGAACACTGGTTGGAAGTGGCCAAAATTGCAAAACAATAATTTTTTTTGTTTAATTTGTTTACACTTATAATTTTTTTAAAAGAATTTTCATACATGGAAAAATAATTAAAGTAGAAACCAGGAATACATTCTCGGGTTTTTATGATTTCATCGGATTTAATCAATATGGATATCGGTTAAAATCACTTTATCTGACTTGAATTCTTGTATGATGTTTTGCCTAAATAAAAAATTATTTTTCGTGGTAGTTCGCTACGGAGCGAATGCTAAAGTAGACTCCAAAGGAAAATAAAAAATTATTTCATATTAAATTTTTTTACATTTAATTATTAGCAAAACAATCAATACATTTAAGATCCTGCAAACATAAGTAGGTAAATAAAATGAAGACAATGTAGTAAAACCGCGTTGATTAGATGACATACGGATGGTTTTCGGATAAATGCCAGCCTGCTGCCTCCTTTTTTTTATCCCAGTGTTTTACTTCTCTACAAACAAAATGTCAACTTGACTGACAAGGGAACCAAAAAAAAAAAAAACGAACCGAATGAAAGCGACAAACAAAAAAGTTATAACTTGAAAACACACACCTAAACACTATTAATATTTAAGGAAACCAAAGAAATGTTTTTCAAAAAGAAAATTACTTATTTAAATAAATTTCATTTATATACATGAATACAATTGCGTACATAAAAAGACTAAATGAATCTTTGACAGGCTGATGGTATGATAACAACATGATGGTACATAATAAGAAATAACATTCTCCATGTTTTTCCATAACCTAAGACTTACCCATCATTTAACACCACCAACACTCGTTCAAACATTTAGACACTTGTTTAAACAGAAGCCATTGATTTTATTCCTGAAACGAAATCTACCATTTAACACCCATTGTGAGAAAAATTGAAGAATAAAAAATATTAAAAAATATTTAAGCAATTTAAAATATTTATGTTCAGTTTTTGTTGTTTATCTTAATGTATATTTGTTATCTTTTTATGCGTTTTAAAATCATTTAAATCTTTCTTCTATATTCACTTGACATTTGATTTGAATCCTTGTGCCTCTAAAAGCATCCATCATAAGAAAAAAGTAAAATTTATTGTACGAAAATGACAGTCATAGTGATTAAAATATAATGGTAATAAAAAATGCCAGTTTTTATTGAAACAAAGGGAATAATACTATTTTTGGTTAAGTGTGTGCATGCGAATTTTTAGATCTATTTATTCCCTTATTTCAAAAATGCCTTGAATTTTTCATTGATCTCAATTTGGTGACTGTTAAGGAGATAAAATTCAAAATAATTGAAAAATATGATCCTAATTATCAACTTACTTAACTTTGCCTGCTAATCATATTAATTCTTAGCCTTAAAACATTTTTTTTTTTTAGAATTAGAGGTCCAATGAGCTCTGTCCAAATCATTGTTAGCTTCTTGCTCTCTCCTTAACTCCAAGATCAAAGTGACTCCGACATAAGTTTTGTTTTCCTTTTTGCATTCTAAAATATGCCTATTCCCATGTTCTGTAACTTTAGTGAGAACTTCTCGCATCAAAAAGATGCGAAACAAAATATTCCATCGTTTTTTTAAAAATGTGAGAAAAATGTGTGTCTGTAACTCAAGTCGAAAACTATCAAAAGAGATAACGTCGTTACGTTATACATGTCATAATATTTTACTCAAAACCGATGTTTAATTGTGGACATTGAAAACGCCAGTCACACGTATCGTTGACTGCTTTGCTTGCTATTCAATATATTGTTGAATGTTTGTTGTTTACGAAATAGCTTTGAAAACCTTCTTATATTTTTTAAAAATGTTAGAAGCAATAGACAAATTAGATAAGAACAAAATACTTACCTCCTCCTGTGTTATTAATCATTGCATTTTTAATATATTATTAAGTGTTGACATTTCTTTCTCATCCCGTTTTTATTCATGAGTTTATTTGACAATTCAAAGTACCAACTTTCTCACGAAAATTTTACAGACACACTTTTTGTCGTCGCCCTCACTGACAATTTTTGTTCCTTTAATTTTTAAAAATTCTGGGGTCTAATCACCGCATTCGATATCGAGCAAATTGTATCGACATTTTTCATTTTGGTATTATGGCATTCGATATCTAGTAAAATGTATCGTAATTTGATATGATAGCAATCGATATCGAGTAACCAAACAAATAACATCACTCGAGCTGTCATTCGATACGTTAGTGCCTGTCGTATACACAAATAAATAAAAATTTTAGCGTCAAAAATATACTTTTAAAGTTTTTTTGAGAAACAAACGAAAAAAATATGTAAGTTTATTAAATATAATGCAAAAAACTTAAACAATAATCAACTTGAATTTTATAGGACAAATATTAATAAAATTAACGCATTGCAAAAGGAGTTAATGGCAGAGTTTATGACTCAGCACCCACAGTTGGCAAAAAACATTTTGCCAAATTGTGGCCAAGGACGTGCAGTAACAAATAAGCTTTGGGAACAACTTTGCAATAAGTTAAATAGGGCTGGACCACCAATTAAAGATGTGAAGTCATGGCGAAAGGCCAGTATATTTACAGACTGGCTGATTTTTTTGATGCTGCATATGAAAAGCTGTCCATTGCTATTGTGTTCTTATGCACAGCACATACTTATATAAATTCAGTTTTTTTATAAACATATACATATGTATTAATTTCATGTGCAGCATTAGTATCACCAAAGCCGCCACTTAAAGTGGTACCTTATTGCTTTTATAGATTTTAGATTTCAGCTTTCCGCACTTTACTTTTTTAGGTTTTTACTGACCAGAAGCATAATGTAAAAAAGAAGATATCATTTAACATGTCTTCAAAGAAAAAAACTGGAGGTGGTCCAAACGAGGAAAGGTTCTCGACACCGGCTGAGGAACAAATGATGCAGGCCGCTGGTATAGGTGCTACTGTTGAGGGCCTTTCTTCTACCAAAACTTTTGGGGCTTTAAAAGAAATTGATGAGCCCAATACTAAAGCGGTGGAATGTTTACTAGCAGACACAATTGACGATAGCGACAATGACAACATAGAACTGGAAGTGTTTGAAATTTTAGAAAAAAAAGCGGAAAGTAAAGTTGTGGAAAACAAAGCTACAATACGAAATAAGCAAATAACTAAAAGTGAGAGTTGACTTAATCTTCTTAGATCCAATGAGATACAAGGCGAATTTAATTCGCTTTCTATCTCAATTTTTAATACTCGTTCTCTTTCTGATGTTGCCATAGTTTTTGAATAATTGGCTATGTTCACAACATTATTGAAAACAAACAACATGATAAAAATGTATGCACAAATAAATTAATAAAAATTTAAACAAAAAATTATAACTATTTCCGTCGCCGTCTTCCGTTGAATTATGTTTATTTTTCTCTCCCGCAACGAGAAATCGCACTGCACCGCAAACATTGTGTTTAGACTCTTAACTTTGAAGTTGATTTATTTTCTTTTTTCTAAAATTTATTTAGGGCCATTATTACAACCTAATGATAAAGTTGCTGATAGTTAACGTGAACAATAGCTATCTTGAACGATAAAGTGACCAATAAGTTTTTTCCATTATTACAACTGTCCGATAAAATAAAAAATGTAATTTATATACTGTGGCAACATTGCAGTATATACCGACTACTTTTGGTTGTTTAAAATACGTAGTGGCAACGACTTAGTTTTGTTTTATTTATTAATTAAAAACAAAAGTAAATTTTTGTGCTTTATTTTTGGTTTTAATGGTAAATTGTTTTGTTTTTTGTGTTAAATTGTGTTTTTTGAAAAAGTTGAGTAATTTAAGACTATCATTGAAGTTACCATATCTTCAGCAGAAAATATGGCATCTTCAAGTTCTTAAAGTTCACTTGTAAAGTTACCATGAGGACAAACCTGATGTTAGCTTATCAGTCACTTTTTAGGATAATGTTAAATTGTAATAACCAAAAACTATTTATCTGTCAGATAGCATCCTAAAAATAACTATATGTAAGTTGTAATAATGGCCCTTAGCGTCAGAAAGAAAAGAAACGCTGAAGAAGAAAAGCTTGAATTAATAGTTCTTCAGCAACAATTGTGAGTGAAACACGAACAGGAATTGGCAGAAGAAAAAAAATAAAACCAGTGCGCACTAAAAAACTTTAAAAACACACATGGAATGCAAGCCAAAATACACAACAAAGCAGTAGTTACTTAGGGGCCACAAGAAAAATATGTATACAGTTTTCAGTAGGCATAAAAAAGCTCTCCCATATGGTGAGCTCCATATTTGGATTATATAGGACTCTCGAAGACTTTACGATTTTCCATATATATTACACTAGCTTAACCCGGTGCGCTTCGCTACACTGCTTTAACCACGTTTGAAGACTCTCCCTTTAATAGTTTTTCAGTTGAGCTATATATTAAATATGCATCCTATGGGATGTATTTCCCCCCTGTAGCATACCATAAGAGTGAGTTCTACAAAGTTTGAACATTCTCACTATAACATTTCTAAAGATATGCGATATAAAACATTGGCGTCCTATGGTGGGTACCACTTCCCCCGCTGCTATTTTATTTCAATTTTGGGGCTCAGAAGATCCTACTACACAAAGTTCAACAAAATGCGTGCAGCGGCTCTTAAGATATGCGATATTGAATATTGGCACCCTATGGGTGGTACCAATTCCCCTGCCTAGGAAAATCGGCTCAGTAGTTTAGGAGTCTATAAGCCAACAAACATTTTTCATTTTTATATATATAGATGTGAAAATTTTCTTTAATCGTATTTTGAAAATTTCTTTTACAATTTTAATCGAAATTAAAAAACGTCTTACATCATTTTTTTCGTAAACCTAATGTGAATTCACTGAAGTACAAATTTAATTGTATATCATTGTATATTGTTAATGCTTTGGTTTCATTGTGTGGTAGTATTTGAAAGACTGAAAATAAAAAATGTAATAAATTAGAATGCAAAAATGTAGTTTATGCTCGTAAATAAAAAGTTATAAGCTTACTCTGCAAAGAAGTTTTCAATTAAAAAAGTTCGTGCCTTGGAATTGGCTTTGGTTATGTTCTGGTTCTGTTCGATGGGGTTATTGTTGTCAAATTCTTCTGGACATTCTGGTATCGAAATTTGTTCCGTTAATGGTTGGGGGTCTTTTGCAGAAATATATACATACATATACATATTATGTAGAACAGCGCATGCTTTAACGAATATAATTCTGGTTTCGCTAGTCAATCGTAAGCCTGTAAATAAAACCGGGAAACGTCTCTTCCTAATTTCAATACTTCTTTCAATTGTATTGCTAGTAAGGATTTTTGATTCGTTATGAAGGTTTTCTTGTCTTGAACGTGGATTAAATAAAGGAGTCATCATGTAACCACATTGCTCATACCCAGAATCGCCTAAAATAACGTAGTTTTTAAAATCACCACTATCCATCCGAAAATTTAAGCACATATTCTCGAAATCTCGAAATAATAACTTAGCATCACATACCGCTTGTACATTGAGGAAAAAATAACCTATCCTATTACGAAAAATTGCACGGTTGTTTCCCACTGGTGACTGAATACGTATGTGGGTGCAATCAATAGCACCAATAACTTTTGGGAACTTTGCAATTGTAAAGAAATCTGAAGCAGCTTGCTGCATTCCTCTATCGGAAGGTAGTTTTATATTTTCATTGTTAGCGCCACTCTGAGAGTATCACTACAAAGTAAGGGTTTTTATCTCATATAACTTATAAATCTTAATTGTCAGCATTGCATTCTTTTATGCGTGCATACGCGTGTATTTTTCAAAGTTTGTTGTAGAAATTACAATAACACCACACAAGTTGGAAAAAACGATTTGCTTGTTGTGTGTAGAAACAACAAAAACAACAGAACAAGAACAAAAACAAATCTTATTTTCATGTTTACAAAGTAAAATTGAACTTTTGTTTCTCGATTAGTTTATATTTTTAGTTAAATATGTAAATAATAAGATTTTTAAAGTAAAAACCATATCGAGCATGATGCTGGCGTTTTATCATTATGTAAGGTGTTAAACGGGTAAGTAGATCAATCATAATCATAATACTATCCATTTTATTTTTTCAAGCACGAATTCGGGATAAAATCAACTTTGTAATACTTAAATCAAGCGCATTTTGAGATTGATTCAATCTTAGTTTTACTTTAATCAATCTTATTTTCGGATTATTTCAAGTACGAAATCGGGATTGAATATGGATAATTTAAGTATTTTGCGATTGAAAATCCGTTCTTGAATCAATCTTTCTGTACTTGATTTAAGAAAATCCGTGCTCACCGTACTATTAATACCGCTTCAGATTGATTTGAGTACGGATGGATTGATTTTTCTTTTGAGTGCACCTACAGCTAACTTTAAGGACAAAAGTGTAAAGGCTCAGTTAGCCGGGAGTAACAGTAACGTTACAAATCAGCTGATTCATTTTGTTATATGTGATGCAATTAGAACGATTACAGTTAGCAGTAAGATTTTACGTCTCAATCTGTAAGAAATAGATTGGTCTTACTTTTTTACGGAAAGGTTACTGTTACTGTTACTCCCGGCTAACTGAGCCTTAAGAATAACAAAACAGAATTGCAGAGTACATAAAACTAAGTATCCCTCCCCAATCTTCTCACCCCTTTAACCAATAAACTCAAGAATTGCTTCAACAAAAATTGCATTTCTGGGCGATGTCTTTCTGTTAATTGGCGATTAATTTCCTTACGTGACAACTATTACTCGCCAAAGGTGTTACAGACATGTGGCAGTGTAAATAAAACTGAACTGGCAAAATAAAATAAAGTAATTTGTTTTTATTTTTGCTTTTTCTTTACCCACTTACAACTACATTTAGAGTTGACAAAAAATCAACCAATTGTTAGTCGGGACTGTAAGGAAAGATAAACTCACTTTTTATTGTTGTTGTTTTTGTTTAAGCTTTGATATTGTTACAAGTAAAACTGGGGCTTATAATTCTTATTCGCTTAACAGTTTTATATGTATAATATCTTTAGTTTTTCTAAAATCTTTGGATGAAGTTTCCTGACGATCTGGCCTAAGCAACCAGTGAAATGCGCATAGGAATAGCTTGTCCCTCCAACAATAAATTTCAGTTTGTCAATAGTATGAAATGGGAATTTAGCATATTTAAACGAAACCTTGTTAAATAGTTTAGTTTTATTTCACAAATTTCAATCGAAAAGTATCTCAACGCGGGAGTTACAGAACATGTGCATTGATTGTGCTTTTTTTTACAACGTGGACTATATTTTTCGCTGCTTTTTTAGAAATATATACCATATATGTAGCAAAACTGATCCGTGTTAATACATATAAATGCCAGTTTTTGAGTTATAGCAAATTATATTTTGCAACTTCCTCAATTTTTATATAACGATATATCTGGAGAACCGGAGTCAATTCAAAACAAGTAGTTTGTAGGCTTTGAACCTCAGTACTGTGGACCTAGGACCACAAAACAAACGTTTAATTTTGTTGGCCTGCGTTATAGCTGGCCAGCTTAGATGAGTAATGGGAAGTGTAGAAGAGTACAGTCTAAATAACAATAGTGGTTATATAAAGGAGAGCGAACAAGAAGAAAATTTGGCCCTGTTTTCAGATTAGACGACATAAAGATTTTAAAATTTTTGTTTATAAACTAGCCACGGTTGTTATTTTTACAATTAATTAAAAACATTAAGGCTTGGTTTTTGAGATCTTAGTTAAACTCGGTTTAGTTAATCCGAAACAGATTTGTGCTGTCATTACCAATTTTGTATACATCATTTTGACGGAACAGCTTAGTTTGGCTTAATATGTTGGTCTTCAATGAAATAAAAAAAAAATTACATTTCGCCGGAAGAACCCGAGTTTCAGACTACGTTAAACTAAGTTTGAACTTAATCCACATCTAAAAAATCCAGCCTAAATGTACAAAACCATGTAGACACTGATTTCTAAAAACCGTTTACCTTTTTTTTTTGTCACTCTTCGAAAGTTGACCAAATTTTTGTAAACATCATCAATATCACGTCAATAGCAAAAAATAGGAAGGATGTCTTTGAAGACAGCAAGATTCCTAACATGCACATGTCAAAAGACCTACACCAATGTCCGAATGAATATTTTCTTGTTTTTCTTTTTATCATACATCAATTCACACATAAGTATCTACAGTACTAGATATCAGATAAAAGTTCGAGTATGAACTGCAAACATCATTAATTATCTTCAAAACAAAACATAAAGACGAAATGTTTGGCATTTTCATATCATTTGTTCTCTTTTTTAGAAAATTTAAGTTTTTTTTACTACTTTCCCGTCATAGAAAAGAAATTGTATTCGGTTTTTTTTTAAATTTTCTTTAAAATTTAAATTTCCTTGCAGACATGTGTTGAGTTTGCAGGGATAAATACGATTGTCACAGAATAAAGAATATTTCGTTCTTAATTTTGTCACATTAACAGTGTGGTTGCTGGGAATAATTTTGTCGTTGTAAGTGTGCAATTTAGTCGTACCATTAATTTTAAATGATTCGAAAATACATACATACATACATACTTTTTATTCGAAATGTGTGTTTCAATTATTTGCCCTACATCTGATAACAAAATGGACATGTCCAGATGCCGTTTGGGTTTATTATGTTGTTTTGTACAAGTAATGTTTTGCAATGAATTGATATGTCAAGTTCTAAGTTGAACGGATCAATTTTCAGAAAAAAAAGAAATTAAGATGTTTAATGAGGAAAATGACATTTTGGAAATACGATTTAATTTGTAGGAATATTTGAAAACAAAGATGTTTTTTTATAAATTAAATGAAAACTAAGGCTCGACTTTAATATGCATAAGCTTACTTAAGCTTCTGTCAAAAATTAACAAAAGGCCTGCGGAAAGTGCGATCTTTTTCGAACTTTGCTTAAGCAAATGATAGTTTCTTGATATATAACAAAAAGTTTACTTAAGTTCAATATGGCTCTACACATATGAAACACATGTATTCGTACAATTTTTAAGCCAACTTAAGTATATTATAGTTGGGCCTTTAGAAGATTCCCTTTTAAGGCCGTTTTACAATATCCCACAAATCTTAAGTATTTTGACGAAAACGCTTTCCTGATCCAATTATGTATTGTTCGAACATTTTTAAAAAAACAATTACAACTTATCATGTCTAAAGGCTTGTGTGATACCCTTTAGGACTTCCTCTTTCATGTAAAAATCAGGGGGGTTACCGCGTGTTTCGATTCGAAAGAAATCATTTACGGATTCGAACAATTTGTACTGTGTATTACGATTTTCGTAATATTTGTTTCGAATAAACGGACGTTTTTTATACTTTATTGAAAACAAAAAATCCCTTTCTTAACAGCCACTCTCTATTCATTCATTCGAATCGAAATACGCAGTAACCCCCCCTGTAATCAGAAGCGTTGCAGTTATCGTTAACACAATTTAAGTTATTTGTTAGTTTTTAAGGCTTTCTGTATTTTTGCATATCGTTGGTCTCATGTAGAAAGTTCCTTATAGGCCATTTACATTACAACGAAATCTAGTAGATTTCATTTGAAATCTTCCTCAAAATCTAGTGCGTTTACATTATACCGTTTTGACATTAGCGAGATTTTGTTTTTATAACAAATCAATGACTAAAATATTTTTGTGTAACACATACAAACACAAAAAGAAATAGACATTAAAAAATTTGCATTATCTTTAGTTTATAATCAACATCACTTTTTTACCAATTATTTGTCCTTTTTTTTATTTTTTACAAATTCTCAATTTTTTTTTTTTTATTACAGTTTTTGTTTTGTTTTTTATTAAAATGTCATATTTTTGTTATGCAGGGAAGTATTTTTTAGTGCTATATGGAAAAAACCATAGTTGCAAAACTAAGTACTACTAGATTTTGAGTAGATTTCGTTGAAATCTAGTCACAAAGTAGATTTTGTTTTGTATGGGAAATCTAGTCAAAAACCACTAGATTTGGCTCGAAATCTCGTAAGTACTAGATTTCGTTGTAGTGTAAATTGTCTATTACTCTATTTTTTTCTCAATCGTGTTTTTTATTCCAATACATTTCACACAAATACACCTTATCACAAACATTTTATGCAAAAGTATCAAAACTAACGGTTTTACAAGCAATTGTACATGCAATTTTACATTTTGATTCCACAGTTTTTATCTTACTCTTACGTTTTTTTGTTAAGTTGCACAAATGTCAGTTGGGGCCTTTCTATTTTTTACCTTACATGGCCTGCAGGGCAATAAAGTGATGTTAAAAATCAGGTTGCAGCACGTTTTTTATACTTACATATGTAAAAAGGTGTTACCCGTTGTGAATTCGTCTTAAAAAGAATACTTTTTTATAAATAGAATGCCAATCACAATTAGTAACAACCGACGTACAATTTTTTATTTAACGAAAGAAGCAAAATGCCGACAAAAAATAAGAATTCGGCTTTACCATTTTATTTTTGCCTGAATGAAAACACAGCATCTTTGATGTAAAATTTATTAGTGATTCTTGTGCTTAATAGAAAAACATCTCTACACGACATCAACTTCGAAAATTATATTACATTCTTATGTGGATAATGTTTACATACATATGTATGTATGTAAATACGTAACATTTGTTTATACACTTTACTGAAATATATATCTAGAAGTTTGAAGTTACAGTCTTATCTAGCAAATAAAAATTGCTTAAGACGAAAGTCGAAAGATGCCATTTTGAGTGCCAAGAATGATATTGAAATATTTGATAACGGCGAAAAATTCCCAAATTTTCAAAAATTTATACATGATTAAATAGCAGGCCAAATCTTTTTTCAAATAAAACCAAGTTTATTAATTTCAAAGAATTATTTGTACCAAAATGCGATCTTTCTAATACTTTCTTCAAATATGTATAAACTGAACTTTTATAGGTCTGGTATTTTTTTAGTTATTTAGCAGAGAAAATAAAAAATAAAAGGCAAACTCACTGTTTGAGTTTTGTTTAAGTTTTAATATTGTTAAAAGAAAGACTTTGAGTGTTTATAATTCTTATTCGCTTTAAAGTTTTATTTGTATAATATTTTCAGCTTTTCTAAAATCCAAAAGATTTTGTTATTCGTGCTTAATTCCCAATTTTTATTCTTGATAAAAACACGGAAATTTATTGTTGATGGGATAAGCTATTCCTATGCGCATTTCACTGGTTGCTTAGGCCAGATCGTCAGGAAACTTCATCCATAAAGATTTTAGAAAAACTAAAGATATTTAACCAAATAAAACTGTTAATTTTTGGAAAAGGTTGCCTGACGATCTGACCTAAGCAACCAGTGAAATGCGCATAGAAGCTAGCTTTCCCTCAACAATAAATTTCAGTGTATTTATCAAATATGATAAATTGGGAATTTAGCATGGCATACGGAAATCTTAATAATAAATTTTTTATTCCCAAAAATAACTTTGATAATATACTTGCATGTGCCCGTGCAAAAAATTAAACTAGCAAATTGGTTTTTTTGTTGTTTTCTTACGAAGACAATAGAATGAAGCAATTTGTTTTTAAATTTTGTTTTTTCTTTTTACCCACTTACAACTACAATTCGAGTCGGAAAAAAGCCAACCAATTGTAGGGGAATGTAAAAAAAGATATAGTTACAAGTAAGACTCTGAGTGTTTATAATTCTTATTTGCTTTAAGGCTTTATTTGTATATTTTTAGCTTTTATAAAATCTTTGGAAAAGGTTTCCTGACGATCTGGCTTAAGCAACCAGTGAAATGCGCATAGAAGCTAGCCTCTTCCTAAACAATAAATTTCAGTGTATTTATCAAATATGGAAAATTGGCAATTTAGCACGTCATACGGAAATCTTAAAAATAAAAAATACTAAATATATTAAAAAATTAAAAAAAAAATCATAAAATTAATAACCCAATAAGCATTCAAAAATAATATTTCAAGTGCTTAAAATTTAACTGGAAATTCCCATTTTACTGGTGAATGCTATTGAAATTAAGAGTAACAAAAGTATATCTCAACCCTTGAAACTTGAATGTTTTGCACTTGATTTCCAGCAAAATTGCTTATAGGAATTAAAAAAATGTATCGTTTCTGCCTTTCTGCTGGTACTAAATTTTTTTCACATCCTTTAATTTACAGATAAATTACATATAAACATTTTTTCAATGTAACGCTCATACTTTTTGTACGAATTTAATATTTTTAAACAATACAAACTATATGTTTTATTTCAAGGTGTAAATTCTTCGATAAGTTTTTAAACATAACATCCTGATTTTTACACTAAAAAATGTTTAAATAATTTATAAAAAAAATTTTGTATGACTAGTATCTGGGAATTATTTTTTTTCATAAGTTACTTTATTATATTCAACATTTCTTGTTTTTACAATTTATTCTATGAGCTTAATTTCAGTTATGTATTTTATAAAGCTTTCTGAAATAGTTCTAATCCTTTTTAGGATTGACTTAACACACTACCAGACTATTATCTTGTATCTTGTTGTTACATTTTACCTTAGCTGTCCTTTGGAAAGCAATGAAGTATATTGTATTTTCAGAAAAATTTACAATTATTAGACACCAGCAGAATGTAATGCTGTATTCTGGTAGTGTATAAAGTCGTTCCTAAAAATTGAAGGAATAGGACTATTACAAAAAGCTTTATAGAATACATAACTGAAATCTAGCTCATAGAATAAATTCCAAAAATAAGAAAATGTTGAATTTTGCATAACATTCAATACATTTTTAGGCTACAAAACATGATCAAACGATGAAACCTTTTTCAATATAACAATTCAAAACCTTAAAATATTTATGACTAATAAATCAGTGAATGCTGAATATTACATGTAGGTACATAGTTTAAAATATAATAATGTGGCAGCACTACGATAAAAGTTATCCCTTATTATTCATATCCCTTGTATTGTCAGTTAAAACACCCAATTTTATGAGTTGAGATTGTTTATATGCTTACTGATTTATAGATTTGTTGGTTTAAACCAAAAAAGCCAATAGAATGAATTTTTTAGTGTATGTTGTTAAAGTGATTTCAACAATTGACCTGAGTAATGAAGAATACTAAAAACGAATAACGCCCAATACACAAAAATGCGGACGCCAACCAAAGATTAAAAAAAAAATATATTAATAAGTATTATTTTCATTTACTTGATGTGTAAAAAAATAATAAAATCATCGCCTTAATTCTTAGACCACGTAAGCGCCATTTTTTCTAAACTGACTTTTTTGGTTTTTATGGTAAAAAATACCCGATTGCATTTTTATCATCCTGACAACTTTATATGAAAAAAACTTAAAGCCCTTTCGAAAACCTCGTAAATGCCGAACAAAATGACATTTGCATTAAAATGAGAATGGTTTTATTATTTAAAATTTGAAAAGTTAAAATGTCATCCACCAGATATTTTGTTTTTGAGACAGAAAATGCGACGCAACTCCAAGAATTAGATTAGCGGAGTTCAGAAATAGGCTTGCAAAAGAGCAAATGCTAAATATCGTAGCACTTTAATGAAATCTAACGGAAAGAAAGCAACAAAAAAATTATTAAATATTTTTGAAAAAATTCTTTAATGTGGTTTTGGTAGAACAATATTTGGTTTGTGTAACAATAATATCTTCCTTGTGGAAGTTTTCCTGCAATTTAAGTAAAAAGACATACAAAACTATTAGAAACGAAATTAGATCCTGTAAAGTTTTTCGTGAATTGTTGGTATTTCACGTCGATTCTTTTAAAAATTGCTTTAAACTATTTGATCTGCCAGACTTCGTTAGTATCGTTCGAATGGTTTCTTCTGCTGCAGATTTCGCAGTGCTGGTTAAAAGAAAAAGATTGTCAAATAGATTTGATGTGTAGGATAATAAGCTACTTGGCCTTTATCATTAAACTTTTGTGTTATCTTTCCCTAGTTACGGTATTGTGGCAAATAAAGAGACCTTCAATAGCATTTAAAATTCACTGCCTGTCCCCATGTAGACAAGAACATTTCTTCCGTATGTTTATATTTAAAAGCATAACAAAAATCTGAAAAGAATTTTCTTGTCGACATTGTAGTCCAGGCAGTAAAAAAATGTATATCATTGCTATGCTGGGTAGCTCCATAAGCATTAACCAGTTACCAATAGCATTTCCAATTTCCCTAATATCAAAACTTAGTTCCGTTTCACACACGTCAAGTTTAACTCGTCAAGTCTTAAGTTTTTAGGAGAGAAAGAGAGGGGAAACGAAATGGCATCTATTTTCCCTGTTCCATGAGTCAAACTTGATGTGTGCGAACCGCCACTTAGCGGTATTACCGTTACAGCAATGACAAGCGGCAACTAGACGGGGTTGCCGTTGGATACATTACGGGTTAATACATTTTTTTAAATCTTTATTCTATAGGACTGGCAATAATATTTCCACATATTTCCATATTTCCACATTTAAAGAATATCGCTTCATAATTTTCAATAGGTTCTATATAAAGCCACCTCCTCAAAACCACTTTGAATAAAACGGTGACAAATGATGAAATTTCGTTCAATTTAGTTTTTCAAAACTAGAAATCACACTAGCAATTTCTTACTCTCTGTGGAGGGTATCCAAGATTCGGCACAGTCGGATATACCATTTGGACTTGTTTATTTTTTTTTATTTACGATTCGCTTAATTAGAGTTTTGTGCCACACACAGTTATTGTAATGCTCTTATGGAACAATTACATTAAAACGAAGAAACATTTCGATTTGTTTTCATTTTGTCTTTTTCACTTTTATTCTAGTTATATGCCTTCGTATTGTTATTATTTGTGGTTAATTAAATTTGAAAATATCCAACAGATTATCAATCTCAAAATCAGTAAAGCTTACGAAACGCATCACTGAAACTTTAATAATATTGTACTGCGAATAAAACCGAAATATTGTACTTGTATAAAAAAGAAACATGTTTCTTTAAAAAAGCAGTTTCTTTTTTCCATTTAAGAGAAAAAATACTCTTTTTTGTTAATTCCAAAAGACAAGCAAGATCAGCCTAGGCCAGCATAAAACACTGAGACACAATTTGAAGATTCTTTTACTGGCACACACAGGCAGATAGTAGATTCGCGTACATGGAGCAGATGGAAAATACCATCATCCATGTATCGGACTGAGGTTGTCTGTATGTTTTTTACGAGTACTCAAACAGTCAATATGTGAGTGTGGCTGTATTTCATGATTGAAATAATGATTAATGAATTTAACTGCCAAAAAAATTCAATTCGAATTTAGTGCGCTCGCAACATAACGAATCTTTGTATGTACATATGTATGTCTGTATGTTTGTATATAAAAAAGTAAACCAAAAATTTTAACTACAACAAAGACTAAAAATATATAGTGTGGTGATGGCATAAATACATTTTTTTCTAAATGTTGTCGTTGGTTCTTATAAGAGATGAGGATCGTGCTCATGATTTTAACTTTTTAAGGCGACTGGTGGGCTTAAGGTCTAACAACCTTTATATAAAAAATACTAAAAACTAACTTAATACTTATAAAATTTATATAAAAACATAAATATGCATGTATGTATGTTCACACAAGTAAATATAATTTTTAAGCAGGGTCTTGAAATACACTTACATGTTGCATAAATTTGGACCATGCCACACAATAGCCTGCCTGCTGTTTAATATTTATTTACAAACTCAACTTCAGGCCATTGCCCACAAAATATGGCGCATTTAAATTTGTTTTCGTAGTTTTCGAAAAATTGTTCTCTACTTTGAAAACTTAAAATCGAATATATTTCTATTCGTGTTCAATGTTTTAAAAATCAAAAGATTTAAAACCATCACTTAAAATCTATTAGAATTAATTATAGTGTCCAAATGAACAGTTTAAGCTTTACAATTTGGTTAATTTGTAATAATTATCTTTTACAAAGTCCCCCCAAAAATAAAGAAAAAAAAAAACTATTTATATCATTCTATCTTGCTCATCTTCGTGTTTGGCCTAGGGAAATATATTTAACTCTTCTCGCTTAAAAATGTGATTTAAATCATGCAACCATAGAAAAAGTGTTGTCAATTTAGCGTTATATGTTTTTTTATTATCAGGAAATTGAGCAAAATCTCTTGTATTAAAAAAAATAATCAAAAAGTTTTAGAAAGTTTTCAGTATAAAATTTTTTAAATTATTTAAAAAAAAATTCAAAAATCAAAGAGTTTTTTTCGACGAAATCTACTCAAAATCTAGTGGTAGTTCATGATACATTTATGGTTTTCATCAAATAGTACTTAAAAATACTTCCCTGCACAAGAGAAAAAATTACATTTTAATAAAACACAAAACAAAAACTGTTAAAAAAATTAAAACAAATTTTGAGAAAATTGTAGAAAAATAAGAAATACAAATAATATTGATAAAATAAATTATGTTTATTATAAAAAATGTAATGCAAATTTTTAAATGTCTATTTCTTTCTGTATATGTATGTATGTGTTACGCAAAAACTTTTTGTCAGTTGTTTTGTTATAAAAGCAAAATCTCGCTAATGTCAAAAAAAATAAATGTAAACGCACTAGATTTTGAGGAAGATTTCAAATGAAGTCTTCTAAATTTTGCTGTAATATAAATGGCCTATTACTTTCAATAAAAATAATAAAAACAGCGAACTGTAGCTAGATAAACAATTAGTTACAGTTTTCCTACTCAAGTCCAAAAATTCAGGCCATAGTAATATCGATAGTGAAATCTGAACTATCGATAGATATCGATAGTAGAAAATATCGATAGTATCCCAGCACTACTGGTTATATTCCTTTTTTGGAAATATATTTGGGAATTTACATGGTGGAATAAGCAGGTGGTATCGTTACGGCAACAAATACAACATTACAACAAAAATGGAAATTACATAACCGTTTACGTCAAAAAATACATTAAACAAAAATCAAAGCGTGCCGCTGAACTTTATGAAATAAATAAATTTTTAGCCAGTTTTTATTTAATTATGGCCAATATCTTATCAAAATTATCAAAAACTTTAATAAAATACAATAATCACAGCACAAAACGTGGAACTTTTGTAAACATAAACAAAACTTTGACATAAACCGAAACAAACAATGCAAGAGCAAAACATCGTCATCTGGCGTAGTGCTGCCACCTGTTTATTTCACCATGGGTATTTAAAAAACAAACAAAAATAAATATGAAAATCATTTTAATTTAATTTTAAATTACTTTTCGTTTTTTTAAAAACTTCGTAAAATATTAAAAATATGGTTTAATTACACTAAAACTACAATAAACCGGAGTTTACTGATTTCAAATTGTAAGGAAGGTACATACGTGTGTTTATTAGTGAAGCTAACCTATATATAAATCGGCAAAGGCAAAACAGTTAAGAACACTTTCCTCCTCTGTATGTCAACCGATTTGAACAAAATATACACCATCTGAAAGATATTTACTTACAGAAGTGCACAACATATATTTTATTTAAATCGGTTTAAGAATTTTTGAGTTATACGCGTTCAAATTTGCTACTTACACAAATACATAAAATTAGTTTTTTTTCAATTATCAAATAATAAAAAATAGGGTTATCGATTATTCGAAATTTTTTAAAAGCCGGTTTTCCAACATTTCGACTATATAAATACGGAAAATTAAATTTCTTTCTTTTATTTTTACGTGCATCATGTTATTACTTAGAAACGTAATATTATCGGTGAAGGGTCCTGAGTGAATGAAAACCTATAAGATGAAAAATGTTAGTACTTTTTGTTTTTCCTTTGGTACTTTTTGAATTTTTGTTAATATTCGACCTATAAAGATAAAATTAAAAATGCATGGTCCTGAGTGAATAACGATCTGTAAGGGGAGCTTTTTGGTACTTTTTTGTTCAACGTCTGGTACTCTGATTAATTTTCGTTGATATTAGACATTAAAAAATAAAATTAAACATGCAATGTCCTGAGTGACAATTTTTTGAACTTATAAAATTAAATTTACTCAGGTGGAAGTTAAAATATGAATCGGAGGTTGGTCTCTCGCCAAATCGATCCGCTAAGACGGAAAAAATACTCGAAACATGTAAACTCATATATACTTAGATGTACTATGTTTTTTTCATATGAACATGAAAATTTATGGTCGAATTTTGACCATAAGGCGAACACTAGTATGATTAAATTAATTAATAAATTTTTATCAAATTTTTACAAAAAGGATTATACGCACGGTTTAATTAAATACCAGGGTATTTACTAATTCTTACCCAATTTTCCCCATTTACCGGGTATTTATACATTGGATTTTTACCCGTTTGCCATCTACATATATGCATGAAAAAGTTTTTCTTTTGTTTTTCTCTGTGATTCGCTGTAAATAAAATTGTTGCTATTTTGAAGAAAATATTTTTTTTTATTTTAAAGCTTAAAGTTTTTGACTAACTGTTTAAAGTTATATTGCCTACGTTTTTCAACAGTTTTTGTAGCCTCACCTATAAGTCATCGACCTTAACCTTCGTATTGAAAGCTTCCTAAATTCGCTCCAGAGTATTTTGGTTTCCACCAGTAATCAATCTGAGTTGATCGTTCGAGTTTTTTCCACCAAGTCACATTAAATTATTTATGATTCTCCACCATACAAACACGTAAAAAATGTAAGGTTATAAACGATTAATGTTGAAACCCGCAGGAACAGTTACTTAATACAGTTTTACAACACCAAATGAAACCAAAATGAAGCAAATATAATCGAACACTTAAAAAGGGAAATGAAAACAAATTGTACAGCAAAAGTTTGTGCGTATAAACCCTGACAAAGTTTAACCATTTAAATAAAATCGCTAAAAAAGAAACATCTAAATACTAAAACTAAAAAACCTCTAAATTGCTAATACCTCAACATGTGTACACCTTTAATTCATGAAAGTCAAAAATGTTCAATGAGTACCTGTTCGCTCATCCTTTTAAGAAAAACTATAGCCCTAAATACCCAAGCCATTGAAACAAAGTAGAGCCTAAAGGGTTCTTAAGATTTGCTTTAATTTATTAGTTTTTTTTTCTATTTACAAACTTGGTCGTCTGCTGTTTGTTTCTTGGTTGATCTTACATTTTGTTTTTGTTGAATGTTCATTGGTGGCGCGCTCATTCGTTTTTCGGATAATTATCATTTAAATTTTAATGAGTCAAAGTGAAAACTTTGTTAAACATTTTCCATCAAAACAACACTTAAGGCTTAATATGACACAAAATTTTATGTTGTGTTTTGTTCTGGGCTATTATTTATTTTTTAGTTTGGATTCGAATGATAAATGAAAAACGTTTTCGTTTTCTTCTCTTTTTTTGCAGTTGTTTAGCTGAACCATTTTTAATTTATTTGGAAGTTATTTTTTCTAATATTTTTTATATGGTATTATGGTGTTTTGTACTTTGACCACTATCAATTCATTGGTAGATTTATGTGTTTTTTTCTATCGTGTGTAAATTATCTGTAAAACCAGAGATTATCGTTAATTAAAAAGCACTTTCTGTGACACCCTACATCGTGGTTTCACATAATTTTAGTTGTTTAAGGAGAAGTGGAAGTCAGTCTAAGACATATTGATCTGTTTTAAGGCCGAGTAACCCGGTTAAAGTAAAAAGTCCCACCGTAGAGCAAACATGAATCCTGCAACACAACTTTTTCTACACCTAGAAAAAAAAAGTACATGTATTATAAAATACAACAATAATATAAAATGTTTAAAATGTTTACATTTAATTTAGAAATAATATGTTTTAAAGTTACAAAATTATGGTTGCTTTGTTCTCTGCAGTAGCTGTATAATTTTTTTTTACTCGCTTGTTTTTGCTTTAAATTCTCACATTCTTTTTCTTTTCACTGGTAATTTGAAAACATGAAGTTAAGGAAAAAATGGCTGAAATAAATAACCGTATAACAAGGTTGATATTGATTATGTTATTGTTATTTTGACCAAATCATGGGTAGTTTTGATCATATTATGGCTAGTTTTGGCCCTATTATAGTACATTTTTACCAAATTATAACAAATTTTGAACAAATTGAACTTTATATGGCTAACTACAGACATTACTATTGTTAAAATATTGTTACCTCCAACCATGTTTCCTTTCTACGTATAGACTGCTGTTCCCATTA
This sequence comes from Pollenia griseotomentosa, assembly GCA_963931875.1. NCBI lineage: Eukaryota > Metazoa > Arthropoda > Insecta > Diptera > Polleniidae > Pollenia > Pollenia griseotomentosa. Next base: position 141,357,888 of record OZ007560.1, on the reverse strand, counting down.
CCTTCTTTTTCTATTGACCCAATTTCTATTTTCCGTAAAACCTATTCCAATAACGTTTGATAAAGTTTTAGTGTTGGGTATTTAATGTGGCGCATAACTAAATAACTTTTTTGTATACCATAAAAAATACCTACCATCATTGATTTAAAAAGATTATTAAACTTTTTTGTCTAATTTTTTGTTCTTTTCAATTTAAAGTTTCATAAATAATTTTTAAAGTGGTCACAAATGTATAATTATACACAAATTTTAAAACAATGATCGATGATGCTCGAAAATATAAAAAAAACAAAATAAGAAAATCTCACAAATTCAAATATTTTTTATATACAAAATGCTCAAACACACTTACAATATAAATATTTGTATGGTATTGTAGGCACAGATACTAAAATCAATTCACTTATTTAAACTGACTTACTATTAATATATTTATGGGTATTTAATTCCGTTTAAGTTTGGCATTAATCTGTTAAATTTGCAAAATATTTTGCAAAAATTCTCATATATTATATTTAAATGCCGTATTTAGTGTAAGATAATGACCCATAATTTACAGAAATTAGTTCGAAATAACTCATCAAGTGTTTCTTAAGTCTGTTAAAGTAAATGAAATGAAAATGGCGTGTTTAAAATTGGCTTTCATCAAGTCATTTGCTTTGAATTATTGAGTTTCACAAAAGTAAAGATAAAACGTTAAGGGAAAAACTTTTTTATAGTAACAAACTATTTGACTTTCGAAGTTTTTTGAATTTAATGCTATTTTTTTTTGCGAAATAATTGTACTTTAAGGACCTCAATACAAAACGCTTTAATACCACTTTAATGGTTGCTACATAACAAAAACTTATGGGTCTATTATGGATGGCAGCACAACTGAAGTTTAGTTGCCAGCAACGAAATCAGGCAACGCCGCTCATGTGAAAATATACAAAAAAAAATTATTTTATATTTTAACATGAGCGGCGTTGCCTGATTTCGCTGATGGTAACTCGATTTCAGTTCAGTTGCCATACGTAATCGAACTGTTAGATTTTATGTAGAGGGTTATCCATTTAATAGTTTCAAACCAGCCGGTCTGGCAAGGCTCTCAGCTGTGAAATATCTGAAGTGTCATTTATTTACCGAAAGGTTTGCCATTTACGAATAGCGATCTTTTTACAAACGAATGTTCGTACTTTCTAGAACGCGTAAAAATAATTAAAACTTACTACAAAAGTGGTGGTCCAAACGTGGCCACTTTACTAGCATTATGGGGTGATTACGGTCGTCATAATCAACGTGCTGTGTAAGGAATTATCAAGATTATAAAGAAGTGTTAAGAGACTGTAAGCGTTACAAATATTGTCAAGCCTGTGCATCATCGCAATGCCGAAAATATCGAAAAAACCCTTACCGTAAATTCAAAACAATATGGCCGTATGCTAACCGACTTTTTATGGCTTGCAATTGGAGATTATAAAACGGACGCTATGTACTTACGATTTTGGTTTTATTGCATAGGAAGTTCTCAGACCGCATAATTTCACTTTTTGCCAGCACCAATTAACCACCCAGATCATGCGATTCGACGCCGTTAGACTCTTTTGTAAGGCTACGTGAAAGATCTTGCCTACGCGGATAATCCCGCAACGTTGGAGCATTCCAAAACCAACATTCGTAAAGTTATCGCCAAGATACCGCCCGAAATGTATGAAAAAGTGGTTAAAAACTACCTCAAATGGATCGGAGCCTGCAACCAATCTAGAGGCGGTCATTTAAAGTAAAATTTTTTGAAATCCCAAGAAAATCTTTGATAAATTACATTATATTTCATACGTAAGGGTTTCATCGAAATTATAGCGTTTTGTGCGTGTTTTTTTTAAGTTTTGAATCCGAAAAATGGATAACCAGCTATTCTAAGGATAAAATAGCAAAAATTAAACGCAGAAAAAATATGGTTGAAATAGTATTAAAAAAAATCATCAGCTAGTGTTGTTTTTAATATGTTATTATTGTCAGGATTAATAAAATTTTTCTTTGTATATACCTTCTAAAAACTTCTAATATGATTGGGTTTAACATTTTAATGCTTAAATAAAATTCAGCATCAACTAAAAGTTATATATGTTATGCGCCCCATACACGGTTCAATTCAGTTGTCAACTGAGTCTTTCAACTGAATTGATGCTTGGCCACACACTTCTTCAACTGAATTGAAAGATTTTAAATTAATTTTAAAATTTAATTAAATAAAATAAAATTTTTAAAATACTTAACTTTTTTTTCACAAAAGAAATCTACAAACATTAATTTTGACAGCTTATCAAGAGACCTGAGCACACACAGTACAATCAAATTGAAAGACTTAGTAGTCAACTTGAAAAAATCAAAATCTTTTGATTTTTCTTCAACCAACTCGACAACCGTCAAACTAATCAATTGACAAAGCTATACACGCTTTGATTTGGACAACAACCAACTCAGTTGACAATCGAATTGAATCGTGTATGGTCTGCTTTAGAGTTGTCAACCGATTAAGAATAATTCGATTAATCGATCAAACATAATTGATTTTCGAAAAACGAATAAATCGATTAATCGAACAACTTTTCATATTAAAAAATAAGTTAAATAAAAGCTTAAAATTTGATTTATTCTTATACGTTTTTAATGATTTTATACAAAAGGTAGGAAAGGTAAAAAATATTGTAGCCATAGCCCTGACTGTAATTAATCGCAATATTTATTAAGCAAAAATCCTGTATTTTATGTTCTTATTGAACAAATCTTTGACAAAAAATTGTATAAAATTTTTCTTTTTTAATAAAACGTTAAAAAAAATCCGGAAAGGGGGTTTTTCAATTTTGGGTGAAAAACTTAGAAATAAACATAAAGCTAAAAAATAAAGAATTGATTTACATATATAAACATTGTTTTGCCACATAACTTATTTCTTTCAGGTGTTACAGTGTCTGCATGCCAAATTTAAAGAATACCTGCTGATTAGTTAAGAAGATAATAAAAATTATAGGCTTTAGTTCTTTCCAGATGTTACATTATTTGCCCGCCAAATTTCAAGAAAATCAGTTGATTAGTTAAGAAGATATGGGGAGGGGGAGCTTTTACTCCTCTTGCCCTATTTCATGCCCTTCCTCTTTCAGATGTTACAGTGTCTGCATGCCAAATTTTAAAAAAACCGGTTTGATTAGTTAAGAAGATATAGGGAAGGGAGCTTTTACCCATCTTGCCCTATATCCTCTCAGATGTTACAGTGTCTGCATGCCAAATTTTGAGAAAACCCGCTCATTAGCTTTTACCGCTATTGCGCTATCTCACGCCCTAATCCCTATTTCCTTTCAGATGTTACAGTGTCTGCATGCCAAATTTTAAGAAACCCGGTTGATAAGCTTAAAAGATTGGGGAGGGGGAGCTTTTACCTCTTTTGCTCTATTTTACGCCCTAAATAACAAAAATTTGAGAATTTAGTTTTTTTCCAGATGTTACACTATTTTCCTGCAAAATTTCAAGAAAATCGTTCGATTTGTTAAGCAGATATAGGGAGGGGGAGCTTTTACTCCTCATGCCCTATTTCACGCCCTATTCCCTATTTTCTTTCAGATGTAACAGTGCCTGCATGCCAAATTTTAAGAAAACAGGTTGATTAGCTAAGAAGATATAGGGAGGGTGAGCTTATGCCCTATTTTGCGCCTTTTGCGATATAAAATATACTCTACGACCTATTCTCATACTAAATAATTTTCAATGGCTCCACCTATTTTAGATTTTTTTGTTTTTGCTATTCTTCTTACTTGGTCAGAGACCATTCCGAATTGGTACGAATCATCGGTCCAGCCGTTCTTTAGTTATAAACGTAGTAACTAACGCCACTTTCTTTTATATATATAGATATCATGAAAGTAGAAAATGTTGGTATTGTATTATCCTTTTTTTAAATTATATATATTTTTACCATTTGCGTAAGTGTCACAATATTACCATTGAAAACGATGTAGTGGAAGATAATCCAACGCCATCAAAAAATGTCGAACTTAGTCCAATGGAAAAATACATAAAGAGAGACAGCGGTTGCTCTATAGAAGAAGTTTTATGCAAAAGTTTAGTTGAAGATGGCAGATCTGCCAACGCCAAAGTAATACCGGACTATTATGGAATTAATTGTCTTACAATGCCTTTAAGTAATACAACCATTAGATAAAAAGTTTTACGTTTAAAAAAAAAGAAGAATTCATAGCAGTATTTAGTAAAAATAAAGAAGAAAATGGAAGATTTTCTATAGTTGCAGATGAATGGACGAATGTAACTTATTAAAAATACGTTATTTTTTTTGTAAAAATAATTTTTTTTATTCGTTATTCTTATCGATTATTCGAATAATTTTATAGACTAAATCGTTTGATCGAACGAACAAAAACAATTATTTGAATTATTCGAGCAAAGTTGATATGCGAATAATTGACAACTCTAATAGTTATATATATTTTAAATATTAATTTTAAAAATAGGATGTTTGAAAGTACGAACATTAGGTTGTTTTGCTCTCTACAGTAGTTGAATGCTTATCAATAGGGATGAGATTTTCATGCACTAAAAAATCGAAAATATGCCCTTAAAATATGCAATAAAAAATCCAAAATATGCACTAAAAAAAAATAAATAAATATGCACTAAGAACTTAAAAAATTTCCATAAAAAATCGTTGTTTAATTTTACTAAAAACAAAAATATATATGCCTGTATTTATAAAAAAAATTTTAAATTTAATAAAGGTTTACAAAACAAATTTTGTATGAAAATTCTCCTTAATAAACGTTTGTTAAATTTAATAATCGTTTATAAATACAGGGGATAAAATTCAGTCTATTGTTATTCAAATATCTTAAAAAAACCAAGGACCGGAAAACGTTTTTTTTTTATGTTTTTTAAAAAATATTTATCATTGGTGTTCGAAAAATATTTTAAACTGTACAAAAAACAAAAAAAGAAAAAAATATTTTGTTTGATATTGTTTCTTTAAGTTCAAAATAATAAAGTTCTCAAAAAAAAGTTTTAATTTTTTCGTACAAAATAAAATTTTTCCCATCAGTTAAAAAAAAATAAAAAACAAACTCAAAAAAGATATTTATTTTTTCAGTACAATATTATTTTGTACATGAAAAGAAAAAAAACCGAAAACTTAAAATTGAACATGACAAAGATAAAAATTATGAGATAAGATTATAAAGATATGTATATTATTTTTTTACGCAGCTTAGCTATTTTTATTGTTTTTTTAACCGATTTAGCGATTTCAAATAAATTTTAGAGTTTGTTTCTGATGTTGATTTTTTCGTGAATTTTTGCCATGTTCGCGATAGAAGCGATTTTTTCATGTAAGTTTCTGGTTCTTTACAGCTTTAACGATTTATAATAAATAGTAGACTCTGCTATCATGCCGCTGTTAGCAAATTTTTGCGAATTTCCGCTAATTTCCCAATTTTTTCCGAATTTTTGCCATTCCTTATAGTTTTAGGGACTTCCAATCAATTTTATGTATTGTTTGATATATTAAAAATTTTCGCAAATTTTCGCTATTTTAGCAAACTTTTGCGAATTTTTGCAACATTTAATTTACTAATAAAATTTGTGCCCATAACTTCTTTTAAATTTGCATTTTCATATTATAAATTTAATTAAAATTCACAATTTAAACTACAAAATTTGAGTTCTCAATGTAAGTTTCTAAAAACAAAAAAAAAAATATTTTTCTTTAAAACGTTTTTTTAAAAACTTTATTGTTTTTTAACTTTAAAGAACATTTCAAACAAAATATTTTTTTTTTTTTTTTTTTTTTTGTACGGATGAAAATATTTTTTGAACACCAATGATAAATATTTTTTCATGTACAAAATACATATTGTACTTCAAAAATAAATATCTTTTTTTGTGTTTCTTATATTTTTTTTAAACTGATAGAAAAAAAAATTTATTTTGTACGCATGAGTTTTGAATTTTTCAAATGAAAAACTTAAATTTTAAGTTTTCGGTTCTTAATTTCTGATGCCTGAAAAAAACTTTAATTACTATTTAAAATCAAAAAGTAATTTCAATTTTTAGGAATACAAAATTTTAATTTCAAAAGATTTTGTTATTCGTGCTTAATTCCCAGTTTTTATTATTGATAAAAACACTTGAAATTTATTGTTGATGGGATAAGCTATTCCCATGCGCATTTCACTGGTTGCTTAGGCCAGATCATCAGGAAACTTCATCCATAAAGATTTTAGATATTAAAGATATTAAAGATATTAAACCAAATAAAACTGTTAAGCGTATAAGACTTATAGCAACAGTTCTACTTGTAATAATATCAAAGCTTAAACAAAACACATCAACAATAAACAGTGGGTTTATCTCATCTTACATTCCCCACTACAATTAGTTGAAATTCTCTCAACATTAATTGTAGTTGTAAGTAGGTTAAGAAAAACAAAATAAAAACAACAACAACTTTACAAAAGATGTTGACAATTAAGTGTTTTTTTAGGCCGTGCACTTGCCTGTTTATTATCAAAAAGTGAGTTGGTAAAAAGAGAATGAGAGTCATATATCTGTTTCGCAAAAGCAGATACTAGTAAATACTGATGGAATACAATAAGTTGTACGATGCCGTTATTTTCAATTATTTTTCAACGAAAAATAGCCGACCCTTTGGCTGGTTAAGCAATATTTTTTAAAAAAAACAAAATACATAGGTTAGGTTAGGTTCCATTGGCAGCCGTGATCAAGCACAGCTCACGTGGGTCCATTAATTAGTTCCCGTTGTGTTACCATGTCACACCGTCTCCCATGGGTCCTATGTTGTCTGGCTGCTAGTGTTCCCACGCAGCCATCCGGTCGATTCAGTAAAGGAGTGAATCCTGTTTACATCAACATCAGAGAGACAAGTTTTGTCCCCAAGGGCTCTTCGACCAAACATTTCGAGTCTTAGATCTCCGAAAGCCGGGCAATTACAGAGAAGATGTTCCGTTGACTCTTCCTCCTCCTCATCGCCGCAACTTCTGCAAAAGTCATTGTAAGGGAGCCCCAGCCTCTGGGCGTGCCTCCCAATGGGCCAGTGGCCAGTTATAACCGCAATCAGGTTTCTTAGATGATGTCTGGACAGCTGTAGTGCCCGACGTGTCCTTTTTTCATCTATGACGGGCCAGATTTTCCTGGTTTCCCCACAGGTAGTTTCATCGTGCCACCTCCGACTGGCGATAATATGAAACTTATGCGCTATAAGTTGCTTGCTCCTTGGGAGCGATGCACCTACATTACATGTTGAACCGTCTCGATTCAAGGTGGTGCCTGCATGCGCCAACGAATCCGCCATGCAGTTCCCCAGTATGTCCCCGTGTCCGGGGACCCAATTAAGGGTGACCAGTGAATGTCTCGCTATCTCATCCAGAGACATCCGGCATTCTCGGACAATTCTCGATGTGATGAACACATTCTCCAGGGATCTTATGGCCGCCTTGCTATCGGTAATAATGTGAATATCCCTTCCAGATATTTCACCGTACCGGATGCGTCTCGCGGCTGTGTGGATGGCCATTATCTCGGCCTGGATGACACTGCAGTGGTCCGGCAGCCTCATAGGAATGCTCCAGTTTAGCTGCTCGGAGTATATGCCAGAACCGACACCATACAGTGTTTTAGACCCGTCCATGAAGATTTTAATCGCATTCGCGGGAATTTGTAGGTCATCATAGTGGACCACGTTATCCAAAATGCTTACCGTGAAGCCAGGATCAAAGATCGGCTCGGGTGTGACATAATCAACATCCATGTGCCAATTAATTTCGTTCAGAATATTAGCATGTCCGATATTGAAATCCCTCCATGCTCCGGTGGCCCTTAGTCTTACCGCCGCGTTCGCAGCCAGCCTTTTGGCCAAAATGTCTGGTGGTAACCAGTTTAAAATCGTAAACAATGCCTTAGAGGGGGTTGTTCTAATGGCACCTGTTACCGCTATCGCCACCATTCTCATTGTACGTTCAAACCCAGTTTGATGACTCTTCACCTTGAGTGCCGGCCACCAAACAGCTGCCCCGTAGAATAGAATGGGTTTAATGACACATTCGTATAGCCAGTATACATTCCTCGGGTTAATTCCCCAGTTAAGACCAATGGCCCTCTTGCAGCAATACAATGCAGTTGCCGCCTTATTAGTCCTGGAAATGGTGTTCATCCTCCAGTTCAGTTTGCTGTCCAATATTAGCCCCAGATACTTGGCGCTGTCAGACATTTCCAGTGAGACCCCCTTTATCCTCGGGGTATCAAATTTGGGAATTTTGTATCTCCTTGTGAAAAGTACCAGTTCCGTTTTGGCAGGATTTACATCCAGTCCACATCCCTGGCACCATTTTGTTAGGACGTCCAATGCGGACTCCATTAGTTCAGACAATAGTCTGGGATCTTTACCCAGAGCCACAACTGCAACGTCATCCGCATATGCAACCGTTCTGCAGCACGTCCTTTCCATGGCCCTGAGTAGGGTATTCATATTCAGATTCCAAAGTAATGGTGAGAGTACACCACCTTGCGGGGTGCCCCTAGTCGCAACCTTGGAGATGTTCGAGGCGCCTAAGTTGGATTCGATACGCCTGAAGTGCAAGATGCTGCTGACAAATTGAATAATCGCCGGGTCGATTTCCAAATGTCTCATTGCGTTAATAACCGATTCAGGTCTAACGTTGTTGAAAGCGCCCTCAATATCCAGGAATGCAACTAAAGCAAATTCCTTGTAGTGCAGGGATCTCTCTATGTGGCCCACCAATGAGTGAAGCGCAGTTTCAGTGGACCTTCCCTTCGTGTAGGCGTGCTGAGCCAGTGACAAGGAATTGTGTCCCAATGATGATCTAATATGCATATCCAAAATCCTCTCTAGTGTTTTCAATAGAAAGGAGGATAGACTAATCGGTCTAAAGTCTTTAGCCATAGTGTGAGATGTCTTCCCACTCTTGGGGATGAAGACGATCTTATATGTTGTCCAAGTTGATGGGACATGTGAGAGGCTCAGGCAGGCTCTAAATATTGCCAGGAGCCATGGCATCAATATTCCCAGGTTCTTTTGCAGGTCCGCTGGGATAATGCCATCCGGGCCTGGAGATTTAAAGGGATGGAAGCTTTTGACCGCCCATTCCACACGATGGCAAGTTATCGGAATATTAGAAATATCCCGAGTGCCACTAAGTGTTCCTTCCCTAGGCACATCATCAGTGCAACCTGGGAAGTGTGTATTCATCAGGACCTCAAGGGTGTCCCGACTGTTTGTGGTCCAGGATCCGTCCATCTTCCGTATATACGATGGAATAGCTGGTTTAGAGGATAAAATCTTACGTAGCCGACTAGTCTCCGAGGAGTTTTCCACATCGCTGCAGAATTTCCTCCATGACTGTCTCTTGGCCTTCCTGATAAGATTTTTGAATCCATTTACTGAGGACTTGTAATTGTTCCAAACACCATTACGCTTTGCCTCATTAAAGAGTTTCCTGCTTTCTTTGCGTTTTTCAGCAATCTCCGCATTCCACCATATGGGCTTAGCTTTGCCCTTCCTGTCGATTCTTTTACAGGATTCGTTTGTTGCCTCAATTAAGACACCAGTCAGTGACTCCACTGCGGAGTCGAGCATGGACACACTGTCTATGAGAACCGGGCACATAGGCAGCTTGTCCCCGAGTACACTCGCATAGATAGACCAATTGGTCCCTCTTCTATTCGTGTAGGGTTTAGCTGAATCAGCTCTAAAAGAAAAATTGAAATCAATATACATGTGATCAGAGAAGGAACAGTCCTTTGACACGTTCCAATCGCTAATCAAATCTGAGAACTTATCACTAATAAGCGTAATATCAAGAACCTCCCTTCTGTTAGTCACAATAAAGGTGGGCTCACTACCCCTATTAACTACTGTTAGTTCATTTTCTACTATGAAGTCCAAAAGCGACTCACCTCGTGGATTGACATCCGAGCTTCCCCAGACGGTATGATGTGCATTAGCGTCAGCACATATTATTAGAGGGATGTTGCGCCTGTTGGCATGCGACATCGCCTTCCTGGTTGTGGAGTTTGGGGGATTAGCACCCTGGTCATGTGCCATGTAGCAGCTCATAAACCAAACTGTTCTGGTTTTGCCTTCTACTGCGACAGTGCAGGTGTCCTTATCGCTAAAATCAGAAAGAATGAAAGCTTTAAGGATGTTTTTGACCATTACACAGGCCCTGGTCTTACCTTGATCGGCTGCGTACAGAGTACTATAGCCGTCTAAACTGAGTCCGCAAACCCTGTCTTTATACAACAATGGTTCTTGGATGCATACAAGCTCCTCCGTGCCTGAAGCCAATCGGAGGAGAAGGGCAGCTGACGCCGCTTTAGAGTGATGAAGGTTGATTTGTGTAACCTTCATCATATCTCATCGCTATGGACGACTGTGACGTTGGCATCCTCTGGGTCGTCGTCCGATTCCAGTAGGATGTCCTCATCGTCCGCCACTTCCATCTTGCCAAAGAAGTCACCCACAAGCCCACTGACCGATTGAGTGTCTTCATTGGCCGATGACATAGCGGAATCGTCTTCCATATGCTCCGTTGATGCTGTTGACGTGGTGGTAGTCACCGGAGCTTGAGGCTTCCCTTTGTCATCACCTTTGTAGACTCGGAGGAAGATAGTTCCAAATCCATAGAATATCTTCCCCTGTGTCTTCCGAAGTGACGGCAGAGAGTCACTGTTTATTATAACAGTGGCCTTCCTGGACTCTTCGACAGATTCAGTAACCCTCACTACTTTCCAGTCCTGTGTGGGTAGCTGGGGGTTACTGATCTGTATAATTTCCAGGATCTCCTTGGGGTCGGATGGCTCAGCGGGGATCTTGGCAATAGATCTGGGCCTTTGCGGTACATCGGCCAGAGGTATTGCCTCAATCCTAGCGCCCTGCCAAACTTCCCCCAGGGACTCCACGGCATCCTTGTACAGCAGCGCTGAACGCTCATCTGCACACGCTATCAGTTTAATGTGACCTTGATACCAGCCGGCATCTTCACATTGTGGTGGTGGTCCAGGGTTACCCCTTAAGACATTCAGGAACGCCCTACTAAGTGCGACGACAACCAGCTTCCAGTTCTTGGATGAAATGGTGCCGTCACTAGCGTTGCGGTCAATGATCGCCCAAATGAGGTGGTCTTTAGCCACATCTTTGTACGACCTGGTTTGTGGCCGTTGAGGCGTATATTTGGACCGTTTAGTCCCAGGAAGAGTGTCCTCCCCTGACCGTTGCCGTTTAGGCGCTGCTTCGGTTGGCTTCCGTTCAGGATTGCCTTCCTTGGCAGAGGGAGATTCACGTTTTAAACTTTCAATATGGGTTTTTGCCCACTGGAGAGAGGTTTTCTCCTGCTCAGTGAGTTCACCAACCGGTTTTCCACCAAGTCGGCTAATGATTTTGTAGGCGGAGCGCCTGGTTATAAAGGCCCGTTTGGATGCATTTATGTGCCTTTGGGGTTTATTAATAACTGCCGTTGAGGCTGAGGGAGGTGCATCAGAGGGCATCGAATCTTTCTTCGTGTGCTCTCTTTGCACAGGTTTCGGCACTTGGGAAACTGGATTTCTGGCAGACTGAGTCTGTACCTTCAAGCCAGCACCCGAGGAAGGGGTTTCGACGGGTTTTTCTCCCGTCCGGACCTGGGAAGCCTTAGAGGTACCTGGTTTCGAAGAACCCTGTACCAAGCTTGGTTTACGACCGCCTGAAGGCTTAGTCGTAACGAGTTTTTGCGCACTAGTAGCTAACCGTCTAGCAGAGCCTGGCGCAACCACCTTGCTAGACGAGGTCTCAGTAGCATTCAACTTACTACAGCCTGATACCGACGCTGTAGTAGTAGGGTCTCCGGGGATTATGAAGCCCTTTGCCGGATACTTAGGGCATGAATTTTCGGACATTTCGGGGGGGGGGTGAGAATTGGGGTTGCATTTTATGCCTACCTGCCAGGCGAAAGAATACCTGCCGCTCCTCTGGAGACAGACGCAGACCATCAGCCGCTCAATATGAGAACAGACGCTGATGGATTTTATTGCGGACCGACGGCCTTCAGAAGGCCCAACATTTGACCGTAAAAGGCCAGCGGACGCATAGTCATTAGCCGCTCCAACTAGGAGAAACAGACGCTAATAGACAGGGGGGGGGGGTAGTTCTTGGTTTGTACTCGGTTTAGACCCTTCTGGCATGGGAGGCCCTACCGGTCTTGACTAACGTCACTACCGCCAGCATGACTCTAAACGTCCTTGTACTTAAGCCCTCGCATCGCGGCAAGATGACTACCCATTCGCGAGGGAACAAAATACATATGTTCAATAATTTTTGCTTAAATGTGTTTCGAGCGAAAAAAAGGCAAACAAAATAAATTTACAAAAACAAAACTGGTAGATGATTTCTATTTTTGGGTTTGCTACTACCATTGAAATTTAAAATTTTTTTTTATTGATAGCCAATGTTTTGTTTTTAGTTTGTGCAAAAAATAATTTCGATTCGTTCAGTACCGACTGAAATAAATTTGCTTTTGAATCGAGAAAGTACTCGATCACGACTGTCAGAATTAGGCCCTAGACCAAAAATATTTGATATTTATCTTATTTTTTTAAATCCTTAATTTTTTTAAAAAACGTTTCGGTTTTTTTTTAAATTGTCTTCTTATTCTTACTTAAACATATCTAATTTTACTTTATTCAATATCAATTAATTTTACTGAACCAAATATCTCCTAATTAGTTATTGTTTCACTAATATATCCGTTATTGGAAAATATAAATGCTAATTGACTTCTGATTTTATTTACATTTAATATTTCTGTTCCTTTTTTTAATTGCACATTCAACTAACAATCTTCTAACATTCTTAAATTACAAAAAGTTTTTTGAATACAATTCTGAAGCATTTAGCCAGCCCTTCATTTGGTACTACTGGCTGCGGTGGAAGGGGAACCCAGAATACATTTCATTAAAAATTGCAATATTATCGAATTGGCTTCTAAATTCTCTGCAACGCGGTATAACCCATTTGCCAAGCAAGTAAGTTGTAAAAGTTTTGGATAAAATATTTTAATTGGAAGCTTTAACCATGTAAGGTGCTGCACCGGTTTAAAAAAGAAGGATCTTTTGTCAAAATCTTGAAAACCTTGTATTTAAAGCAAAGCTCCAGAAGAATTAATATTTTGGTCTTGAAATTTTTTATTTTATTTAAACAATTCGCACTTGTACAACAATACTGTATTAACTCAAAATTTTAAAATTTTCAGTAAAAGCAAAACAATTTTTAATTTAATATGAAAAAGTATTTTTAAACCAACAAAATATCTCGATATTTTTACAGCGGATAGACATGGATAAAACCTGTGCACTTTTTCCAAAAAGTGAAAAACTAAGAATTTTGAGTTAATACAGTATTGTTGAGTAGGTGCGAATTGTTAAAGATTTTTTTTTTCTAATCTAATCTGGAAATTAAAGCAAAAATAGCTTAAAATTTTCAAAATATGCATTTTCAAACTAAATATGCTGATATATGCATTTTCGCCAAAATATGCAATAATATGAAAAAACAAATCGATGCCATTTTAACGCAAATTCGGAAAGATAATTAGTCGACATCGTTCTTAGACTATCGACAAAAAACATGCATTTACATGGAAATCGTTCCCTACTTATCAAATTCTTGCTTTGTTTGCCTAAAATTGTTACATTCTTTTAATTGTTAATTTAAATATATGACATTTACGCAGTAATACAATGGTCTGTATTACGAAACGAAAAAATGCTGATGAAGGTTAACGAAGCCTGGAAAATAATTAACATGTAATTTAATAAAAAGTGGAACATAGCATGCAACAGGAGTATAAAAACGAAATAAAATTTTTACTCAAAAAGCATGGTAACATGGGTAATAATGACCATAACAATCTACTGATCATTTTGACTAAATAACGGTTAATTTAGACAATATTATGGTTAATTATGAACGTTTAATGGTATTTTCCACCATATTGAGGTTATTTTCGACAAAATTACTGTCAATTTTATTCATATTATGGTCATACTTAAACACACTATGGTTACATACAAACATTACTATTTCTAAAATCTTAAAACATGGTTACCTCCAATCATTATAGGATTAAAACAATGGCGGAGTAAAATTAAGAACACTTTGTTCCTGACTAATGAATATAATTTTATGAGCTCTTATGATGACCGGTCAGTTTTTTTTTCGCGTTAGGCAAAAGACCTTAACAGTGTTGCCAGTGAAATTTCGAGAATGATACATTTTAGTTTCCAAAAAGATACACTTTCTCCCAAAAAGATACGTTTTGAAAAAATTTGATAATCCATTTTTAACGCTTAATATTTATTAACAACATTTTTATTTCATATTTAAATTAATATTGTAAAGAAAATGATTTCGTATAAATTAATTTTTATATGTATTTATTTAAGTCATAAATATAACATATGTAATTTTTAAAAATACAGTAAGCAAACTTTAATACTAATTATTAAAATTTAAACGAAACCTTGTAAATTAATTTTTTGAATCCCAAGAAAAACTTTGATAACTGAAATGGCAAAATAAAATAAAGTAATTTGTTTTTATTTTTGTTTTTTCTTTACCCACTTACAACTACATTTAGAGTTGACAAAAAATCAACCAATTGTAGTCGGGACTGTAAGAAAAGATAAACTCACTGTTTATTGTTGTTGTTTTTGTTTTAGCTTTGATATTGTTACAAGTAAAACTGTGGATTATAATCATGATGTCGGACATTCAGTTAACTTTAAATTAACTGAAAGCTAACTATTTTTCAACTAGTGGTGGTTGACACTTGGATTTATTTTATATGTAATTTACTAACTATTTTAACATTGCGATGTCCTAGGAAGTAGTCAATTGTCCGACTCTGCATTACTTTTAATTAACTTTAAGTTAACTTTTTGTAGCTAGCTATAAACTTACTACTTTAAGTTAGCTTTAAGTTAAGTTAGTTTAAGTTAAGGCCGATCTATGAATGTTATTCATTGGATGAATACTTTCAAAAAAATAAAAAAATTATATTTTTTTATTTTATTTTCTTTTATTTTATTTTATTTTATTTTATTAATCAAAGTTGTTTTATTCAACTTTTTTTTTAACCAGAGTCGCTGGCGGGAATCGATCCCGCAACCTCGGCGCTGATAGACTTGCTCACTACCAGCTAGCCTACTGGGGCAGTCTAGTTTTTGAACAAAAAAACTTTGTTTTTTGCCATTACTCAATTAAGAGCGTAAATATGAGATTAAATTGTCATAACATAACAACAATAACAGCGTTGATTTTTTTTGCAAACGACTTGGCTCTCACTACTTAAAATATACAACACAGTGTTTGTATACACTTTGGTTAATGTAAATGTTGCATTGCGTAGTAGTTGGCTTTAAGTTATTCTATACAAGCTAACTTAAAGTTGGGTTTTTTTGTAGTTAGCTACTCATTTGACGGCAGGGCAGGTATGGGCACCACTACATTGAAAGCTTTGCATGTGTGCCATTGTATTGGTTTGTTAACGCCCTGTCGGACATTCAGTTAACTTTAAATTAACTGAAAGCTAACTATTTCTCAACTAGTGGTGGTTGACACTTGCACTACTTTTATATGGAATTAACTAACTATTTTAACATTGCGATGTCCTAGGAAGTAGTCGATTGTCCGACTCTCCATTACTTTTTATTAACTTTAAGTTAACTTTTTGTAGCTAGCTATAAACTCAATACTTTAAGTTAGCTTTAAGTTAAGTTAGTTTAAGTTAGGGCCGATTAAGGCCGATCTATGAATGTTATTCATTGGATGAATACTTTCAAAAAAATAAAAAAAATTTATTTTTTTATTTTATTTTCTTTTATTTCTTTTATTTTATTAATCAAAGTTGTTTTTATTCAACTTTTTTTTTAACCAGAGTCGCTGGCGGGAATCGATCCCGCAACCTTGGCGCTGATAGACTTGCTCACTACCAGCTAGCCTACTGGGGCAGTCTAGTTTTTGAATAAAAAAACTTTGTTTTTTGCCATTACTCAATTAAGAGCGTAAATATGAGATTAAATTGTCATAACATAACAACAATAACAGCGTTGATTTTTTTTGCAAACGACTTGGCTCTCACTACTTAAAATATACAACACAGTGTTTGTATACACTTTGGTTAATGTAAATGTTGCATTGCGTAGTAGTTGGCTTTAAGTTATTCTATACAAGCTAACTTAAAGTTGGGTTTTTTGTAGTTAGCTACTCATTTGACGGCAGGGCAGGTATGGGCACCACTACATTGAAAGCTTTGCATGTGTGCCATTGTATTGGTTTGTTAACGCCCTGTCGGACATTCAGTTAACTTTAAATTAACTGAAAGCTAACTATTTCTCAACTAGTGGTGGTTGACACTTGCACTACTTTTATATGGAATTAACTAACTATTTTAACATTGCGATGTCCTAGGAAGTAGTCGATTGTCCGACTCTGCATTACTTTTTATTAACTTTAAGTTAACTTTTTGTAGCTAGCTATAAACTCAATACTTTAAGTTAGCTTTAAGTTAAGTTAGTTTAAGTTAGGGCCGATTAAGGCCGATCTATGAATGTTATTCATTGGATGAATACTTTCAAAAAAATAAAAAAAATTTATTTTTTTATTTTATTTTCTTTTATTTTATTAATCAAAGTTGTTTTTATTCAACTTTTTTTTTAACCAGAGTCGCTGGCGGGAATCGATCCCGCAACCTTGGCGCTGATAGACTTGCTCACTACCAGCTAGCCTACTGGGGCAGTCTAGGTTTTGAATAAAAAAACTATGTTTTTTGCCATTACTCAATTAAGAGCGTAAATATGAGATTAAATTGTCATAACATAACAACAATATCAACGTTGATTTTTTTGCTAACGACTTGGCTCTCTCTACTTAAAATATACAACAAAGTGTTTGTATACACTTTGGTTAATGTAAATTTTGCATTGCGTAGTAGTTGGCTTTAAGTTAGTCTATACAAGCTAACTTAAAGTTGGGTTTTTTTGTAGTTAGCTACTCATTTGACGGCAGGGCGTTTGCTTTTGTTGGTTTTATGCTCTTTGCTCTTTGTTTTTTGTGTATGTATACACATCGCTCGCTCTTTTTGCATTTTCATTTTGCATTTGCCCATACATGATTATAATTCTTATTCGCTTAACAGTATTATTTGTATAATATCTTTAGTTTTTCTAAAATCTTTGGATGAAGTTTCCTGACCACAGAATACTAACAGAACTGAAAAAAGTGACGTGTGAAAAAGGCCCAAATCAGTTGCGAGGGCAGCTTTCGAAGAAAGAGACAAAAAGCTTTTTTTGGTGGTGAAGTGGCAATGTGTAAAAACAGGCAGCAACAATCAACACAAATGGCATGATCAAAACAAAAATAACAAAACACAGACCACGTTAAAAAAATGCATTAGTTCAACAAACGTTGTGTTTTGTGCAAAAAAAATGTATTTATTAATATTTTTTGTTTTATAATGTTATTTATTTACTTAAATATTATTTACTTGTGTTGTGGTAAACTTAAAAGTTAATTTTTACAAAAGCTTTGCAAATAAATCTCAACTAAATAAATTTGTGTTCATTGTATTGCGGCATAAAAGATGATGCAAAGAGAAATGAAAAAGGGCAGCTTTCTTAGAAAGAGACAAAAAAAAAACGCAAAATCTTCCGTCTCGTGTTAGTATTCTGTGTTCCTGAGGATCTGGCCTAAGCAACCAGTGAAATGCGCATAGGAATAGCTTATCCCTTCAACAATAAATTTCAGTTTATCAATAGTATGAAATGTGAATGTAGCACATTTAAACGAAACCTTGTTAAATAATTTTTTGAATCCCAAGAAAAACTTTGATATGTAATTATCTTTGAATGTTATCAAAACAAATTCATCCTTGTAAAAATTAATATACGAGTTAAGGCGTTTATAATAAGGTGATTATATCAACGTTCATATAAATTTCCTGAAAATAAAAAAGATGTTCATATTTCTTTAGAACAACTTCGCACTACTAGTAATCATCGATTTAGGTAGATCGTATGTTGCGGCCCCTTAATGTTTTCTTTCACAATTATTAAAGCTGCCATCAAGGCGAATTCACTAGAAGGTGGGTTCAAGTCAACATATGGTGTTTTTCTTTTCGGTGGTCGACTTGTCAAAGTGTGTATGCAAACAAATTGACCCCACCTATTAGTCAATGCGCCTAGGCTGCTATTGTATTAGTATTGAGTCGGTCACGATGATCAGTCTTAATGAGTTTTAGTTGGCTAAAAATTTTCGAATGTTTTGTTTCTGTACATTTTGCGTACAGATTCAAAAGATACGAAAAATGTCAGGATTATACATGATACCTGTAGTAGTCAAAAGATACGAAAAATGTATCTTTCGTATCCTAACGGCAACACTGGACCTTAAGTCAGAAACTGTAGTTTTTCGTAATGTTAAATTGAAAACTATTTATTTGGTGTAGAATTTTTTCCTTAAGAGCAGATGATAACGATTAGAAAAAGTTGTGCTAATCTTCAGTTATTGGTACCAATCGAAAGAGAAAAAAATTAATTAAATCCAATCAAAAACTCAAAATTAGTTTTTTTTTTTTTTTTTGCTATAAGGCCTTATTTCCTAACGGCAAAAGTATAATTTACTACAAGTGTCATATTAAGCGCCCTTCCGAAATTAATTTTAATATGTACGCCTTTTTTGTTATTATAATGAAATAAATACTACAGAATTTCGCGAAGATCGGTTCATTATTTAAAAAAGGGAAATTTTATTGTAGTGGTTTGGTGTAATTTATACACAGAAAGAAAAACACTCGGGATAAATCAAGTATTTTATGATTACTTTAAGTAGGAATCGTACTCAAAAATTTAAGTACAAATAACACTTAAACGTACTCAAAACAATACTAAATGGGATTACTTTCGAATATCAATCCCGGAATTTCTTGAAATAAGTATGAAATTCTTAAATCAAGTAAAAAAAAGATTAAACTTTTTGTTGTGTTTAACCCTCCGGCCAACGCATGCTTTAATTTTCTATACACATTTAACTAGACTCATGTGCACCACTAAGGGTTAAAAAGTAAATTTGAACTCTTGATTCTCATTTAGTTTATATTTTTAGTTAAATATGTACATAAGATTTCTATCATTCTATCATTCTGTAAGGTGTAATACGGATAAATAAATGAATCATTAAAACTTTTTCTTTTTAATTTATTGATAAAATCATCTTTATAATACTTGAATCAATCGCATTTTGAGATTGATTCAATCTTAGTTTTTCATAAATCAATCTAATTTTCGATTATATTAAGTACGAATTCGGATTAAAACAATTTTATAATTCTTAATCAAGCGTATTTTGAGATTGATTCAATCTTAGTTTTACTTAACTCAATCTCATTTTCGGATTATTTCAAGTACGAAACGGGATTGAATATGGATAATTTAAGTATTTTGCGATTGAAAATCCGTTCTTGAATCAATATTTCTGTACTTGATTCAAGAAAATCCGTACTCACATTACTAAATATTAATACCGCTTCGGATTGATTTGAGTACGGATGGATTGATTTTTCTTTTGAGTGTACGTAACACCATATAATTTTGTGATGATCGGTCCATAATTAACAAATGTTCCATATAAATTCCATTCCCGGAAAAGGCTTTAATATGCCTTTAAAGACAACTAATAATGATGCTGCATTGAAATTGGGGTGAATTTAGTTTTTTAGACTGGAAATCGCACGTTGTGGTGACAATTTGTCAAATTTAGTTTTTTATAACTAGTAATCATAAAATAAATTGTCTGTTAATCTACCTATAATTTACTTTAGGCACACTTCAATACGCCTACACTGATAAAAAAAAGGCGTCATAACGCTGATGTATTTTGACATAAGTACTATGACAAGTGCCTTCGTGTTTGACCCCATGACACTTTTTATCATTGTGATCACTTGGCCAAATTGTCATCAGGGTAAAAAATTTAAATTATGTCAAATGATGACTCAGACACATCGGAGAAAAGACTCATCAGGCTCAATTTAATGACAAACTGTCATTTAATTGGGTCATTGGGATTAACTTAAGACAAAGTGAGAAAATATTATTTTTTACTTACCCGTTACATATGTTTGTTTTATTTTTGTAAAACGATGCCCTCAACTTTGAAAATTTGATGTATTTAACTAAATAATTAAAACACATAGAATATGGGAATTTTTGTTTCTTATTTAACTTTTTAAGCATGAAAACAAAGTTAATAATAGGTAAAATGTAGCATCGGATTGATGTCACTGCAGTCATAGCATAAAATATGACAAAATTTTATGATGACGTTCGTCATTGGATTGAGGTCACTTTTTGCCTCATTGATGCCATTTGAAATAACATTGATGTTACAATTCTGATATTAGGAATTGTTCAATATGAAGATGTATTTTTCTATTAGTGTAGAAGAATATCAAATATTAATTCCGTCATAACATTTTGGGAGATTTGTTTAACATTTATCCCAGATACGAAATAGGTTCTTCTCGGGAGATATTTATTTATGTTCTTGGTGGGTGGTATCGAATTATTACTTGTTTTAAATGGTAGTATGTCGTTAAAATCTAAAAGATTTTTTAAGAGTCCATTACCATACCTCTTGTTTTAAATCACCATTATAACGATTGCCTTATTAAAAGAAAGTCTATTAAATATGTTCACAAAGTTCCACAATTAGCATACATTATTTATTGTTTTATAATTAAGCGAAATTCTATGTGGCATAGTGTTAATGTTAATTATTTGCAAAATTGTCAAATTAACTTTGTTCGTTTTTAAAGTCACAACATCATTAAATATGTTTTGGCATTTGGTGACATGTACGAATGACATGTTGTTAATCAAATTGTGGCAATAAACAGTTTGGCAAATTTGTATAAAAACTCAATCCAATATTTCGCAAATAAATTTTACTTTTTTTGGCAATTGTGTATATGAATGAAAACATTTTTTTAATTCTTTTTACGCATAGTATGAGAATCCGGTAATGGGTGTAAGAGTATACCAAATCGTTATTTTATTTTATAAAAAATTTCCTGAAGAAGATTTCCAACAGAAATCGAAATATCCAAAATAAAAATTTTTTAATTAATTTTATAAAGAAGTCACAAGGTTAAATAATTTATTAAAGTATAATATTTTATTTTCTTTAAATCCCATACCACCGCAGTAAAAATATTTAAGCAATAATCCTCGTAGTAGAAAATGTAGTGAGTTAAAAGTGGCTGAAGTGCCTCGTATGTTTGTGTGTATTTAGAATTTGTTTGCGTGGAAAGTGAACTAAATAGTTTTCTACAAATTTCCACCGAAATCAGATTTGATATGATAAGGCACCGATCATTTGCATTTTTGCTTTATTTTTTGGGCAGAATAATATTCACCTAAAACAATGTTTGATGAATTATATCTTTTCATATAAGGTGGATAACTTTGGTAAGTGTGATCAATTTTTTAAATAAAGAAATTCACTAACAATTCAAAGAAGTAGAAATAATTTAGTTTTTAGTCTTTATACTCTCATTTCTAGTGTCACTTCGATATAATGTAAAAATATATATGTCTGTATACTAAGTGTATCACTTAAAATTTCTTGTTTTACAACAGATAGTTAGCAAAGCTTCTACACATGTGCAGTTTTGTACCTAAAAGAAAACTTTTGCGAAAAGTTTTACTCATTTCTTTTAATTTGGCAAAAGAATGTCCAGCCGAGGTACATCATGGCCTGAACACATTCCGTCCGCGGGTTGTTTCGTGCGTTTCAGATGTGGTGATTTTGACGCGAAAGACAAAGATCCCCAAAATCAGCCAAAAAAAAAAAATTCGAAGATGATAAACTGGTGGAGTTTTTTCATGGAAATCGTTCTTAAAGGTTAGAAGAACTTGCAAAATCCGAAATATGTACACCTATGATCATTACTGTGGCAAATCATCATGCATTTTCATGTGGGCGTGGCACCTCACATACAATGACAATTAATAACTTAATAACTGGAAAAAGTTTACAGTAAAAGTTTTCGAGTTGAAAACAAATGACTTGGTTATAAATACACAACATCTGCCAAAAAGTGGACTGTATTGGACAAGTGGGCTTGACACCTCCCATATAAAGACAAAATAGTTTACAATATAGTTCTCTGTATATCTCGAGAACGGTAATACGAACAGTTTCCAAGTTTTGAACAAATATTTTGGTTATTAGTTCACAACATCAGAAAAAATCTGGGCAGGAATATAGAAGTGGGCGTGGCACAATATATAGTTCTTTTTATCTGGAGAACAGTAGAAGAAAAATTTTCCAAATTTTTACACATCACTCCATAACCTCTCTAAAAAATTGAAGGGAGTGGAGAAGTAGGCGTAATACAAATTAAATTGTCCAAATTTGTTCCGTATACACAACCACTCTCTATATAAAATTGGCGGGATTGGAAAAGTGGGCGTGGCAGAAAATAAAATACTCTATTTCTGGAGAAAGGCAAAAGGCAAATTATCCAAATTTGGTACAAATAGCTTAATTATCAATAAAATAGATTTTCGTATATCAGGAGACCGCTAAGAGTAAAATTGGCCAATTTTGTTGCAAAAAGCTTGGTTATCAAAACATAACTTCTAGCAAAAAGTGGAATTGGTTGGAAAAGTGGGCGTGGTATCTTTCATACAAAGGCAATATACATATTTTTTTTAAAAATATACATCAATGTTTATACACAGACATATGGAGTACTGAAGCAGTGAAAGTATTTCAATTTTGTACAAATGGCTTGGATATTAATACACATAATCTGTCAAAAAGTCGATTGGAAAAGTAGGCATGGCAACGTCCCATACAACGACACTTTAAATTTTTTTATATCTGTATCAAGGCGAATTCATACAGGTGACCGCATCATTGAAAATTCTATGTATGTATTACAATTTCGCAACAGAACGGCACGAAACAGAACAGAAACAGAAAGTAAAGACTAACTGAGCCTTTAAGCTCGTATAATAAATATAAAAATTTGTTGTAAGTTGGCGTGTTCCGCAGTTACTCCCAAACGGCTAAACAGATTTTTGATGAAATTTGGTACCAAGATAGAAAGTTAGAGCGAAATTATTTTCGACTATTTTTTTCTTAAAATTTTTAACCAGACCGCAAAATTTAAAAAAAAAAAAAATTCTAGAGCTTAGTCGGCATGTCACAAAAATAAGTACGTTTTGAAAGTCAAAAGGAAAATTTTGAGTTATTTTAAATCAATCGCTTATTTACAACTGACACTTAGGCAGGGACATAGATTCAAAAATCTTTTAACTTAAATGGGAAGGCAATGGTAAAATTTCGTACTTTTTGTATACAGGGTTTTCAAATAATTTTGCGGTCCTAAAACAAAAATTTTGTTTGTATGAATTTTTGGAACTTTTTCGAAATGTCACAAAGAAGTTCATACATTTTGAAAGTCGGCTTTTGAGGAGGTAAAAAGGAAAACTTTATGCACTTTTTATTTAACAGCTGTAGACTGCAAAATTTGAAATGTTTTTTTAAGGGTATGTGTAAACATCACCAGGGACATCTATTTTAATAATTTAAACTTAAAGGGGCATAAAAGTGTTAAAATTCGTACATTTGGTATTTTTTAAACACGCATTTTTTGTAAAATGAACCGTAACACGATTTTGTGTATCGCCTGAAATTTTCTACACGATTTGAGAAATATCTGCTATATAGATAAAATATAATAGCATACACATACATTTATAATTCGAGTTATGTATGCAGCTCTTTACATTACTCGTTCCAATAAATTTGATCGTTTTTAAATATTTAATCGGTTTATTAAAAGTTATTACATATTTGTATTTTGATTTTGTGTATGAGTACAATTTAAAGTTCCTTGTTTTTTGTTTCTGATGGGTTTCTTAAAACAACAAAGTATAAGTCAACAATCAGTATTAAAAGTACGTACAACAAATAATAATAGCAATAAGAATAACAACTACAACATCAGCGGCAGCAGCAGCAACATAATGTGCCACAAAGTAAGTGAATCATTAATCAAAGTTGTGCAGCAAGTGAACTTCCTTTGCCGCTTGACAGTCGCAACTGATTGCAAGAGTTTGTATTGGGATTTTGTATTAAGTTTTTTGTTGCTTTTTCCTCTGGTTCTTCTTCTACAGTTTTTTTTTTCATTCGATTTGGACTAAGGCCACCCCATACGATGTAAAGGCAGACATGTTTTTTTTTTTTTTTTTTTTTGTTCAGTTCTGCTGTTCGTCGTTTAATTTTTTTTTGTTTTGAACATTCTTTTAGCCACATTTCACGAAAAGTAACATTAACTGTCATGTCAATCATTTGACGGACTGACTGACCGACCAGTTTTTGTAGTTCTTTTTTTCTTCGATATTTTCTTCAACGTTACAATGTTTTTTTTAAATATTTCTCCATATTTCTTCATATTTACCTAATAGGAAAGGGAAAAACACAAACATTTTGGAATTAATTTTTATACATTTCATTCATCAATTCAATTGATCAATATGTACTCAGTATTTGTGTAAATCTTTAAGTGACATTTTTATTTAAACAAAATGTATTTGACTAGGAAAAAACACTTATAGCATATTTTACTATACATGAAAAAACTATTTATTTACTTGTATATATTTACAGAATTGAGAAAAGTGTTTCATTTTAATTATTGAATAACTGAAGTCTTATTTTTCGTATGTGTTTCACAGGAACAGTCACACACATCCACTTTGTCAATATAAAAAACTCATCAACTTTTCATTTAAAAAGTTATTATGGGCTTATTTTTTTTTTCAAACAAACACTTATTTTAATAGTAATTAAGCAAAATAATTACTTGCAACTAAAGGCACTTTTACACGACATGTATTTAGTAGTGTACTTGTCCAAAGTAGCTTCTGTTAATGTCAGCTCGAATCAGCAGTGTGAAATTTTTTAATTAGAGCGTGTTCTATTTTGAACTGACAAGCCATCTTATATCAGCTGTTTTGCAAGTCATTTGTTTGTGGCTGCTTTTAGGTACGCCTTATTTATTTTCATATTTAAAGTCTTTAAAAACCAAAATTTGTAATAACCTGGAATACAATTAAAAGGGACTAGAAATATAAAAAGTCTGTAATTTGCTGTTATGTTCGATTTAAGGTTATGTCAGATGAAACCAAAACGGAACGTGTGATAGCAAAAATTATGAATCAAGGCGAATTTAACTACAGGTGGTGTTGATCCTACAACAATCTAAACACAACATAGGGGTTTTTGCATTGTATTGTTAGTGTTCGAAATGTCAACCATAATTAACCCCGGGTCCCCACGTAGCAATATTAATTGCAGCAAACGTCAAATTTGATTGCTCCATTAAATTTGCGACGTATAGACCGCATATTGCCAAGACAGGCAATCCATTGCGCAATGATTGCTATTCTGACTGCTTGAGCAATTATTTCTTAGCAATCAAATCAGTTGTCATTTATCTGACATTTCATTTATCTGTACGGTGGTTTATTTATTTGTGTGTTTATTTACTAAAAAGCAATCAAGACATAGCCGCCAAGTGAAAAAATCCTGCAACAAAAAACAGTATGTATACTTTATATTTTTAAATATATGTACTATTATATATGTATTATATTTTTAAATAAACGTCAATAACAACAAAGGAAACGGCGAATTTGTTTTTTTTTTTGTATACTTTTATTTTTTAATTTTTTCAATAGAACAATACAAGTTCTAGTTTATTTTTCAAACGCAAATTAACAAAATGTAATACAAAACACAGCTACGACAATAACAATTAATTATTTTATTAATTTAAAAAAGAAAATTTGACAACCACTTCAAAACACAACATAGAACATTTGTTATAAATACAGCCACAAAACTTTATACAACCACTCGCGGTGAAAATTGCGAATTTATGGCAAAGCAATTTCAAGTGTTCTCCAGCAATATAATCAGCAATTATTGCTCCATTTTTCTGTCATTGTTCTGCCGACGTTTTTGCTTGTACTTAGCAATTATAATTGCTACGTGGAGACCCAGCGTAACTGCCCATCTATGCCAGAAAAAATATTACGAAATATATTGCAGTAAATGTCAAAATTATGTTATCTCTAATGTAGACAGCAGGCTTTTGTACATATTTATTGCCGGCAGTTTATGTTGCAATAATTGTTAGTTCATTTTTGTTGACAATTATTGCTAACATAAAACGTCAAACTTGGTTTTCAATTGAAAAAAAGAAGCAACAAAGAAAAAAAAAATAGAAGAAGGGAAAGAAATTTTGTTATTTTTATTTATATAATTTGTTTCTTATTCGATCTTTATTATTTAAATTTATATTAATTTGTTTAAGCTTGAGTTCTTTTTTTATATAAAAATATAGATTTTATTTTAACAAAAAAAAAAAATTAATTTAATAAAAATTATATATTTTTATATAAAAAGAAGACCTCAAGCTTAAACAATTTAGTTTACATTTATAAAATAAGTCGAATGAGAAAGAATTTATATTAATAAATATAATTTTTGCAAGATGGCGTAATTTTTACACTGCACCTTCTCCTTGATTTCTTTGAAATTATGAGTTCACATAAATACGTTTTCCCATGCCTTTAACATAAACTGAGCAATATGAAATATTGCTCTGTTATGCTGCTACCGTCATTGCCAAATTGCTGAGATATTTATCTTAAGTGTAGATCTGAGGTAACAAAACACTAATAAATCAAAACAAATTGGTTCTAGCAGTCAAATTCAGATGGTGTTTCGACACTACCTGTTGTTGTATTTGTTCATTTTGACAGACATGTGCAATTACGTATGAATTTTACATCTGACAAAACCACTGCAAAATACATATCGTGTAAAAGTGCTTTAAGTTATCACTGTCTAGTGATGTCGACGATTTACAACTTTTATGAATATATATTCATTCATCGAATATCCAGTATCTGCATATTTGTAGCAATCTGGGTCTAGAACAATTTCAATATTAATAATTGTTGGGGTAGTAACAAAAACATATTTGAACTTTGTGGGAGTTTCTTTGGGTATTAAAGAATAAAAGTTCGGTGAAGAGACTTGAGTTTATTGTTAAAAGCTTTACTTGACAAGGTTGAATAAGATTCCTTTCAAGAATGGGACTAAAGCAGGATTTATGGTCAATAATTTATTTAATCGAAAAAAAATTAAAAATATATTACACATATTTGATCTCAATTTTATAAATTAAAATCTTAAATGAATGCCGAATCTAATAACTAGGGCAACCAAAAAAAAGCAAATGCTTATTTTTTGGTTTACAAGATAGAAAGATTTTGATTGAACACAAATTCCGATCATAAAAAAACAAAGAAAATGAGCTATATTTGTTAGTGCTTATTTTTGCTTATTTTGGCAATATCGGCTTTTTTTTAGTTATTTTTGCGATATCGGCTTTTTTTTTGCTTATTTTGCCATTTTAAGATAATATTTCATTTTTTTCATACGAAAAAAAGACTTATTTAATAAAATTTTGCAAAAATCGTTGTTTTTATTTTTTTTTATGTGCAACTTTTTTTTATAAATACTAAAAAATCAACCAATTCTGTGCTGTAACAACTCTGGTTTAAAAAATCGTTCAAAGTTATGGTAATATTTTGTGCTTCCCTTGCACAATATCATCCCCACAATTATTATACCCACACGGTGTGAGCCACACCACAAGAGTGGAGAGGGTATTATGCATTTGTGCTGTGAGAAACACCTTAAAATATTAGTCCTAAACTATACCGATCAACTCAGAATCACTTTCTGAGTCGATCTAACGATGTTCGTCCGGCTGGATGGTTGTCCATTCAACCTCGTGCGCAAAGTACAGGTCGCAATTTTAAAGATAATTTAGTGAAATTTGGTACGCGGGTTATAATTGGAACAAGGGCGAATCGGTCCATAATTTAATATAGCCCCATATAAGCTGCTATCCGGAAGAGGGTCTTTGTGCCCACTATTAAACAAATTTTAATGCAATTTAAGACAAATGTAGATAGATCCATATTTATATGGACACGTAAGGTGTGCGTTTTTTAAAAAATGGGACCACGAGGGGAGATAGGGTCAACTTCTGCCCATCAGTAACTATTCTCGAAACTTGTTTTTAAATACTGTGGTTTGTGTTTATGTTTTTAGTATTAAGCCTTTTTATAAACCTAATTTAATATTTGCTTGTTTAAGTTCTTTTCACTCGAAAATTCCATAGCTGTATTCTTACGATCAAATTTCTCGGTATGTAACATCTTTTACCATCATACTTTGTAACGTCTTATTTCATTTTATATATAGTTTTTGTATAAAGTAACGTCTGTTAGTTCCCCTTCTCTCTGTTTTTGGTATAGTAACGTCTTTTTTTTTGGCTTTTTTATTATAGTTTTACTATTAAGAATTTCTCTGTATATCAAATATTGTTAATTTCTGCAAACTTTGGGGTTTTACACGAAGTTGTAACAAAATTGGAAACAAAAAATCTTTCATTGGTCTTCTAACTTGGTGGCCACACGATCAAGTTTTGCCTTTCAATTCCATTCAATTTGCAATACACTCTCACTTTTTTACTAACACACTCACACTTTTTAAATTGACCATGAGATGGCTTTCAATTTCACCTCTCCATTTGTTTGGCAATTTTACTTTCAATTTAACAGCTGATTACATGTTTGTCTTTATAAATTGTTTTCTTGATGCAATCTTGAAAGTAAATTGCTTACAAATTGAATGCAGCCCACGTCACAGCTTTCAATTTATGTAAATTTTGACAAGCAGTATATGTAAAAGACTATCAATTACATCTTGATCGTGTTGCCGCAGGGTAAGTGAACATAGTTATGGACCGTAAGAAAAATGTCCCGTGTTCCAGGGGATATAGAAGACAAAGTTAATAAAAAATTTAAATCAGTTTCATTAAAAAATAAAGGATTTTCGGTATTAAAAGATATTGGGGATATTTTGGGAGGCAAGCGGAATTATGAGTCCAATCGTATAAAATATACTTCAGAGCAAATACTCAATTTTAAATATGCTCCCTTAACATCTGTAGACGTAGGAAGAACTTTTTCTATGTACAAGAACTTGTTGACACCAAACAGACATAGTTGTCTTTTCGAAAATTTATTGCATAAACTTATAATTTACTATAACATCGTATTAAACAAATTAAGTGAAAAATAAACAAGTTTAAATTGCTTTTTTTAGTAGTAACAGCTTATTTTCATGTTTTTAAACGCTTTTTTTAAGAGCTTAAAACTGTTTTTTTAGTGCTTTTTTTTGGTTGCCCTACTAATAACCAATATGCTTGTACTTTTTTGGAGACTTTGTCTCTGCTGTTCTCCAGAGAAACACAAATCTATAATGTCTTTGTACGAGAGGTGCCACGTCCACATCTTTTATCTTGCCCATACTATAAGAGACAATGTGTATAATAATAATCCAGCAATGTCTACCGAATTTGGACAAAGTTTTTCTTAAAGTTTTTTAGATATAAGCAAATCTATTTTGTGCCACGCCAACTTCTTCACGTTCGACCACATTTAGTCGGCTGTTGGCCATTGATAACCAAGATGATTGTACTTAATTGGGAAACCTTAGCTCGTGCCGTTCGCCAGATATACAAAAAAAAAAAAAAACAACAACAAGAGATTAATGGGTAAAGTTAGAGGCAGTCGTATTTTTTCCTCATACCTCAGCCATTTATACCAAGTTTCTGTAGAAAGCAACAACAAAATATTTATGACTTTGTTTTTGCTTTCAATGTAATTCTTTGGCGTTGCGTTGCGTTTTATATAATTAGGGCCTAAATGTCATTTTATTGCTGAATTTCGGTTTTTTTTAGTAATAAAATAAACTAAACCGTTTTTGAGTTATGCAAATATATGTTGTGAAACCTCCTCCATTTTTGAAATAACGGTATATCTCAAAAAGAAGAGCTGAAGAAGAGCGAATTAAGTTAAAACGCCAGGTGCCTGGCTTGTCTGCTTTTTCAACTAGCAGAATGTTGTTAACAATTCTAACGAACACGAAAACTGCTTATAGCATCAAAAGTGACCGTACTAGATAAAGTCTGATTACATATTTAGATTACACGGGGGGGTATATATATCAATTCCACATATACATTCTTTTGCTCATATTTAGCTGCCGACCAGTGTAATTAATTGCTGGCTATATTATTTCTAACAAAGGCCCCATATTGAACCTACTCTATAATTATTTTCATACTCGCAAGTGATATAGAGTATCATTTTATCGTGTTGTTCTGCATATTCAGTAGGATTTCACAAACAAACCGTTTTTTTCTATCATCCTAAAAGTTTCTAGCAGGCATAAAAAAACTTTCACACAAGAGCAGCTCTTTTGATTATACGTGACGTGACGCTCAACGACTTTCAGTTTTTCCATAAAATTACATGGGAAATTTTTTTCTTATTTTGCAAATAAAACTTCTATGTAAAAGAATATAGGCATATGTTTTTATGAAATTTTTTTTTACACAAAAAACCTCTTGCACGATTTTTTTCGTTTATTTTTTTAAATCAAGACTATCACCCCTATCGTGAATAACAAGTGGAATTTTTATTCCCATGAAATTTTCATTCCCCTCGAAGAGAAATAAGCAATCGTGAATCTCATGTGAAAAATTTTTCTTGCTATTAGTTCCAGTGAATGCAAAAAAGAAGAAAAATTAGAAAAAATTAAAAATCATTGAAATTTTTGTTTGAAAATATACACGTATATATTTTAAAGAAAAGTTAAAATAATAAATCTAAATAATTAGTATTGGAGGGATAGGTTGATTACAACGTTAGTTTTTTGCACTTTTAAATTTTATGTAGTAAAATATTTTTCAAAATTCTGCCACCACGTCTTTCACAAATCCGGCGGCAATCAACCTGTTGTTTTGTATTTTCTTGACCAATATATCGGTTTGTGCCTTATTAACGGATCTAGCCCTTAATATTCGATTTATAGGAGGAACTACTAACATACATGTTCTATTCCCTACCAAAAATAAAGTGAGAAAATCTAAGGGAAATGTGAACAAATTACGAGGGAAAAAACTTTTCACCATAAGGGGAATTTATTCCCGTGAACATTTTTTCAAGTTATTATTCTCCTTTGAATTACATTTTTTTCATGGGAGCTGTTCATGATCGCAAATATGTGAAAAAGAAAAAAATTACGAGGGAAAAATTAATCACGATAGGGGTGTATATGATGTATACATATGTATGTATGTTATTACAATTTTTTTGTTAAACTGATTTTGAACTCTCACTCTCTACAATTATAAAATCATACCGCCAAAAATTATTCATAATCTGTTTTAAAACATTTGAGCCAACAGTGTAATTCAAACAAGTAAGAGTGCCATGTTCAGCTTTCCCAAATCTTAACCATGGAAAAAAAATATTTAATATGTATACGTTGGGCCTCGATTATCCGTGATGGTCGGGACCAGAGGCATTACGGATAATCGATTTTCACGGTTAATCGAATAAAAAAAAGGACATTTAGCAAAAAAAGAATATAATTTCTTAAAAAAAGTAATGTAATGTTGTTTGTCTAATATTTTTCAACTGCCATCACGGATATCAGAGGTAATCACGGTTAATCGAAGCAAACAATTTGAAGATATTGCAAACAAAACACAATAGACTGATCTTTGGCCATCACGGTTAATCGGGGTTACCGGTTAACGGGATCACGGATAATCGAGGCCCGACTTTATATAAAAAAGTAAAAAAATCAGAACCGCAGGAAACACTTTGTCTAATGTAGAACCCTAGACAAGGCATGTACTAATACACTTTATCATTTATTAGTTATTAAACCCCGTTGAGTATTTACAAATCATTGTATGCATTTTGTATGTGTAATAAAAAAAAATCCACACATAATAACAACAACAGGCCACTTTAAAGTTTGAGGACAGTCATGGTTTTTTTCTCATATGTCAGCCATTTATGGAGGGATGAGATTTTTATGCACTAAAAAAATCAAAAATATGCACTAAAAAAATAAGAAAAAATGCACAAGTTTTTTATAAAAAATCGTTTTTTAATTTTACTAAAAACAAAAATATAAAAAATTCAGCCTTCTGTTATGCAAATATCTTTAAAAAAATTAAATAACTAATTCAAATTTTTGTTTATTTTAATAAAAAAGTACTGTTTAATTGAAAGTAAA
This sequence comes from Pollenia griseotomentosa, assembly GCA_963931875.1. Taxonomy (NCBI): domain Eukaryota; kingdom Metazoa; phylum Arthropoda; class Insecta; order Diptera; family Polleniidae; genus Pollenia; species Pollenia griseotomentosa. The sequence continues at coordinate 141,325,523 of OZ007560.1, read as the reverse complement.
ACTTTGTCTTGTACTTAAAAATGCCAATGCATTTTGAAAAAATTTGTTTTCAGATCCCACTTTAATTCCAGATCAGATCTATAATTTTTGCAAATTATTTTATTTATGAAATCCCTAATTTTTTTTGCAAAACGTTTCGGATTTTTTTTGAATTTGTCGGGCTATTCTTCCTTCCACATTGTTAATTTTAGTTTCTGCAATATCAATTAATTTGACTTGAGTACAGTGTTGCCAGTGGATTTTTCGAAAAAAATACCTATACATGCTAAAAAAAATCCGATTTGTCCCTGCACGTTGAAAAAATTTCCCCTACAAAAAACCCTAAGCATTATTATCATTAAAAAAGAAGAAAAAAACATTAGTTATAAAAAATAAATTTTATTCGAATATGTATATTAAAGCTTTAACATAACATAAGTAAAAACCTAGAAAAAAAATACATAATATGTACTTTTAATTAAATTCAATTAATGGTGTTTTCTTTTCTACAAAAAATGTGACATTTTATTTTAAAAAAATGCAATTTGTTGTCTGTTTCCTAAAATTGTTGCTCCCGAAAAGGATGAGTTTTTTAGAATAAAACAAGCCACCCTTTTCGGGAGCAAAATTTTAAGGAAACAGACACCAAATTGCATTTTTTTTAAATAAAATTTCACATTTTTTTGTAGAAAAGAAAACACCATAAGTCTTTCACATTAGGTGTAATCACGTACTCAACGTTGGGAGCCCGCGGGATCCCAATCCTACCGAAATCTGTTTGGTAAAGTGGGAGAGCTTTTAAGAGAATAATATTCTTCTTTTTGCACGAAGAAGCCCGTACTTTTTCTTTGGGCAAATTGCTGTGTCAAAAATAAATGAAAAACTGCAAGCAAGTTAACAAAAAAAAAAAATTAATATAGAAATATTTATAAAAAAAACAATAGAAAATGTTGAAAAATGTAAGTAAATGCTTGAATTTTAATTTTATGCACGTTAATGTGTCATTTATGTATTTATTTGAACATATTTTATATTAACGTTTTATATTGGATCAGAAATTTGGTTTTTATTGTTCCCGTAGTTTTGTACATTTTGCTCTATTAGTGAGAGAAGTTTTTGTTTACGTACGGGATCACAACTATTGAATGATAACTTAGAAAAAGCATAAACATACATATTTGTGTCGCCAACTTTTTAAACCACAAACAACCCTGGAAATATATTTTGAAGCTATTTTAGGGGAAAAAAAATTTTTGAACTTTCTTGGACAACAAAATATCATAAAAAAACGTTTTTTCACGAAAAATCCATACATTTTGGAGATTATGAAAAATCTGTCCGATTTTTCCTACGCTTATATTTTACTATCAAAAATACCTACATGTAGGGATTTTCCCCTACTTCTGGCAACACTGCTTGCGTATTAAGTGAACTAAATCCCTTCAATTTAGTTATTGTTTCACCAATATATCCGTAATTAGAAAATACAAATGCTAATTGGCTTCTGATGTTTTTTAAATTTAATATTTCTTTTACTTTTTTTAATTGCACAATCATCGGTATCAACAAGCTCTTCTAACGTTCATAAATTACTCAAAGTTTTTTGAATAGAATCTTGAAGCATCTAGCCAGGCCACCATCTTGTTACTACTGGCTGTGGTGGAAGGGGAATCGAATTGGCTTCTAATTTCCTCTGCAATGCGATATAACCCATGAGCCAAGCAAGTTACTTGTAACAGTTTTGGATCAAATATTTTAAAACCATAGCAAACCTTAAATATATAGGGTGCGCATCGTTTTAAAATATAAGGACCTTTTGTCGAAATCTTGAAAATCTTGTATTCAAAGCAAAGTTCCAAGAGAATTTATTTATTAACCCTGCTGTTAGGTCTTGGCTTTGGCTAAGGAACGGTTGAATATGTCAACCTAAAACGTTAGCTAATGTGGTATTTTATATTTTATTACTTCTGCAAAATTGATGATAGCTGTGATATTTTGGTCCATTTTGGCTTAAATGGACTACTTACAACATGGTCCAATCTACTGTAATATGGACAATGTTATAAGAAGTTAGCATGCAGTGCTGCCAACAACTTTTCTATAGTTTACAGTATTACACATTGGTAGCCCTGATGGTGTCCATTATTAATGGCTTATTTAAAAGTGAAAGTTTGTGAAAAAAAAGGTAAACAAATTAAAAATACAAAGTAAATATATTTAATAATAGTAATAATAGACTACAGGGCACGCCATAAAAGGCGATTAGTAAAAAATGAAAAATGCTTAAACTACCCCTTTAGTGTACTCCATACTGAAGTGGCATGGAGTACTTTTAAGTCTAACCCACTTTAGTACTCCATGGAGTAGTTTAGGGACGACTTCGGTGGGTTATATGGTCCCCTCCTAGGACATCGTAAAGTTAAATAGACCACTTTTTACCCATATATTTGGAGTAGTTTTGGAGTACTCCTACTCCTTTATGGACTACTCTTTACATGCATGTATGGACTAGTCTCGTTATCTGCAGGGTCTACGTGGCTCTACAAGCAGAAAATAATGTTCTTATTTCGGTAAGAAGCGATAATTTATTTGTAGGCAGCTTAGATCTTTGGGTTATATAGTATTGGGCTAGAGCTAACTGCCGTAAAAACTCTGCTCTCTTACGATTTATATTCATTGGCACCCACGAAACATAAATTTGAGAAAACAATAAAAACGTGTTCAATGCGGATATGTTAATCATATTGGCAAATAAAACATTTGGCATTGATTCATATTTCATTTTGTACTATAGTAGCCAATAATTTGGTCGGCGGTATCAAAGCTTCCTAAGAAAAATAAATTATCAGAGTAATAAACTCCTAGTGATAAAGCTATACAAACCTTTTGCAGAGTTATAACAGGAAACTTTTTCTGGACTTTAGTTCTGAACGCAGCTATCGTTCTTTGTAGTTGTACGACTTTATTTTTATGGCTAATGTATGACGAATGCAGCAGTTGCATTGAAAGCAAACGTAGAGGTTTATAAGGGACTTTTTTTTAAATTAGCAATTTAGGAGAAATAAATGTTTTATTTTTGTCAAACTGTGCCTAGTTCAAAACTTAAAAAATAAGCTATCAGCTGTGATACTTTGGTCTTTCAAGACCTCAGTGAGATCCAATAAGACCCGCTCCCCTGGTTTTTTCAGGCTGTTTTTTTAGTTCTCCAAGGTATGGTTAGATTTTCCTTACATATCCTGCCTTTGAGTCGACTGCCAGCCAAAATTTTAGATCATACATAGCAGGTTTTGATGGCAGCCTAAAAGAAGAACGACCACAAAAATCCACCAGCTATTCATCAATAGTCACATTAACGTGGCAGTTAAAAAACATTGTAAGGTTAGCTTCCCAGCGATTTCATGAACCTCGAATAGTTGCGAACTTATCATCACTTTGTCTCTGTGTTCGGGCCATAATACCGTCAAAGTCAAATATGAAAATTATCTTCGCTCATTATTGCCCGGAAAATAGGGTGACAAAAACGTGCATCAAATAAACCATGCAGATTTTTATTTTTTTCGCGGTAAACTCCTACAAGAATTAGTGCAAAAATGTGTGCACGCAAAGTAGGAGTTTCTAGACCTTTCATTTCTTGTCGAATTTTACCTTGCCATACTTATTTGTATTTTTAGTTATAATGTTCTCTGTTGTTGGGGGAAAAAATAAAAAATGCAATCTGGAAACGGCAAATCGTGTTGGCCCCTATTGTGTGAGTATAATATTTTCAGCCTTAGTTCTTATACCACTGTGCAATGGAGATAAACTTTTTAGCATTGCGTTTTTGCGGCATTCAATTCTTCTACGTCTCCGATAGCTGCAGCATTCTCTTTATTTTTTGAATCAGAAGAATTTTTTCCGGTGATTTCATATTCGCTATCCTTGGCAACGCTATTACACGTTGAACAATCCGTGAAGCTTTTATTTAGAATGTGAGCAATATCATTAAAATTTTATCGATTTTCTATTATTTCAGCAAAGAAATCAGTCAAACAATGAATATAAACTGAAGTAAGACCATAAGATTTTAAAATAAACTCTATTTGACTGCAGACTATTAAAAAAAGTAAAAAAAAATTGTGCACTAATTAAAAAAAGCAATATGGACCAAAATGGTTTTATATCTAAGATTCGTAAGCTTTAACCTAACAGCAGGGTTAATTTAAAAATTTTTTTTGTAAGGTTTTTTTGTGTATTTCAAATTTTTAAAACCTTTTCTTTAGCTTCACTTCGGAAAATCAAATCCTGTAACGTTAATTTAACCGCCTTATACTCAATGAAAATGGATAAAACTTTGCAGGCATACATATTCCCGATTGCAATACACGAATACATGGGCGTAGCCAGGATAAAATCTTGGGGGGGGGGGCAACCATTTTTTTTTTTTGTTAAAATGCTTTTTTGACCGCCTTTTACTCAACGCAAATGGATGAAACTTTGCAGGCATACATATTTCCGATGACAGTGCACGAATACATGGGCGTAGCAAGGATAAAATCTAGGGGGGGGCGGGCAAAATTTTTTAAAAATGTTCTTTTTTAAGAAAAGCGTTTTTAAAAAAAATTTTTTTTAAATGTTCTTATTATTTTATAATATGGAAATTAAAAAAAATCACTCAAAAATGTCAAAATATGCATTTAAAACCTAAAACAAATCAATGCCATTTTAACGCATATTTAATGATTCGGTAAGGTAATTGGTCAACAACATTCTAAGACTATAAACAAAAAACATGCATTTGCATGGAAATCGCATCCCTAGTGATATGAATATATTTACATAATATATGACAAAAATATATAAAAACCTACTCTGTATGATATCTGGGGTCTACGAAAACACGCGGACAGACAAACATCATTGAATTAACTTTGCTACTTTAATCACCCAGAATATATATAATTTATATTGTGTAAATTACAAACAGAATGACAAACATTAATGTTTTACCTCTCATTTGATGTCCAAGTTAATATACAAAATAAACTTTGAAGCGCTTTAAAAAGGATATACGATGTGATGCTAAGTGTGCAGCAAGATCGTGTATGTTGCCACGTTTAATACTATAATCGATTTTTAATGTTAAAAACAATTTTTGGGAAATTGTTGCATGGTGTAATTATTTTTTTATTTTATTAAGTATTCAAAATTAAATATTTAAATTACTACAACCATATAAACTGATCAAAACAACAAGTAACTACATATTTAAAAGACAATTAATTATGGCCAAGTTAAGTTCAAAAACTGAACCACACAAACTTTACAGTAACACTATTTACCAACAGTAGCAATAAATTATCTAATTTAATTAATTAAAGTCATCTTGTGTACACAATATACCGGTATAAATTTCATTAATTTATTTTTGTGTGTTGTATCTTTTTATTGATTTTTAAAAAATATTTACGCTCATTCGATACAATTTTCCTTTTAAAAAATCTTGCATGTCATTACAAACAACACACATTTATACATGCTTTACACTGAATTCGTAGCTGACTGACAATATTCCATCTTTAATAGCAGAGACGTTTAATTATCACAAAAGAACGATGACAACACTAACAATGTTTGCGGCAACTATTTAAGAAAATAATGGGATTTATTATTTATAAATTATTAATAAAGTAATAACTTAAATTCTAACAATTTCATAACCTAAAAAATTCAAATAAAATCGCAAGTCAGCAGAATGTCTGCACCGAAATTTAATCGACTTGAAAGTATGATGAATTCTATTATTTTCTATACGAATTTAAAAAAATCATAGAAACGTCATATACACGATTATTGAAATTTTTTAGGATACGGAAATATGGAGAAATATGTTTGTATGATATACATTCATACATGTTTATCATAGTTTATGTATGGATTTTGAAATTCGTACATGTATCGAATTAATAAATAACAATTTAAGAGCAAAAGACTAATATTTAAGTAAAATAATTTTATATACATACATACGTATATACATTTGTATTAACTTACTTTAAATATGTCTAGTAAAAATACACCTTAGCCTTTTTAACCGGACAATAAATATTGAAATTTTTTGTAAGTAAAATCAGCTCGACTAGTCAAAAAGTCGAGATTCTTCATCGCTGTTACACACAGTCTACCACAGGCATGAATGCTTAACATTAACATTAATTTGATGTTAGTGTTAAGTATAGACTCATTTGGGCTATTCACAAGGTGTGCTATCAAGTCATATCGTCCTAATCTTCTGAATAATATTTTACAATTGTTTAAAAAAAATATTGTTGTGTTTGGAGCAAAATAAAAATTTTAATGCTGTGTTTGTTCATTATTTCGTTGTAACTGTGCATTAGAAATCTAAATTACCCAGCGGGAAAACTCAGAAGACCTTCTTACTTCAGGCCTTTTTAAAGGCCTGCTTAAAAGATTTTTTGATTCAATTACTATTCTTATCTAACTGCTAAAGAAGGCCTCATAGAAGGCCTCGGCTCTTTCGTATAAAAGATAAGATACACCTTCCACACTCACTTCTATGAGAAGGGAGTAACATTTTTTGTATTGTTTTTTTGCACAAGCAAAAGCAAAATCAATTTTTTTTTTGGTCCCGTTACCCTTCTTATGTGCCTGCTGAAGAAGCGAGAGCGGAAGGCCTTCTCCGCAATGACAACGTGTGTAAAAAAGATATGAGTATGGAATGGAGCAAGAAGGCCTTGTACATCCAAAAGAAGGGGTACAGAGGCCTTCTAGAAGGCCTTCCTACTCCTTCTTTTTCCCGCTGGGTATAAGCGCTTGCCTACAGCAGTCATATATATTTCTTGTAATTGTTTTAAGACATATGACTTTACAACTTTATGACAACCTTGTGAACAGCCCAATTATGTTAGAGGTTTTCTCATGTTATAACAAGGTTATTTATGCATATGTTTAAGCAACGCTTTTATAACATCATGTTAAAACAGCACATAATGTCTTTTGTAGACGGGGAGTTAGAAAATGGAAGATTTTGTCAAGAAATATGTCTAAATTTAGTTAATAACCGCTGATGGCAGGGATGGGGTATTTAATTTAGCTATTGGTATTAGAAACGTGTGTTCAAAAACACTTTTTTTAACATAATAAACACATTTGGTTTAACTTTTTATAACATACGATGGCAAAAGAATCACTAATTTTGAAATTTATCTAAACACTTAAATTCAAAAATTATATGTGAACGTGAAATCAAGCATTAATATAATTTAGACTAAATTTATTTCGTTTCGAAAGTTTTTGGGAAGTTACAATATTTTTTTATATCTTATAGGTATGGGTTCATTTTTGAGGATTTTTTTAAGACAAATTGAGTAAATAAACTATATTAAATGTTTGTTAAAGTTGATACAAATTTTTCAAAAATAAAAACCAAATATCATTTGTTTGGAGGCACCGTTGGATTTATTAAAAGTTGTATCTAGTACTACTTATAACGATTATAAACTGAGTATGACTGCACGGGCCAAATTGCGATATCAACATTTCAATTTTATTGTTCTTTTAACCGATGTCGAATGAGTTCATTTAACCGTATTTTTAATTACTTTATTGAACTAATCCAAATTTTGATATTTTAATGAGATTATAGTTCATTAAATTTAATTTTTATCAAATTATTTTAATGAAGAAGGGAATTTTACAACATGAAATTAAATTATTTCTATTTACATATAAAATTTTTTATTAAATTGCTTCGAAATTTCTTTTAAATGTCAATATTGTATAATATTTTTTCAAAATGTTTTCATACCATTTACTATTCCAAATTTCACGTAAATTGAAACCTATGTGTAGATACAACTATTACTAAAAATCCATAAACGATCGATTTTCTTCACCTTCAAAGTTAATGGAATAAAAACTAAATAAACTCAAATTTTTTTGTTTCTTTTGCAGCAAGAAATACAAAAAATTTGTGCTGAAATACGAAGTACAATAACATAAAGATTTCTTGATTTTTTTTAAGTTTAAAACTTATTCTCAGATCAATGTGTTACTGCTACTTGTATGTTTAACAATCATGTGGGTATTGAAAAGAGGAGGTGTCATGTCAAGACGATGACGTTTCAAAATGTTCATGCGCCATGCGAGATAATTGAAAAGAGATGGATGGATATTTTTTGTTTCAGTCAATAGTATTTGTTCTACTACAATTTAAGATGCTGGATGTAAATCGAAAACAGTCGTGTCAAAAAATATAGTTGCTCATGATTTGATTTTTTGCCATTTTCGAACTTATTTGAAATATATGCAGGCTGTTGATTTTATTTAGAGGCTAAATACATATGTATGTAGATTTAGTCATTGATTACATTAATTTATCATGACATTTTCAGTTTGAAAAGTTTTATTTTAAGAAACAATTTATAAAATAGCTGACATAAAGGTGTAAAGCAGATGTTTTAAAAATTTATATATGCAAACGACTTAAGATGCGTTTCCGCAGATTCCGTAATCGACGCCGAAAACGAAAATTTGCACCGAAAAAGCTCGAACCAGAACTGGGCGACCAAAATTAGGAACTCAAAGGCGCCGACTAGCAACGAAAAACTAACCTTTTGTCAGCTCATTTTTGGTTTGGCGCATATCATGGTAATTTCACCATGATATGCTGGTTAGAGTTGTTCTGTCTTTAAAACATATAAATTCAAAAACCGTACGACATTTATTAAAATCATTTTCTTATTCCAAATTTAAAAAAAAAAATTATTAAATAAATACTTTCAAAAATAAATATTATGTATATATGTAGAAAAAATTTTCTTTGTTCGAAGAAGAAAAAATAATTTATTTTGTTAAAAATAATGAAATTTTGTTCAAAATTTTACAAGCCAAGCACATGGCGTTTTAGCATAATTCGGGTACGATGAATCCAATTAGGTTAGCTCTTGTTTTCGAGATATTCCTGAATCCAATGGTGCCCACCGTTTTTTTAGGTTAGTTCTTGTTTTCGAGATATACCGTTATTACGAAAATGGAGGAGGTTTCACAACATATATTCGCGTAACTCAAAAACGGTTTAGTTTATTGAATTAGCAAAAAAACCGAAATAATGAAATTAATGTTATTCTTAAATTTGCCCCCTGCAGCGCCTAGGATGCCCATAGATGAGTCAAATGTATGACCAACCCCACTTTATTTTTCATCTCAATCATTTATTTCAAACATACCTACCCGCTATCACCATTCTTTAAGGGGGCTCCCATACAAAATGTTGAATGCAGACTAGAAATATATTGAAAAATGTCCCATAAATGCACAGGAATCGCCCGAAGTAAGATAAAATGTATAACCGACCTAAATAAGTTTTTTGTCCTTAACATTTTCTCGATACATACTTGTATTAAGGGGGCTCCCATACAAATATTGCGTTTTGTGAAATTCTTAAATTAATAAAAATTTTTCGACTTTTGTGAATAAAATCAAAAGTTGGTTGTTTTATTTGCAGCTTCGTTTTTTATACGTCTGCAAAAAATTAGAAGTCCAGCTGCATTTTCCAATTTTTTAAAAACAAAAATTCCAAAATTTTGATAAAAAAACTGTTTTTTTTCTCCAAAAAAAGAAAAAATATGTTTTTGAAACGACTGCTCATATTTCTTAAAGAAAATTTTATTGCGGAATTTCGGAATTTTCGAAATAACGGTATATCTCGAAAACAAGAGCTAACCTTAAAAAAACGGTACCATTGGATTCAGCGTACCCGAAATTATGATAAAACGCCATTTGCCTGGCTTGTCTAAAAAAAGTATCAATTTCTCTGTGCCGCTGTTTGTATATCAAGTTAATATTTAGGCCAGATCATCAGGAAACCTTTTTCCAAAGATTTTAGAAAAGCTAAAAATATTATACAAATAAAACTGAAAAGGGAATAAAAATTATAAACCCTCAAAGTTTTACTTGTAGCAATATTAAAGCTTAAACAAAACACCACTAAGCTGTCAGTTTATCTTTTTTAAATGCCACTACATTTTTTTTTCGCACTTTCAATAGTAACCGAAATAACACATCATATCGCGCCATGTTATACGCTGCAATTCGACTATTTGCCTTGTTATTTTTTTATATCTTTTAATATTTAAACCAGTGTTCGAAAATAAAAACTTGATATCGCTCCTTAGTGTTTCGTGCGGTAGATTTGTGGAAAACACAAACGCTAATAGTGTTTGTGTAGAAAATCATTACAAAAATAACGTTTCCCTGTTTGTCGTTTTTGAACACAAAAATAATACTGTTCTTATCGAACTCAACAAAAAGATGAGAACATTTAATGCCGTTCGGTTTTTTTTTTAACCACAAACTTTCCTGCAGAAAACGAGACTAGTCCATACATGCATGTAAAGCGTATTACATAAAGAAGTAGGAGTACTCCAAATATATGGTTAAAAGGTGGTCGATTTAACATTACGATGTCCAAGGAGTAGACCATATAACCAAGTTTTGCATTACAACGGAGTAGTCTTAAAACTACTCCATGTTCATACATACTCTAGTGGACTAGTTTTAAAACTACTTCATGGTATACTCCAAAGGATTAGTTTTAACTTGGTTTAAAAACGAAAATATTTCGCTTAAAAACGATGACATGTCGTTTCACTACAATTTTTTTTAACAATGACATGTTCCATGCTTGCATAACATTGGACCAGTCCAGGGAGTAGTCCATTTCATCAAAATGGATCAGGTAGTCCAATATAAAGTACTTAAACATTTTAAATATATTTATAAAAGGGAGAGCTTTTTTGCAAAGAAGTTCACTACACAAAACTTTTACTGCATTTTACCTAGCCCCATACAAATGTCCTCCCCGCAGTATATAACCAAATACAAACTACGCACTGGAATGTATAAATTTTGTTATATGTTTTCTATATACAAGTCTTGTTTGGCAATTTCAATTAGCCCATTGGGGTAATTATTTTACCTAGTCCAATTTATCAAATTTGGAAAAGTTTCCAGTTTTGAACAAAAAAGACGCTACACGCTGCGATTTGTGGTAAAATTTTATCAAGTTGCACAACAAATTGTTACATCAGAAGACTGATTGAACAACTGTTAGTCATCGGTTTAATAAATAAAATTTTTAATTTTAATTAAAAAAATATTAAATACGTACGTGCGAGACGATTTTTTGTTGGTTTTTTTATTTGCATTCTAACAGTATGTGTAAAAAAGAAGAAGAAGAAAAGTAAAGCAGGTCAAACCCGACCTTACGACTACCTATACCACAGTCTTTACAGACCACCATTTGAGAGTGTACACTGTTTGGAACACATGGGCAGTGATGGATCCACCAGTACAAAATTATATTATAACGTTAAGTTTTATAAAAAGAGTTATTTCTGACGAATATTATCTAGATCTATAGAAATAATTTCAGTCTTAAGAATTGGATTTATATAGAACTTATTTAAATTTTTTAATATTAATTACAGATTGTTGGCACAATTTTCTATTCTGAAACGAAGTTTTTTTTTTTTTAATTCCGTTAGCTAATCCCGCAAAGCTCTACGCTTGTCTGCAGGAAAGAAATTACAGTCTCTGGAGGGAATCAAACCCACAAATCCGGCGCTTATAGTCAAGCTCATTACCAGCTAGGACAGCCTCCAATCTGGAACATATTTTTCAATATGGTGCACACCTGTAGTTATTTTGGTATAAAAACCAAGGCGCAATTTTATTAAGGAATACAAAAAAAGGTCGGAATAATGAAATTTTAAAAGCAAATTTCGCTATAATAAGAAAAACAAAAAAATTGATTTCACAAAAATCAGTTGTTAATAAAGTAAAATGAAAAATTACTATGAAATTTGTAGCCTGTGCAGCAAGCACCTCTTAGTTGTACGACCAATTGCAAGGTGTATAAATTTATTTGGCAAAGCCAAAATAAGCACACTAGGTTTTTTATATAAATAATTTATTTTGTCGTGAATTTTATTTTATTTTTCTGAAACAGCTTGTATCTAACTTAACCCAAAACAGCTTTAAAAATAGTTTTGCTGGCCGATTTCACTCAGATCTTATCTATACAAATTTGAATTTTCTCAAAAGTTTGACCACCAAGCCACAGATATTATATAAGTAGTTTTTTAATAAAGATACATATCGCTCAATAAATTATTAACAGGCAAAACTCAAAATTCAAAAATGCTAAGGAGTGGCGGAAAGCTTGCCTGAAAAACATGGTTGCAATTTATTAATCAAATTGTGTTCCACAAATGTTAAAGAAGACGGTGACGCAAATAAAACTTTTGTGATCGCTATAAATTTGATTTGTGTACTGTTAAAAAAAAAAAAAACGATTTTGATAAACTTTATGTCTGTTTATGAATTAGTGTGCGATAAATACTTCTTTTTATGTTGCATAAAAATAAAAGTAGTCTCATGTGGAAGCAAGCTACTGTAAAATTGTAATAGATTAAATTAACATTAAATCTTGAATGGGGTGTGTTTTAATCAGACATACTCTCTCACACTCTATCTTTCAGAACTATCTTGCTCTAGCAACAGTACAACCATATAGTTGAAACAGAACGAAAAACATGGTGGCAAAGCATTCAATGAATGGCTTTTGGTGGTGCATGCAATCAAGAATTAATGGCAGTGACAGGAAGACGACACGCAGTCATGGCTTCTTAAACTCACACACATACTTCTACATACTCTTACCCAAATTGTTGGGTGATACGTATGGTACTGTGCGTGTGGGCTGGTCCAACTTAACCCAACACACACGTTTCACTACACATTGAGTTCGGCTACCTAACTACGTATGGGCAAACTAATGGATGAATGCCTTTTTTAATGTTTGCTATTGAAAACCAGTAAATCAAGTTTAAAAATGAACAAAAACGAAGAAAATATTTCGTATTTTGAGAAGAGAAGAAAATTGCACAACTGAACAAACAACAAACAAACTGACGTGATGGAAACAAATCGATGAAGTTTGTTTTATTGTTTTTGTTGCTGTATTGTTTAGTTAGCTGCCGCAGTCAATCAGTGTGTTTGTATTTTGAGCGAGCGAGCAAATGAATGAGCGAGTGTCAGACAGACGGACGGACAGTTGGATAAATTGAGTATCTGTGCGAATGCGTACGAGACGAACAGGTTCGCTTGCAAACGTTTTTCTGGCGCTTGTACACAACAAAAGAACGTCTCGTCACGAACGGTACGGACGGATTGTTTTTCTGTAAATTTGTTAGCGGTATCGTGAGTTTGAGTGTCTGTGTAGTTGTAACGCGTCTGAACGTAAGAAAAGTGTAAGCTTAGATACATTCTTGGCCAAGTTTATACATCTGTTTTGGTTTTTTTGTCCCAAATCCGCGGAAAGTTTTGTTGTTTTCTCGCACTCCAAGAATGAGTTACTTCACCAGCGATAATACAAGAAAATTAAAAACAAAATTGTAAAAAATTGTGAATACCTACAAAATAAATTTTAATTAAAGTAAACAAAAAATTGTTAAAAAATAATTCTAAGTAAAATACCAAAACAACAACAAAATACCTCCTGCCGTGCTAGTGTTTAATTAACAAAACAAAAAGATTTAAAAAATCTGAATAAAGAAAAAAATGTAATAAAAGTGTTTAAAAAAAGTTTATTAACTAATTCAAGGTTATTTAAAACTAAAAAGGAAAATAAAAAAAAATATATTGTTCTTATTGAAAACAAAAATCTAATTATTTTTAACAAAATCAACAACAAAAAAAAAAAAAAATAATAGAAAAAAGAAGAAACAACAACAAAAGTAAATAAGTGTGATATAATTAATTATTAAATATATTGAAGTATTAAAAAATATCAGAATTTTGCTAGAAACCTGTAGAAATATGAGCTCATTTCTAATGGGTTATCATCCTCATGCTCCACATCATGTACAAAGTTCCATGGGCATGAACAATGGATTGGATCCAAAATTTCCGCCCGTTGCGGATGATTACCACCAATATAACAGCCACTATTCGATGACAGCATCTACGGGCCATATGGTACCCGGCGGAGGCGGTGGCGCTGGTGGAATGCCTTCACATCCGCATGCCCCTCACCCCGCAGATATGGTCAGTGATTATATGGCGGCGGCGGCTCATCATCATCATCATTCTGCCGCCAGTCATCATCATCCGCATTCCCATACGAATAGTGCTCTTTCAGGTCACCATCAAACGTCCAGTTATTCCAATTATGCCTCAACTGCACCCAGCCATCATCATCACCATGCCCACCATCAAAATCTGGGCTATTATAATCATCATGCCGCTGCGGCGGCTGCAGCAGCTGCTGTCCACCATAATCCGGATTATTTATCGGCGGGTCCAACGTTACACAACGATCCGTCGGTAACCGCTCTTGGTACAACAAATACTTATGCTCCAGCGTTAACATCTCCCAATGGTAGTGGCAATCCTATTGCCTCTAATGGATATTATGGAGGTTATTATGGTACAAATGGCAGTGTGGGTAGCACACATTCTCAGGGTCATTCACCGCACTCGCAAATGATGGATATCCCATTGCAGTGTTCGTCCACAGAACCACCAACGAACACAGCATTGGGATTGCAAGAGTTAGGTGAGCTTAATAAAACCTTAGAGCATTAGGGATTTTAACACTTCCTTAAAAAAAAGATTTTTATCGCGAACATTTAAAAAACAACTCTTAACAATTATTTTTTTGATATAGAATAAGATCTGTGTTAAATGTATATATGCTAACTTTTTCATTCCATGTGAATCGTTTTTAATAAAAATCTTAGACCCCATTCAATATTCATATATACTCAGGGTCCTTGATTACATGATTCTATCTAAATCGATGTAGCCATGTCCACCCGTCTGAGGTTTTTATATGGGGCCTATCGTATATCATGGACCAATCTTCCGAGAGCCAACCAGTGTGATTGTTATTCTTTTGGAACTATTTTAGATAAAATTATAATACAATATAATTATACCCACACCACAATAGTAGAGAGGGTATTATGCATTTGTGCTGATGTGGTCCTAGACCCACCTTAAAGTATACCGATCGACTTAGAATCACTTTCTGAGTCGAACTAACGATGGCCGTCCGGCTGGCTGGCAGGCTGGCTGGCTGTCCATGTAACATTGTGCGCAAAGTACAGGTCGCAATTTTGAAGATAATTTGGGACATTGGTTCTTATTGGCACAAGGACCAAGCCTATTGAAAATGGGCCGAATCGATTGACAGCGAGGGAAGATAGGGGGAAATTTCTGCCTCTCAGAAACTATCAAACCGATTTTAATGAAATTTAAATCACATATAGAAATATATTTATATGGACATATAAGCTATGTATTTTACAAAAATAGGACCACAATAGGAGGTAGGGGGCAATTTCTGCCTCTCACAAACTTTCAAACCGATTTTAATGAAGTTTATAAACATAGTTAATCCATATTCATATGTACACATAAGCATGCTGTGTTTTTAAAGATTGTGGTGTAGGGTATCATATGCTCGGGCTTGACCGACTATACTTTCTTACTTGTTTTTCGATGCGTTATTAGGCGTACTAAAGTGTTTTCTGTGAGTGATCTTTTTATGGGGCCTATATTCATCCAAAAGCGCCCAATTTTTTTTAAGATTGTTAGCTTTTTTCGAAAAATGAAATTGTATTAATTCCATTTTTTTCAATAATTATTTATTTAATTATTTGTGTATGTTCTCAAATGGGATCATTGCAATTTAGCAGCATGATAACTGGTTACATAAAACGAGTTTGAGCAAAATTTTTAAATAATCGGTGCAATGACCACAAATTGATGTTAATTTTTGTAAAAAAAAATATTTTTTTAGGGAGGTTGGTTCACATTTGCCAATGACACTTAATTTTAATCCCAAACTGCTTACGAGAACTTACGAGAATTTAAACCAATATTGTTCTTTTCTCCTGAGTTTTTCGAAAGTGAGCGAGTTGTTAATAGACAGACAGAGGGAAGGATGGACATATAGACGGACTTTGCTTAATCGACTTAGAATTACTCAAGGACACAGAATATACATTTATATATATATATATAAAAGTGCAAAATAAAATTGTAAACCCCCTTCAATTGACTCATGGATGAAGCCTACTGTAAGAATTGGTTCATAACTTCACAAAGTTATCATAAAAATGTCCTCGCTGAAGAAATCGTCAGGGTCCCTATACCATTACATTACATTGGTATTAAGATAAAATTTAACTTAACTATGGGACAAATTAAATCATGTGACAAATTTTGGGCATCGCTTAATATTTAACCGCAGGCCTCTTACATTAATATTAATCGCTTTCCACGCCCAACAACTCTCTAAATTCACTTTAAAGCGAAAAATCTCATATAAATATTGGTATCTTGGCAAAAAAAGAGAAAATGCTGGTCCATAACTGTCCCTCCCAATAGGCCTCAAAAAGGGCGCATTCTCGAAAATCAGTTTGTTATTACCTGCCCGCCCTTACTGTTTTTTCCTTAATTAATTTAAATTTTTCACTGAAGAGTTTAAAATTCACATTTTAAAGATTCCACCTCCTAAAGGAATTTAATATAAGACATAAGAAGTCATATGGGAGAATTAAGATTTCAATGTATTAGAAACAGTCTGGTGAGATTTTAGCAATGTTAATGTTTGTAGGTAGCCATTAGGGTATTCATTAAATCGGGCTTTTGCTTTAATCGGTTAATCGCTCGATTAATTAAGTGAGGTTTTGGTTTAATCGGTTAGTAATCGGATTTGGATTTTGATCGGTTAACCGATTAATAAAGTCATTTTTATAAATAAGGTAATTTCAATAATTCAAAATGCACAAATTATTTATTATTTGGAGTTTATTAGTAAAAAAAAACAAGAATAACAATTCTTTATCTAAACGAGCAAACAAAAAAAAAAAAAACTTCATATATATGTGATATGTATTTTTAAATTAATAATGAACGTCGTTTCTAATTAAGATTTCTGTAGTAAAATAATTTTATTGACAAATATACAAATATTTCAATATTTAATAACAAAAATTATAAAAATTAGATTAAAAGTGTATTAGAAACAACTTTCAAATTCTTGCGTTTTGCGTTTTCGATTTCCAGAACACCCCTGAATATGTATTTATTTAAAATTGGATTTTGGATAATTTTATTAGTTATTTCAATAGTTTAAGGAGATCTGATAAAACAATTTTTTGGAAAACAATTTTGGTTAAGGATTAAAGCGATAATTTTCTTTAGTTTTGACAACACTTGACTTGGAATTTTTTTTTCACTTATCGTGGGTGTTGGAAGAATCAGAAGCAGCCCATAATACAGAATATCTAATTTCTTAATCCTTTTCCTGGATTTCTCTAAACATATAAAATCCATTATGTCATTAGAGTCCTGATATAATTTTAAAAATTTTTTAACACTTCTAATTGTTTCGGTTAATTCTGTTTAAAGAGTGTTTGTGTACCTATCGAGAATTTATTCTGTTTTTGTACTATATTTTAAGAATGTATGGCTAGAGGGAAATATATTTTAAAAAAAATGTTTTCTAAACATGTATATGAGACGAAGCAATTAATTTAAACACAAAAAAATTGTTATAATATTACAAAAAATTTAAAATTATTTAACATCGGTTAATCGACTGAAATTAACCGGTTTAATCGTTAATCGAAAATAGACAATTTTAAATTCACCGATCAGTTAATCGGGTAGTAATTAATCGGTTAACCGATTAACGGTAAACCGAATGAATACCCTAGTAGCCATCTTATGATAAAAGCAACCATAATTATGTTTAAATAAATGTGATAGGGTCGAAATCAACCGTTGTTTTATACAAATTTACAATAATATATTCAAGGTTAACCATATATATTGTTAAAATTTTGAATAATTTAGTCGAAGGTAACCAATTATGGTCAGAATTACCAATAATAAAGTATATGTTAACCATACTATAAATATTAATTTAAGCCGTTTTTCAATTTACTAATCGAGTCAAGTTATAATTTTATTTCGTTTTCTTTTCAAGTTAGATTTTATTTCGCTTGTTTAATTTCTTATATGTCACGTTCCACATTTATAAGCTGTCGTTTAATTCATCAGCATTCTTTTTGTTTTAATGGTTTGTACAATGTGTTTAAATTTATGTATTTAAATTAAAAATTAAAAGAAAAAGAATGTGAGAATCTAAAGCAAGCCAAGCAAGTGGTTGAATAGCATTGAACTACTGTAGAGAGCAAAACAACCATAATATTGTTACTTTTAAACATATAATTTTAAATTGAAATATACGCTGCTTTAAAATATTGTTATTTCAAATATCTATAACATGTTCGGAGACAACGATAATGGTGGCTTTTGGATGGAGGACTAATCTAGCCATAATATGGTTGCCGGTGACAATAACATGGTAAAGATTCTAACATTATTCTGTTCAAGTGTGCTAAGTTTTGATAAAACGATATCAGCCTAATTACGGTTGTCGTTGTCGTAAAAGTCTGTATCGTTTTTTGTAAATTAAAGTGACACACAATCTGCGTTCTTTAATCTACTACAAAGACGACTTTGTCGTTTACAACAACGACAACCGTAATTATGTTGAGTGTTAAATTCAACCAAATTTTAAGTTCATGAAAGGTACACATTTAATTGCTAAAAAGAAACAAAATTTTATTAATCGTGAAAAAAGGAATGTTAAAAACAAATATAATTTGTTTGCAGTCATTGTGGGCAGCATATTATGTTTTTTAACCATCTTCAACCATGTTTTTCTATGCGTGTGGATGCTTTTGTTTTTCGAAAATGGCTGTGAGGATTTTTATTGAATTATATTTGTTTTCGGGTTCCCATTGTTCCCGAAAAGCTTTCGCATACTCAAAAATTTTCTTCTGGCACAAAACAAAGCCTGAATTTTTTCGTTTAGTATGTTGGAGGAATTAAAAAATAATGAATAATAAAAGAAAGACATTCAGCCATATTATGGTTGTCGTTGTCATCAACGACTGTGTCGTTTTTTGTAGCAGATTAAGGAAAACAGGTTGTGTGTAACTTTAATCTATGAAAAAAAAAACAACGACACAGCCATTGACGAGAACCGTAATAAGTCTGGTTGATTTTAAACAAAAATTGATTTTTTATCGTTCCCGGGTGCCAGACGTGTTTTAATTTTATTTTTCCAAATTTTTGTATCCCAAAATTTTAATTTTCTGATCCTTCTTAATTTTTTTTGTACATCGGACATACTTCCAGTTTTACTATTTATTTATTAAGAGTTACAAATTATATTGTAACTTAATTTACCGAACAATAGTAACATAAGGTTTGTTCAGACCAAACAAATATTTGACGAAAAAATCCGAAAAAAGCGTTCCCAGTGAATTGATTAAACTTTAGGCTTATTTTAACATTTTCTATTGATTTGCTTAACTTTAGTTTAAGAAGATAATTGTATAATGTAATTTAGAAACTGTTGTAAGATATTTTATCTAGCCAAACGTTTTGCAAAAGCAAATTATTTTTTAATAACACTAGTGGTTACGTGTAGGACGTAAAGTTTTTAATAGGTGCGAACATAGCTTAAGACCTTCGGCCCGGCAACTCTGGCACTGATTGACTAGTTAGCTCACTAATAACTAGCCTATCGCAATTACAATTTTTAATTGCATCTTATTTTTTTGAAAATAATCGGGCAAATTTGCCATAAGCAACGAAAACTTGATTTAAGTATCTATAGAATTAAAATAATTTTTTTTTTAGCTGTACTTAAGTAAATTTTAGTTCGCTTTGAGTCATTCCTTTTTGCTTAAACCAAGCCACACATATGTTTACAATAAGAAACTTTTGCCTAAGACGAGAATCCCGCAAAATTTTCTTGGTTCAAGCCATATTTTCTAGTGATTTAGTAAATAATTCTTTACGTGTTGTTTTAAACATTAATTTTTTAAATATTTATAATATTTAAATTTTCATATTATTCGAATGTGTATTCTAAGTCAGATTACAATCCTCAAAAGCTTTTATACTTTAATAGGTTTATTCCTTCAATATTTTCCAGGAAAATTATCTATGTACTATCAGAATTTTTCGTTTGTATATTTCTGTTACGAGGCTTACTTTAGCTATCCTTTGGCATAGAAAACACAAAAAAATTATTAATTTTTTAAAATGTTGTTTTTGGGGATTTATTACTTTTTTAATTTTTTGGGGACAAGGAAAAAAGTACCTGGCAGCTCTGTATACTTCTCTAGTTTTTAATAAACGCACTCAATGAATTTAATACTTAAAAAAAAATTATTTCGTTTCACTTTTACTTTAAACTGCTTAATATGTATGTATAAACATTTTTATTTGCCTTTTTTAACATTACTAATTATTAGAAACTGGGAATTATTTCCTTTCGTAGGTTACTTTGTATAAAAGTCATTTCTAAAAATTTAAGGAATAGAACTATTACAAAAAAGCTTTATAAAATACATAACTGAAATTTAGCTCATAGAATAAATTCGAAAAAAAATAATGTTGAATTACTAATTATTTTTAAATTAAAAATAATTTAAAGTAGATTTACATATTTTATTTTATCTATTTATCTATACATATTTATTTATCTATAACTTGTATGTACTTGTAATTAAAAAAAAAAAAAAAAAAAACACTAAAGAACATTAAGATATAATGTATGTCTACAGAACCTCTACAATTGTTCTGTTTTTTAACGAAGAACAGAACATTAAATAATGTTCGGTTCTTTCTTGAAAATAGTTGCGAACGATATTAAGGGTTGTGTATGTCTACACAAACACTAAAAAAATAGATATCGTTCCTGGGTGTATGAGCCGAACGCTAAATAATGTACTGTTTATTTTCGAACACTGCTTAGAATACACATTCGAATAATATGAAAATTTATATAATAAATGTTACTCACCATGAGAAATAAATTCCCAGATTTAATAATAAAGAATTGACCTCTCTTGAATTTAAAAATTTAATAAAATAAAGTAACAATCATACACTTAAATATATTATGGTTGCTTTAAACAAATTATTGTCACTACCAACCATATTATGGTTAAATTCATCCATCTAAAAGCCATAACCATATTATAGTTGTCTCATAACAAAAATATTTTTGAAATTATAATATTTTAAAACTTTTTTTGTTTGATTTGTTTTGCTCTCCAAAATAGTTCAATGCTATTCAATAACTTGCATAGTTTGCTTAAAATTCGCAATCATTTAAATTAAATTTTTAATTAAAATACATAAATTTACGCAGTGGAATAAACCAGTGCAACAGAAAGAATGCTAATCAGGGTCGTCTTAGGCTGCAAAATGTATTGAAGGGGATTAAATTATAATTTGAAACTTAATAAGGCTATTAAAAGCTGCGTTCGTTTACCCCAAAATTGGATTTTACTGAAATGCGTTCGCGTACACATGAATTTGTAAAATTTACTCACCTACTGGATTTTACTAAGATTTTACTGGAAAATTAAACGAATGCACATAAAAATTTGTCATAAATAAATAACCATAATATGGTTAACATTGACCATATTATTGTTAATTCTGACCATATGGTTACTCTTGTCCAAACTGTGTGTACAAGTTTTTGCTTTTTAAGTTGGTAACAATATATTGTTGTCGTATACAACAAATTGTTATTTTTATTAAATATAAGCAATATTATAGTTACTGTAAACATATCAATGGTTATCGCAATTAAAAATCAATAGTATGAAATCGGAATGTAGCACATTTAAACGAAGCCTTGTTAATTAAATTTTTGAATCCCAAGAAAAACTTTGATAACTAATATGCATGTGGCAGTGTAAATAAAACTGAATTGGCGAAATAAAATAAAGTAACTTGTTTTTATTTTTGTTTTTTGTTTTCCCACTTACAACTACATTTAGAGTTGACAAAAAATCAACCAATTGTAGTCTGGACTGTAAGAAAAGATAAACTTACTTTTTATTGTTGTTGTTTTTGTTTAAGCTTTGATATTGTTACAAGTAAAACTGGGGCTTATAATTCTTATTCGCTTAACAGTTTTATTTGTGTAATATCTTTAGTTTTTCTAAAATCTTTGGATGAAGTTTCCTTATGATCTGGCCTAAGCAACCAGTGAAATGCGCATAGGAATAGCTTATCCCTTCAACAATAAATTTCAGTTTATCAATAGTATGAAATGGGAATGTAGCACATTTAAACGAAACCTTGTTAAAAATTTGAGTATTGTTGACTGAAAAATAATTATTTTTCTAACAACTTAATAATGATAACTTTGAAAACATATTTAATTTCATACAACCATAACACGATAACTTTCTAAACCTGTAGTCATAGTATGCTTATCTTAAGCATCTGCAAACAAAGTATCTTTACTGTAATAATATTTTGTTAGCGCCATTTGTCAAATAATTTTATATCAGTTCTGTCGTAATATTTTACAAAAATTAAAAAAATTTTAACGAATTGTTCATTAAATAAAAAATTGTTAAAAAAATAGCATTGCTAATAACATTTTTTTTTCTTTGTGGAAGTGCAAACTATATTAAACATTGCATTTAAGTTTAATGTTATTTAAACAGAAAAAGTAAAAAAAA
This sequence comes from Pollenia griseotomentosa, assembly GCA_963931875.1. Lineage (NCBI taxonomy): Eukaryota > Metazoa > Arthropoda > Insecta > Diptera > Polleniidae > Pollenia > Pollenia griseotomentosa. Next base: position 141,302,901 of record OZ007560.1, on the reverse strand, counting down.
ATGTATAAAATATAATTTATAAATGATTGCGACCTACGACAAACGATAACAACGATATTATGATAAACAACGATGATTCATATATTATATTTCAGATATGTTATGATTACTTTTAACTAACTATGATTAACATGATAATAATATGATTACTTCTAAACTTATTATGATAAACATGATAACAATATGAAGGAAGAATGGAAATATATTATGATGTACTATTACGAATATATTTGGTCATAATATGATTCAAGAATATTCGTTATATGTTTACTATAATCATGAATCTTATCATAATATGATTACTACTGAATCAGAAGTAAAAGCAACAGTTTTTTTGGCCAATGAAAAATGAAGAAGGGGAAGAAATTGCAGTTTTTATACTTTGACTGAAATTTTTAAAGCGCTGATTTTGACCATATTATGTTTAATTTTGAGCATAATATGGTTAATTTGGATCGTTATTTTGGTTAAAATTATTGTTAGATTTAACCATATTATAGTCATATTTAACCGAAATATGGTTACCTGCAAACATAAATATTGTTAAAATCCAAACATAGTATTTATGCTGCTCTTAGAATATGGTTACCTTCAAACATATTTTTTTCTGCGTGTGATAAATGTAAGCGGGATTGGTAAAATGGGCGTGACATTTTACATATAAAGACATTGTAGAGTTCTGTATATGTGCGTTCTGTATATGAGCGTGGCACAAAATCAATTTATTTATATCTAAAGAACGGTATTTATATAACTTTCTGTTTTAAGCACACAATGCAGAAGGGTATATATAAGAATCGGCATAGCCGAATAGGACACTCCTACTTGTTTTTATAAATTTCTGTCTGAATAAGTTTACATTTTTTTTATTTTTGCACACCAAATAAATGTTTGCATTTGACTAACGACTGTTTTCTCCATTGTGGTATACAATTTTTATAATTAAGCTGACATTGGGTTGTCCTAATGGGTTACAACATATTCATATTTGAAGCGAAATGCTTTTCTTAAAAAAATTTAGATTTTTTGAAATTTATTTCAATAACCTTTTTAGATATAAGAACTATATCTTTTTTCTCATAGCGAATTGATAAAAAAGTGTTAAATGCAATTACTTAGTTTAAAACTTGGTAAACATTAAGTTTATTTTCTAAATTGTTGTTGCCAATAAGAAATGGTATAAAAATAAAAATAAAATTATAATAATAAAACGAAAAATTCCCAAAGTTAAAAAAAATCCCAAACATAATTCCCAAATCAAATTTGTTAAAAAAAATCCCCGATTTGGGGATTAGTCCCCTAATCTAACAACTCTGCGTACTGTGTAAAAATTAATTTTTTTATTTTAATTTTTCCAAAATTTACCAAAAAGCTTAGACACAAACCTATTGTCAAAAAATGAAAACACATTGTTCTATTACTTTGGGTTGCCAACAATGAACTGCACAGGCGAAGGATGATTATTAAATCGCTTATATTCTTTTTTAATTTCAGGCTTAAAATTAGAAAAACGGATAGAAGAAGCAGTACCCGCGGGACAGCAATTACAGGAATTGGGCATGCGGCTGAGATGTGATGATGAGGGTTCAGAAAATGTAAGTAAGAAATATAAACAATTTGAATATTAGGAAACTGATTAAAGATTTATGGATCTTTTAGGACGATATGTTAGAGGAAGATCGTCTAATGTTAGATCGATCACCGGATGAACTGGGATCGAACTGTCTGGACGATGATCTGATGGATTCGGACACCGATGACGATTTGATGGCTGAAACAACTGATGGTGAAAGAATTATATATCCGTGGATGAAGAAAATTCATGTAGCGGGCGTTGGTAAGTATTTTTTTATTTTTTTTTGTTCTAGTTTTAAATAAATACATGCATTAATGGAAATGTAATTAAATCTAGTGACATACGATAAAAATTATGATGGAGATTTGTAAACACTACAAGTTTGTTTTAGTATATGAAAATTAAAGCTTCATTTACTATAGGAGCAACAACTTGGTTTAAGGCCCAACCATAATATGCATAAGCTAGCTAAAGCTGCTGTCAAACAATAAAGAAGAGCCCGTCAAATGCATTTAATAAACCAAAAACAAAATTAAAAAACATCTGATTTCGTACAGAATGTGCAATCAGTTTCGCACTTTCCCTAAGCAAATGACAGTTTCATTAAGCTCTTTTTTTGAGTTTTCCTTAAGACCAAAATGGTTTAGGCAAACTATCTTTATTTATATTGCCAGGTTGTCACACGATGTGTTTGGAGCCTTGTTCACAGTCGACCTACATATACCTTCGTAAAGGAAAGCTAAGAGCTTCCAGATTCGGCTCCAGGGTATATGGGTATCCATCTGTTAAGCGTCTTAAGTTTTTTTTATGGTACTTCACCAGTCACTCTTCAGTGATTTCCTTGGTTCTCTACCAGAAAGATTATAAAGGATTGTGTATGGCTAATGCTGAAACCGCAAGAACGCCCGGCCACACAGAAAAAAATATCTCAAGAAAATTTTTAACAGCACAGTTTTTTAAAAATAAAATTTTAGGTCTATAAACTTTTTATTTGATTCAATGAAAAAATTTATCAAAATTGCGCTTTGCAAAATAGCACCCAATAAAATATATTTAATAATGAAATAATAAAATATTTCCTCATATTCAATATAAAAAATTTATGAATCAAGTAAAGACAGTGTTTTTACAACTCTTGTCATTTGTAAATCGCATTCGCTTTACAGTTTTATTTGTATAATATCTTCAGTTTTTCCAAAGACTTTGGAAAAGGTTTCCTGATGATCTGTCCTAAGCAACCAGCGTAATGCGTATAGGATCTATTTTATCCCCCACATTAAATTTAAGCGTACCTTTTTATCAAAGAATAAAAATTGGGAATTTAGCAAATCATAAATAATAAGTAAATTAACAATGTTTCGATAAACATTTTGTTTGATTTATTCAACATTTGCAACAATTTATTTAAACAAATGTCGTAAACATTTTTCTTGAAGAAAATTATTTTGCGCAATAACTTTTTCTATTAACTCCATGAACTTGGCTGTTGACTAAAAATTCACACATCTACAAACAATACAATACAATACCGCAAAAATCGTCATCACAGAAAATTCAAAAATTTGTTTAATCAAATATGTGATTTTCGTCTTCAAATATGACAATTACTTTTTTCTGTGTAATTTAAGTATTTTAAAAAATTGATCCGGTTTCTACTTCAATGGAAGGCGAATTTATTACAGATGATCTTAAAAGCCCTGCTAATAACTTTATTTTAACATTATAATTGAATCATTTATTTCAAAAAGGTTTCAGGTACAAATTTTTGGAAATTGAGTTTTTTGTTGTTTTTGAAGGTACACATATAGACCGATATGCTGTGAAAATGAAAGGTAATATATCCCTTACATAGCGGGAAAAACAGGTGGATTTTTAAAATGAATTTCGTAAAGGGCTCATCTCCATATGTATTTAGAATATTAAATATGTGTTTTTTAGTTAGCAATGGAAAAAAACTTGCGTTCAAAATTTTTACAGTGAGGTAAGTTTTGACAATGTTGTCAATTTGCTAAAAAAAAATTATTTTCGATTTTGCTATAATTAAAGAAAATCAGAATAATAAAAACCGTTTTAGGAGAAAAACTAAAATCATAACACAATTTTTGTTTATCTTCATTTTGAAAATCCAAATTGCCGGTTTCTAAAATTTTCATGAAGATATTCTGCAATGGCCAACCGACATGTATTCACAGGCACATATAGAAAGAAGAAGATTTCCAATTCGTATGTTTATCTTGGTGAAGTATTTTCGTTTTTGTTCTATGAATGTACGTATTTTCTAATTTGTAATCTTAATAAACAGATAAAAATTCAACGAAATGTTCTTTTTGTTCCTTTATAATAAAAAGCTTTCGCTAAACATTTTGTTTACTTTTATTAATATTTTTATTTTGGAGTTCTTAAATGAATCTTTAAAAGGGTTAATCTTATCTTATAAAGCAAATATAGATTTAAACGTTTTAGATCATTTGAATATTAGTGTTATTCAATAAATTACATAGACTAAAGACAAACAACGAAAACTCAAAAATAATTTTCAAAAATGGCTCATCTTCTTCAACTGTCATGGCCATTTTCTCCTTCAAATATTACTGAAGATAATTTTTTTGTTTTTACTATTATAACATAAATTAGGAAAAAACTCTGCTTCAAAAAGTCAAACACTTTATATTTTTGTACCTGAGCCGTTTTCGAAATAAATGATTCAATTGTTGGATGTCAAAATTTGTATTTTTATTTTTGTTTCTGTTTTGTATTGTTTCTGTTTTTGACATTGTACAATAATTTTACAAAAGCAAATTGTTTTGTGGTTTTTGTGACGAGTTGTTCTTGTTGAAGCATCGAGATTACCTGTAATGAATTCGCCTTACTTCGACTGCAATTTGCATGACGTTTTTAATGACGTTAATAATATTTTTTATAAGTTTCGAATAAAAAGTTTAACAATTAGTTTTAAGAAAAATAATTTTTTCGTAAAATTGTTCCGGAAAAAATTTTCAAATGTGTTTTTGAATAAAAACTTGTGTGTTTGTAAAAATTATGGATGATTTCATTGTGATTACTTATTGAAAATGTGGCTTTTACTGTGAATTTGGCTTAATTATTCAAATTAAAATAAATATTGAAGTTACAAGAAGGCAGCGTTACCAGAAGTATGGAAAAAACACATGTGGTAGCATAGGAAAAATCAGACAGATTTTTTAAATTCTTAAAATTTAAAAAAAAAAAAAATTTACAACAAAATTTTATAAAGCAGTCGTACTAATTTTTTATTGTGAATAAAAACTGTAAATTTTGTGTCCGTTCCTAAAACTACAAGCTTTTTTAAGTTGAACAAAATTTTAAACATTGAAAAAATTGTTTGACAAACGAAGTTTTTGAATTTGAATTTTCATATTTTTAAAACATCTGTTTAATTAATTTTATCGATTTAGAATTGTATTTTTAGTTAAATATTTTGGATCATAATACCAGTCATTCTATTACGTATATTTTTAAATACTTAGCTAATAAATCGTGTTTTTTAAGTTATGACACTTTTGAATTAAATGTTAATGTGTGAATACATGTGCTTACATTAAATAAACTCAATATATATACTTAATAATGACATAAATGTCTCTTTTAACGAAAACACAACTCAATCAATCCAACTCTAATCTTTTAAAAATAATTTGTGTAACAATTTTTAATACAAAATTTAACAATGACTAATTATGACAATCTTTAACACCTCGAAACGTTCAATTCCCAAAAGTACTTATGGACAATTGAACACTTTTTGCTTCTCATTTGGCTTCTACAGCTAATTGCTGGTAGCAATCAATGTTTGACATACCGCATAATGGGAACGAGGTACAACAACGACTACAACGACAACGACACATATAGCACGACATTTGACAAATTCCTAACCACTGCATGTTATTTGATACGACTTCTAAAAGGGGAACGATAAAAAAAACAAACTAGAATTTTTGGTATTTTTGTTTTAAGAGAAAAAATAATAAAAATAACTTTTTTAAGATTCCTAAAGAAAGTAGCATTATGATTAACAGCATCATTGTTCAATAATAAATATGTATTCAAATAAATCATTATCTTCATTATCAGCTTCATTTAAAATTTCATCTTCATTATTAAAAGTCGATAATCAAGTTTGTTATACTCACTTGACTTGATGGACTGACTGACTGCCTGATTTAGTGTGTGTGTGTTTGAATGTGTTGTTTGCCTGTATGACATTTGGTATGAGGAATGTTTTGCTTGAGTGTATATTGTGCGCGCCCATGATAAATGTCACAACATTAACATCACATGACATGGCTCATCCGTCACTCGACGGTCGGCTTCATCAATGTGTGTTATTAAACTTAAAATTTAGGTGATTTTTCTTAGGTGTGCGGTTGAAAAGAATGAGGGAATAGAATCTCACTTATTAATATTATATGCTTAATATTATCTTTACAATCCAAGATAATTTTCATTGACAACTTTTCATTTGATTTTATGTTTTATGTTGCATTGCGGGTTAAACAGTGTAAACCGATTTTGGTACGGCTAATCAAAATAAGTACCAATTTCTTATTTTAGTTTAGTTTTCTATTTATAAATTTAAGTATACAAAAATTGTTTATATTTCTGGCTGCCTATTTCACGAAGTCTAGTTACCGATAGCTAAAAGTAGACTTTAACCGGCCTTATAAAAAGTGTTTCATTATTAAAACTAAACCTAAAGTGAGCCATAAAGTAAATTAAGGTTCATTTTACCTGGTAGGTTAAAGTAAAGTTGTAACAATGGAACACTTTTTATACGGCCGATAAAATTCTGCCTTTAGCTATCAGTAAGTTGTGAAAACGGGCCTAAGTAATAGTTTATTATAACTCAACTTGATGGAAATGGTCTTAAGTCCTTATACCAAAATAAAGGGTCTTACGATACCGTTATACACAAAGCGAGAAGATTTTTCCAGTGATGGTATCAACTTTGCTTTGGGAAATAAGCTACATATTAATCTCCTGCGAGATTTTATCCCAGTTTGAACTATTTTGTAATTTCCTTTTGTTGAATCGAATCTTGTCTTCCTTTAATAGGGGCCAGGTGAAATAATGGACCGATTTCTTGCTTTTTCAATATTTAATACTTCATATCGATTAGAAATTTAGTTGTCCTGGTTCGCATTGTATGGGCGCTATTGTGCCAATTGTAAAAGTGAAAAAATTCGGATAACAGATTATAAGAAGATTTTAAAAAGTAAAGGTTAATGGGTAAAAATTTGGAATTTATAAGTAAAAATTAGATGCAGTCCTCGTATTTGGGTCATAACTCAGTCATTTTAAACCGATATGGCTGATTTTAGCGAAGCATATGTCACATAAATATGTAATAACAAAGACCCTATCATATCTGGGGTCCTCAGAGAAACCATTTCAACACACACGAACAGACAAACTGACGGACGGACCGACGGACATCGCAAAATCAACTCCGCTACTCATTAGGGTTCTTTAAATATATATACACGATTGGGTCTTAGATCAATATTATAGAAATTCAAACGAAATGGCAAACTTATATGTAAAACCAACCTGTTGTAAAGTGTATACAAATAATTAACACCACATTATTAATGGTCCACCAAAACAAAGAAATTTTCAAATACTTACATTTTCAACAAGTTTGTTTTTATATTTATTTGCAGCGTCGAAAGCAAAATTGTTTTTGTTGAAACATTTGACGCACAGTAAAATTTTGGAAAGTAATGTCAACTCACAATACAAATTTTACATGCGATTTTTATAATATAGGCTTAAGTTCAAAGTTAAGCATTTAAGATTTAAAGTACAAAATGAATATATATTCGCAACTTTAAATTCCAAGTGTTAATAATCATTTTTTTGAAGTCGGACAGAGAAAAAGGAATGAAATTATTTACAAATAAGTTCCGCAACAAAATGCTTTTATTTATAGTTTTACTTGCAAAAGGATTTTTTTAGCCAAACAAGATAACTTTATGTAAATTTATGAAACATTTTTAACAATATTATCCTTTTAGTTAATTTAAAATGATATTCGATAGTTTTGTTATCAGTGTTTTCTTTTCTACAAAAAAAAAGTTTCATTAAAAAAATTTAATTTGGTGTTCGTTTCTTAAAAATGTTTTGCTCTCTAAAAGGGTAGCATATTTTATTCTAAAACTTTAACCCTTATTTATGGCATAAAGCATTGCACTTTTCGCCAGAATTGATGGTGCCCTGTAAAATACGTAACTTCGGTTTTATAGTACCTTCAAAAGTAACAAAGCAAAGCGAAAATTGCAAAAATTCGGAAAAGTTTGGAAAAATAGCGAACATTTTTTAAGTTTCAAACAAGCCATAAAATTGTTTTAAAGCCCCTCAAACTATAAGGAATGGCAAAAATTCGGTAAAAACTGGCAAATTAATGGAAATTTGCTAAAATTTGCTAACAGCGGCATAAGAGCCAAGTCGTTAAAGCTGTAAAGAATCAGAAAGTTTGCAGGAAAAAATCGCTTCTATAGCCGATATAGGCAAAATTCGCAAAATATTGCAATATTGGAAACGAGCCCTAAAATTTCGCTTAATCGGTTGGAAAAGACCAAATGTCCATAAATAACATAAAAAAAATTTGCAAAAATAGAGAAAATTCGCGAAAATTTTTAACATTTCAAACAAGCAATAAAATTTATTTAAAGTCCCTAAAACCATAAGGAATAGCAAAAATTGCTAAATTGGCGGAAATGTGCAAAATCATGCAAAGTCTTATATTTATTTATAATCGTTAAAGCTGTAAAGAATCGGAAAGCTTACAGGAAAAAATTCGCGGAAAATTGCAATATTGGAAACAAATCCTAAAATGTATTTGAAATCGCTAAATCGTTTAAAAAACAAAATGTCGGAAATGACGAAATGAATGATGAAGAACAATTTTTTTTTTTAGGGCATTACCCTTTTTTTATAAATTGAGTGTTGTTCTCGATAAATAACTAATAGAATTATTACAGGTTTAGCAAGGCATCTTATACATGCACCTTTTTAGAAGGTGATATTTTTGTGGGGTACAGAAAACACCAAAAGACATATTTGCACAGTGGCCCGCTGCTATGTTAGTATAGTACACTACTGCTTCAATTGAGAAAAGCAACATGACACTTGTTTGCAAAACGATGAACATTTTCAGACTACCTCACTCTCATACAAGTCACAAGTAATTTTTAATGATGCAGAAAATATATTTTTGGACACTTAAATATTTATAGAAAAAGAAAAGGAGAAATTTGAAAAAATACAAATATGTAGTTAATATGCCCAGTGGGAATTAAAAAAAATTAACATAGGAAACTCTTTCTACATATTCCTTGCACTAGATGCTGTTTTGTACAGGTTGGTAAAAAAAATATTTACTTCTTTGAAATAAATTTACAACTACAAATCAATCAAAAATTTACATAAATCTTTATAAAAAAAAAACATTTAGTTAAAACATTGAAAAGTGACTAAAAATATTGTGTTGGACTTTTAAGTTATTGGAACGACTGAGCAGAGTACGAGTAATTTAAAACCAATTAATCAAAATGTTTATTTCACTTCATTTCATTCCATTCCGTTTGACTTGTCTTCTTTTTTACATTTTGGCTGTGGACTTTGTTGGTTCGTCTACGACTGGAAACTTCAGTAGTAAGAAGCAACTTATATAAGAGGAGTAGAATAAACATACTGGGATAGACATAAGTTAGTAGCTGCATGTAAATTTAGTAGGTAACTTTTTTTATTTTGCCATCTGCCTGTATGTTTGTCTGTAAGACTAGTTATTTGCTTGTTGGGTTAATTTGCTGGGTGTCGATGTGCTTTGGTTAGTTAAATGTCTTTTTACACGACCACATTTATGTCTGTCTATAACTTTGAGTTGTATTCATGATTTACAATAATTTAATGGATTTTTAGGCAAATGCACTCGTCACTTACTAAATGTTGTGTTAAAACAAAAAAGTTTTCATTTACTTATCAGTTACAAGCAACTGGAGTTGTGTATTATATTACAAAGTTGATGTTTTTACTGGTTATTGGTGTGGCATAACAACATTTTTGAAATGACCACACAGTGATAATTCACTCCTCTAAAATATTTGATTACTATAATTATTATTAAACTAAATATTTATATTAAAAATACGATGTTGATTTTCATGTTTGTTTGGCCGATCACTGGAGGCAGTAGTGTGTCATTAAATAATTGCATGTTAAACAAGCCAACGATAAACTGAGTATGCAAGTACTTATATGCCGCATATGTATACATGTTTATACGTTTTTTAAAACATTATTTTATTTTATTAGAGTTGCATTACAAACAACTTATTAACACTTTGAAAAAATTTCTTTATAGTCATAGTTGCCGCTATCATATTTTGCTTCTGTTCCTTTGAATTGCTTAATTTATGATAAATACGTTTGTGGACCACCTTAATATAATATGCAAGGCAGTCATTTAATTGTACAAAGTTGCAGTAAGAATATATTAGATAAAAGTGACCATAATATTGTTGAATTTTTTTATAACAGTTCCGAATCTTGTATACACTTCACGATGGCGCGATAAGAACAGAAAGTTATATAAACACCGTTTTTTAAATAAACTTTTTTGTGCCATGCCCATTTGTCCAATCTCACTTAAATTTTGTCGGATTTTGTGCATTAATAACCAAGATGCTTGTACATAACTTGAAAAATTTGGCTCTTGCCGTTCTCCAAAAAATACACAAATCTATAATGTCTTTGTGGGGGAGTTGCCACGCCCACTTATTCTATAACCCAGCCATGTGTAGGATAGTTTCTTTCTTACCGTTCTTTAGATATAAAAAAACTAATTTGTGCCACGCCCACCAAATCTATCTATCTAATGTGGAATCTTTGGCATTCCGATCTCCAGATTTTGCTGTATAATGTGCCACGAGGTTGTGTATTAATTTAAAAATAAACCACGCTTAAACAAAAAATATAAATGATAATAATACAAAAACTTTTACAACAACGCTAAAGTCAATGAAATTGCAAATTTTTAGAGCGTGTTTTTAAGCTTCTCTTAATACTGAGTATTTGATTACCGTTATATTCAATACCATTCCTTTTCTTTTTCGTATCAGCATTTTTGAATCAGCTGTACTCCTCCTGTCCAGGGATTTTTTAAGAGTATCGATATTTATTATTTCAAAAATATCGATTAATCGATATATCGAACGTATTTTGCTGAAACTACCTTTAACCAAATTAAAAAAATTTAATATACCTTTTGTACAAACATATTATATCTGTGGCATTTTGACAAAACATCTTAAGTCGAGATAAGAAAGCAAAAAAAGTTAAAAAAAAAACTCGGTGAAAAAATCCTTTTTATCAAATAATAAAATAAACCGAAATTAAAGAAAAATTTTGTTTACAATACAAAATTTTTAAAACGTAAAGAAAAATTTTTTTTGAAGGAAAATTCGTTTAATTAACAGCATTTTTTTACAACTTTTTAAATTTGACTTAAGATGTTTTGTCAAAAGGCCACAGATATGTAATTACATTGTTACTTTTTATTGTTTCATTTTATTTCAAAAAATTAATAAGAACAAAAAATTTAATCAAAACAAAAAATTTAATAAAAACAAAAAATGTATGTTCTTTAAATAATTATTTTATTGAGTTTTATCTACGCGCAGATTCCAATATTTACATGGAATCTATAAGTCCTACATCGTCAGTTATCGGAACAGGGCCCAATGGTCAATTCTGAACCTAATAGAATTTTCCACGATTAATATACCCTCCACCACTAGTGGTGAATGAGGGTATACTAAGTTTGTCATTTCGTTCTGGGTTCTTGAACAATTTTTAGTTGGATTAACCATGTCCGGCCGGCTGTCTCTTCTTCTGTTGAAAATACGCTCACTTTAGAAGAACAATTTAGGAGTCGAACTGCAGTCAAAATCTTATTTGTTTTAGACTTCGTGGGTCTTTTCGAAACAACAGTGATCGGTATTTGAAGGGAATTGAATCTCAAGAATAATATGTTTAGAAAGTTGATAGACGCAACGTAGGAGTTATAAGGGAGCTATCACTTCGAAATTTTTTGAAATGTTTGAATTAGAAATGTAACGATACGATACGATATCAATACTCAAGGAGAATTATCGGCGATACTGATACGAGAAATTAAATTTTATTATTATTATTATTTTATTAATTACATAATACAGTTATTATCTATATTGGAAATAAAAGGAGATGAATTTCATTTAAAAATCGAGATAAAACTGAAATTTTGAACCCGACCCCCTCAGATATCGATGAAATTTTGTTCATAGCTAAATTTGATCAATACAAACAAACTCTCATTTTTAGAAATGACTGTTTTGCGATTTTTTGGGCGTGACACAGTGGGAACGTTTTCGAAAAAACGCGAAAATGATCGAAAAGAGCTCCATTTAAACTACAATAACTCAGAATCGGCTAAACCGATTTCCATGATCTTGGTATCATTAAAAAGATATTTTAACAGGCTTTATGACACGTTTAAAAAAAAAAAAAGAAATACACTGTAAAAATATTTATAACAAAAAAAAATTTTAACTGACGAAAAAACCAAAAAGATCAAGGGTTTTTTTACAGTGTATTAATTTTTTAGAAAGGTTTATCCTTCATCTATACCATATCAAAAAATAAAAATGGGTTCTTTTTTAGTTTTTTTTATATAATTTTTTAAGTAGTGTCACTTCTAGTAATTGCCCTTATATTTTATAACAAAAAAAAATTTTAGGTAACGAAAAACCAAAAAAGATCAAGGATTTTTTACAGTGTGTTACCTTTTTAGAAAGGTATTTCCTTCACCTATAACATATCCAAAAAGTAAAATGGGTTCTTTTTTATTTTTTTTTTAAATAACTTTTTAAGTAGTGTCACTTCTAGTAATTGCCCTTATATTTTATAAAAAAAAAAATTTAGGTAACGAAAAACCAAAAAAGATCAAGGATTTTTTACAGTGTATTACTTTTTTAGACAGGTATTTCCTTCACCTATAACATATCCAAAAAGTAAAATGGGTTCTTTTTTATTTTTTTTTAAATAACTTTTTAAGTAGTGTCACTTCTAGTAATTCCGCAAAATTCTGAATAAAAAAATCAATGTATTCTTCATAATAATTTTCTATTTTGTCATAAACATTTATTACTTTACCCATAATAAAGAGAAATATATATAGAACAAAAAATTCATAATTCATAATTATAAACAGTTTCGAGAAGCCAAGATATCCCATTACAATTTTTACGCGTATATTTTAAAAATTTGAGTGAATATGAATTCAAACAATAAGTACAGATGCATAAAAATATCTAATAAGTGTTGCGCTTCGCTTCGTAAAATAAGTGAAAACGAGGCTGCAAATATAATTGAATATTTTCCAGCTGTCGCCAACATTCATTGTAGCCGTATTTGCGAAACTTGTCGGAATACACTGAGAAAAGCGCGCAGTCGTAATGAATCCAATGTGGAGCAGAATGAAGTCTCAAATTATTTGCCAACAACGCCCAGCGATGAAGTTAGCGAAGAATTGAATGAACTTCCAACTTGTAATGCAAACATCGAAAGGACGGAAGTCATTGAAAATATAAATGATCATATTATTCCTCATCTACCAAACCAAATGTCGCCTCTTAAAAGGAAATATATGAAACAAGATGCATACAGAAATAGAAAATCACTGCAAATTTACGAAAATATAGCAGATTCACTTGGAGCTGATCCATTATCTGATTTGTCAGCGCAACTTGAAAACGTCAAAGCCATTTACGAAGAAATTTTGGAAAACATCAAATATCAAATAGAGAACAGCTCAAATCTTTTGGAAAAGCAAAAACTTTTATCTCTTTTACCAATCAATATGAGTCACGCAGAAATTAAAGATCGTTTTGGGGATGATATATCTCACGATTGTATCAAAAAAAGTAAAGATATCCAAAGGAATAAAACGAAGTTCGCAGATATCAATCTTTTTAAAATGAGCAGACGTAGTTTACCAACCGAAACTCTAAGCACAGTCAAGTTATTTTATGAAGATGATGAAATTAGCCGAATGATGCCTGGATCGCAAGATTCAATAACTGTTAAACAAGGAAACTTACGTGAAAAAGTTCAAAAAAGACTTTCGGTACGTATTACTAGAAGTGACACTACTTAAAAAATTATTTAAAAAAAAAATAAAAAAGAACCCATTTTACTTTTTGGATATGTTATAGGTGAAGGAAATACCTTTCTAAAAAAGTAATACACTGGAAAAAATCCTTGATCTTTTTTGGTTTTTCGTTACCTAAATTTTTTTTTTATAAAATGTAAGGGCAATTACTGGAAGTGACACTACTTAAAAAATTATTTAAAAAAAAAATAAAAAAGAACCCATTTTACTTTTTGGATATGTTATAGGTGAAGGAAATACCTTTCTAAAAAAGTAATACACTGTAAAAAATCCTTGATCTTTTTTGGTTTTTCGTTACCTAAATTTTTTTTTTTTATAAAATATAAGCAATTACTAGAAGTGACACTAATTAAAAAATTATTAAAAAAAAAAAAATAAAAAAGAACCCATTTTACTTTTTGGATATGTTATAGGTGAAGGAAATACCTGTCTAAAAAAGTAATACACTGTAAAAAAAATCCTTGATCTTTTTTGGTTTTTCGTTACCTACAATTTTTTTTTGTTATAAAATATAAGGGCAATTACTAGAAGTGACACTACTTAAAAAATTATATAAAAAAAACTAAAAAAGAACCCATTTTTATTTTTTGATATGGTATAGATGAAGGATAAACCTTTCTAAAAAATTAATACACTGTAAAAAAACCCTTGATCTTTTTGGTTTTTTCGTCAGTTAAAATTTTTTTTTGTTATAAATTTTTTTACAGTGTATTTCTTTTTTTTTTTTTAAACGTGTCATAAAGCCTGTTAAAATATCTTTTTAATGATACCAAGATCATGGAAATCGGTTTAGCCGATTCTGAGTTATTGTAGTTTAAATGGAGCTCTTTTCGACCATTTTCGCGTTTTTTCGAAAACGTTCCCACTGTGTCACGCCCAAAAAATCGCAAAACAGTCATTTCTAAAAATGAGAGTTTGTTTGTATTGATCAAATTTAGCTATGAACAAAATTTCATCGATATCTGAGGGGGTCGGGTTCAATGCATCTCGATTTTTACATGAAATTCATCAGGAGTACTATCAGCATAGGCTTTCGACTTCGTGGCTAACTATTTATTTCAATTTGAGTTTGTAGACCATTTACTGACAAAAATTTAGAGATTAGTTTAATGTTACTATCACAGACATTTGTTTAGAGTTTAGTTGGTAAAGTTGATCCGAATAATTTTGTTCTAGAAGAGCTGTAAGCGGGGCAGAAATCTAAAATGTGGGTGGCATTAAGTAGCGTGTTGCAAGTTGTACATTGTTGTTGTTGTACATAATTAATTTTAATTCAAGGTAAAGTTGACAAAACTTAAGTAGAATAATTTTTTTATTATACAAAATTATAGTGTAGGATATTGTTAAAATTTAGAATTGATTTTAATATCATTAAAAAAAAGAATTTGATTTATTGGTAATACTAGCTGTTAAACCTGTCCCTGCCAGGCAGAAAGAAATACTGCTGTAAGGTAAGCCGAAACGTCGGTACCATTTGCTTGACAACTCTTAGCTTTATTGGTCTTAAAGAGGCTTCAAAATTAGCTGAAATGTTAAATAACACAATCTTTTCACACCCCTTTTCCAGCGGTCCAAAAATCTTAGATCCGACTACTTCAGGCTATGATCCATTGTTAGGACAATATTCTAGGCAATTTTCCGCTTCCTATGTCATTAGGGGGCTTTAGTATAAGTTTAAATTTTATATTTATTATATTTAGTTTTCAGCTTTCGAGCCAATTAGTGAGTGGGCTTTAAAAAGCTCTGAATAGACAAAAAAAGTGGATAAGAAGAGAATAAGGAAATTATCTGTATGTTTTAAGAAAATGAAAAAATTTCGTGTGAGAAATTATCTTGTAAACAACAATAAAAAACGAAAATTTGCTTTCGTTTTCAATAAAATTTATTACACGAAATTTTGTTTTCATTTTCTAAAAACAGGCAGTATATAACTATATAGATTAATAAAAAATAATAAATGTTTTTTAAGAAAAGAACAGTGTAAGAAATATTAAATATTTCAGTTTGAAAAATAGTCTCTTAGATGCGACAGAACTCATTTGAAAACTTTTCTTTAGAAATATTAGGAGATCTAAGGTATATCTTGACTTCTTCTTTAGCAGAACCACAGCTTAGTATGGACAGAGGCTCATTCTTCTCAGATTATTTATAACTTGTTTAAAAACACTCCAAAGGCCAAAGGTCCTTTACAATTTTAGAATGCATAGTCAATCGTTTTTTCGATACGATTGAAGCCGATTGTCTTAAAAATATTCGAAGAACTTTAAATAAACAAAAGCAAGGCGAATTCAACTACAGGTGGTGTCGGAACTACAACAATCCAAAAACACCACAAACAACATAGGGTTATTTGCATTGCATTGTTAGTGCTTATATCCCGAAATGTCAACCATTCTTAGCAAAACAATAACAAATCATAACAAATAAGCTCGAACTGTCAAAATCAGATGCCGTTTCAATACCACCTGTAGTTAATTCGCCCTGAACAATAGGTTTTATTACCTAGTAAAAATGTGCCTACTTTTTTTTAATGAATAGCTTCATTCACTCATTATTTAGTAGCTTTCTTCTGCATAACTACTATCACTAATTCTATAACTACTTATTTTTTAGATGTATGTGGGTAAAAAATAAAGACTTACATTTAAATGCGTTCATTTTGGGACATCCCTTGTAAAATTCATTGGTTCTTTCAGTAGAATTGAAAGTTATATTTTTACTTTTTCCTGATTACTTAACACATTATTTTGTAGTCGAAGTTTTTACTGAATGTTCTCTAAGCCCTCAATTCTTGTATTCAGAACTAAAACTAAATAAATCAACAATTTTTGAGCCTCTGAGATATTCTCTTTCTCAGTTTATTCGTTTAAAATATTTTCTAATAATTTTCGAAGACTGTTATCGTCAGACAATGTACAGTTTCCTTGCTTATGAATTCTGTAGCCACTTCGTTGTTACTAGGGTGTTCAGTCGGCTAATTTTTGTTCGATTAATCGAACAATTTTAGAGGATTAATTGTTCAAATAATTTAAAATTGCTCATTTCGATTAAAGGATTAAGCGAAGAATTTATACCGATTAATCGAATGATAATAATTTATAGTATTTCTGTTAAATATATAATTTTTTTAAAGTTTTATGTCGAATAAACAAACAAAATGTATGTGTCCGTTGGAATTAAAAAAAACAGTCATGTTTAGTGAGTAATTTAGCTTATATTTTTGTTAAATTTTTTCAACACAATTGAATAATTCATTTCTCAAACGAAAAAACTAAAAAGGTATGTTTAGTCAAAGATTTATATTTATTTATCGGGGTTGTTCTAGAAATCGGAATGAAGTGAAATTAAAATCGAACGATAATTCAAATTCAATTATTTACAAAATGAACGTAGTTTTTCGTGGTTTTAAGTGTTGAAGTAGATAAAATGAAATATTTTTATGAACTTTCATTACAGAGTGGTTTAAAAATTTGCTTGATTTTCAATCCACTTCATTTCGATTTCTAGAACTGCCCGTGTTTTTTAACAAAGTAGCTCATGCGTTTCTCTCTTTAGAATGAGTTTTGCTTAAAAATATTGAGCGAAGGATAAAGCTTAATGAAACAGGTGTCCAAAAATGTATTAACGTTAATGTTCTTCAACAACTTCACTAATTAACCACTTACACAGTGACAAAAACATAGTACTTGAAGAAGATGTTCCACCAACAAAATCAAAGGGGGCTGCAAGTGCTCCAATGAAGCATAGCAGATGATGGAATGTCCGTGAAAAGTTTCAAAATCCCAAAGTTAAATTGACACTTTAAAAATCTAAGTGCCCGAAAGTAAAGCAACAATTTGGAGCTACATTGACAAGTTTTATTTAAAAAAGAATATTTATTTACTCAAGTACTAATTTTTTCTAAAACTATCGAACACGAATCTCGTAATTTGTAAAATTTCTGGATTTAGAATTATTCGATTAATCGATTCATTTTAAACTTTTATACGTTTAATCGAATAAGTAAAAAAAATGCCAAATATCGATTAATCGTTTAATCGAACAAAAATAAAACCCGATTAATTGAACACCCTAGTAGTTACCCAAAACTTTCAGCAAAATGATTTTTATTCTCACAAGCATCATTTAAAATAAGCGTAAAAATCTAAAAACGTACAAAACTTGTAAGATTAAGCATTGAGAGAACATTTAACTTCTATGGTGCAAAGCAAAACGGCTAAAGTTGGAGGTCCACACTACGCGTTGGATTCGTTGATGAGTTTAAGCATCTGTAAAAAAAGTGTACTCAGTGTAAAATTGTATTGACAAGTAACAGAGCAAACGCGTATAATGTATATACGTATTGAACGCATTAAGTGGTATTACTATCCACATTTGCATGCGTCTTGAAAAAAGGTAAAGAGAGTGTCAAACCCATAGAACGCGTGGTGAGGACCTTCAGATAAAGAATAAATAAAAACAATCCCTTTATTATTCTGAATGCAAAAAATAAGCATTGAAAATACATTTTTTTTTTTTTCAAAAAACTCTCAAAAAATTATGAGCTATCGACAGTAAAATATCGTCAATACCGATATATCGGCAAACCTGAAGTATCGCCGATATATCGTTATCTGTATCGGTTTTCGTTACATTCCTGGCTTGAATCCACTATTTGATTAAATGATATCCAAACGCTTACACACATATTTAGAAGAATTATAATCAATAGTGTCCGATCCCGAAGGATCAATTGCATGGGGCTAAGTTAAAAAAAAAATCGATTTCTGACCCAAAAATTGCTTATAAATTAACCCGTATTACGACAGACCTAAATGCCTAGTTAGACTCACAATCAACATAAACGCATAATATGGTGTTACTTTTGCGTTTTTAGCGTTTTTTAAGTTGAATTTTTTTTTAAGTTTCTCTCTTAAAGGTAACTTTACACACACGTATAATACATATACATACGTATATACAATGTGTGATGCTATAAAATTTATGAGACAATAAATATGAACACAAGAAGTCTTATAGCATCACATGAGATTTACGTCAAACTAAAACATTTTGATACAATGGATTTGTGCAACACACATGATGAAGATGATGTACATAATAATGCACTTTGATGATGGATATGCCATAAAATATTTTTAGTAAACTGTAAAAATCATCAAAAAGTAGAACTAAAATAAGAAAAATAAAATTAAAATTAAAGTTACTAAAATATTTAATAGAAATATTTATTCATTTTTATTTAGATATTAAATTAAAGAACACTAAATGTTTTGACTTGAAATTGTAGCCTTGTAAATCGTACAAATTCAATGTTATGTCCCCCCAGTGAGTTTTGGAGTAGCAAAGACAAGGCCCAGAAAAACAACAAAAAAATAAACTCTCAGCTCAATATTTAATGACTTGCAATAATTTTCATCAATTGCTTAGAAGAACGAAAAACAGAAACAACAATTTTACAACACCGACAGCAGCGGCAGCAGCAGTATTTAACAACAATATAAGCAATAAACAACAGCATCATCATACTGATGCAGCAGAAATTTAAATAAAATAAAAGTATTGATTATTTCTTTTAAATGTGTATGTGTGCTGACTGAATTGAAATATGTAATAATAAAAAAAGATACACATGTATAAAGTAAATACGTGTATCTACTCGTATGTATCTTTACATTCTGTACATTGTCGACGTGCATGTTGTTTGTAGACAACAAAGAAACAGATACAAATAAAAATAAAAATGTACCCAAGAGCAACAAAAAATTCGCGACACACAACTGTCGACAATGACTTGTGCAAAATTAAGAAGTTTGCATTTTATGACAGATGAGCCATGTTTTGAGACCCAAACTTATTCTGCGCGATAAAAATATTAATGTTATAAAAGTAAGGGTTTGGTAAGCGCAACAACAGTAACAAGAACACAAATGCAAAAGTGATATAACTGCAGAACTTTAAGGTTTTAATTCATTGTTGGAAACCTTAAGGCAAGGGTGTATGGTGGTACAGTTGGGAACAATTGGTACAATTGGGTTAACTCAGTTTTATTTAAATGGCCGTTCCGAAATAAAATTTTTGATATTTAGTTAGGCTCGAGTTCATAAAATTTAATTTTCATTCAATTATATTTACTGAAGGAAGGAATTTTACAACATGAAATGAATTAAAATTTATTGAAGATTTTTATTCTTGCCTGAGCTGAGGCTCGAACTCGGGTTGAATTTACGTATCAAGAATAACCACATTCTCATCATCAGCATTCTTTGCGTTCTACCTTCTGCACCATGGTTCGAAATTTGCTGTAATTAATAATCATTTTACAATTTTATTTACTTGTCTCTTTCTTTTCTTCTGTTTTTTCATACTCTTTCTGCCATTTTCGTGGACATTTTATTTGTATAGCTTGAAGTACAAATGTAAACATATAGAGCTTGTGCCATACCTTTTTTTAAAATGATAGTATTGTTGGAATGAATTTGTCTTATCATAATCTGGTAGATATTTTCATGGCATTTAATTTTTTTTAAATATGATTTCCGGCATATGTCCGCCACGGCTTCGAGTAATATTCGAGCAGTCTAATATTTTATTTCTTTTTCAATAAATCTAGCCGTATGAAGTCAATGGTGGCTTTGAAATTTGCTTCTAATGCTTCAAGAATTGCTGGTTTGTAAGCATAAACCAATGACTTAACATAGCCCTACAAAAAGTAATCCTGCGCTGCTAAATCGCACAAACGATGTGGCCAGTGAACAGGAACACTTCTGGAAATAAAGTTGTTACCAAATTGATTTTGCAATAAATCGATTGTTAAACGCACTGTATTGCAAGTTGCGACGTCTTGTTGCAACCAAATGTCATTGATGGTTATCTGATGAATTTTTTGAAACAAAAATTCAGTCAGCATGGCTCGATAGCGCTCGCCATTCACCGTAACAACAACAGTAAATTTGAATCAATGTAATGATGATTATTATTTGACGTAGCCATTTAACCAAAATTGAGCTTCGTAAAATGGACAAAGTGGACACTGTTGGATGCACGCCAGCCTAGGGTAACTTTTAGTGACTTCCAAGGGGATTTTGAATAAAACACATAAGTTTCATAAAAACTTAATTTATTCAACAAATGTATTTCTATTAAAATTCCTAAATAAATAACATTAATTAGGAAGTGTGTAATTACAAAATATATTTATGTTTATACATACTTTTTGGTTTGGAAACCACTAAGAAAATCGAACAAATTTTTAAAATTTAATATTTTATCTGGCCACTGCCAACTTTATGTTCTGGAACATACTAATGAAATAAAATGGCAGATAAATTGGGCTCCCAACCATGCCTTTTTAGTACTACCTTTTTAGTTTCGTTAAAAACTAAATATTCACAATCAGAAAGATATGAAAGTTTCTATGTTTAAAATTAAGTGCTACCAGACGGATCATCTGAACGAAGGGTTTTTGGTAGTGGCGCTAACAGACACTTTAATTATATTTTGTAGGTAAACTCAAGGCGTGAGGCTAAATGCTCAGTTAGCCGGGATTAACAGTAACTTAAGGCTTTGTTAGCCGGGATTAACAGTAACTCAACCTTACAGTAAAAATGTAAGACCAGTATATTTCTTACAGATTGAAACGTAACATCTTACTGCTAACTGTTATCGTTCTTATTGGTTAACATACAACAAAATGAAGCAGCTGATTTGCAACGTTACTGTTACTCCCGGCTAACTCAGCCTTAATACACTGCCTTTACACATGAAAGAAGTTCCATAAAAGTACCACAATTTCCAAAAAAATAAGAGAATTTCATGAAAGTGAAATCTCATTTTCAAAATGTCGTCAAAGGGCAAACTTCTAACAAAAATGTCCGTTCTTCTTCTTTTATTGATTTCGCTTATTTGAATTCAGAGTTGCCACGACAATAACTGACGCCGAACATCAGGCATTTGCTCAAATTAATATTTATTTTTATTTATTTTCATGATATTTATACATTCCAGTTGGAATAATAATTTTTTAAAATTCTTTATACATACGCAAAAAAAATTTCAGTTGTACTGAATGTAAAAAAATGTAAATGTGTTAGTGAAAAAGTATGAGTGTATGGCGAATCTCAAGAAATTACTTGCATGTGTAAATGTTATGTTACTGACTTGTACATAACTTCTAAGGCCCACCGATGCGCAGCTCATTTGTTCAGCCTTAAAAATTAAGTAAAAATCCCTTCTTAATTGAGCCCATTTAATAACTTTATGTCCACTTAAACTGAGAATATAGATTTTTTGTTTATTTCCTACATAAACAAATCTAAACTTAACAACAAAAGCACGTTCAATAATATTTTTTTTACAAATTTAAGCAAAACTTAATGGTTGCATGGTTAAACTTATTAATTTTTTTAAATTACTTGTAGTAAATAGGATTTAACTTAAAATTACTTAAAATTTCATCGATAACCAAGAATGCTATTTGGACATTTTAAAAAATGTTCTTTTTCAGTTTTAACCTTAAAGTTATGGAATTTTGACCGCCTTCTCGTAAAATGTCCCACTGTGCGCCGTATCATTCGATGCTTTTGCCCAAATACGATCAGCTACTCTGAATTTCTTTTCAGGATAATGCAAATACCAAACCACTATAACGCTCAGATCAGCAAACATAATCGCCAAGACTGCTCTGAAGTATAACCCACAAGCAGGGCTGCCAGATAAATTTGTGAGGAAATCGTCAATTTCCTGAGAAAAAACAAAACAATCGTCTTTCACGTTTCGAACAATCGTCAAAAAATCGGACAACTTAAAATTTAGCTTTTTTTTAACAATTTTTGCTCGATTTTTATAAAAAAAGCACAGCGAAAGACTCTTCTCAATCGTTGTGAGAATCGTTTAAGACGTGGGTACAGATTATCTAACGAGTCTTTCATATCAAGAATCGTATGATTGTTGAATATATGATTGATACAGAGAGTCGTAAAAGTTCATTCGATGATGGTTTGACGAAATATAAACAAAGAGTAACATTGTTGGTTTTGTACTCTAAAAATAATCATTTAAAGATTTTCTTAAGACTTGCGTTTTCTAGTTCAAATAGTGCAAAATTTGGACATGCAATCAAAAAAGTTGCATACAAATATTTTCTCACTAACATTTAAAAAATGTAACGTTGTATGTGCATGGTTTTTGATTTCTTTTGAGAATATGCATAAGTAAAGAACAATTAAACAAAATGAAATTTTGTCTATTACGGTAAAATAATTGGCTTTAATCATGAAAAATCAATTTTTTGATTTTAAATTTGGTGCAACTTTTTTAATTGCACTCAAACGAGTGAAGAAAAAAAAAGGTGCAATAAACGGATTATTGCTTTTTTTTTAAACAAACTATTTTTTTTTGAGTGCAAACTTTTTTATTTCTCTATCACTCATGTTGAGTGAGGCTGCAAATTTTTAATTTATCACTCAACATCAACCAAATGATTGCAATATTTTTGCACTATCACTAAGTGTGAGTTGAAACTGCAAAATAAGTGCACTACCCCCATCTATGTTAATTAATAATGGCAATTTAGCTATTTTTTGGTCAATCTAGTGTTTTAATCTCTATTTTTAATTATAATTTGTGGGTTTTATTAAACAAGAAAGCTATCTTGTTCTACTGTTCGTGACACAACGTTGACGCGCTTGCTTTGGTATGGCATATCAGCGTAAAAGCTAAGCGAAAGAAAACGTTCCGCCTTCCGCGCTTGTTAAGGTACGGCATTTCAAGATTAAAAAACGAACGTGTCAGAAAATTTAATGTTTTATTCAGTCTTTGGTGACTGAAAAAATTGTCACTTTTTAGAAAAAAATCAGAAATCGGCAGTTTGCCCAAAGACAACCTGCAGTACATCAACATTAAACCAACAAGCATCATCACAATTTACATGGAACGAAGCTGATCAAATAGCGAACGAACGAAAACGATGGAAATCTCTAATTGAAGCTGGAGAATAGCAGAAAGTCATTACCATTAAATACAGTATGAATATTGAACACAAAATTATAAATAGAACGATTTTGTTTACTTAAAAATACTTAACAGAAAACAAAGTTTTGAAATACTGTACTGTTCCTAATAAGTTGGAAAGAATGGCTACAATATTTTTAAAGGTGTTTTTATTTTGTTTTTCTTAACCTACTTACAACTACAATTAATGTTGAGAGAATTTCAACTAATTGTAGTGGGGAATGTAAGATGAGATAAACCCACTGTTTATTGTTGATGTGTTTAGTTTAAACTTTGATATTATTACAAGTAGAACTGTTGCTATAAGTCTTATACGCTTTACAGTTTTATTTGGTTTAATATCTTTAGTTTTTCTAAAACCTTTATGGATGAAGTTTCCTGATGATCTGGCCTAAGCAACCAGTGAAATGCGCATAGGAATAGCTTATCCCATCAACAATAAATTTCAAGTGTTTTTATCAATAATAAAAACTGGGAATTAAGCACGAATAACAAAATCTTTTGTGTTTTTGTAATTAGGGAGATCGATTATTCGACTTTATTCTAAAACCGGTTTTCGGTTAAGCATTTTAAGAATAACTGGTTAACCGGTTTTAGTTCGAATATATAAAAACACATAAACCAAATTAGTTTTTTAAAATAGAAACAAAACAATTCTCAAAGGTAAGGAACCAACAAAATACCTTGATATGACCTAGAATATTTAAAGGACATTGGTTTTAAAAAATTATAGGAAGTTAAAAAATTCTTTATTTCAGATATTCTCCCAATTTTATTTTTAATAAATAAATTTTTATTTGTTGGTGGTTAGGCGTATCTATATGAAGCAGTAAACTTCAACCATATTTTTGAAAAATTGCAAGCAAGTTTAAGCATTATATAATCGAATTAATATCAACATGTTTTTTGTATGAAATATCTGTCCATTCGTCGACCACAATTTAAAGCCTTATGTCATTTTTTGATTTCTTCAATTTTGTTTTTTAGTTCTTGGTGTTTTAATAAATAAAATTGGTAAACTGGTTGATTCCGTTGCAACGGAGTCGAGACGTCGAAGAAACTTTGCAACTTATCATTTCAGGACACTTCACAAGCACCTTTGTCTTTCAATATCTCCAGAGATGACATCTATACCAAAATATATTTAGAATTTAGAATACTCTCATACAATTTGCTATTTACGTTTAAAGCTGAACATTTTTTGTAGTAACTATTTTGACTTGTTTCTAGTTATTTTTTACAAGATTACGCGCTTTTATAATTTGTATTTTCATCGTTCATAATGTGTTTTGACTTTTGTTAAATATGTTTTGACACTCTTAATGGAAAGTTTAAGTTGCTTAATATTCAATTAGAAAAATACTTAAATTACGGGTAAATTTACAACAAAACTAAGGAAAACGTATATAAATTACACATGATTACAATAGCCGGTTTATTCGATATTTGAAAAATGGACATTATAAAATAACCGGATTGGGCAAAACTAAAATAACCGGTTAAAACCGGTCGAATAATAACCGTTCGATCTCCCTATTTGTAATGCTTAAAAAGAACTTAAGTTGTTAAATAAGGCTGCCTTAAAGCATAGTATTCTTTTAAAACTCTGCAAAAACAACATTTAAAAAGATCTACCCATTTGGAAGGCAAAAGTGTGTTGGCGTTTAAACAAACATATAACTTCAACAGCATACAGCTTTAATTGATTAATTCATTATTTGCCTGTTTATTCTTGTGCTTTCTACTTACCAAAAAAAAAAAAAAACGTTTTTTGTTGGGGTCTGCTTAAAACTAATTTCCTTGTTAAGCCAATAAAAAGGATGCCGTTCAACACTCCAACTCGAACTTCTCCCAGAATACAATAAACACGAATGCCAATGTAATTAGCACCTTAACAATTCTTTTCCAGAGAGTATTCGACGTTTTGCGGAATATGTGGTTGGGCTTTAAAAACATTTAAGGGGTTTGGTTCTACCATAAAATAAAGTTATATTTCATTACATAAAGCAAAATTATGTTTGCTGTTCTTTAATTTTGTTTTTTTTTTTTTTTGGGTTATTTTTGGTTGGTTATTCAGCAGATTTATTCGTTATTGATGCTAATTAAAAATTTGATATTGTGTTTAGAAGTTGGTAACGTCCGTGCCATAGAATGATTTCCAACAGAGAACATGGACAAACGAAACTACAGAATTAAAAATAAAATGAAAAGTTAAAGATTTAATAAAATCTAGTAAAAAAACAGAAATTAATAGCAAAAAAAAAATTGTTTTTTTTTTAATAATAAAAGAATGACGAAACTTTAATGGGTTTTTTGTTGCTGTTTTATTTTGTATCATTCTAGTGAATGTTGTTGATTCGCAGCTTGTTGTTGTTCAGTTTAAGTTCATCAATCGAATTCAAACAAAATTCAAGGTCGTTTTATGTAAACAACAACTTTTCTTACAGTGTAGTTTGCCTTTGTTCACAACAAGTACACCGCTGATCTGTGTATTAGTGAGTAGACATTCATAAACGTGAGTTTCAAATTTCTATTATTTGAAAAAGTTATTTTGTAGTTGCTATTTACGGAGGGGTTTTTTTTGTTTGGTTTGTTTAATTGTACAATTTTCGAGGTTTTTTGTTTGTTGAGTATAAACAAAATATTATTAAATGCTGCATTTAAAATAATTTTCGTGTATGTTTCTTAGGTGTATTGTATCTCAGTTAAAAGTTTATTTAGCTCCATTGTTATTAATACATCTCACTTTGTGTTGGTGTTCAAATTGGGACAGTATGAAACATAAACTAAGTTGGAAAATAAACCCACACTTAAAGATAAAGAAATAAGTAGATTTTAAGGTTACCAAATAAAAACTTTTAATGATGGTCGAAAGGCGGAGTAATTTCCCAAAAAAAAGTGTAAGATTACATCTGCCGTATACAAATTAGTATAAAAACTGACTGTTTTACTGTAAAAATACACAGTATAATTTTTTTGGAAACCTTACAAACATACATATATTGTGCTTTTGTTAAAGGGTGTGTTGCCAGAAAATTGTTTTATAAAACACTACTAAATATTGAAAAAATTCGTGCTCGTACTTAACAGTTTCCTTTTCTTATCCGGTAAAACTTTTGGTTATTTCGACAATAATTTTGCCTACGTGTTTTACTTTTAAGTTTCTTTTAATATATTCCAATATTTGTATTTTCACTTACCTTTTGAATTAACTCACTTTAGCCAGTACACTGAAAAAACAAATCAATTCATCCGTACTTAAATCAAGGCGAAGCGGTGTCAATAGTACGAAAAGTACGGATTTCCTTAAATCAAGTACAGAACGCTTGATTCAAGTACGGATTATTCAAGTGTGAAATACGTAGTTTACCCATATTAAATCCCGAATTCGTCCTTAAAATAATCTGAAAACGGGATTGACTTAATTAAAAGTGAGATAAAATTAATATCAAACTGTGCTTGATTCAAGAATTTCTAAGACGGCTTAATCTCGATTCGTACTTGAAATTATCCGAAAGAATCAGAGAAAATATTATTATTTTACTAACTCGTTACACATGATAATTTCACTTTTGCTGTATTCCGTCCTTTGTTTACAGAACAATTCTCAATAATAAGACACAGCAGCATGCCCAATATGGTTTCCGTAATTATTCTACTTTAAAAATTTTATGTATTTAGGTAAATAATTTTAAAAAAAGAATATGGGAATTATTGCTTTTTATTTTACTTTTTAAACCTCGTAGTGTTGTTGTTGTATAAACATTATAAACACACGTCTATGCACGCATATTCGTTTTCGAAAGTTGTCCAATTTTGGTTTGTTTTAAGTTAAGTTAAAGTTAAGTTAAAACGGTACTTAAATTTTTCAGTACGGCTCGTACTAAAGAAAGAAGAAAAAACTTAAATTTGGTACGAGTTTTATCTTTCTGTGTAGCTAAAGCATCAAATACAAGTTCTCTACAAACAATTTAAAAAAAAAAAAATATTTAACTTTAATCCATAAAATTTATGGCTGCCCAACGATTTTTTGAAAATTAATACCGATTCGAAATACTGAGAAGTTGTTTAAGTTAAGAAATTTGGGTTTTCACAAAAACATTTTAGCAACATGGGCGGCATTTATACGATGTATTTTCAGACATGACTAACAAGCACGTTTGATTTGTTGGTAGGTGATTGGGTTAGAGAAGAATGAGGGGCTGCCAAACAGACACGAAATAAGCTGTAATTTTTTTTTATATGTATCTATTTATATATTAGATAATAAGACATGAAAACAGACATGTTTGGAAATACATCGTGAAAATGCAAAAGTCATGGTATAAATGCTGCCATACACAAAATTAAACGTTTTTAGTTCGGAATATTTTAAAAAGCGAAGTAAATCGAAACATCGTAAATCGGGACCTTAGTGTAATTTAAGTGGTTCTAGGATTTTAAAATTTTTCAGTATAGTCAGGGCTGCCAGGTACTTTTTTCCTTGTCCCCAAAAAATTAAAAAAATATCCCCAAAAATCCCCAAATTAAGAAACAAAACCTTAAAAAGTTAATATTTTTATACCCTCCACCACAATTAGTTGTGAAGAGGGTATACTAAGTTTGTCATTCCGTGTGAAACTTTTTTATTATTCATCTCAGACCCCATAAAGTATATATATTCTGGCTTCTTGAGTAATTCTAAGTCGAATAAGCCATGTCCGTCTGTCTGTCCGTCTGTCCGTCTGTTTTAAACACGCTCACTTTCGAAAAACTCAAAAGAAATAAACAAACTAGGTGTCAAATTGCTTGTAGTTATCCTAAGCAGTTTGGGATTGAATTTCAGCAAAATCGGTTCAGTAGGACTAGAATTTCAGCAAAATCGGTTCAGTAGGACTAGAGCTATGAATCGAAATGTGGAACCACCACCTTCAAAAACTTGATAATTTTGTTACAAAAACTAACATAAATGATGCAAAAATGCACGGAATGACATAAGATTTTGCACAAGTCCGTTTTATTCGACTAGAAATGACACTGTAAAATTTCGCGAAGGTCGGTCCATAATTTACCCTAAGCCCCATATAAACACTACTCCCGGAAAACAGTTTAGTACGAGTAAAACCGTAAAAAATAATGCAATCATAACAAATTTTGGCTCGTCACAATTTTATAGGACTATAAATGATACTGTGAAATTTCGTGAAGATCGGTACATAATTTACCCTAGGCCCCATATATGCCCTACTCCCGGAAAACAGTTTAGTCTCCTAAAACCATAATTAATAACAAATCGTCACAGTTTAAGATAATAATAATAAAAAGACATCATACAGATATTACTCCTTAAACATTCGAACTGTCGGTGGAGGGTATCAAAGATTCGGCACAGCCGAATATAGCACTCTAACTTGTTTTTTTTTTTTTGTTTTTTTTCTGACAAAACTTTAAATTATTTTTCAATAATACTAAAAATAGTAACAACAATTTTAATAAGAAATCCGCAAAAATCCCCAAATAAAAATTTTTAGTAAAAAAAATTATTTTATTTTGTTTGTAGGGACTGGGTTCGGCATGTTTTTTTTAAATCTTTTTTATGCGATTCCAGTAAGGAATTACAAGCAGAACACTATGCTGTTATTGAAGGCGACTGAGCCAATTAATAAGAATTTGGAGCTTGTTCAATCGGTTTTAGTTATCCTTATAATCAACAATAAAAATACAAATATATGTACGTCATTTATTTAATAGTTCGATGCATCATATCTACTAACCAATAGCCCAGCATTCTTTTACCTAAACTTTATTGTATTGCCTTTCATTTTTACTTATTTTTCAGGAAGACATATTTGCTTGAAAATTTTCTTTAAAAAAATCAAAAATTTTTAGATTCTATTTTTTTAAACACTCACACTCAAGAAAAATAACATAAGTTTATAAAGTACCTTTTACACAGTTAACGAAAATGAGAATCTTAATTAGGACCTTCTAAACCGTATAAGTTGTTTATAAGAGTAAGATACAAGTTTTGCTACTTTTTTTTGTATTTTACATACGAAACAGAGAAAAATAAGCGTAAATAATAAAAGAAGGGAAAATATATTAAAGGAGTGTAAAATCCGCAAAAAATCACCGTATTTTTTTTTAAATCCCCAATCCCCAAATTACTTTCTTTGTCCTTTTTGCTCGCACCAAATCCCCAACTTTGGGGATAAATCCCCAAGTCTGACAGCCCTGAGTATAGTTTTCTTTGATTATATTCAACAATATTTTTCTCTGTGCGATATAATGTTTAATTTTAAAACCAAATCTGCTGCTATTTTTTTTTTACTTTATTAATGACGGGCATTTGAATATTCAATATTTTATTAAAAAATAAAATTTTTTACAAAATGGTTGTAATATTTAATTATAACCTTTCAAATTAACGCTAGGGAATCACAACAACTTAATATTGGATTAGAAATTGTGTTCAAACTAACGAACAAAATTCTTTATAAAAAATTAGAAACAATAATAGACATTTTAGCCGCTAGAATTTTTTTTTCTTTAATCCTGCAATGACATGTTCTAGATTGTAAAAATATTTTTTTTTCATTCCCCCTCCCCTTAAACATATTCTCTATTCATCTTTCAACAAATGATATGTCGACGACAATGAGCTCATATTTAATTTTAAAATTTCAAAAATAAAATACTGAAAATAAAATTGAAAACAAACTGCAAAGTCATTTGACAAGCTGCTAATGCAGCTCCCGCTGTTGTGGAAACGTTGACTGTCGGCTGTTGCCTATTTTTTTTTGTTCGATTCATTTTCCTGCAAAATTCAAAATGAAATATTTATATTTTTACGCTCGGCAAAATTTGTTTGTAATTTATGGAGTTAGGGGCTTAATTTGTTTACATATATTATGTATAGGGTGTTTTTTAGCTGCGAAAGAACTGTAAATGGTAATACAAGACAGAAACATTGTTAGAACGAAATTTTTTCTTATATTTGGTAGATAATTTCATGGCATTTATTTTTAAAATACGATTTCTGGCATATGTCCACCGCGATTACAAGTTTATAACGTCAATTCGGTCAGTACAATTTTTTACTACTTTTTCCAATAAATCTGGCCGTATGGCGTGAATGGTGGCATGAATATTAGCTTCCTATGATTCAAGAGTTGCTGGTTTGTCGGCATAAGCCAATGATTCAACATAGCCCTATAAAAAGTAATTTAGATGCGTTAAATAACACGAACGAGGGTGCCAGTGAGCAGGACCATTTCTGGAAGTAAATTCTGATAAAATTTCATTACAATCTGAAAAAAAAATGTTACACGTGTGCAACCATACGCGCGGATTTTTGTTTCATTCTTAAATACATATGTATATGCAAACATGTAAAAAGTTGTCTTTTTCCCCTTCGAATATGTTGCACAAATAAATAGCAAATTTATTCCCTATCTTCCCCCCAGTTAAATATGAGGGTGAGAAAATATCCTTTTTTGCAGCTGCGTCCAGCCATGCAAGCGAGTATTTTGCCTATTTACTTTATTCTTGAAGTTGCGTGACTTTTATAAAAGTTTTTTATTATTTCTAAACAATTTTACTATTGAAAATCTGTGTTGTTAAAGCTTATTGGCATTCACAAAATATTTAATGTGGAAAATTGCTTCAGGCCCTTTTCCACTATAATACAGAATAATACGAATTGTTAAATACTTAAATAAATTCAAAATGTATAAAAGTGTGAAAAAATTTGCTTAATAATTTGTCGCCAGCATCAGAATCACAGAGTACTATATATATAGTATATCGTCACCTAAAATGCAAAAGGCCCTATAAAACATTTTGAAAATGTTACAGGAGTTTTGACAATTAAAAATGTTGCATATTATACAAACTGCCGTTTGTTTTTTTTTTTCAATAAAATCCCTAAAAAAAATTACAAAACTTTTTGTGGATATTTGTGTTGATTCAATACATCAGATTTATTAAAAAAGTCTATTTTTAGGACTATTTTCGGTTTAGGTGACGATAGCAATATTATAGCAATAGTACATTTGATGTCGTAAGTTTCTCACATTAATAAATTTTTTAATATCAAGTCAACAATTAAAGCGCTCCTTAAACAAAAATATGAATATCTAAAGGTTTTTTATTCTAAATTACTGTTTATATTCTACAAAGAGTTCTTTTCTTGAAGTGTGATATTGCAAATGTAAAATGTAATGTAAAAGATTTTCTTTTAGATATTTAAACAATCAGACCAAAAACTATTTGATTTTGTGAGAACAGAAATCTTAGTACTTGTAGACTATTGTAAAAGCGGCTTCATTAATATGAACTTTAAGCTTCGTTCACAATCAGAGAAACAATTTCGTTTTTTCTTCTATCTTTTTTCTTCCTAAAATATTTCATATATTTTCCTTTCATTTTTAAAACAAAAATGTAACTTAAATTTTTTTAAAAATGTAACCTGAGTTGAGTCAACTAGAACTTCAGCAACAATTTGTATGAATGGTTTTGAATGATAATTTCAACAAAATGTTGTAAAAAATGTTAATAAATACATAATATTGTTGTGGCTAAAATTTGCAAACGGGTTCTTAATGCAAAATGTGTGTGGTTGCAAAAGAAATTGTTGCTCTATTATGAACACCAAGTTAAAATTGTGAACGAAGCTTTACTTTCCATACTTGACAAGATAAAAATATATTCTTGTTGAGTGTAAAACCTAGATATTATTTTGTTCCATTGAAATATAGAAAAATGCACACATATTGCACTGGTTTCTCTAAAGAGAGTCAACTCAAAATTTACAAACTTTCAGCAGAGGCAAAAAACTGTGTTTTTTATTAATAAGATTTCTATATGACGTGTTAAATTCCCGATTTTTCATATTTGATAAATACACTGAAATTTATTGTTTTTTTTTTTTTTATTATCTGCAATGACAGTTTATTATAGCATTGTAAAGAAATACGAGTAAGAAGTATACAACGGTAGATGTTTTTGTAATTTTTTTTAGGGATTTTCGAAAAACAGCGAGAATGTTTTCAGATGAAACCAGTGAAATGCGCATAGAAACTAGCATATCACCCAACAATAAAAATTGGGAATTAAGCACGACAAACAAAATCTTATTAAATTAAAAATTTTGTATTCCCAAAAACTACTTTGATAATTTGTACATAATTTCATAAGTAAACAAAACGAAATATAGCCGCACAATAAACTTACCTTAAGACAACACAAAATAGAACATAATCAAAGTAAACCGTTGTGACATAAACACTAGCACAACTTAAAATATTTCTTTTTAGTTGAAAAAAAAACAGATATGAGTTCAGCTTACATTTGGGGACAATTCCAAATATTTCTCTTTAGTTGACTCTTGAGAACCTACTTTTATATCAAGAAGAGGGATACAACTGTATTTTTTGCCAAAATAGTAGAGAAAATGATGTAGGATTTTTGAAGTGGGTAGATATGACCGATATCTTGCAAAATGTGAAAATAGAAAAATTTTGAGTTGACTCTCTAGAAAAACCAGTGCGATATACAATAAAAAAATTAATAAACAAAAAGAATAATACCAAATATTACCGTAATACTTTTTATAATTTACGGTTTTAGTAATCCTGTCGCTAGGAATGTAAAATCATTTAAAAACGATTTTAGGATTTTTTAAAGTGGGCTTTTTGTGGCAGCTATGGGAAATTGCTTAGCGATCATCACAAAATTATATAGTGTATTTTCTGGTCAGATAAAACGTTTCTGTTCCAAATTTTATATCAATTCCTTTACAATTTTGTGTTTTTTATTTTTTTATTTTATAGCGTAAAACCATGAACTTAATTTTTTTCTACATAGCGCCCACTTAAGAGAGCAGTACCCATGTTCTGTAACTTTAGTGAGAACTTCTCGCATCGAAAAGATGTGAAACAAAATATTCCATCGTTTCTCGAAAAGTGAGAAAAAAGTGTGTCTGTAACTTATGTCGAAAACTATCAAAAGAGATTACGTCGTTACGTTATAAAAGTCATAACATTGCACTCGAAGCCGATGTTACATTGCAGACGTTGAGGACGCCAGTCACACATATAGTTAACGGCGACCAAAATTTACTAAAATTGAAAAATTTTCAACGACGGCGGCGAAAATACAACCGTCGGTTGTTTGTAAACGAGCTTTGAAAAAATTCGTATATTTTATAAAAATGGTAAAAGAAAATAATTAAACAATAAAAAAAGGGCCAAGAACATAATTTTATTATTATTATTCTTTGCAATTTATTAGTTTTAAAGTCAATTATTTATGTACATATGTATTTTTCATATAGTAAAACGTAAGTTTATTTTCTTTATCAAATATTTTTTTTTATAACCGGTTGCTTGCAAATTGTCCATTGAACTAATCGGAAAACGTTCAACAACTGCCGGAAATAAAATTTAAAGCAAACATCCTTTTCTTAGACGACAAAAATATAAATATAATCACCCCTATTATATAAGTTATTGTCAATGTCGATGTTAATTTTAAGTTGTTGTTACTTCAAGTCGACGACTACATCACTTTGACGTTAATTTGGTATTTTCTAAGAATGAATGAATATGATGTACACATGCATTTGGTAAAATTTGGTGGAGTAATTTAAACATTAAATTTTAGAAATTATTAATAAAAATAATGTTCATGACTTCTTTTAAATTTGCATATTTTTTATTTAAAACGTTTTTTAGTTTATATTGTTTCTTAAAAGTTATTGAGTGCGCCTAGATCTATGAAACTTGGCAGAAATATGTGCTATGGTCATAGGCTAGTAAAGCTCATAAATCATTCGCAAACAATTAGAATTAGGAGTGAAATATTGGTCGAAAAAGACTCCTAGACGATCAGAAATACGACCAAAAAATGAGTCGAAAAAGAATCGCAAACAATCAGAAATATGACTAAAAAATGACACGAAAAAGACTCGCAAATCATTAAAAATATGAGTCATAAATATGTCGAAACTGATCAGAAAAGCGGGTAATAAAAGACTCCTCAAGAAGAGTCCCGGGTACGGTACCATTTCCTCCCGAGAAAACAATCATTTTTGATCAGAAAATGAGCCTATATATGCTTATTTTAATCGTGCAGAGGAGTCATAAATGACTCGAATATGATTAATTTTTTTTAATAAAATGCTTGCAGGGAATGTATAAACAACATAGAAATTTCTGTCTTTTAAGGAGGTTGGTCTACATTTGAATTTAAACTTTTTCTACTGAAGCGATTATTGTGGATTCAATCCTACTTTAGCGTCAATATCATTCTTAACTGTTAAGTCTTTTGGAAGTGAGGACGTTTTCTTTAGACGCACATGGCTAAATCGACATACATAGATGAATCCAGATCTTAGATGAATTTTTCTGAGTGTTACAAACAGAAGAACAAACGTATTATACCTCTTTCTTCATTAATGGTGGTGGATGGTATGAATATTCTTAATTACATTTACGGCATTTCTGCTTATTAAAACGTGCATAAAAAATTCATTATTTTCCAGTTGTTTCATTCTCTAAATTGCAGTTTTCTATAATTAATGATAAGCAAATAAATAAAATTAAATACCTAAACAAATGTCATAATTTTGTTTGATAAATTTGTCCACTTTGTTAATAGAGATTACAGTTCACTTGTTTAACAGAAATCAAAAAACACAAACGCAATTAATTTTCAAAACCACTTTTTAATTTCTTAACACCTATTTATAAAATAAAAAGTTTTAAAAAAAAAAATCATTTAAATAAACATGAACCCAAAAAGTAATTAATCATAATTCAATTACGTCTATTTGCCCCATAACGAATGAACGAACTGATAATCCCAGTCAAGAGATCCATGATTACGAGTAGATCGACAAACTGAAAATAGTGTGTGAGTGTAGCAAGATCTCTTACATGTTTATAGGAGCATGTGGATTATCTGATCGTGATTTGAACTATTTTAAAGCCCGGAAGTTGATTGCCCAGCCGTCTACAGTATTTACATGCTTTGAAACCTTTTGTTGTTCAAAATCTTTGAGTTGATCGTTTGTCTACCTTTATAACTGAATGATTGGTCGTCTGATCAATCAATGAATGAATGAATGGCTCATGTTTGGCGAAGGATTAAAAAGATATCGAAGACAATACCACAATAATAATAATAAAAGTAAACACTTTTTAAAAAGACGATACGGATTTTCTGATGTCTTTCCTCTTTTTTTCTGTGCAAATGAATTTAAAAGTTAAAAAAAATCTAACAACTGACATAATTTCTGTGAAATGACATTACAGTGCAAACTTGATCAATACCCGTGCCGTGACGCCATGACGCAACGTCAGTCAGTCTGTGTGTTCGTTAGTTCGTCCGTCTGACTGTCTGTACAAAGATACAAAGTTTACATTTCAATGAAATGTTAAAAAAAAACGTAAAAGATACTGAAATTTAAAAATGTGTCTGCAAATGGCGAAAACTGTTTAGTCATATTTGTGTAATAAATCATGGAAAAAAAATATGTTCAAGTCGAGAATTTGTGGGTATGACGACAGCAGCAACATGCGGTGGCGGTATTTAAAAACAAACTTAAATTGAACGCATAATTGTTGTAAAAAAAAAACTGAAAAATAAAATTAACTTTGACTACAAGTAAAATTACTACTCTAATACACTCTTAACAAACTGTGAATTCTGCGTATTAAATTTTTTGAATACTTGTCCAAGTCCTACAATCACAAGTTATTATCTGGAGGCATAAATTGACTCGTGTACGCATACATAAGTTTGATTCTTTTATGAGATGATAAAATTTTAATTGGATTTTTATGAATGTTTATAAAAATCAAGGGAATTGTAAAAAAAAAATCACGCATTTTTTTTGTCAGAGTTTTAAATAAGCGTAATCGACTTTAAACAGAGATTTTTCGGTTAAAAGGAAAATAAAATATTTCACTTTCAGATCAATATATTAATCATACTTACTGTGATCAATCTTTGATATTTCGTTTTATTTAAATTGTTTCTGCCCTGATTAATAAAATCATTAGGGTAGTTGCATAAGTAAGGATATACAAATCGTCGTTCGTAAATTATTGTGTTCCTATATGGTTATATTTTACATATATTATAGAACACAATAATTTACGAACGACGATTTGTATATCCTACACTACCACACACGTCTTACGTATTCCATAATACTTTGTAAGATAGAAGTATAATTAGTTTTATTGCGACTGTCAATGACTTGATGACTTAATCAGTGATGGAAAATTTAAAAATTTAGGTGGCAAAAGAGTACTTACTTTTCCACATTTTGGTATAAATAAACTTAAACATAAAAAACTAAAATATGTACAATCTTTTTTTTTTTGCGCCTACATCAGCCATTTATGAACCGAGCTGGCAAAATTCTGATGAGGATATCTGACACTAAAATATAACAACAAGCATATATACTTTTAAGAAGAATAAATTTTGTGTGGACAACTTTGTCAGTCGGAATTGATGTTTTTGTACCGCAGTCGGAGTACATTCGCGACTCCGACTCCAAAATTTTTCGGCATAAAAAATTTAAAATTTCCAAAATAAAAATATGTACTTCGAAATTGGCGATGCAATCGGGCATGTTATACAAATCGAAATGAAGTGGAATTGCAATCGAACGAGATTTTAATTTCAATTATTATTTATTATTTTAATTACTTATTATTTATTTAATAGATAATATAAACATAATTACAAATGTTAAATATAGAAATACTTATTATCTATAAATATCTTAACATATTGGTTGTTAGCCAGACTGGCAAAATAGGAAGATAAAGAAAAAATATAAATATAAATAGAAGCAAAAAATAAAATTCATAAATAAGGTAATGTCTTATTAACATATATAAATAATGACACTTTACATGCACTAAGTAATTACATTTTAATATTATACAAATTCATTTATTATTAATCTTCTGTATCTTAAACAAGTCTCTAAATAGTAAGCAAGGATGTCAAAAGAAAATGTTAGGCCGTTGAGAATATCCAACACCTCCGCTAGACTCAGTTGGCGTTTATTAAAGAACCTAAGTCTATATCCATTGAAAATTTCAATTATTTACAAAATTACTATAGTTTTTCCTGTTTTACAAAGTTGTTCTTGTAAATTTAACTGGTACTTAAACTATGAAGTATATAAAATGGAATATTTTTATGAACTTTCTTTACAGGCTCATTTTCAAAATTTGTTCGATTTTAAATCCACTTCATTTCGATTTACAGAACATACCCGAATATTTAAAATATTGATTTGAAAATTTTACTGAATCGCTTTTTTGCCATATTTAACCATTTAAAAGGTACCGCATTAAAAAAAAGAGTTTAAAGTCAAATAAAGACCCGTCAAATTTAAGCATTTAGGTTAGATTAAAAGTCGGAGTTGTAATTTCAGCGGTTGGAGCCGGAGTTAGTCCTTTTTGTTGACGACTCCACAACACTGGTTGTCAATGCTAAAAAAAAAATAAAACGCTAAATTTCTAATCAAGAAAAGAGTACTGAAACGGACGTGGGGGTACCGTGGTATTATTGAATGGAAAAAGTACTGAAAATTGTAAAATAGTACTGAATTTTCCATCACTGGACTTAATGTTAAAATGTAACCCTTTTTTCAGTCTCAATCCCAGCAAAAATTGTTCAATAATTGGAAGCAATCAAATTAGAAACAGCATCCAAAGTGCTTCGTCTGTTGCTTCTTAAAATTATTGACGTTCACAACTGCAATGTGGAAGGCATATATTCAGCAATATATTTGTCGTTGACTATACTGCAGCGCAGAAGCACTAAAGTAAGGCGAATTGTTAAACAAATTGTATGTGGCGTTGACTATACTGCAGCGCAGAAGCACTAAAGTATGGCAAATAGTTATTTGCCCATATTTCATGTAGTGAATTCACATAAAGAATAACTGTGTGAATGAAGCATACATTGGATTCCGACGTGAGGAATCCCATACAAAAATCATGTAATATTTCACAGAAATGGAAGCGATTCACAACTGATCTCTGCCTTACAAACCTGCTTCCGAGTAAGCACAAATTTTTGCTGGGATCCATCTAAATTTTTCACGTTCTTCGAAAGGCGTTCGTGAGTTCATGAAGAATTGATTTTAAAATTTTAATGACGCACGATCGCTTTTGTATATCGAACAACACAGAGTCCCTTTCTGAATCTATACTCTAAATTCTTTATAATCTAGTTTTATGTCTATAGAAATAGTGTTATAAAAGTTTGTTGGGAGCACTCAATATTTTGTTTATTCTCTCATTAAAGAAACTACTCAAACAAATCGCTTTTACGGGGAAAATTCTCTTGTAATTGGTATTGGGATAAATATTTTTTTCCCAACTAAATTTTTTCTCTTGTAAGTCTGTATTCACCCATTATTTCCGAACAAAATTTTTGTCCGGACGATTTTTTTTAATTATCCTCCTCTTAGAAGTTTATTCGGACCAGTTTTAACCAAAATATATGATACTCGTATTTCAATTTGTGCTTAATTAGTAAACATCATTTATTTAGTTCTGCAACATAAAAAATATTGCTCCTTTAAAACTCTGTTGTTTTATTCATTTTTGTTAAATTAACACTATTCTCTTCATTTTATAAATTCGTAGCTCATTTTCAATCTTTTGTGATCAGGCAGAAGTTGATATACACTCTGCGCTTTTTGAATAGCACACCGTCTATGGCAACAATAAATACTTAATTTTTAAAAAATTTATTATCTGGCGAAAAATCTTTATGAAGTTTTCATGTATCTTAACACTTTTTTCAAAAGAAAAAATTGCGATTTTTTAGTTGAACTGTCGATTTTTAATTTGAAATGTTGATATTTCGTGTGAAAAAATTGAAATGTAAATGCCACTCGTAAAACTGCTCTGAGAGGAGGAGCAGCTCGTGCTCGTTGTCTTTTTTTTAAAGGGCAATCAGATCTTTCCCGTTTGTCTACTTTTCGTGCGTTTTGCGGTACCACCTCACATTGTGTAATGGCTTGGCGTCGTATAACTGTACCCGGTAACAGTTTTTGCGGTTGTCCACCACTAACTTTATGCAATCGTTTTTAACGTCAATGTTTTAACGTGTTTGACTGCTGGAGAACCAATAATAGCTCAGCTTGAGAGTGGTGGAGAGCCATACAAAACTCAGACTATTACTGGTGGAGACCAAAACACTCTGGAGCCGATTCTGGAAGCTCTCGCCTTTCTATACGAAGGTTTAAGTCGAAAGAGGGCTTGTGGTTGAGGCTGCTAAAATTTGTATGATACCTTCGCATTATAACTTAAATAGAAGTTAACCAAAAACTTTTAGTTTTTAAGTAAAATGAAAAAAATTAAAATGCACTGTTACATGTTTTTTGCACTTTGTTTTGTTGCTGAATAGAAATTATTGAAAAGTTTGCGCCACTTAAATAGCACTTCCCTTAAAAATAAGTGTTTTCGTGCAGCGATTTTTTCTAAATAATCATCAGGGCTGCAAAATAAAAAATAAATCCCCAAATTAACCCAAATTAAATAACAAAACCTTAAAAAGTTAATATTTTTTTTTGTGTTTTTTTCTGACCAAATTTAAAATTTAAAAAAAAAAATATAATAAGAAATACCCATAAATCCCCAAATAAAAATGTTAAGTAAACAAATTCTTTATTTTGTTTGTAACGACTAGTTTCGGCATGTTTTTTAAATTATTTTTATGTGATTTCAGTGAGGAATTACAAGCAGAATAATATGCTGTTTTTGAAGACGAATGAGCCAATTTATCAGAATTTGGAGCTTGTTCAATCGGTTTTCAACAATAAAAATACATATATCCGTCATTTATTTAATACTTCGATGCATTCTTTTCCCCGAACTTTATTATATTGTCTTTCATATTTACTTATTTTTGGGGAACACATATTTGCTTAAGAATTGTCTTTAAAAAATCAAAAACTGTATGTGTTGTCAACGGTTTTATATTCTTTAGGTAAATTCTTCTTTTTTTTAAAACTCACTCAAAAATAATAGGATAGGTTTATTAAGTAGCTTTTACACACTCAACAAAAATGGGTTAATTAGGACCCTTTACGCCGTATTCGGTGTTGATAAGAGTAAGAAAAAAGTTTTGCTACTTTTTTTTTTTTGATATTTTATATAAGAAACAAAGAAAAATAAGCTTAAATAATAAAAAAGAGAAAATATATTAAAAATGCGTAAAATGTCCAAAAAATCCCCGAAAATTTTTTTTTAAATCCCCGATACCTAAATGACTTTCTGGCAGCCCTGATCTTCATAATAGTAGCGTTTAAGTATGTTAGGGAGATCGTGTGTTACTGATTCAAACTGTTTTTGCCTTGGGTGTGGTCAATATTTGGTTGGAAAAAAAGGATATGCAATATCAGAATCATTAAAATATGCATATTTATATTATTTTGGGTTTGCAGTCAGAAACTTGGACAGTAAACACCGAGCATGTTTTGCATATTCTTCATTCGCATTTAGATTTTTTTCCAAAAAAAAAAGCTAGTTGCAGTGCGTGCGAACAAAGGGAGCGTGCTCAACCATATTTAATGAAGATAGAGAGAAATGAACAAGGTTTTTGGGACAAAAGCATGCTGGGAGACTAATGCTCTTATACGTGAAACCGAACCAACAAAATAGAGAAAACCCAATTACAGATTCGAATTCAGCCCACCAAATTACCCTAGGAAAGATATTTGGTTGCTCTTGTCCAAAACCTTGTTGGCTAGTGAAATTTTGTAATAATTTTGGCAACAAAAGCATAATTTTGTACTGACTTAGTCATGAACAAGTTAGTTCAGGTGTGCTTTTAAAATGGCGTAGAGTGTACTTTATTAAGTGTATTATTATAGTTTCGTTTTCATTTTAAATTGGCCATTTCATCATACAGTCAACAAGAGAAAGAGGATAATTAACAATTGGCCTTATTTTGCTTTTATTCTTTTACAGTTTTTCAACTTTTTTTTGAGTAAAAATTTCATCCTTCTTTTATTACATGTAATCAATGACGATGCAGTTTTTCATTTAAGTTTTTGTTATTCTTCCACATGACATGACTTTTCAAATGTACTAGTTGTTTGTAGTCCAACCACATTCAGGCAGGCAGGCTGGCAGTCAGTCAGTCATATGCCCATCCGTCCAGTTATACATTTATTCTGTTCAGTTGAGAAAGAAATAAACTCTATTACAAAGACATCCGTCATCAAGAAATGTGTAAAATGTATACAGTTTTTTTTTTTATAATTTTACTGTGAAACTGTTAAAAGCTGAAATGATACGCAATTATTAATATAAAAATTATTAAAATTTTTTGTTAACAACAAAAAAAGGAATATAAGCAAAAATATTCAAAAATGAATACAAGTAAAAAAAGTAAGAAAATACACCCCAGGGACGGGACGGGACAGGACGTAGTTACATCGATTTCAAAAGGTAATTCAGAGTCGCTCAGCACAAACGCATACTTACAGTATTGAATGTAAAATTTAGAAAAAATTTACTAATACATACCACAGGAAGCCAAAATAAAGTATTAGTTTTATTAAAGTTTTAGTAAACAATAATTAATATTGGAGATGCGCTTAAATATGAAAAACTACATTTTTTATATTGGGCCAACTTTTTAACGCTATTTTTAAAAATTGGTCAGTGATTATAGCTGAAAAAAAGATGGAACCAAACCCGGCAATCATTTAAATAACCTAATATTGCTATAAACCAATGCAGAAACGTTACTTTTGTTTGAACAGCAACTACCCAATAAAAATTTTTATCATTTTGAGAAGCACTTATAGTACAATTTAAAAAAATAAGCGCGTAATTATGCGCTACGCAATAAGACATACTCAGTAAAGTAAGTGAACGAACTCTTAACAAGTTTTATAAAAAAAAAATAAATTTCATTTCCCTTACTACGAAGCGGGTTTGTAAGAGAGAATACTAAAAAATAAGTGTAAAAAATATTCAGTGGGTAAATCTAATAGGTACACTCACCAGTTTTTGCTTCAAAGTGGGAACTCACCATATAAAATTCATGCCTTCCGTAAGCAAGATTGTAAGCGAAACTCTTACATTTCTCCCTTACAAACCTGGTTCGCTCGAAGAAAATAGGAAACAAACGTTCTAAAAATAATAAGTTAATTATCTTTAAGTGTAAGTGTTAATTTAGTCTTCGGTTTGTGTACTGTATTTAATAAAACTAAAAGATAACAATTCCTAGTTTACTGGACTTTTCTTTTTACTGTAAACTTAAACCACTTTTCTTTCTTTTTGGAATATTCAGGAATGTGATTTAACTTGATTGATTTCAATATAATCTTGTTTAGCAGATGTGATAAATTTCGAGCGTTGTAATATCCCTTTCTGAAATAAAGTCTTAATTTTTTTTTAAATACAGTGCAATTGCCATATCCTTGCATTAAATAAGTAAGGGCGAATCTAACGTATACAATTTTTGTAAGTTTGAGAAATGTTTTATAGTTCTAAAACTATGCATAAGTATTTTTATTTTTTATATTCTTTCAAGCTTTATGTCTCAAACTTAAAATGTGGACGAAATACAAAATTTTTAAAAACAAGAAATTAGATTGCAGTTTTTGGTTATAAAACGGCGAAAATTAAAAAAAAAAAAACTATCGGTTAACGCATAACGTCTAAGCAAATTTGTATTATTATTATCTATTTGTAGTACATAAAATTTTTGTTTTCTG
Source organism: Pollenia griseotomentosa (assembly GCA_963931875.1). Classification (NCBI taxonomy): domain Eukaryota; kingdom Metazoa; phylum Arthropoda; class Insecta; order Diptera; family Polleniidae; genus Pollenia; species Pollenia griseotomentosa. The sequence goes on along the minus strand of OZ007560.1, from coordinate 141,259,305 downwards.
TTCTTTGATATGGTCACCGTAGTACTGCACTTGAATAGTTAAGTTGTTTTAAAAGAAATTTCTTACTACAATTTAGGTTACTTGATAAGAAGATTTTTGGTGGGTTATACATTTATACACAGAAAAAAATAAAAATTTATTTCAATTAAAAAATTGGTGAGATTAATTAAAAATTTAATTAAAATTCACTTGATTATTTATTTATTTATTTAAGAAAAAAAATTGTAACTTCTACAACAAAACATCAGTCTTAAACAGTAGAAATCTTATGATGTTATTTTGGAAAATGAAAAATAATAAACTTAAGTCTAGGTATAGTTATTACAAAATTGATATAAATAAAATAATTGTAATTATACCAAACAAATAAATAACGAAAAACTACATATCAAAATAACATAAATACATTTATAAAAAATCAAAAAATATTAAACTATAGAACTATACCGAACTTTAAACAAACTTGTTGACTGCGAATAATATTTAAATATTTCTTTCTTAAATTGTAACGCATTGCTGATTTCTTTTATTGTTGGAGTAGTAATATTATTCCAAAGACGTATTGCAAATATGAAAAATTGCCATTCAGATATTAATGTGTGATGTCTGATTTGAATTAAATTTCTATTTCTTCTAAGTCGACTAAATTTTAAACGATTAAAAAGATGACCTGGCTCACGGGTGGTTATAATTTTGTGAAGAAATACTAAAGTTCTTATTTTCATTAAATCTTCAAAAAGTACCCCGAATATTTTTTTAGAGTAAGGTGTAATACTAATGTAAGTACCATTTATGTTATAATTTCTGATCCCGTAGACGTACCTTGCAATGTTGTTATACGTGACGTTCAATTTAGATTTACTGGTTTCATCACAACTTGCAAAAATCTCACATCCGTAGGTTAAAATTGGTATTAAATATGTCTTAGCAAGTAATAAGCGTATTTTCAATGGGGTGCAATATTGAGTAGGCCATAGGGTTCTAAGCATCGAATATGTTTTACCACAGGCAGCTATAACGTGATCAGACCAGGTTAGAGTGTTGTTAAAAATTACACCAAGATTTTTTGCTCTATCTACGATTTCAATCCGTTGGTTTTTAATAAAGATGTTGGGATAATCAATAATTTTCTGTGTTCTTTTACGTATTACAATGCATTTCGATTTGGTAGGATTTAAACTTAACCCGTTAACATCAGCCCAACGTGAAACCCGTTGTAAGTCTTGATTAAGTCTTGCAGCACATTCATCTAAGTTCCCTTTTTTGTTACTTATGTACAATTGTACGTCATCGGCATACATTCTTATGTTGCAATGGAGCAACTGTTCAGGAAGATCGTTTGCGTAAATGGAGAAAAGGAGAGGACCTAGAATGGATCCCTGGGGAACACCCCTGACAACAGGAAGAAAATTTGAGATAGTTGAAGGACTAGTTTCAACACACTGGACACGATCTTTAAGATATGAATCAATCAATCTAATGGATGTTGATGAAAAATTCATCATTTTCTCCAGTTTTTGAATAAGTATTGTGTGGTCAACGGTATCAAAAGCCTTTGAATGATCCAACAGTACTAAATATGCAACGCACCCATCGTCAATTTCCTTTCTAAGATCTTCTGCTACATCAGTTAGAGCAGTAATACAGCTATGTTTGGCCCGAAAGCCAGATTGTTGATCGGTCAATAATTTATTATCATTTATATAATTGGTTATCTGTTTATGTAAAAGTTTCTCGAAAGCCTTTGATAGATAAGGTAATATAGCTATAGGCCGATATTCAGTGGATGATTTTGGTATTGGAATAATTTTTGCCTGTTTCCATCTTAGTGGATAAGTGCCTGCCATAATTATTTTATTGAAAATATGAGTGATAAATGGTAGTAGTGACGGAAGAATAATTTTAAGGAAAGCGGGGTGTATACTATCAATTCCTGTAGCTTTAGATTTAATGGAAAGGTAGCTTTTGAGAACATCCAACTGGCTAACATACTCAAAATTGAAAGGGTTAGATGGGAGATTGGTTGCATGAAAATTAATATAATGTTTATGATCTGCTTGAGGCTTGGGTATATTAACAAAGTTTGAATTTAATTCATAAGGATCCGATATACTATTATCCTGCTTATTCTTATTTTTTACAATTCCAATTTCCCTTATAGTTTTCCAAGTATTTTTAGTACTAACCGAATTCATAAATTTTTCAGAGTAGTATTTAGATTTTGCGTTTTTAATGGTTTTGGTCACGATTTTTCTAGCATTGCGATAATTTTCGTGTAGATTATCAGTTTTAAAGCGTTTCCATCGAGAGTAAGCGTTGTCACGATCTACTATAAGGCGCTTTATTTCAGATGTGAACCACGGTTTCTGGCGGTTACTCCTTTAATTCACTTGATTAAATGTTTAATAAAAACTTTGTTTTCCCCTTACAACTACAATTAGAGTTGACAAAAAATCTACCAATTGTAGTCGGAATTGTAAGAAAAGATAAGCTCACTGTTTGTTGTTGGTGTTTTGTTTGAGCTTTCATATTATTACGGGTAAGACTTTTGAGTGTTTATAATTTCTATTCGCTTAACAGTGTTATTTGAATAAACTTGGGATGAGGTTTCCTGATGATCTAAGTGCAACCAGTGAAATGAGCATGGGAATAGCTTATCCCAGCAACAAAGAATTTCAGTTTATCAATAGTATATATTATGAAAAAAAACTGATTTAATTTTTGATTAATGCTTTAATTGGTGAAAAAGTTTGGAGAAGTTTTTCTGTGTCCCCTAATGTTCTTCAAAAAACATATTATATATATATATATATATATATATATATATTTTTTGAAATGCTGTCACCTTAAAAGTTTCTCATCAGCTCCATATTTTTATTCTAAGCAACGCTCAGCGACTTTGAGTTTTTCGATATAAATTAAATGGGCAATAACTATTTTTTTCGTATTAAGTTTGAGAATCATTCATAAAAAGTATTTTATAGTAATTTATAGTATTTATACGTAATATGTATACATAAAATTCTAGGAAAATTCTCCGAAACCATGGGTCTAAAATAAAATCCTAATCCGCGCCTCTTGACTTGAAAATTTATATGCCAAAAAAATTTATATTACAAAAAAAATGTTTAGTAAGGTAATTCTTTTGCACTTCATATTTTTTCTACACTCGAAATTTTTTTACATTAAAAAAAATATTTACCCAAGTAAAAAAGTTTGTATATAATTTTATATTTAATATTTTTATAAAGACTTATCAAATATTAGACGAAAAAACGGGACCAACAACCAAACTTAAAAATCATTTCGCTTAATATCAATATTTATTTTGATTAAAATACCACATCATACAAAAAACTGTTTTTTGCTATGTCTAGTTGTATAATTAGTTTGTTTTGTAATATTAAGACCATTTTAAATCTCACTAACTATTAACAAAAGTAGGGGTTACGCTTATTTGATCAAATATTTAATAAGTGTGACCGTATCTTAAGGAACATAGATAAAAAAATTTTTCCATCATAATTTAATGAAAATAAACAATTTTATTCAGAAAATTCGATTTCTTTTTGAAAAAAGCTATTTTTTAACATAAATTTTCAAGATGAGAGGCGCGGATTAGGATTTTGTTTTAGACCCATGGTTTCTTCGGAGAATTTTCTTAGAATTTTATGTAGATTACGTTTTTGCTATACGATTTTTCATTTTTTTTTTTTTCATCTATACAAATTGGCCCGCCCTTATGTACATATATATATAGGATACCCTTGTCCACAAGCCTAGCTACAAAAAAAAGTCGAAGGAAGCCGCATAGATTATTTTAAATATACATACATATTTATCATCGTTCAGGTACTGATTAAAACTTTTCGTCATATTATCGTATTCTCTATAACAAATCAAACCAAATCAACCCAATGACAACTGATGAAGCCATCACAAATAAAACAATATTTCAAACTTAATACAGTTTCAAATTGTTGCAAAAAGAAACCTTGAAAAAAACTTTGTGCCAACGTTTTTTTCAGCATTCATCTCAAACTGAATGTTAGTTATTTGATAGATGGAAGGGGGGCAAACAAAAAAGTTTTATTTTGATAAAGACTGTCAAAAGTTTCACAAGATTAATTCAAAAGGAAACAGTAGACATGGCCAAGCAATGAGCAAATAGTAAATTTCTATTTCAATTCACCATATTGTAGGCCATCAGCAGGTGTGAGAATAAAGAAGAAATAAATTTATTTTAAATGAACTTAAACTTTATAAATTTGAAGCCACAAAATAAAAATTTAACTCTTAAGAAACGTACTAAAAAGGGGTTGTTTTTAACGCTCTAGAAAAAACAACGACGACTTGGAAACAAGAGGTTTAAGGTGCTGCCTTCCTGTACACTCACACATTTTTATGCAGGGGAAACTTTATCTGCTACACAAATGTTGCTGTACGAATATTTACAATTTCGTCATATCTTTTGAAGTTGATTAATTATCCTGACGCGTAAAACGTCAAAATGTAAATATAAATACGCTGAGCGGCCTCGTGCGACGTTACATTTATTCGCCCTTTTGTTTTTTTTTTTATAATTAAGAAAATACATTCGCGTATCTGCTTAACAGCAACATTGGTCAATAACACTTTCTTGGCAAGCCTTTAAGGCCTAAACGAAGTAAAAACCTCATGCTAACACGTTTTGCTTGTTTCGCATTTTATTTTTTAGCTGGAAAATGTATATTTGGATTACATACAAACGATTACGCACAGCTGTGTATTGTTTTTAGTGAAAATATTTTTGAAAAATTTTGTGCAATTTTTATTTGACAAATGTTGTGCGATTGATCCTAAATCCTCTTGGGAGATTTTGGGACAACAAAACATACATATTTTGAAAACTAATTTTTGGCCATTTTGACACTTAATTAATTGTTATTTTAATATTAACTTCAAACTAATAAATAAATGACAACAAATTATTTACGGAAAGTATTTAGTAAGTTTATTTTTAAGTGAAAGGCAACTTTTGTGTTAAAGAATGTTTTTATATTAATAATATGCGTAAAGAAAATTTCTGCTTATTATAATTTTGAAGTTCTTAGTCTTCTTGCAAGATTTTTTTTATTTATTTATTAAGAGTTACAAATACAATTACAAATTATATTCTTACTCTACTAACCGAGCAATAGTAACTTAGACCCTCAGCCCGTTATAGTGGAACAGACAAGAGTCTCTGGCGGCAATCGAACCCGCAACCGTCTTAGTGACAGGCTACAGGACCGGACTGTTTTTTTTTATTTATTTTATTTTTAAACATTTTTTATCTTTTTATTTTTTTCTAAAAAACAATATTGATTACACAAGAGAAAAAAATTTAACTTTTTTGTGCGGCCTGGAACAAATTTCGACTTTTCAAACAAAATCAAAATTTGTGCACCGATTGCAATGAAATAAAGCTCATTTCATTCGAAATATGCTTAACTAAATGTTTTTAGACCGAAACTGTGATTTTCGTCGCATTTTTATTAGTTTTTAAAGAACAAAAAAAAATTTTTTTTCACAACTTCAATGATATCTCTGAAACTACTGGGCAAATGTAAAGCAAGGTAATATTATTGCCGAGTTTCGAAATTTTTTTTAAGTTTAAGTTATGTAGTGAAAGTGCCTTAATTTTGAAAATAACGGTATATTTCGAAAAGTCGAGCTAATAGAAAAAAATGGATATTTGACTTGAAATCAGCGACCTCAAATTAGTTATAATTTGCAATAAAGTTCCAGGCCGCAAAATGACTGTTCCCCAGTGTTATAGTAACAGTTATGGAAAAGATTTACATGAATACATTCCTAAAGGCCACTGGGTGAAAAACCATGGATTTACCATAGGCCCCCGAGAGATTTTACACTTTTCCCTTGCTTAGGAACTGAAGCTTTCCAACCTCATCTGCTTTCGGATATATGCCAGCAGCTGCTGTTTAATAACACCTAGGATTGATCCGCTCTTGAGTGGACCTCCTTTCCCGAGACTTTGGGTAATAAACCACGACCACCACGTTATCTTTTCAACGGAAAAGCGCAAAGACAATCTTTTGAAATGACAGAAAGTATATCCCGCAAGAAGCATACTAACGGAGGCCTTAATCAATAATCACTCCAGTGCCAAGTAGGAATGGGCAAAAAATATCGATACATCAAAATATCGATACATAAATAAAAAATAATCTTTTTTTTTTTTTTTTAATTTCCTAAGATATCTCGCCGATATTTAAAATACCGATATATCGATATTGAAATACGACTATCGAATTCGATTTTTTTTTTAAGGCGGTCTTCATTAAAAACTCAAAATTTTAGCCGTTTTTCAAACAATATGTTTTTTTAAGAATTGGTATCACTGCATGTATCATATGTTTTTAAAACTAATATTAAGATCTAAAATGATTGTCATTTATAAGAAGCAGTGCCAGATACGAGAAGCAGATTGACAGGAGAGTACAAAAAACAAAGAGTGCTCCTGATGTCCATATCTGATGTTTACTGGTTTAACTAAAACAATCAAAAACATTTCTAGTTAAAGTTGGTACTTTTGGGGTGCAATTCAATTTTTTTTTTTAGATTTCATATGTTTTTCTTATATTCTTCCCTTTTGTTTCTGTTATAATTGAGTTTTTTGTTTTGATTCAATTTTTTGTTCTTGTTCATAATACATATTTATGTACAAAGGTATACTAAATTTTTTAGTGCCAAGTCACCAGGGGCTACTGACTCCCGTGGTACCCGATAGGATTCTTTATCAGCTTCGATCGCAAGAGAACGTTAAAATTTCTAGTGATCTGTCAATTTTGCATTTTATGTTACATAGCAGGTGAAATATCTTCAGATGGTCCCTACAAACCCTCAGGGGGTAGTAACAGTTAAAAATATATATGTAATATTATCAAAGTAATTTTTGGGAATACAAAATTTTTAATTTACAAGATTTTGTTATGGTGTTTTCTTTTCTACAAAAAATGTGACATTTTATTTTAAAAAAATGCAATTTGGTGTCTTTGTTGTTTCTTAAAAATTTTGCTCCCAAAAAGGGTGGCTTGTTTTATTTTTAAGAAACAGACACTATATTCCAATTTTTTTAAAATAAAATGTCACATTTTTTGTAGAAAAGAAAACACCATTAGTCTTGCTTAATTCCCAATTTTTATTCGTTATAAAAACACTAAAATTTATTGTTGAAGGGAAAAGAGCTATTCCTATGCGCACTGGTTGCTTAGGGCAGATCGTCAGAAAACTATATCCATAGATCTTAGAAAAACTAAAGATATTAGAAAAATAAAACTGTTAAGCGAATAAGAATTATAAGCAACAGTCTTACTTGTAACGATGTCAAAGCTTAAACAAAAACAACAACAATAAACAGTGAGTTTATCTTTTCTTACATTCCCCACTACAATTGGTTAGAATTCTTCCAACATTAATTGTAGTTGTAAGTAGGTTAAGAAAAAACAAAAACAACTTGCTTTATTGTTCCCGCAAAAAATAAAGTATGTTGCCAGTTTAGTTTTTTAGCCGTGCACTGCCAGTTTATTATCAAAACAATTTTTTTGGAATACAATATAGAGCAAACCGGATTTTTATTACCGTTAGAAAATATCCCTTTATAGATGCGATTGAGAGATAAGAATGTCGGAATCACCTTTTTCAAACAAATATATGGTTTGAAAATCACATAATTCCATAATTCTATCGAGTAGTTTTTTAAAAAAAGTTATGTTAAAATTCAACATCGGTTTTCTCAAAATGCATTTTTGGCATATAGAGAACTTAAACCCCGGACACCGATATTTGAACAGTGTGTAGATGTAGATTTATGAGATCTTGCGCATCAATGACACGATACAAGTTTATCTTCAAGTTACATCTAACTTTAAATTACGATAATTTGGCAACCTAGAACAACAACTGACGTCAAAGTATTGCAAACTGCTGATCAAACAGATATCAATTCATAAATAAAGAAAATGTGCCTAATCTTTTTAAACATACACTTCGAAAACCATTAAATGACATCTGACGAAACTCATAAGTGAAACTCATACAATTCTATCAGCCAGGGTAGGTGAGAGAGTACCTGATGACGAATAATCCTCAACGCAACGAAAAATCTTTTAAAGAACTGAGACGTAAAGCAGAGGACAGAGACAATTGGAGAATCTGTATACTCAGTATATGTTCCTGATGAAATTTGCTAAATTTCTAATAGCAAAAAATATTTAAAATAAACATGACATTTCTTAATGTTGGTTGGAATTAAGCAGTTGTAAACATTTTTAATCGGTTTTTCTAACATATTTGTGGAATGTGTTTTTAAAACTATTATTTTAAAGCAAGAAAGTTAATTTTTTTTTAACAATTTATAATAAAAATAGCATTGCAGTTTAATGGCCGATTTCACTAATTTTTTTTTTATCAATTTATGATTAAAATTCGTTTTTTATGTTAAATAAAAATAAAACTATATTTAATATGAATTGATATTTAAATAGAATTGGTGAAATTTGCCATAATTCTTCTAAATTTAAAATTAGGATTTTTTGTACTTTTTTTGCGCAATTTTAGGTAAATCCTAAATTTTTTATTACAAATTATACAATCAGGAAGCTTTTAATTAAATTTTTGTACAAATATTTTTCATGGCTTAAAAAATTCAAATTTTGATTACATATATCAAGCGATAGGTAACAATATTATTTCCGCCAGTGTGTCTTAAATTTAAATATTGAAATTATTGCTTATAACATATTTTCTATATTTCATTTCCTTATTTAGCCAACTTATTTTTTTTTTTAAATTTATTAATGTTTCTTTCTGTTGTTTTTTTTTTGCATTTTCAGCAAATGGTTCATATCAGCCTGGCATGGAACCAAAAAGACAACGTACCGCCTACACACGTCATCAAATACTTGAATTGGAAAAAGAATTCCATTATAATCGTTATTTAACCCGCAGAAGACGTATTGAAATTGCCCACACATTAGTGCTGTCGGAGAGACAAATTAAAATTTGGTTCCAAAATCGACGTATGAAATGGAAGAAAGATAATAAATTACCAAATACAAAGAATGTACGTAAAAAGGTCGACGCAAATGGAAATCCAATAACACCAGTGGCCAAGAAACCGAAAAGAGTTAGCGCTAAAAAGCAGGCGCAACAGCAACAACAACAACAGCAGCAGCAACAACAACACTCACAACAGCCTGTGATAAATGAGGTAAATATTATTAAGAAGTTGTTTTTTTAAAGACAATTTTCTTTTCGTATTAATGCTGGCTATGAGCCGAAAGAGTGAATGATAAATTTAAAAAAAATTTATATTTTTCAAAATTCTCAAACAGAAAAAAGTTTTAAGGCGTTCGTCAACGGATATAACAAGCCTAAAAACGATTTTATAGAATATTTAATCTTATAGTTCCCGAAAAATAAATTTTGTCTTTAGATTATCCTTAAGATGACCAGGTTTAAAAAACTACAGTCGAAACCAAAAACTTTCGAGTAAAAAACGAAAATTTGTGTACAACTTTTCGATTATTGAGTTGGTTTGACAACGACTGTTTACATTTAAAGAATCAGAATAAAAGCAAAAATTTTTATTGGCCATTGACAAATGAAGAAGTGGAAGAAATTACAGTTTTTCTACTTTGACTGCAGTTTTTTAAACGCTGACGATAACTTAATAGTGAGAATGTATAATTTCCTGCAAATAAAGTTTTTCAAAAAATATTGTAGAGAAACATTATTTCAAGACCCATTTGCTGTAAGCTTTTTGTAATCGTTTTTTTATACCCCTCACAACACATGAAAGGGGTCTAAATAAGTTTGCCATTCCGTTTGTAATTTCTAAAATATTGATGTTAGACCCTATAAAGCATACCTATATATTGTGGGTCCTTATGAGTGGCGAAGTCTATTTATTCGTATGTGCGTCTACCCCTGTGTATGTTAAAATGGACTTTCCAAAGACCCCAGAAATGATGGGGACTAGGTTGTTATACATTTATGTCATATATACTCCGACTAAGTTGGCTATTGAAATGCAGCTGCAAATGGTCGAGATATGAGGGAAAACCCCCGAATGGTCTAATTTTATATCTTGCCAGTATTTTTTTTTTTTTTTTGTATATCTGAAGGTTGGCAAGAGCCAATTTTTCCAAATAAGGTACACGCTTTTTAGCTATCAATAAACAACATTCTACAAAATATGGGCGAGGTGAAGTGGGCTTGTCATAAAATATATTTATTGGCCAATTGTGGCATAAATAGATGGGATTTCAATACACAACCTCTTAACAAAACAGGCGGGATTGAAGAAGTGGGAGTGACACCGCCTAAACAAAGACGTTAACGATTTTGGTTTGTCTGGAGAACGGCAAAAGCCAAAGTTTCCGATTACACAGAAAAAACTATTAGTAGTTTTTTATCAATTAAAAAAACTAGTTAAAAAGTTTTCAAATTTAAATAATGTGATAATTGAATCAATTACTTTTTTTTTGTTAAAAGAAAATTAAAATATAATTCTGATTTAATTAACATTCTAGTTGTTTTGAAATAAATTTTGAATTAAAAAAATAATTAAATAACAAAAACTATTTCTTTTATAATAATATAATTTAAACTTGTGAAATTGTTTTTGGAAATTGTCAAAATCAGTTAACACATTTTCTGAAACCGCAATGTTTTATGATCATTTTTTCAATTAAAATTAAAAATATCATTTAGTGAAAATAAATATTCTAAATATCATAGATGGGCACTTTGCAGTACCAGTACTTTTTCAGTATTTTTTTTTTTACTGGTACTACACTTGAATTTTCATTACCAGTATATTTTTACTGATTACTGAAAAAAAAAATCAGTACTCAGTAAATTTTACTGATTACTGAAAAAAAAAATCCGTACTCAGTAAATTTTACTGATTACTGGAAAAAAAAATCAGTATTCAGTAAATTTTACTGATTACTGAAAAAAAATTTCAGTATTCAGTAAATTGTACTGATTACTGAAAAAAAAATTCAGTAATCAGTAAAGTTTACTGAATACTGAAAAAAATTACAGTAATCAGTAAATTTTACTGAATACTGAAAAAAATCAGTAATCATTAAATTTTACTTATTACTGATAAGAATGCAGTATCGGGAGGTTTTTACTACCTATACATACAAAAAAAATAAGAATTATAAAACTGTACGAATTTTCATAGTCAATAAACGGTAATAAAACGAAATTTCAATATGCATATAAAACAAAGGAACAGATGAACGGACCTAATGTACATTCCTTTGTAATTAAAAAAACTATGGACTATACAATCAGCGTTGCCACGTTCAAAAAAAAAATTGTAACCAAAATGTAAAAATAAAGTAACCAAAAGCGAAAAAAAGTATCAAAAGTACTATTATATTTGCACTTCAGTTTAAAAATATGTCTAAAAAAGAATAGTTTTTGCTTGTATCTTGTAGGCTCATAAGCCACTGAACCGATTTTCCATTAAATTTTTGTATTTATTATTCACGTGCTTATCTTATTTTCTTAAACAGATGCGGGCATAACTATTAATTCAGGTGACTTGGCAAACTATCTCCAGGAAACAATTTTGTACCTGGCCGAACAAGACACTAGCTTAAATTGTCTGCATAATCACAGTGCTATTAAAAACGTGTTTTTGAAATACAATACTCCTCTGCCTTCGTCTGCTCCTGTAGAAAGATTGTTTTCTTTCGCTGGGATTGTGAATCGTTCCAGAAGACAAAAACTCAGTGATACAAATTTTGAAATGCTTGTATTAAGAAAAGCCAATAAAATAAACCCGCAAAGCTTTGAGCTTGTCAAAAAAAAAAAATACGTAATCGTGACTCAATTTTCAGTAACCAGTAAAATTTACTGATTACTAAAATTTTTTTCAGTATTCAGTAAACTTTACTGATTACTGAAATTTTTTTCAGTACTCAGTAAACTTTACTGATTACTGAATTTTTTTTTCAGTAACCAGTAAAATTTACTGAATACTGAAATTTTTTTCCAGTAATCAGTAAAATTTACTGCATACTGATTTTTTCTTCCAGTAATCAGTAAACTTTACTAAATACTGATTTTTTTTTTCAGTAATCAATAAAAATTTACTGGTAATGAAAATTATATTTCATTACCATTAAGCATTTACTGATTACTGAAACGCTTGCTGCAGTAAAAAAGTAATGCAGTATGCCCATGTATGCTAAATATTAAATTTTTACAATTTTTAGAAATCAATATAATCATTTTCGTAATACATAGGTGCAAATTTAACAAATGGGTTGCTTGATTCTATGAATTTGGTATAAATTTGGTGATTAATTTTTTCTGTGCAGGAACAGACATCTTGGTTACCAATACACAACATGTGGGTGGGATTGGAGAGGTAGGCGTAGCACAAATATCTAAAGAATGGTATTTATATTACTTCCTTTTTATCGCACCATGTGAAGGGTATATAAGATTCGGCCTAGCAGAGTAGCATTCTTACTTTTTTGAGATACTGAAAAGGTTGGAAAATCGCTTATTTGTTTTATGGGAATTTGAGAACGACTTACCTGCCTAGAGGTTGTTGGCAGCCCCAACACTAGGATCGGGTGCTGTGGTCTAATCAACCACTCATCTTAAATAACATGGATTAACGAAACTGCACTGCACAAGGTAGTCACCTAATTTTGAGACCGTGTTTTGTCTCATGTCCAAATAAATAAAACGTTCCTCTTCAGAAAGTGTATTTTTATACATAACAATGCCTTGTTTCTCTTTAGTGTACCGCAGCCACTTTACATTGCTGATTTTAAAGGGTGTATTCTCATTAGAACGTTTCGGTATGACCAAAGTGCTTTTAAATAGTTCGTCGTAGCTGTAAATTGATGATTGGTTCAAAACAATAACTTGAAAAGGATTTGACTTTTTTGCCTCTCTGACTAGTTGGTACCAATCTTCCGGACAATGAATTTCTTTGGACGTTCGTTTCTTTGCTCTCTCTATCACAGAATGGTCGGTGTCGCATTCCATGTGCGTATGCCCGGGCTCTAAAAACTTGTGGTCAAGCAGTTTAAGTGTCGGATGGTTTGCCAAGCTTATAGATAACATTCCCATCATTGTTTTGTTTTTGTTTTGTCCAAAGCAGCAGTCTGAGTACAAAATTACATTACAAAATTACTCGCGGATAAAGTCTGAAGAAAGTTATAAATGCACGAAGTTATTTCGTTAGCACCTCGTTTGGCAACAGTTTCATTCCACATGTAACATTTTGTCTCTGAAGAAGTGTTATTGTTGACTGTCAAGTTGAACGTCCACAACGCTCTTTATAAAATGCTATAGAAGTGTGTAAAGCAGGCGTTCGTAAGCACTGCTGCAAATCAAATGAGCACATAATTTTAGTCCCAGCTGATTCTTTGGCTATGCGTTTGTCTTTAGATTTCATCTCGTATGCTAATTGTACTGAATCGTGATGTTTTGCTTGATCTTCTCTGAGTATCTTCTTTGACTCTTCATTATTTTCATATTTTAGTTTTGAAGCAAATAAGTCACACTTATAGCAAGTGTCCAATTGCGGTGGCTTGAATTTGAGTCCTGTTCCTACAAAAATTTTACAATACTTGCTCTCACACACAGGACCGTCAACAACATCAACGTACATTCGATACATTTGTGCGATGGTAAGATCTGAGGACAAATATTTTTTAGAGCTGTGCGAACGTCCATAGTGGCTCTCGTTCGCTGGGAATTTTTCAATGTGAGTCTTAACTTTATGCAATGTTTCTTTTGAAATTTTGTTTACTGGAATTCGTTTTCCCCTTCTTTCTACAATTGTTGCCGCCGCTCATAACAGGTTAAGTCCTGCAATTATGTTAACGTACCTTTAACATAAATTTATTGAATTCTCCTTTAATGTAAACTACAATGTCATTTACAAAAGTTTGTTACCACAGGGAAGCACATTGAATATTTTGAGGTGAAACCTTTATATAAAGTTAGATAAGGCTTGGTAAGGTTATGATGATTATGATGGAGTTCTCATCTGCCAAACTAAAGCTTTGTTCACTTTTGAAAAACCTTTGTTTTAACCCGGATTGTGGAGTCGGAGTTAAGGTTTTTGTACCGGACTCGGAGACAAAGTACCCACAAAAAGTCGCAACTCCGACTCTATAATATTTTCCAAAATAAAAATTTTTTAAGAGGGTCTGCTTTAAAAATTATGAAGTTAGAAAATAGGGGCCAGTCTACTTTACATATCAAACTGGTTCCTCTAAAGGGTAACCCCCTTAAAATGTATAAATATTCAGTAGAGACAAGAAACGGCTTTCTTTCTGTATGTTCTCTTATAGTACAAAGGTTTTTTTTTTTTGCAAAATACTAGAGAAAATGATCTAAGATTTTTACCGTGCTTAGATATGACCACTCTACATCAATTTCTTACAAAAAGTGAAAATTGAACATTTTGTGTTGACTCTATTTAGAGAAATCAGTGCGGTATGTAAAGTTAGATATATAAAGTAGACTGGTGCGGCACGTGTTAGAATTAATATATAGATTTGAAATATTTAAATATTTAAAATGTACGGCATTAAAAAAAGTTAAAAATCAAATGAGGACCTGTCTCATATACATTAAGCATTAAAGCGGTAGGAGTCGGAGTTGGAGGCGGACTTAAAAGTCGGAGTGGGAGTTAGACTAAATTTTTTACGACTCCACAGCCCTGATTTGAACCACTCTTAATAGCCACACAACAATTATGGAGAGAATACTATGCATATGTGATGTGTGTAACCCAAAAAAATATTGGTCAAAAATCACTTGCTGAGCCGACTTTAATATGTCAGTATGTCCGGCTGGCTGGTTGTCTGTCTATCTAACTTTGTGCGCAAATTACAGGTCGCAATTTTGAAAATAGATTTATGAAATTTAGAATAAACGTGTTAATTGTCATAAGGACGAAGCCTTTTCAAAACGGCGATAATCGGTTCAAAATGTTGCTGACCCTATACAAACAATGGTACACTTACGAAAAATTGCCTAAATAAACTGTGGTGTAGGAAATAAGTTGGTCGAGCTTGTCCAACTATACTTTCTTACTTGCTTAATTTAACATTTCTTTGGTTTTGCATAACATTTGCCGTCTAACAGTTTATTAGTTATATTCTTCTAATTTTTTTTAGAAATAATTAGTAGATCTACAAAAAATTTTTAAAAGAAACTGTTAAAAGTAAATCAATTTAATAATCACGCTTTTTTCGTATTTGTTGTCAAATATTTGTAAAGTGTGAACAAAGCTTAAGTCCTCATGATTCACTGTGAGTAATTTTTTCTGTTTTAACAGCATTTTCAACGCAAAACCAGCCTGATCTTCAAGCAAAGTTCTAAATTCGCTCCCATTTAATTTTAGAAACTTTTTATAGAGGTAGCAGATTCCATTTTGCCAATTGCTTCCTCGCCAGTGCAGGACAAGGGCGGTGAAAGCCGCAAGTTGCCGGAAAAAATTGCTTTAAGAGTACACGCTGAGAAAATTGTTTTCTTTAGTAATATCTACATGTTTTAACCAATAAATGTAGTTTAATATGCGACAAAAGCAGCGTGTTTAAAAAATACTTACAATTTAAGAAATTTTAACATATCGCTGGCGTAATATCATTTTAATTTTTTAGGGTATGTGTCAATTTATAACTTTAATTTTTGATCCACAGATTGTAACAAGTTTTTGGCTATCTTTTTTGCTCTTCCACTTACAACATTGAGACAGCGATACATATGTGGATTAAAAAGTTGTCTTACATGTGATGAAACATGATCGTTTTTAGCAGGTGTGATGAACTTCCACCGATTTTGAAATCCGTTTCTGAAGTAAATTCTTATTTTGTTTGTTGAAAATGCAGTTCAATTAACATTTATACTAAAAAGTTTAAAAGAACATAGGTAAACAGGATAACAGAAGAAAATGCATTAGAAATCAATTGAAAACGATATTATCGTTTTCAAATCTTTTTGTTTTCAAAATCATTTTTCATCACATACCTGAATATCAATTTTTTTCTTAAATAAAATTCCATTGTTTTAATATTGTAAATACTAATAAACTCACAATTTCTTTTATACCATCAATCTTTGTGCGAAATTAGTGAAAGATTATTTATTTACCATTTTTTTTAATTTAAAAATTTGTGCTCATAATTTTTCCACCTTCTTTTCTTTGCAGTGTATGCGCTCAGACAGTTTAGAAAGTATGGGTGATGTGAGTACATCATTAAATAATCCACCATATATGCCAGCAGCGAGTGATGCTGCAAGTTTAATGAACCCGCAACAAATGCCCTGTAATACGTACAATAATGGATCTCAATCAACTGCAGCACAAAACTCCCATGTTAATGTTAATACTAGCAGCGGCAACGCAGTCACCACCAACAACAACAATAATAATACAAACATTATAAATGGTAACAATCCAAATAGCAACAATAACAACAACAATAGTCTACATATGAATAACAACAACAATAATAGTAGTAACAACAACAGCAATAATAATACAAATCCAATGCAATCAAATTTACATTCACAACACCAACAGGGGCATGTGCAACATACACAAGATCTAATGGCAAACTTGCAACAGCACATCAAGCAGGATTACGATCTGACCACACTTTAGAATTAGAAATTTCAATTGATTTCATTTCAATTTCATTTAATTCGAATTAAAAAAACTGTTTTTTTTTTTGTTGTTGTTGTTGTGTTCTCAATTCGTAATTGTACAATAAAAATGTGCATGTATTAAAGTACCTAAAGCTTTGTAAATTTATAACAAAAAATATATATATTTGTACATAAGTATTTCTATTAGAAATACAGTCGAACTTTTCTATAATGAATCTGCATGGGATCACTTCAGGTACGTTTATACCTATACAGAGAAGTTCGACGTGTACACTGAGATAATGATAGTAATTGTCGACATTGGAGCAAGTTGATTAAATTAAATTATCAGGGGTGTTCTGCAAATCGAAAATTTTAGACGTCGTTTTTAAATAAAATTTCTGTAATAAAACAATTTTATACCAATAATAAGATGCAAATATGTATATCTCTATTAAACAGAATTTTATAACAAAAATTATAAAAATTACATTAAAAGTGTATTTAAAACAACTTCCAAATTTTACCGTTTTGCGTTTTTGATTTCCAGAACACTCCTGTATGTATTACTTTTTATTAAAGTTTGTATCTCACTGCGCGAATATTTGTGGAAATAAAATTCAGGGGTGTTCTGGAAATCGAAAACGCAAGAATTTTAAACGTCGTTTTTTAATAAGATTTCTGTAATAAAAGAATTTTATGACAAATATTATACAAATATTTCGCTATTAAATAGAATTTTACAATAAAAATTGTAAAAATTAGATTAAAAGTGTATTAAACACAACTTCCAAATTCTAGCGTTTTGCGTTTTCGATTTCCAGAATACCCCTAATTGTTTTATGTCGACATTTACATTTGCAATTTTGAATTTTATTTTAAGAATAACTTTTTCAATAAAATACTTTAGAAAAACATCACACAGATGAACTTGTTACAAATATGGAGTTTAAATCATTTATTTATTCTCTCAGTGTATTCAAAGAAGGTTTGTCTCTATTGTGTCAATAAAAAAAAACTTAACTTTCAAACAACCAAGTGATTATTTGTGTAATATTTTATTCTTAATTAATTTTACTTTAATTTTTCAACAATTTTCATTTCAATTTTTTTGATTTTGCAAATTCTTGTTAAAATTTTAGTTCATAAAAACTGCAACCCAATTAAAGTCAAGTGAATTCTTTAACTGTATATTATTTAATGTAGTTTATAAATGTTTGGATCTTTTCCAGTGGAAATAATTTATATCGGAATATTACAGTGAAATAGTTAAAATTAAAGAAAGAAATTTTAATAGCGTGTTTTCGATTAATTTTATTTAATTCCACAGAAAAAAACTCAAAAACATAAGAAACTTAACTCTATTCTACTTCATTAGTTTATAAAAAAAACATTAATTATAGTTATACATAGTTTTAAGTTTGTAAAATATGAAAACAACTACAAATAGTTAATTCTTATCATTATAAAATTATATACAACTTTAAATCGTACCCATACCGATAAGTTGGAGTATGAATAAAATATTGATTCTAATTATAATTATAATTATTATGTTAATAAATATTTAATAAAAATGTAAAAAAACACACACACAAATTAGACAATATTAAATACCAAATAAAATAAAAATGAAAGTTTTACTAAAAAAAAAAAAATTAATTGCATTTATTGTTCATACTTTTAATGAAAAATAATAAAAATATTAGAGTTCTTTATTAACTCGTTTAAGCAATGAACTTAGACTGATCATAATTTTTTACTTGATAGACCTTATGTTAAAAGAGTAAGAAATACAGATTTGATAGAACTCACAAAAATTATTTTTAAATTAAAATAAAGGATATATCTTTATATAAAACAAGTAAGAGTGATATGCCAAATCTTATATACCCTTCACCATGATGAGATAAGAACAAAAAGTTGTAAACATGAATAACGTTCTTTAGAAAGGTTTATAAATATATATAAATATTAATTGAGCCACGCCAACTTTTCATTTCGCCATGCCGAAGAATATAAAAAAAACAAAAAATGTATACATGTACCTAAGCCCGTTTCCTCTTTTGCCAAAGTTGATGTTTGAAATTCGTTTTATAATCTTAAAATCGTTTTTTAGAACATAAAAAAATTAAATTAAAAAAATGAAAAAAATTATTTTTGGGATTCGAACTGGCAATATCATCAGTCTCAGGAGAGAACTTAACAACTCGGCTACGAAAGCTTTTACTGAAGAAGCGTTAAATTAAAATATATTGAGTCTATGAGTTTTTTTCTTTATTTGAGCAGCATATCATATACATGCATTAATGTGTATGTGAATGCGTAAAATTAAACAATTACAAATAAAATCCACCGCTTGTAGTGAAGGGTATAAAAAAAACAACAAAAAAACCACATTACCAACACTGTATTACCATAGCCACTGTATGACCGGCTCCGTGCAATAAGTCCCAGGTGCAATAAGTCCCAAGAAAAAAATGAAATTGGACCCAACAATTTTTCATACAAATGTGGGAGTAATCTCATTATGAAATAGCTCCCAGCTCTCTCCGTTTTATTTAATTTTTTTTGGAAGTTATTTCATTTTTTGCCTGGGAGTTATTTCATAATGAAATAAAGTCCAAATGAAATAAGTCCCCGAAAAAATAAACGTGGGAGTTATTTCATTTTATTTTGAGCTTCGGTGTTATTTCATTTGCTGCGGGAGTTATTTCATTTTTTGTGGGAGTTATTTCTTTTTCAATTATTTGCAATTTCTTAAAATTGTTTAACATTATATGTAAATATTCAAGTAAAACGAATACATATATAATAAATTTCTTTGGAAGTTGTTTAATTTTTTTTGGGTCTTATTTCATTTCTTTTCGATGGGCTGTTTTTGGAAGTTATTTCATTAATGTCTTTAGGAGTTATTTCATTATGAAATAACTCCCAAAAGTTGGGGTTTGTTTCATTTAAGACTTTGAAATTATTTCATTTTTTTTGGGATTTATTTATTTTTTCCAGTTTGGGACTTATTTAATTTATTTTGGGATTTAATTCATTGGGAGTTATTGCACTGGGACTTATTGCACCTGGGAGTTATTGCACGGAACCTGTATGACCGTAGAAACCAAAATTTAATTGGTTTGTATGGTATGTTTATGTGTTTTTAGTAATACAGTGTTGGTATGGTAATGTCACGTCTAATTGGATCTTGAAAGGAAACAACCCAGCAAAAACTTTGCTTACAAAATAAGTAGAAAAATAATGAGAACTTGACGAACAGACTACTTATTTTTCTACTAGAAGAAGTACTTATTTTTGTTCGAGATGTCCCAAAAGTAATCCCTTATAATTTAGCCTATTATAATCTAAAAAATAATATGTTTTTTTTATACTTAAAATTTTTATAAAAATATATAGTTACACAAAGTCAATAAAGTAAAAAATTTTTTATTTTTTTTTAATTTTTTTTTTGTTTTTTTTTTAATTATTTTATTTTTATTTTTTCTTATTCTATTTTACTTTATTTTATTTTTTATTTTTTTTTTCTGTCTCTGGCGGGATTTGATCCCGCAACCTCGGTGATGATAGACTAGCTCTCTACCAGCTAGTCTACCGGGGCAGCGTAGTTTTTGCATTAAAAAACTATGTTTTATGACTATAATGACATTTTTATTGTCATAATGAAAATACAAATTTTTCTGTATATTTAAGATATAATAAAGTTATTATTTAATATATAACTAATAATCCAAAAAGTGGCGAATAAAGCTACAAAGTAATGAATTCTTGAAGTCATTAAAAGTAGGATTGTAAGTAAAGTTTTTGCTGGGTTGATACCAATTTGACATAAAATTTATAAAACATTTGATGTTAAATGTTTATTTTCAAAACATAATCAATTTGAATTTAAATGTTAAAATCAAACAATTGAAAAACGTTTGAGAATTGTGTTTGAAGTCAAATGATAAAGTCATTGCATATCAAAGGTTTGATTTCGTGTTTTTTGGGAAGTTTGAAGAGTTCATCTGTGTATCTGCCCGTTCCATCGAATTGTAAAAACGGCTGACCCGATTTTGATTTTATTTTGTTTGTTTGATTTCGATCGAGACTGTTCTTAGCTTTGTTTGAAGAAAATCGATACAACCGATTGGAAGTTATCTCCTCTTTTCATTGCAACAAAGGAGGCTGCTGAAGCATTGATTGATTCGGGTGTTGATGCAGTATAGGTCTGTACTGTATGCTCTTAAATGCCTATATCGATTTTAATTTAGTTTTTGTTTTTTTAATTGTGGCTTTATCTTAAATCTTCTTCCGTTAACTTATCGCTTACTTAAGGTTAAGGTAAAGTTGTAAAAACGGAACACTTTTTATACGGCCGGTAAAATCCTACCTTAAGCTATCGGTATGTTGTGAAAACGGTCTTAAATATGCATATAAACATTCTTTTATCTTGCTGTTTTCTTTAAATAATTTTTTTTTACAACACATTTTTGTTATATTTAAATTTTTTCATTCGATGAAAATAATTTTAAGCTTTTTTCGAAAGGAAAAGAAAAAAAATATTTTCTTTCAAAATTAAAAGATCCAGATGGATAAAAAAAAATTTTTTTTAATCACAAGAAGCATGCAGGTATTGGACGCTTTCTAACAAAACGCTTGCATTAACATTTTTTTTAGATTAAATATCGTTACATCTTAAATTCTTAAACACCTTTTAAACTTGACAACTGCTTTAACATCTAAATAAAGAAAAAAAAATTAAGTATATTTAAGAAAAACCTTAACCACTAAAACCCGAATTTATTTAATTAAACTTTTTTTTGGCATATTTATTACAACAAGCCAGTTGTTTTTTAAATCATTGAACAATGTCAAAAGCCGAAGCAAAACAAAACAGAAACAAAAATGATAAGCAAAATGTTGACATCCAACAATTATAAAGCTAAAGAAAATCTTAAGATCCCCTGTAATGAATTCGCCTTGAATTCACTAGAAATTTGTTATAAACAAAACATAAGAAACGACAGTTTTAACTAAAAAAAAGTAAATAGAAAACATGCCTACGCATTTTTTCACATACAAAAGAAACAAAAAGTAAAAACACAAAAATAATAACTACACTGAAAGAATTTTCTTCGCAATACCAATGAATTTTGACATTAATCCCATGGAAAATTGCAATAAAAAAGGAACCTATGCAGCGCTTCGTTGGATCAATGAAACCTGTTTCATTAAAATGTATTTAATGAAACATTACATTAGATCTATAAATATTTTTCATTGGATGAATACTTTCAATAGAGTAAAAAAATTTTTTTCTTATTTTTTTTTTTATTTTTTTTATTTTTTATTTATTTTTGTTTTTTTATTTAATTTTTTTTATTTTATTTTATTTTTTTCTGTCTCTGGCGGGAATCGATCGCGCAACCTCGGTGCTGATAAACTAGCTCACTACCAGCTTGCCTACCGGGGCAGTGTAGTTTTTGGATAAAAAAAACTACGTTTTTTACTCAATTAAGAGCGTAAATATGAGATTAAGTTGTCCATAACAACAATAACAAAGTTGATTAAAAGTGGATTGAAAGTTTTTGTTTCATTACTATAATGACATTTTTATTGTCATAATGAAAATTTAAATTTATGAAGGCAATTATTGAAATATGTTGCTTTTATAAAAATATTTGGGTTTCATAAATTTAATGGAATATTACATTAGATGTATGAAATAATTAAATGTTACATTTTTCAATTAACAATTAAACATTTTTTTAAGGAAACTATAATTTTGTATTAATTTATGAATATAGTTATGTTTGTATATTGTTTTTTTATGTTCCCAACTAAAATATTTTGTTTAACTTGAACAAACTTATGTTTTCATATATCCAATGAAAATTTTTAACGTAATTACGAAATCCAATGAAGCGATTTTAACGAAAAGACTTCGTTATACCTATGAAATTCCATTTAGACAATGAAAATTTTCATTTAACCAATGAAAATTGTCTTATGAAATTGATTCGTTAAATATATGAAGCATTTTTCTTTCAGTGTACCCAGGCAGAAATTACGACTCTTCTTAATATTATGTACCGCCACGACCTTGTAAATACAAAATTTTGACTCTTCCAATAATATTGTACCATCACAACATTACAAAATTAGAACCTTAGTTTTTTAATACTGTTTTTACAAAAATTCTACAGCAATACAACACCATAAATACAAAAATACAACTTTAATTTCGTAATGACGTATTTACAATTAAACTATACCACTACAATATTGTTTATAAAAAATTAACTTTAAATTTCTAATACCGTGTTAACAATAATTCTATACCGCTACAACGCTGTGTATACAAAAATATAGTCTTATGGTGTTTTCTTTTCTACAAAAAAATGTGACATTTTATTTAAAAAAATGCAATTTGGTGTCTGTTTCTTAAAAATTTTGTTCCCAAAAAGGGTTGCTTGTTTTATTCTAAAAAACTCATCCTTTTTGGGAGCAAAATTTTTAGGAAACAGACACCAAATTGCATCTTTTTAAAATAAAATGTCACATTTTTTGTAGAAAAGAAAACACCATTAATTTACTAGTGCCGTATTAAAATTTAAACAAAAAAACTATTTTAAATACAAATTTAATGCAAAATTTGGATTGTTTATTAAGCAATTTTATGTTGTTACACATGTACACTACATTAAATTATTTATCATCAAATTTAGAATGAATATTAAACTCGATATTATTGTCTAGTTTTTTGACGTTATACAATCCAATTTCTTTTGATGAAAGTGAATATTCGAAAAATTCACTAATTTCAAGAAAAATGTTTGCTTTCATCAGGTTTGTTCTGGGAAAATTGTTTAACCACAATTTCTGTGACTTTGAGTATACATACATATATCAATTTTGTAGTAAACATATATTATCAGAATGGGTTGTTGTAATTTTTAAAGCCACAAATAATTGCAGAGAAAAAACAAGTTCTTGTTGATTCAGATCTACACTTAATATTTCCTAATGAATACTTAGCATTTTTATTAATATAGTATTCAAATTTTTTCTGAATTGTTGGAATGGAAAATGTGAAGATTTCTTTGAAATTGTGCAGTTGGATTGGTGGGCGACTTTAAAAAAGTTTTATTCAACCAAGACTATTTTCAAAATCACCGGCAACAAATTCGGATAATGGCGGTCCCATATTTATTACATCACCTGTAGTATGAATAAGATTGTGAATATTCATTATCTGTGAATTTGGGCCATACAAATGTGGCATTACTTCAACAAACTTAATCAGTATTTTTTTCGCAAAATACTTCTTCGAAACAGATGATTTTTGAGATAAAAATACGCGGCATGAAGCATGTAAAAGTAAAAATGCCTATATTGATTATAGTTTAAAAATGTTGTTCAAAATTATTGGCCCTGCATACAATAAAAAAGCGAAATTGTGTAGTCTTCCAATTTGTTATGTCATCTAAGTCAAAATGTTTTCTCTGAAACTCTACTGTTATCGGGTATGTTCTGTAAATCAAAATAAAGTGGGTTTAAGACCGAACAAATTTTGAAAACGAGCCTGTAAAGAAAGTTCATAAAAATATTTCTTTTTATATACTTCATACTTTAAGTACCAATTATATTTACAAGAACAGCTCTTAAAAACAGGGAAAACTACAGTCATTTTGAAAATAATTATAATTAAAATTTCGTTCGGTTTCAATTTCATTTCGATTTGTAGAACATGCACGGATACCTTGTGAAATATTTAAAAAGGTTTTTTTGTGAATCTTATAAGTTTTCTTGCACTATTATCAGGGATCTTCTGGAAATTGAAAACGCAAATCGCAAGAATTTTACACGTCGTTTTTTAATAAGATTTCTGTTATAAAAGAATTTTATGGCAAATAGTATAAAAATATTTGTCTATTGAACAGAATTTTATAACAAAAATTATAAAAATTAGATAAAAAGTGTATTAAAAACAACTTCGAAATATTACCGTTTTGCGTTTTCGATTTCCAGAACACCCCTATATTAACAAACACCAGATCCAGATTAATATTAAACTTTTATGTATATTGATTCAATGTTGTAAATTTAAATTTACGGTTTTGTGACAATATTGAAAATCAGAGTCGGAAG
Organism: Pollenia griseotomentosa; assembly: GCA_963931875.1. Lineage (NCBI taxonomy): Eukaryota > Metazoa > Arthropoda > Insecta > Diptera > Polleniidae > Pollenia > Pollenia griseotomentosa. The sequence goes on along the minus strand of OZ007560.1, from coordinate 141,234,474 downwards.
ACGTTTATTTGGCGTTATCATTTAAATGTTGTGACTACGTTGTAAGTTTGGTGAAAAGTACGTTAGACTGATTTTGATAGTACCCCCATCAACGCCGGCACAGCGTCAGTTGATTGTCTTTTTCTGCCTGGGTAGTTATAAAAAATACAGATCAGTCTTTTTGGAATAATTTCGTTTCGTTTGTCAAATTCCATATTTGCGCACTCTATCCATTTAAGTTTGCTGAATATTATTATTATAGACCCAGTAATACGATTTTAAAACATAATACGATCATACATTGGCAAGAAAGTGAATAGATTAACTTAGTACGTATGTTTAGAAGGCTTATTATACATATTACTTTTTAAACTAATTTAAATAAATTAATGTTGCGAATCTTGAAACTGCTGTTTAACACCTCAAAATTAATACTAATTGTATATTTAATCCTTTTAAAGACGGACGTTTTATAAAAATGCAATTCACTTATTTAGTCATGTAAGTAGGACATAATCCTTTTATCACCTCTATTTGTGAGTGGGCTCTCTTGTCTGTCCGTATGTTTGTTTGTTAAGTTGTTTATGTATATGAATTGTTAAGTAGCGGATTAATGCCATAAGCAACAATAAAGAACACAAAATTATGAAAATGTTGAATATGACAAAAGTGAAATTGATATTAATAAATGACACAAGTATGTGTACATGTGCATTTTATACACACTCACTAATAAACTCGACTGAGTGGGCACAAACTATTCCCGCTGGTAACTAACCAACCAAGTGATTATGAACGTTCATAATATCTTAAACAATAAAGAATAAAAGTAAAGGGAAGAATATAGTTTGGGGATAGCTTTTTTCCCCGGAAAGCGGGAATCGACTTTGCTAATCATAAGCACCCATCGTATATATATACTAGGATGGTCGAAAAAATCGACTTCAAATAACGTAAATATGTTGTATTTTTGTCTGTAAAATATTGTTCATTTTTTTAGTGAAAGAGCCCGCGCTTTTACCTTCAATTTTGTTAAATTTTGAATATAACAATATAGCATTGTATTGCAGAAGAACATATTACTGTATTCTAACGAGTTTTAAGTTCGTAAAAGTAGTGTCAGAAGCATTCAGGACTCTATGCGATAAAAAATCCAGAGAAGGTGTAATACAGACGAAACTTGACTCAAGACGAGAGATGTCCAGTTATGACAGCAAACAAGATTTTGTGACCAAAAAATTATCTTATTGTTTTATGCTCCCTACCAGAAGAGAATGAGCGAGTTGTCACTTTTTTCACGTTGGTGTTAAGAAAATGATAGAATGAAATGACCTAAACCAAGTTTTCTGTCATTTCATTCTATCATTTTCTTAACACCAACGTGAAAAAAGTGACAACTCGCTCATTATCTTCTGGTAGGGCTGTCTAACAACAAAAATTTTATTTTTTTTAAGTTTAATTAAAAATGTTTTCAGTTTTAATTAATAATAATTGATAGTAAATAAAATATTAAAATTTTAAAAAGGGTTTTTTTCAAAAATACTTAATTTTTAGGAGCCCGCTTCAGAGGGCTCATGGTGTGACTTTTTAATTTTTTTTTAGCAATATTTATTTGTTTTAACGTAAGACAAACAATATTGCTATTAGAACAATGTAACGATTTTTATTGGAACGTCTTAAAACGATTCCGTAACGAAAGAAAACGAAATAAAGAAAAAGCAAAGTCATTACCTCTCGGGAATCAGAATTGTCAAAAACATAAATTCTGAGTTAATTTCTTTTTTTGCATTTTAAGAAATTAAGTAGTTAAGTTATTAAAAAAGTAAATAATTTTTTTATCTCTTTTTTTGTTAAAGATTTGCGAGAATTTGGGGATTTCGTAACAAAATGATTCGAGAACTTTAATTTTTTCTCATACATCAGTGACCCACCCTAATATATACTTTATAGGGTCTAAGATAAATATTGTAGAAATTACAAAAGGAATGACAAGCTTATATACTAGGGAGGTCAATTATTCGTCTTTTTTAAAAACCCGGTTTTCAAATATTCCGAATAGCTGCTATTTAAAAAAAACCGGTTTTCGGTTAAGCATTTTTAAAATAACCGGTTAACCGGTTTTAATTCGAATACTTAAAAATACAAAAATCAAATTAGTTTTTGTAATTAAAATTTAATTTAAATAAAAACAAAACGTTTCGCAAAGGTAAGGAACCAACAAAACACATATGTAGATATTACTTAAGGTATGTTCAGACCTTACAAATATTTGACGATAAAATCCAAAAAAAAAAAAAACAGACCAGTAAATTGATTAAACTTAAACTTTATTTTTAACAATTTCTATTTATTTACTAAACTTTATTTCTAAGATCATAATTGTATAATGTAATTAAAACTATTAAATGATGCTTGCTCTAGCCAAATGTTTTGCAAGACTCTTTAAGAAAACTAGTGGTTACGTATACACAGAAAAAATGAAAAACCAACTTCAAATTACGTATTTGTTAGAAATTTGTACTATTAATTAAATTATTTACTGATTTTCCGCCTGCAAACAAATTGATCATATCAATTAACGCATTTGTAAGTTTGAGCTTTTCTTGTTGTTCAGTTTCAATCAATAGGTTTAATTGAAATTTGACCACCAGTAAAAGAGGCCATATAAAACGTAAACACAAATCAAAATATTTTTTTCAATCAACACAGTTAATTGAAACAATTAAAAAATTGTTTGAGAATTTCAAATATTTTGAAGTTTATGTGTATGTTTTCATATTTGCAAATAAACACACAAACATTATAATTTTTGTTTTCAATTAAGGCAAATTAAAAAAAAATTGTTTAAACAGCATTATTGAATTAATTGAAAAAATTTTGGTGAACTTTTTTTCTGTGTAGGAAGTCAAATATTTAATAGGTGTGAACATATCTTTAGAATTTTTGAAAAACTTTGGTTTTAAAAAATCATAGGAATTTAATAAACTTATTTTCTACCAAATTTATTTTAAATGAGTTTTAATTTGTTGGTGGTTAAGAATGTATATATAAAAAAGTTACAAACAAAACCTCTTATTCAGGATTATATATTTAAAGTTTCGGCATTATAGAAACGAAAATTAATATGAACATGTTTTTTGTACGAAATATCTGTCAATTCATCGATCACAATTTAAAACCTTCCGTGACATTGTTTGATTCCTTCAATTTTGTTTTAAGTTCTTTATGTTTTAATAAATAAAACTGATGAATATGTTGTAATTTTGAGCATGAAGGTATGCTAGAATTACTTAAGAGTTTTTAGTGCCTTAACGAGCATTCCGTCCTCGGCAATACAACAGGCTAATATTTCACCCAATGATTCATTATTGGCTGCATATTTTAGTAAAGTATTATTTGCAGTCTTTTAAGAACTACTGGGAAGAGAGTCAAGTTTTACTTGGCGTATATTTATGTCAAGCTTGTGTACTAATTAAAGGTGGTTAATAGCTCGTGACGTTGAAGAACCCTTGCAACTTATCATTTTAGGGCCCTTTAAGAACCATTGTCTTTTAAATCAGTTCGAAATATCACCAGAGTTGACATCTTTATAAAAATACATATAATATTTAGAATACCTAAATTACGGGTACATTTATAACAAAAGTAAAGAAAATGTATAAAAATTACACATTACTAAAATAACCGGTTTCTTTTGCCAAAATAACCGGTTTATTCGATATTCAAAAAATAGACATTTTAAAATATTTGACTTGGGCAAGACTAAGATTACCGGTTAAAACCGGTCGAATACTATTCGTTCGATCTCCCTATTATATACACCTGTCACCCGTGGTGTTTACCCTTTGTCTGCTAATTCTGCAAAATATAAATTTAAATTAACGATTATACAAAAGTAATAAGTAATTTCTTTAATATTTTCCCAGTGCGAAACATATTTTTTTAACAAGGGATGTTTATGACCTTGGTGAAATTGGCCTTAAATGTTACAAATTGAATTAAGAATAATACTCGAACTTAATTTACTGAGCAAAAGTAACCCAGACCTTTAACCAATTGTACTGAAACAGATTAAAGTCTCTGTCGGGAATCGAACCCGCAATTCTCACACTAATAGACTAGCGCACTATAGCCAGCCTACCGAGATACCCTATTTAACGTTAAAGAACAAGTAAGTATTATGTTTGATTTGGTTAAATGGTTAAATAAGTCCTCTGTCAAGGAGCACCATTCATATCATTTCATATTTTGCTGGTGGCAGGTAACATAAATATGGTTAAATTAGTCACAATATGCTTAAAAGTTTTCGTTAAAATTTGTTTTGTTGAAGGTGACCATATTGAAAATATTTTACAGCATTTTTAATAAATTTTATCAACTTTAAATTGTTTAAGTAGAAATTCTAAATTTTTAAAGTTCTTCTAAAAATACCGAAAACATTTTTTTTAAAACTTTTTGTGTTTTCCGGCATTGAACCTTGGAATTATGGTAATAAATTTTAATTGCGATACAAACACAATGACAAATTTAACAGACAATATATGTTAATAGAAATTGCAATGCACTACAGGGTGGCGCAGAATAAGCTGTATGGTTAAAATTTTAAAACTTTTTATTAATGCGATTATAGTTAATTTGGTTTAATACAGCAAGTGGTGGTCATTTTCTGGTTTGCAAATATCGCTCATTTACTTTACTAGTGACATAACTCAAAATATTAAGTAATTCAGTTAATGAATTGTTCGCCATGTTTTTCTTTTATAATTACCCTGTTTGAATAAAATGTGTCGTTATTTTTTCTAAGTTGTTAGAGCAAAACAAAAACTGTAAACGCGCTTATCTCGAAATGGATTTGTTTTTTGAGTTCTGTCACTATTAAAGCAATTGTGCGATATGTTCTCCTTTTTTCATAACTTTTTGCAAAATGTCAGTCTAATGACCATAATATTATTTGGAATATTGGTTTTTAGTTGGGGCATAGTTTTAGGATTGTTTACCTCTTTTTTAAAATATTTCCAAAGAAAACGGCGAACGTGGAGGCCAGTTAAAATCGATTTTTTTTATTAATTTGCGATTTTTTTTTTATTAACTCTTTTTATATTAACAAAACACTGTCGTAATCGAAAATTCTGGCAAAGGTTTTGATAGTTGATCTTATATAACGGCTCACACATCCAGAAACGGTATTAATTTTTTAGCGTTTGTGTATACGAACACAACCCTTAAAACCGCTTGTGACTATTCTCAAGAAAGTAACGAATTGTATATAGTGTTCTGTTCTTCGTTATAACACAAAACAATGGTATGGGTCTGTAGGTATACATTTGATTTTAATGTTCTATAGTGTTTCTTTTTTACATTGATAAAGAAATATATTAGCGTTTGTGTTTTCCAAAAATCTACCGAACCGAACACTAAGGAACGATATTTAATGTTTATTTTCGAACACTGATTCTAATACTATATTTTAGGTTCAGTGCCGGACGAAAATTTTAAATATTTTACTGCATATTTCGTGATCATAGTTATTACTAGGGATTAGTGCTGGGAAACTATCGATAGTACTATCGATACTATCGACAGTCTTAAACTATCGAAAATAACGATAGAATAAATATCAATATCGATATTATTATTATTATTATTTAAAATACGTCTATGAAGACATGTTTTGCAGCAAGTTTTTACTTGCTATTATTAATTCGCGCAGAATTACAGCAGTGAATACAAACAACGAGAATGGCAGGTGGTGTAGATTGCTTAGCTGTGCTTTTTTTACTACTAACTTAAGTCCTTTATGCCGAAATTTTTATATGTTTACATAGGGACTTAAATGTCTGATAGTTTTATGATGTTGTAAAAAAATAAAAAAAAAAAAATTCAATTGCGATCATAGAATAAAACAATGAACGACCATTAGAGGAAAAGTCCGCTAGATTGATTATCTTTTGGGTTGAGAATCAAATCAAATTAGAACATTATCTAAAGTTACTTTGGTTTCTTCAGAAAGATGCTTATCAGCATCACAATTTTTAAAAACTGTCATCTAAAATAACGTGCGTACATACATACGTCTCATACGTTCAATAAAGTGATAAAAACAACGAACTGAAGCCTGATAAAAAGCTAGATAAAGTTTTCCTACTTAAGTACAAACATTCAGTCGATAGTAATATCGATATATCGATAGTGAAATCTGAACTATCGATAGTAGAAAATATCGATAGTATCCCAGCAGTACTAGGGATGAGATTTTCATTCACTAAAAAATCGAAAATATGCGCTTAAAATCTGACTAAAAAATTCAATTCAATATGCGCTAACAAAATAAAAAATATGCACTAAAAACTTAAAAAATCTCCATAAAAATCGATTTTTAATTTTACTAAAAACAAAAATATAAAAAATTCAATCTATTTTTATTCAAATATCTTTAATAAATTTACATAACTAATTAAAATGTTTGTTTGTTTGTTTAAATCAAAGTTAAACTTTGTCTTGTACTTGAAGAATGCCAATGCATTTTGAAAAAATGTATTTTCAGATCCCACTTTGATTCCAGATCAGATCAGATCAAAAATATTTGATTTTTGTTTGTTTTTTGAAATTCTTAATTTTTTTTGCAAAACGTTTTGTATTTATCGCGCTATTTTCCTTGCACATTGTTAATTTTACTTTCTGTAATTCAATTAATTTTACTTGAGTTTTAAGTGAACTAAATCCATCCTAACTATTATTGTTTCACCAATATATCCGTAATTGGAAAATGCAAATGCTACTTGTTCTGATGTTATTTAAATTTAATATTTCTTTTACTTTTTTTAAATGCGTAATCATCGGTATCACCAAGCTCTTCAAATATTCTCAAATTACTCAGTTTTTTTAATAGAATTCTGAAGCATCTAGCCAGGCCACCATCTCGTTACTATTTTCATAAAAAAATTGCAATATTATCAAATTGGCTTCTAATTTCCTCTGCAACGCAGTATAATCCATGTGCCAAACAGGTAATTTATAACAGTTTTGGATAAAGTATTTCAAGCCCATTGAAAGCCCTAACCATATAAGGTGCTGCAACGGCTTAAAAAAGAAGGATCTTTTGTCGAAATCTTGAAAATCTTGTATTTAAAGCAAAGCTCCAAGAGAATTTATTTATTCAGGGGTGTCATAGAATCCAAGTCGGTTTTGCTGTTTGTCGGTTTTGTAAACCAATATTGGTTTCATTTGGTGTCATGAAAAAAAGTCGGTTTTGTTATTTTTGAATACAAATAAATCCGATATTCCAATAATCTGTTTTATGTTTTGGAGGATGTGTTTACTACTTTAAATGCAATTTTTGTTTGTTTTTAATAAAACTAAAAGTATAGAAAAGAAAATAAAAATGGTAATACAGTAAACATTTGAAATAAATCTATCTTTATATTACTTGCATTGCATTTGTTGCTTACATTCGTATAATTTTATTGTTTTGTAAAAATATAAAGCGAATTTATTAAGAGCACAAAAAAAATATTTATATAGCTTGCAACGAAAGAGCAGCAAAGCTGCTTAAAAATTCGGAAAAGTTTGCAAAAATCGCGAAAAATTTTTATATATTCACAAGCCATAAAATTGATTAAAAGTCCCTAAAACTATAAGGAATAAAAAAACTTCGGTAAAATTGTTCAATTAGCAGAAATTCGCAAAAATTTGCTAACATCGGCATGATAATAACGTTTAATATTTATTAAAAATCGTTAAAGCTGTAAAGAACCAGAAATATAAGAGAAAAAAAATGCTTCCATCGCGAACATGGCTAAAATTTGCAAAAAATTGCAAAATTTGACACCAACCCTAAAATTTATTTGAAATCGCTTAATGGGTTTAAAAACAAAATGTCGGAATAACATAAAAAAGTTTGCAAAAATCGCGAAAAGAAACCGACACTAATTTTAGTTCGAACAAAAAACCGACAACATTGGATTTCATGACACCAACGTATTTTTTTTTGTCGGTTTCAAATCCAATTCCAATAATATTGGTTTCTATGACACCCCTGATTGATTTTAACATTTGTTTGGGAAGTTTTTTGTGTACTTAACATTTTTTTTAAGAACTGTTTTATAATGAGGAAGTTAAAAAAATAATCACTCTAAAATTTTAAAATATGCAAAAATATGCCTTTTCGCCAAAATATGCAAAAACAAATCGATGCCATTTTAACGAAAATTTTGTGATTCGGAAAGATAATTGGTCGACATCGTTCTTCGACTACCAACACAAAACATGTATGTATGTGTTTGCATTGAAATCGTTTGCAATCGAGACTAAGGACAGCATTTCTTCCAATAAGCCAATTAATTTGAATTAATTTGAGTTAATTTTGTCTCTATATGGCATTTTATCATTGAACACTGATCTAGATGTATAACGAGATATTTAATATACGAGTGTAGAGGTATTATTTGATTAATGATTTTAATAGGGGGACATAATTCCCAATGCAAAGTGAAAGTTATAGGTTTATATTATTGTTCGTTTACCTTTTTCCCTATTGTTTTTACCATGTTTCTAATTTAAATATATGGTCCAGTAGGTATCGAAATGCTTCATAGCGGTTTTCGTAGACGCTAAACAAAGCTATATAACCAGTAATGTCATAGAGTGCTTTCCTGTGCGACTCCAACGTCAATTGGATGAGGAGAACTTAAAAAAAAATCGCCATCTTTAATTATAAATTTTTGACCAACTAAGCTTTCAGACAGCTTGTGTGTGCAAACTGGTAAAATTATTTTCAATTTATGAAATAAGCCTTCATGCCAGACTTTTCAAAAGCTTTAGAAACATCTATGAAGAGTGCAAACAATATTTTCTTTCTTCAAAACTTTTCTTATGACGTTTACTAGGATACAGGTTTGTTCAATTTTGCTCTGTTTTCTTTTAAAACCGAATTGTTGAATTTTGCATCTAATCGTTTCTGTAATAGTTTTGATATATTAGAAAATAAGCTGATAGGCCTATATGACTTAAGTTTTGTTTACCCTGCGGCCACACGATCAAGTTGTTCTTGATAGTCTTTTACATATACTGCCTGTCAAAATTTACATAAATTGAAAGCTGTGACGTAGGCTGCACTCAATTTGTAAGAAATTTACTTTCAAGATGTCATAAAAAAACAGTTTATAAAGACAAACATGTAATCAGCTGTTAAATTGAAAGTAGTATTGCCAAACATATGGAAGCCATCTCGTGGTCAATTTAAAATGTGTGAGTGTTAGTAAAAAAGTGAGAGTGTATTGCAAATTGAATGGAATTGAAAGACAAAACTTGATCGTGTGGTCACCAAGTTACCGAACATGTTCTTAACAAAGACATTAAGGCGCCAGCAGTAAGTGCTTAAACTTCATATTGTAGAAACTACAAGATAGGATAATTTTTCCCAGCTGTCCTAACAAAATGTTCCTACATTATCCGATATGCACCACCATTGACAGGGATTGACACTTGAAATACAGTGCCACTTAAAAAACATTATGGGTTAATTATCCTTTCGGAAGATACACCGCACCAGTACTGAGGTGGACGTAATGATCAGTGATAAACTACTCGTGGTTTCTCCGTAGCCCAAATCCTTCAGTTTTACTTCATAGACTCAATTGGCTTCATTGCTCATTATTAAATCTATACATATAAAATTGTAACGTTACTAACTGATTCATCTTCGCACAGCCTAAACTTGGAGTTTGGACAGGAGGTTGATCTCTCCCCAAATCGATCCACTAAGACGGGATTTTCGAAAATTGTAATGTTTAGAATTAAAGAGATACAAAAAAATTTAATACTTATCGTTGTTCTTTAGAAAAATAAGCGGACAGGTGTCTGGTACTTTTTTGAAAATCGGCCCGTTTAGGGAGTAAACTGGTGAAACCTGTATTTTGGAACTTTTTTGTCATCCCATCTATCTTTTAAACCAATAAACATAGACATAAAGTTTATACATATCACTTTCGAAACTAATCTAAAAAGTACAAATACGAATTCGATACTTTTTCAGAGTTCATTCATTGACATATACGTATCAATTTATGAGCTCCCACTACAATATTGAAATTCTTGATACTTTAATGGGGAGAGAAAAATTTACCAAAGGGAAAATACGGAAAAAATAATTTCTTTCTTTAGCTTTTTTTCTTTACAACTGGTAATTTCTTTAATTATAGTTAATATTTACCTATAAAAATAGAATGCCCTGAGTGGAAAGAAACCTATGAGTGAATTTGTTGGTACTTTTTTGAATTTCCATTAGTATTGGACACATAAAATTTAAATTGCAAGTTCCTGAGTTAATGAAAAAACTTGGAAGGTTCTTTGTGACAGAGAATCTGTAATCGGGCTTTTGGTACTTTTTTATTTTTAATTAGAACTTTTTGAATTTCCGTTACTATTGGACCTAGAAATATATAATTTAACATGCCAGGTCGTCAGTGAATGAGAATCTGTATGAGGGATCTTTTTGGCACCTTTCTGTTCTTTACCTGGTATTTTTTGAATTTTTGTTAGTATTGGACCTAGAAACATAAAATTGTACATGCAAGGTCGTGGATGAATGAGAATCTATAAAAGGGATCTTTTTGGTACTTTTTTAATATTTAACTTGTACTTTTTTGAATTTTCGTTAATATCGCACCTATAAACATAAACTTAAACATGCAATGTCCTGAGCGGATAAAAATAACTGCTTGGTACTTTTTTGTTTTACAACAATTAATGCTAGTTTTAAATAAAGTCTGAATTTTTTTTGAAAAATAAAATGTATTATTGAATTCATCAAGTCTTCTTTACAAAATGCTGAATAGAAACAAATAAAAAACAATAACAAAAATAGAGTTTAAACCATACAGCTCATTATGCACCACCCTGTAAATCACATGAAGAGGATATTATGAAGAGGATTGTATGTATGTATAGGATGTTTTCTTTAGTTACTTGAGAATTTAGTTTCTTTTCTCTTATTAAATTCTGTTAGAAAATTTATGGCATTTTTTAAATATTATTTCCGGCCGCATCTAAGAGTTTTATTTTTTGATTATTTTCCAATAAATCTAGCCGCATGGCGTAATTGGTGGCTTGAACATTAGCTTCTTATGCTTCAAGATTTGCTGTTTTGTCGGCATAAACCAATGACTTAACATAGCCCTATAAGAAGTAATCCAGAGACAAAAAAATCGCACGAACGAGGGGACCACACTGGAGCACTTCTGGAAATAAAGTTGTCGCAAAATTGACTTTGCAATTAATCAATTGTTAAACGCACTATATGGCAAGTTGTTAATGTTTAGCTCATTAATTTTTGTAAACAAAAATTCAGTCAGCATGGCTTGACAGCGCTCGCCATTTACCGTAACCGTAAGCTCATTTCTCAAGAGCGTGTAAGCCGCACCAAACAGTCGATTTTAATGGATGTAATAGTTATTTGAAACGGCTTGAGGATTCTCTTCGCTCCAAAGACAGCAATTTTAATTACTGACGGAGCCGTTTAATTAGAAATATTTTTCTTAAAATGGGCGAAGTGCCCTATATACTTTGCGAACAGATTTATTTATTTTTTTTTTTCAAAGTAAACTTCCACAATTCGGAAGCGTTGTTCTAGCGTTAAACGATTCATAATGACTTACCAAACTTTATAGCCCTTGTACACTTGCATAAATATCAGAGGAATGCATGGAAGATTTTGAAAATGTGAAACATACGTTCACACTTGAAAAATCTAATATATACTATCAATAAATAACGTCACCATTTCTGAACAAAAAAAATATTATATTTTTAAATCCTTTTTTTTCTACAAAGGGGCCATAATTTTAAAAGAAAACAACAAAATGACTTTGAAACTTATTTTGTTTTAAAATATTAAAAAGGGGTACAAAATGGCAAAACAGTGCCGGGGTTGCGGGTTCGTTTCCCGCCAGAGACTCTGGCCTACAGATAAGCGTAGACCTTCTCCGGATTAGTTTAAGAAAAAAAAAATATGTAAAAAAATATTGATTTTTGGCCATATGTATTTCTTATGTGAAAATTTCAACATCTTCACAAATTGATGGTAGATGTTAAATGTTGACAAGTGGGAAAAGGCTACTACTGAACAGAAATCTCAATACAGTTTGAGATTTTCAGCTGTCAAACCATAGTTATCGAAATCAAAAGTTCTCATGCGGCTAATAGACTGTTTACACTGATCAACATCTAACATCTAACATCTACCATCAAAGTTGTAGAAAATGTGAAACACTCGTTTACACTGCTCACATCTAACATCTACCATCAAACAAAAATGTCACCATGTTTGAAAAACAAAATGTTTTTTTCTACAAAAGTGCCAAAGTTATAAAAGAAAAAATATATTTAAAGTTCAATTTGTTTAAAAATATAAAAAATACTTGACAAAAAAATATTGCAATAAAAGAGAAAACTTGACAAATGATAACGCTGCTTTCAAAAAAAATATTTTTTGTCAGCGATGCCACAATTATAAAAGAATTTATTGCCATTTTTCTAGTGATGACACTAAAATAATCGAAAGATGTAGAATGGAATAAAATGATATAGGAACATCTTTTAAAGATGTTGGTTTTTAGTCCTATGTATTTCTTATGGAAAGATGTTTATATCTTCGCAAATTGTGGCAAATCGATGGTAGATGTTAGACGTTGATCAGTGTAAAAAGGCTATAAAAAAAAACACCCTATATATGTACATTTCTTTATATGTATATAAGTATGTATATTTATGAATATATAAAATGACAAGAAATAAAAAAACTCAAATAATGCACAGTAATTCTAACATAAAAATGTATACTTTGTCTTAAATACACATACACACACATTAATATTATGAAGAACAAGAAGATCTTTTTGCGATGATAAATTAATCGCTAAGAGTATTTTCATGTTCTTGTAAGACAATCCAATGTCAAAACGCAGTAGATTGATTATTTCTCTTCTTGGGTTTTACTATGTTACCATAAACATACAAACATATATATATTTTTTTGCATTTACTTTTACTATGAGTGTGAGCTTTTATGCAAAGTTGAATGAAAAAAGTTGGAGTTTCGGCTCTACATGTGACCAAACAACAAGCAAAATGAATTGAAAATGTTGTTGATTTCATGCTTGAAATGTCACCAGTTCTCTTTATATATTTTTTTCCTTTTTTCCAGTTCCATTTCAAAGGGATTGGCTGGCTGCTTGGTTGGATAATTTTCTTTACTCAATACAGTAGTTAAATTTTAACTTTTGTTGCAGCTTGTATCAAATCTTTAAAACTTAAAAAAATCATTATTCTTGAAAAAATTTAACTACTGAAAGTTTTCTTTAACATCACTTGAATATTGAAAGTTTAACACTGATTCTGTTCCTTAAAAATATGTATTGATACATTCCTAAATATTAGATGACGTAAAATTTCATTCAGTCAATCGTCTACTTATTCCAAGTTCTCAAACAGAGCTGGAAAGGAATTCACTGATATTGTCTACATTGAAATGTTACTGGAATTCGTTTTCGCGTTTGACTGAAATAGATTTGTATTAAAACAAATTTCTTATGTTAGAAAACTTATATACTTTACTTAAAATTATCAAAACACTCACTTCAAGTTTTGTAATTTACTTCTTTTAATCATTGAATTATAACTGGTAATTATTAAGGAGTCTTTAGCAGATTGTGATTTGATTCCGAAGTCGACGGAAACGATTTCAAAGCTCTTTAGCTACATAATAAGAATTAGGAATCTCTCATATAATCCCACAGGAATATACTGTGCAATATACTTAAAAAAAAAAAAAACAACATTTTTGAATTTGCCCAATCTTATCCAACCTTACATTAAGCCAAAAGTATGCAGACTTTTTTTGTTATGCCGTTTTTAATTACAATATTTTTATAATATGAATTAATTCTTTTACACTCATTATTCTAAATAAGCTCACTTGGCTGAATTGGTAAGCTGTTAATTTTTTGCTTTGAGAGTTCACTCAAGCATTAAGTTTAACATGACAAAAAAAAAAAGCAACATCTAAAAGGGGTTTGCAATTTGATGGTTCTTTTTCTTTATGCTCGTGTTAAACACATTTCCAGAAGCCAACAGGTGCCAACGAGTTACGATCAATCATCAAATGAATCGATTTTTAATTAAGAACTCTTGTTACCAGTAAGTGTCCCTTCCTAGTCACAAACAAATTTAGCCTGTGCCCCACCACACAACCCAGTATTAATAGTATGTATGTATCATCATCATTATCTCAGCCTAACATCGACGCGTCAGTTGACATTGATTAGTGACAATAACTTGAATGCGTTTGCTTTCCTCAAAAGTACTCGTGCTCTTACCACTTTGGAGCTGGAAGAATTTGCTTGGAGTAAGTATGTGTTGTTATTTCACGAATGTCTTGAACGCTTTAAGAAGTTTGATGTTTGTTTTGGATTTATGGCACCAACAGCAGTAACAACACAACATTAACAACATCACAAAGTATCCAATTTCCAGGAAAAGGTTGGAGTTAATCTCAGCATGCGGTTTGTGTGTCTAATACAACAAAAATTTGTTCTAATTAGTTGACAATCAATGATGATAATGAATCAGCTTAAAACGTTTGTGATTAGTTTAGCAAGTTGACATTGAATCTTGTTGACGAGTAAAAAAGTATTTGGTAAAATATTTGTTTTAACTAAATGCAAATAGCCGTAACTTTTCTAATTTGAACTAAAGAAATTAAACTAAAAGAAAACTGCTACTGGTAACTTGGACTACATTTAAATGCATTAATTTTTATTATTGTAAGTTTTTTTGAAAAACTCAACTTTACCGATGATTTTCTGAGTTTTATTTATTTCTTAGGAAATATAAATTATTTTTGAGTTATATTTTTTCCTCAGATAATAAACGTTATTTCTTGATTTTTATTTTTTACTCTTTAATAAGAGTTATTTTTTGAATTTTATTATTTCGCTTAGAAACATGTTATTTTTATTTGAATAAAATATGAAAAAATTTATTTAATTTAACAAATAAGAGTTTTTGCACGGACTCTGGAGATTAATTCGCCTTAACTCGGTTAATATTAATTTTAGCGCAGAAAATAATTTATTTTTGGAAGTAAAAAAATAAAATTAATAAAGTAACTGTTATTTTCTAGGCAAAAAAAAAACTCAGATTTTCTAAGCGAAAAACAAAAGAAATAATGATTAAAAATAAAAATGTTTTATATAAGTTTCAATTATATTAACCATTTTTTCGAATGTGCTTCTATGCAGTGTTTAAAAAACTGCAGTGAAAGTAGAAAAACTGCCATTTCCTCTACTTCTTCATTCAACATTGGCCAAAAAAAAGCTGTTGCCTTTTCTTCTGGTTCAGTAAATGTAAACAGTCGCTGTCAAACCAACTCAAAATAGTCTTATTCCCTCAATATTTCACATAATTTTAGCTTAAGTCAACCTTTGATTAACATTGAAGCTATAGATATGTACTTTTACTTAGGAATGAAAAAAGAAATAATTCCCACATTCTATTTGTTGATATTTATTTCTTGCACCATTTTACATTCGATATTGTCCCTAAAAAATGTTATTGTTTTGTCGGCTTAAGCTGGTTACTTTTTCATAGTCATTGACAGTTAACTTTAATAACAAGTAAAAATTATACATTCGGCTATGATAATATATGTAAGTGCCGGTTCACACACGTCAAGTTTAACTCGTCAAGTCCTGAGCTTTTAGGCGAGAAGGGAAAAGAGGATGCCATATCTTTTCCCCTCTCTCCTAAAAACTCAAGACTTGACGAGTTAAACTTGACGTGTGTGAACCAGCACTAATCATTATTAATACACTCCACCGAGAGTAAAAATTTTTCAGGGGTGGGTTTTATATGAGACCATAGTTGCCAGTTTAGGAGGTTTTCCCTCTGATTTAAGGGGTTTTATTTCATTTAGGGACAAATTTAAGGGGTACAAATTCTTAGGGGAAAAATTTAGGAGGCATAAATTTATGTTTAGGAGGTTTCACTATTTTCTTGTCTATACATAACAATACCTAAGTAATACTATATTTTACAGCTTGTTTTGGTTGAAAAGAAATCGCTAGATTCCCGCTAAACGTATCTTAAAATCGCTAGATTTCCTTAGTTGTCAGCGTTACCGTTGTGATACTAAAGTATCAATTTGACCCTTTTTTAACGGTCTTGACACCTTTTATGACCCTTTTTTATATTATACGTTTGTATTATTTTCACCTATTTTCGAAATAAGCATTGCTTAAAATAAACTTTAGAACAGACTCAAAGTAGAAACTTACAATTAAATGCTTTCTTCTCTTAATTTGTTCGCAGCGGAGATGGAGGAATGGACTGAAGTATAGAACGCACATTCCTTAAAAGTAGTTTGTAGTAGTTATTAATGGATGTAATAGTGATTTGTTAACGGCTTGAGGATTCTCTTCGTTCCAAATACGGCAAGTTTAACCAGAAATATTTTTCTTAAAATGGACGAAGTGCCCTATATACTTTGCGAACAGATTTATTTTTTAAGTAAACTTCCACAATTCAGAATCGTTAAATGATTCATGATGACTTACGAACTTTTACCCCTTTTACACTTGCATACATATCGGAGGAATGCATAGATGATGTTGAACATGTGAAACATGCCTTCATACTTTAAAAATCTAACAAATACTATCAATAAAAATTTTCCCATTTCTGAAAAAAACTTTTAATTTTTTTATATCTTTTTTTTCTACAAATGAAATACTTGATTTAAGACAGTATTTTTACAACTCTTGTCCATTTTTTAATAGCTTTAATATCGTTGCAAATAATCTTGAGTGTTTAAAATTCTCATTCGCTTTGTAGTATTATTTTATTTCTTTTATTTCCAATGTCCTTGGAAAAAAAAGCTTCCTAATGATGGTTGCCTTAGCAACCAGCGTAGTTTCCATACGGGTTAGCTTATTCCCCACACTAAAAAAAAGTTTCGAGTTTTGTTTTTGTTTTAAATATAATTTTCTATGCGAACGTTAACGTTCGAAATCGATGAACAGGCTATTAGTGTTCTTATTTATCAAAGAATAAAAATTGGGAATTCAGCACATTATAATTAATAAATAAATAACACTACATGATAAAATTTAAACAAAGTCGTGACCAACTGAATCTGACAGCTAATTTTTATGTCGCTGAATCCAATTATGTTTAATTTTTTTTTACTACACTCTGTGGATGCCCCATACTAATGCAATGCATTGTGTTGGTATAAGTAAAATGGGTTTAAGGAGACGGAAAGAGGAAGTCGTGTTTGTGGACATTTAATTTGAATTTTTCCAAATTGTATCCGACTGGGAAGACTTCTGCCGGGAGTCTATTCCACATACGGCTAGTTCGACCAAGAAACGAATTTTCTCTTTAATGCGTTGCGCTATACATTGGACAGTCGACAACAAACGGATGTGATCTGCTGGAAAGGCAAGTACTGCTGGCATGCACCCGCGTCTCAGGGATGAGTTCGCCCATATCAGCTGAACGCCTTCCGTGGTAATATCGATAGGTCAATGCCGCACAACCCACATTCTGACGATGCTCCAAAGATTAAATGTGTCATTCATATTCTGTCTCATAGCTTCAGCCTCAGTAAGGCTTGGTCTATGATCGAAGGAAAATGAATGACAAAGAATAGATAGGATTGGAAGTTAGACCCAGGAGGTCGTTAAGAAAAATAAGAAAAAGTGTAGCAGAAAGAACAGAGCCCTGCGGTACACCAGAATTTAAGTGAAACTCCTCCGACGAGAACCCATCTATAACAACACGTATAGAACGGTCCTGGAGAAAGCTCGATATAAATCGAGAGAAATCACTACCGACACCAAAGGCAATAAGTTTGGAAACGAGGGCACCGTGCCACTCATGATCAAACGCTTTGGAAATATCTAGAGCAATTACTTTGCTTTCTCCAAATTGGTGAATAGAACGACTCTATCGCTCCGTAAGAAACGCTAACTAGTCTACCGTAGAACGACTTCTACGAAAGCCATACTGTCTATCACACAAAATTGAATTGGACTCCAGATAATTTACCAAGTGGTGATTGATCATGCTCTCCATGGCCTTCGAGAGCGTAAAGCAAATTGCTATTGGTCGGTAGCTTACGGGTTTTGTAGCCTCACCCGTTTTTGGGATTGGCTGGACGTTGGCCACCTTTCAGCAAGAAGGAAAAACTCCTACCCGGTACGAGCAACTAAATAATTTTGCCAAAGGACGAGATAATTGACACTTCTTCACAGCTGCAACACCATCCGGCCCCGGGAATTTGTTTATGTTGAGATCTTCAAGGATTCTTTTAACTGCACGCGCTCGAAAAAATATCTTGGACATAGAAACGGATACCCTTTCGAGTTCGGGCGGTGGCTGATTGCTTTCCGGCAAGCATGCATTCTTTGCAAACATGTCAGCAAAAAGTTTGGCTATATTAACCGGGTCTGTGAATATTTGGTCATTCATTATAAGGGTTGGAATGGATGAACTAGTATTATTCCTTACCCTTTTAACAAATGCCCAAAGGGTAAAGGGTACCGCACTGAGCAGCATGGACCTTAGCACGCAGGCGCTGTTCGTAGATAAGTTTTTCACGTCTGAGTACTCTCGCACATTCGTTTCTCGCCTGCTTGCGTAACGCGTCAGTAACTGGCTTTTTGTCATCACGCCAATTATTAAATGTTTCCTCTCTGGATCTGACTGCATTCCTGCACGTCTGATTAAACCAGCACTTATGTTTAGGCTTAGTCGAAATTTGCTTGGATGGAATGAACAGCTCCATTCCCAGCTTTATCACATTTACCATCATTTCTGCCGCAGTGTTAACATTGTCAACAAGAAAATAGAGTTTCCAGTTAAAAAGCTGAAAGAAGTCGTTAAGTTCAGCCCAACGAGCCTTTTCATAGACAAAAATAGAGCGTTTCGTCGCTGGTCTTGAAGCGCTACGAAGGTCCGAAAATGAAACGGATGCAGAAATGAGGCTATGATCCGCATTTCCGAGAGGCTCAAGCAGCTCAACTTCGTATTTGTCAGAATGCGAAGTGAGAAAAAAGTCGAGGGTATTACGAAGCTGCCCTTCAACATACGGAATGTGTGTTGGATCATTCACAAGTTGCACAAGGCGATTGTGTGCAGCGAAGAGCTCAACATATGAGCCTTCGGGAGTCGTATGGCTAGTATGGCGCATCCATGACGAATTGTGCACGTTGAAGTCCCCGGCAACGACTATTTCACTACTCGGACATACCCCAAGGATTCCAGTAATGGAGTCGGATACGAAGTCAAAATAGTTGTAGAAGTTTACCGTGTCTAAATGTGGGCTCCTATAGATGAGCCCGAAGTGTAATATATGTGTCTTGATTTGGAATTTAACCCAAAGGGAGTTAAATTCTGCATCATTACAGCCCAGATGGGGCTGAAGTTGGAACACAACATTTTTACGAATGTACAATGCAAGGCCCCGATGAGGAACAAAAAGGGATAGAAATTGATACCCATGTATTTGGAAATCCTGTGGATCAGCATCTCCTCTCACCTGGGTTTCATATAAGGCGAAAACATCCGGCCGATGAAACAAATCACGTAAACATTTTATTGAAAAAAATTTTACGCAACAACTTTTGCGGTTGACTCAACAAACTTGGTTGTTGGCTAAAATTGCAGAACATTCAAACATTTGTTTAATCAAATATGCGATATAAGTATTCCAATAGAAAACAATTTTTTTCTGAGACCAATAAACTAGGGATTTTAGGATACTCCTTTTTTCCGATACGATACCGATACGAATACTTAATTACAATTCAAGGTAAAATGAACAAAACTCAAGTAGAGTAATTTCTTTATTATATATAGTGTAAAAGATTATTAATATTTAAAATTGATTTTAATAAGATTTTAAAAACAATGATTTGAATTTGATTTCATGGTGAAGTTCGCAAATATTTATTTATTTTTTATACAAAGAAATAGTGTAAGAGATAATTAATATTTTAAGTAATATTTAAAAAGATTTTGTCATTCGTGCCTAATTCCCAGTTTTTATTACTGATAAAAACACTTGAAATTTATTGTTGATGGGATAAGCTATTCCTATGCGCATTTCACTGGTTGCTTAGGCCAGATCATCAGGAAACTTCATCCATAACGTTTTAGAAAAACTAAAGATATTAAACCAAATAAAACTATTAAGCGTATAAGACTTATAGCAACAGTTCTACTTGTAATAATATCAAAGCTTAAACAAAACACATCAACAATAAACAGTGGGTTTATCTCATCTTACATTCCCCACTACAATTAGTTGAAATTCTCTCAACATTAATTGTAGTTGTAAGTAGGTTAAGAAAAACAAAATAAAAACAACAACAACAACTTTACAAAAGATGTTGACAATTAAGTGTTTTTTAGGCCGTGCACTGCCTGTTTATTATCAAAAAGTAATTTCAATTTTTGGGGAATGTAAGATGAGATAAACCCACTGTTTATTGTTGATGTGTTTTGTTTAAGCTTTGATATTATTACAAGTAGAACTGTTGCTATAAGTCTTATACGCTTAATAGTTTTATTTGGTTTAATATCTTTAGTTTTTCTAAACCGTTATGGATGAAGTTTCCTGATGATCTGGCCTAAGCAACCAGTGAAATGCGCATAGGAATAGCTTATCCCATCAACAATAAATTTCAAGTGTTTTTATCAGTAATAAAAACTGGGAATTAGGCACGAATGACAAAATCTTTTGAAATTAAAATTTTGTATTCCCAAAAATTGAAATTACTTTTTGATAATAAACAGGCAGTGCACGGCCTAAAAAACACTTAATTGTCAACATCTTTTGTAAAGTTGTTGTTGTTGTTTTTATTTTGTTTTTCTTAACCTACTTACAACTACAATTAATGTTGAGAGAATTTCAACTAATTGTAGTGGGGAATGTAAGATGAGATAAACCCACTGTTTATTGTTGATGTGTTTTGTTTAAGCTTTGATATTATTACAAGTAGAACTGTTGCTATAAGTCTTATACGCTTAATAGTTTTATTTGGTTTAATATCTTTAGTTTTTCTAAAACGTTATGGATGAAGTTTCCTGATGATCTGGCCTAAGCAACCAGTGAAATGCGCATAGGAATAGCTTATCCCATCAACAATAAATTTCAAGTGTTTTTATCAGTAATAAAAACTGGGAATTAGGCACGAATGACAAAATCTTTTGAAATTAAAATTTTGTATTCCCAAAAATTGAAATTACTTTTTGATTTTAATTAATATATTAAATAAGATCTTTACTTAAAAAACAAATTATTCTCAACTTTTGCGAAGATTGACTATTTCGCAACTCCGCTTGAAGCAGACCTGCAGTGACGTGATGTGACTGAACTCATTTGAAAACTTAAGTATTTCTGCGCCATGTTCTTAAATTTTGTGTATAAGATTTTACTGCGCAAGTAAACAGTCAGATCTGCGTCTCTAGGAAAATTAAAAGAGCTAAGGTATATCTAGACTCCTTCTTTAGCTGAACACAGCGTAAGATGGACAGAGGACCAGCCTTTTCGAAATTTTCTTTTAAGATTTTCACAAACGCTCCAAAGGTTAGTTCTTGCAGACTTATCAGAACTTTTACTAGGTCAAGGGTGAACCGTGTCTTCAGTACTTTCGGAATGCAGAGTCATGTTAAGTAGCTCAATAAGACGTTTTTTCTGAATATTGTCTTTAAAATTTTCTAGCTTTGCAACGAAGGTCAAAAATTGTAGATAAACACTAGAGTTCCTTATTCTCTAAGACCTTAAATCTTTGAAGTAGGATAACTTTCTACTTTAGCATGAGTCTTAAAAAAAGGTCAAAAGAGTAGTATACGCGTAGATGGCGTGGTGTGGATTCCTAGTCTAAGAATTTAAAAAAGAACAATTTATTTCGTATTCTGTTTGATTTTATGCTCTGCCTTTAAATGTGCTATTGCTCTTAGTTGCTATGCAAAAAATAAGCATTGCAAACAAAATTGTTTGGGCAATTCCACGCATAAGTCTACCATCAATGACAAAAATTATGGTGGCAACATTATGTTACTTTTAGGTTTTTAAAATTTGATATTTTACAAGATTTTGTTAGTCGTGCTTAATTCCCAATTTTTATTCTTGATAAAAACACTGAAATTTATTGTTGAAGGGATAAGCTATTCCTATGGGCATTTCACTGGATGCTTAAGCTGGGATCACACGATTGCCGCAAATGCACCAATATGACACAATTTTTATTGTGCGTTATTGACGCACAATAATGAAATTGGACCAATAAAATATTCTGAAATCACACGATTGCCCTGTTTTAAACAAATTTAATTGCCGCTAGTTGGTACAAAGCGAAATGGTTACAACAATTGCCGCAGCACAGTCAAACGATTGTTCTTACTTGACAACTGCGAAAACAGCTGTTGTGGTAGCTTTTATTATTTGTTTGAAAGTTCTTGTTGGTTTGTTAATTAAATAAAATCAAATATGTATCATATATGTATGTACTTAAACAAATTTTTGTTGAATAGTTTTATTTAAATTTTTTAAGAAATTCCAAAAATTAAGTCTGTTCAACAATTTCGTATGTTAAGGTTCGCATAGAAATACCTTAAATAAAAAGATTCGCACTGAACATACATACATATTTTGTTAATAGCAATAATTAAAAAAAAATTAAAATGCATAATAAATAAATAAATATTTATCTTCATTACCTACTAAAAGAAACACAAAAAGTAAATTTATTAAAAAAACGCAAACATTGGTGCTTATTGTGTTGTTTGATTGCCGCACAAGAACACAATAAATATTGGTGCATTTTTGTTATTTTTATTGCCGCGCGGTTGCATAGCAAACAGTCACACGATTGCCCCACCAGGGTTGCATTTGATTTGTAAAAGTAAGCACAATATTGTCCTCGATTGGTACATGAGCCAATTGGCTGTGCAGTCACACGATTGGTATTGGTATTAAAAAGTATGAAAATTGGTGCATTGCGGCAATCGTGTGATCCCAGCTTTATGCCAGATCGTCAGGAAACTTCATCCAAAGATTTAAGAAAAACTAAAGATATTAAACAAGTATAAACTTTTAAGCGAATAATAATTACTTATAAGCAAAAGTCTTACTTGTATCCATATCAAAGCTTTAACAAAAACAACAACAAAAAACAGTGAGTTTATCTTTTCTTACATTCCCCACTACAATTGGTTGGAATTCTTCCAATATTAATTGTATGTACTTGTCATTTTCATCACACATGCATTCACACTATCAGACTTTAACATATGTATTACTTGAGTTTTTGAAATGTATTAAAACATTTTAAAAAACCTCGCTTAAAAAACTCAATATTTATATAAAAGTACTTTTTTAGTTCTAAGGGAAAATAAAATATATTATACCTAGTTCTCATACGAAGTTAAATATAATATTTAAACTAAAACCAATTTAATAAGCATTCTTACATAAATTCATATATTGTTAAAACCATTTATTATGCCTTGCTTCCATGGTTTCAATTTCATTGGTGCATTTATTTTGTTGCACAAAGTATCTACGGATAAAACTAATGTCACTTAGTTGGAGCTTCAATTATTTCCTCTTCTTTATCATCGGAAGATTCCAATAACTCTTTAAAATTATTCGCTATGATTTTCGAAATTCAAGAGAAATTTAGTTTTTTACTTCAACTGCCGTTTTAAATATTTGAGTTGCCATACATACATGTAAGTACAAAAATACTTATACTAACTTCTTAAATGCCTTGCCGGATATTTAAAAAAAACTCAAGTTTTTTGGTTACGCATTAAAGCGAATTATTTTGTTCAAATTTATGTAATTTCGGACAAAAATAATGAATCATTAAAACGGGGAAAAGCAAGGTAATTTAAGCGGAATTTTGTTCATGTAATTATGTGAAAATTTTGCTTGCCAGCACATTTTCCGCATTTAAGAGGGGAAATCATTTAAGCGGGGAGCATTTAATCGGGATTTACTGTATTATACTTTGTATTAATACATGTCAATAACTAAAGTAATATGTAAAAGTGTGATAGTGTGTATGCAATGTGTTATGAAAATGACAAGTTTTATGAAAAAAGTTTGACATCCCATACGACTTCATCGTTTTTTGAAAAATTTCTAAACAAAAATACTTTTCAAAGTTATTTACGGGAATACAAAATTTATCATTAATACGATTTCTGTATGACGTGCTAAATTCCCAATTTTTCATATGTGATAAATACACTGAAATTTATTGTTGAACAGGGTTGCATTTAAGCATGTTCATGTGTAACCCCCCGTTTCCACATGCAAGTGCAAGTTCGAAAAACTAAGTACACTAACACTTTTTCACTAACATTCACACAATTTTTGTACTTTCAGCCAATCGGCTGCTTCCTCGATTTTTCGTTGATAATACACGTAGAGAAAAAACATGATTAATGAATGTTCACTACGACCATGTTTGTTCATATTTGCCTAATATGTTTACCCTAATAAATTTATTATAGTCCTAATATAACTTGAAAAAATATTTTTTGTCCTTAACATTTTTAAAATCACTATAATAATATTATATGGTGTTTTACACCTTAAAAGTTACTCTGATCTAGCTAAACATATGAAATTATGTGAAATGATTGCTACTATAATATATATATTTTCAATTATACAATTAAAATCATAATATAAGTTGCACACAAAAGGTATGTTTAGAACCATAATTTTTGATTGCTCAAAAAACATTCTCTAATTGAGCAAACATTTATTGTCAAAACAAACAATGTGTATTTATAAAGAAACTCAAATTTTTTCACGTCATTTACGTCTGCGAGCTTCAGCTAATCGGAAGACTTGAATTACTACAAAATAATAAAAACTTTTTTCAGGGAGAAAACCTGCAAAAAACAGGTAAGTAATTTAAATATAATTATAAAAATACACACATACATGTATAAACGTTGTCTTTATTGCAGCCAAATACACCTACAACGTTGAAGACGAGATAACAATTTTGACCCAAAATTTTATTAGAAGCCCCCGAGTTTTTTCAACTACCGTAAAACATTATATCGATACGGTGGATTTTATAATATATATAAATGGATGGTTTGTGCTTGACTTTGTTTTTAAAAGTCTTAAATGTATGTATTTAATTTAATTTATATCATATGCTTTAGTGTATATATAAAACAAATTATATGTACATACACATGTATTTTTAATAAAAAAATAAATTTTAGAGAATAAATTTGTTATTGTTTTTATTGTGAGAACCATATAACATGTTGCAATAGACATTTTGCATGGTGTAGGGAAATATAGAAACATGGTTGGAAAGGTCGTTTGCGTTTTTCTTCTGAACATAATAATATGTTCGAGACAATAATTAGCTAAAAACATTTTGTCTGACCATATATTGTTACTTAAGACGTGTTTGACACAATCATAACCACAAACATTAATGATAGTTTGCGTTTGTGATTGTATCAACCATGTTTTTTCTTTGCGTACAAGTATACACTACTTGCAAGTAATTACTTGCATGTGGAAACGTAGGGTAATAGTGTAACTACAAACTGTAATGTTACATTAGATTTTTTGACAGTCGCAACCAAAACTCATTAGATTTCTATCTCACAATGTATTATGGAATACGTAAGACTTGTGAGATAGGGTCAACTAGCCTTTAGTAACCAGTGCAGTTTTACTGGTTTTTTTTAGTCAACTCGCCTTGGTTAAGTTTGTTTTTGACTATTTTACAATTGACATAATTTTCTTATATATTTGATTTTAATTATTCGACTATGTTTCAATTATTTTTTTGTTCTCTTTTAATTCAAATGTTTAATAAAAACATAATAAATAGCAAATATGTATCATTTAAAAAAAATATTTTTTTAATTTTTAAAAATTAAAAATAAAGTTATTAAAAAGTTAACACGGTTTTAAGGCCCAAAAATTAAATTTTCTATGTATCTCATGTTTAGATTAACGTGATATGTTAATATTCTGGTCCTATGAACGGAATTTGTACTAGTCCTGAACCTTGTTTACGCGAATTTAATTTACACGTGCTTTCTTCAGTCTTAAGAGACCGCGTTAGTTTTCATTTTGACATTAACAACATTTTCTATAGTAATGTTGTTGAAATAAGTAAACGATTAATTCACTTGATTAGTTTTTTTCATTAAAAATTATTTTATATTTTTAAAGGTTTAACGGAAAAAAAAATTTCCAAAAATGTTTTCTGTGTAGTTAGTACATGACCAGAAATATATACTTTATATCGTTTCAGATCGATTTCGTAGAAACTACAAACAAAATGATGAACATAAGTCTGTGGCAATATTTCTAGCACTTTTAAACTTTAAATGGGATTTTTGAAAATTTGCTCTTATTTTAATATAATCCTCACTTCTCTTCTTTTATAGTAGTGAAGGGCACTTTTGCAAATCCTATTTTGCTGTTGCTTTGTTGTCATTTTTCATTGATGAGCGTCATTCGTTTTCTGCTGCTTCCCACACAAGCACAAATGTGATAGTATGTGTGTGCCCTTCACTGTCTTATAGTGTTTTTTTAAGTTCCAATTAAGTCCTAAGTATTCCTAATGTCACAGTTTGGAAGTAAACTTGAGTTTTTATTTCAAAATTTATAGCATGTTGAAAAAATAAGCAAAAAGTCATTTTGTTATAACTTCCTAAGAAATCGTTCATAATAATCGTTCATATATTTAAAACTAGAACAATGCAAAACACAAAACTCAAGTTCTAGGATAAAATAACGTATTGCAATTTCGATCGATATCGCATGTCGTAGTTTAGCCCCTGTTTTGTATAGTTACTATATATAAACGTTGTATTTGAAAAATTTTAATTATACTTTGGTTTTAAACATTAAACTTTCAGGTAAGCAAATTATTTCTTTTATGTTAAAGAGAATTGTGGATTGAGAAAAAAACTATTTGATATATTGTGAAATGCTTCCTCGATACACAGCGGACATAAGGATTAAGTTTGACTTAAACCCTTTTTAAATGTGCCGACAATTAGTTTCAATAGTTTTTATTTTGCTTCGTTGCTTTAAATCACAAACAATACCGCTTAATCCCGTCTCATAGACTTTCATCCGGGATTATCCAGAAAAAGTCAGTAACACCGTACAACCCTTTTATTTTAAAATAATTATACATATTACTATTTTGAAAAAAAAAAACAAAAAAGAATATTTGCATTGTGAATACAATAGCAAAATGCATGACAATTAAAATTGTCTACTGTTGCTAATTTGAAAAGAACATGAAGACGAAGGAAAGGATTAAAGTTTGACTTCTTTGCATACAAACAGATTTCCTGGTGCATACGTGCGTCTACAAGGAGTAACGCCCACCAAAGCAAATTGTACACACAGCACGGAAATACAAAGAAGGGAAAGGATTAAAGTTTCCTGCAATACAATGGGAGTTAAGCCGATGCGGTGCTTTGATTGTATTCTAAGTAGCATTTAAATTTGACTTTTGTTTTAGAATCCCTACAGAGACTACCGGTTAATGGAGTATCATGGGACATTTTACCAACTCTTTTTTCTTGTTAGTAAATTATACACAGGCTCTCAAAGAATGCCGCAACTAAATGTATTCGTTGTGCCTACGACACTGTCAGCCATTAGGCCAAACTTTTCGCTTAAATATTATTCTTGCTGAGTAAAATTGTATTATTAATTTTTACAGTTTGCAAAAATGATAAATCTGGAAATTTTATTTCGCCGATAGTTATGTGTCGAATATTTTTCATATTTTCTAAGAAGCGATTAGTTTTTATTGTTTATGTGAGACTGTGCGGTGAGTATTTATTATACCTGTCAATTAATGAACAATAAACACTCTTCGGCAACTGTCAAAATAAACAATTAGATGAAATTAATTTTCATTAGCAACGATTTAAAATCCATTTCCAAAGATGATGCAAGTACCACAATGATCGCAAACTAATATATTGGAAATTTGTTAAAGAATAATTAAAAAAAAGAACAAAACTGAAATGATTCTTATTTCCATTCGTTTGTATTTGTGTGAACTTGAAATATAATTTTTACAGAAGGGGCGAGTTCACATTTAGTTTTTTTTTACACATACAAATGCACTGGCATACGAGTTCGAATGTCATAACAAAAGAGTATTGTATAAGAAATCAGAAGAAGAAAACAGAACTCAAGTGTGTGGCCTTACAGAAATCAATCAAGGCTCATCAACAAATTGTTGCACTTCACATCATAAAGTGTTGTAATTTATTACACTTTAGTTTGGTTTTGGTTTGAGCACAACTGTGTTAAATTGATGGCCATTAAAGCCTTGGTTCTTTATCATGTTTTTTTTCTATGCAAACACAAGAACCAGCATTCATATTTTTGTACTTAAGCCCTTTTATTTCAGGAGGAGTGTTTATGTACCATGCATTTATGCTTATTTCCGTACCCAAACACTACGAAACCCTATAATTAATGGGTGGCCATTTATAATATTGGCAGTTTAAATTCATATGCTTTATTTTTATAGAAACAAATGCACATTTGTAAAGATTTTTGGCTAAGGTAGAGTTTGTTTCTAATTCTAATTTGTAATCATTAGTAGTTTATTATTAATGTGTAGCGTCCTTCGGGTGTGATAATAGATTCTCATTAAATTAGATTTTAATCAATATGAAATTTCTTTACTATACATACATAAGTATCAACATAATATACATACATATTATGTATTGAACCTTATTAAGAATGTTGTATTAAACTACATCAAATATCTACAATTTTATTTATGTACATACAGTCAGAGACTAAAGTTTAAATACACACCTAATATTTTGGTTTAAGGAAAACTAAAGATTTAACGAAAATTTGTAGTGTGCAGTTTTATATCTCTTCATTGATTTTAAAAAAACTAAAAAAAGGAATAAATTTCAGTGTATTTATCAAATATGGAAAATTGGGAATTTAGCACGTCATACAGAAATCGTATTAATGATAAATTTTGTATTCCCGTAAATAACTTTGATAATATTAGTTTTATTTTGTACATAGCGGTAATTAAAATAAAAACAAGAAAATAACGAGGACAAAAGCTTTAGTTCGCATTGGGGTTAATCGACCTTATTACCATTTCTTCTATCTATGTTCACGTTATCTTCTGTTTTTCTGTCAAATTTATTGTTAATCGTCTAATAACACGATGCTACAGTGTAAAAAAACTTGGAAAACCACCTAGCGTGGGTTATTGGTCTTGTTGAGTACATAAAAAATTGTGTCAAAAAATTTCAGAAACACCCTCAAATTCAGAAGTTATTTAAAAAAAACCGTTTTCAGTGATGTTCGTCAACTTATCGACATGTAACTCGGTCAGTTTTTGTCCGATTTTAATTTTTTTAACAAGTTTGGAAAGAAAACTGATTACGCCTTAAAATTTATTTATTTATTGATACATTTGTATGTTTTAACCATTAATTTTGTTAAGAATATCTACAAAAAAAAACGAAAATTATAAACTTTTTTGAATTTAGTAGCTTTTCATTGCTTATTTTAATATGAACGCTTATAAAAATTAAAACCAACATATGAAGAAAATTTTGTTCTTAACAAAAAATGGTTTTAATTTTTCAAATCGGATGAAAACTGTATAAGTTATTCAACTTTTCATTAACACCTGTTTTTAGTATTTTCTCCCCCGCGCAAAACATATGAATAAAAAACAAAAAACAATTAACTATACAAGCAAATTTATCAACTTAAAAATGCAAAGTGTTTTGTTTGTTGTAATTTTACAGTAACGTTTTTGGTATTTACTTAATAAGAGAAGTTATTATATTGGATAATGCCGAATTAAATATACCCTGCGTTATTGTTAATCTGTCTTTATTTAAAAAAATCGAACTGGAAGATAATACAGATGAATAGGGTTTATTATGTCCTATTTTTTTGAATCATTTAAAAAGTTTAAAATGTTTTTATATGCAATTTTTAGTTATATATATTTGGATAAATACATAAACTAATCGAATTTAAAACCAACACAATGGCAAAGTTTATATACTACCTTTTGGTGGAGGATATTGTTTTTAGATAAGAGAAAAAAAGTGTAAAATTTGTGACAAGTGAAGTGATATTAATATTAATTTTATTAAAATAAGTAAGTTTGTAATTTTTGTAAGCGTTTTAGAAATTTTAAATTGTGATTAATTTTTTCTGCAGTGTGTGATAAGCGTAAAAATTTTTGTTATGTTTGCGGTTTATTCGCTGACAAAAAACATCGCTTGGATCTAAAGAAAAATAAAGCCTTGGTAAATGCCTTCAATACAGGTTTTAACTGCTCATACAGTTCTAGCAAATGGTATGAACCCGAAAGTATTTGTACAAGCTGTTCCAGTGTGCTTAAGAAAACTAAGTCCGAAAAGTTTATAAGCCAGCCATTACCATTATCTATCCCAATGATTTGGCATCATCAAATATTCCATAAACCACAGGACTGTTATTTTTGCCAAACAAACATCACTGGTTATCAATATAAAAATCGTGATAGCATTAAGTATGCTAATGTGTTAACTGTAACTAAGCCAGTATTAAGTGCAATTAAATGTAATGAAACTTCACATAAACAAAATGATGATGAAGATGAAAACGAGGAATGTGATATGGAATATTTACCAAAATCGGCTGAGCCACATTTTGTGACAAATGCAGATTTTTGCGATCTTGTGCGAGATTTAAAACTTTCGTGGAGACAAACAGAGGTTTTAGGGTCGCGACTAAAACAATGAAATATTACATAGAGTGACTTTAAAGTTACGTTTCCAAGAGATAATCCCCAATCGTGTTTTGAGGAAATTTTTAAAACCAGTGATGGTAGTGATGACCTTGTGTATTGTTCAAATATAGAAGAGTTGTTTTTTTACCTTAATCACCAACATGAAGCGAAAGACTGGAGGTTGTTTATGGACGGACAATCAACTAACATATTTTGAAGGTCTTAAGGCAGTGTTATTGCACAATAAAAATGAATTACCATCAGTGCCAATAGCTTACGCTACAAAAATGAAAGAGTCATATGCCACAATGGAAAAAATACTGTATTAAATAAATTATAGAAAATATCAGTGGCAAATTATTGCAGATTTAAAAGTTCTGACAATATTGTTTGGAATGCAAGGAGGTAATACTAAGTTTCCTTGCTATCTTTGCGAGTGGGACAGCCGTAGCGATGACCAATACAGGCGTAAAAACTGGCCTGCAAGGACATCTTTTAAAATAGGCCAGAAAAACGTTAAGAATATTCCTATTGTGGAATCAGATAAAATCATTCTACCGCCACTGCACCTTAAGTTGGGCTATATGAAACAGTTTGTAAAGCGGCTGGATGTAGAAGGCGATGCTTTTTTGTATTTAAAAGCTGTTTTCCCACAAATAAGTGAAGGCAAAATAAAAGAAGGTACTTAACACTTTTTTCTTAAATACAGTTATATTAACTTGATGTTATTTTTGATTTTTAGGTATTTTTATTGGACCGCAAATTCGAAAAATAATGCTTGATAAAAATTTTTCTAAGAAGCTTGCTAATATAGAAAACAGAGCATGGAATAGTTTTATTTCCTTATGTCAAAACTTTTTGGGAAACAAAAAAAGTCCTAGCTACGTTGAAGTGGTAAACGAATTTCTTGAGTCTTACGTTGAAATGGGATGTCGAATGTCCATAAAAATTAGTTTTCTGCATGCACACTTAGATTTTTTTTCCCGAAAACCTTGGTCAATTCAGTGACGAGCAGGGAGAACGATTTCACCAAGAAATTTTAAAAATGGAAAAGCGTTTTGATGTAATGAGCCACATAAGAATGATGGCAAATTATTGCTGGTCTCTCAAACGAGAAACAGATGGTTTGTTGAACAAACGTAAGAGGGCTAGTAATCATTTTTAACTCCACATGTTAACTTAGGTTAAGCTATCGCAAAATTTTTACTTTAGAAAAAGTTTAGTAACTTTTGCAAATATAAACCGATTTTAACAAATCATATCTCGTTTTTTTCTACATAAAATTATCTTTAAAATACAGTGCAAACAAAAATAGGTTTTCATAGAAAAAAATTAAAATAACTCTTGTTGAACTTGAAAAATTAGGAAAAAAATTAAAAAAAATTTGAAACTTTTGAAAAATACTCACCTAATTTCTTAGAATATATTTTTTATGAATAAACTTCATAAAAGATTAATTGTTTGCCTTTCCAAAACTGTTTAAAATTTTGAAATAGAACAAAAAATGTGTGAGTTAGATGAACTTAAGTGCTACGACCTACCCTAAATCAGTTTTTTTAAAATAACTCAAAATTTTGAGGGTGTTTCAAAATTTTTGAACACGGTTTTTGTATGTCCTCACCTAGGCCTACAACCTCCACTAGGTCGGTTTTCAAGTTCTGACAAAAAGTGTTTTTTTTGTAGCAGTGTGTAATTGTTATTAGTTACTTTGTTAACCTAAACGGAGATTATGGTTTAAGTATACTTAACTATAGTTAAAAGAGATAGAATTCGGCGTAAGATCTTTAATAATTACACATTTTTAAGAGAGTTAATTCTATTTAGAAATAAGAAAATAGTTGGATATGAGCACACCCAGAGAAAAAACATTTTTAAATATGTTCACCTCCAACAAAAATATTTTTAAAGAAAATTGTAAACATATTTTCTTTAATATATCCATATTATTGTCACTGACAATCAAAATATGGTTAAATTAGACCTCCATCAAGAAGCCACAACCATATTATGGTTGCCTCCGAACATGTTATGGTTAAAAATAACTAAAATTTACTAAACAATTATAATAGCATGGTTGGTTTCCAACTATAGTATGTTGCTCTCGAAAAAGGGGAAAATACTATTGTTAATTTAAAAACAAATTATTGTAATATTAAACCATAACATGTTTTGAGGCAACTATAATATGGTTGTGGACTCTTGATGGAGGACTTATTTAACCAAGTTATGATTGTCGGTACCATAATGGCGCATATTCAGAAATCATAACTAAAGTTGTAACTAACAAAACAGAAACTAAAAAATAGTTCATAGATAGTTATAGATCTTATTCACAATTCATAACTAACGTAGTAACAGCTCTCAGCTGATAGAAGAAATGCAACCATGCATATTGCCATTTAGAGAAAATTAAATGTCGATAATATTTTGAACGATATATTCTGTAATTAATTAAAAAGCTTATAAAACTGTTAAAATCTCATTTTTTGTTCTTTAAAAAATTAACGCAAATTCTAAAAAAGTTGTTTTTTGGTTATAATAGTATATAAGTCAATTAAAATAATAATAAAAATATTCAAAAGAATTTTATCGACTAAGAACACATCTCTAGTTTATTTTTTTATGGATTTTTTTTTTTGGTGCAGCAGAAATTGATTTCAAACACAAATTATAATTGCAGCGTGTTTTATACGTCTTAACTGTTTAGTGTCATGTTTTTATCTGTTATTATTTAAATATCTCTTATAATTCTTTCCATTTATTTTTTATAACCACTTCAAAAATGTTGTACTTTTGAAATAAATTATAAAATTATATCAATCAGCTGTTCTTTGAATGTATTAGTTAGTTGACATTTAGTTACAGCTTTACCTATAATTAAGTGTAAACTTTTTATGCTGCAAGTAATCATCTGTGAATAGCTTAAATAGGTACTTAAAAAAGTTTACACTTGGTAATGATTTATGAATATGCGCCAATACGTTTAAAATTTTCTTTAAAAATAGTTTTGTTGGAGGTGACCATATTTAAACATGTTTTGTTAGTTTACTTTTTTATATTTTGGTGTAAAGCGCAACTAGCTCTACATTAATTAACAAAAGAGATAACGGTTAAACAACATAGTCTTAAAACACAACCTTATTTGCATTCTGGCGTTACATTAAAAAAAGTAGACTGTTCGCTGAAAATACCCATATGTACCTTTAAACGAGCAAAGATTTTTAAATTTGATAGCTTAAAAAATAAATTTATATAAGTCCAAAGATTAATAAAAAGGTTTTATACAAAACGTCATGCTCAATTCGCAGTCTCATTAAATTTCGTAATGCAAGTCAAAATCCACTTCTGTTTTTTTTAACGTCACGCGCATATTTTTGATTATATCTGCGCATCCTTAGCGTCGATTGTTGTAATTTTTTTTTTTTTTTTCAATATAGTGCTACTTCATTACTTTGCATATATAAAAACCCTTTTTGCAAATTTGACTTCTTCATTTAATTTTTTTACATTTTGTCGTACAATTATCACGTCACGTCAAAATGGAAATGCTTATAAACCATTTTCAGCGTCCAGAACATCGTTAAATGGTTAGAAGCGGTCGAACAAAAAAACTTTCTGTCGAGATGTTAGCCATGACCGGCGAAAATTTAAGAACAATCCCACAATAGGCGCTACAAAAAAATTGAAAATATTAATAAAATCGAAATTTTTTTCAATAAATTCTTTGTAGCCCCAAGTATTCTCTTTAAAATCACATAAAAATCATCTTCGCCTTTACGTGCGAGATATTGAAGAAATAAACTCAACACTTTCGGCTAATTCGGCAAAATTATGACATTTTGAATATGACATAACTTTCGAAAAAAAAAAATTTTAAGTTTTTTCCTTTATATATTTTCCTTATAGAATAAAAGGAACCTTCTCACCAAATTTCATTAAAATCGAAAGGGGTCGGGTCCCACTCTTAGTCGATTTCATATGGAATTACCCGTATATATCAAGAAGGAAAATTGGAAACAAATAAAATCTTTTTAATCAAAAATTTCAAAATTTTGCTAAAAAAAATAATTTCGCTTTATTTTATTGAAAATGTAATGGCAACAGAAGTTTCATGCTCAGTAGAACGACTGACAAGCTTAGAAAAAGGTTTAGACTTGCTTAAATGTTAATTTATTGCGGAATTCTTTTAGTTTTTTACTACGGTTCTGATTGTCGGTAACACCATAAGTCGAATTTTGTAGTAGATTTAAAGACACAGGTTGTGTGCTACTTTAATATACTACAGAGTCGTTTTCGACATCGAGAACCGTAATAAGTTTGAATATTTTTTTTAGCAAATTCGGTACGAAATAAAACGGCAGGCTCTGTTGAATTTTTTAAATATTTTTGCTTCAGTTTCCCTTAACAAAAATAGAAATACATTTCCAAGAACAATTTTGATTTTTAGTTGAACTGTTAATTTTCAATTTTTGATATTCTTTAATTAGGCTCGAGTTCATCAAATTTAATTTTCATTAAATTATTTTCACTGACGGAAGGAATTTTACAACTTGGAATTTTTATAAAAATTTATTGATAATTTTTCTTGGCTGAGCTGGGATTTGACTGTTGGCTAACGGGCACCGCAGTGGTGCAGTGGGTAGAACACAAAGATCTTCTGACGATAGAAAGTGGTGTTTCTTGAAACATGTAAAGATCAAACCGGGTTCAAATCCCAGCTCAGCCAAGAAAAATTAAACCTTATTTCATATAACAACTGAAAATATTTGTGTTTCAAAATAAAAATATTTAAAAAAAAACTCTGTCGTTTTTTAGGAATCACGTTTGGTGCAGAACATTTTTGAACCCAATTCACCTAAAAAATTTGTATTTATTACTTGTACAATATTTTTCGTAAAACTTAGGAATATGCCTAGTTCTCAATAGCTATCAATTTATCATCTAAAATTATATTAAAAATTCAAAGAAAAAAAAATAAAATGAGTTTTTTAGAAATCGCCAAAACATTCGGCAACTTTTTTGAACATCGCCATGTGGAATACCAAAAGAACAAATTATTAGCCTTTTTGTTCAGTAAAAAGTTTTAAAAAGGCCCGTTTACAAAAAATATCAAAAGTGCGAACCTTTTCCCCGATTTTTCCTTAACTGTACTTTATTTGTTTTCTGCCTTTATGGTTTCAATTTTGGCTAAAAATATTTTAACATATAATAGTGGATGGCCAATGTACGAGGCATGCGGCTGCGGGCGGCAATAGCATTGCCATTGTGAAAATGTTAGCAATGTTTACATAAATGTTCATATAAAAAAATACACATCACAAAAAATAAGACTTGGTATTACTTGGAAAAGATGCCGCGCGGCAAAGTTGAATTTTTTCAACTTTTGTTTTAAGCCGCATGAAGTAGACGTTGACATACACAAACATAATCATTTAACAAAATAAATTAAAAAAACATTACAAATGAAGTGGAAAAAAACTAATTTGATTAGTAAATTCTTATAATGTTCAAATAACTCTTTTTTTTATAGATTGAACATTTTTTTAACAGCTTATTCAACATTTGCCGCTTTAAAATGTGCCGCTTTCATTTGCCTATCAAAAAAATTTCAAGCGAAAAACAAAGCAGCTGATCGCCGCCCGCAGTCGCATGCCGCGTTCATTGGCCTTCCACTATAAAGCAAGTTAGAACCAAATTCACTTCAAGTTTAGAATTAAAATATATAACAAAATTAAACTTTAAACGCACATTAGGCACAAATACACACATTTCAACACTTACATATTCGCAAATATAAGTTTTCTTCTGTAAGTTTTATTTTTCTTTAAAAAAATTACGAAAATAAAATTAGAAAGTGTGCAAATTTAAGTAGTAAAGTAAAATTTTAGGTTTGAGTTTTAATTTATTAACGTATGTCCGTCCCGTATGAAACTTTAACATGTCACTTCAAGTGAAGCCATACACAAAGAATATCATTCTAGTTTCAACATAAAATTTAAAAAAATTTAAGCTTTCTCTACTAAAAACTCATGTATTACAAAACAAGATCTTCGTGAGAAATCTCCTCTTCTATACTGAATCCACAGTAAACCACATGTTTATGTGCATTTTTCAAGTTAAAAGGTGTTAAATATGGTTTTTCATTAATTTTCTAAATGTATTTCAGATAAAGTGTTTGTGTTCTGTATCTAATGACAACTGCAGATGGGATAAACAAGAAGAAAAAATATCGAATTATTGTAGTTTAGTTTTATTGTAAATCGGCTGCTGTGCACCTTCATTAAGCCCCCAAATGCTCTACAATCTTACGAAGATACCGAAAAAAAAACAAAATTTAGAATGCATTATAAAACAGCAGGCGCTTTAGAGAATCATCTGAAATTAAAATAAAACAAAAAAGTAGGAAAATAAAGAAATACTAAAAAAGAAAAACAAAAAACATACAGATACAAAAAAATATGGACATTCAATATATATGTATATCAAATACATTTACACATATACATACGTATGTATGTGAAAGTACAATAACAACAACAAAAATTGGTATGTCTGCAACAGCATGCATTTTGATTAATGATCGAATGTCAATTATTTCAAAAAGATACAATTGCAAGACTAAAATAAATTCACGTATGTTTGTATACATGTACAAATGTGTGCATGTGTGTACTGGATATCTGTAAGTGTAAAAGCTTTGATGTATTTGTGAAATAATTTGGATTAAACCGTAAATAAACAGGGACTTTACTGCATTGTATATCTGTATTAGTGAATGTGTACCGTGTGACTTTTCTAATGCTTTTTCTTGTAAAACTGTTAGAATAAAACAAATTTAATAATTTAAATATTAAAACAGAACCATCTTTCAAAATGTAGATTAAAAATAAAGTTGTGTGGTTTTTTCGTAAATCCAAATTAAAAATCATCTGAACCGCTTAATTACAACTATCTGAAATTATAGTGGAAACAGGTCTTTGAAGCGTCAATGTGATATATCTGATCCTTTTCTATCAGTCTGTTATAATTATTTATCCAAATATGAAGAAAATATTTATATATAATAAACGTCCACGAAAAATGTTTGAATCTTTCGACCAACATTAGTGAGTTTATTGGCAAAAAACAAAAGGCCCTGTCTAACTAACAGTTTGCATAATATGCAACATTATCAATTATCACAACAACTGGTAGATTTTACAAGAAAAATAGAAGAGAAATATATTAAATTCCCGCTTTTTCATATTTGATACATACACTGAAATTTATTAAAAACAGTTTAAAAATATTTATCTATTTATTATTTTAAGTGGTTTTTGCGTCTCCTGTAAAATTTTCAAAATGTTACATGTTTCGAGCATTTGTTTTTTTCTTCATTTTAAGGGATCGATTTGTCGAGAGACCAATCCCCGGTCCATATATTATCTTCCACTCAAATTCGTGAATGTTTAATTTAGTTTGTACGTTCAATAATATAAAAAAAATCAGAAAGTATCAATTGAAAATCAAAAAAAGTACCAAAAAGTCTCCTCCTTTAGTTTCTCAATCTCTCTGGACTCTGCATGTTGAATTTAATGTTTCTAGGTTCATTATTTATTAAAATTCCAAAAGTAACAGCTAAAGAACGAAAAAATACCAAAAAGATCTCTCATACAGATACTTATATACTCAAGACCTTGAATGGTTAATTTTATGTTTCTAGGTTTAATACTAACGGAAATTTAAAAAGTACCAGTGGAAGAACAAAGAAAGAATTTCGCTTTTTTCTCACCCACTCAGAATATTGCCTGTTTAATTTTATGTCTCTAGGTCCAATTTTAACAAAAATCAAAGAAAGTACCAGCTGTAGAACGAAAAAGTTCCAAACTCTCCCCCTTATAGATTCCTATTTACCATGCATTTTAGATTTATGTTTCTAGTCACAATATTAACGAAATTTAAAAAAAAATACTTATAAGTTCTCATTCACTCAGGACCCTGCATCCATAATTATATGAAAAAAAATCTAAAAATATAACATGCAGTACCACAGATACTTTGATACTTTTTTTCTCCTTTTGAAGTATCAAAAATTTCAATATTGTAGTTGGAGTCCATACAATAATACTTGGAGAAAATGCTTTGAAAAAGGACCAAAAATAGGTACGATTTTCACCCCTAAACGTTCGAATTTGTTATAAATTTGCTAAAATCTTTATTTCTACGTTTATTGATTCAAGAGATAGATGGGTTGACAGAGAAGTCCCAAAACGATCGAATTTAAAAAAATACCAGACACCTGTTCACTAATTTTTCTAATGAACGATAAGTATAAAATTTGTTTTAACTCTAGTTTTGAAGATATGAGGTTACCAAATTTACCCGTTTTTAACCTTTTCTTTCCCCTCAGATATTAAAAAGTTTATATTGTGCACTTCCGTAAGTAAATACTAGGGTATTCATTCGGTTAACCGATTAATTACTACCCGATTAACTGATCGGTTAATTTAAAATTGCCCATCGGTTAACCGATGCAACAAAATTTTTAATTTTTTGTAGTATTATAACATACTTTTTTGTGTTTTTAATTATTTGTTTCGTCTTATATACAAGAGGTATGTGCTAAGAAAATATTTTTTCATACAATAAATTAACTTTTAGCCATACATTCTTAAAATAAAGTACATTAACAGAAACTAAGGAATTTGGAAATGATTTTTTTTTTTGCAGAATGTTTGGTGCTGAGCTTCAAAAGTTAGATAATGCCCTGACAACAGAAAAAACAATATTTTAAAAAAATTAACC
Organism: Pollenia griseotomentosa; assembly: GCA_963931875.1. Classification (NCBI taxonomy): domain Eukaryota; kingdom Metazoa; phylum Arthropoda; class Insecta; order Diptera; family Polleniidae; genus Pollenia; species Pollenia griseotomentosa. The sequence goes on along the minus strand of OZ007560.1, from coordinate 141,194,845 downwards.
GAAACAATTAGAAGTGCTAATCATTAAAAAACATTAAAACAGGACTCTACTGGAAGGACTGAGAAATTAGATATACTGTATTATGGGTTGCTTTCAATTTCTACAACATCTACGATAAGTGAAAGAATTTTTTCCAAGTCAAGTTTTTTTTTGTAAGATTTCCTTAAACTATTGAAGTAACTAATAAAATGATCTGAAAGTTTATGCTTTAATAAATACTTAAAGCGTTATTCATAAAAAATATTTCAGATTTATAACAGTTTTATTAAACTTATTGTATATGAAAATTTGTTTTATAAGCCTTTTCTAAATATAAAATATTTTTTATGAATAAAGCTTAAAGCAGACCATACACGATTCAATTCAATTGTCAACTGAGTCGGTTGTTCTCGGTTGTTCTCGTGTATGGCCTTGTCAATTGATTAGTTTGACGGTTGTCGAGTTGGTTGAAGAAAAATCCAAAGATTTTGATTTTTTCAAGTTGACTACTAAGTCTTCAATTCGATTGTACTGTGTGTGCTCGAGTCTCTTGATTAGCTGTCAAAATTAATGTTTGTAGTTTTCTTTTGTAACAAAAAAGTTAAGTGTTTTAAAAATTGTATTTTATATCACTAAATTTTAAAATTAATTTAAAATCTTTCAATTCAGTTGATGAAGTGTGTGGCCAAGCATCAATTCAGTTGAAAGACTCAGTTGACAACTGAATTGTACCGTGTACCGTAGCACATATTAAATATTTGACCAAATATGCTTTTTTTTTTTTTAATTTATAAAAATAAATAATTTGAACGCTGGATTATATAAACATTTTCATCTTTTTTAACTAGCAATAAATTTTATTAAAATTTCAGGTAATTTATTTGCTTGTTAACATTTATCAAATCATAGGTTGACCATATTTAAAGAAAGAAAAAAAAAAACGTAAAAAACTATTAATTGGGTGTGTTCTAGAATCCGAATCCACTCGAAAGTGGATTACTTAAGCATTTTTGGTGTTCTGCATTTCGATTTAGCAAACTAAAATTAGTTTTTTGGTTTGTTTCAAATTTTGCAATTTTTGGCGAATTTCAGCCATGTTCGCGATTTGTTTTTGTAGGTTGTCTGATTCTTTACAGCTTTAACGAATTATAATAAATAGTAGAATTTGCTTTCATGCCGCTGTTAGCAAATTTTTGCGAATTTCCGCTAATTTAACAATTTTAAACGAACTTTTGCCATTCCTAATAATCTAAGGGACTTTTAATCAATTTTATGGGTTCTTTGACAAATGAAAAATTTTCGCGAATTTTTGCAAACTTTTTTATATTCTTATGGGATATTTTCATTTTTTTTTTAGCTGATTTAGCGATTTCAAATAAATGTTTGCGTTTGTTTCAATTTTGCAATTTTCGCGAATTTTAGCCATGTTCGCGATATAAGCGATTTTTATCTGTAAGGGTTGTGATTCTTTACAGCTTTAACGATTTTTAAAAAAAATTTTGCGAATTTCCGCAAATTTAGCAATTTTTACCGAATTTTTGCCATTCCTTATAGTTTTAGAGACTTTTAATAAATTTTATGGCTTGTTTGATATAAAAAATTTTTTCGTGAATTTTCGCCATTTTTGCAAATTTTAGCCAAGGTTGCAATGCAAGCGATTTTTCCTGTGATTCTTTACAGTTTTCTCGATTTAGCTGCGGTTAGCTGTCCCTGTCCCAATTTATTCGTCGTTCGTCTGCGTAACAAATAGAAATAAACCTATCGCAGTGTTCGTTACGCAGGACGAATTTCGGTCTACGCAATGATTGTGTGTATTTTCATACATACCAATGTGTTATATGTCTGACGACGAATATTCGTTGCGAATAATTCGTTTTTCGTCCTAGTTGTGTTTCTAGCATTATGCATTTTTTTATTAAAATTACTTTTTTATAAAAAAAAACTATATTAATCGATAAATCTTTACATTTGGCAACTTTGACTAATAATAACACCTCAAACAAAGAATCTTAAACTAGACAAGACCATAATCGGATAATTATTGGGAAGTAAGAGGGCGATAGTCACGGCTAAACTTTACAAAATTGGTTTCCCTGGTTGTCAATAGAGTTTACCAACAATGCGAATAGAGAAATTCACATTATACGATCATGGCAAAAAAAAATTTGGTAAAAAATTAACTAATTAACAGTTCCCTAGGCCTAACTAATAGTCTGCTTAGTTTGATTGCAACGAATGTTTTCCAGCGAAGTTGGATCTTATTCTTTAACGAATCCTATATGTATTTAATTTGCGCCAAATATTTTCAACTCATAAGTAATAACTGGATTTAAATTAATAGGATATTGAGGCCAGGTTTAGTTTAACTTAGTCTGAAACTCGGATTTTTCCCGCAAAATGTGATTTTTTTATTATTAGTTCATTAAAGGAAAACATTTAAAGCAAAACTAAGCTGTTTCGTCAAGATTTTGTATACATGCAAACTTGGTACTGGCGGCATAAATCTGTTTTAGATTTACTAAACCTAGTTCAACTGAGGTCTCAAAAATGCAGCCTAAAGATTTAAATTATGAGAATATGTATTGCTTCCACGCCTAAAGTGCATAGTGCCAATACCTACAATGTTGACCACATAGTTAGAAACGACTTTGCAGCATATATTTAAAAACCTTCCTTCAACATATTCGGGCATGTTCTAGAACTCGAAATTAAGGGGAATTGAAATCGAACGAGATTTTGATGTCAATTATTTTCAAAATTACTGTAGTTTTTCTTGTTTTTAAAAGCTGTTCTTGCAAAGAAAATTGGCAATCAAAGTATTAAGTATATAAAAAGGACTGTTTTTTGTAAGCTCGTTTTCAAAAAAGTATAGAACATGCCCGATTAAAATTACTAAAATCAGATTGAAATAAGTTATTCGTGGATTTGTCGCCCCAGAAAACTCTATTCAAGTATCGTAGATCTTTTCTAAGCATTTCCCTTGCAAGCAGCAACCGCTTCTTTTTTTGAGACGTGCGGTTTTTTCGTGCACAATGCACTTGTGAAATTCCGCGCATTTAATCACCTTTTTAGTGCCCGTGTCGATATTTCTGCATTTATTTGCTGTCCAATTTCATCCTTTATATTAAAAAAGGATTTCTTTTAATGGCCCTACAAATAATTCTATCTTCAGTCGGAGTGGTCTTTCATTCCCTAGGCTTGCAGGCTGGGCTTTCAAACTCTTTTATCTTATTATACAAGTAAATTGCACCAAATACCATTTTTTTGGCAGTTTACATTCTGATAACACTGCACAATTAACTCTATTATTTGTGGAATACAGGATTTTTTTTATTTATTTTAGAAACTAAATCGTATTAAAATAATTGCAGGTTACTCTATTGTGTTTCAAATTACACTAACTTTGTCAATTATAAAAGGATAATTTGGTTTGCATTAACAACAATGTAAACTGTCTACTCGTTGAATAATGGTTTCTTTAAGTAGCAGAAGTTACAATGCGAAAGTTTTCTTCAGACACCACGTTTCTAATTATGTGGCCCGCACTGTAATTATCCCAACTCTTTATTTATTTCTTTTATAACAAGTGGACTTATCTCTATTCCATGATACATGTTTTGGGTGTTTTAGGTCATCCGCAAACAGGTCTGCCAAATTTAACGATTTATCGTCATTTTGACGATATTTTGTTCCGGAATTAGCAAAGTGCCGATTTGCTGATTTTTTTCTAAAAAGTGATGATTTTTTTCAGCCTCCAAATTCTGATAAAACATTCAATTTTCTGATACGTTCGTTTTTTATTCTTTTAATGCTTAACAGCCGTACCTTAACAAGAGCGGAAGGCAAAACGTTTTCTTTCGCTTAGCTTATACGCTGATATGAGATACCAAAGCAAGGGCTTCAACGTTGTGTCACGAACAATAACAATAGTGACAGCTTTCTTGTTTAATAAAACCCACAAATTATAAATAAAAATATAGATAAAAACGCTTAATTGGCCAAAAAATACCTAAATTGCCATTATTTATAGCCACAAACTTCACAATAGTGACAGCTTTCTTGTTTAATAAAACCCACAAATTATAAATAAAAATATAGATAAAAACGCTTAATTGGCCAAAAAATACCTAAAATGCCATTATTTATAGCGACAAACTTCACTATTAAACGAGATGTCAAACTAGAAAACGCGTGCCGCTTTTGTTTAGGTACTCCTGTAATATGCAAGTCTTAAGAAAATCTTTAAATGATTATTTTCAGAGTACAAAAACAACAATGCTACACATTTGGGCTATTCACAAGGTAGTCATAAAGTTGTAAATTCATATGTCTTAAAAAAATTACAAGAAATATATATGACTGCTGTGGGCAAGCGCTTATAATTTAGATTTCTAATGTACAGTTACGACGAAATAATGAACACAGCATTAAAATTTTTATTTTGTTTCAAACACAACAATATTTTTTTCAAACAATTGTAAAATATTATTTAGGCCAATATGACGATATAACTTGATAGCACACCTTGTCAAACCATCATTAAATGAACCTTTTAATAAATCATATTTTCAACAATTATACGCGAACATTTCACGGGTAGTAAGATAATATCTACATTAGTCTCATACGATTTTTGACATAAAAGACTCGGTAGATAATCTTTACCCACGTCTTAAACGATTGAAAAAGCTCCTTTCTTGTTACAGTTTTTCCGGCGTGAATAATCTTCTATGATTAAAAGATGCGGTCATCGACGATCAAAGAAGCTCGTCATGAGACTCCAAGGATCTCTTACACGATTGAAAATTCTAGCTGGGTATGAAGTAAGATATTTTTGTTTGAATGTTTTTTTTTACAAAAATCGAACAAAAGTAGTTTAAAAAAATTAAGTTTTAAGTTGTCCGATTTTTTTGACGATTTTTCGAAACGCAAAAGACGATGTTTTATTTTTTTCTCAGGAAATTGACGATTTCTTCACAAATTTATCTGGAAGCCCTGTCCACAAAGCTTAACCTTTAGCTTACTTATTTCCTCAGATCATATCCAACCCCACATATGCATAAGTAAAAGCGTAATTAAAGTTTGTCTTAAAAGCTTTTTCAAAACGAATTAAATTAATTGTCTACATTAAAAAAAGAGTTTTATTTTATTTCAAACAAAGTTTTTTATTCAACTCCTTATTTTAAATATTTAAACACATGAGTGTCCTCCACGAGAGCATAATGACACACACGCACCCACACACCTTAATTAAAAGGGCATTTGACAAAGTGTTGAGTGGTTTCTGTAATTAAAAGGATTCTTACTAATTTTTGTGTCCATGTTAAAGTTTGACCATTAAACCATTCATTATACGCATTTAAGTAGTAGATGATAAGCAGATGAAAAACAAATAACTTTAACCGAAATGGAAAGGACTTAAACGAAATAGAAAAAGAGTAGAAAGCAATATAAAAATTACTTTTCAACCACTTGTTTTGGGGGGTAATTTTCTAACCTTAAACATAAGTAGTCTAGAGCTTATTAAGGACCTTTTGTTTTATTCAGCTTGGCAAAGCCCGTCATTAACTGGCCACCCTTGTGTATGGAATGAATGTATGGAAGTCAACCCACATCAATACAGTTTTTTCCTGCTTCAAACAATAACAACGTTCTGTGTAAAGGTGGTGAATGACATGTGATTCCCAGCAAATGGTCATTCTCAAAGAAATCACACATAGACTGTATTTTGAAATTCAATCACGCACACAAACACACATTTGAGATGAGTTTTCCAAAGACACATGTGAATGGGAAAAACAACAACCATTTTTATGTTTAAATCCTCCATATTTTTTGCCTGAGTTTTTATTTATATTCTTGTTTGCAATTTGAGGGTGTATCCCTTAAAAATGGTGTAAGTGAAAAGTAACCTTAAAATATCTCTAAGTGTTCTTCACACATTCGTTTTAAAATTAAAACCCAAAAACAAACATACACACGTATTTAAAATTTGTAACATCTAGAATTGCAAACTAAAGTCTTATTTAAAAAAAATAAAAAATTAAACACATTCATGTTAGGGTTTGTTTCCTTAAGCCAACCTTTATCAAATCGTTTGACAGGAATTCAAGATGCTTGCACTGTCGAAATGTTACCAGGTTGTATTAAATTTGCTATACTTTAATATTTCTTAGTTATCTGAATATTGTGTAAAATAAAAGTGGAAAAGGTAAAATTTGGTTTGCCAAATTATTATTTTAATCGAAATATAAAAACTAGTCCAGCAGTTGCTGATGATTTCCTAAAAACATGAAAACTTCTTAATTAAAGGTATTTTGAGTATTTTTTTTTAGTAAAACAATATATTTATGTTCTACTAATCCTTATAAGCTAACGAAAAAAGTATTACCTTGAAATTTTGAAATGCTGAAAGATATTAGCCCAAATATTTCTGAAAATAAAGTCCACTCATTTCTATTACGATGTTCCTTCACCACAAGTGGAAAGAGTATATACTATCCCAATAAAAAATGGAGCTTCAAACGAAGCAGGCTTGTAAGGGAGAAACATAAGAGTTTCGCTTACCATTGCGCTTACGGAAGACATGCATTTTATATGGCGAGTTCCCACTTTGAAGCAATACATTTTTTATAAAAATTATTAGATGTATCGATCAGCTTTACACACTGAATGTTTTGATACCGTTATTTTTAAGTACTCTCCCTTACAAACCTGCTTCGTAGTAAGGGAAATATTATTTTTTTTTATAAAAGTTGTTGAGAGTTCTTTAACTTACTTTACTGCTTTTTTGTATGTCTTATTGCGTAGGGCATAATTGTGCGCTTATTTTTTTAAATGTACCTGTAGTGCTTCCCAAAATGATTAATTTTTTTACTGGGATATAAGTTTGTCATTCCCTTTGTAATTTCTACAATATTTATTTAAGACGCTTTAAGTGCAGGGCCCATATGAATAGCGGAGTTAAATTAACGATACACTTCTTTAAATAAAGTCTGCTATTGAAATTCAGTCAGATCGGTCCATAATTGATACGAGAGAAAAACCACGACTCTAACTTTACCCAGAAATTCCTTGATGTTGCTTTTTTTCTGTATATCTGGAGAAGCGCAAGAGCCAAAGTTTTGGAATTATGTACAACCATCTTGTTTATCAATACACAAGTTTCGGCAAAATTGGATAGTGGACATTGCACAAAATAGATTTGAATATATCTAAAAAACGGTGAGAAAAAATTGTCACAATTTGGTACACATAGCTGGGTTATTAATTTACATTTCCTTTATAAAAATGACCGGGATTGGAGAAAAGGGAGTGGCACCTCCTTTACAAATAAAAAATCTATTTCTGTATATCTGGAGAATCTTAGCAGAAAAGTGTCCAAATTTGATACAAAAAGCATCGGTGTCAATGCATAACATCTGACAAAAAGTGGGCGGGATTTTATAAGTGGGCGTGGCATAAAATGCATTTACTATTTATATTTTTGGTACAAGTAGCTGTTATTGTATAAGTGGGCATGGCACCTACCATACAAATACAAAATAGATCAGTAACAGTAAAACTCAAAAAGTTACGTACAAATAGTTTCGATACCAATATAAAAATCCGAAAAAAGTTGGCGATTTTTGTTCATATAACTTTCTTATTTATAGCACCATTAGTAAGAGTGCTATACTCGGCTGTGCGGAATCTTTGATACCCTCCACCGACAGTTCGAATAAAATATATTTCAAATTATCTTTATGAAAACGGACGTCAGCATTTAAATTGGTTGCGGTTTGGACCTATATTAAATTATTAACCGACAATCATAAAGGTCCATGCTTTTCTTTTTAGATATTTAAACTAGCTTGAGTAACAGTTTAAGCCGATCCTAAATGATTTTCAGGAGGGGAATTTATATTGGAGCCATGGTAATTTTTGAACCAATCATCCTTAAATTCTGCAGAGTGATTTCTGGTATTAAAAAATATAAATTTCAATACAGCGGTGAAATTAGTTTGAGCGTTTACAGTGAAATTCAGATGGCTGCTAAATATGGAATCTAAGGTAAATTGTGGACCGTATATAACAAAATTGCATAACACTTTTTCTGGCCATATGAAGCTAAGTTGGAAGAAATTTTACCGCAATATCTATATCTGCTACGGTTTTAGGCGTATTAATTTAAATTACCAGAGTGGGCGTTATATGGGGACTATAGAAAATTATGGACCGATCATCACGAAATTTATTAGTGTGATTTCTAGTCATATAAAACTGTGAAGTATTAAATTTTATTATAATAGCATTATTTCCGGGTATAGTGTTTTCTGGGAGTAGGGTTTAATTGGGGCCTAGGGTAAATTATGGACCGATCTTCACGAAATTTTACAGTATGATTTTCACTCAAATAAAACGAATATGTGCAAAATCTTATATCATTCAGTACATTATTCCACTATAAATGTTAGTTTTTATAACAAAATTATCAATTTTTAAAGGTGGTGGTCCCACATTTTGATTTAAAGCTCTGCTTAGGATAACTACAAGCAATTTATTTCATTTGAGTTTTTCGAAAGTGAGCGTGTATTCATCAGATGGACGGACTTGGCTAAATCTTCTTGGAATTACTCAAGGAGCCAGAATATATATACTTTATGGGGTCTTAGATGTATAATAAAAAAATTTCACACGGATTGACAAACTAAGTATACCCTTACTGACAACAAGTAGTGGTAGAGGGTCTAAAAAGAATTATTAAGCCTACGTTGCCATATTTATTTTATTCTGAAATTCCTAAAAGGAGCAAAGGGCTATTACAAAGCTATTCTTAACAATTCTATCACTAGCCTATCGTTTAATTTCAGCCCAGCTACGTCCGATTGGTTTAATTTCTTTCTCGAACTGCATTCCTATTCTGGGGGCCTCCTTGGGGTATGACCTATCCAGCGCTATTAACGTTTGCGGATTTAGGTTTTGATAGGCGTTTGCCGTCTCGTTGCTAATGCGTTCGTGCCAAAATATTCTAACTGCTTGTTTTTTAAAATAAAATGAATGTTTTCGCTTGGGAATTTATATTGAAAAAAAAACAACAATATTAAAAAAAACTCTAATCTGATTCTGTTTTCAATATAACTTTCGAAAAGAAACTTTTTATTTTAGTTTGAAAACAGGCTGTTAATATGTTAAGGTTGACGAATGTTTGTATACTTATATACAGTGTTACCAGAAACCCTTTGTATTTCACGTGATTTCAAATCACGTGTTTTTGTTTGTTTTTGTGGTGTTCTAAAAGTCATACCGTTCTTGTGTTTCTCGGTGTGCTTTCGGCAATTGAAGATCACACCAAAACACACAAAAACGGGACACTAAAATATCACTCGTGTGATTTGAAATCACTTGATTTAAGTAAAAGTGATTTGCAGAACAGGACTGTTTATGTCCTTAATTTAAATTTAAATATAATTTATCAACTTCTTATTTTTAAATATTTTCATTCAAAAAATATTAACACTGTTGATTTTTGTGACAAATAATAAGTGATCAGAGATTACTGTCCTGACCGTTTTGTCTCCACAGGAAAAGTCGACTTTTTTACTTGGTGGAAGACATTTACAGAGAAGCAAAAAATTTTATTAACGGTTTTGAAAGAAAATAATAATGAAAAGTGCAGTTGTAATTAACGATTTCTCTAACTGCCAGTTTAAATTTTAAATTTTTGTAAAACGACATCACTGCTTCCAAAAAAAACATGCTTATCATACCAAAATTATAAACTTTTTTTACATTTGTATACCCACACCACAGTAGTGAAAAGGGTATTATGCATTTGTGCTGATGTTTATAACATTTCTACGTTGATTTAACGTTGTCCATCCGGCTGGCTGTCCATGTAAACTTTGTGCGCAAGGTACAGGTCGCAATTTTGGGATCATTTGATGAGAATGGGGCAAATCGATCTATAATTTCACATAGCCCACATACAAGCTTCTTTCCGGAATACGGTCTTTGTGCCGTTTTATTATGTTGGTATTTAAACTAAATTTGGTCCAAACTTATTTAATTGCAATCAAAATCATTTCACCATATTTTATTTCAATCCATATTTGAACATATTAAAACTATCCAAGGTATATTTACACAAGGTAGACTCATTTGGGAGTGTAGACAATTTGCTCTATAAAAGGAACCATGTTGTCAAAATTGTCTTCATATAAAACAAAAACAATTTAACGCACACATGTACAAATTTTGGCTCATATACACGCAATTTGACGTTGTGGTTCCAACTATGGGTAAACAGCTGACAAACATATGGGCCAACGAGTTTACCTTGTGTAAATATACCTTGAAACTATCTATGTTTTAAATTTATTTTTCTATCAATTGTCAAAAAAGTTTTTATTTCAAATTTAACAAGGCGAATTAACTACTAGTTGAATTCGCCTTGAAATTTAACAATTTTGTAATAAGAAACAAGAAAGAAAGAAGAAGATTTCCAAAGGAAATTGAAATACATATCGATAATAAATTAGTATTTTTTTAATACAGAAAAAAAAGACCTTAAGCTCTATAAATTATTTAAGAAAAAATATAATTCTTTAAAAAAAATGTCAAAGAAACAGAATAAAAAATATATAAGACGCGTTCAATTAACTTAAAGTTTATTTCTTGTAGCACTAGTTTTAATATATATAGTATATATCGATGGCTTAATATAAAAAAGGCCTAATTCGAATTTTTTGTTTGTTTACAGGGGAAGAAAAATATTTAATAAAATCCGTAAAATTTTAGATAAAAAAAATTTATAATGCAGTTTTTATAAAAAATATCCAACAAATGTTGTACTACAACCATTAAAAATATTTATATCAAGATACATGTGGCATTAGCTACCAGAATAAACAAAAAAAGCTATTTAAAAAAAATCAAGTAGGGTCTTTTTTATATTAAGCCATCGAATATATTATTGTTAACTTAAAAAGTGAAAATGCATATACTCCTCTAAGGGTTAATTACTTTTAAAAAAATTTAGGGCGACATCTATTCATCACTAGTAACCAAAAACTCGCACACTGCTTTTAGAACTTGGTTTGTGTCTTTGATAAAAATTAAATATTTCATTCACAATAATCTAGTTTTGGGACAACATACGGTGATTATCCGTCATCATGTTTTTATTCAACATCTAAAAAACATTGGGTGATACTAATAAAATAAAAACAACGAGAATATAAAACAATTTGTGAGTTTTTAAGGTTATAGAAAAGAAGTGGAATTTCGTCAGTTGATTATTGTTTTAGCTTACACGGCATTTTTGAAAAAATGAGTTAGGCGGCTCATACACTTACAATAAAATTATTCAATTTTACGTATTGTACAATTATATCGCAAATGTGTATGCGATATTGAAAGGTGGCACAATATATGGGCTACAATCACAACACTCTTGATTTTTATTGCACAACGAAAAGAAAGTGAAATGTGTTGGCAACATTGTACAATGCTGTTTATGTTATTACTATATGTTATGTTCACCTTTTTATTGAATACAGGAAACCTTTATGCGACTTATTGCATAATATAGGACAAAATGGAAATAATATGGCGAATACAACAATAATGCAAGTGTATGGCCCGCTTACGAAATTGATTATATATGACATCAATGTTCTCTTTCATATTCCAAAATCCATTTTTTTATATCTCGTATAGAATTTGAGATATTCAGCATCTACTTTGGTCTACATCACCATTTTTTAGGATCATTGAACATTATATTGCTACATATGACAATTTTTTGCATATGGAGCAAATTTTGCAAACAAACATAACAAAATTATACTTTACTATTGCTTTGCGCCATTCAAATAATGAACAACGTAGGTCAAAATAAACCGTAACAATAGTTAAAATTTATTGGACACAATGTGAAATTTGAGATGAATATGGATCCCACAACAAAACTAAATAATAATATTGATTTGCGCTACCTAACATATAATTTCTTTTCATATTATGTTGCATCTGCAGTTCGGCTTATAGGAGAGAGTTTAGCAATTGTCACCACTATAAATTGTTTTTAATTTTATTTACGTACAAATTCAATTTAACAATTGGGCTATTCACAAGGTAGTCATAAAGTTGTAAAGTCATATGTCTTAAAATAATTACAAGAAATATATATGACTGCTGTGGGCAAGCGCTTATAATTTAGATTTCTAATGTACAGTTGCGACGAAACAATGAACACAGCATTAAAATTTTTATTTTGTTTCAAACACAACAATATTTTTTTTTAACAATTGTAAAACATTATTTAGGACATTATGACGATATGACATGATAGCACACCTTGTGAATAGCCCAATTGATTAAGAAAAACTTACCGACTTTTCAATTGCAGAATCTGAAACAATGCTTGCATTAAATTTGTACAATTTGTCCATTAACTTGAACGATTGGTTGCAGCTCATCATTCTCATGATAAGCTTTAATTTAGCTTTACCACTTTTTTACGAAAATCGTTTTTTTTTTTATAAAAAATCTGAATTTTTAACATTAATTATTTGCTTTGCATTGGTTATATGTTTGACAGTTCTAGCATGGCGCTCCAAACGGTTTCGTTGAAAGATAAGCAATTGCTTGCAAAGAACACAAAATAGTTTTTTTGTATCAACAACTTACTTGAGGGTTACACGATCAAGTTTTGCCTATCAAGTTTTAATACTCTCACACTTTTCTACCAATACACTCATACTTTTAAAAATTGAAACGAACATGCCTTTAAAATTCTCTTTCCAGAGAGTGCTTCAATTTACATTCAAGAAAACAGCTGATTTCAAGGTTAGTGAGCAAATTTTTCGTTTGCCTTTATAAATTGTTTCCTTGATGACATCTTGAATAAAAATTGCTCAAAAATTGAATGCAGCCTACGTCACAACTTTCAATTTTTGTTAATTTTGACAAATAGTATATGGGGGATTTCATGTCAAGTGACCCAATTTTGAAATCGATGTCTTCCGATTTGGATGAAATTTGCACCAAGGTTAGTCCTATTGGATAGTAGTTTAGACACAAATTTTCAACAAGATCGGTCTAAAAGTTTCTGAGTTAGTGGGGGTCAAAATTTGACATTTTGGCCATACAGGTGTTCTTTCTTATCCATGTAACTTATTACCTATTGGTGTTAGCAAAATTTGTCCCAAGTAGCTTCGATAGCTATTTGATCCACCTTTTGAAAAAAATTTTTTTTGTTTTTTTAAAAAAATTTTTTTATTTTTTTTTTTTAAATTTAAAACTTTTTTTTATTTTTTTTTTAGCGGGTATGTTTTTTTTTTTTTTTTTTTTGTTCAAAAGAAAGCTTATGTCTTTTCCTTAAAGGTAGTTTTGGTCCCTTTTTGGGATGCGAGCGGCTTATGTATAAAAAAAAATTATTTCTAACTCTAGACAAGGGTTTTTCAATTTTTAGCATATGCAGTGTTCTTTCTCATCCATTTAACTTATTACCTATTAGTGTTAGCAGAATTTGTCCCAAGTAGCTTCGATAGCTATTTGATCAATATTCTGAAAAATTTTTTTTTTGTTTTTTTAAAACTTTTTTTTTTAAATTTAAAATTTTTTTTTTAAATGTAAAATTTTTTTTTTTATATTTTTTTTTATCCGGAATGTTTTTTTTTTTTTTTTTTTTGTTCAAAAGAAAGCTTATGTCTTACCCTTTAAGGTAGTTTTGGTCGCTTTTTGGGATGCGAGTGGCTTATGTATAAAAAAAATTATTTCTAACTCTAGACGAGGGTTTTTAAATTTTTAGCATATGCACTATTTTGAATTTTTTCCTATTTGTGTTTAAGTGTTTCTAAAGCCTTAAAAATAAAACGTTTGCAAAGAAACTAGACAAATTAACCTTTCCGACGGTATGTTACAAACCCAATTACTATTTTATACCTTCGATACTATAATGCCCACAATATGTTAATCCCAGGAATAAAATCACTTTTTTTCTGTAGAAATGTTGACAAATTAAATTCTTTTTATTAATTTGTAATAATAATTAAATAAAAATATTTAGTATTGTGGTTATTTTGTTGAACTATTTATGGTTTTTAATCCAAATTTTTAATAATTTTAATTAGGCTTAAGATCATTAAATTTAATTTTCATTAATGAAAGATTATCAATAACAATTTTAATTAATTTTCATGTTGTAAAATTCCTTTCTTCATAAAAATAATTTAATGAAAATTAAATTTAATGAACTTAAGCCTAATTAAAATTATTAAAAATTTGGATTAAAAAAATTTAATAAAATTTATGTAGGAAAAATTAAAAAAAGAATTATTTGTCAACATTTCTACAGAAAAAAGTGATTTTATTCCTGGGATTAACATATCGTGGGCATTATAGTATCGAAGGTATAAAATAGTAATTGGGTTTGTAACATACCGTCGGAAAGGTTAATTTGTCTAGTTTCTTTGCAAACGTTTTATTTTTAAGGCTTTAGAAACACTTAAACACAAATAGAAAAAAAATTCTAAATAGTGCATATGCTAAAAATTTAAAAACCCTCGTCTAGAGTTAGAAATAATTTTTTTTATACATAAGCCACTCGCATCCCAAAAAGCGACCAAAACTACCTTAAAGGGTAAGACATAAGCTTTCTTTTGAACAAAAAAAAAAAAAAAAAAAACATACCCGCTAAAAAAAAAAATAAAAAAAAGTTTTAAATTTAAAAAAAAAAAATAAAAAATTTTTTTGAAAAAAACAAAAAAAATTTTTTTCAAAAGATGGATCAAATAGCTATCGAAGCTACTTGGGACAAATTTTGCTAACACCAATAGGTAATAAGTTACATGGATAAGAAAGAACACCTGTATGGCCAAAATGTCAAATTTTGACCCCCACTAACTCAGAAACTTTTAGACCGATCTTGTTGAAAATTTGTGTCTAAACTACTATCCAATAGGACTAACCTTGGTGCAAATTTCATCCAAATCGGAAGACATCGATTTCAAAATTGGGTCACTTGACATGAAATACCCCATATGTAAAAGACTATCAAGAAAATCTTGATCGTGTGACTGCACTGTTACATATGTATGTATATTGTCTCTCCCAATTGTAACAATATTTTCGCGTTGTGGCTTTCTTGTGTGTTTTTCGAACATTGATTCATCCGATGAACTTATTTCCTGAACTTCTGAATTGACCCACTTATCCCTTTCAGACCCTGATGCATCGATTGTGCAGAAGGGTTTTGGTCTCAATATTTTCGCTTCTATTTAGTTGACCAATATCAAAAGGAACGGCATGCATCGATTACGCTAATTGTCCTTTATGTTTGTTTCTCAAATTATTAGCTTTTCGCTTTACCGTTACTTAAATAATTGTTAAATTTTTGCGTCACATTTTAGTTTTGTCAAAATGAGCAGGTGAATTAAGTTGTGTTTTCAATTTAAAAAGTACTAACCGTTAACAAATAGTGAAGTGGGCATATTTTAACAAAAAAAATATAATTTTTAATGTTTCAAGCTAATTGAAGTCATTAAATGAAATAAAAAGGCGTTTTAGCTAAAAATTTTAACGAGATGCATCAATTGTGCGTGTCCTGAAAGACCTTGAAGGATATAAAAATGGTAAAATATTAAATATTAAAATATTTCTTAAAGGGAGTTCAACTTGTTTTTTTGATTTAACGATGAACCTTAAATATAACCAAAGGGGGATGTAAGAAAAGATAAACTCACTGTTTATTGTTGGTGTTTTGTTTAAGCTTTGATATTGTTACTTACAAGTAAGACTTTAACAGCCGTATTCATAAAAACTTATTGATGATTAATTGACCGTTTTTAAGCAAAAATTGCTAAAGTTGTATTCATAAACGAAAAATAGTCTATTGAACCTTTAATAAACCATTTATAAAGTAAGAAAATTTATTGTTGGATAAAATGACATTTTGAAAGGTGTTTGCATTTTATGATATTATTTTTGTGAAATATGTTGAAAAATAATTTCAAAAGATTCAAAAGATGTCAAAAATGTTTTATTTATTACAACGGACATGTTAAATACATTTTACTAATTTTTTTTTATTTTAGACAGCCAATTTAAAGTTATATTGTTAATTATTTAAAAAAAATGTAAATGATTTAAATGAATATGTTCACGGGCAAATGCAGATATTCTCTTTAATTATTTATTAAATTATTGGAACTAGTTGTTTTTTTTTTTTTTTTTTTTTATTTAAAACAACAAAAATATAAAAAAAAATAAAATAAGGAAATCATAATAATAGTGATGTTAATAAAAAGTAAACAAACTTTTTATTCGATTACTTTCTTATCGTATATTTAAAAAGGGTTCAAACAAAAGTTTTTATGATACCTTTCGGAAACATTTTGTTCAGAAACTTAAATAATATGTAGTTTTATTTGATAAGAATATCATGTAAACCGAATAGAAGTTTCGTGCATCACCAACAATAAAATGGCAGCCAAATATAAAGAAAGTTGCCAAACTTAAACAAAAAAACCGCTGCAAACAGTTAATAGTAAAAAAGCTGTTATTGTAAGTTTATGAATACAAATTTTTATAAGAGGTTTATAAGACAAAAACCGTTTAATAGTTATTACATACTATAAGCTTAAAATAAGAACTTTTTATGAATATGGCTGTAAATATGTGGCGATTTTGTAGGCTAATTGACAAAGGCTAGTTTACACTATCACACAAGTCTTACGTATTCAATAATACTTTGTGAGATAGAAATCTAATGAGTTTTGTAGCGACTGTCAGAAAATCTAATGTAACATTACAGATTGTGGTCACACTATCATACAGGAACATACTGTTGTTAAAATGCAACACTGATTAAACGAAAAGTATTATTGTTTTAAAACATTTAAAAAAAAACGATGAACTTGTATGAAATGCCAAATTTTTTTCGTAATACTTGTCATTTTCATAACAAATTGCATTCACACTTTTACATATTACTTGAGTTTTTGACACGTATTAATACAAAGTATAATTGTGTAAACTAGCCTTAAACCATGGACAAATTTACCATTTGTTGTTTGGAAAGATTATTTCAATGATGGTATTCCATCTAATTAAAATCAGTTTTGGCTAAAGTTTCAAAGCTATACGTCCGGTACGTACCATTTTAAACAACTTGTTTTGACTGCTTATATGCGTGTAATTCCAAGTGCTAATTACTTTGTTGAAAAAGTTTTTTTTAATAATGAACTCCACTAAAACAGAATGCAATATGAACTTATTGACGGGTTATTACGAGTTATAAATTATATGCATATTAGTAGCACTTTTTTTTCCTTCGCACGATATGTTCAATAAATAAAATCCTATGCAATGTATAAAAAAACCATGAGAATTGTCTTGCCGATGAAGTGTATAGTGTTTAAGATATATATCCAATATTTGTTTATATTGTTTTAAATAAAAATGGCGACTTTTTTCTATTTTTGGCAAAATTAAGCGATTCGGAAAAAAGTTATTTTAAGGATTTATTTATAAATATTTTTAATAATTTGAAAAATATATTAAAAAAAAAAAAAATAAAAGGGTTAATCCATGTCAAAACTACCAAAAGTGGTCATACATTTGACCCATCTAGGAGCATCCTACGAGCTGCAGGGGCCAAATTAAAAAAATCTACATTCGGCTAATTCGGCGATATTATGACATTTTGAATATGACATAACTTTTGAAAGATAAATTTTAAATTTGTTTTCGTTCATATATGTTCTTTATAAGATAAAAGGAACCTTCTCACCAAATTTCATTAAAATCGGAAGGGGTCGTGTCCCACTTTTGGTCGTTTTGACATGGAATTACCCAAATAATAATAAAAGAGGCTTTGTCGTTTCTGACATTGAATTTGATGAAAAAAGACAAAATAAATCTGACAACCCTGGCTGCCATTCACAATTTTTATACAATATACATGAGCTCTGCCAATTGTTTTTAGTGCAAAACCCGCCAAATGCTAATTTTTTCATATAAGCAGAAAGTGTTGTACATATTTATTTAATTCATTCATTTTTAAAATGAGACCTATACAAAAATTACCAAATTTGATATTCGCCAGCGTTATTCATATAAATTTATAGTTTTAGAGCACGCAATTAGTATGGAAAAACCACTTTTAAAATAAACTTTATTTAACACTCGTTTGTGAATAAGACTGTTAAAAATATGAAAAAATTTAATAAAAAACTCTGTTGTCTCTTCAACAAAAAAAAATTAGTTAACCAGAAACTACTTATGTTAAAATAAAATTCATATAAGCATATAACACATAATATTATACATTTGCCATTTGTACATTGCTTTTTATATCATTGTGCACTTGTGCAATCGGTGTTATTTACATTTGTGTATTTTCTTTTAAAAATGGTACTTTTGTAGGAAAATAATTTTTTAAATATATGGCAGCGTTGTGTGAAACGGCAAAACTAGATGGTAGCGCTTTTTAGGATTTTTGGCTATTGTGATTAATATACTTTACTTAAACTGAATTTTCCCAGAAAATGAAAGCAAAGTTCTACAAATTTAACATTGAAAGAGCCGAAAATATTTTAATTTTAAAAAAAGAAAATAATATGCACAAAAAATAAAAAAAGCAATAAGTAAACATTGAAAATTAATAAATCATTTGCCTTTTTCAGCTTGATTTATTGCAAAATTTATATTTTTAAATTTTATTATTTCACCTTAATATATTAATTGTCCCAGACAACTTAATATACATCTATACGGGTTACATTTCATTATTTAATGATTTGTATTAAAAATAATACAATGTATTTGATTTGCGGAGTGAAACAAAAATAATAAAAAGTGATAATCAAAAAGTGTAAGTGAAAAAGTATTTGAAAAAAGATAAAAATGTGTTAGTGAATTTAAGTTTATTACTTAATATTACTGAACAAGCAGCTGGGATATGTCAGGAAAGGGAAAACATAGTTCAACATGGACTCATTTTACGGAAGATGGGGATCAACGAGCAAAATGTAAATATTGCAAGGCCTCCTTAAGCAGGGTTACCGTTGGAAATTTTCTAAAAGGGTCACAAAAAGGGGATTTTCCAGAAAAAGGGGTCAAAAAAAGGGTATTTCAATAAAAAAATGGTCAAGTTTTTTTAAAGCAGTATTTCTCATTTTAATGAGCATAATAAGACCAAGTTTTTTATAAACAAACAAACAAACAAACAAACTTTTTAGGAATGCTAACTACTTTTTAGGAATATGCGTTCTATATTTTGCTATTAAATCTTCGCTTGAAGTCCATTCCTCCATCTCCGCTTCGAACAAACTAAGAGAAGAAAGCATGGAATTGTAAGTGCGCTACTGTTCTGCAGTGTTGACAAAAAACAAAATGTGAGTACTATTTCCAAAAAAGGGTCAAAAAGTGTCACAATATAGGTGAAAATGATACAAAAGTATAATTTAAAAAAAGGGTCATAAAAGGTACACAGAAAAAAAATAAAAATTGATTGCAATTAAAAAATTTGTGATATTAATTAAAAAATTAATAAAATTTGCACCAGTAAACAAATTAAAAGTATCATTTAAACCAGTTAATAGTATTAATAACAGTTTAATTCACTTGATTAAACGTTTGATTCACTTTATTAAATTTTTAATCTATACAGGTAATTTAACTCGACATATGAAGAGTAAACACCCTCTAACTCCAATGACTAATGAAAGGCAAGAATCAACGCAAATGGCTTCAGTAAATACTGAAAGTGATGTGCCTACCACTAGCACTTGAATGCCCCAAAAGCAACAGACTATGAACCAGTTTTTGCGCAGGCCTCTACCCATAAGAAAAGTGGAAAAAATGGATGAGCCGGTTCTTAAGATGATAGGCGAGGAACACCTCGCCTTAGGAGTTGGGGAAAAACCGGAGTTCAAAAAACTTATAGAGGAAGTATCACAGTGCCCAGGCTAGACCTTACCGACAAGGAAAACAATTTCCTACAACTTGCTGCAATCTACTCATATGGAAATTTTTAATGTGATTAAAGCCGAAGTGAGATCCGCTTTTGCAGTTTGTTTAACCATTGATGTATGACCATCCAAAACAAATGCAAGCTATTAGCAGTTACATCCCATTATATAGACTCTCAGACAAATTTGAAGTCGCATTTGTTATTCTGCAACCAGTATTGTGAACGGCTTACTAGCGAAAATTTGTATAATTTGTATAATTTTCTAAAAAAAAGTGATCTCAGAGTTTGAATTAACAAACAAAATAACGGCCATGCAGTAAATATTACTGCAGCAATAAATCTTGGAGGATGGAGAGCAATTGGGTGTTTTGCCCACTCCTTAAATTTATTGGTTAAATCGTCGCTTAAGAATGTCAACGGCTTTGTAATAAAAGTAAAATGAATTGTGGAATATTTTGACAAAAGCACACAGGGTTTGAAAAAGTTGCAAGAAGATCAAAAGCAAATGAGCCTTCCACCTCAAGCAGGATGTCGTCACACGCTGGAATTCGACTTTTGAAATGCTGGAGAGAATATATAAAATTAAGAATGCTGTAATTTTAACCCTGTCCCTCAAAAGACCGTATTTGATATTATTTTTAGATGAACGGGAGCATATAAAATACATTGTACCAATTTTAAAGCCGTTATACGAAATAACAGTTGAAATGTTTTCGGAGAAAAATGAAACGCTTTCCGGGACGTTTTATTTCCAAATGCAACTCCTCAAAACCCACTATATTGCAAATAATACAAACGCTGCAAAAAGAAATGACGATGCGCTTCGGTTACCTGGAGCGGAACAATTTGTATGCGGAAAGCACCATTCTTGATCCCCGTTTTAAAATAAATTGCTTTAAAAATATAACAGCATACGAGGGAAGTATTAATATATTAAGAGACAGAATAAGTCAAGTTAGACTGCCAAATGATGCTGAAGTGAATCAGGAAGCGCCAAACGTACTCACTTCTGCGATTAAAGAAAATTCCAGCATATGGAATAATTATGATGCAGACTTTAGAAAAATTGTTAGACCGGATAACATTTTAGCTGCAACCATCAGAGAATTAGATAAGTACCTAAACGAGGAGTATGTTCAGAGAAAAGAAGATCCCCTTAAGTGGTGGAAAGAACGGAAGTCATTGTACCCACATGCTTATATGTATGCAATGAAACGTCTTGGCGACTTCAGTACAATGCGAAAGAACATTTTCTGCAACCGGCCAAATAATAAATGAACGGCGCACACTTTTAAAGGCGAACAAACTTTCAAGCCTAGTATTTTTACATAACAATATGTAAAGCAATTACATTTTAAATATCATCAATAAAAATTTTGTACAAAAATGTAAATAAATTCGTATTCATAAGTGTCTTAAATTAATGACAAGTTTTGCTTGCGTGCTCGTTGAATGCAGACGTGTCTTTTTCTTTTAACTCGGCATACGGTTTTTTTTAACATTAATAATTGTATATTTATAATATCATATTATTTTTTTAAAAAATAATATAAGATCAGAAAATGAATGGACGCTTTAAAATAATTTTTAAATTAGTGAACATAAAATTTATAATACAAATATTAAAAATTACAAATAACAAAAATATATGTATGTACACATATACATATACATACATACATTTTAAGCAAAAACATTTCTTGTTTTTCTTTATTCTTTTTTTTTTATTCTCGGGGTTTTTAAACAACAAATAAAAAGAAGAGCACAATTAAACAAACAGTAATATATAAAAAAAACTCTTATGAATGCTAATAATGCAAAAACAATAAAACATAATGAAAGAAATGCTTATGTTACAGTGAGTGTTGACGAAACAAACGTAGAAACAAAAAAAAGAATCGATGATAGCAATTACTCAACGGCTAAACCTATTACTCGAACGCGTTCCCTCTAACCCTCTTTGTTTACAAATACGGTCGATCGTAATACAATAACAAGTTTGTTAACTGCAAGCGCTGCCGCAGTGCCAAAAAAAACTTTAATAAGTGATGATACGGTTAACCCCAAAACAGCCGCTATGGACAACTCAGTAACTCTAGTAAAAACTTCTCAAAAGCCTACAGTACAAGTTGGTATGGACAGGTACATAACAGTGCTTAAACGGGGACGCAGCCCTACCTCTGCAGCAGTTGCTTCGGCCTCAAAAGTAGTCTTGGGCTTAATCGTTCGTTTAGGTGACCGGTCATTAACGTTCAATTCGAAACAGTGAACGAGTTCGTTCATTTCGTTCAGTCGGTCATTTCAGGTCACTTGTCTTTTGGGTCGGTTGATCGTTTGGATCAGTCGGTCTTTTGTATCAGTTGCTCTTTTGTGGTTTTCGTTCAGTCATTTACAATTGATTGAATACGGCAATGTGTTAAAAGAGTATAGCAATATTCATTTAAGAAATATGTATACAATAATAGAAAACAATAAACACAAAGCAAATTCGAAGAAACATTTTGCTTTGTGTTTTGCATTGTTTTTTGTGAATGACTGATTCAAACTGATTCAAAAGACCCAAGTGAACCATATTGAACGATGTATTATGCAAATGTGTAAAGCAATGTGACAATGAGTAAAAGAAACAAGTATATTATTCTGGCATAACAAACATATACACAAGAATAGTACTGTTGTTTCTTTTCAATCAGTTGTTCGGTAAGCAAGTGAATGACTGATTCAAACTGATTCAAAAGACCTGAAAAGACCCAAGTGAACCATATTGAACGATGAGACTGAACGGCCGTTCAACGTTCATTTGACTGATTCGTTCAATTGAACCGGGTCGTTCATGACCGACACAACTCTACTCAAAAGTACCATCTTTTAATAAAATTAATTCTCAAAATCGTTTTGCAATTCTGGAGGATGAATCCTCTGAAGCACAAAACGTCATAAAATCGTCCAAGCCTCCCCCGATATATCTGAGGGAGCAAAATTCTAATGAGCTCATAAAGAGTTTGATATCGGTTATAGGTGAAAATTCGTTTTACGTAGCTGCTATCAAGCGTGGTAGTATAAACGAAACAAAAATACAAATCAATCATGAGAATGATTTTCGCAAAATTATAAGCAACTTTGAGGCACTTAAAAAAAAATTTTTATACATACCAACTGAAAAGCAGTAAAGGTCTTCAGGTAGTGATTAAGGGTATTGACTCATGTGTGGACCAAAAAGAGGTAAAAACATTCCTTGAAGAAAAAGGCTTCAAGGTAAAACATGTATTAAACATTAAAAATAGAGAAAAAATTCCCCAACCACTTTTTCGAGTGGAGTTTGAACCCGGCGACGTTAAACTTAAAAAAAATGAAACGCATCCCATCTATGACTTAAAATACATTCTGTACAGAAAAGTAACTATAGAGGAGCCGCACAAAAGAGGTGGTCCCGTTCAATGTCTGAACTGCCAAGAATTTGGCCATACTAAGGCATACTGCTACTTACCCCCTGTTTGCGTAGTATGCGGTGAATTACATGGTACAGTTCTTTGCGATAAATCTAAAAATGACCCCAACGTTAAAAAATGTAGCAATTGTGGCGGTAATCAAACAGCCAATTATAGAGGATGCCCTGTATACACTATCGTAAAGCAGTCGGTTGGACCGAAAACTAATTCCCCTCAAATGCAGGTAACAAATCAGCTAAACACTAATGACATTCAGGCTCCACAGCCTAGTAATAACAGAACCTCCTACGCTAACATTCTAAAATCAAACCATGTGCCAATGCAAGGTGCTTCGCCAATTAATGAAGAAACTCCAGTTCTAATTTAAGTCGTCTTGAAAAAATCATGGAAACATTAGTGCAAACAGTTAATAATTTTACGAACACAATGGGTAATATGATGCAGGAAATTCTAAGAATGCAATCGATGTTATTGCAAGCTGTACTTAACAAGCCATGAACTGTTTAAAAATCTGAATGAATTAGAATACTTTCTAAAAAATAAACAAATTGATGTCATGTTGGTTTCTGAAACTCACTTGACCTCAAGAAATACGTTTAAAATCAATGGTTAGATACTATATGATACTAAGGACCCTCGAGATAGAGCTTGTGGAGGCTCTGCCATTTTGATAAAAGCCCGAATCAAACACTACTTAATGTTTGATCATTGTGATGATGCAAGCAACGACTATTTGTGTTGAAGAGCTTAATCGAAACTTAGTAATTTCTTCTTTATACTCTCCACCTAGATTTGCCATATCAGAAAGCCAATATTATAAATATTTTAAATCATTAGGACCCTGTTTCCTCGCCGCTGGCGATTATAACGCTAAACATACCTTCTGGGGGTCACGACTTATAACACCAAAAGGTCGTGTTTTGTTTAACACAATCTCTAAAATGGGTTTAAACGTGGTCGCGAGCGGACAACCAACATATTGGCCTACTGATCAGCAAAAAATTCCAGATGTTATCGACTTTGGCGTGGTTAAAAACATCCCCACAGAAACGATTCAGTTTGAAGCTTCCTTAGAATTATCATCCGACCACACACCTACAATTGTTACTATATCGAACCCAAATAGAATTGTATCTCTGTCTTGTTACTTAGCGACGTCAGCCACACAAATAAATTGGTTAAAATATAAAAAATTGCTCAGTGCCCATTGCCTAGAAAATATTCCGCTTAGTACACCGGAGAATGTGGATCTCTCTATTGTTAACTTTGACAGTTATCTTAAACTAGCTGTTCAACATTCCAGCGTTACCCCCAAAAAAATTAAAAATAATAAAATATATTCTTCAGATGTCGAGCGGCTCTTGACTGAAAAAAGGAGAGTTCGAAGAGAGTGGCAACTGTACAGATCCCCGCAACTTAAGAATTTATTAAAAGAGTGCACAAAAAGGCTAAGAAAGTTACTGCAGACTCAGAAAACGACTTCTCTAGAAAAATATCTTAAGGAACTTGATGCAACTCCACAATCTGACTACTCATTATGGCGTGCAGCTAGAAATCTAAAAAGGCCAGTTATATCCAAGCCACCATTAAGAAACTTGAATGGTAGTTGGGCAAGAAACGATATTGAAAAAGGAAATCTGTTTGTTAGTCACTTGAAAAACGTATTTACACCAAATATATCTCACAATATTGCGGTAGAGTTACCACCTGTTGCTGCTAGAGCAGCTATTCCCCTCAGATTTGAGATAAGAGAAATCGAACAGGCTATTTGTGACTTAAACACTAAGAAGGCACCTGGTATTGATAAAATCAGTAATAAAATGCTTTTAGAGCTACCTCGCACAGCAAAGAAAATTATTCTTTTTATTTTTAATGCTATTTTACGCCTTGAATACTATCCTCAAAGATGGAAGGTTTCCTTAGTTACCATGATACCAAAGCCAGGTAAAGCCCTTATGACACTACATTTTTTATTCATTAATTGATATAGAATTTATAGAATGAAACAGTAAATGTTAGAAAGAGCCAACTATAAAAAAATGTAAACAAAGTTTTTTAGTTTTTTTTCTCTTGTTATGGTTTTGTTTCAGGGATGGGGCTGAGAATTTTTAAAATTGTACCAACAACTTTTAAAAATTTTACTTTTTTACCCTAATTGTACTAAAAGATTTTTTTAGTTGAAATTAATTTTATTTTTGTTCATAAAAAAACACCACAAAAAGGTATTATAAATCTCAGTTTAAAAAGTATCAACAAAAAAGTACAATTGAAACAACTTAGCCATCCCTGTTTTGTTTATTTCATTAAATGTTGCCAACTTTTTGTTTATGAGAAACCTAGAAACAAAAAGAGGTAAATCGCTGAATTTGCCGATAAACCGCTGATTCAGCAACACTTTTAATATTTCAAGCTTGAAACGTCAATTTTAAGTTAAACAATTTTACATTTTTTTTGACATAACTTCATTTTTATCGATAACTTTAGTAAAATTTTTGACAGTTTGCCATTTATCTTAATACAGCTTAACTCTTTGCACTTGGTAAATTTTTGTATTACATTATATTTGTAATGTTCACCAAAACTTGAACAATGCATTAAAAATGTAGTGTCATAAGGGCTTAAGGATCATACAAAAGTGGAGTCATATAGGCCTATTAGCTTATTATCAAATATGTCAAAGCTGTTTGAGAAATTATTAGTTTCAAAATTAACACCGATTTTAAGTGAAAATAGATGTATTCCAAACCATCAGTTCGGATTTAGAAGAAAACACAGCACAATCGAACAGACTCATCGAATAGTTAATGTCATAAGAAAAGCATTTGAAGAAAAAAAATATTGCTCAGCACTCTTCATCGATGTTTCGCAAGCTTTTGATAAAATCTGGCATGAAGGCTTATTACATAAATTGAAGAAAAATTTACCAGCAAACACACACAAGCTGCTAGAAAGCTACTTAGTCGGTCGTCAATTTATTATTAAAGAAGGAAATTTCTTAAGTTCACCTCAGCCCATTGGCGCTGGAGTCCCACAAGGCAGCATCCTGGGCCCTCTATTATACTTAATTTATACTTCGGACACGCCAACAAGCAACTACACCCAAACTTCAACATTTGCAGACGATACAGCTTTTCTAAGCGTCCACGAAAACCGTTATGAAGCATCTCGTTACTTGCAGCATCATATATTTCAACTAGAAATATGGTTAAGACAATGGAGGATAATGGTCAATGAGCAAAAATGCGTGCATATAACATTCACCTTGCGCCGGGAATCTTGCCCCCATATTACAATCAATAATCAAATAATTCCTCAACATTCGCATGTAAAATATCTCGGTATACATCTGGATCGGCGATTAACGTGGAAATGCCATATAGAGGCAAAATTAACTCAAATGAAACTAAAAGCCATTCAAATTCATTGGCTTATTGGTAGAACCTCTGTCCTTAGTCTCGACTGCAAACTTCTGCTTTACAACTCCATCTTAAAGCCAATCTGGTGCTATGGTATTCAGTTATGGGGCACTGCTTCGGCCTCTAATATAGAAAAAATTCAAAGGCGCCAAAATAAAATTCTTCGAATAATCACAGCTGCCCCTTGGTATGTAAAAAACTCAAATATTCACAAGGATCTCAATGTTCCATTAGTCAAAACTACTATAACAAAAAATGCAGTAAAATATTTAAAAAGGCTTGAACAACATCCAAATCCACTAGCTCGAAATATTTTAAATCATGGCGGCCACACTCGCTTAAGAAGAAGAGACACTGCAGCACTTATCCAATTAGATGAGTGATAAACACCTATATAAGTGAACAGAACCCGTGATGAAGAAAATTTTTGTCTGGCACTGGCAGGACAAAAAATAACGTATTAGGTTAAGATTTGATTAATTATTGTTAGTTCATATTTAATATATGAAGATTCAATAAATAAATAATGAGAAAAAAAAAAAAAATTAATGACTTATTATTACTTTTGCAATATTAAATATATAATTAAAAGTTGTAAATCTTTCATTATTATTATTTTCAAAACATTGTTAAAGTTTTCATTTAAAAAATTATTATAAACGTCATTTCATTCACTTCAGTCTTTGTGAATGTCAATTTTATAAAAAAATATTTAAAATTTAAAATCAATTGCAACAACACCTACTAATGGGTGATATTTTAAGCGTAGTTTCTTAAAAAATCTAATAAAACACTCAAATTTGCATCATATATTCAAAATTTTTTTTGGAATCGATAAATTGGTCCATTCGGTTCAAATGGTCCATTCGTAAGGTCCTATGTTACACCACTTTTTCAAGCATTTCGGCTTCTATTCCATGAATAACACGTGTTATGTTATACTCTAAGGCTTCAATCGTGTTTGGCTTGTCCAAATAGATCAACGACTTCACATAACCCCACAAGAAATAGTCAAGAGGCGTCAAATCACATGATCTTTGCGGCCAACTCACAGGGCCATTTCGAGAGATAAACTGCTCACCAAATTCATCCTTCAATATGTCCATTGTTTCACGAGCTGTGTGGTATGTGGCACCGTCTTATTGAAACCACATATCAACCAAGTCCAACTCAGCCAATTGGGGTAAAAAAAGTCGAGTATCATGGCTCGATATCGTTCGCCGTTGACGGTAACGTTTTTTCCACGGTCGTCTTTGAAGAAAAATGGACCGATTATGCCACCAGCCCATAAACTACACCAAACTGTCGTTTTTTCGGGATGCATCGGCAACTCTTGCACGGCTTTATTTGATAAAAAGAAGAAAAGAAAATAAATAACGGAAGGACTGTAAAATTTGCGTAGCTAAAAAAATCCGTTCTCAAAATTTTTGAAAACAGCCTTATGAAAACGCTTCTTGAGAAAAATAAACGAATGCCACGTTCGTGATCAGCAGTCCCGATTTATTTTAGAAAACATCTCATTTTTGAGGTTATGGCAAAAAGCTAAAAATTCGTGAACCAGTGTTGTTGATCAATTATTTAATTAAGAATCTTTAATAAGAAATAATAAATATTTTTATACAAGGCAGGCGGGTTCAAAATGTATTAAAAACATGCTGCAGGTTAAACATTTAGAAACACATGTTATAGAAATAACAGGCTACAACATCTAAACTAAATTGCAATGCCATGCTAGGACAGTATGTTAATAGCTGCGTTCGTTTACCCCAAAATTTGTACAAATTTGTACTGGATTTTACTGAAATGCGTTCGCGTACACATAAATTTGTAAAATTTTCATATTACTCACCTACTGGATTTTACTGGGATTTTACTGGAAAAGTAAACGAGCGCAAATAATGTTGCCATAACATGGCATAACAGCTTGTTTGAGTTAACGTGACATATCAAAAAAATATCAATAAAATGTTGAACTGTGCAGTACTTTAATTATAACCAAGCTATTTTTCTGATCTTTAAAACTAATTACACATGCAAGCTATATAAGCATCAGCATCATCTAGCCTCCCTCTTAATAAACGGAAGGCCTTGTTCTTTACTAGTAATACCTAACATTAAAGAAAAGTCAGTTGTAAAGCTTCGTACAGACGATGGTCAGATCTTACAATGTCGTCATTTTTCTGACAATGGTGCCATTGGCAGATGCATTAATTTAACACATCTGCCAAATGGAAATAGTGTACAATGTTCACACAGTTGCAAGACATTTTTAGTCAATTTAAATGACAACATTGTAAGATCTGTAATGTAATCAGGTCGATGACTGCATTGCCTCTTTATTTGATCCTTTGTTTTTTTTTTTTTTTTTTTTCAAGTGTTTATTTAAAGAAAATTCATGTTCTTAAAACTATAAATTAACAAATAGTAATTATAAAAAAAAAAAAACATATTATTATACATAGTCCCATAATCGGGCTCTCAAGTATACTACTTATATATGACAATTTTAATATTTTTTAGAAATTAATATACGAATTTTTTATATACTTAATATACTTAATATAATACCATGTAACAAAAAATTTCAAAAAAAAGTTACTTCTTTATTTATATAATAAAAAGTTCTGTCAAGGGGTAAAAGTAGGAAGGGGAGATTTTAGTTAAGCCACCAAAATTTTCTTTTATTTATGTTTGGCAAAATGTTTTTGTCGTCTGAATAAATAGTTGTATCAAACCTAGTATTATCAAGTGTAATTTGATTGCAATTAATGGCTTTGTTATTGGCTCTTCTATATATATGGTAAAATATAGGTGTGCCTAATCCATTTTGGATAAATCCTTTACTGTCAAGGTAGATCCTTTGTTTTAAGTACCCAAAATGATGCACATTTTGTATTTTTTGTGCCCCTTTTTGAAATAATTATTTTATATTGGCAATCAATAAACGCGATGTTGCTGACAGCTTTGATATATGTCTAGAACAAAAAAGTAGTAACCCCAGGTTTTGTAAAATTTGTATTCATAAACGTACAATAACAGCTTTTTTACTATTAACTGTTTGCAGCGATTTTCTGTTTAAGTATGGCAACTTTCTTTATATTTGGCTGCCATTTTATTGTTAGTGATGCACGAAACTTCTATTCGGTTTACATGATATTCCACATATAAATTTTTTTATAATTTTTTTTTAATTGTAGACCTTCAAAATTGTTCTTATCAAATAAAACTACATATTATTTTAGTTTCTGAACAAAATGTTTCCGAAAGGTATCATAAAAACTTTTGTTTGAACCTTTTTTAAATATACGATAAGAAAGTAATCAAATAAAAAGTTTGTTTACTTTTTATTAACATCACTATTATTATGATTTGTTTATTTTATTTTTTATATTTTTGAACAATAATTTGTTGTTTTAAACAAAAAAAAAACAACTATTTGCAATAATTTAATAAATAATTAAAGAGAATATCTGCATTTGCCCCTGAACATAATCATTTAAATCATATAAATATTTTTTTAAATAATTATCAATATAACTTTAAACTGGCTGTCTAAAATAAAAATAAAAAAATAGTAAAATGTATTAAACATGTCCGTTTTAATAAATAAAACATTTTTGTCATTATTTTTCAACATATTTCACAAAAATAATATCAT
Organism: Pollenia griseotomentosa; assembly: GCA_963931875.1. Lineage (NCBI taxonomy): Eukaryota > Metazoa > Arthropoda > Insecta > Diptera > Polleniidae > Pollenia > Pollenia griseotomentosa. The sequence continues at coordinate 141,164,383 of OZ007560.1, read as the reverse complement.
AAAATGCAAACAGCTTTCAAAATGTCATTTTATTTTTGGTTTAAAGAAGGGCAAATCCAACAATAAATTTTCTTACTTTATGAATGGTTTATTAAAGGTTCAATAGAATTTTTTTCGTTTATGAATACGGCTGTTCATCTTTACTAGTATAATAGTATAATACATTTTTCTGTTTTCTAAAAAAAAATTTAACAGCTGCTTTTGTTATACATGTGTATGTGTTGACATTTGATGATTAAGTTTAAACCACCAACATTGGCCGCTTAAACTGGCAAATAAAAGATATTAATCCTTATCTTAAAAACTAAAAACACAGATTAAAGATGACTAAATCTTTAATCTCCATGTTAAAAGCCCACCCTAAATATAGGTCTTAAGGCCGTGTCAGATAAAACTTTTGCTTCGCGTTGCGTTACATATACGCTTTGACATTTGAGTTAAATGTACATGTTTATATGGCACTTGTCACATAAACTGCTTTTAACGCAAAGCGAAGCGAAAAGTTGGGCAGCTCTCATCTTTTTGCGCGCTTTGACAATCTTCTAGTATAATTTTTTTTATTTATTTTCTTTTTAACACACAATGTGTGAGTGTTGTCAAAGTTTTTATTGTGACATACACTTTTTGCTTTACGCTTTTCTGTCAAAGTATATGTAACGCAACGCGAAGCAAAAGTTTTATCTGACACGGCCTTTAGTGTTCGGTAGATTTGTGGCAAACACAAACGCTAATAGTATTTGTGTAGTAAATCATAAAAAAATACCGTCTCCCTGTTTGTCATCTTTCGAACACAAAAATAATACTGTTCTTATCCAACTCAATAAAAAGATGACAACATTTACTTCCGTTCTTATTAGTGTTTGTTCGTTTTGTTGTGTGTAGCGCCTTTTTGTGAGCCGAACGGTAAATAATATTTCTTTTCAAACACTGGTTAGAATCGCTGTATTTTACATAGAACCAACGTATTTTCAATAAAAAAAGTTTACACTTTACACAAATAAACTTATTCTACAAGGCGTTTTAACACTTTGTAGTCACGGCCAAAATAGCCGTTACTTACTGCCCGTCTATACCAGAGATAAATATTTCGACATACTACATATATTGTAGTAAATTTCAAAATGTTATCTTTAATGTAAACAGTACTTTTTTATACAAATTAATTGCCGGATATTTATTGTTAGTCCTCTTTCGTTGACAGTTTTGCTAACATAAAACGTCAAATTTGGTTGTCAATTGAAAAAAAGAAGCAAAAAGAAAAAAATTTAAGCAAATTGTGTGGGAAAGAAATTAAGTTTGTGAAATGGTAGCAAATTGTAATTGAAGTAAAAGAATTAAATAGTTAAAAATAAGCAATAAAAAAAATTGTAAAAATTATTTTTGTAAATATAATTTTATATAGAAATATTAATTTTATTTTTACAAAAAAAAAAATTGGTTTAATAAAACTATTATTTTTATATAAGAAGACCTCAAGCTTAAACAAATTAATATACATTTAAATTAATAATTTTTAATTTCTGCAAAATGGCGTCAGCTTGTACACTGCACCTTCTTCCTTGATTTTTTTCAAATTATGAGTTGACATAAATACGTTTTCCCATGCCCTTAACATAAGCTGAGAATAATAAGAAATATTGCTGTTATTCTGCCTTATTGCCAACTTGCTGAGATATTTATCTTTAATGTAGACCTGGGGTTACTACTTTTTTGTTCTAGACATATATCAAAGCTGTCAGAAACATCGCGTTTATTGATTGCCAATACAAAAAAATTATTTCAAAAAGGGGCACATATATACAAAATGTGCATCATTTTGGGTAGGAGGTAAAGGATTTATCCAAAATGGATTAGGCACACCTATATTTTACGATATATATAGAAGAGCCAATAACAAAGCCATTAATTGCAATCAAATTACACTTGATAATACTAGGTTTGATACAACTATTTATTCAGACGACAAAAACATTTTGCCAAACATAAATAAAAGAAAATTTTGGTGGCTTAACTAAAATCTCCCCTTCCTACTTTTACCCCTTGACAGAACTTTTTATTATATAAATAAAGAAGTAACTTTTTTTTGAAATTTTTTGTTACATGGTATTATATTAAGTATATTAAGTATATAAAAAATTCGTATATTAATTTCTAAAAAATATTAAAATTGTCATATATAAGTAGTATACTTGAGAGCCCGATTATGGGACTATGTATAATAATATGTTTTTTTTTTTTTATAATTACTATTTGTTAATTTATAGTTTTAAGAACATGAATTTTCTTTAAATAAACACTTGAAAAAAAAAAAAAAAAAAAACAAAGGATCAAATAAAGAGGCAATGCAGTCATCGACCTGATTACATTACAGATCTTACAATGTTGTCATTTAAATTGACTAAAAATGTCTTGCAACTGTGTGAACATTGTACACTATTTCCATTTGGCAGATGTGTTAAATTAATGCATCTGCCAATGGCACCATTGTCAGAAAAATGACGACATTGTAAGATCTGACCATCGTCTGTACGAAGCTTTACAACTGACTTTTCTTTAATGTTAGGTATTACTAGTAAAGAACAAGGCCTTCCGTTTATTAAGAGGGAGGCTAGATGATGCTGATGCTTATATAGCTTGCATGTGTAATTAGTTTTAAAGATCAGAAAAATAGCTTGGTTATAATTAAAGTACTGCACAGTTCAACATTTTATTGATATTTTTTTGATATGTCACGTTAACTCAAACAAGCTGTTATGCCATGTTATGGCAACATTATTTGCGCTCGTTTACTTTTCCAGTAAAATCCCAGTAAAATCCAGTAGGTGAGTAATATGAAAATTTTACAAATTTATGTGTACGCGAACGCATTTCAGTAAAATCCAGTACAAATTTGTACAAATTTTGGGGTAAACGAACGCAGCTATTAACATACTGTCCTAGCATGGCATTGCAATTTAGTTTAGATGTTGTAGCCTGTTATTTCTATAACATGTGTTTCTAAATGTTTAACCTGCAGCATGTTTTTAATACATTTTGAACCCGCCTGCCTTGTATAAAAATATTTATTATTTCTTATTAAAGATTCTTAATTAAATAATTGATCAACAACACTGGTTCACGAATTTTTAGCTTTTTGCCATAACCTCAAAAATGAGATGTTTTCTAAAATAAATCGGGACTGCTGATCACGAACGTGGCATTCGTTTATTTTTCTCAAGAAGCGTTTTCATAAGGCTGTTTTCAAAAATTTTGAGAACGGATTTTTTTAGCTACGCAAATTTTACAGTCCTTCCGTTATTTATTTTCTTTTCTTCTTTTTATCAAATAAAGCCGTGCAAGAGTTGCCGATGCATCCCGAAAAAACGACAGTTTGGTGTAGTTTATGGGCTGGTGGCATAATCGGTCCATTTTTCTTCAAAGACGACCGTGGAAAAAACGTTACCGTCAACGGCGAACGATATCGAGCCATGATACGCGACTTTTTTTACCCCAATTGGCTGAGTTGGACTTGGTTGATATGTGGTTTCAATAAGACGGTGCCACATACCACACAGCTCGTGAAACAATGGACATATTGAAGGATGAATTTGGTGAGCAGTTTATCTCTCGAAATGGCTGTGGGAGTTGGCCGCAAAGATCATGTGATTTGACGCCTCTTGACTATTTCTTGTGGGGTTATGTGAAGTCGTTGATCTATTTGGACAAGCCAAACACGATTGAAGCCTTAGAGTATAACATAACACGTGTTATTCATGGAATAGAGGCCGAAATGCTTGAAAAAGTGGTGTAACATTGGACCTTACGAATGGACCATTTGAACCGGAGTCGCGGGCAACATTTACATGAAGTAATTTTTAAAAAGTAAATGGCAAAGACCAATTTATCGATTCCAAAAAAAATTTTGAATATATGATGCAAATTTGAGTGTTTTATTAGATTTTTAAAAAAACTACGCTTAAAAAATCTCCCATTAGTAGGTGTTGTTGCAATTGATTTTAAATTTAAAATTTAAATATTTTTTTATAAATTTGACATTCACAAAGACTGAGGTGAATGAAATGACGTTTATAATAATTTTTTAAATGAAAACTTTAACAATGTTTTGAAAATAATAATAATTTATATTTATTTATAATAATAATTTAAAAAAAAAATTGTTATTCGTGCTTAATTTATTATAATATTTTATTTATAAAGTTTTTTTTTAAGTTTAATTAAAAATGATTTCAGTTTTAATTAATAATAATTGAAAGTAAATAAAATATTAAAATTTGAAAAATACTTAGGAGCTCCAGCGCGGCTCAAGATGTGACTTTTTTTTAATTTTTTTTTTTTGCAATTGTTATTTGTTAACGTAAGAAAAAATATTGCTGTTAGAATAAGATTTGAGAACTTTTATTATTTTCATACATCGGCGAAAACCCTAATGTTCACATTTTCACACCACCTGCGAGGTAATGAACATGGCGCATTTTTTAAAGCGGTATCCCCGTTAGGTATCCTTTATTTCAAGCACCGTTATTTTTGAATCTAATTATAAAAAAATACTTTTGCTAAAAGAAAAGAAGTAAAAATTTATTTATCTGAAATTAAATAAATAGAATTATAGTCTCTTTTTGGTAATCCACGTTGCGTGCTCCAGAAACTGTCAGTTTTTTGGAGTTTGTTTGTATTAATAAGATGTTTCTCTGAAATGAAAGATTTACAACTTTTAATTATAAATTTAATATTGCAAAAGTAATAATAAGTCATTAATTTAAGACACTTATAAGTACGAATTTATTAAATTTATTTACATTTTAGTACAAAATTTTTATTGATGATATTTAAAATGTAATTGCTTTACATATTGTTATGTAAAAATACTAGGCTTGAAACTTTGTTCGCCTTTAAAATTGTGCGCCGTTCATTTAATATTTGGCCGGTTGCAGAGAATATTCTTTCTCTTGGTACTGAAGTCGCCAAGACGTTTCATTGCATACATATAAGCATGTGGGTACAATGACTTCCGTTCTTTCCACCACTTAAGGGGATCTTCTTTTCTCTGAACATACTCCTCATTTAGGTACTTATCTAATTCTCTAATGGTTGCAGCTTAAATGTTATCCGGTCTAACAATTTTTCTAAAGTCTGCATCATAATTATTCCATATGCTGGAATTTTCTTTAATCGCAGAAGTGAGTACGTTTGGCGCTTCCTGATTCACTTCAGCATCATTTGGCAGTCTAACTTGACTTATTCTGTCTCTTAATATATTAATACTTCCCTCGTATGCTGTTTTATTTTTAAAGCAATTTATTTTAAAACGGGGATCAAGAATGGTGCTTTCCGCATACAAATTGTTCCGCTCCAGGTAACCGAAGCGCATCGTCATTTCTTTTTGCAGCGTTTGTATTATTTGCAATATAGTGGGTTTTGAGGAGTTGCATTTGGAAATAAAACGTCCCGGAAAGCGTTTAATTTCTCTCCGAAAACATTTCAACTGTTATTTCGTATAACGGCTTTAAAATTGGTACAATGTATTTTATATGCTCCCGTTCATCTAAAAATAATATCAAATACGGTCTTTTGAGGGACAGGGTTAAAATTACAGCATTCTTAATTTTATATATTCTCTCCAGCATTTCAAAAGTCGAATTCCAGCGTGTGACGACATCCTGCTTGAGGTGGAAGGCTCATTTGCTTTTGATCTTCTTGCAACTTTTTCAAACCCTGTGTGCTTTTGTCAAAATATTCCACAATTCGTTTTACTTTTATTACAACGCCGTTGACATTCTTAAGCGACGATTTAACCAATAAATTTAAGGAGTGGGCAAAACACCCAATTGCTCTCCATCCTCCAAGATTTATTGCTGCAGTAATATTTACTGCATGGCCGTTATTTTGTTTGTTAATTCAAACTCTGAGATCACTTTTTTTTAGAAAATTATACAAATTATACAAATTTTCGCTAGTAAGCCGTTCACAATACTGTTTGCAGAATAACAAATGCGACTTCAAATTTGTCTGAGAGTCTATATAATGGGCTGTAACTGCTAATAGCTTGCATTTGTTTTGGATGGTCATACATCAATGGTTAAACAAACTGCAAAAGCGGATCTCACTTCGGCTTTAATCACATTAAAAATTTCCATATGAGTAGATTGCAGCAAGTTGTAGGAAATTGTTTTCCTTGTCGGTAAGGTCTAGCCTGGGCACTGTGATACTTCCTCTATAAGTTTTTTGAACTCCGGTTTTTCCCCAACTCCTAAGGCGAGGTGTTCCTCGCCTATCATCTTAAGAACCGGCTCATCCATTTTTTCCACTTTTCTTATGGGTAGAGGCCTGCGCAAAAACTGGTTCATAGTCTGTTGCTTTTGGGGTATTCAAGTGCTAGTGGTAGGCACATCACTTTCAGTATTTACTGAAGCCATTTGCGTTGATTCTTGCCTTTCAATAGTCATTGGAGTTAGAGGGTGTTTACTCTTCATATGTCGAGTTAAATTACCTGTATAGATTAAAAATTTAATAAAGTGAATCAAACGTTTAATCAAGTGAATTAAACTGTTATTAATACTATTAACTGGTTTAAATGATACTTTTAATTTGTTTACTGGTGCAAATTTAATTAATTTTTTAATTAATATCACAAATTTTTTAATTGCAATCAATTTTTATTTTTTTTCTGTGTACCTTTTATGACCCTTTTTTTAAATTATACTTTTGTATCATTTTCACCTATATTGTGACACTTTTTGACCCTTTTTTGGAAATAGTACTCACATTTTGTTTTTTGTCAACACTGCAGAACAGTAGTGCACTTACAATTCCATGCTTTCTTCTCTTAGTTTGTTCGAAGCGGAGATGGAGGAATGGACTTCAAGCGAAGATTTAATAGCAAAATATAGAACGCATATTCCTAAAAAGTAGTTAGCATTCCTAAAAAGTTTGTGTTAAAGTACTTTTTACGACTTCTAAACTAGATTTTCGATTGTAAAGTACAATTTAACTAAAAGCGAACATAACCCATATACATATGGGGGATTTCATGTCAAGTGACCCAATTTTGAAATCGATGTCTTCCGATTTGGATGAAATTTGCACCAAGGTTAGTCCTATTGGATAGTAGTTTAGACACAAATTTTCAACAAGATCGGTCTAAAAGTTTCTGAGTTAGTGGGGGTCAAAATTTGACATTTTGGCCATACAGGTGTTCTTTCTTATCCATGTAACTTATTACCTATTGGTGTTAGCAAAATTTGTCCCAAGTAGCTTCGATAGCTATTTGATCCATCTTTTGAAAAAAATTTTTTTTGTTTTTTTAAAAAATTTTTTTTATTTTTTTTTTTTAAATTTAAAACTTTTTTTTATTTTTTTTTTTAGCGGGTATGTTTTTTTTTTTTTTTTTTTTGTTCAAAAGAAAGCTTATGTCTTTTCCTTTAAGGTAGTTTTGGTCCCTTTTTGGGATGCGAGCGGCTTATGTATAAAAAAAAATAATTTCTAACTCTAGACAAGGGTTTTTCAATTTTTAGCATATGCAGTGTTCTTTCTCATCCATTTAACTTATAAGCTATTAGTGTTAGCAGAATTTGTCCCAAGTAGCTTCGATAGCTATTTGATCAATATTCTGAAAAATTTTTTTTTTGTTTTTTTAAAACTTTTTTTTTTAAATTTAAAATTTTTTTTTTAAATGTAAAATTTTTTTTTTATATTTTTTTTTATCCGGAATGTTTTTTTTTTTTTTTTTTTTTGTTCAAAAGAAAGCTTATGTCTTACCCTTTAAGGTAGTTTTGGTCCCTTTTTGGGATGCGAGCGGCTTATGTATAAAAAAAATAATTTCTAACTCTAGACAAGGGTTTTTCAATTTTTAGCATATGCAGTGTTCTTTCTCATCCATTTAACTTATAAGCTATTAGTGTTAGCAGAATTTGTCCCAAGTAGCTTCGATAGCTATTTGATCAATATTCTGAAAAATTTTTTTTTTGTTTTTTTAAAACTTTTTTTTTTAAATTTAAAATTTTTTTTTTAAATGTAAAATTTTTTTTTTATATTTTTTTTTATCCGGAATGTTTTTTTTTTTTTTTTTTTTTGTTCAAAAGAAAGCTTATGTCTTACCCTTTAAGGTAGTTTTGGTCGCTTTTTGGGATGCGAGTGGCTTATGTATAAAAAAAATTATTTCTAACTCTAGACGAGGGTTTTTAAATTTTTAGCATATGCACTATTTTGAATTTTTTCCTATTTGTGTTTAAGTGTTTCTAAAGCCTTAAAAATAAAACGTTTGCAAAGAAACTAGACAAATTAACCTTTCCGACGGTATGTTACAAACCCAATTACTATTTTATACCTTCGATACTATAATGCCCACGATATGTTAATCCCAGGAATAAAATCACTTTTTTTCTGTAGAAATGTTGACAAATTAAATTCTTTTTATTAATTTGTAATAATAATTAAATTAATATATAATTATAATAATAATTTCTAATAATAATAATAAAAATATAAAGATAAATAATTTAATAAAATAATTAGTATTGTGGTTATTTTGTTGAACTATTTATGGTTTTTAATCCAAATTTTTAATAATTTTAATTAGGCTTAAGATCATTAAATTTAATTTTCATTAATGAAAGATTATCAATAACAATTTTAATTAATTTTCATGTTGTAAAATTCCTTTCTTCATAAAAATAATTTAATGAAAATTAAATTTAATGAACTTAAGCCTAATTAAAATTATTAAAAATTTGGATTAAAAAAATTTAATAAAATTTATGTAGGAAAAATTAAAAAAAGAATTATTTGTCAACATTTCTACAGAAAAAAGTGATTTTATTCCTGGGATTAACATATCGTGGGCATTATAGTATCGAAGGTATAAAATAGTAATTGGGTTTGTAACATACCGTCGGAAAGGTTAATTTGTCTAGTTTCTTTGCAAACGTTTTATTTTTAAGGCTTTAGAAACACTTAAACACAAATAGGAAAAAATTCAAAATAGTGCATATGCTAAAAATTTAAAAACCCTCGTCTAGAGTTAGAAATAATTTTTTTTATACATAAGCCACTCGCATCCCAAAAAGCGACCAAAACTACCTTAAAGGGTAAGACATAAGCTTTCTTTTGAACAAAAAAAAAAAAAAAAAAAACATACCCGCTAAAAAAAAAAATAAAAAAAAGTTTTAAATTTAAAAAAAAAAAATAAAAAAAATTTTTTAAAAAAACAAAAAAAATTTTTTTCAAAAGATGGATCAAATAGCTATCGAAGCTACTTGGGACAAATTTTGCTAACACCAATAGGTAATAAGTTACATGGATAAGAAAGAACACCTGTATGGCCAAAATGTCAAATTTTGACCCCCACTAACTCAGAAACTTTTAGACCGATCTTGTTGAAAATTTGTGTCTAAACTACTATCCAATAGGACTAACCTTGGTGCAAATTTCATCCAAATCGGAAGACATCGATTTCAAAATTGGGTCACTTGACATGAAATCCCCCATATTTGTTATTTTTTATGGTGGTTTCTTTAAAAAAAAAAATATAAAAAAATGTGACATTTTAATTAAAAATGCAATTTGGTGTTCGTTTCTAAAAATTGTTTTGCTCTCTTTAAGAGCTGCATGTTTTATTTTAACAAATTCACCCTTAATAATGGCATAAGGTATTCAACTTTTCGCTCTTTTTTGAATCGACAGTGCCCTGTAAAATAGGTGACAATTGCCTCAAAAAGAAACAAAGCTACGCTAAAATTTAAAAACTCGGAAAAATTTGCAAAAATAGAGCCATAAAATTGATTAAAAGTCCCTTAAACTAACAGAAATGAAAACATTCGGTGGAAACTGCTAAATTGGCGGAAATTTCCAAATATTTGGTAACAGCGGTTTGATAGCAAAGTCTTATATTTATTAAAAATAGTAAAAGCTTTAAAGAATCAGAAAACTTACAGAAAAAATAGCTTCAATCGCGAACATGGCTACAATGCGCGAACGATTGCAAAATTTAAAACAACCCTAAAATTTATTTGAAATCGCTAAATCAGTTAAAAAAAAATATCGGAAAATAACATTAAAAGCATTAAAAACTCAGCTATAATGATAAAGAACAAACTTTTTATCAGGTGTTAAAAACCGGACAGGGCATTCCATAAAAAATTATGTTTTTTGAGCGCTTCCTTCCTGAAATAAATTTTGTTTGTTTGTTTATAAAAAACTTGGTCTTATTATGCTCATTAAAATGAGAAATACTGCTTTAAAAAAAACTTGACCATTTTTTTATTGAAATACCCTTTTTTTGACCCCTTTTTCTGGAAAATCCCTTTTTTGTGACCCTTTTAGAAAATTTCCAACGGTAACCCTGCTTAAGGAGGCCTTGCAATATTTACATTTTGCTCGTTGATCCCCATCTTCCGTAAAATGAGTCCATGTTGAACTATGTTTTCCCTTTCCTGACATATCCCAGCTGCTTGTTCAGTAATATTAAGTAATAAACTTAAATTCACTAACACATTTTTATCTTTTTTCAAATACTTTTTCACTTACACTTTTTGATTATCACTTTTTATTATTTTTGTTTCACTCCGCAAATCAAATACATTGTATTATTTTTAATACAAATCATTAAATAATGAAATGTAACCCGTATAGATGTATATTAAGTTGTCTGGGACAATTAATATATTAAGGTGAAATAATAAAATTTAAAAATATAAATTTTGCAATAAATCAAGCTGAAAAAGGCAAATGATTTATTAATTTTCAATGTTTACTTATTGCTTTTTTTATTTTTTGTGCATATTATTTTCTTTTTTTAAAATTAAAATATTTTCGGCTCTTTCAATGTTAAATTTGTAGAACTTTGCTTTCATTTTCTGGGAAAATTCAGTTTAAGTAAAGTATATTAATCACAATAGCCAAAAATCCTAAAAAGCGCTACCATCTAGTTTTGCCGTTTCACACAACGCTGCCATATATTTAAAAAATTATTTTCCTACAAAAGTACCATTTTTAAAAGAAAATACACAAATGTAAATAACACCGATTGCACAAGTGCACAATGATATAAAAAGCAATGTACAAATGGCAAATGTATAATATTATGTGTTATATGCTTATATGAATTTTATTTTAACATAAGTAGTTTCTGGTTAACTAATTTTTTTTTGTTGAAGAGACAACAGAGTTTTTTATTAAATTTTTTCATATTTTTAACAGTCTTATTCACAAACCAGTGTTAAATAAAGTTTATTTTAAAAGTGGGTTTTCCATACTAATTGCGTGCTCTAAAACTATAAATTTATATGAATAACGCTGGCGAATATCAAATTTGGTAATTTTTGTATAGGTCTCATTTTAAAAATGAATGAATTAAATAAATATGTACAACACTTTCTGCTTATATGAAAAAATTAGCATTTGGCGGGTTTTGCACTAAAAACAATTGGCAGAGCTCATGTATATTGTATAAAAATTTTGAATGGCAGCCAGGGTTGTCAGATTTATTTTGTCTTTTTTCATCAAATTCAATGTCAGAAACGACAAAGCCTCTTTTATTATTATTTGGGTAATTCTATGTCAAAACGACCAAAAGTGGGACACGACCCCTTCCGATTTTAATGAAATTTGGTGAGAAGGTTCCTTTTATCTTATAAAGAACATATATGAACGAAAACAAATTTAAAATTTATCTTTCAAAAGTTATGTCATATTCAAAATGTCATAATATCGCCGAATTAGCCGAATTAGCCGAATGTAGATTTTTTTAATTTGGCCCCTGCAGCTCGTAGGATGCTCCTAGATGGGTCAAATGTATGACCACTTTTGGTAGTTTTGACATGGATTAACCCTTTTATTTTTTTTTTTTTTTAATATATTTTTCAAATTATTAAAAATATTTATAAATAAATCCTTAAAATAACTTTTTTCCGAATCGCTTAATTTTGCCAAAAATAGAAAAAAGTCGCCATTTTTATTTAAAACAATATAAACAAATATTGGATATATATCTTAAACACTATACACTTCATCGGCAAGACAATTCTCATGGTTTTTTTTATACATTGCATAGGATTTTATTTATTGAACATATCGTGCGAAGGAAAAAAAAGTGCTACTAATATGCATATAATTTATAACTCGTAATAACCCGTCAATAAGTTCATATTGCATTCTGTTTTAGTGGAGTTCATTATTAAAAAAAACTTTTTCAACAAAGTAATTAGCACTTGGAATTACACGCATATAAGCAGTCAAAACAAGTTGTTTAAAATGGTACGTACCGGACGTATAGCTATAAAACTTTAGCCAAAACTGATTTTAATTAGATGGAATACCATCATTGAAATAATCTTTCCAAACTACAAATGGTAAGATTGTCTATGGTTTAAGTCTAGTTTACTCAATTATACTTTGTATTAATTTTTTTTTTTTTTTTTTTTTTTTTCTCATTATTTTTTATTGAATCTTCATATTTTAAATATGAACTAACAATAATTAATCAAATCTTAACCTAATACGTTATTTTACGTCCTGCCAGTGCCAGACAAAAATTTTCTTCATCACGGGTTCTGTTCACTTATATAGGTGTTTATCGCTCATCTAATTGGGTAAGTGCTGCAGTGTCTCTTCTTCTTAAGCGAGTGTGGCCGCCATGGTTTAAAATATTTCGAGCTAGTGGATTTGGGTGTTGTTCAAGCCTTTTTAAATATTTTACTGCATATTTTGTAATCATAGTTTTTACTAAAGGAACATTGAGATCCTTGTGAATATTTGAGTTTTTAACATACCAAGGGGCAGCTGTGATTATTCGAAGAAGTTTATTTTGGCGCCTTTGAATTTTTTCGATATTAGAGGCCGAGGCAGTGCCCCATAGTTGAATACCGTAGCACCAGATTGGCTTTAAGATGGAGTTGTAAAGTAAAAGTTTGCAGTCGAGACTTAGGACAGAGTTTCTTCCAATAAGCCAATGAATTTGGATGGCTTTTAGTTTCATTTGAGATAATTTTGCCTCTATATGGCTTTTCCACGTTAAACGGCGATCTAGATGAATACCGAGGTATTTTACATGCGAATTTTGAGGCACTAAATGATTATTGATTTTAATAGGGGGGCATGTTTCCCGACGCAAGGTAAATGTTACATGTACGCATTTTTGCTCATTGACCTTTATCCTCCATTGCTTCAGCCACAGTTCGAGTTGAAATATATGATCCTGTAGGTATCGAGATGCTTCTTGACTGTTTTCGTGCACGCTTAGAAAAGCTGTGTCATCAGCAAATGTTGAAGTTTGGGTGTAATTGTTTATTGGCATATCCGAAGTATATATTAAGTATAAAAGTGGGCCTAGGATGCTTCCCTGAGGGACTCCAGCTTCAATTGGTTGAGGAGAGCTTAAATAATCACCTTCTTTAATAATAAACTTTCGACCGACTAAGTAGCTTTCTAACAGCTTGTGTGTGTTTACTGGTAAGTTTAGCTTCAATTTATGTAATAAGCCTTCATGCCAGACTTTGTCAAAAGCTTGAGAAACATCGATGAAGAGAGCGGAACAATATTTTCTTTCTTCAAAGGCTTTTCTTATTGCGTTTACTATACGATGGGTTTGCTCAATTGTGCTGTGTTCTCTTCTAAAGCCGAATTGGTGGTTAGGAATACATCTGTTTTCATTTAGAATTGGGGTTAATTTTGACGCTAACAGCTTCTCAAACAGCTTTGATATATTTGAAAGTAAACTTATAGGCCTATATGACTCAACTTTTGTGTGATCCTTTCCTGGCTTAGGTATCATGATGACTAAGGAAACCTTCCACTTTTGAGGATAGTATTCCAGGCGTAAAATAGCATTAAAAATTAAAAGAATAATTCTCCTTGCTATGCTGGGTAGCTCCAAAAGCATTTTGTTGCTGATCTTATCAAAACCAGGAGCCTTCTTGGGGTTTAAATCACAAATAGCCTTTTCGATTTCTCTTATCTCAAATCTTAGGGGAACAGCTGCTCTAGCAGCAACAGGTGGTAACTCGACCGCCATATCGTGAGATATGTTAGGGATAAATACGTGTTTTAAATGATTAACAAACAGATTTCCTTTTTCAACATCATTTCTTGCCCAACTTCCATTCAAGTTTCTTAATGGCGGATTAGCGACAACTGGCCTTTTGAGGTTTCTAGCTGCACGCCATAATGAGTAGTCTGATTGTGGAGTTGCATCAAGTTCCTTAAGATATTTTTCCAGAGAAGCCGTTTTCTGAGTCTGCAGTAACTTTCTCAGCCTTTTTGTACAGTCTTTTAGTAAGTTCTTAAGTTGAGGGGATCTGTGCAATTGCCACTCTCTACGAGCTCTCCTTTTTTCAGACAAGAGACGCTCGACATCTGAGGAATAAATTTTATTATTTTTAGTTTTTTTGGGGGCAATGCTGGAATGTTTAACAGCTAGTTTTAGAAAACTGTCAAAATTGACAATAGAGCGATCTATATACTCCGGTGTGCTAAGCGGAATATTTTCTGTGCAATGGGTACTGAGATATTTTTTATATTTTATCCAATTTATATGTGTAGCTGACGTCGCTATGTGACCAGAGGGAGATTCAATTCTATTGGTGTTTTTTATAGTAACAATTGTAGGTGTGTGATCAGAGGATAATTCTGTGGAAGCTTCAACGTAAATCGTTTCTGTGGGGATGTTTTTAACCACGCCAAAATCGATGACATCTGGAATTTTTTGCGGATCAGCAGGCCAATATGTTGGTTGGCCGCTCGCGACAACATTTAAATTCATTTTAGAGATGGTATTAAACAAAACACGACCCTTTGGTGTTATAAGTCGTGACCCCCAGAAGGTATGTTTTGCGTTGTAATCGCCAGCAGCCAGGAAACAGGGCCCCAGTGACTTATAATATTTGTAATATTGGCTTTCTGATATTGCAAATCTAGGTGGTGAATATAGAGATGAAATAACTATGCTTCGATTTAGCTCTTCGACACAAATGTTCGTAGCTTGGAGATAATCTTCACGATGATCACACATTGGGTAGTGTTTAATTCGGTTTTTTATTAATATAGCAGAACCTCCACAAGCTCTATCTCGAGGGTCCTTGGTATCATATAGAGTATAACCATTAATTTTAAACGTATTTCTTGAGGTCAAATGAGTTTCAGAAACCATCATGACATCAATTTGTTTATTTTTAAGAAAGTATTCTAATTCATTTTTATGTTGGCGGATGCCGTTTGCGTTCCAAAAACAAATTTTTAAACAGTTCATGGCTTGTTAAGAATAGCTTGCAATAACATCGATTGCATTCTAAGAATTTCCTGCATCATATTACCCATTGTGTTTGTAAAATTATTTACTGTTTGCACTAATGTTTCCATGGTTTTTTCTAAACGACTTAGATTAGAAACTGGAGTTTCGTCATTACTTGACGAAGCGCCTTGCATTGGTACATTGTTTGATTTTAAAACGTTAGCATAAGAGGTTCTGTTACTACTAGGCTGCGGAGCCTGAAGATCATTACTGTTTACTTGATTCGTTACCTGCATTTGAGGGGGATTAGTTTTCGGTCCAACCGACTGCTTGACGATAGTATATACAGGGCATCCTCTATAATTGGCAGTGTGATTACCACCACAGTTGCTGCATTTTTTTACGTTGGGGTCGGTTTTAGACTTATCGCAAAGAACTGTACCGTGTAGCTCACCACATACTACGCAAACAGGGGGTAAATAGCAGTATGCCTTAGTATGGCCAAATTCTTGGCAGTTCAAACATTGAACGGGACCACCTCTTTTGTGCGGCTCCTCTATAGTTACCTTTCTGTACAGAATGTATTTTAAATCATAGATGGGATGCGTTTCATTTTTTTTAAGCTTAACGTCGCCGGGTTCAAACTCTACTCGAAAAAGTGGTTGGGGAATTTTTTCTCTATTTTTAATGTTTACTACATGTTTTACCTTGAAGCCTTTTTCTTCTAGGAATGTTTTGACCTCTTCTGGGTCCACACATGAGTCAATACCCTTAATCACTACCTGAAGACCTTTACTGCTTTTCAGTTGGTATGTATAAAAGTTTTTTTTTAGTGCTTCAAAGTTGTTTATTACTTTGCGAAATGCATTCTCATGATTGACTTGTATTTTAGTCTCGTTTATACTACCACGCTTGATAGCCGCTACGTAAAACGAATTTTCACCTATCACTGATATCAAACTCTTTATGAGCTCATTTGAATTTTGTTCCCTAAGATATATCGGGGGAGGCTTTGATGATTTTATGACGTTTGGTGCTTCAGAGGATTCATCCTCCAGAATTGCAAAACGATTTTGAGTATTTATTTTATCAAAAGTTGGTACTTTTGAGGCCGAAGCAACTGCTGCAGAGGTAGGGCTGCGTCCCCGTTTGAGCACTGTTATGTACCTGTCCATACCAACTTGTACTGTAGGCTTTTGAGAAATTTTTCCTTGAGTTACTGAGTTGTCCATATCGGCTGTTTTGGGGTTAACCGTATCATCACTTATTAAAGTTTTTTTTGGCTCTGCGGCAGCGCCTGCAGTTAACAAACTTGTTATTGAAATACGATCGACCGTATTTGTAAACAAAGAAGGTGAGAGGGAACGCGTTCGAGTAATAGGTTTAGCCGTTAGGTAATTGCTATCATCGATTCTTTTTTTTGTTTCTACTTTTGTTTCGTCAACACTCACTGTAACATATGCATTTCTTTCATTATGTTTAATTGTTTTTGCATTGTACGCATTCATAAGTTTTTTTTTTTTTATTTTACAGTTTGTTTAATTGTGCTCTTCTTGTTATTTGTTGTTAAAAACCCCGATAATAAAAAAGAAGAATAAACAAAAACAAGAAATGTTTTTGCTTAAAATGTATGTTTGTATGTTTATGTATGTATGTTCATACATACATTTTTTTATTAAATTATAACTTTTATTATTTTAATTATTGACGTTTATGTTCACAAATTAAAAATTATTTTTAAGCGTCCAATTCGCTGATATTATATTATTTATTTAATAAATAATATTATGATTTTATAACAACTTATTTAAGTATGTTAAAAGAAAACAAAAACCGTATGCCGAGTTAAAAAAAACACGTCTGCATTCAACGAGCACTGTGATTCAACATGAACTTTGTATTAATACATGTCAAAAACTCAAGTAATATGTAAAAGTGTGAATGCAATTTGTTATGAAAATGACAAGTATTACGAAAAAAATTTGGCATTTCATACAACTTCATCGGTTTTTTAAATGTTTCAAAACAATAATACTTTTCGTTTAATCAGTGTTGCATTTTAACAACAGTATGTTCATGTATGATAGTGTGACCACAATCTGTAATGTTACATTAGATTTTTTGACAGTCGCTACAAAACTCATTAGATTTCTATCTCACAAAGTATTATTGAATACGTAAGACTTGTGTGATAGTGTAAACTAGCCTTTATCAATTAGCCTACAAAATAGCCACATATTTACAGCCATATTCATAAAAAGTTCTTATTTTAAGCTTATAGTATGTAATAACTAATAAACGCTTTTTGTCTTATAAACCTCTTATAAAAATTTGTATTCATAAACTTACAATAACAGCTTTTTTACTATTAACTGTTTGCAGCGATTTTCTGTTTAAGTATGGCAACTTTCTTTATATTTGGCTGCCATTTTATTGTTGGTGATGCAGGAAACTTCTATTCGGTTTACATGATATTCTCATCAAATAAAACTACATATTATTTTAGTTACTGAACAAAATGTTTCCGAAAGGTTTCATAAAAACTTTTGTTTGAACCTTTTTTAAATATACGATAAGAAAGTAATCGAATAAAAAGTTTGTTTACTTTTTATTAACATCACTATTATTATTATTTGCTTATTTTATTTTTTTATTGTTGTTTTAAGCAAAAAAAAAAAAAAAAAAAAAAACAACTAGTTCCAATAATTTAATAAATAATTAAAGAGAATATCTGCAGTATCAGGTTTTCGTTAATGAATGAAACACATCTGAAGTTTATAAAGCTCTTACCAAAATTAAGTCCAAATGCACTGGGCCAGACGGCATATCGCTTACATTTTTAAAAGCAATGTTTTCCGGTGTTTCGACTCTTTTGACACACATTTTTAATTCGGTTTTCATCCAGACATCTGAAAATGTTCTCGAGTAGCGTTAGTCCCCAAAAATCCAGCTGCATGTTCAGACTACTGCCCAAATAGTATAATTTCAGTTTGCTCTAAGATACTATAAGCACTGTAATGATGTTAATAAGTTTAGACCCATCGCAGTGCTATCAGCAATTGATAAAATATTCGAAAAAATTTTATACAGCCAAATTTCCACATTTCTTGAAAATGAAAATTTTATTTATCCTAACCAATACGATTTCAAAAAAGGTTGTTGTACTGATAAGGCTGTTATAAATGTTGTCAATTTTATATGAAAAAGTTTAGATAATGAATTTGCAGGCGTAGGAGGAATGTTTTATGATTTTTCAAAAGCTTTTGATCTTGTTGAACATTCTATTTTGCTGAAAAAATTACGATATTATGGATTAAGAGGAAAAGAGCTTAAGCTAATGGAAAGTTATTTGTTAAATCGTAAACAATTTGTACAGATTAACAACGACAAAAGTACGCAGGGATCTGTTAGGGCCTTTATTATTTACAATATATCTAAATGAAGTAAATAACCTGGGACTTCATGGAAGAATTTTTTTTATATGCTGATGATATGTGTATTCTTTACCCATACAAAGAAAATCTTTTCGTAAAAACAAACATAGAACGGGATGCTGCTTTAATTTTTGAATATGCACGTTTAAATAGGCTTGTTCTCAATGCAAATAAAACAAAATTTATACGCTTTATGCCCAGACCAAATCAAATGAGTAATTTCACCATATTTCTTGAAGGTCAACCTGCTTTAGAAGTGAATTCCATAAAATATTTGGGTATTTGTTTCAAAGTAATATTCCGTGGAATAATCATATACAATATTTGAAATCTAAAATTGCCCCAGCTCTTGGAATTTTCTTCAAGTTTAAACACTGGCTTAATATTGAAACCAAGTTAATAATTTATCAGTCGTTAGTACAGAGTCATCTGAATTACTTAACTCTCGTATATGGTTTTTGAAACAATACTTTAAGGACGTTACAAGTACTTCAAAACAAATCTTTGAAAGTTGTTTACACTTTCCCCATTATTTAAAATGCAATTGCTGATTTACGTTTACAAAGTAACACATGGAATCGGTCATCACACAATAAATTTTACAAGAAATCAAACTGTCTTTAATACTATAAGTAGCCATCATTTACGAACCTTAAGATGTCGTTTGGAAATAACAAAACAAAAGATTGAATATTCGAGTAGTTTAGATTATAATAGTTTGCCGATACAAATTAAAGACTGTTGTACAAAAAAAAAGTTAAAGGATTATTTGTTGAAAAATATTGATATGCTTCTTGTATAATTACAATACCTAATAAACGTTTTATTTGTTAAGTACTTTTGAATATGTATATTTGACTAATTTTTATGTATATATTTTAACTGCTAGTCTTAATTATTGCCAGTATGTCTCTTTAATGCCCTAGAGGCGCTGAGACTTTAAATATTGTATGAATTTAAAAAAGAAAAATTTTGTTTTAATAAAACCTTACATTATACAAATAAAACTTTAAAAAAATATGCAAATTACTGAATACATTGCTAATAAATATAAAATTTTTGTCTGAGTGTCAATCCGGTTTTAGGAAACGACATAGTACTACACCCTTAGTTTTAGATATACTACGTTTAGACGCACCACAAATAAATACAGTTATTTCCGCTTAATAGAGTTTCTAAAAATGCACGACTTTTGACGCAATTAAACGGGAATTAAACGGGTTATTTGAGTCGCCGACGCAATTAAAACGAACATCGCTTAATTGAGCAAGATAAAGCGAAAAACCCTTGTGTATATAGAAAATAAACCTTAGTTCTTTATTTATTTTATATAAAATTTATTTATATAAGACCCCTTTCACACTTGGCAAGTTACTTGCGCAACTCTTGGTTTGTAGACGTCAGCGGTAAGGTCGAGATAAGAAAAAAAATGTACTACAGACTTTGTTGTACTCGGCAAGTAACTTGCGCAACTAATTTGCCGAGTCTGAAAGGGGTCTAAGAGAAACATGACTTTCTTGCCGCAAAATATTTTATTTTTACCAAAGTTATTTACGGGAATACAACATTTATCATTAATACGATTTCTGTATGACGTGTTGGGCAAAAGCACATTAAGTAGACTGAAACCATTAACCGAAACATTTGCTCTTGTTTTTCGCAATGCGAAATAATTAAGCGGGTGAAGCAATTAAACGGAACTCAACTAAACGGGTATTTTTACATAGACAGTTATACTGAATGATTTAGTTCCATGATTTTTAGTGCAATAAAACGGGAAGGAAACTCAATTAAGCAATGCTCAATTAACCGAAATCAACTGTATATTGCAAGTGAAGAATATTGCCGCATAACCAGTGAATTAAATTTTTATTTGCGAATGGCTAACTCATGAAAACAATTCCTGATTAACGACCCTATTTGCAAATAAGATTTTAAGCATTGCCACACTTTTAACCGTTTTAAGTTTTTATTTCGATGTGGCACATTCATATGACAACAAATGTAAAATTAAATAAAAAATGTGCAGATAAATTTAAAAACACACAATAATTTTTTATATTTTTCATTTAAAAAATAAAAAGTTTATATTCACTCAAAAAAAAAATCAATCCATCCGTGCTCAAATCAATCCGAAGCGATATTAATAGTACGGTGAGTACGGATTTGCTTGAATCAAGTACAGAAATATTGATTTAAGTACGGATTTTCAATCGTAAAATACTTAAATTATCCATATTCAATCCCGATTTCGTACTTGAAATAATCCGAAAATAAGATTGATTAAAGTAAAACTAAGATTGAATCAATCTCAAAATGCGCTTGATTCAAGTATTACAAAGTTTAGTTTATCCCGAATTCGTGCTTTAAAAAAACCAAAAAAGAAACAAGGAAGAAAAAGTAATTATGATTGATTTACTTACCCGTATTACACCTTACATAATGAAAAAAACACCAACATAATGCCAATATGGTTTTTACTTTAGAAATCTTATGTACATATTTAACCAAAAATATAAACTAAATGAGAAGCAAGAGTTCAAATATACCTTTTAACCCTTCGTGGTACACATGAGTCTGGCCAGAAATTTTTTCAATGTACTATATAGAAGTTAACACAACGAAAAGTTTAATCTTTTTTTACTCAATTTAAGAATTTTGTACTTATTTCAAGAAATTCCGGAATTGATTTTCGAAAGTAATCCCATTTAGGATTGTTTTGAGTACGTTTTACTGTTTTTCGTACTTGAATTTTTGAGTACGACTCGTACTTAAAGTAATCATAAAAAACTTGATTTATCCCGAGGGTTTTTCTTTCTGTGTACTAAATGACTAAATTTTCCATCTGGCATCACTTAAAAATAAGAATTTTTATTAAGAAAATTGACATATAAACAGTAAGTTAGTCAATAGCAAATAATTTTTATTCGCGAATATGCTACGTATAAAAGTAGTAATACACTAAAATAAATGAGAGTTGCGATAAATCATAAAAACCTCGGGTCACTAGTAAGCTTAGATGTCAGTAGGGCTTTTAAATCCATGGGTCTCATGCATAAAAAAGGGGAAAAAGCGCTGAGTTGAGGCAGGTGAGCAATTGCTCGTAAGTCGAGTTCGATCCAACAGCAACAGCTTTTGCTCAATTTCGTATGCATTAAAATGAGTTCAAACCAATTGCAATTACTTGAGCAAAGGGAGATCAAACGTCTAATTGTTATTGAAGTATAAACATGTGGTCAAGTGAAAGTGAAGTAGAATCAAATAATAATAATAAAATAGAAACTGTCGACATTTCTAAATTTTTAGTAGAAAAAATAAAACAAAAGAAATGTTTACTAGAAAAGAGTCAATTACCAAGCATTAAAAAAAAAACAAACAATAGTAACATGTGTAACAGATATAAAGCAAAAATTTGGCATTGAATTAACGGGGAAAAATATAATAAAAAAATAGCTAACATGAAATGTAGCATAAAAAAATAGACATGAATAAAACAGGCAATAAAAAAATTATTTTAAAAAACTGGGAAACTGATTTGTCACAATTGCTTTGTGTTAATTCTAATCCCTTACAAAACAAACTTCCAGGTAAGTGTACCGTTATCGAATTAAAATTTTGTAATTGATTTCGCTTTTCTTTTATTTTTTACAGTTCATCTCTCTCTCTTGGAACCAATGATGGATGACAACTGTACGTTTGATACGTTAGAAGAGACAACATCAGTAGCAAAATAGCAAAGAAAGCGCCGTTGCACTGATAATGATGATCAACCTGTACTTTTTTATTAATTAAGAATACAAACCTGTATAAGTCCCAATTCACATTATACGATTTTTGTCGTTGCGATTATTGTCGTTTTCTCTTTGAAGTCGGTCTCATATTTACATTGTACGATTTTTGTCGTAACAACCTTAAAGGCCATGTCAGATAAAACTTCATCGCCTTGCTTGACGTTTCTAACTTTGACAGAAAAGCGTAACGCAAAAGGTGTATGTCACAATAAACACTTTGACAACACACACGAATTGTATGTTAAAAAAAATAAATAAAAAAAATTATACTAGCAAACTGTCAAAGCGCGCAAAAAGATGAGAGTTGCCTAACTCTTCGCTTCGCTCTGCGTTAAAAGTACTTTATGTGACATGCAGTGTTGCCACCTCACGTGTAATTACACATATCATGTGTAATATATTTTTTCATGTGTAGCCCATGTGTAATTGACTGCATGTGTAATTCATGTGTAATTTAATATTTTAACGTTGTGTTGCACTATTTTTTGTTATTATTTTTTCACAAGAAGTAAAAAGTTTTATTATTCTTGGCAAAACTTAAAAATTTAATTAAAAGAATGGAAGCGTTAAAATAGCTGAACTAAAAATGTTTGGATCATTAACTACTAACCATTTGGCATTTAGATAGCTTTTGCCACAATTTATTATAACGACGAAACATCCTGGGTACATTATTCTTTTTTTTATTTCAAAGAGAGTGGATCATCGACTGCAAAAGAAATGTTTGAGCTTCTCAAAAGCACAATTATAGAAAAAGGGATTCCTTTAGGAAAATCTAGTTGGATTTGCATCAGATACAACTAATGTTGTGTTTGGACAGTATAATTCAGAAGTTAAGTTCCTAAAGACGAAAAGCCAATTAATTTTTTTGATAAAATGTCCGTGCCATTAAATACATTTGGTAACGTTGAAGGCCTGTCTGAACCTTTTAACATATTTGGAAGATTTACTTTGTAATATTAGATCTTGTTTTATTTTAAATAGTAATGTTTGGAAGATAAAACTTAAGGAGTTTCAAGAATATTTTCGCGACAACATGCACTCTTACATTTTGAAAAATTTTAGCTTCATAGTAATTTGAAGGCAGAATATTATTAGACAAGTTTGGAGACAAATTATTTCCTACTTTGCAAATATTTATTTTTGTTTTATTATTTTATATAATATTATTTTTTTGTATTAAATATAGCAACGATACGATTGTTGTTAACAAAAAGCTAATAAAGAGACATTTGAAAAATATTTTTGTGTTGGATAAGTAAAAAATATAAAAATGTCCGGCATATCCAATGCTGCAGCGATAGAGGAACTGAATTAACATTCCGTTGAAAAATTGCGCCGACGATATTTTAAGGGATGCATTAGATCCTTTACCATACCCAAATGAAATGCAAGTAACATATCGTCACCTTAAATGCAAAAGGGCCTAACAACAAAACAAAATTCGAAATAATGGTTTTTGATTGAGTTTTGTTCGTTTTAATTAACTTTATGATCACAAACAATTTTAGATCAAAAATTGCGACTTTATTAAAGAAATTCAAACGCCAATTACTCCTTGTTGTTATTGATTTTGTAAAGTTTTTTGCTTCTGCTGTAAAAAATAAAAATAGTTGTTAAGCCCTTTTGCATTTTAGGTGACGATATTTGTTTATTTGTTTGCAAACAGAAATTGAAATTGGTTTACGTTTTCTGAAGAAGCCAAATATGGTTTTAATTCCACTTTTGATCAAAATTTGTTTCTGTGACATGCGTAAAAGGATAGCATGTGTAATTCGTATTTTCATGTGTAATTTTGGCATGGTCTATGTGTAATTTACCATTTCGTTGGTGGCAACACTGGTGACATGTTTCGTATAAGTATGAATATTCATCTTGGATGTCAAAGCGAATCTCTAACGCAGTGCGAAGCAAAAGTTTTATCTGACATGGCCTTAATACATTTTTCTTCAAATGAGAGAAAATTGAGAGAACGAATGAATGAACAAAACGAATCGAATAGTACACTCTCTTCTGTATAATTCCTCTCACCCCTCTTGCCGATAAAGTAAGAATCGCAACGACAAAAATCGTATAATGTGAATGGGCACTAATTTTTTATCCTCACTTGCTTAATTTGTTTTACGCTGTTGATAAAATTTTGTATTTCTTTATGGCACAAAATGTTCAGCCATTATTCCTTTTTACTGTACACGAGTCAACTATAAGGCAGGCTCAACAAAATTTGAGCAAGAGCTCACAAAAGAAAGCAAAAGCTTGTTTTATGCATATGAAAACGAGCACAAGGTCATCTAAAGGCGCATATAGACGACATGTTTTTGACATCTGACATGTCAAATTTTCAAGTCACATGTAATTGTGCATGTCTGTCAAAATCGCTGTTTTACATAAGCTTTATAATATTCGGTCACACACGTACATGTAATTTGCTTCTGACATTGTCTCTGTTTTTTTCGCATTGTTATTGCAGAAACCAAAGTAGTTCTCGGTTTCAAAATAACTTGCTGCCTCCATGAAAAGTTTTATTTGCGCCGTAAAATAGTTCAGCCATCTTAACATTTTTTTCTTTTAATTCAAAGATACCAATTTAGGATTTTATAATAAAACGGTTTTTATATACAGTGAAAACTCTCTATAGTGGACAGCTGCGGTCGCCTGAAATTTGTCCATTATTGAGAGGTGTCCACCTAAGGGGAGGTCTAATAAAAAGTGCATAATATTTGTTTTATTTTATTTAATAACAAAAACAAAACCAAAAACAGATCATTTCAATTTCATTAATACATACATGTTCACTAGTTTATAATGTTTTGTAATTTTTAATTTAAAATCGCTTTAAAAAAATTGTTTATATGAAAGCCGATGTGAAAGCTGAAAGAAGATCAATATTAATTTGATCTACACCTAAATAGCACATACAATTTTATAATAACAAACCTTTGTGCTAATTTCCGAACCAAACATTTATCTTTTTTTGAGGATTCAATAATTTCCACTTTTTCTTTTAATGTTAAACACTTTCGCTGTGAAGCCATTTTTGACATAAAACCAATAAGTTAATTTAACAACAAAAACTAAATTTCGTGAATTCCCCATACACAGCAGAAAAACATACATACATATTTAGTTGCTTCAGAGTTACCAAATGAATAATATTTGAAAACAAAACGAAAATATGCAAAAGCGATGCCAGATAAAAAAAAATTATACAAAAATATTTAAAAAATTTTCAGCGATTTAATGAAGATGTCCACATAATGGAGGGTTTTCAACCAAAATATATACAAAATGCTTGTCCATGTCCATATAAGGGAGTGTCCACCTATCGGAGGTTCATTTACATGAAAATTATTTTTTGGTGCTACGTTTCAGAGTTTTTGTCCATTAAAAGGGGGTGTCCGCTAAAGAGAGTGTCCACTATACGGAGTTTTCACTGTATATTGTTACGTTACTGCCTTTCAATAACGTTTTGGTTTATTTCCTTTATAATAAACCGTTTCGAGTTCTTTATTGCAACTTTAATAAAATAAATAAAACACAAACACTTTAAACACTATTTACAATTTATTCAACTCTATTTAGTACTAAGTCTTTTTAACAACCGTAATTTATAGCTTTTATTCACAACCAACTATAATTTTCTCAGCGTTATGCGTTATTGACAAAGTCTGAACTAAGAATGATCTTGTTCTGCTACTCGCCGCTAGTATTTATACTGCAATTTGGTTGTCTAGAATATTCGAAATGTTTTTCGAAGATTCGAGGCTTTTTTTTATTCACCACACTTTGATTTATGGTAGCACTTATGTTTACATAATTTTACCTCTTATACTGAAGAAGCTTTTTTAACGGTCATTTCTAGGGCTTTCTGCACATTGGGATTGAAGTGTACTAAATTATAACAAAAACGATGTAAACTAATAAAATTACTTATGAATACAAGTTAACTAATAAATACAAGATAACTAATAAATTCAACTAATTATTAACTAATAATTACAACTAATTCTTAACTAAAGTTACTTTCGTAACACTGCCCCCCACTTAAGCCTGTTCGTCCCGAATAGGCTCAGAATCACCTCTTCCATAAGGAGTTAATCATTCCAAATGAAAAACTTTCATTTTGGCCCTTGGCCTTTTATATTTCCGTATTTGGTTTACAACATCATTTAATTTCCTTATCACCTTATATGGCCCATTCCAGTGTATATGTGGCTTGGCAACTAATCCCTCCTCTGGTGGTTGATTCATTGGCAAAACCAACTGGCCTTTCTTAGATCCTTCGGAATTCCCCGGCCGATCATATCTGCACAACTTACTACGGCCACGCACGGATTTTCTATGGTCGTACAGATTTCTCCGCTCCATTGAAGATACATGCTTATCCTCGGGTATAGGTAGTGCATTACAACTGCACTGTGGAAGCGACGCACAACCTCTATTTGCTGTGCTCCTGGCTGCCACACGCTTTGGGCAGTTTCCTTCAAAATTTTGACTTCCACCTATACTATTGGCCCTTATAACCTTGGCCGATACGGGCTTTCTTCTTTGCGCCGTTATCCATTCTTTACTGGGCGCTACCTTCAACGAGCGACCCTCACTGACGCATTCCCTCCTATCTGCCTCCGTACAGTGCCTGGCTTCCAATCTGCTAAGCTGTCTTACCTGAGCAACCACATTTTCTCGCTTTTCAACTTTTCTGTGAGCTGACGATTCCTGACGAGTACATTCGAGAGGCTGTCCCACACGAGCCTCACTTTCATACCCAACATCCAGGGGTATTTCATAATCACACAAATACATTATTTGCTTTCCCATATTCAGACTTATATTATGACTTATCATAAAATCTGCGCCAATCAGTACTTCGTCTACAATGTCGGCCACAATAAACTCATGAAAAGCGACAATATCGGCAATTCTTAACACCACACGTGTTTTCCCATAGACAGTAGCAGGCTCACCTGTAGCTGTTCGCAAGCTCACTCCGCTTAGTGGTTCGACAGCTCCTTTAACCAAGTCAGGCCTTATTATCGAGAATCCTGCACCAGTGTCGATAGTCAAAATGCGCTTTTTACCATCGATGTAGCCAAATGTCGTAATATTTTTGTTACTCTTTGGCACTACTAAATTTATTATCGAGTCCTCAGATGCGAAAGGTAGCACTCCCTCCATACTTAACGGCGACTCCTGTGATGACTGAAGATTACCCCGCTGGTTGTCTCTGGGCGGTGAAGCAGATCTTGAACGTTTTCTTGGTGCTTTACAGTCACGCTGTATGTGCCCAACCTTTCCGCAGTTATAGCATTTTAGTTTGTTTCTGCCCAGCTTCTCATTTAATACCCGCAAAACTTCTTCTGTAAGTCGCTTTAATTCATTCATGATGTCTCTATCATCATCTGCTATAACATCGAGCCTTTGCACCCTAAACGACTTCTGCTTTGCAACTATTCTTGCGGTTTCCTGAGCCAGGGCAAATGAAACTGTTTCTGCAAACGTTGACTTCAATGATGCACACACCGCATACTTGACATCAGCATCTCTTATACCGTTAATAAATGCCTCCGTTTTAAAATGGTCCAAAAAGGGATGATTCTCACCAGGATAAGTTAGCTGTACCAACCGCTCAATCTCCAGTGCGAAGTCCTGTAAGGTTTCGTTTGCCTTTTGCACTCTGCCACGCAACTCCATTTTGTAGATTTCCTTTTTGTGTTCACCACCATACTTACGTTGCAGTGCTACCATAATTTCATCATAATTGTTTCTGCTACTTACTGGTACACTTTCAAGCACTTCAGCCGCAGTCCCCTTCAAAGCTAGAATTAGCTCGATGGCTTTTTCCTCACTGTTCCATGCATTCCTGTTAGCAACTGTATCGAACTGGAACTTGAAAACATTTAATGGAACACTACCGTCAAAGCAAGGGGCCTTTATTCTGCTAGAAACTTCTGGAATAGCACGTACTAATCCCTCTTGGCTTTGAAGACTATTTACTTTTGTTTCCAGATTGTGTAGCTTTTCATCCACTTCTATTTTAACATCAGTCAGCTTTTTGTTGAATTCAATTTCCATGTCATTTACTCTTTCATTTATTTCAGTGGAAATCTCCTGAAGCTTCTCATTTGTGGTTCTGGAATTCTCTTGAATTTCAGCAAGGATGGTGCTTGTCTTCTCTTCCATTTTTCTAGATGTTTCAGCAAGAATGCTTTTGGAATTTTCGTCCATTTTTCTAGAAGTTTCATCCATTTTTCTAGAAGTTTCATCTGACATTTTTTCCATTTTTGCCATCATAGCAGCAAACATTGTGTTTAAGTCCATGCTGCTAGCAACTGCACGAGTACATACCTCTATTTCTTCTTTGTCCTCAAATTCGTAACTCACGATGTCCATATTACGTCGCTCGAATTCATCTATTAGTCTCTTTTGCAGCTCTGCTTTATTACCTGCAGTTGGCAGATCCCACTTGCCCAATTCTTTCTTGAGCTGATCTACTTTAAGCTCTTCAAACTTCATTGCTGTCTTCTTGTTATTTATTTTTTTTTTATTATTTATTTTTTTTTTTCACTTTTATTAATTAATTTATTTTATTTATGCAATTTCACTTCTGACACCAATTGTTACGTTACTGCCTTTCAATAACGTTTTGGTTTATTTCCTTTATAATAAACCGTTTCGAGTTCTTTATTGCAACTTTAATAAAATAAATAAAACACAAACACTTTAAACACTATTTACAATTTATTCAACTCTATTTAGTACTAAGTCTTTTTAACAACCGTAATTTATAGCTTTTATTCACAACCAACTATAATTTTCTCAGCGTTATGCGTTATTGACAAAGTCTGAACTAAGAATGATCTTGTTCTGCTACTCGCCGCTAGTATTTATACTGCAATTTGGTTGTCTAGAATATTCGAAATGTTTTTCGAAGATTCGAGGCTTTTTTTTATTCACCACACTTTGATTTATGGTAGCACTTATGTTTACATAATTTTACCTCTTATACTGAAGAAGCTTTTTTAACGGTCATTTCTAGGGCTTTCTGCACATTGGGATTGAAGTGTACTAAATTATAACAAAAACTATGTAAACTAATAAAATTACTTATGAATACAAGTTAACTAATAAATACAAGATAACTAATAAATTCAACTAATTATTAACTAATAATTACAACTAATTCTTAACTAAAGTTACTTTCGTAACAATATATTCACATAAATTCTATTAAATGGTAAGATGACCAAACATATCTCGGTATTGTAAAAAATTAACTTCAGCCGGCTAACGATTCCGTCAATAGTGGACGCCGCTGCCGGTTTCTTTCCGGCATAGCTTTCTGATGTCAGATGGTTTGTCAGAAGAAAATAGAGCACGCTCTAATTGAAATTTTGTCAGATGACTTTGCGTCTGACTTTTACAGAAGCAAAGTTAAAAAGGTAACACACGACATGTATGTGTTTTGCAGTGGAAAATTTGACACGTCAGATGACAAAAACATGTCGTGTACGGTCGCCTTAACTTAATTCAAACTGAGCAAGACGAGATCAAACGTGAGCAGTGAGTATAAATAAACATCAAATTTTATTATGCATACGACAAGCACCTTTTACTCAAAAAATCGAGTCCGAGCCCACATCTCACGAAGTACAGTTGAACACGATTTTAAATTTTATATTCATTTAACTATTTTAAAGACATCTCAGCCCAGAACGAAAACTTTTTCCAATGTGGTTTCGATGACAGCATTTTATATTGTATGTTTTTGTGCGCATCTATTTTTACCTCTCATTTAATGTTGTATACAAAAATCCTGAAAGAAATAACCTTTAAAATTTATTACTAATAAAATTATATGCATTGAGTCATTTAAAACACATTTTGTTTTCCTTTTTCATCACTAAAAATACTTAAATTAAAGATTTCTGTTTCGTATGTATATTCTGTCACATTTTGTTGATTACTTCTACCCTGTGAGATACCTGTAGAGACGAGCTTCTGATAACCGTACAGATACATTAATAAAATGCAATTCAAACAAAAGCCCGGAACTACAGGGTAGGTCACGGGAGCGTTTTAAAGCTGCATGTTTTGCACATTTAGTTGTTGTACAAAAAATGTTTTTCCTGAAAATAAAAAAAACATATTTGTATTATTATATATATATATATACTATATATTAATATCTATGTACATATGTATATATTTAATAAAAAATGTTAAATATATCTACCCAGTTGGCAACGTCTTTAAGACATCCTTGAAGACGGATGCACGACAATGTTAATTCCTGCACGACATGTGAGGGACAGCCAGAACAAATCGTCAACGACATTTTCGAACAAGTGTCGCGAGAATCGTGCACGACACAAATAAAGACATTGTCGATCATCATGTCTTTCATTCGATCGGACGATTACATAGACGACAATGTCGCGTATTTTGTCGTTCACGACTCCATGCATGATAATGTCCCTTATTTTGTCGATCACGATCCCATTCATAACAATGTCTCTTATTTTCACGACCCCATGCATGAAAATGTCGCCTATTTTGTCGTTCACGACCCATGCATGACAATGTCGCCTATTTTGTCGTTCACGACAAAAACATTATTAAGAACAACATTTTAGGCCTTATTATAATGATTTAAAATTTTTATTTTACTTTGAGTTACATATGTATTTATATTTAAACATGTTTTAATTAATATTTTCTTTTTGCTTCTGGTCCTTTCTGGCTTTATCTTTATTATATGTATTCTTTATCCTCCGAAAGATTGTAGTTTGGATTTGTGACTACATAATTAACTAATAAATAGATGTAACATTTCACATTAAAAAAATAAAATTTGAGCTTTCAACCCAAAATGAAAATAACTTCCTGAATTAACTGTACGAGTTACCATTGCTTTTTTCTTTCTATTTAAAAGTTGTTTTGTACTTTTTGGTATATTTAAACCTTCTGCATAAAGGATCTCAAGAATATCGTCACCTAGTTTCCTTCCTACCTTATGCTTCAAGAAAACTGTTTTTAACTTCTTGGCTAATTCGGCCTTCTGTACTTTATTTTCATTAAAAATCTCACCCATTGCAACATCTTCAATTACTGTTTCACAATTATCTACATGCATTTCCACAACTTCACTATTTAATCTTTGTAATTGGTAACGTTTTTTACGAGAAATTTCTCGCTGCAATGATCTTAGCGATGTCATACTAAAAAAACAATTGTAATTACTTACTAAAATTATATTGAGATTTATGCGTACACTTAATCACTTTGTATAAAAAAATCACTTGAAAAAACACTCCGTCTTCTTCAACTTTTCTAATTTGAATGAATATTTTTCACACTTGACTGATTGATTTCTTCAGTTTGCTTTGGTTGTTTTTTATTTGTATCGTTATTTTAGTCTTTTATTGGGAACAAATTATTTTTGTTTGTTTAGAAGACAGCTTACAAGAATTAAACCTTTATTTGGGGAGAAAAAGACCATGCTGCCTTGCAAATTTACGAAATAAATTACTTTACGTTTTTTGAAACAGGTAAGTTATTTTTATAAGTATGTATAGTTATAAAAGTAAATATATAATAACGTTGTCTTTTTTGCAGCCAAAAAAAACTTACAATATTGAAACCGGCATATAAATTTTGATGCAAAATTTTGCCATTAGCAGCGAATAAATATAAAAAGTGGTTGATGCGTCGTGGTAATTCGTGGAGATTCGCCAGAAATTTCACCAGCAGATGACAAAGAATTTCCCTACAAAGTGACTTTTAACAACATATCACCGAACTGCAGACATATAAGATTGTTGGAAGAGACGTTTTGTATGCAGACAATTTATATTAAACGGAAAAACTATCTTCAACACAAGTAAGTATGTACTTACATTTAGACAATGTATGTATTAATTTAATTTTTTGATATGTGCCATTCTGTGTATGTATATTAGCGTGGCCGTTAGTTGTATGGAGAACTTTTTTTTTTTGATTTCTTATACTCTCCCCCTCCAAATCGGTTCAGTTGTATGTAAAAAAAAATACAAAAAAATTTCGTAGCGATAAGTTGTGTTTTAGGGAGGGCGTCCGCCCCTCAAAGTTTGCCATCAAGCCATTTATTCAAATGTAATTTGTTTGCGTATGACTATCTTCTAAAAACAAAATTTTACAAGAATATGATATATGGCAATATTTTAGCTCTTCTAGTCAACAACATAAGCCTCCAAGAAAGTTTTTTGCTAAGACTAATATCTTAGAAAATAATTAAAAAAAAAAAATAACAACAAAATACCAAACATTTTATATACGTTTTATATATATAAAAAGGCGATTTAATGTCAAGTGACACAATTTTGAAATCGATGTCTTCCGATTTGGATGAAATTTACACCAAGGTTAGTCCTATTAGATAGTAGTTTACACACAAATTTTCAACAAGATCGGTCAAAATGTTTCAGAGGTAGAGGTGGTCAAAGTTTGCCATACAGATGTTCTTTCTCATCCATGTAATTTATTACCTATTGGTGTTAGCAAAATTTGTCCCAAGTAGCTTAGATAGCTATTTGATCAATCTTTTTTAAAAATATTTTTTTGTTTTTTTTTAAAAAATTTTTTAATTTTTTTTTTAAATTTAAAACTTTTTTTTATTTTTTTTTAGCCAAGTGTTAAATTTAAAAAAAAAAAAAATTTTTAAATTTTAAAAAAAAACAAAAACAATTTTTTTAAAAAGTTTGATCAAAAAGCTATCTAAGCTACTTGGGACAAATTTTGCTTACACCAATAGGTAATAAGTTACATGGATGAGAAAGAACACCTGTATGGCCAAAATGTCAAACTTTGACCCCCTCTAACTCAGAAACTTTTTGACCGATCTTGTTGAAAATTTGTGTCTAAGCTACTATCTAACAGTACCAAAATTGGTGTAAATTTCATTTAAATCGAAAGACATCTATTTCAAAATTGGGTCACTTGACATTAAATCGCAAACGCAAATCGTCCGCCCCCCCTAAAACACAACTTATCGCTACGAAATTTTTTTGAATTTTTTTTTACATAACACTGAACCGATTTAGGGGGGGAGAATATAAGAAATCAAAATAAAAAAAATAACGGCCACCCTAATGTATATATTTTTAATACAAAGTGTTTGTACATGTTATTTTAATAAAAAAAATGTTTGAAGTTTAATTTGTATTGGTTTTATTCATGAGAATCATTAAACATGTTTAAATAGACATTTTGCATTGTGTTGGATATGTTTGAGACAATAATTTGCCATAAACATTATGTCTGAACATATATTGTTACTTAAGACGTGTTTGACACAATCATAACCACAAACATTAATGATAGTTTGCGATTGTGATTGTATCAACTAAACATCTGCATGAAACTTAATAATGATGTTCATGAAACCTTCATTATAATTTTGTGTTCGCTTCATTCGTATTCAGTAAGATGAAATACTATGAAATGAAAGTAATGAACACTCGATATTTAAAAGACGAATAAGATGAAATTAGTTTATTTGCCTATACAAGAGAATATGAACATTAACAACCATGAAACAGAACAACCATTGAACAAATCTCGAATAAGTTCATGAAAAAACAGTATGATTTAAATGTCAGTGTTGCCAGTTGTAGAAAAATAAAACATAAGAAAGTTAAAAAAAAAAAATAGAAATAACCATGAGGGGTAAATGCAACATGTTTAAAAGATACATTAATATTGAAATAAAAACTCAAATTTATTTTTGTTTTCAATGTAAATTTTCAATAAAATTAAATATATTTAATTTTATTTTCAAAAACATTCACTAACATTAAAAAATTTTCGGCAATATTTTTGTCTTAAATTGAAAAAAGTAGATAGCTAATAAATTCAAAATGCTTCACAATCTACAGATATTATTATAATGAGAACTAAAAAATGAGATTATTCATGGTTAAAATAAAAGTGATAAATTCTAGGCAAAAAAGTGTCATATACATCATCCAGCACGATCAACATCCATCGTTTTCATATTATGATGTAAAAACATAATTTGGTCAACTGACGTTGTATTTCACCCAATGATGCAACGTTTTTCGCAAAGTTAATTTCTTGCTGACGAAAACACCCGTTCTGAAGAGGCACTGCCAGCTGGTGTGGCGACAATTTTGCAGCTTACCTGGTATAAAAGAGGAAATTTTGATTTATTTATTTCCCACCATAGTAACACATCAAAGCTATCATGAAATACTTCATGGAAAACAACCACGTGGTCAGACTCCTAAGACACTTACAAAACTAACAATTAAATTTCTCATAAACTCATTCCTCCTTTTGTTTTGCATCTTTCACCTAAAAATGTGTGTGTTTATTATGAGTTCGTTTCATTTCAGGGCCGTGTACAGTACATTACAAGACAATTAAAT
This sequence comes from Pollenia griseotomentosa, assembly GCA_963931875.1. Lineage (NCBI taxonomy): Eukaryota > Metazoa > Arthropoda > Insecta > Diptera > Polleniidae > Pollenia > Pollenia griseotomentosa. Next base: position 141,129,513 of record OZ007560.1, on the reverse strand, counting down.
CTTGCCATGTTTCAAAGATTTGTATTATTCAAAAATGCAAATGACAAACAAAAAAAAACATATTTTGCATTTTATTTATTGTTTATATTCCAAATATGTATACTATACATATATGTGTATAGGTATATCTACATACCCAGCGGGAAAACTCAGAAGACCTTCTTACTTCAGGCCTTTTTAAAGGCCTGCTTAAAAGATTTTGTGATTCAATTTCTATTCTTATCTAACTGCTAAAGAAGGCCTCATAGAAGTCCTCGGCTCTTTCGTATAAAAGATAAGATGTACCTTCCACACTCGCTTCTATGAGAAGGGAGTAGAAAAGGAGTAACATTTTTTGTATTGTTTTTTTGCACAAGCAAAAGCAAAATCAATTTTTTTTGGTCCCGTTACCCTTCTTATGTACCTGCTGAAGAAGCGAGAGCGGAAGGCCTTCTCCGCAATGACAACGTGTGTAAAAAAGATATGAGTATGGAATGGAGCAAGAAGGCCTTGTACATCCAAAAGAAGGGGTACAGAGGCCTTCTAGAAGGCCTTCCTACTCCTTCTTTTTCCCGCTGGGTATTTGTTAAAATTTAAATTACACATGGGCAACTCATGCAAATAATTATATGAATTTACTGAAGTGGCAACATTGCTATTGAGTATTAATAAAAATAAATGAGAGAGAATGAAAACTATGAAACAAAGCCCGTTTCATTGAACAACCTCTGTGTGTTTACGATATGAAACGAAATGTGTTCATAGCAGCATGAATAAAACAACAGTTTGTTCGGTAATCACAATTTTATTCGAACACGACTTTCAGTGAATAAGCATTTCAGTATGTTTATGAATGAAGTTGTTCATGCAGCCCTTTAGTATCAACCATGTTTTTTCTTTGCGTGCATGATCTTTGTGGCCAATTGACATCGCCACCACGTGAGATAACAGGGCCATTGAATTTGTCGCGCAAAAGAGCAATTGTTTCGTTAGCTGTGTCGCAAGTGGCATTGTCCTCTTAAAACCACATATCGTCCACATCCATAGCTTTCAATTCGGGCCATAAAAAGTTCGTTATCATCTCACGATGGCGAACACCATTCACATAACTGCCTGACCGGCCTCATTTTGGAAAAAAATACGGCCCGATGATGCCGCCAGCCCATAAACCGCACCAAACAGTCACTCTTTGTGTGTGCATTGGTTTTTCGACAATCACTCTTGGATTATCATTCGCCCAAATGCTGCAATTCTGCTTATTGACGAATCAACTGTAGTATTTTTTTTTTACTTATTCCAAACGCCTTTTCAAAAAATTCAAAAACTAACTTTTTAAACCCCTTTGGCAGATTTGCTCTACCAGTAGTCAAGTTCACTTCGCATAGCAACTGGCTTTTTTTTGTTGCACAGTGTAATATTTAACGCAATTCCCACATCATCCGATATGCACCACCGTTGACAGAGATTAGAACACCAATGTCATTTTCAAAAGTATGAGCAAATTTTCTTTTGGGAAGATACACCGCACCAAACAGTTCACTTAAGGAGGAGTAATTGTCGCCGTTAAACTAATCTTGGATTCTTTGTAGCCCAAATACTGTAATTTTACTTTTTGATGTAGCCATATTATAGGAATGGACTTTATCGCTCGTTATCAGATTGTAAAAAAATGGACAAAGAAAAAACAATAATTAAAAAAGTGTTGAAACAATTGGGGGATTCACAAGGTGTCATAGAGTCATATATCTTAAAATAATGACATGAAAAATACGACTGTTTTGAACAACCGCTCATAATTCAGTGCGCTATGTATTTTAAATTTAAAGCAGCTGATTTTAAACAAATATAAAAAATAAATATTAACCTAAAATAAAAATATTTTTTTATTCTAATCCATGAATTAATAAATTAAATTAGATCTTATCTGACTATGTATTTTCCATTTTTTAGACGCAAATCACAAAAAAATTTTATTTTGTTTGTTAACCAAACATCAGAGTCCTGAGCCGATGTAATTTGACGCCGCAAGTGTTTTGTTGCAAAAATTGCTAGACGCAGGTTAAATTTAGATATTAGCCGGATAAAACTATACCATCAACTGCGACGGCTACAAAAACGAATGTGGCTCGGCTCAGCGCAGGTCTCTTCTGATTAATTACGGCAGCACAACAAACATAGCAAGCAAAGTTATATTAATTTAAGACACTTTTTGGTAACAAAGCAACAACAATATTTTTAAACCATTGTAAAATGTTAGAACATTATGACAAAATAACATGATAGCACACTTTGTGAATATCCCATATGTAAATAGCTCATTCAGCACCTCTACTATAAACAATGTTGAAGCGAAATTACACAAAAATTTCAAAAGTCCAAAAAAATGTTTTTTCTCAATTATGGATAATCACACAGAAACTGGCAACGCTGCGAAGAACGTCCAATACCCCAAATTCTTTTTGTCATTTAAAATTTTCATGTTATTAAGAGAAAACTCTGATCTTTTTGAACTTTACAAAACTTGCTTAAACAAATACCTCTCCCTACAACTTTTCTGAATGATAACGCTCTTGCGTTAAGCAGTTCATACACTTCTCCAGCATACTTGCACAAACAAGTGATGTTGACTCGTGCTCGAAATATGAACATACCATAAGCATTCTGGCGCAATATTCATTTCTTTAAAAATGTTGTACGGTGTTGTACGGAAATTATTTAAAAAATAGATAATAAAAAAACTCGTGCTGTTCTTATTCAAGAGTCGTTATGAACAGGTTGTATTAAACTGTGTTTAGAAAAATGTGGCCATAATAAGGTATTAAATCCAATTTTTTCAGCAAATAATGTTTTTTGAAGTTCCCTGATGTTTACTCTTTGACAATTCTTCTCAACTGAGCAAATTGCACCATACACAATACCTCAAAATCAACAAAATATCAAACTCTGTTTGACATCGCTACTGCAAAGAGTACAATCACACAAAATTTCTATGCCACCAAACCACTGGCATCAACATTTGATTGCACGTGCATGCTGTAGTCGTGTATGGGCCCTTTAAACTATTTAAACTTGTCTGGCAATATCATTGAAAGTTTGTTTGTAGTACTAAAAATTGTCAATGCATTGCTTCACATTTAAATAACTGTCTACGTGTCGCTTTTTTCTTAATATACTGTATATTTCAAATATTACTTTTGTAAAAATGCACACTATTTAGAGTAAAACAAAGTGCTAGTATTTTAGTCTTGACAGGGTGCTTTTAAGAAGATATAAATCTCCATTTCTTTTCTATTGCACTTTATCAACTTAAAGTAGCAGTAAAGCATTTATTCAGTAGATAGCACTATATTTCATTTCTTGTTTTAAATTCTTTTAAATACAAAAATTATGACTTCTTTTATAAATTTTATTCACTTCTGTATGCATATGAGAAAAATGTTTATGATAGAGATTTTAAAATAATTTTTATTTCAACCGGATAAACTTTAATATTTTATTTATGCACTTTAATCTAGTCAAACTTGTAGCGTACGAGATATAAACTTTGGAATAAATTTTTTTAATCTGTTCTGTTTAAAATTGTTAAGCGAACAAAAAAGAAAAACGTTGACTCGGTATCAGTAACAAAGAGAGTCCTATAAAATGCATCATACTCCATGTTGCCTATAGTAGTTGCATGTGTATCTAAAAACAGTATATTAGATACATACATGTTTGTAAATACACTGTATCTGAATTTACATATGTAAATGTAAATTATTTACAAACATTCTCATTAAAGTTTGTCTGGGCATTTAGTTTTGCCTGAATGTTGCGTATGTTTAAGTAATTTTGTTGTTTCGTTTTACTCTTTATCTGAATGTTATGAGTAAACGAATGTTACAATTATATCCAAAATGTTCATTTTGAAAATTTAATTATCCTTTAAATTTATGCATATTTACTCGAGAACTTAACCGACCCCAATGTAACCACAGTTATGCAAACTTTCGGTTAAAAGTTATTTGCTGTTACTGTTTTACAAGCAATTTTGCAAATGTGACCAAACCAAATGATTTTATGACAAAAAATTCTAAATAGATACACATACATAATACATACATACATACATACATATATGCATATGTATGCGTAACACTTTTCCCTGCAAATAATAGGACTAGTCCAAACACGCGTGTGAAGTGTAGCCCATAAGGGACTAGGACTAGTCCAAAAGTAACCCAAACGTATGGAAAAAAGTGGGCTTATTAACATTACGATGTCCTAGGGCAGGACCATATAACCCAGCTTTGAACTACAAAGTCTTAAAACTACTCCATGGTATACTCAAGAGGATTAGTTTTGAGTCGTTCAAAACGAAAACATATCGTTAAAAAACAAAGACATGTCGTCTCACTACAAACACTTTTAAACAAACATATGGTCCATGCTTTCATTACATTGGACCAGTCCCTGGAGTAGTCCATTTTATCAAAATGAATCAGGTAGTCGAATATTATTTGCAGGGTTGTTACACGTTCACAAAAATCATGGTAAATTATTTAAAATATAAATTTTGGAAAGCTTCAGATATCTTATACTACATTTACATTAGGCCGAAATCTTGTAGATTTGATTTAAAATCTTCTTCGAAATCTAGTGCGTTTACATTGTACTTTTTTGACATTAGCGAGATTTTGTTTTTATAACACAACAGCTGACTTAAAGTTTTTTCGTTACACACACAAACACAAAAAGAAATATACATTAAAAAATTTGCATTACCTTTTTTTTAATAATCAACGATATTTATTTTATTAATATTATTCGTGTTTTTAATTTTTTTACAATTTTTATAAAAATTTTTAATATTTTTTTTAACAATTTTTGTTTTGTTTTTTTTTAAATGTCATTTTTTCTTGTGCAGGGAAATATTTTTTAGTGCTATATTGTAAAAACCATAGTTGCATCATTAAGTACTACTAGATTTTGAGTAGATTTCGTCGAAATCTTGTCACGAAGTAGATTTTGTTTTGTATGGGAAATCTAGTCAAAAACAACTAGATTTGGCTCGAAATCTCGTAAGTACTAGATTTTGCGTAGGTGTAAATGTAGTATTATTAAAGAAGAAACGTAATGTGGAGTTGTTAATGGCTTTATTAAAGACATGAAATCTGATTTAAACCAATACAACCAAGTATGGGAAAAGTCAACCGATATGCATGAAATTTGCTTTTAAACTTTAGCTTACATTGTTTACTTTAAAATAAAGCTTTGTTCACAATGGGAGCAACAATTGGAGGATTCACAAGGTGTCATAACTCTTAAAATAATAACATGAAAAAATACAACTGTTGTGAACAACCCCTTCTAATTTAGTGTGCTATTTTGAATTTAAATCAGCTGATTTAAAGCAAATATAAAAAATAAATATTTACCTAACGTCAACATATTTTTTAATTCTAATGCATGAATTATTAAATTCAATTATATCTTCTCTGACTATTTTCCATTTTTTAGACGCAAATCACACATACATTTTATTTTGTTTGTTTACCAAACATCATCCGATATAATTTGGCGCCGCACGAGTTTTGTTGCAAACAGGTTAAATTCGGATATTAGCCGGATAAAACTATACCATCAACGGTGACGGCTACAAAAACTAATGCGGCTCGGCTCAGCCGCTCAGCGCAGGTCTCTTCTGATTAATTACGGCAGCACAATAAACATAGCAAGCAAAGTTCTATTAATTTAAGACACTTTTTGTTAACAAAGCAACAACAATATTTTTAAACCATTGTAAAATGTTAGAACATTATGACAATATAACATGATAGCACACCTTGTGAATACCCCATATGTCTTTTTTTCTCTTTTCTTATTTCTTCCCAAATATATTTTCCTTTAATTTTTCGAACAGAAATGTAACTACAGCTTTTTTTTAAGTTGTTTCTACTTCCGTGTTTCTTTTATTAAAAAGATTTATAAAAAGTTTGTGTAATGCGATACTTTGAAAATTATTTGTAAACAAACGAGCGTTTAAAAAAAATTCTTACGAGCGTTCGTACTCGTTAATAACTGTGTGTGATTAATATTGTTTTTTCCCCTGTTATAGTGAATCATAAGTCGCTAGAGCGCAAAGCTTTTCTTTACAATACAAATTTAATTAGTTTATAATTTTACGAGAGTTGCTTTAATATATTTAATTCTTTTACAATAATGAGTATTTACAGCTGCCATCTGACTTTCTTATAATGTTTTGTCCAGAATTTGAAAAAAAAAAACACTGAGGTATGGCACATAAGTGTACCGTATCGTATTTTGTCATAAAAACACACATTTTTTTTATGCGGCTTTTACTTACTTGCTTTTCAATCAAATGTAAAATGATCACTAAAAACTGCATAATGAGTAAGGTCAACCGTAAATGCCTTAAATTTGCAAGAATTTACTGTATTTGGATTCGTTCAAGACTAATAGTGCATGAGAAAGAGGTCAGATAAAAGAGCAATCCGTACGCTAAATGAAACTAACACTTACGCTAAAACAAGATCGTTTAGTATTTGTGCTTGTTACCTCACAAACGATCGTTGTGCACCGTACTTTGGTTGTGTAAGAATTCACGAACGCTAAAATAAGTTTTACAGTTCGTGTTTTCAAGAAATATACTACGTTAGTTTACAGTTTTTTTCTTTGCTGCTCACAGTAACTTAAAATTTTTTTCTCAGCGATAAAAAGAAAACAACTCACATACATTATTAAGACAGGAGTGTATCGATTAACTCGCTAAGATTTTTGGCCCTACTGGCCAATGTGAAGCCCTGCTATCAATAATTTAAGTCGTCCAAGAAATCATTGGTGCTGTGTGCAAACAAGAGATTGGTACATCCATGGGCATAAGTATGATGAAAATTAATCAGATTGTATGAACATTTAGGTGTCAGAAATATTTGTTCGCCTTGGATTCCGGCTTATGCTCGTGTTAACTGGTGCAAAGAAATGCTCAGGACATAAAATCTAGGTGAATCGGGACAGAAATTTTGGATGTATGCATATGAGCCCTAAACAAAACAGCAATCCACTTTTTCTGCATCTGAGCAAAAAAAAAAAAAAAAAATTAAATTTTTACAATGATTTTAATGCCTGGTGTAAGACATCACTTTTACTTTAAAAATATGTATTTACTAGGGTATTCATTTGCTATCATTCATTGCTTTAATCGAGTAATCGGTCGATTAATTAACCGAGGTTTTGGTTTAATCGGTTAATAATCGGTTAATTTTGTTATTGATCAGTTAACAGATTAATTCAGTTTTTTTTTATAAATTAATAAATAAAAATGCATAAATTATTTATTATTTGATAAAACTGAAATTAACCGGTTTAATCGGTTATCCAAAATAGCCCATTTTATATATCAGTTAATCGGGTAGTAATTTATCGGTTAATCAACTAACGGTTAGCCGAATGAATATCCTAGTACCTATCGCTGAAAAAGAAAATTAAAGTAAGTTATATAAACTTCTCAGTGTAGTTTTTAAATGCCGCATTGCATAAATGTACAATCCCGAATATAAACAATTCTAACTGTGGGCATGTGGCATTATAACGGCGGAAGTGTGAGCAGATATTATCTATTAAATACATACATATATAAGTATGTATGTGTCGATGTATGTATAAATAAATTAATGTGCTAAAAAAATATACTTCTAATTGTACATGCAGGAAGAGTGCTTTGCTATTAGTGCTATAAAAGCAGGGATAATTTAGTATTTTAGTGCAGAAATTTAAACAATACTTTAGCAAATAGTAGTTTGTTATGTCTAAATTTGACGACACAATATTTAATTAATGATAATTATATGCACTTTTGTAATTAAACTAAATAAATAATTAAATGTTTATATACTGTCATATAATGTTTTATAAATAGAAATAAAAATGTTTGTAGATGCGCGATAATAATGTATAAAGTAAAGAAAAAAATTTTTCCATATAAATTTATTAAATCTTCATATACACACATACATACATACCTATAAAAAAATATGAACTAACAATAACTATAAATAAAATCTAATTTTAATTCTTTAGTTTACGTCCTGCCAATACCGGACGAAAATCCAAAGAGGCGTTTAGCTCTTTTGATTGGATAAGTGCTGCAGTGTCTCTTCTCCTTGAGCAAGTGTGGGCGCCTTCATTTAAAACATTTCGACCTAGTGGATTTGGGTGCGATGTAAACCTTTTTCATTATTGAATTGAATACTTTATTGTCATAATTTTTTCTGATGGTACATTAAGATCTTTGTGAATGTTCGAGTACCCGGTTATAGACTTCATGAAATTTTACCAGTTACTGAACGTTAATGGGTTAACAAATTGTTTTAGTTAAATTTCATTAAAGTTCAACACTAAATCCCAAGTTAAATTACACAGGCACAACAGCATAAAGTTTTTGGTTTAGAACAATATTCTAGAAAAATACTTAAAAACTTTAAAACTTGTTTTATAAATTTCCAAAAAAAAAAAAAAAAAAAAAACTAAAAAGTGTTTTTAGTTTAGAGTGAATGTGCAAAAGAAACTACATCCTTTTACTTGAGAACCACTCAAAAGTTTCAACAATATTTTACGGCTTCCGCGATAAATGCATGAAATTCACTTCCCTTAGTGCTTAACTTTTTTCATTATTCTTCAAGTAGAAATATTTGTTTTAACACTCACAATTTTTTTAAGAGCCAAGTTTTTTAAATTTTGTGTTTATGTATGTATGTGAAAGTGGGCAGATAGAAAAGGCTAAATAAATATCACAGAATTTTTGTTAATATCTACAATAATCGTCCAACGAAAGATGTCTTTAGTTAACTGATTAAAGAGATAGTTTTTATTGTATGTTCATAATTGAACCAAGATATAAAGTCTCGAAGAGTAGCTGCAATTATGGAGAGATTTTTATAAATTACTAAAAACTTCACCCTTAACTTATGTACCAATTTTCTTTTTTAAAGTTTCGAAATTCTGTACTTGAGTAATTCTAAGACGATTTAATTCTGCCGTCTGTCTCTTGAAAATATGCTGAATTTAAAAATATTGAATAGTTACAAAATACTTTGGTGTCATATAGATAATCAGCGAAATTGATTAAAAAATTTTGTTAATTTTCGCGTATTTTATTTACTTTTGCAACATATTTGGTACACAAAAATTTTTGGTTACGGTCAGTTATATTGACAAGAAAATTATTACTTCATATTTATACGCAATTTACAAGCAAACTGTAGGCGATTATCGGGGCTGTTCTGAAAATCACGTGATTTCAAATCACGTGTTTTTGAAATCACGAGCGTGATTTTGTGGTGTTCTCAAAGTCATACCGTTTTTGTGTTTCTCGGTGTGCTTTCGGCAATTGAAGATCACACCAAAACTTACAAAAACGGGACACTAAAATATCACACGTGTGATTTTAGTAACCAAATGTGATTTGAAATCACGTGATTTGAGTAAAAGTGATTTGCAGAACAGGCCTGTATGTCAAACAAAAACAAATTAGAGTAATATATTCGGTAGTGCCGAATCAATACCCTCCAACGAGAGTTCAAATATTTCAGGAGTGGCCTTTATATGGGAACTTTAAATAAAGCTAATCTTCGAACCGCGGCTGTCAGATTTGACGATTTATCGTCATTTTGTCGGTCTTAGGGCCCAAAAATGGTCCGTTGACGATTAGACGGTTAATTTAGGGTATACATTTGACGATTTTTCAAATGACAAATTTTTTATAAATTTACAAAAGTTTTTAATATTTATTCGTTTATCGTTTATTAAGTTGTAAGTAATTGTCCCGTGTTAGCAGTTCATAATACAAATATAAATATAATAATTTACGCTTGGGATTTTGGTAATAGATGCATTTTTCGACCATTTTTCTTTGCACTGAAACATAGTTTCTGATCAGTAAAATCGGTCTTCGATATATATGAGTTCAATTTTCGTACTTTTTAAAAAAGATATCACGTCTTTTTCATATACTCGTATTTTCGCATGCTGGCAACACTGTAAAACAGCCAATACTGACACTACAATTTGACAATTAATTATTTGACAGAAGTCACATTCATTCTAAATCTTCATAATAGTAGCATTTAAGAATATCAGGGAGATCGTGTGTTACTGATTTAAGCTATTTTTACTTTGTGTGTGCTGAATATTTGGTTGGAAAAAAGGATATGCAATATCAGGGGCCTAATTCTGACAGTCGTGATCGAGTACTTTCTCGATTCGAAAGGAATTTTATTTCGGTCGATACTAAACGAATCGAAATTATTTTTTCAGTATTGTAAAACTCAAATTAATGCTTTAGAACACCGAAAAAATAATTCCGATTCGTTCAGTATTGACTGAAATAATAAGATATTAAATTGCTTGCGAATCGAGAAAGTACTCGATCATATTTACATTATTTTGGTTTTGCAGTCAGAAACTTGGACAAACCGTCGACTCCGAAATGTTTTGCATTTTCTTCATTCGCATTTAGATTTTTTTCCACAAAACCTAAGTGCAGTGAGCGACGAACAAGGGCAGCGTGCTCACTAAGATTTAATGAAAACTAAAAGATATTATCAAGAATTTTGGGACAAAAGCATGCTGGGAGACTATTGATGGACACTAATACGTGAAATTGAACCAACAAAATACAAACGACGTTCAAATAACGCCATTCTTTTTTGAAAATTCATTGATTTTTAAATAAACTAGTGATTTTTTATGTAAAAAACGAATAAAAACATTTTTTGTATCTTGAAAACCTGACGTGATAAAAAAAACCAAATGGTTTCCGCACTTATTTAATGCTAAGTTCACACTTAGGTTTTTAAACGCGTTTAAGCAAAATGTTGATTTAGCTAATCAAAGCCGTTCACATTACATTTGAGATGATTAAGATGACAGATGATTAAGAAAAAAAAACACACAAAAAAACAATAAACAAATTTATATCTCTTTTAAGTATTAAAAATGGATAAAAACACTTTTATAAAGTTATTAGAAGATTATTTTAATTATTTTAATGATGAAATTGTGAAAATGTATGAATTATTTAAGGAAAAAATAAAAACATTAAGCAGAAATCTTGGCCGGTTGTACACGATCATGTTGGCGATTCTACATTTGAGGTATGTTCAGTGGATTCTATGTGATTTTTGAAGTGATTTAGTTGTAATCATGTCAATTTGAAGTGATTAACAAATCACTTCAATGTATGGGTAATCATCTCGATTTTGAAGTGATTAGAGCTTAATCACGTTCGAACTGCTTAAACGCGTTTAAGAAGCCAAATGTGAACATACTATAAGTTGACATATAAAAGAAGTTTAAACTTGCATTTATAGTCAATTGGAGTTAGATAAGCGGTTTTATTTTTAGAGAATTTTTAAAAAAAGTAATACATATATATTATTTTTTTATTTGACAATGCCGATTTTTCTGACGATTAGTAAGTCAATTTGCCGATTTTTTTCTTGCAAAATTTGCCGATTTTCGACACATTTTATTTGGCAGCAGGGCTGCCAGATAAATTTGTGAGGAAATCGTCAATTTCCTGAGAAAAAATAGAAAAATCGTCTTTCACGTTTCGAAAAATCGTCAAAAAAATCGCACAACTTAAAATTTAGTTTTTTAAACAGTTTTTGTTTGATTTTTTTTTATAAAAAAGCATTCAAACAAAAACATAATTACTTCATACCAGTGTTGCAAAATTGAAATTTTGAAATGGTACTGAACTTCAACTAAAAGAGTATTTTTTCTACCAAATGGTACTTTTATGATTTTTTATGAAAATATTTAAAAGGAACAAAAAATATTTTATTGGAATTCATTTATCTAAGTATTTAATAGCAAATTTAGTATTTATCAGACCTGTTCTGAAAATCACTTTAGCTCAAATCGCGTGATATCAAATCACATGTGCCTTTTAAATCACAAGTGTGATGTTTTGGTGTTCCGTTTTTGTGTGTTTTGGTGTGATCTGCAATTGCCGAAAGCACTCCAAGAAACACAAAAACGGTATGACTTTTAGAATCCCACAAAATCACAGTTGTGATTTTAAAAGCACGTGATTTGAAATCACGTGATTTTCAGAACAGGCCCGTATATTTGAGCTACACATGTAAATAATATTTCTGTTATCCATAAGCGTCAAGCGCCCCATCCATTAACAATATTATTGTATATGTTATTCGTCATATTATTTCTATATGGCCCTATATTATTCATTAAGTGGCACAATGGTTTCAATTCAAATATGGCGCAACTCTTATAAAAAAAAAACATAACCTTTTAAGCAAAACAACATAGTTTGTTGATGCAAACACATTTCACAGTATATTGCACTTCTTTTCTGATTTTGATTCTTGCCAATATATTGTGTCACCTTTGAATTTCACAAACCCATTTAAAACATTAATGTTTAAAAAAAAAGATTTTAATTCAGTGTTATAAAATAAAGCAAATTTTCTTTAAGATATCATAACATATATTATAACTACAACAGCAACTACCAGTTGGTTTTAATAGATCTTTAGTTTTTATCAAACTTGCAACAGTTTCTACGTGTAAACGATTTCTTCCTTTGCTTTTTCATCATTTTGCATTTGAAATTCTGCGTTCAATTGATTCTCAGAAATGTGGTGTCGATAAAATACCAAAAGCAATATGTGAAATGTCAGCAAACATTAGTTTCGTTCTTAATTTTGGCTATATTTATCCAAGAAATTTAAATATATTCAGTTCTGAAATGCTTAATTGTTATAAGATCCGCTAGAACACGGAATTGAGAACTTATTTATTATTATAGTTCTCTTTATCGTTTTAAATAACATTAATAGCATCAGTATTATGCCAATATTTTTTTCGGAAACAATATTTTCTGGAGTGAAGCTGATTATTACTTTTAAGGTTTTATGTTCAAAACAATGTTTAGTTCTTGATGTTTCGCAAATTGTCGAATAAAACGATTTCGAAGTTTCTTTTACTTTATAAACCAATTGCTTAACATTGCATGTTTCTATAAATATGGTTTTCATTTAAATTTTCCACTACCATATTATCCTATGCATCCCTTTTTATAAATTTTCTTGCCAGTTGTAAGAACAAATAGCCCATTCTGGAAAGCAAAATATGAATTCTGGCGTCCACGCTCTGCATTTCAATATTAACGTCGGTAAGTTAAAAAGCTCGAAGGATAAAAAAGTACTGAAAACAACGCGGGGGTACTGCGGTATTTTTAATATGAAAAAGTACTGAAAATAGTACCAAAGTACTGAATTTTTCAACACTGCTTCATACTAGCATTTTCAATTGTGTAAGAGATATTGGGAGTCTCATACAAAGCATCTTTGATCGTCGATGCCGCATTTTTTAATCGTGGAAGATTCCTCACATGGGAAAACTGCAACACGACTGAGATTAATCCATAGCACAGTGAAAGACGCTTCTTCAACCGTTGTGGGAATCGTTTAAGATGTGGGTAAAGATTATCTAACGAGTCTTTCATGTCAAGAATCGTTTCCCAGTAAAAAATGGAGCTTACAGCAGTTTTGTAAGGGAGAGAAGCACAATACCCCCTTACAAAACCTGCTTACAAGAGGCATGATTTTTATATGGCGAATTCCCACTTGGAAGCACTTTGATAACTGATTGCGTTATGAAACAAATTAAATCTCTATGTTCGGTAATATTTCAAAAATGATCGTAAACACATTTGTACTCTGAAAATAATCATTTAAAGATTTTCTTAAGACTTGCATATTATGGCCTTACCTCAACAAAAGCGCCACGCGTTTTCTAGTTTTTGAATAGAGCGGTCTCAATGCTTTGCAATTGGAAAAACCGATTTTCAAAGCTCGTTTAATAGTGAATTTTGGCGCTATTGTTAATTAATAAAGGCAATTTAGCTATTTTTTGATCAATTTAGCGTTTTTATCTCTATTTTTATTTATAATTTGTGGGGTTTATTACACAAGAAAGCTATCACTACTGTTTTTTACACAACGTTGACGCTCTTGCTTAGGTATGGCATATCAGCGAAAAGCTAAGCGAAAGAAAACGTTCCGGCTTCCGCTCTTGTTAAGGTACGGCTGTTAAACATTCCAAGATTTAAAAACGAACGTGTCAGAAAATTTAATGTTTTATTCAGACTGGAGACTGAAAAAAATCGTCACTTTTAAGAAAAAAATCAGCAAATCGGCACTTCGCTAATTCCGGAACAAAAAACCGTCAAAATCGTCAATTCTTGCAGCCCTGTTTGGCAGCTATGTTTCACACAATCTGACCTCACAGCATTTTATTTCGTAGTCAACGTCAAGACTTGCAATTTTGTTGCAGCCATTCTTGATTTTATTGGTGAGAGAAGGGAGAAGATTGGGGAGGTGTATACAGTTTCATGAACTCTGTAATTCTGTTTTGCTTTGTAATTTTCAAACTTTTTAACTTTAAGTTGGATATAGATGTATTTGTATTTAAATGTTAAATATAAAAAGCAGAAGAGGAAACACAAGATGAAAATACAAAAATTGCACAGCTAGAATTTCATAATCTGGACACTAATGCAATTTCAAAGCAGATTTGCAATAACAAAAAAAAAAAAAAACAGCTTTTTTAAATTTATTAGTTAAAATTAAAAAAATTACAAAAAAAAAAAACTTTTTGTAGCTAAAGAGTTTATTTTCCAACACTTTATCATCAAATAATTAATTCTTAAAATGTAGAAGACAAACGCAAAAGTCTTCGATCCTGTCTTTTTAAGGAAATTGATGAAGCAATGCTCAAATACAACTGTGGCTTGGAACTAAAAGGGCCAATGTCAAAATATTCACTTTTGAGAAAATTGGAATTAAAGGCTTTACAAAAGGTTTTACAAACGTTTTTCATAGTGACATTGGCCAGCATTTTATTTATGAAGCTGTTCTGGGTTAAGTATGACTTTAGCTGTTTTACCATAATGAAAGAGAGCAAGAAAACAAATCTAATGCAATGATTAACTCAAAAGAGCAAAAAAGTGACATTGGTCCTTTTAGCTCCCAAACTAAAATTTCTGATTTGTGTTTTTGACAAAAGTTGAAAAAATAAAAGTCTGTATAATGAAGTGTTTTTCTGGCCCCATGTAGATTCATTGTAGAAAATTTTAATACTTTATTGGGTTTTCGATGAATATTAAAAAAGTTTCACACGGAATGACAAACTTTGTATACCCTCATTAACCACTAGTAGTGGAGGTGAATGTTGTTTGACGAATCTAATCTATTTAAAAATGTTTTATAGATGCTCATAGTCGCATCTATGAAAAAATACTTCCAAAGAAAATAAAATCGCAACCAATAAAGCCGTAATGAGCTATAGGGTTAAAACACGTCAAACTATCACGAAAAAAAGGAATTTTCGGCATCATCACCTCCGATTTTATTGAAATTTAACACAGATGTTGTATGTTATTGGACTTTAACAAAACATAAATTCAGACTCCAGGTTCTTTCGGCTTCCGAAATATGACGTCATAAAAGATGTGAAAAATGTTAAAAAATCTCAAAAGTCTCCTTACAAAAGGGGATTTTGGTAGCGTTTTAAAGGTGAAAGTGCACCCTTTAAAATGATATGCATATTGTGTTTTTTTCAAGAAGAGGTCAAAGGTAATTTTTTTGGGTCTTGAGTTCAAAGGTCCATATCTGGAAAAGTATATTTTTCAAAATTCTAAAAAAATATATTTCAAGTATTACACCCTCTTCTACATTTGCAAAAAATTTAAAGATGGAGACTCGATTGGTGTCAGAGTTATAGACCAGAACGTGATCCTTAGTATGTTTTGTGTTCAAAAATCCCTTGTTTTTGTTGTATTTTTATTAAATTTTTCAGTATATCTGGAGAACGGCAAGAGCCAAAGCTTACAAATTAGGTACACATATTTAGGTTATCAATACACATCATCCCACAAAATGTGGGCGGGATTGTAGAAGTGGGCGTGGTACCTCCTTTACAAAAATTATCAAATTCGTTCTATATGACTAGAAATCATATTGCTAAATTTCTTGAGGGTCGGTTAATAATTTATCGTAATCACCAAATAAAGCAGAATTGGTCGTTTACAGTATCATAAGGCATAACATTTTTGAAAAAGAGTTTAGAGTTAAAATGCAATGCCACGAACAGTTTAGTAATCTTAGCATATTTTTCTTTTAATTCAAAGATACCAATTTAGGATATTATAATGAAACGGTTTATATATATATATAATTTACATAAATTCTATTCAATGGTGGGATGATCATACAAATCTAGGTATTGTAAAATATTAACTTCAGCCGGCTAATGATTCCGTCAAAAGTGGAAGGCTCTGCCGGTTTTTTCTCGGCATAGATTTCTGATGTCAGATGGTTTGTCAGAAGAAAATAGAGCACGCTCTGAATGAAATTTTATCAGATGACTTTGCATCTGACTCTTACAGAAGCAAAGTTAAAAAGGTAACACACGACATGTATGTATTTTGCAGTGGGAAATTTGACATGTCAGATGACAAAAACATGTCGTGTAAGGTTGCCTTTAGCGTGCTTGAAGAGATATCTACATTTTTCGAGCAGCTCTTTAAAAAAGCAACAAAAAAAAAAATGCTGAGCAACAAGATATAGAATCTTAATTTCCCCGAACAATGTCAAAACAAACACCTGTTCAAACGATTCATTAATAAATGATCCACAATACCGATTGTATTCTGACGACCCTAATTTCTTTAAATTAAATATTTTTGTTTCTAAAGTCGATTGTGTATAAACTAATGAATACACTGAAACTGTTGAACCTCTCGCAAATGTCCACAAACATCTAATTGGCTGCACTCCTATTTCACTTATAACCATCGATTATCGGCTGTGGATGTTAACGACAACAGCATCGGAAATGTACCGCAATTAGGGATGCAAACGATGTTTAGAAAACATCGATGTATCGTTCATAAACATCGATGTAAACATCGATGTTTTGATTTACGATTCATCGTCGTCAAAACTAAAAAAACATCGACATCGTCCATTTAATATTTTCATTAATTTAATATTTTTTATAATATTTTTACCAATTTTAATTTTTAATTTTCAATTAAACCTTTTATTTAAAAATATAAAAAAAGCGAACAGTTCATAGTGGCCGCCGAGCTGGTCACAAAGCATACAGAGATGAAAGAAGTGACGTATGAAAAATGCCTAAATCATTTGCGAGGGCAGCTTTCGAAGAAAGAGAAAGAAAACGTTTTTTGGTAGTGAAGTGGCAATGTGTAAAAACGGGCCGCTACTATCAAAACAAAAAATGCAAAAAGGGCAGCCTTCGAAGAAAAAGACAGACAAAATACAATATTTTCTGTCTCGTGACGACTCTGTGTGCTCTGTGGATCTGGTCAGAGCGCAAAGCTGATTAAATGCGAGAACACAGTTCCAAAACGTATTTCAGCGCCGAAAACATTGTTTATGTTATGTTGTTATGATTTCAACTTGTTTGGAAAACACTTAAAAAATTTAAAAAAAAATTTAAGAAAAAGTAAATAAAACATGCAATTAAAAAAATAATCAAAATTAAAAATAAAATAAAAATTCAAAAATAAAATAAAAATTAAACAAAAAAATAAAAATTCATATAAATAATATAAATTAAATAAACTTATAACAATTATTAAAAAATTAAAAAAAACTTATAAACAAAATTTAAAAAAAAATGTAATTCAAATTTCAAGAATTTTCACATGGAGATATTTGTACTTTAATAAAATTACTCCACTTCTTATTTAATTTATCACCAATCTTTTCGATAATATAGTTGAAAGTTTCAATACTCATTCGAGTATATTCTTTAAATCACTATATAAGTGATGAAATTCTCCAAATTCACTTCGTCTATCATTTATTGGATGTTTTCCAAATGATTTTTTATTGATAAAATACTTTAAAACAGTAACCGAAGTTAAATACTCATCATCTGACGAATCCATATCTTTTCACTTTAATTTCACAAACACGAATGAACAACAAACCCAAATGCATACAAACATACATAAAACACAAACAATAGATAAAATATCAGAGCTGATTCTCGCATCCACTATGCACACTCAAACTTGTTTCTCGCATGAAAAAGTTCTCGCAATAAGCGTCAGTCGGCTCGGCTCGGCAACAAGCGGCCACTCTGTTCGCACCCTAGCTGGACTAGCATTTCTCTACATTCACAAAGAAATGCAAGAAACGAAGTCACTATACGTTTCGCGAGAAGAGTGTACAATAGTGGCGAGGGTATTAGAGAGGCGTTTGTGCTGATGTGTGTAACCAAACACACCTTTAAAAATACCGATCGACTGCGCCGATCTAACGATGTCCGTCCGCCCGGCTGGGTCGCAATGTTGAAGATAATTTGATAAATTTTGGCACATAGGTTGCAATTGTCATATGGACGAAAATGGTGAGAATCGATCCATAATTTCATAAACTATTTTATTTGTTTGATATTTAGATTAAAATTGGTCCAAACTAATTTTATTGCAATCTTAGTAATCTTACTTAATTTTATTGGAATCAGTCCATATTTTACTAAAGCTCCCATACAAATATTGCTCCCGGAAATAGCTTTTATTTCTCTTTTATAATAGCAACTATGTCATGACAAAATGTTGTGCTGGTAGGTCCAGAATTTGGCATAGGTTCCATATAATCGTCCTTCCTTAAATCACTTAAAGGCAAACAAATCTCATAAAGATGAAGATATCTTAATAATATTCGCCACAAATAACTTTTTCATTAACGTTTTCCTTATAACATAATTTTGTGTTGGCGGGTCTATGACTGCCCATCGGTCACAAATAGCGTACGCTCTCGAAAATTAGTTTTATATGCTGTGGTGAAGGGTGTCAAATAGTCGGGCTTGACCAAAGGTACATACGTACAACTTTAAATAATCTTACACATACAAACTTAAAAAGAGACAACAAATATTTTGCACTATTTTGGTGGCCTTTTAATATTTCATTAACATCTGTACTGAAAAAGAGATAAAAAATAGCCAAACTTTGGCATTTAAACAGTTTTATGTTGTTGGCTTTTAAAATTTTTTTTTTGGAAAACCCGAAATTTTTTTTCATTTGTTTTTTTTAGGGCTTGTTTGGAGTTGGTGAAACTATAAGAAGTGATTTGTAGCCTCTTAGTTCTTTCGGTTTCTCTCTTTTTTGACTGTTGTATGAAAGCCTGCATGTGAATGTTTTTCACTATTTTTTTGCCGTTGAATAAAAAAAAACACACAACTACAAATATTTTGTTTCCGTTTTTCTTTCATTTTTTTTTTTTTTTTTTTTAGAAAAAAGAATGTAGAATAAAAACTCAATGTTTTTTTGCTGGCCTCATATTGATAATTTATGCTCGTATTATGCAAAAGGAAAGGAAATCCCAGCGAATATTTTTTCCCCTTTTTTGGATGAATTTAATTAAAATTTTTCCATTTTTTTTATTGATTCTGTAAAGTACAAAAATATAAAAAAGATAAGCATGTGCACACAGAAAAAAATCAAGTTAAAAACGCAGAAAACAAGGTTGATTTTAAATTGTTCGGTGGTGATTTTGCTTCATACGTTTTTCATGTTAATTCAAACTGAATTTGCAATAACTTGCGAACAACATTTTTTTCTTTTAAAATAACTATAATTCATGTTAATTTAACATTGCAGTAAAGTTAGAGAAAAATATCATTTATATTGCAATAACAATCCGAATCACGTTGAATGAAAGTTATTCCAAGTTAAAACAACGTGAATTTCATGTAGAATCAAATTGGTTTGAGTGTGATGTAACAGTGTGAAGAAGCTTCAGAGACAACATATGCATTTATTTAAGAATAATTAAAAACACTTACCCCTGTAACACATGTTTCACTTATTTTGCATTCCCCTTTGTTAACAGAAGCATCAGCAAAATGGCCCGATATGGCTTTGAAAATTTTATGTACTATTTAACTAAATAATTTTAATAAAACGAATACGGGAATTGTCTTATTTTTATAACATATTTTAAACATGAAAATAAAAAAATGTACATACTTATGTATGTATGCATGTTAATTTAACAAGATAAACTTTTGATTTTAATATAAAACAGGTTTTTATGGATTCAATATTGAACAATGTTATTTTAACAGTGAATAATATTAAATAAACGTGATTTAAGGTAATTTTAATATTTTTCACTTAAAATTAATATGAAATAATGATAAATTTAAATAAAGGGAATACTTTTGCAGAAATTCACTATGATTCTCAATCAACATTTCGCCATGTTAATTTAACATTGGTATTTTTTTCTGTGTGTGCTTTAAATTCTAAAAATTTTTCAGGGAGATTATTGGACGATCAATAAAGGCTATATATTATCGCGTAAGAGTACAAGAATTCAAAGAACTACAAGCCAGACAGTACTTGTTTCTTTCAAAACCTTTCAATAAAGTAAAAATTGTTTGCCTATACTCCTGGTATTTGAAAATTACCTCGAATTGCCAAGAATTTTGATCGCGGTTGCCAATTTGTCGTCGTTTTGACGATTTTGGTGTTAAAAAATTTGTCGAGTTTTCAAATGACAAATTTTGTACAGTAGTTTTGACTTAACTGCCTTTTGTTTAAGTGCACTTTTGACTTAACTGCACAAAATTAATATTTTTTGTCATTATTGTTTAAAATACCATACAAATTCCTTTTTTAAGTGCACTTTCTATATCTGCACATTTGAAATAAATGCCCAAAATTTTTGGCATTTTAAAATTATATTCATACAAAAAATCAAAGTTAGCTGCAGTTTGACTTAACTGCCCAAAATACATATTTTCTGTAATTATTCTTCAAAATCCTACGTGCCTTTTTTATACCTGCATTTTTATCATATTTTTGGGCAGTTTTAAAATATTTTCATATAAAACATCAAAGTTAGCTGCACACATAAAAAAATATGGTGGCTACTTTTTCACATAAATATCCAATTAAACTGTTTATTAAAATAAAAATCGGAAACAAGTCAAGCTAGCATCATTATCATTTACTTATTTTGTTCGCATGTACTCATGTATTTCGTTTGCAGTTACAGCAACTTCGCGACAATTATATGAAAGGAATAGCAAATCTTAGGGCTGGAACAGAATTAAGTGGTTGTAGTAGTATCTGAAGCTGACGAATGATCTGTAGCTTGAAAGTTGAAAATTTAGAATTTTGCGCTTTAACTGCAACGACTACTACAACTACGTATTCTGTTGACACTACTTTGAAACTGCCGTTTTTAACTTTTGACAGCTTGCAGCGCTATTCTTAACGTTGTACTACAGCGACTGTTCTGTTCCCCACTTTATTGTTACCAATTTGGCTAGCTCGTTCATTATAAAAATGCATAACAAACACAGAAAAAAATATTCAAAATTGTTCACCAATTAAAGCATTAATTAAAAATATAATCAGTTTTAATTAAAATTGTAATCAAGTGAATTAAACGTTTAATCAAGTGAATTAAACGTTTAATTAATACTATTAACCGGTTTAACTGATAATATTAATTGGTTTACTGGAGCAAATTTAATAAATTTTTAAATTAATATCACAAATTTTTTAATTGAATGAAAATACAGGTTGTTTGAACGTCATTGTTATTATCAATTTATTAACGATTCGACGATGTATTTTTTAACTGCCTATAACTTTGGCTTAAAAGCAAATATGCTTTTTCAATAAATGTTATTTAATCTTTATGGCACCTAATAAGTCTATATAAAAAAAATTTCGTTTTAATTCATATGTATATGTAGATAAACGAAATATTTAATTTAACCCTTTCGACCCCAAAGTTGCTTATAAGCAGCAAATAAAATTATCAAAGCACATATAGAGTTGGTTAAAGAATGAATAAAAAATAGAAAAGTTTGTCTTAATTTTTTATAACGTGCAAAACTTCCTTAACGGCCCAAAGTTGCTTATAAGCACATATAGAGTTGGTTAAAGAATGAATAAAAAATAGAAAAGTTTGTCTTAATTTTTCATAACGTGCAAAACTTCCTTAACGGCCCAAAGTTGCTTATAAGCAACTTCCTATATCTAGTCACCCAAAAACTCAAAAAGTCTGAAATCTTCAAAAATCCTTAATTTAGATCTAAAAACTAAGGAAATTATAAAAAAAATGTTTTCTGACAGTGCGTTCAAGAGCGAGCGCGAAAGGGTTAAGAACTTATTCATTTTATGTTGCACATATTTTGGGATCATAAAAAAGACCTAAAAAATATTGTAAGGAAAACTGAAAAACTAAAAAAGAGTCAAAACTTAAAAAAGACATTTTTGGCTTTAAAAAAAATAAATTTTTTTTTTTGCAATATTTGCTCACAAAGTCGAAAAATAAAAGTCACGTTAATATTAACCTTCGATGAGTACAAAGCCAATTAAAGCAATGTTCCAGCAACGCAGTTTAAAAAGCACAATTACAAACAGCAAAAGTAAATCATCTACTAACAGCATACAAAATTTGAGAGTGTTAGGCACACCCATTTAAAAGTAAATTAATTAAAAGCAAGCGCTCTAGGGGTAATAAAAACATTGTTATTCCTTTTTCAAACACTTTAGTTAAGCTAAAAGAAAAGTTTTACAAGGATTGGCTAAAGCACCTAAAGTTTAAGGAATGGGTGAATGAAACCCATGAAAAATATAAAGATATTACTGTAAATGCGATATTGTTTCTTAATTTAGTGACAATAATTCTACGTGCAGAAATAAAAACCATTCAATGCCTTTTAAATCAATTTGTCAAAACGTTAGGCAGAGGCGGTATTAAGTTCATGTGCTGTGCACAGTTCAATTGCACCTGGCAATCATCTGAAAAAACATTGTAAAAGGCAATTTGATACCTCGTCGCGAAAGCTAAAGAAGCATATTATAAAAAATGTGCTTGGCTCTTACTTTAATGAAGATTCTTCTTTATTTTCTATATAAATTTTTTTTTGCATTTATTCTAGCATTTTTTTTAACAAAATCTAGCATTTTCTCCTCAATAAGTTTTGGCAATACTGCTGGTAATACATATATCCATTTTAACCACTTTTTAAGCCCTGAAACAAAACTTCTGTTGTAAACAATCGGTGTTCGATTTTTGTACTTTTTTATGAATTCTAATATTCTTGAATAATTTAAAAAGATTTTGTTATTCGTGCTTTATTCCCAGTTTTTATTATTGATAAAAACACTTGAAATTCATTGTTGATGGGATAAACTATTCCTATGCGCATTTCACTGGTTGCTTAGGCCAGATCATCAGGAAACTTCATCCATAAAGATTTTAGAAAAGCTAAAGATATTAAACCAAATAAAACTGTTAAGCGTATAAGACTTATAGCAACAGTTCTACTTGTAATAATATCAAAGTCTAAACAAAACACATCAACAATAAACAGTGGGTTTAACACATCTTACATTCCCCACTGCTATAAGTCTTATACGCTTAACAGTTTTATTTGGTTTAATATCTTTAGTTTTTCTAAAATCTTTATGGATGAAGTTTCCTGATGATCTGGCCTAAGCAACCAGTGAAATGCGCATAGGAATAGTTTATCCCATCAACAATGAATTTCAAGTGTTTTTATCAATAATAAAAACTGGGAATTAAGCACGAATAACAAAATCATTTGAAATTAAAATTTTGTATTCCCAAAAATGGAAATTACTTTTTGATAATTCTTGAATAATTTTTAATTCTGTTACTCCAATGATTTAAGATCTTATTGGAGTCACGTATTCCCCTCCCATTGCTTGGTAATTTTCATCTCCTTTTTAATTTTTGAGAGTATTTTTCATACCCGCCTCTCATTTGACTTGCGCTATACTGAAATATTTGGTTTTTGCTTCTACACGTTCAGACAGTATTTGTTTGTGAATACAGTTTTGAGACTAATATGATTTCAGATATTTATGAAATTATCTTGTTAGAATTTTACTACGAAATTTTACCAGACTACTTTTCTAAAATAAATAGATAACATTCTGGTTCTCAACATAACTAAAAAATACCACAGGCGAAAATTGTTGATCGTCTGCTCAATTTGAATAATGGAATTGTTTCTTTTTAACTTTCTATCTGTACACAGAAAAAAATAAAAATGGATTTCAATTAAAAAATGTTTGATATTAATTAAAAAATTAATTAAATTTGCACCAGTAAACAAATTAATAGTATCAATTAAACCAGTTAATAGTATTAATTAAACGTTTAATTCACTTGATTAAAAGTTTAATTTACTTAATTCAAATTTAAATTAAAACTGATTATATTTTTGATTAATGCTTTAATTGGTGAAAAATTTTGTAGAATTTTTTCTGTGTAACTAACATTAACGTATTTTTGTTTGCTGGGTTCTGTCACTTTTGCCGAAAGAGTTGGGAAAAGAAAATGGGAAAAACGAAAAACGCATACATTTCGAAACAAGGACATTCTAGATATTTTATGTCCTGCTTGTGAGTGTGTATTTGTTTTGTGTTTCTGCCTCTCTGTTTCTCTGTATTTATGTTCAAAATTGAGTTTGATAAATTGTTTAAGTAATTAAATTAAACTTTGATAAACAACGCAATAAATGCATATTTTAAAATTTATATTAATTTATGTTTTCGCAATCTGCACATTTTTGCATATTTATCCTTATATTTTACTGCATGAATGTCTGAATTGTAATTCCAAATTATTTATTGAAATTGTTTTTTTCGAAATGCAATTACTTTTATGAATTTTTTTTAGTGATAAGTGAGTAAAAGAAATTAGCTGGAGTAGATCCTCTTAATATGAAATGTTAAATGGCTCTTTTAAAATATTTCTGTTGAAAAAGTATTGACATATTCAAATATCGAAAAAATTCAACTGCGCTAAAATAAAGTTCCTTGAATAATCACTGCCTTGGTATGTTTAAAACTCAAATATTCATGAGGATCTCAATGTGCCATTATTTAAAACCATGTTTACGAAAAATGCAGTAAATTTTTTTTTAAAAAGGCTCGAATTGCATATAGCTCAAATTTAAAAAGAAAAGAGATACTGCAGGACTCACCCGATTAGAAGAGCGCTAAACACCTTTAAATGTGACCAGAAAACGTGAAGGCAAACATTTTCGTCCGGCATTGGCTGGACATAAAATAACATATTAGAATTGATTAATTATTGCTAGTTCATATTCTTTATATGAATATGTATATTTATAATGTATATGGCTGATTCTGAGATTACCGGCTAATTTAGACATAATTTTTCGGCATTTAAGTTTTTTGCGGAATTTAGTATTTCAAGTATGTAGCTTTAATCCTTTAATTCATAGCTACTTAATTATCGTAGGTACACATCAATTTCTTAATGATTAACCAATTTATGTGCATTTACAAAATATGTCCCCCCAGGGAAATTAATGACTTATTGGGCAGGGAAATGACGATGACAAATAAAATCAATTTATTTCATTTAAAATCAATTATTTTAATTCAGTTCGTTTACTAGAATTATAAAAAAGGTTTATTCTAAGCAAGTATGCTTTAAACTATTGATAATTAATAATTATTAGTTGTCAGAGTCTACTTTGAATGGAAACTTGTACTTAACGCCACATTGGTGTTGGCAATATACCCAGAGCTTTAAGCAAAGAAATGTAAGATATATCACTGTTATCGACAACAAAGATATTCAATGTGTTTTGCAATCTGAACTTCTCATCCTTGGAGTCCTTTTGACAAATGGCAGCATATCTGTTAAAAAAAAAGAAATTATAATTTAAAAAAAATATGAATGATTAGATAATGTCAAAATATAATTTTTACCGAATTTGTTTTTTATCGTTATCGCCTTCAGCAAAATTAAATAGTATGAAAGTGCCAGCTTTCAGACTCTGTACTTTTCGAACGCTTTCGCTTTCGCTGTCATCTTCACTTGAATTGCACACATCCTCGTATTTCCAAGCCTTTGAAGTATGAACTGCCAAATAATTATTTGAGCTGCATGAATTAAATATTGTCCTTTGCTGGTGATAATCGACAATTCCTATTTCAAAGTTATGACAATCTTCACAACCGATACAACTTTAAAGTGCCATGAAATGGTAAAATGTTTATGTTCTCAATTTCTTTTAACTTTGCCTCAATATCGGCATCTTTCAAACAAACAAAACAAATTCAAAATAGGGCCAGATGTTTTTTCTCTACGATGGAACGGGCAGATACATAGATACACACAGATGAACACTACAAACTTGTAACATTCCTCTTTTTTGGGTGGGGTTAAAAACGATTATATAAAAATTTTTTGTTTAGAAAAAAATTTTAAATTGAAATTTTAAAACTTTAAAGAAAATAATTATTTGACAATGTTTTTTTGTGATATTTATCGTTTAAGGATTTTTATTTTTTCATCATGATGGATATGTATTTATATTTGAAAATAAATATCAATGTTTAATTTTTTTCAAGAAATGAAAATAAATTTTAATCAACAAAGATATTTATATGATGATATGGAAATAAAAAATAAAAAGTTTTCGGGTCTCTGATGAAAACTTTTAAGGATAAAGAAGGATATATTTTTAAAATTAAATTTTTTTTATATATTAGTTTAGGGGGACTAAAGAAAATCTTTTTTAAAATTAAACACAGCCTTGCCTTTTATTTGGTACCAAGTTTGCTAAAAATGATTAGATATATATATTAAAAAAAAAATATTTAAAATAAGTATTCTTGAAAAATATTAAGCTGTTGCTAAAAACAATAAATTGTTGACGTAGAGAAAAGTGTAGGAAAAATTTTTTTAGACACGTATGGATTTTTTGAAACTTCTCTAAGCATAACTGCTCCAGACATATAGAAATCTTTGTATATTGTATTTATATTCCAGCCCACTTTCCGACAGTATTTATTGTATAGAAATACAAAGTATCAATACTTCACTGTTACTGTTCTCCAGATAAAAATAAAGCTTTGTATCGAAGGTGACACGACCACTTAGCAATAACCGTTCTCCAGATATAAGTTATTCCTATTGTCTTTATATAACCAAGTTATTTGTTTTAAGTTTGAAAACTTTTACTGTAATCGTTTTCTAGTTACGTATGTATAAGGTAATTCATATTATCTTTGAGTGGGAGTTAACACTTCTACTTAAAAATATATTTTTTTGTTTAGCGTTGGGTAATCAGGAAACTACTGTGAAAATCGGATCAGTAGTTTTTAGGGAACAAACAAAGGCATATTAATTTTAAGATATTTAAAAATAAATATTTATATTATATTATATGTATATACATATATACATTAATAGTTTGAAATATTCCAAGAATGGTTTTTTTTTTTTTTTTTTATTTACTTAACTATCATCATTACACATTAAAATATTAAAAATAATTATAATTTACAAGGTTTGAGGTATTACTAAAAGTATTGCAGCAAATATTGAATTATTTAATGAATTATGAGAAATATACAATTATGGATAATATTTTTTGTTAGGTTAAAAAGATAGAAAAAAAATACCTTATGTAAAGAATGGTTTTATGGAAAGAAAATAGAGTAAAAGTTTGTTCTTTTGGTACTTTTTGTAAACACGTTTTTGTTTCAAATAATTTTGCGATCCTTAACTAAATTTTTTGTTTGTATGCATTTCTACAACTACCGCGGCGTGTCAGAAAAAAGAACATTTTAAAAGTCGGCATTTTAGTGGGTAAAAATGAGAATTTTTGGTACTTCTTAATCCATTTTATTTAGGAAACAAAAGGATAAAAAATTTGAAAAGCTAATTATTTTAATGCTTTAACTATCATAAGAGATATAAATTTTAAAAATTTTAACTTTAAGAACAGGGCAGGGTAACAATTCGCATTTTTTTTAGCACGTTTTTTATACCCTCCACCACAATTAGTTGTGAAGAGGGTATATTAAGTTTGTCATTCCGTGTGAAACTTTTTTATTATTCATCTCAGACCCCATAAAGTATATATATTCTGGCTGCTTGAGTAATTCTAAGTCGATTTAGCCATGTCCGTCTGTCTGTCCGTCTGTCCGTCTGTCCGTCTGTCCGTCTGTCCGTCTGTCCGTCTGTCCGTCTGTCCGTCTGTTGAAAACACGCTCACTTTCGAAAAACTCAAAAGAAATAAACAAACTAGGTGTCAAATTGCTTGTAGTTATCCTAAGCAGTTTGGGATTTAATTTCAGCAAAATCGGTTCAGTAGGACCAGAGCTATGAATCAAAATGTGGAACCACCACCTTCAAAAACTTGATAATTTTGTTACAAAAACTAACATAAATGATGCAAAAATGCACGGACTGACATAAGATTTTGCACAAGTCCGTTTTATTCGACTAGAAATGACACTGTAAAATTTCGCGAAGGTCGGTCCATAATTTACCCTAAGCCCCATATAAACACTACTCCCGGAAAACAGTTTAGTACGCCTAAAACAGTAAAAAATAATGCAATCATAACAAATTTTGGCTCGTCACAATTTTATAGGACTATAAATGATACTGTGAAATTTCGTGAAGATCGGTACATAATTTACCCTAGGCCCCATATATGCCCTACTCCCGGAAAACAGTTTAGTCTCCTAAAACCATAATTAATAACAAATCGTCACAGTTTAAGATAATAATAATAAAAAGACATCATACAGATATTACTCCTTAAACATTCGAACTGTCGGTGGAGGGTATCAAAGATTCGGCACAGCCGAATATAGCACTCTAACTTGTTTTTAAATAACTTTGCAATCATTAATAAAAAAATTGTACAAATTTCTATAACTACAAGGTCACAACAAAAAAAAATTTTTTTTTAAGGTCTGCTTTTCAGGGGGTAAAAGTGGGTAAAAAGGGGAATTTTCAGCGATTTTTAAATTAACTTATTTAGACTACAAAATGAAATAGTCTAATTATTTTTATGCTTAAGCTTATAAAAAATATTTACATGAAGGGGCGAAATGGTTATAATGAGTACTTTAAGTACTTTTTGAAAGCACTTTATTATAATAATATAATAATACAACAACTTCTTATTAAAAATTTCTGGCGTGTCACAAAAATGAACATTTTGAATGTCGGGGGTGTAAAAAATGAATTTTGGGTACCTTTTTTTTACCAAAGTGAGACCGAATATGCATTGAAACCTTTGTTTCTAAACATAAAGGCAATAAAAAATAAAGTACGCTTAAGGGCAAAATAGGGTAAAATTTCATGTTTTTCGTACTTTTTGCAAACAAGCTCATATCTATTTTTCTTCCATATAAATAAAACTGAAATGAAAGCGCATCATCGGAGAACGGCTTGATCGATTTCGGTAACTTTTTCTGTTAATGGCTTAAAATATTGCAAGGGTGGTATTTATGGAAAGAAAATAGGTTAAAAATTTTAACTTTTGGTAATTTTTGTAAACACGTTTTTTTTTTTAATAATGTTGGGATCCTAAATTTAAAATTAGTGTGAATATCTAGAACTGCGGTGGCATGTCACAAAAAAAACATTTTGAAAGCCGGGCTTTCAGGGGGTCAAAGTGGGTTAAAAGGGCAGGTTAGGTTAGGTTAAGAAGGGTTATGTGCCCAAGGGCACACTTTCACTCGGAGACCGGTACGGTCCATTGTAAATCCCTTCGATGAAAAAAAAAGTAGAAAAGAGAAAAGTAAAGAAAAGAAGTATGAGGTGTATAAAATCCAGAAAATTAGAAAGTTGGTAGGTAATATGAAGGACAATTTCCCTCTCTACGGTCCCCTCAACAGAAACAACCGCGCTATTTCCCTGACAAACCCCAGTAGATGCACCCCAGTTCGTCGTGAAACCTGTCTCCAAGCCACTTCTGTCTGAGACCCTGCATCCTAGGACAATGGTACAGTACATGCTCGATCGTCTCCAGATCCTCTGAATCATCGCATAATCTGCAGAAGACCGGTATATTGTTGTCTCATCTGCCCGTAAAAGCCCTAACGGGACAATGAACCGTCAAGAACCCTATAAGTGTTCTAAGACCACCCCTATCCAATCCCAGTAGAACCCTTAAAGGGTTAAAAGGGAAATTGTTGGTGCTTTTTAAATAACTCCGTTTAGACTGCAACATTTAAATAGTTTAATTATTTTTGTGCTGAAGCTATTTCCAGAGCTATAGATAATGGTTATAATAAGTACTTTTGGTACTTTTTGGAAACACGTTTTTTAAAAGAATTTTGTGATCCTAAATAAAAAATTTTCAAAATTGGTCTTTAGGTGGTTAAGGTGTGTAAAGAGGAGATTTAAGTACTTTTTAATAAACGCTATAAAGACTGCAACATTTATCTATTTTAATGCTTGAACTATCAAACATGAAAAAACACAAATGAGTGTATAAGAAAACTATTGGTTCTTCTTATTAAATCTCCAAAAAATAATGCTGTACAATTCGAATTCAAAGCAACATATATTTAAGGGCAAAAAGAAAATAACTGAATATGTACACAGAAAAAAATATCTCAAGAAATTTTTAACAACACAGTTTGTTAAAAATAAAATTTTAGGTCAACAAACTTTTTGTTTGATTCAAAGAAAAAAATTATCAAATTTACACTTTGCAAAATAGCACTCAATAAAACATATTTAATAATTAAATATTTCTTCATATTCAATAAAAAAAATATTTGAATCAAAGTAAAGACAGTATTTTAACAACTCTTGTCCATTTTTTAATAGCTCATAATTCTCATTTGTTTTACAGTTTTATTTGAATAATATATTTAGTTTTGCCAAAGTCTTTGGAAAAGGTTTCCTGATGATCTGGCCTAAGCAATCAGTGAAATGCGCATAGGAACTTACTTATCCCCACATAATAAATTTGTGTTTTTATAAAAATATAAGAATTGAAAATTTATGACATCATCATTAATAAATAAAAAAAATAAAGATTCGATTAACATTTTGTTTGATTTATTCAACATTTTCAACAATTTATTTTAACAAATCAAGTAAACATTTTGTTGAAAAAAATTATTTTGGGCAACAACTTTTTTATTGACTCAATAAACTTTGTTGTTGACTAAAAATTCAACAATTATACATACAAACTTTTTAGCCAATACCGCAAAAATCGTCATCGCAGAAAATTCAAGAATTTTTGTAATCAAATATGCGATTTTCGTATTCAAATATGAAAATTATTTTTTTCTGTGTATATTATATATAAAAAAAAACCTATAAACTGATTTTTGAGTATATAGAATCATTATAAGGGAAAGCACTAATAATATCATAGACAGCATTAATAATGCAATTAAATATTAGTGTCAATTTATTATAAACATATTTGGGCTTTCTTGCTATAATATTTTTACAAAGTGTTAAAAATAAGGAAAGTTATTTTATGATTATATATTAAAGTCTATAATAGCTTTTTGTTAGTCACGCCTTTTTGAATTTTAGCTAACGATATAATGTTTCTAACCTTATTGACCACAAACAAATACAACGATGATGACATAGACTTATTAATTACAACTTTTTCCACAAATCTTTTTGAAGATAATTCAAAAGAATAAAAAATTGGCACTTAACTTGATGAAGAAATTCGTAAGTTACTCTAAGTAAAAACATAATTAAATATTTTTTGCATTTACCACCGTTTTAAGGCGGTGACTGGTGCCATTTGCCGTTGCGTCCGCGTTTACGTCTCAATATAATGACTGTGAATTCACCATTTTATGGAATGATTTGGATTAATTTTTTCAAATAATTTGTTTAGGGGTTTTTGTTTTCTCTCATGATTTCATGTTATTTTTTTTTATGTATTTTGGAGCACTGCCCAAAGAAAATAAATAATAAAAATAAAACATTAAACTCGTAAACCAATCTCATATTATGGAAAATTAAATTTAAGAAACAACAAAGAAATCAAAGAAAAAATGAACAGTAGACAAATGAAAAAAAGCATAAATTATATGCAAATTTCATGCTGAAATTTTGGGGGGTTATGGCATTATGGAGGCGTTTCATTACAATAAAGAATCTCTGAAAGAATAAGTAAATGGAGAAATGAACGAAAAAACGAGCAAAAAAAAAATGAATGGCAAGTTGAATGTAAAAGTATAGGGGTATTAATTCGGAATTTTTTTTGGGAATTCACGGGAAAAATAAGTTTAGAAAAACCGGCAAAAATAAAACGGGTGATTTCGGGAAATTCTTTGACTACAATTTGGGAGCTTGTGACATTAAATATTGCCTTAATGGCTTGGACCGAAGTACACATTATCCAATCTTATGGTCATTATAGGATTTAAAAAAATTCTTAAATATATTTATTTGACTTAAAGTTCAAAATAATGGCAAGCGAAACATTACAAAGTTTTGAAATATTGTTTAAAAGTTTTAAGATCGATTTTTCTCAGATAGTTTTAAGCAATTTCTAAAGCTTTAAGCTCTTATGACTTTTATAATCGATTTTCTTGTTGAAAGCATTCTATGTGCCGCGGCACTTTTGCTAGAAGCTTATTAAAAACAAATGATTTGCATAATAAAATTTTCATGGATTTATACATTATGCCCATTTCCACATAGCATACACAGGCGTCACTAGACAGAATATATTGTATTTTGGTTTTGTCTTCTGCTGCGAAAGCTTCCCTTTTTGCATTTCTCTTTGTACCATCTTTTATGCCGCAATACAGTGAACACAAAATTATTTTATTGAGATTTATGTATTTGCAAAACTGTTGTAAAATTTAGCTTTTAAATTAACCACAACACATTTAAGAGGGTAACTAACATTACAAAACAAAACAATAATACTAATTATTTTTTTTTTTTTTGCACAAAAGAAAACGGTTGGTAAACCAATACTTTTGCTTATCATGGTTTGTGTTTTGAAATTTTTGTTTTGATCACGAAATTAGTGTTCAATGTAGCGGTCCAGCGGCCTGTTTTTACACATTGCTGCTTCAGTTCCACAAAATCGCTTTCTTTCTCTTTCTTCAAAAGCTGCCCTCGCAAATGATTTGGGAATTTTTCTTATGTCACTTTTTTCATCTCTGTATTCTCTATGCCATTTCGAACATTTTTGAGTGGCGTCCATATGTGCGCATGAATTACATCGGACAAGGGCTTTGCATACCACTTTATAAAGTAAAAAGAAAAACATGAACATTTCAATATCTCTGAATAGGTTTTATTCAGATTTAGCAAGACAACCCTTTAATGGCACCCATAATACGTACTTTTATTTAAATCTTAATAGTTTATTGTTTGCAAAAGCTGGGCTTCAATAGAAAATAATGCAAGAGCACCCTTTCCAGGGTGGAAAAATATCTTTCTGCTGCACAGTTAAAGCAGGAATAATTGAAAAAAATTTTGTAAAGCTAAGAATACATCTTCAAAATTCCGTGAGTTGAATATATGGGATATGTATATGTATTTTGTCAAAAGCGCACTTCTTCTGTATTTGCCAATGAATCTTTAAGTTGATAACAGGGCTGTGGGGTCGTCAACAAATTGCTTAAACTCCGACTCCGACTTCAACCGCTGAATCTTTTTAAGTCCGACTCCGACTCCAACTTTGACATCTACTTTCACTCTTATATTAATGCTTAATGTGTATGAGACTTTTCCTTATTTGACTTTAAACTCTTTTTTTAATGCAGTACCTTTTAAATGTTTAACCATCTAGCAAGAAAATTATTCTGTAAAAGCTTTTAAATCGATATTCAAAATATTGCATTACCAACTTCGAAGAATTTGTATATTAGAAAGTTTTTTTAAATTGTTTGTGCTGAAACATTTGGAGTCGTGGGTTTTGTAAGTACTCCGACTTCGACTCCGGTACTTTAGCCTTAACTGCGACTCTACAGCCCTGGTTAATAATGTTAATATGCAAATACATTCATTTGCTAGTGTCTCTTCTAGATCATCCAGATACTTGACGACGAGTTTAGTTGCTTGAACTTTTTACTCGTTTGTATTTATTTTCGATAAATAAACCAAAAAAATAATAAAGTTTACAAAAAGTTTTTCACATGCGCTTAGGATAATAAAAAATTTTCAAAGCAGAACATAATCAGTTTGTTCGATAAGCCCACCTTGTAAAGAAATGCATCTTGCCCCTCAATTTCTTCTATTTCTGAATATGTTATTGCCTAAAACAACAAATAATTCAAAATATTAGCATAATTGTTTTATTTTTTTTCGCATTAGAAATCTCTACGTGAAATTCCCGGTATTTTTCAGAAAAGATTGAAAAAAAGGCATATATTCCGGGGAACGAAAAACTCTTGGAAATAAGGAATCCTAGTGAGTATAGATAAACAATGTTGAGTATGGCAGACACTCGTAGATTCATGGATAAAATTCTAAAAATACGATAACAAATAAAACATCATACAACAAACTGACAACAAAATTGAACATGAGCTGGAAAACAAGAAATAGAATCAGCAAGAAACTGCAGAGAAAAGAAATATACAAACTACATGCAAGAGACAAAAAAATGAATAAAAATGAACGAATACGTGTTGTACTGATTATGTCCAAAAGAATTACTTTAATGTTGTACTCACTCTCTCCGATATGAATACAGACGAACATTGAAAGAACCAACGAGCCGAACATTTTAAAGAAAAACTATCTTAACATGCTAATAAAAAAACATCAATGCTGGAGGATAAATTCAGACATCGTAGAGAATAAAAGGATGGAAATATCGTAAAGCATTTTAACCAAACTCATTGTTTTTATGTGCGTCGCACAATGGGGTCAATCGCTAAAAAAGGTAATAAATTTGAATCTCCTAAGCTTCTGGTCGGAATGCAAATGCTATATAAACGAGTCGTAGATATTTTTTTCAACAGAAACAAAATTGGACCTTCAATACCGAATATATTTGCGAAAAACAAAATAGTTAGGATAAAAAAGGGTAACAAAATTCTAACTAAAATATTTTTAAAACTAAAGAAATAAACCGAAATTTTTTTGTGTTCTAACAGGGTGGTCAAGAACTCCATTTTCTAAAAGCCTATGGCCTCCTCTACGACTCGTTTATACATAATTTTGCAATCCGACCAGAAGTTTAGATGAATCAGATTTATTACCACAGTTTTTCGATTGACCCCACTGTGCGTCGTTCAAATTTTCGCCCAAATTCTGCTTGCTTGTAGTTGTAGTCAGAAATTGCTTTGCAAGACATTTTGAAATTAGGTTGGCATACCAGGGACCGCATACGACTGTATATTCCCTGTGGGTGTTGCTTTTGGGTAATGGAAATAAACAAACAGCCAGAGAGAAATATCCATAACTATACATATACACAACACAGAAATAAATACAAATTTATGTTGTTTGATTTGATCTGTATGTATGTGTGTGTTTGCATTAAAGGAGTTAAATTTTCATCTAAATGCAAAATTATACAAAATATCTCATCGCAATCTTTATTGTTGTGGCATTTGATGTTGATAGATATTTATGCATTCACATTGATATATAGTCTCAAATGCAAATTTATATGTCTGTACGCATAGGAAATGTGTATGTACATAAGGGATTAAACATATTGGCATAGTACCACGGAGTGGCCAAGAATGTTTTAGTAATGCAAACACTTGTCTTCCGTCGTTTTGCGAAAAAACTTCACGCAGGGAAGCAAATTTCTAAAACCTTCCAAGAAATTTTGAACCGCGATAAATTGTAAACCGTAGGAAAATTTTTACATCTAAAGCAGTGGATAAATTCCAAAATAGCATTAAAGTGAATATTTTTTTATTTTTTTTAAATTTCCGTAAGATAAAAATTGTTGTTTTCAAACTTTAACCCGATCCCTGCGTGAACTTTTTTAACAATCCGAAAAAATTATCATATTTTTTAATAACAACTTTTAATGTTCTAAACGACTATTGGCAAAAAGTTATAGCCCTAATGTGCATATGTGTGTTTACATGAAGAATAAAAAATGTTTGGAAGTGACCATAATCTAAGAGCAACATGTTTTTGGTGGCTTATAATAATGCTATGGTCATGGTAATGCAGTTCCTTGTTGTATTGTAATAGTTACATATCTATATTGCCTCTTATAATTTATACTATTCTCTTAATTTATCATATCGTGTTCATACGTGGTTAAATCAGTGTTCGAAAATAAACATTTAATACTACTCCTCACACAAAAAGAAAAAACTCGTTCTAGGTTTAAGTTTTTTCTTCTTTCTTTAGGTGAAAGTCGTACTTAAAATTTTAAGTACGGATAACACTTAAAAGTACTTAAAACAATACAGTACTTAAAACAAAATGGGATAACTTTCGAAAACGAATATGCTTGCATACGCGTGTGTTTAAATCATTAAAAAAATAACGTTTCCCTATTTGTCATCTTCGAGCACAAAAATAATACTGTTCTTATCCAACTCAACAAAAAGATGGGAACATTAAATTCCGTTCGGGTTTTTTTAACCACAATCTTTATTGTGTTCGGTTCAGCTCAGTAGTGTTCGTAGTAGTGGAGTAGTGGAGCGCCCTTATATTACAAATACATATACGAAAGAAAAAAAATAAAAAGCTAGAAAAATTTGTACACAAACAAAACACATACGCAATACGCACACAATCCTGCTGTCAAATGAGTAGCTAACTACAAAAAAAACCAACTTTAAGTTAGCTTGTATAGACTAACTTAAAGCCAACTACTACGCAATGCAAAATTTACATTAACCAAAGTGTATACAAACACTGTGGAGTATATTTTAAGTAGAGAGAGCCAAGTCGTCAGCAAAAAAAATCAACGTTGTTATTGTTGTTATGTTATGACAATTTAATCTCATATTTACGCTCTTAATTGAGTAATGGCAAAAAACATAGTTTTTTTATTCAAAAACTACACTACCCCAGTAGGCTAGCTGATAGTGAGCTAGTCTATCAGCGCCGAGGTTGCGGGATCGATTCCCGCCAGCGACTCTGGTTAAAAAAAAAAGTTGAATAAGAACAACTTTGATTAAAAAAAAAAAAAATAAAATAAAATAAAAAAATAAAATATTTTTATTATTTTTAAAAGTATTCATCCAATGAATAACATTCATAGATCGACCTTAATCGGCCTTAACTTAAGCTAACTTAAAGTCTTGAGTTTATAGCTAGCTACAAAAAGTTAACTTAAAGTTAATTGAAAGTAATGCAGAATCGGACAATCGACTACTTCCTAGGACATCGCAATGTTAAAATAGTTAGTTAATTCCATATAAAAGTAGTGCAAGTGTCAACCACCACTACTTGAGAAATAGTTAGCTTTCAGTTAATTTAAAGTTAACTGAATGTCCGACAGGGAAGCTATTTGTGCTGTTGTCGTTGCTAAAATTTTTTGTTTGTTCATTTCTTTATCAATGCAAAAAAGCAACATTATAAAACATTAAAATATAAAGTTTGTCTACAGTACCACTGCCATTGGTCTGTTTTTTAACGAGGAACAAAACACTATATAAAGTTCGGCTCTTTTTATTAATTAAGGGTTTTTATTAATTAAGGTATTAAGGGTTATATTCGTCTATACAAACACTAAAAAATAGATATCGTTCCTGGGTGTGTGAGCCGAACGCTTATGTTCTGTTTATTTTTGAACACTGGGTTAAATATAACAATTATTTAACTGCACCTGATCATTATATGGTTAACATTTATATATTTATATAATAACTAGCTGGCCCGGCAAACGTTGTTTTGCTATATAATTTACTTCTTTCAGATGTTACAGTGTCTGCATGCCAAATTTAAAGAAAACCGGTTGATAAGTTGAAAAGATATTGGGAGGGGGAGCTTTTACCGCTTTTGCCATATTTCACGCCCTAAATAATAAAAAATATAGGCTATAATTCCTTACACTATTTGCTTGCCAAATTTCAAGAAAATTGGTTCATTATTTAAGAAGATATAAGGAGGAGGAGATTTTACCCCGTTTGTCCTATTTCACGCCCTATTACCTTTTTCCTTTCTGATGTTACAGTATCTGTATGTCAAATTTTAAGAAAACCGGTTGATTAGTTAGGAAGATATAGGAAGGAGGAGCTTTTACCCCCTTTATCCCTTTTGCCCTATTTCCCTTCAAATTACAAATTTAATGATTAGATGTTACGGTGTCTGCATGTCAAATTTTTAGAAAACAAAGAAACACTACTCACGGCCCATAGACACAAAAAAACTAAATACTGCGCCATTTGTCTGACGAACTTCAAACTACACAGAAACACTACTCACGGCCCATAGAGCATGCATATAAAATCGGTCCAGTAGTTTTTCAGCTTAGCGATCACGAACATACACATAATTTTTATATATGTAGAGATAAATTAAATATTTATTTCAAACATTTTTCAAATGTGGTTTTTGAGTCAAGTTGTAATTTTAATTTGCATGGTCCACTTTTTTAAACAGTCCTTTTATGCGCAATGAAGTAAATTGTGTGTAATACATTTTTAACCCTCAACGAGCTTCGTTAGCGTTTTTTCTGTTTTACTGGCTAGTGCAATTTCGTAAATTTTATGTAATTAAACCAACATTTAGAACAAATTAGAAATTTTAAGCAAACAAGTATTTGAAAAGCATTGAAATACAGCAGAGAACAAAACATTTAAAAAAAAAATTATTTAGGTATCTTCAAACATATTATGTATATGCGCATTTCCGTCAAAAGGCCCACTGTGACCGAAAATTTCAAAGTTATTAAAAGCTGATTATTTTACGATATTGTTATAGAGAAATATTTATATTTTACTAATTTTATAAATTTACCCATAAATTTGTACACTTAGATAAACAATAAGACTGCAAAGTTGTGCAAACGTAATTTCTTATTTGTGAGAATGTTTTATTGTATATTTTCTTTAATATTTTATTATTTATTTATTTATTTAATAGATATATTATACATATTTTAGAAAAATTAAACTAAATTTATTTACAAAATTCATTTGACTATATTTAAATATCTATTACTGGCGTAACTTTATAGTTGTAAGCCAGGTTGGCAAAATGATTGCTGTTAAAATACATGAGAAAAGTAATTAAGAACCACATTACACAAATGTTATTATTATAGGGAATCTAAAGCTATACAAATTCATGAAGTAACAATTTTCTGTATTTTAAACAGGAGTCTAAATAATTCACGAGACTGTTATAATTACAGGACTGACCATTAAGGATGCTTAAGACTTCTGGTAAGCTTAGGATGTTTTTGTTGAAGTATTTACGTCTGTATCCGTTAAAAATCGGACAAATTCCAATAAAATGAAGTGTATTTTCTGTTGCATCAAGGTTACAAAGTGTGCATAAACCGACCGTTGTACTTCTGAAAGGTCTAGAATTTATGTCTAGCAGACCTCCTCTTGCTCTTATTAGGATACTTATAGCACGAGATGTGAGAT
The DNA here is from genome assembly GCA_963931875.1 of Pollenia griseotomentosa. Lineage (NCBI taxonomy): Eukaryota > Metazoa > Arthropoda > Insecta > Diptera > Polleniidae > Pollenia > Pollenia griseotomentosa. The sequence continues at coordinate 141,090,104 of OZ007560.1, read as the reverse complement.
TAGAGATAGCAATTTGCAATGGAGAGTAATTTAACTGTGAGTATAAGTCGTGGAACTGAGAATTTCTTGCTGCAGTGATTAATTCTTTCTTTTCATAGGAAACGACGAGGGGAAGAATTGACTTGCAGTGTTTGCTGAGTATATCGGAAGTATTTGCCGGAACAAAGTTAATTTTACTACACAAAATCGACCAATCTTCAGCCCAAAAAGTATGTTTATCAATTATTTTTTCAGCAAGTTGGCGAGGTAATCTACTAAAAGGCATATTCAGTACTTTGTTTATATAATTAAAATGCAGATTTAATGTATCGACATATAAAGAGTTTAATCCAGTTTCTAATAATAGCATGTAGTTTGGGGTATTGGTAGGTAAAATTAACATTTTTTTAATGAAAAAACGAAGCAGTTTTTCGACTATGTCGTATTTTTTGTAGCCCCATATTTGGGCACCGTAAAACATAATTGAACGCGAAGCAGCACTGAAGATTTTTAGTTTATTTGTATTAGATATTTTTGGGTGGTTTATATATTTAGACCACGAAGAACACATAGCCAGTTTTGATGTTGATAATTTGCTTGATAAATGTTTATTAAACGATAAATTGTAACTAAGTTCAATTCCAAGATACTTATATGAATTTACAATTTCCACCACATTTTCTCCAAAAGTCCAGGTTAGGGTTTCGGGTAACCTTGTACCACTTCGAAAAACAACTATTTTGGATTTCGTCAAATTGACTTTTAGATGCCATAAGTTACAGTACACGTAAAGAGAGTCAATCATAGTTTGCAGACCACACGGCGAGTCAGATAGTATGACAATGTCGTCAGCATAAAGCAAAATTTTTATCTCGATGTTGTCAACACTTATTCCACCAGGGAGTATATCGGCAAGGTCATTAAGGTATAGCGCAAACAGTATTGGGCTTAATATGCACCCTTGCTTGACACCCAGGTTAACGTCAAAGGAATCAGATAACGTATTTCCAAACAATATCTTGCTGGTAGTCCTATCATATGAGAGCTGAAGTATTCTTATTAATTTTGAGGACAATCCCATACAAGATAATTTGTAAAATAAAGAATTCCTGGGAATCGAATCAAATGCGCATGAAAAATCGACGAAGAATGCATAGGTATATTTGCCATTTAATTTGTTTAAATGAACAATATTGATAAGGTTGAAAATATTGTCGATGGTAGAATATTGTTTCCTGAAACCCGCTTGGTATTCATTTAAAATATTATTTTTATTGATCCAATCGGTAATACGGTTCAAAAGGATGCTGTTGAAAATTTTGCATAAAGTGTCTATTAAAGATAATCCACGGTAGTTAGAGGGACAGTTAGGATCTCCTTTTTTTAATAATGGGATGAGAATTGCAGTTTTGAAAGTAGACGGTATATTTTCTTTAAGAAATATAATATTTAGAACATATAGCACCTCCTTAATAAAATTAACTGGAGCATATTTATAAAACTCGTAACTAATGCCATCCGAGCCAGGAGATTTGTTGTCTTTTAAGCCTTTTAAACAGGGCTGTGGAGTCGTTAAGAAAAAGGTATAACTCCGACTCCGACTCCTTTTGGTGAAATTTTTTAAGCACGACTCCGACTCCGACTCCAACTCCGACTCCGACTCCGACTCCGACTCCTACTCTAACCTAGCATTATTTAAGAGACTAGTTTTTTTTTGACTTTAAACTCTTTTTTAATTTAGTACCTGTTAAATGGTTAAATATAGCAAGAAAATGATTCTGTAAAAATTTCAAATCGATATTTTAATTCTAACGTGCCGCGCATTGAGCTTTATCATACTAGTTACTAACATATGAGTAGGAAAGCTGCACAATATTTTCTTTGGATTTTGGAAAAAATGCAAAAAACATATAGTGCCCGATTAAATAGACCAAATGAGTTGAACCTTTTTTCAATTCTAAAGTGTTATGACATTCATGACTTATAACTTAACAGTTGAGAAATTTAAACCAACTGAAATATAAAAAAATAAAAGATTTAATTTTAGAACGAACGAGTTTTGTTACGAACTTTCGAAAGAAACGAGTTTTGCTTCAATCTGTATGGGATCATTGAATTTTAGTATATTTTAAAGGTTATATTAATTTATTAATATTATGCAAACAGTGCTAAAAAATGTAAAAATAGTTCTGTAGGGGAGAGATAAACTACACCAATTTACATCTTTTTAAAATAACGTTTTTTATACTGTTGGAATTTATAGATGTGTGAATTTCCATAAGTCCTATCTAATGTAGCTTTCGAGATAGAAAAGTTGAAAACAACAGCAAGTCCAATTGGCTTAGACGTTAAAGGCATCAAGTGTACTTAGTGTTGTTTACCACAATATTAATAGAGGCAAAGGACAGTCCTTTTTTGCAAATTGTGAAGTGAGGTCTTTTGTTTTTTATATACATTTTATTTATTAAGTCAAATCATTCTCAGGAAAATTTTATAAAGTTTATTAAAACATGCATATCGTTACCTTAATATAAAAAGGCCCCAACTCATCAAAAACACTTTTTACAGGAGAAGGAAAAAACTTAATAAAAGCTGAAATAATATAGCTACACAAACATTGTCAAAAAACATCTTTATTAAAATTAAACGAGGAATTCAGATTGAAATACAGATTCGAAAAATTGTGTGTATGAGTTAGGGCTTTTTTTCTTTAGAAAAATTGTGTGTATGAGTTAGGGCTTTTTGTGTTCTGCTTATAACTTCTTTATTTTTAATCTAATTTGCTTGAAATTTTAATAGAATGTGTATTAGCAACCATTCTACAAGAATCAATAAAAAAACGGATTTCCAAAAATAATGAGTTGGGGCCTTTTTATATTAAGGTAACGATATGCGCCTTCAGATGTTAGTTCTACAATTTATATAACACATTTTGAAGAGAAATGTAACGTAAAAAAATGTTGTTAGCCTTCTATTATTTTTGGGAAATAGCACCCCTTTTGTTGTTTGACTTGGTGCTGTTTGTCTCAAGGCATGGAACAGTACCATAGAAGGTAACGAACCTTTTAGGACGTAATTTTTAAGTATATCATCGACATAAAAAAAATATGTTAGGATCATATAAAATATTCGTACAAATGCACATTTTTATAACATAAACATCATTTGCGATTATCAACATGTTTGCGCGGTCTGCTGTAAAGTTTTCAAAATGTGGCTTGATGTAGTTTATCTCCCACCTGCAGAGTTAAAAAAAATGTGAATTTTTAAACTGCTAAATTTTAATCTTTTTCTTCAGTGTACTCGCCATTGCATTTTTCCGTTCCTAATTCAATATTATTATTGTCCAAGACCGAAATTTAAAATTGCAAGTCTTTATTATCTCTCCAATTTTCCCTAAAGTGAGTAGATAAAAGTATTCTCAAATCATTTTTCCCACATTGATGGGAATTATATCTGGAACAATGTCATGTATTTTTCCGAGTTCCTTTTCCTTTTATTCTATTATAATTCACCTTGAAGGTTGGAACTTCAAATGTAGTTCACTTAATGCTTTCACCACAGGAGCTACAGCAGATTTCAAGTCATATTTATGAACATGGCTATTTTTGGCTATATGGCTATATATTTGTTAATATACGATAAATAAAAAACAACATCTTTACAAATTTAATTTTTAAATTCCTTAATTCGGCTCTATTTCATTAACGATATCTTGGCGAAATTCAAATAGTGAACCCGCTGGTTTTTGTTACAGAAATTTGAGGTCACATTAAAACATAGAAAAGGACATGCTTTGATACAATCTATATAACTATTCTTATAAATTGTCAAAATAAGATGTTATCTCAATTTTTTAATTTTTGAAACTCACCTACTCATATGAAAAGTATACTGGTCCTTATTTTCAGACTTCACAATTTCAAAAAGCAGACCCTCTTATGGCCAATTCCACTAATTTATCTAAATATCAATTTGTGTTTAAAATTTGTTTTTTTTATGTCAAATAAAAATAAAATTATTAGAAAAATTATATTTAAATATGAATTGATATTTAAAAAGAATTGGAAAAATATTAGAAAAATTGTAATGCAAGTCGGAGTCGGAGTCGCTAGTTTTTGTGGGTACTTCGACTCCGACTCCGACTCCGGTACAAAAACCTCAACTCCGACTCCTCAACTCCGACTTCGACTCCGACTCCACAGCCCTGCTTTTAAAACCGAAAAGAGTTCACATAGTTCAAACGGAGAATCAAGAAAGGCATCCGTGTTGTAAGGCAGGCACCAGTGAAACGTACTTATGGAATTAGAACTTTGTAATATATTTCTAAAGTGTTGTGAAAAATCGTCAGCACACAAATCACCACGAATAGAATGAGGACAAGATTTTAGATCATTAGATAATTTCCACCACTCTTTGCTGCTTCTTACTTTATTTAACTGATTAAGGTTAGTATTGTACAGCTGGATTTTACTATTTCGACACGTATTCAAATATTTGACTTTGGATGATATATATTTACATTTGTTGGTATTTGTTTGGTTTCTGCGGTATTTTTTAAGATACTTTAACATATTTCTACGATGACGGGCACACTTCCAATTGAACCACCTTTGTTTGGGCTCAAAACAACATTTGTGTCTAGTTTTGACGGTAGCGTGTAAAATTTTGTTTTTAATACCTGACACCAGTTTTTCTACAGGACTTTCTTGTTGTAAAGTAGAAGTACGATAGAGCTGATTAAGATTTTCAGCATATTTAGCTGCATTAGTTTTACTCCAGTAGATTTTCTGTGGGCGTAGATCAGAAATAACTGTATTGTTGTTTATAGGGATGCTGATTTTGAAGTCTAAAGGCATATGGTCTGAATAAGGTTTACAAGCAATTCTGAAATCGGATATAAACTTAAGAAAACTTTGTGAGCCTATGCAGTAATCAATTAACGTGTTTCCTCTACCACCGTAAAAACTCAGTTCTCCTAGATCATCACCAACAATTCTGCCATTTACCACTATGCCTCCTATGTTTTCAATTAACTCTATTAATTTCTTTCCTTGCATATTACATATTTTATCTTTAGAACATTTGATTTCATTAATGTGTGGAAGGCCAGATAATAGATTAGGATTCAGAATTTTTTGTTCATCACCGATGCGGGCATTTAAATCACCAACTATGCAAAAATTCGAAGGACAAAGTTCAGTTAAGAATTCATTGAATGATTTAAAGTCGGCATACCAGTGTGTACAGTTAAGATAACGTGGGATAAAGTAGAAAATATCATTATTAAGTTTTGCAGTTAATACGACATTGCCACCAGATAGATTTACAAATTTAAAATTAAATATTTTCTTTAATATTATCTTCCTTAAAAGAGGTGATATTTGATGAAAATTATTCCAAAAAAATTTTCTTACATGCTATATATATAAAAACGTTTGTGCCGTGCATGTGCTCCTTTGACCATAAATAATTTTAGTCGTTAGCCAGGTTTCTCTTAAGTTTAATCCTAATAGGCGGCGCTGTTGTCGTGACATTTAATTTTTTTTTATTTATTGTACGATTTGGCTGAAGTTCACAAAATATATTTATTAAACAAAAATAAGTTTCCTGATAAAATTTTGACCCGGTAGATATCACTGGGGTCAAGTTATTACCAAAATTCTCCAGTATTAAATTGATATTTTGAAAATCCCGAGGAACGCCGGGACGAATTTTTTAAATAAAATGGTTTTTAGAAATAAGAAATAAAAACAACTCAGAATTCCATATTTTGAAAGTCCTTATTATTATTTCGATTCAATACATTTCTCGGGGATATTAATTGGAATTGGAGGTTAGTTTTATGTCAGTATAAATTTTATAAACAATAGTTTAAAATTTATCCTCCCAAAATTAATACATATATCCCTAGATTGCTAGTAAAGATCAAAATGTTGGCTAATAAAATTGTGAATGACTTTCAAAATTACCTTCGTAACGCAAATTAAAAAAAAAAAAACGTCAACCCGTATAAAGAAATACCATAAACGTAAACCAAAAATAAATTGACACTTTGGGATTTTCCTTAAAACTTAAAGATTGTTTTTCTTCTTGTTTCTTCTTCTGTTCTTTTAGTTTGATTAGATTTGTAAGAAGGATTATGTGTAGTTTCACAGAAATTACTGACAAGCAGCACAAATTCAAGAAATTGACATTTTTTGCTCAATTGATTTGATGAGACTTGTAACTAATGTGCTGTTTTCACAATACAAGTTACTGAACGTGCAGTAAAATTTATATGGAAAACACTCAAAAAACTGAGTGCTTTTCATATAAAGTTTACTCGCGTTCAGTCACTTGTATTGTGAAAACAGCACATTAATTTAAAAAACCTTTTTTGTGCTTATTTCATTTGTTATCGAAATTATCTCATGAGTTAATGAAACTAAATTGTACAAATGCTATTTATATATTGAGCCTCTTAGTGCCTATTGCATCAATTCAATTTAAATATTAATTTATGTTATTTTAAATAAATATAAAATTATACAAAAATCTCTATTAAAATATGAATTTATCAGGCCAGTTCTACTAAAATCACACGTGTAAAATTTTAGCGTCCCGTTTTTGGTGTTTTGGTGTGATCTTCAATTGCAGAAAGCACACCGAGAAACACAAGAACGGTATGACTTTTAGAACACCACAAAATCACACGTGTGATTTTAAAAGTACGTGATTTGAAATGCAACTTAAATTGTTGCACTTATTTTAAAATTTAAAACTTGTTTTTTTATGATTAAAGCCCATAATAATACCGTTATTGATAAAATTTAATTTTGTTTAATTTTTTTGCTTATGCATTTCTTAAAAAAAAAAAATCAAAAGTAGAATTGAAAACTCTTGCTTCTCATTAAGTTTATATTTTCAGTTATATATCTACATTTAGTTTTTAAAGTAAAACCCATATCGGGAAAGATGCTGGTGTAAAACGGGACAGTAAACCAATCACAATAAAATGTTCCTTCTTATTTCACTTTTAGTTTATTTCAAGTACGAATTCGCATCAAGCGCATTTTGAGATAGGTTCAATCCAGTGATGCCAACTTTTTGAGAGCAAAAAGCACTTTAAAATTTAAAAAAAGCACTATTTTGAACAAAAAAAGCGTAAAAAAGCACTAATCCATTTTTACAATTTTATTTAACACAAAACAAGTTGCCTTCGGCTGTGCCGTATATTAAATACCTCCAAAATTTTAAAAAAGGCGACGGCGTAGGTGGGGGACCATTTTCATTTAAAATTAAATAATATATATATTAACATTTGTATATAAAAAATTTTAAATGTATTATTATTATCTTCAATAAAAATAATATTATCCAAATCATTTAGAGTTTGAATTGGCCATAAAACAGTTTAAAAGTAAAACAGTGCGAGCTCGAAAAAATACGGTTTCCGACTTGATGTTTTACACTTTTTAATATTTTTTTTCTACATGACTCAAAATCGTTGTTTATTTTTCCATTTACAATTCTTAATATTTTTCAAGCCATTTTCTATTTGTGAAACAGTGTCTACATCTTGAAAAAAAATGTTTACCGCAAACAAATAAATCGTTTTTATTACGATTACTAAATATGTTGTCAACGCTTAAAAGTAAAACGTTTTGTTAAATTTCCAAATTGCTAGGAAGCCTAGCTCAAACCTCGTAAATAAAGTTTTTGGTAAAACGAACTTTCTTTTATCACTTTTTTATCATTTGAAATCGTAAAACCTTTACAGGCTTTCTCAAAATTGTACTCCAAATAGCTAATCTCATCTTAATCATCCTCTATATAACCGAAGTTTTAAAAAATACTGAAAAAAAAATAAAAATTTTAAAAAGCATTAAAGGCACTAACAAAAAATTGAAAAAGCACCAAGTTAGTGCTTTTTCTTAGTTTGGCACTAAGGATACAATTTTGGCGTTTTGAGGCATCAAAAAGCACCATAAATAGTGCCAAAAGCACTAAGTTGGCATCACTGATGATGCTTGAGAAAAGCCTAGAAGAGTTTGCGAATGCTACTCAAAACATAAATGCAAATAATACGCAGTTGGTTAAAATAGTATTCGCTTTGTTTACAGAATAGTAGCAAAATGGTTCAGTGCCAAAAATATGTGTAGAATACTTAAAAGGCACTTAAAAGCACTGGGAGAAATTGTTAAAAGCACTATAAATACCCGCTTTTCAAAAACGGGTGTTTAACAAAATTTCGGGTATTGCATAAGCAAAAAAGCACCAAAAAATACCCGAAAGGCACCAAAATGGCAACGCTGGTTCAATCTTAGTTTTACTCAAATCAATTTCATTTTCGGATTATTTCAAGTACGAATTCGGGATTGAATGTGGATAAGTTAAGTATTTCGCGATTGAAAATCCGTACTTGAATCAATCTTTCTTTCTGTACTTGATTCAAGAAAATCCGTACTTAGCGTACTATTAATACCACTTCGGATTTATTTGAGTACGGATGTATTGATTTTTCTTTTGAGTGTTGTATCGGAAAAGGCTAAATCGGACTATTATTTTCCAGCTGCAATACAATTTTTGTTCCATAATTACAAAATGAACACTATATGGCTCACAAGGTCTTTTATGTGTAACAGATTTATTTTGTACTAAACTTTACTTAAGGACGCACATAATGTTGCCTCCATGTATATATCATAAATGGCAATGGCTTTCGATGTGCTAATGTCACTAATTTTCAAATAAAAATAACAATAAAAAATTAAATTCTTAACTTTAATTACTTTTTGTTAATTTTAAACTTTTCTGGCAAGAGCAATTGGTTATTTAGCATTAACTAATGAAAACCGGTTAAAGCAAGAATGAGAGGCAGAGAGAAAAACAGCTCAATGTAAAAACTTTTTCCATAAAAATATTTAATTAATAAAAGCGTCGAAAGTCAAGTTTCAAAATAAGCAACAAAACAGTGCGGAAACAATGCTGTTCACCAACACTATCATTGTGTAAAGTAGGTGGTAATAGGAGCAGTAATCACCACCACTTACTGCAACAACATGCAGTAACAACTAAAATGAATATGATTGTGCGGTAGGGTAGGTTTAATGAATGTAAAAAAAAAAATGTAACAAAAAACCCACAAAAATAGTTTTATTACTACACTTGTGGTCAGTGTTGCCAGTAAATTTTTCGAAAAATTCCTACACTTGCAAAAAAAAAACGATTTCCCCTACACGTTGAAAAAATTTCCCCTACAAAAATCCCTACGCATTATTGTCATTAAAACAGAAGACAAAACATTAGTTATAAAAAATAAATTTTATTCGAATATGTATATTAAAGCTTTCACAACAAATAAGTACAAAACTAAACAAAATAATACAATGGTTCCTTTAAAGAGAGAGTCAGTCAACCGAAAATTTTTAAATTTTCACTTTTTGCAATAAATCGATATACAGTGGTACGCACTGTAAAAACTATAGATCAATTTCTCTAGTATCTTGCCAAAAAAAAAAAAAAAAATACAATTGTATCCCCCTTTGTAGTATAGGACTACATATAAAAATAAAACAGTTTTTTGTCTCTACCGAATATTTATAAATTTTGTGTTAACCCTCTTTAGAGGAACCAGTGCGATATGTATGTTCTTTTAATTAAATTCAATTAAATTTTTCAACATTGAATGATATATAAGAAAAGAACATATACATAAATATTAGTGTCGCCAACTTTGAAACCACAACTCTGGAAATATATTTTTAAGCGATTTTAGGGAAAAGAAAACTGTTCAACCGTTTTGGATCATGAAACATCATTAAAAAAACTTTTTTCTGCATTTATCTCATAAATAATGCGACATGACGAAAAATCCCTACATTTTGGGGATTATAAAAAATCTGTCCGATTTTCCCTACACTTCTATTTTACTATCAAAAATACCTACATGTAGGGATTTTCCCCTACTTCTGGCAACACTGCTTGTGGTTGTATGTTGTTATCTATGTTAAATGTAAGTGTATACCCAATCGTTTTTTATGTGCAGATCTGAACATTTAAATTTAAAATTGCACATTTATAGAGTACTAGCTTAACCCGGTTAGCTTTGCTTCTCCCATTGAAAAATATTTGAAAACAGATCTCGTGTACCGATTTGTAGCAAATTTAGATACTTCTCCGTTATTCTTCTTTAAATATTTATGCCTGTATTCATAAAAAGATTTTCAATTTAATAAGGGTTTACAAAACAAATTTTCTATGAAAATTCTCCTTAAAAACGTTTGTTAAATTTAATAATCGTTTGTGAATACGGGGGTTAGGCATTAATGTTGTCCTTGTATGGGAGGTTCAACGATCACTTTTTCAGATTTGAAAACATATGCCGTAACCTGTCTACAGATATACAGAAATTCATATTGTATTTGTATCGGAGCTGCCATGCCAACTTCTTTGATACAGCTCACTTCTTGACAGATGATTCCTATTGATAGCCAAGCTATTTGTAACAAAGTTAAAAAATGCGGTTACCTTTCCTAAGATGTAAAGAAATAAAAATTGTTTTTGTACAGGAGGTGCCATTCCCACTTTCAGATTTAGCCTTCTTTTCGACAGAAGCTAGTTTTAATATCCAAGCTGTTCGTAGTTAATTAAACTATTTTGACTGTTACCGTTCTGCAGGTATATTAAAATTTAGTTGTCTTTGTATGGGAGGTAACACGCCTGCTTTTCCAATCTAGCTCACTTTTTGACAAATGTTGTGTATAGATGACCATCGTATTTTAACTAGATTTGAAAACTGTTACTGCGACCGCTCTCCAGATATACAGAAAATTATATTGGCTTCGAATTGGGGGTGATCCGTCGACTCAAAAATTTATTTTTATTATAATCAGCAAATTACCTTGACAATTTCAGGAAAAATCGGTTTAGTACTTAAGGAGTCTATAGGGAACAAACAAACAAGCAAACCAATAAAAACATTTTCATTTATATATGCATATTTGTATGTATGTATTTAGAAAGATAGAAGATGGGGAGATACATGCATCTGTGTGTTTAAATACAGATGTATTTGTGTAGTATCCACTTTGATTGCAAATGAATGTGGTTATCTAAATGACTTAAAATATGAGCAAAGGACCTGCAGTTAAAAATATCCAGAATAAAATCTATAATGAAAATTTGTTGAATTTTGGATTTTCCGCCAATTTGTATGGCTTACTAATGTGAAGTATTATTTTCACATGTATGTTTATTGTACATACACTCGGAGAAATCTTAAACATGAAACTTTAAAGCTTCGTTCACAATGGCAGCAACAATTTTCTTCTATCTTCTTTCTTCCCAAAGTACTTCATATATCTGTGGCATTTTGACAAAACATCTTAAGTCGAGATAACTCGGAAAAAAATTATTTTTATCAAATAATAAAACAAATCAAAATTAAAGAAACATTTCGTTTGTAATACAAAATTTTAAAAACGTAAACAACAATGTTTTAACAACATTTTTTTTACTTCTTTAATTCGACTTAAGATATTTTGTCAAAATGCCACAGATATTTTCGTTTAATTTTTCAAACAAAAATGTAACTTTATGTGCTGTTTCCAGGTGACAGGCAATTGATTGTCTAAAAAAATTTTTATGAAAATCACTTAGGTGTTTGAGTGCTTTTCATATAAATTTTACTACACAACTAATTGCTTGTCACCTGGCAACAACACATAAGTTTTTTTAAAAAGTTGAGTCTACTTCAATGACGTGTAAAATAATTTTATTTAGTTTTGAAAGAAAATTTTAATAAAATGTTTTAAAAAATATAAATAAATATATAATATTTTTGTTGGAAAAATTTGCAAACGTTTTCTTTACTGAAAATATGTGTGGTTGCGTAAAAAAAATTGTTGATTTATTGTGAACACCAAGGGAAAATGTTGCTACCATCATGAACGAAGCTTTACTGAGCCACTCGCATGTGCGAATTTACAGACATATTAACAAAAGGACAAAGCTGCAATATTTATACAAAAGCAAGAAAATAGGCAATGATATATAAAAAAGGTGTCTTAACATGTTAATACAAATTATTACAACTTTAAAATATCAAAATATTTTGAAGTTCTCTTCGAGTTTACGAATAGAGAACAAATGTCTGTTGTAAGTATTTGTCATGTTTACACGGATGGCAGTTATAAGTAAAATCACAAAAAAAATATTAAACAATATTTACAAAAACAACATTTAATTTTCCTGAGCTGATTTTGGTTGTTTTTGTAAAGTTTGTTAAACTGGTATATAAAACAGTGTTAGTTTGGCATTTCTGGGCATTTCTTGTTATTTATCTATTCGAACTGGTACTCCTTAAAATATTATTTAAACAAATACAAAAATATAGTGTAAAATTAAAAATATTGTCGTTTCTGTAAAAAAACACTATCTCAAATTAAATAAAAGTGAAAAAGGACATTTGTGAGTTAAATTCGATTCAGAAAAATGATTTGCTATCTGTGTTAAATAAAATTTAGTGCGATGGATTTGCCTATAGTTAATTTAGATCAACTTCAAGTGGTTCATTGACGTGCAAATTAACAAAGGAAGCACCAAGAAGTTCATTGAAAACCAAAAGAGCTTACTACAAAATTTAATTTTCTAAGAACTTTGTAAAGATTTTAAATAAACTATATGTATGTATATATCATCATATGTATATAAAATGCATATTATACATACATAAATATATGAACTACAATAAACTTCATATATTTTTGTAAAATAGGAAAAAATATAAAATAAAATATAAATAAACACATTTCAATTATGAGTCTTTTTAATTTTAAAGGGGGTTACATTAGTAAATTATGAGGGCTCGGACAGGTGGTATAATTTTGCGAAGGGAAGTATATAAAAAAAATAGTTCATTGAGACAATGTTCTGTGTACGTTGAGTTAATAAGTTTGTAAAACAAAATTGTTCGTTGAATTAATGTAAAGGTTCACTAAGTTAACGAAATAGATCATTGAATTAAAAAAATTTTCATTAAATTATAATTATAAATTTATGATCATTCTTCGTTATATCAACGAACAGTTCATTAAATTATTAAAATAAAATCTTTTAAAGAACGGTCATTCATTGTTACAATGAACAAATTCATTGGACGAACATTAATAAATTTTTCGTTTGCTAAACGTACATTTCCGTTGTCGCGCGAAATACGCAAAAATATATAAAGTTGTAATATTCCGTTATTTGCACCGCTCCTGCTGCTGCAAAACCAAATAAAAGATATTGAAAAAATAATGGTTAAGAAGTTTTTCCACACCCGCTTAAAGTCCAGTCCTTACCTCTTCCGGTTATTTTTTTTTTTTTTTCGTTCGATGTGAGCTGCTCCTACTGGAACATGCTTCACTTTAGAACATGAAATACGAAATTGGCTTCATGCGCGGAATTAATATGATTCCATAAAGATTACATTTCACTCCCGTAAACCTTTTGCAATACTTAATGGGTTGGACGGGTCTATGTCCTATTACTTGTACTAATGTTTCGAGTGCTTAGAATTGTAAGCCAAAGAGTAACACAAAGTTTTATTGCCCTTATTTCATATTGTGCAATGTAACTGATACAGTACTACAGACAGAGAGAAAGTAAGCTGTCTGTGGTATAACATTGAGTGTAAAGCTTCGTTCGCAATAGGCAGCAATATTTTAACTGCTGTTCACAATAGAGAAACAATTTTTTTCGCAACAACACAAATTTCCAATTAAGAAACCGTTTGCTAATTTTTCCCACAAACTTCAAAACTAAATAAAATAATTATTAACGTCAGTTTCAATTTCATACAAACCGTTGCTGAAGTAAAAAATTTCAGTTACATTTTTGTTTTAAACAGGAAAGGAAAATATAGAAATACTTTGGGAAGAAAAAACGAAATTGTTTCTCTTATTGTGAACAATGCTTAACACGCCTTTTCTCATTGTAACACCCAATAAAAATTTTCTAGTGGGTACAGCTGATCGTTACATGCAATAATTTTTATATGCGCTGAATAAAGTGCTTTCTGTGTCAGAAATGTATTGCTTCAAAGTGGGAACTCGCACATATAAAATTCATGTCTTCCGTAAGCGATATGGTAAGCGAAACTTTTACGTTTCTCCCATACAAACCTCCAATTTTTATAGGGATAATTACTATACGCAGTAGCACTGTTGCTTACACTGTAACGACAATTTTATTTAAGCCTTTTATAATAGTAATCACAACACTTTTCTAAGTTTAAGGCTTATGTTAATAAGCTTGATACAAGTTCTTTCCAAATCGTTTTGGATTGTTGGGAAATATATAAAAGACGGATACATTCTCGTACACGTTGTGGGTTGGTAGTAAGTAATGAAAAAGCGTAAAAGTAAGCCCAAAACGTATATATAGAGTTCCGAGTGCTCCATTCTCTCAAAGTATCCCACACGTATCTCGGTACGTGTAACACACATTCGTCACTGGGTAGTGTGCATGGGGATTAAATTCTATTTTTCTTTATTAAAATGCCATATTATGTTACAAAGAATGAAAAAAAAAACGTAAGAGCCTGACAACTAAGTTAAGAAATCCATTTTAGTAAGTTTTCTCTGTGTAGCTTTTAAGCGTGCATGGACTTCAATATTTTTAATTGTGCCCTTGTATATGCTCTCATATAAATTTCTATTAAAATATATGTATGTATGTGTGCAACTATATTTAAAAAATGCATGGCAAAAATTCAAGAGATTCAATGAAAACATATGGGTCCAGATTGTGATAAAAAATTATTGCGATATTGGTTTAACATTGACAATAAAATACAAACGCAAATAAAGTATTAAACAAAAACTCACTACCAAATACAAATAAATATTAATTTTTAGCTTTAGAACCAATTTCAGTCAAATTGCCAAAAATAAAAAAAAAAAATAATTTTTTTTAATTTCTAAAAAACCATAAGCGAAACATTTTGGTACAGTCACGGTGCGACATAAAATTTAAGTTTTTTTGCTTACAATAACCAGACCTCGGAAATGCTTTTTAATGATGTGCTAAGAAATGTTGGCTGCCTGGTCTTTTGGATTTCTACCAAATACCATAAAAATCAATAAAACAAACAATTTGGGAATAGAACGATTGTAAACTATGTATAACAAATGTAGAGAAATCTAAAGGATATTTCAAATTTTTTTTTTTCGTTTGTGTTTTGTATCACCGTTTTTAGCTTGAATACCTGATAATGTTTATCGTTTACCAAAACCTTGCAAAATCATATGCTTGGCTGTTTTTCGAGTTTTAGTAATATTTTATGTTTAAAGAAACTTATTTAAATGTTAATAATAGGGTACACAGAAAAAAACAATTTGCATATTTGTATACGAAAATCGCATATTTGATTAAAAAAATTGTTGAATTTTTTGCGATGGCGATTTTTGCTGTTTTTGCCCAAAATAATTTTTTTCAACCAAATGTTTCCGTGATTTGTTAAAATAGTAAATTGTCGGAAATTTTTAATAAATCAAACAAAATGTTTATCGAATCGTTATTTATTTGTTTATTAATTATGATGTTCTAAGTTCCCAATTTTTATTCTTTGACAAAAATACACTAAAATTTGTTATTGGGGGATAAGCTAAATCCTATGCACATTTCGCTGGTTGCTTAGGCCGGATCATCAGGAAACCTTTTTCCAAAGACTTTGGAAAAACAAAAATAATTATGCAAATAAGACTGTAAAGTTAAGATCCCACTATCGGCGCAATGTACCATTTTTTGTCGTATTTCATGTGCCGATAGTATGAACGGTCAAAATTTTTTAATATGCGACAATCTGTGCCGAAATTTTGCTGACTGTAGACAATCAAAATTAACGTTGATGCGCCGATAATGTGAACACTCTTTTGCACAATGCGGAGCCATCAAATTGTTTAATATGTACCGATTTTTATCGGCCACTTGTGAGCCGATCACAGTCGCCAATCAGCGCCGATACAAGGGATGGCAAAACGAAATTTTTAAATTGCACCAACTGGCTCCTAAAATTTTACTTTTTTGAGCTTAATTCTACGAAAATTACATTTGTTTTATCTTTTATTTATGTATTAAAACGTTAAACAGTACATTTGTACTGTTATATAAAAGAAAACAATTCGCTTTAACCAAAACATTGCAGTTGTATCGATGTTGCCATCCCTGGTTTGTAAACAACTGTTTACAAAACAACAATTAGAAAAAAAAGAACAAGTGCAGTAAGTTTGAATAAAATTGAATACATTTTTTTATTATATATTAATATATTATTTAAAATTGTTAAGAAACATAATGGAATATTCAGACGGAGAATTTTGCGAATTTCTGAAGTAAAATTAAGTCTGCCAACAAGCGAATAAACAAAAACATATGATTTAATTTGCCCAAATAGCACGATAGTGTGACCGCATTGTACCGATTATTGTCGCAATTGAGTTTTAGCCGATATGAACCGAAAAAATTTTTCACAATGTGCGACGATAATGGGACCACCCAGGAATGAATTGTGCAATGTTTTTAAATGTGCGCCGATATAGCACGATAAAACTCGTCACAGATTGTGCTATTTGAGCCGATAGTGGGATCTTAGCTTAAAGCGAATGAGAATTAAAAATACTCAAGTCCTACTTGCAACGATATCAAAAAATGGACAAGAGATGTAAAAATACTGTATTTACTTTGATTCAAATATTTTTGTTATTGGATATGAAGAAATATTAAATTATTTAATCTGTTTTATTAAGTGCCATTTTGCAAAGCGCAATTTTAATAAATATCATTATTTGATTCACTGAAAAAATCAAATCAAATAATAATGTCCTAAAATTTTATTTTTAACAAAGTGTTTTGTTAAAAATTTTCTTGAGATATATTTTCTGTGTAATGGATATATGTTAGAATCAGCGTTGCCGTTTTTGGTTACTTTGAACCAAAATTGGTTACTTTTTTTTTTAGTGTGTACTTGTGTACTTCTTTTCCATTTTGGTAACTTTTTTCATTTGAAAAATAAACAATTTTTGTCTTACTTGCTTGTTACACGATAAAGATTTGCACTTCTAGTTTTAATACCCCCAAACTTTAAAATTAAAATTAAAGCTAATTTGCTTTCAGTTTCTGTTTCAAGTTGAGTTTTTTAATTTACGTTCAAGAAAACCGGTAGTTACAATTTTAATGAGCATTTTTTCGATTGTCTTTAAAAGTTGTTTTCTTGATGACATCTTGAAAATAAATTGCTTTATAATTGCGTGCCGCCTACATCACATCTTTAAATTTTTGTGAATTTTGACCAGCAGTATGTGTAAAAAAATTAAAAGCAACACTCGGTCGTCTGGCTGCAGGGCTAGTACTACCATTTACCGATCCGCTTTTCTGCACATATATAATTGTGTATGTCATATTAAATTTCTATTATTTTCATTTCATTTACGTTATAAAGATTCTTTATGTAACCGATTAAAAATTAAGCTATATATACCGCAAATAATAACCGTTATTTGGGGACCCCTATTTGTAGGGATTTTCTTCCTAAAAAAATGGCCATAGGGAAAATAAATCATTAAAATGTAGTACTTTTTCAAAGTTGTAGGGATTGTTGTGTGGACAATTTCTTCGGGCTGCGTAGGGACCTTCCAAAAAAGTTATAAGATCACCGATCTTTGGTAACCTTTTCTCTACTCCTACCGAGGCAATATGAAACCTGATAATGTACATAGATTCATAACTCTATTGATTCTCAAAATTTTGAAAGCTCTAACTCATACAGTTTAGCGAATAGGCGAAAATAAGTGTAAGCTTTGCTTGGGAGGTGCCAACTCCACAAAACACTTCGAAAAACTATGGCCTATAATATCTTCCAGATCATTGACGCCCTATGTTCTTCGTGAACTTTTTGTTTAAGTATAATGGAGAATTTTCTTTTTTTTTTTTTAAATTTTACTGCGTATATTTAAGTAAATAAAGGACATATATATATAGATCATTAGTAAAATACTGTTAAAATTTTATAAAAAATTGATCCAGAGGTTAAAGTTTCTATATATATACTTATATGTATGTTATATTTTTTAACTGAAGTGAAAATAAAATATTGTCTTTAATACATATTTATTTTGGTTACTTTTTATTGCATTTGGTTGTTTTAACATTTTGGTTACACATTATTTTTTTTTGGCCGTGGCAACACTGGTTAGAATATATATTTTTCTATACTGAGAGCATATTTGCCCAGCGGGAAATATAAAAAAGTACGGATGCCTTCTTCTAGAAGGCCTCTGTACTCCTTTCTTTGTATGTAGAAGGCATGATCGCTTCATTCCATACTTACAGTTGCCCAATAAAGTCTACATACAACACGGATAACTCACTTTCTTTTCACTAGAAAGAGATTTTGTAAATTTTATTTAAACAAATATACATATTTATTTGAACATAAAAAGGAAAATAAAACAAAAATTCATGTTTTTTTTGTTGCTTAAGATAAAGTTATTAACAAAAAATGTAATTCAGTCTAAAAACGTATCACAAAAAAGTGTACATACAGCTTTTATCACATATTGGTTTGTGAACTATTTACGACAATATTTTAAAACTAATATTTTGTTGGGCCACCTTTAGCATCTAATAGTGCTTGTATGCGTCTCGGCATTGAAGAAACTAATTTTTCGGTTATATCCGAACCAATTTTCATCCATTCGTCGCTTAAAGCCTTCTTTAGATCTTCCTTGTTAGATATTTTATTTTTTCGCACGCGTCTATCCAATTCATCCCATAGATTTTCAATTGGATTCATATGCGGTGATTGGGGAGGAGAGTGCAATTGTTTGGGGACATTGTAAAGCAGACATTCCTTTACAACGTGAGATGTATGCTTTGGATCGTTGTCCTGCTGCAAGATCCATTTGGCTGAAAGACCCAGTTTGGTAGCGGATGTCTTTAAATTAGCTTTCAATAAATTGAGATAAACATGACGATCCATTGTAGTATCAATAAACACCAGATTTCCTACTCCAGCATAGGACATACATCCCCAAACCTTGACAGATCCTCCCCCGTGCTTCACAGTTGGTAGTAAATTTTTGATTGCCATCGCCGTGTTAGGTTTCCTCCATACTCTTTGTTTACCATCGTATTCAAATATATTAAATTTATACTCATCGCTAAACATAACGTTTTTCCAATAATCAATGCCATCATTTTTGTGTAGTTTTGCAAATTCAAAACGTTTTTTTAAATTGGTCCCTCTAATAAGGGGTTTTTTTTTGGAATACGACTGTGAAAATCAATAGCTCTCAACACATTGCGTACAGTTTCGGGATGAATACTTATCTGCTTACATATTTCAAGGTCTTTTGCGATATTAACAGCATTTATTCTGGGATCATTTGCTACGAGTCTGACAATATTTCGTTTTTCACGCTCTGAAAGCTTAGATGGACTCCAACTATACTCGCTATTTCTCCATATGATTTTTCTCATTTCTCAACCTAACAACTAATTTTCTAATTTCCTGAGGAATTTCTTTGCGTTTTTGAGAATTCTGCGACATTTTAAGGAAAGAAAAGTACAAGCTCACTTTAGCTGTTAAATTATTTTATTTGCCTTTATAACTGACGATAAACAAATAGTATACAAACAAAATACCGTTACTTACAGATGTGTTTTTTCTACATTTAGTGATGTGTTTTTGGTGTATGTACACTTTTTTGGGTACCAAATTATAAATATCTCCATTTTCGCGCACTAAGTATGTACGAATGTATTTGTTTTTAAATTTTATTTTTCAATGTGTCCAAATGTTATGACTTGAAAAAAGAAAATGTTTCATAACTTTAATAAATTTCAATAAAATCGAATTAATAGCGCTGTATGTAGACTTTATTGGGCTATGTATATCTTTTTTACACACGTTGTCTTTGCGGGGTAGACCTGCCGCTCTCGCTTCTTTCGCAGTTACACAAGAATGGTAACGGGATCAAAAGAGAATAATTCTTTTGCTTTTGTTTGTGCTTGTGCAAAAAAAACAAACAAAAATAATGTAACTCCTTCTCTAAGAACCGAATGTGGAATGTGTATTTTATCTTTTGTACGAAAGTGTCGAGGCCTTCTATGAGGCACTCAAACATTTTTTAAGCAGGTCGTTAATAAGGCCTGAAGTAAGATGGTCTTCAAAGTTTTCCCGCTGGGTGGTTTCTTACGACCACTGTAGACAATTTGGAAATGTTTTCTCGAATTCTGCGCTTTTTATGTGCACAACGGAAACAAATATTGTATGTGAATATCAAGCTCTCAACACAATTTGCAGATAACATTTTATTGCATCGTATTTGAAAACTGAAACATTGTGAAAATAATCACTAGGGATGAGATTTTCATGCACTAAAAAATCGAAAATTTACGCTTAAAATATGCACTAAAAATGTCCAAAATGTGCACATAAAAAAATAAAAATATGCACTTAAACTTAAAAATGTTCCTCAAAATATCTTTTTTAATTTGACTAAAAACAAAAATATAAAAAATTTAGTTTGTTCCTCAAATATATTTAAAAAACTTAAGAAACTAATTTAAATCTT
Organism: Pollenia griseotomentosa; assembly: GCA_963931875.1. Taxonomy (NCBI): domain Eukaryota; kingdom Metazoa; phylum Arthropoda; class Insecta; order Diptera; family Polleniidae; genus Pollenia; species Pollenia griseotomentosa. The sequence continues at coordinate 141,069,522 of OZ007560.1, read as the reverse complement.
TGTTTGATTAAATAAATAAGTACTGTTTTATTTAAAGTAATACTTTGTCTTGTACTTGAAGGATGCCAATGCATTTTTCGTTTTGGATTTTTTTTTAATTTGTCGGGCTATTCTTCCTTCCACATTTTTAATTTCACTTTCTGCAATATCAATTAATTTGACTTGAGTATTAAGTGATCTAAATCCCTCCTAATTTATTTACGTAACTAGAAAATACAAATGCTAATTGGCTTCTGATGTTTTTTAAATTTAACATTTCTTTTACTTTTTTTAATTGCATAATCATCGGTATCAACAACCTCTTCTAACGTTCTTAAATTACTCAAAGTTGTTTGAATAGAATTCCGAAGCAATTAGCCAGACCACCATCTTGTTACTACTGGCTGCAGTGGAAGGGAAACCGAGCGATACATTTTATTAAATATGGCAATATTATCGATTTGGCTTCTGATTTGCTTTGCAACGCGGTATAACCGTCACATGGGTTATGGGCAAGTAACTTGTAATAGTTTTGGATAAAATATTTTAAACCCATTGGAAGCCTTAACCATTTAAGTGGCTGGATCGATTTAAAATATAAGGATCTTTTGTCAAAACCTTGAAAATCTTGTATTCAAAGCAAAGCTCTAAAAGAATTTATTTATTGATTTAAACATTTTTCTTGGAAGATTTTTTTGTGTCCCAGTAAAAATTTCGCTTATTTTTTTAAAGTGAATAGCTTCTTTCACTCATTATTAAGTAGCTTTCTTCTATATTACCACTATAACAACTTATTTTTCAGTTGTATGTACACAGAGAAAACAGATTCGTGATCACAACCGAATTTGTCGCTAATCGAATTTCGTCGGTTGCATGTACGTACTATCACACAATTCGGTTACAATTACTGAAAATTTCGTTGCTTAGCATAATATTTTTGATAGCAACATTTGAATTTTAGTACACTGATATTATTAGTTGTTACTTTTGTGTTTAGAAAACAAAAATATGCTTTTAACCGAATAAATGATATTTTCCACCGGTTCCGCCAGAAGGTGGAATATAGGCTTTGACGGGACTAGTGATCCACTTAGAGCGTGCTGAAGAGTACGATGTTGATCTGGACCAAATATTTTTTAAATACGAAATTAAAACATATTTTATTAAATGTTTCTCTGTCTTACAAATTTGTTGTTTACTTTTGACAGAAACTCAGTTTATAATTAGTTTAGTACTCACAATAAACAATTGGGAAATATAGCTTTTTTTTGGTTGTGAATACCAAATAATTATATTTTCATTTGTTTGTACACGAAGTAAAAACATACTTACAATCAATAATTAGCTGCAAAAAATGAATAAGCAATTATTTTATAAAATTTATTGACAAAAGCAAATAATTGATTGTAACGACCAATATTCAGTATTGTTGCACTGCATTTAATTTGGTTGTGATTGACACTATTCGTACTAATTTTTAGTATTAAATGAAATTTATTATCATAACTAATAAAAGAATTGAAAGAATCTTATTTCAGTTAGAATTACGTTTTAATATTCATTAGTATTAAAAATCAGTTATAGCTACACATTAAAATATATTATATTTCTTGATCAATATTTCTGTCTATTATTCCGTTGAAATCTCGCTCCCTTTCGAACGACTCAAAAGGAAAAACAATTTGGGATTGATATTTAACACAATCTTTTTAAAAGGAAAAGGGCTATGAGTCCAAATGTGGACCAATGATATTTCTGTTAAAAAAATATACATTAATTGGTGACGGAATGCACCGATTGTTATACAATTTTGTACAAAATCATTTTTAAGACTGGGAATCATACCACAAAATTTTGTGAAAATGGATGCATAATTTATCATATGCCCCTTATAAAGTCCACTATTTGAAAACACTTCCGTACAGATAAGGCTATTGTATTAAATTTTTGTTTTTCATAGATAGATTCATTAGACTAGAGCATTTTCAGAATACACTTTAGTTTGTCTAAAACTCTAATTAATAATGCTTATAAGTAGGGCAACCAAAAAAAAAGCACTAAAAAAACAGTTTTAAGCTCTTAAAAAAAGCGTTTAAAAACATGAAAATAAGCTGTTAAAATTTAAAAAAAAGCAATTTAAAATTGTTAATTATAAGTTGATGCAATAAATTTTCGAAAAGAAAACTATGTCTGTTTGGAGTCGGCAAGTTCTTGTACATAGAAAAAGTTCTTCCTACGTCTACAGATGGTTAGGGAGCATATTTAAAATTGAGTATTTGCTCTGAAGTATATTTTATACGATTGGACTCATAATTTCGCTTGCCTCCCAAAATATATGTTCACTTAGAAAACCAATGAAAGATTTTTCGTTTCCAATTTTGTTACAACTTCGTGTAAAACCCCAAAATTTGCAGAAATTAACAATATTTGATATACAGAGAAATTCTTAATAGCTAAAACTATATTAAAAAAGCAAAAAATAAGACGTTACTATACCAAAAACAGAGAGAAGGGGAGCTAACAGACGTTACTTTATACAAAAACTATATTTAAAATGAAATAAGACGTTACAAAGTGTAATGGTAAAAGACGTTACAGACTGAGGAATTTGATCGTAAGAATACAGCTATGGAATTTTCGAGAGAAAAGAACTTAAACAAGCAAATATTAAATTAGGTTTATAAAAAGGCTTAACTCTAAAAACATAAACACATAAAAATTATACACAACACTATAAAAAAGGTACGTTACAGTACCCCTAAGACAGAGTTGCATAAAAATCAAGTAAGAAAGTAAAGTCGGTCAAGCACGACCGTATGATACCCAACACAACAGTATTTAAAAACAAGTTTCGAGAGTATTTGGCTATATGAATAGGGATCTATCTATGTTTTAAATTACTATAGTGGTCCTATTTTTAAAAAAATGCATACCTTACGTGTCCATATAAATATGGATCTATCTACATATGTCATAAATTGCATTAAAATTGGTTTGATAGTGGGCACAAAGACCCTCTTCCGGATAGCAGCTTGTATGGGGGCTATATTAAATTCGGAAACGATTCGCCCTTGCGCCAATTAGAACCCACGTACCAAATTTCATTAAATTATCTTTAAAATTGCGACCTGTACTTTGCACACGAGGTCACATGGACAGCCAGCCAGCCAAACGGACATAATTAGATCGACTCAGAAAGTGATTTGATTTGAGTTGATCGGTATACTTTAGGACCAATATTTTAAGGTGTTTCTTACATCAGCACAAATGCATAATACCCTCTCCACTCTTTAGTGTAGGTACAATAACATACAGAGATAATATAGGTTTTTGGGATGATATTGTTCAAGGGAGGCACAAAATATTACCATAATGTTGAACGATTTTTTTTACCAGTGTTGTTACAGCACAGAAATGGTTGATTTTTTAGTATTTATAAAAAAAGTTGCACATAAAAATAAATAATAATCACGATTTTTGCAAAATATTATTAAATAAGTTTTTTTTCGTATGAAAAAAATGAAAAATTATCTTAAAATGACAAAATAAGTAAAAAAAGCCGATATCGCAAAAATAACTAAAAAAAAGCCGATATTGCCAAAATAAGCAAAAAAAAGCCCTAACAAATATAGCTCATTTTCTTTGTTTTTTTATGATCGGAATTTGTGTTCAATCAAAATCTTTCTATCTTGTAAACCAAAAAATAAGCATTTGCTTTTTTTTGGTTGCCCTACTTATAAGTAAAATTTGGTCTGTCATAATTTCATAAGACTAGAAATCACATTGAATTTTGTGAAGATCTGTTCATAATTAACATAAGCACACTTGCGGAAACACTAAAATTTGTACCTAAATTGGATATATATAAATAGTTATAACACCAGATAATTTTGTGATAATCGGTCTATAATTTACCATATTGTCGCACAAAAAGCGACTTTCTAAAAATTATTTTAAAACACATTAACCGCTTAAAAAATTTTTCATTACTGTATTGAAATTAGGACTAACTTAAAGTTTTTGAAACCAGAATTCACTCTACCTACTTTCGTGATGACCGATCCATAATTTACCGTATGTCCACTGTAAAAAACTTCCTCAAAATTGCTTTAATATGGGCATAACTAATAAAAATCATGAAATTTTATTCAAATTGAACTTTATATCACTAGAAAGAAAAGCATAAAACTGATAGTTGGCCCATAATTAATCATTAATAACGTGGACTTTGCTAATAAAATAAAGGGATATTGATTCATAAATTTCCCTGAAAAGATATTCGAGCCGGCGAATTGAGCAAGTTCAAATTTCGCCAGATGGCCGTTAATGGGGCGAGAACAGACATATGAATGTCCAATTTCATGAGGTAAAAATTTGTATGGGAGTTACTTAAGTACGATCCTCAATTCCCATCACCATTGAGTGAAATGGTAAAAAGGCTGCCTGCAAAATAAGCCTAAGCAAAATCGCCCAACCGAAAAATTGCCAATGTAAACGAAAAATGCCCCAAAGAATAGAGACAAAAAAAGGCCCAAAACTATTTAATATATCTTACAAAGTACTTTAAAACATACAAACTTATTTGGGCTGGGGTCATTTGCCCGATTTTATCCTCACTAGTGCAAACACCGGCCTCGCTAACTAAAGCTTCTTTTAGCCATACAAAAAATAAGCCGTAAGTACTTAACTATTTAAGTACTTTAACAATCCAAAATGGGGTAGCTTTCGAAAACGAATATGCATGCATATGAGTGTGTTTGTGAAAGTTTGTTGTAGAAGCAACAACGACACAACTAAAGAAGGCTTGTTTTGTTTAGAAACAACAACAACACTACAAAAAAGAAAAATATAGATTATTTTCATGTTTTAAAAGTAAAATAAGAAGCAATAATTCCCATCTTCTATTTGTTAACATTTTTTATTTCAATGCATAAAATATTCAAAGTAGAATTATTACAAAAACCATAGCGGGCATGGTGCTGGTGTCTTATAATTGAAACTTCTTCTGAAAACAAAGGGCGGAATACAACAAAAGTAAATTAAAAATTGTTCACTTGTAAGAAAATAATAATATTCCCTCTATCTCTGATTCCCTGGGGTAAGGTAATCTTATCTCACTTTCGGATTATTTCAACTACGAATCGAGATTAAACCAATTTAGAAATTCTTGAATCAAGCACAGTTTGAGATTGATTATCTCACTTTTAATTAAGTCAATTCCGTTTTCGGATTACTTTAAGTACGGGACACTTCAATAATCTATACTTGAATCAGAGCTGCCGTTTTTGGTTATTTCTAACCAAAATTGGTTATATTTTTTTCAATGTAGAGATGTGAATATATTTTTCATTTTGGTTACTTTTTTATAAAATAATTATACGTAAGAATATGTTTTTCTTGATACAATTATTTACGAGCTCGAATTAAAGGGTGGTTAAATTTCAAGGGCCGATGTTGATTTTGAATAAAACACAAACTATTTAGGAAATTATTGTTATTTTATTTTATTATGATATATTGGTATTACTCAATTATGTATGGAACAAAATATCGGCCAAATGGGCGCCGCGACCACGGCGGCACACCTCCATCCGATGGTCCAAATTTTCGATGACCGTGAGGCATAATGGAGGTTCTATGCCGTTAATGTGCAGAATTATCTCATCCTTTAGCTCTTGAATTGTTGCTGGCTTATCGACGTACACCTTTTCTTTCAAATAACCCCAAAGAAAAAAGTCCAACGGTGTCAAATCACATGATCTTGGCGGCCAATTGACATCGCCATTACGTGAAATACCACGGCCATTGAATTTATTGCGCAAAAGAGCCATTGTTTCGTTAGCTGTGTGGCAAGTGGCACCGTCCTGCTGAAATCACATATCGTCCACATCAATATCTTCCAATTCGGGCCATAAAAAGTTCGTTATCATCTCACGATAGCGAACACCATTCACAGTAACTGCCTGACCGGCCTCATTTTGGAAAAAATACGGCCCGATGATGCCGCCAGCCCATAAACCGCACCAAACAGTCACTCTTTGTGGGTGCATTGGTTTTTCGACACTCAATCTTGGATTATCATTCGCCCAAATGCGGCAATTCTGCTTATTGACGAATCCACTGAGGTGAAAATGTGCCTCATCACTGAAGATGATTTTCTTCGAAATTTATCATCCATTTTCATAATAAGTCTGGATAACTTTAACACGTTGTTGGATTATGTATCTCTCCATGGTTCAAATTGAGTAAGTCTGAAATAGAGAAATGTCGAATAAAATTCGGAAAAAAACTTGGCGTTTAGGTGTGGTTCACATTCAACATCGGCCCTTACAATTTAACCACCCTTTATTTGTACTGTGTACTACGATTTTTTCCATTAGCTGCGTTCGTTTACCCAAAAATTGTAGAAAGTATTTACATAAAATGCATTTCGCATATCGGTAATCGTTTTAAATTTCGCCAAAATAATCGCCATATCGTCATTTCCATCGACATAAAATTTAAGAAATCGCCACATTTTACAGTCCTGCCAATAACAGCTAAAAAGCGGAAAACAATTCCCCATTTTTGTTTTTTATAACTGGCATATTAAAAAATATTTAATTTAATTACTTTCAATATACTGAATTTTGTATGGAAACTTTACGGGCTTAACTCTTGTAAAATAAAAAAATTTTACGCAAAAAGTCTCAAATAAATAAAAACTTTTAATCAAGTTTCTCGTTATTTTTTTAATATGTAAAAGAATTTCATTTCTTGTTTTGTTTTCTTGATTTACAATTATTATTTTACTACATATAAGGTGCAAATAACCTTTGTATTACAATGCAACTTGAAATAAGTTTTAATGATTTTCTCAATTAATAAAAGGCATTTTAAATTTGGCTATATTTCTTTACATTTGGTAATTTTTTCAAAAATTTTGGTTGTAAAAATTGTATTGGTTGTGGCAGCACTGACTTGAATCAAGCTTTCTGTACTTGTTTTAAGAAAATCGCTATTTACCGTACTAATAAGCCGCTTCGGCTTGATTTAGGTGCGGATGGATTGATTTGTCTTTTCAGTGTAGGTAACTCTGAAATAGTTTTTCGGCTCTCCTAATTAATTTAATTTTAAGACATACGCGGTTTCCTATGAAAACCAGAGAACTGTGTTAAACGTGAAATATTTCCCAAAAGTTACGAAAAATCGCCAAAAAAAAGGGTTATATTTCTTATGCAAAGTCCCAAATTGGGCGACTTTTTACACATTGCTTTGGTCAATTTAGCTTTGGTTGATTTTGCTGGCAGCTATGTCGAGAAGGCAGGTGTGAAGAATTAACTTTACCCAGAGATCAAATCAAATGCGGTTTATTGTGATGTTTTTAAAGTGAGTGTTTAAGTTATTATTTAATTTTGAGTTACATTTTTAAAAGCTGTTCTTACTCGATCTAGCCATATTCATCCGTTGCTCTGGCTGAGGTCTAAGTGTCGATCAGGCTTGCCTTAAAAAACTTGGATAGTTTTAATTTTGTTTGCTTATATTAAACTTTGCCACTGTAAGATAAGACAATTTAAAAACGGGATCCTTTGCCTAAGCTTATCTTGTGGCAGAGCATTTGTAGGCCTACTTGAAACTTTTGACATAATAGCACTTGAAGAAAAACCAAAAACTGTTTCTTATGCAGTCTTTAACGTAATTTTTATATAAAATCTCTAAACAAAAAAAAACTAAAAATTAAAAGTACACGAAATATTATGTTATTATTTCGATTAATGATGATTTTTTAATCTTTAATACTAAAAAAAATATGTATGGGTGTTTTAAAAAATGGATCCACCCTAATTTTCATATTTGACAATATTTGGTTTGAAAAGGATAAAGTTGTTTTTTTTTTTAATTATTTGTGTGCATTTTATTTAACAGCCGTATCAATAATTTACATAAATAACAATATTTTCAATAATTAAACTCAATTCACAGTAGGAGTTACAGAAAAAACTTACTCGTTTCAGCTGAATTTGACATTTTACTTGTTTATTCACTGCTGGTTTTTCATAAATATGAATTTTTAATTTGTTTTAATTCAAAAACAATTTGTATGAAAATCCAATAGTAATGAATATTAAAATCAACACTCTTTTCACACAACTTCTCCGATTTTTATTTACATACATATTTCCGTGGGCTAATATTTTTATTATTGGCCACCATTTGGACGAACTCCATGAAAAAGTTGTGCATGCAGAATGTCCTTCTTTTTTAACATTTCAATATTATTTATTAGTTTATTTATTTACCATAATTTTTAAATCTTTTGTTATTTATATTCGCATTATATAAATATTCACATGAGCACTCACATCAATATACATTGTCGTACTTTGAGTATTTTAAAGGATTTTTATATCGTGTTTTTGTGTGGTAACTGGCGATATACAGGCATGGTGTTTAACGGACGTTAAAAATGTATTCATCTGGAAATAAAAGCTCATAAATAACATTCTATAATACACACGCATATTTGTATTAAAAGAGGTACACATTCCTATAAATACGTTAACATGAAAGAACTACAAAAGCAAAATAAGCATGCATATTAGGGTGACCAAAAAAGTTAAAGATAAACAAACTCATATATGCATTTTCGTCAATATTAAAATATAATTAATTTACGTGCGTTTAAACTTTTTTTTAACTAACATGGGCATATTTAAATATTTTAACGGAAAAAATTTTTTTTCTTCTAATTATTGTATTTTTCTGTTTCCTGGAAAATAAAAATAATTTTCTCGAGATCCCGTTATTCCCGTCCAAATTGAAATTTAATTTACCGTATTTAAGTTAACCAGCAGTGGCGAATACAGTCATTCCATGTCATCTATAGATTATACTCAAGAATATATATCTATATATATTCAAAGTCGATTTAGCTATGTCCACTTGCGAAAACCACGCTAACTCCAAGCGACTTAACAGAAAAGAAAAATTTGTTTTCAGTTTTTCTAAGCAGTTTGCGATTGAAATCTAGAAAACTTGACAAAAACTTGCATTAATTGTCAACAGAATACACCGATTGTCATTAAATTTTAACAAATTCGTTTTATATGTCACCAAATTTCATGAAGATCGATCCATAATTTCCCAAAGGACCCATATAAGGACCAATCTCGGAAATTACGTTAGTATTACTAAAAGCGTACTGAATAATGCTTTTGTGGTAAAATGTTGACTAATTATAACCACTATGTGTCGTAAATACCGATTCATAATTTATCATAGGGAAACATTTTGGGAAACCACTTAACACATTAAGCTGTAAAAAATAATAATATTGATGTAAAATTTAGCTTTTTACAATTTGAACAGACTAGAAAAAATTTTTCATGAAGAACGGTCTTTATTACCATACGCCATATATGTGACAGCGCATAGAGATAATCAAAAAAATCAATTTTCACTTTTTTTTTTTTTGATGTGGACAACATCTGATTATCGAATGAGACCGATCCCATGCCCCAAAAGTGTTCCCTCCCAGAGATATGCGCGTTTTATGATGTGATGGTACACCAAAAATACATGTATTTAAATCTTTAAAATGGCTCTCCTGAACAAAACCGGTTTTTACCCTTAGGTCCCTTTCTATTTTGCGCGTCACATATAAAGCCCTTTCTCGAAAATCAACTAAATAAGCCTTTAAACGCAGCAAATATTTTTATTGTTGTGAAATTTGGTTGGATAAAACAAAAAATGACACGAATGAGTTCTTCATAGATTTAAAAAAGTTTTTGTTAAAAACTTCCCGGGAATTCCTTGGATTTGCTGCAACATTGTCATAGTTCAAAAAATTAAATTTTGGAGTAAGTGATCCCGAATTGTTTGCCATGTTTTTTTTATATTGTGTAAAAAATTAATCTTTATATTTTTTATTCTTTATTAGAGAATGTGTCTCTAATTCTTCTAAGTGGTGCGAGCAAATCAGAAACTTAAAACGCGTTTATTTCGAAATGTATTTTTTTGAGTTATGAAGACGTTGTAGCAAATAAGCGATCCTTGGTACGGTCGAAACTTGATTAATTATAAAACCCAGGGTAAAGTGGCTAAATTCTATCTAAATGGCTATTTTGAATCCTTTAAAGTCCAAAAATTAAGGTCTTAAGATCCAGACAAGCAAGACAGTGTAATCGGTTAAGCTCGACCACATATATGGCACACTACGCCAGTCGTGTGTATAAATTAAATAGTTTTTAGAGAATTCGGGACCTTTAAGCAATCATGGACCTACCACAGAAAACAAGGGGAATATATTGTATATAGCAGTGACCATTCCGATACTGACATTTGCAAGGAAACCGCGAGTTACCTAGGAGGAGGACGGCTGGTTAGCAGGACTGCGATCTGGCCATAGAACATTCAGTTTCTACACTGACGGTTCCAAAATGGAGGATGGAGTTGGAGCTGCAGTATACTGCCGGGAACTGGGTATTCGGCAATCGTATAAGCTTTCCGATTACTGCAGCATATTCCAGGCGGAGATATTTGCGGCCAAGATGGCTGCTGATTTGGCACGTAGTTCTAGTACTAGGAACTCGCACATGAACTTTTTCATCGATAGTCAGGCGGCGATCAGTGCGATATCCGCTGAATATTCATACTCTTCAATCGTCCACGAGTGTAGGGACTCGATAGATACACTCCGTTCCAACAGGAGAGTACACATTTACTAGGTTCGCGGCCACCAGGGCATAGAGGGCAACGAGGAGGCGGACGAATTGGCGAAACGGGGAGTCCATTTACGATACGATTCTTCTGTCGCTATCGACACTCAACAGAAAACTACAATGTGGCAAATTGTTTCTAATTCTTCTAACCAGTTTTGGATTAAAGTCCAGTACAATCGGCTTAGTAAAAAAAGAGTAATAGTTCCAAATGTGAAACGACCTTCATAAAAAATCAATTTCAATGTAGATCATATTTTGAAAAAAAAACGTTCTAAATTACTAAAAATTATAACAAAAAATTGCATAAAAATAGTTTCATTATTTACTTGATTACGCCGTAAACCATAACGAATAAAGATATTGTAGTGAAATTTGGTCCAATTTAGTTTTATATGACTAAAAATGATACCGTTTTAGTTCATAATGATCGGCTTATATATAAATACAACTGAAAAACGTCTTGATACGTCTTAAACCGAAACGAAAAATGTGATTCGCAAGAAAGTCTAAATAACAAAATTCCACCACACCTAAAGGTACCCGTACACGACTTGTTTTTTTCATAAGCAAAAAAAAAAAACATGCTAAGCAGTCATCCCATAAAACAAGAATTTTTAAATCAATTTTAAAATGCAGTTAATTGCTTTCACAACACGAAATCATAAACGTCGTTTGAAAAATCAACACGCGATTTCACAAAACGAAATGATAAACTACGTTTGAAAACTCAAAAACCTATTTTATAATCTATTTACCATTCTCTAGAAAAATGATACATGTGCAATTTGTTATAAAATCTTCATCAAGATTCGTCAAACTTAAACCTTAAACCCTTAAACCTTTATCAGTTTCGATCGAAATTCTAATCAATAAAATATAGGATATATCTTTATAAAGGGTCTATCTTTAAAAAGGGTCTTCTTTTTATAGGGTCTATCTTCACGAAAATTTATTTCTTGTCTTAGCAAGATGTTACAACCATATTTGTTGAGCCATATTAAAAATTAAGATGAATTTTAAATAATAATAATAATAACAATAATAATAATACTAAAACTGAATTTTATAATACTTTCCCAATAATAATTAATGAATTTAATACTTGTAAACTCTAACTCTAGCTTAAGATAAAAAACTAACTGTATTGCTGAATGTAAAACAAGTACAGAAAAAAGTTGCATCTTTTATACATAGGAAATAATAAATAAGGTACTTGCAAAGTGAAGTTTAACAAGTTCGATTGTGTTTTTAATTACGAGTTTTTAAAGCCCCAAATAAAAAAAAAAATAGTTCAATATCTTAAAAAATATTAAGATTAAACATTTTGGCGCCCGAGCAGGGACCCTTTAAAAATAAATAAACATTAAAACACAAAAATTTGATAATTTATTTCAAATTTACAAAGTTAACAAAATACAAACAAATAAGTTTAAAAAGTTAACAGAACGTATACATACAAACAAACAATAACAATAACTTTTCAACTTTCAACTTTATTAAGTGATTTTTTTTAATAACTTCCAAAATAAACAATTAAAAAAGTGAAGTTTGTGTTGAAAACAATAAACTGTTTATTAAATTTTAAAAGTTAATAAAACACAATAACAATTAAAACATACATAAACAACTCCTAGATGCCTCGTCGTTGCCGCTGTATAATTTGTAGAGCAGAGAGAAACCAGGAGAGTAACTCCGAATCTGAACAAGAGGTAAAAAGTGTAAAAAATATTTGTGTTATTACCTTAAATTTGTAAATTAATCAAATTTAAAGATTTTTGTAAATTAATCAAAAATTATTTTCACTGAGCAAGTCGAACACAAATAATATTTTTTACACTTTATTGTGAAACAATTTATTTATTTAATAATAAATTTATTAAAAACCACCCTTAAAGTGAAACAATCGCGAGTGTTAATAGTTAATAATAAACATATTTATACACACACGCACTTGTATAATTTGGTCTCTTTTATTACTGAGAGACAGAGATTAAATTTATTCTTTTTACCGTCGGCATTTTATTGTAGCAAAAAATTATTTATATTTTATAAAATTATTTATATTTTTGCTCGTAAAAATTAAACGAAAATATTCGCGTGTGTTAATTTTATTTAATTTAAAAAATAATTAATTAATGCTTAATTTATTATCTTTGGTTTCTTTTATTTTACATTCGTTTGTCAATTTTAAAGATCACGGTTTCATTTCATACGTTCCTATACCATTTAATAATAATATCAGCTATACAGTGTGAAGCATTCACACTAGCATCGAAACGTTACTTTCATACAAGTTTGAAAAAATAAATTGTTTGCTGTGTTCACACTAGCATCGAAAAATTTAATTTCGTATAATCATAAAATATTAATTGATTAGTGCGTTCACACTAGTGACAATTATTTTAAATAACTTGTTTTTGAATTTTTTAATGAAAAAAGATTTTCTTGGTAAAATAATATATAATTATTTTAACCAAAGGCTGATTTAAGTGGAGAAAATAATTTAATTTGAACGTAGTGATCGGAATTGATAATTTTTAAATAAAAAGATAAAATATTTCTACGAATTAGAAATTAGAATCCGAATATTTTCATTAGCTGACGAGAGAATTCTTATATCAATTTTACTAAGTTAATTTAAAATTGATTTTTATTAAAAATAGTAAACCAATAAGTTATTTTGGTATTTCGGAAATTTTAATTTTTTCCCATAAAGAATATAAATAATAATGCCTACCAAAAAACATCAAGAATCTCCTTCCATGGCGGAAACTTTGGAGAAATTACTTGCTAAAAAGGCAAAGGTCGTACAAAATATTACGCGAATTCGTCAGTCCATTCGGGAAAAGACGATTTCTTTTAATCCAATTGAGTTGGAATGCAGATTAGACATTCTTAAAACTTATATTGAGCAAGCAATGAAGCTGCAGTCAGATGTGGATAATTTGGATCCCGACAATGACGATAGAGCTGAGCTTGAAGACATTTGTGTGACCACTAAATCATTGTTTTTGAGTATTTTGACTAAAAATAGAAAGTCAAGTGTGCCTGAAACTTCTTTTAGTGTACAGTCACATCATTCTAGACTCCCAAATATGAAGCTCCCTAAATTTAGCGGAAAATACTCCGATTACAAAAATTTTATGAGCCTATTTGAGAACTTGGTCCACAATGATCCGACGTTGACAGACATAGAGAAATTTAATCATTTAATATCATGCTTGTCCGAAGAAGCTTTGGGCACAGTCAAAGCTTTTCAGATTTCAGAAGAAAATTATCCCAAAGCATTGGCCAGTTTAAAAAAGGTATATGACAATGAATGTCTGATATTTTTTGATAATATATCAAAACTTTTTGATCTACCCGAGATCACTAAACCTTCGGCATCTGCTTTGAGAAGTATGATTGATACAGTTTCGGCGATATATGATTCACTTTTATCGATTGGTGATGATAAGAAAATTACAAACGCAATTTTGATACATTTAGTGATGTCAAAAGTAGATCCAGTGACTAAGTCAAAGTGGGAAGAACAGCTAGATTTCGAAAGGCTGCCACTATGGTCAGACTGTGAAACCGCCTTGAACAAACGATATCAGCATATTGCTGCTGATGAATCTTCAAGTTCAAGACCGAGGTTTAATAAAAATAAAACTGAGAATTTTACGAAGAAAAATAATAAAACATCACTAAATTGTACTAAATCTAAACAATCTACTGATAAATGTTTATTTTGTAAATCCAATCAACATATTATTACAAATTGCCCTTCTTTTTCTGCTGAGCCTGTAAACCAACGATTTGAATTTATAAAATCTGTGCCAGCTTGCATAAATTGTTTAAAAAAAGGACATACAGTAGCTAGATGTACAGCATCTAAATGTAGAATTTGCAATGGGTCTCATAACTCATTGCTACATAGATACAGTACTAGTGCAAATTCTAATAATAACACTCATAATTCTTCAAATAACAATTTTGAACAACCGTCAACTTCTCACGCATCGGTAAATTATTCGTCTTCTGATGAAAGAATTATTCTTGCTACAGCCATCGTGAAAGTAAGAAATAGTTCTGGTGATTTTATATTAGCTAGAGCTCTTTTAGATTCCGGTTCTCAACCAAACTTGATTACTGAGGAACTTGCACAGCTACTACGATTAAAAAGAGAAGGAGGTAGATTAAATTTAAATGGTATTAGCGAAACAAATTCATTTTCGAAATCATGCGTAAATGTAACTGTCACGTCGAGGGTTAACTCTACACAATTTACTTCAAAGTTTTGGGTATTGAGTTCTATAACAAATTTACAGCCTGATCATAAAATTAGTACGACTAGCTTGAATATTCCAAGAAATATAGAATTAGCCGATCCTTGCTTTTATAAGCCTCGAAAGATTGATCTTTTAATAGGTGCGGAAATATTTTTTGACTTAATTTGTATTGGACAAATAAGGTCTGGCCCTAGCCTGCCAATTCTTCAAAAGACTTCGCTTGGTTGGATTGTTACTGGAAAGTATAACCAATCAAAGGGCTCTAGCGGCAATAACAACGTCTTTCATTTAAGTACGTCTATGGAAAACGAGAGCAATATAGATTCAATTGTTAAAAAATTCTGGGAGTTAGAAGAACTTCCAAATGAATCAACAAAAATTTATTCTGAGGAACAGCAACAATGTGAGGAAATGTTTAGAAATTCAGTACGACGTTTACCGTCAGGACGATTTGAAGTCTCTTTGCCTTTCAAATCTGATACAAAAATACTTGGTTTATCTTTCGAAACCGCTAAAAGGCGATTTCTTGCACTAGAAAGGAGACTTTCTAGGGATTTAAATATGAAAGAAATGTATCATGATTTTATGAAAGAGTATTTCGACCTAGGGCATATGTCATATGTTGACAAAATACCGGATCTCCCTCACTATTTTATTCCACATCAGTGTGTGTTGCGGCCTCAGAGTTCAACTACCAAACTTCGAGTAGTTTTTGATGCTTCGTGTCGAACTTCTTCACATGCATCACTTAACGATTTGTTAATGGTTGGCCCAACAGTTCAAGAAGAATTATATTCGACATTGATCCGTTTTCGATTTCATAAGTACGCAATCACTGCAGATATTGAAAAAATGTATCGTCAAGTATTAGTTGGCGAGAATGATAGAAATTTTCAACTCATCCTTTGGAGACGGAATCCATCTGATGATTTGAAAATATTCCGGTTAAATACCGTTACATATGGTACGGCTTCTGCGCCATTTCTGGCCATCAGATGTTTGATTCACTTAAGCGATTTATTCAAAGAGACTTTACCTATTGGTTCGAAAGTTGTTCGCAGTGATTTCTATGTTGATGATTTGATAACTGGGGCTGAAAGCTACCAAGACCTAGATATTATTCGTAACCAGGTTAATGAAATTTTAAGTTCAGCTGGTTTTAAACTTACAAAATGGGTTTCAAATCATCCCGAAATTTATAATTCATTTCAAAAGGAGAAACTACTACATAGTGACTCTGATTCGGCAAAAGCTTTAGGTATACATTGGGCACCGAAGAATGATTCATTTAAGTTTCATTTGGAAGACAATTTCCGGGATTTAAAAGCAACGAAAAGAAACATTTTGTCTGTTTCTTCTCGATTATTCGATCCTCTCGGACTTTTATGCCCAATTGTTACAAAATCCAAAATGTTGTTGCAAGAACTTTGGATACAAAAACTTGACTGGGATGAATCAATTCCTATGAGACTAAATACGTCATGGGAAAATTTCAAATCGAATTTAATGGAAATTGATTCAATATCAATCCCAAGATTCGTTTCTACAACATCGACAGCAAAAATTCAAATTCATGGATTTGCTGACGCTTCGATTCGTGCTTATGGTTGTTGCATATACATAAGAAGCTCCGATTCAAATAAAATTGAATCGAGACTGCTGACGGCAAAGTCAAAAGTTGCTCCACTCAAGACAAAATCTCTTCCGAGACTTGAGTTATGCGCTGCACACCTATTAGCTAAGTTGTGGAGTCGAATTAAGATGATGATGAGCTTTGAAATTGAAAGTGTTAATTTCTGGACAGATTCAGAAATTACATTACATTGGATAAAAACTCATCCTTCCTCACTGGCAACATTTGTTTCGAATCGAGTTGCTGAAATTCAAGAATTGTCAGAACAGGCTTCATGGCGTCATGTGCCTACTAAACAGAATCCAGCTGACATCGTTTCAAGAGGATGTGACGTAAAAGATTTAAAAAATTCAATTTGGTTTGAGGGACCTTCGTTTTTACTAAGCGATGGTTCACATTGGCCTGTTAACGAACATTTCAACTTAACAGAGAATCAAAAGCTTTTAGAAGCAAGAAAAACAAATGTACTTCTTGCAGTAGAGGATCCACAAAATTGCTTGTTGGACCTGATAGAAAGATTTTCGTCATACAAAAAATTGCTAAGAGTAACTTCCTTTGTACTCAGATTTATTGACATCCTGAGAAAACGTAAAATAGATCAAAATTCTACACCTACTGCAATTGAAGTAAAATGGTCATTCTATCGACTTGTAGAGACAATCCAGAAATTACATTTTTCTGAGGAAATTGCGAAAATGCAAAAATCTGACGTCTTGCCGTCAAACATTCAAAGATTGACGCCATTTATTCATTCATTTATTGAAGAAAATAGAAAGTTTTCACTAATAAGGGTAGGTGGGAGACTGCTAAATGCAGATTTAGAATACAGTACCAAATTCCCACTATTATTACCGAAAAAAAATAGTTTTGTCACACTTTATTTACGAAATCTCCATACCGAGAATTGTCATGCTGGCACAAAGGCTCTAATAGCTCTTTCTCGAGAAAATATATGGCTCATAAATGCCAAAGAGGAGTGCAGCAGGATAATTCGCAAGTGTGTACATTGCTTCCGCTATAAACCAAAACTTATGTCCCAAATAATGGGAAATTTGCCCACCAATAGAGTGAGAGCTACTCGACCATTTTTAGTAGTCGGTGTAGACTTCTGTGGTCCTATAAGCGTTTCATTAAGAATTCGTGGTAGGCCACCATTGAAAATGTATATAGCGGTTTTCGTGTGTTTCACTTCTAAGGCGGTACATTTAGAATTAGTGTCTGATCTGTCTACTGATTCCTTTCTTCTTTGTTTTAAAAGGTTCGCTGCCAGGAGAGGTCTACCACAGACGGTGTTTTGCGACAACGCGACGAACTTCGTCGGAGCCAGCCGCGTTCTGAGGGAGTTGCAGCAAGCGTTCGACAGGAGTCGACAGGCCGTCGAGTCGTACGCAGCGTCGTCCGGGGTGAAGTTCAGCTTCATACCACCTCGGGCGCCTCACTTCGGAGGACTGTGGGAAGCCGCTGTCAAACAGGCGAAGTTCCTGCTTCTGCGGGCCGTGGGCAACGCGTCGCTCACACAAGAAGAAATGGCAACGATGCTTGCAGAAGTAGAGGCGGTGCTCAACAGTCGTCCAATAGCACCGCTGTCTCCAGACCCGAACGACGGAGAAGCGCTGACACCAGCTCACTTTCTTCTCGGAGAGGGTCTGCGTTCGCTGCCGCCAGAATCAGGAGAAGACGTGAACGTCAAAGAGGGGAAATTATGGAAGCGATGGCGAATGCTTTGCGGTCTCAAGCAGACATTCTGGCAGGCTTGGTCACGCGACTATATTCTCGGCCTTCAAGCCAAAGCGAAGTGGCAACAAGAGTTTCCCAACCTCAAAGTCGGTCAGGTGGTCCTCATCCACGAGGACAATTGCCCGCCTCAGCAGTGGCTGACCGGGAGAGTCGTCAGGGTCGTAGAAGGCGAAGACGGCAAGGTCAGAGTGGCGGAGGTCAAGACTATAACAGGCGTATTTAGGCGTCCGGTGCACAAATTGGCTCCACTGCCTTATAGTTGAAGACGTGCAGTCGTTCAATGGGGCCGGAATGTTGAGCCATATTAAAAATTAAGATGAATTTTAAATAATAATAATAATAACAATAATAATAATACTAAAACTGAATTTTATAATACTTTCCCAATAATAATTAATGAATTTAATACTTGTAAACTCTAACTCTAGCTTAAGATAAAAAACTAACTGTATTGCTGAATGTAAAACAAGTACAGAAAAAAGTTGCATCTTTTATACATAGGAAATAATAAATAAGGTACTTGCAAAGTGAAGTTTAACAAGTTCGATTGTGTTTTTAATTACGAGTTTTTAAAGCCCCAAATAAATAAAAAAAAAATTAGTTAAATATCTTAAAAAATATTAAGATTAAACAATATTCTTAAGTTCTGCGGCTTACGGCGGCTTGTAAAGTGTTTATGAGCCTTACGATAAATTACGTCTTTTCTAAAAAAAGTGTATCATTAGTGTTATATGTGATGTGGTAACATTTTTAAATGGTTATCTGACTACACAGTGCAACAAAATTTGGGTCATCGCCGCCAGCCTGAATACTTGCAACGCGAAATGAAACTATACTATCGGTAGAACAAACCTGCCAAAGGGTTTTGAAAAGTTAGCTCATGTTCCCGAAATATCGGCCCCTAAAATTTTTGAATTTTTTGAAAAGGCGTTTGGTAAAAGTCCAAAAAAATATACTAAATGTACTTCTGAGCTAAAATACTTTTTCAGATGTCTTCAGTAGAATTGTATAGCGATTCTTTGCTTAGAATATATTAACCCTCTTACACTCATATTCAGTGGTTATTTTTGTCCTTTTTTTATCTCCCACACAAAAGTAGCATAAAACGGCACTTTAGAGGGTTAAAATGTTCTACGAATATTTTCTGCATCAAATTTTACTATGGGTCTTTAAGATCAAAAAATCGTGCAATATATATAAAACGGGCTTTCGAAAAATTCAAAATTTTTAAGGACCAAGATTTCGAAAATCCGTTTTACATACATTGCACGATTTTTTGGTCTTACTCGTATAACAGTTTTACCCTCTAAAGTGCCGTTTTAGGTATACTTTTGCGGGAAAGTTAAAAAAGGACAAAAATGACCCCTGAAAATGAGTGTTAGAGGGTTAATATATTCTAAGCAAAGAATCGCCATACAATTCTACTGAAGACATCTGAAATAATATATGAGGTCAGAAGTACATTTAATATATTTCTTTTTGGCTTATACCAAACGCCTTTTCAAAAAATTCAAAAACTTTAGGGGCCGATATTTCGGGAACCCGAGCTAACTTTTCAAGACCCTTTGGCAGATTTGCTCTACCAAAAGTCTAGTTTTATTTCGCGTTGCAAGTATTGAGGCTAGTTTTTTTGGTTGCACAGTGTTATTAAGAAGTGCTGCATATTTAACGTTTACAAAAGAGCAAAGGTTTCGGCACAAGCCAATAAAGTACAACCACAGGGAAATAAAAAGCTCGTCAAACTCAAGAATTTAAGTAGGAATAACACTTAAAAGTACTTAGAACAATCCAATGTGCGATAACTTTCGAAAACCAATATGCGTGCAGACGCGTGTGTTTGCCAAAGTTAATTGTAAGAACATCAACAACACTTCAAAGAAAGGTAAAAACCATTAAATTGTTTGGTATAGAAACAACAACAACACTACAAGATGAAAAATAAAGACTATTTTCATGTTTAAAAAGTAAAATAAGAAGCAATAATTCCCATATTCTATTTGTTAAAAGTATTTAGTTAAATACATCAAATTTTCAAAGTAGAATGATTTCGAAACTCATATCGGGCATGCTGCTGGTGTCTTACAATTGAGGATTCTTCTGTATACAAAGGATAGAATGCAACAAAAGTGAAGTAAACATGTGTAGCGGGTAAGTTAAATAATAATATTCCCTCTGGTTCTGTGGGGTAAGTGTTTAGGTGAAAATCAATCTGACCTCTGTTTCGGATTATTTCAAGTACAAATCGAGATTAAGCATATTTAGACATTCTTGAATCAAGCCCAGCTTGAGATTAATTTCTATCACACTTTTACTTGAGTCAATCCTGTTTTCGGACTTTTTGAAGTACGGGCCACTTTGACAATCTGCACTTGAATCAAGCATTTTGAACTTGATTTAAGAAAATCCGCACTTACCGTACTGTTGACTGTTGATTTTTCGTTTCAGTGTACTCATTGTCTTAGTTTTGCCAATACTAATCTTAAGACCAACTTAAAAGAAGGCTTAATTCACTAATGATTCACTAGTGATTTGGCGTTAGTACGCAGATTATGCATTACTGCATTATGGAAACAATCAAAAAGGAAGAGTACTCCTGTATTTACCGCTGCTGTGTTGCTCAACTGTCATTAATGGAGTATCATTATCATCCTGAACGATATTTTGTAAAAAACAAAGAACTTCCAAAGAGCGCCGTACCGATCCCTGTAGTTACTTAGGTATTTTACGTAAAACTATTTTAATTTGTATGTAATGAATTTCGAATACAATGAATCTAAAGTTCACTCAATAATAAAAAATCTTTATTGTTATTTCTATTTAATATATAAGACACATTTTGTTTGTTAACAATGATGAGTTTTGATATTAAAAATAATTACATATCTTAATAATTCATTGAAACAAAATAACAAAATCAATCGTTGTTCTCTTTGTACTTTACCTTGTATTGCTTTTCAGAATAATGTTTCCAACAATTTTCGAGCTTATTATTCTATTGTGATAAATCGCTGGTCATTTATCACATCATAAATTTATGATTTACAATTTACTAGTGTTTTGTGCACAATTTATTTCATTGTTTTCACATCCACTTTTGTGTTATTGTTCTGTGCGCTTTTTTGTTGTTGTACTTTTTATTCGCTTTTCATTTTATTTTATAAACTTTTTTTTATTTTTTCAGCAATTTTGTGTGTTTAATAAATGTTTTGAAATTAATCTCAATTGTTTTACAATTCGCAAACTAAAAACTGCACTCAATCACTCAAAACTTTTGAACGAGACACATTGCACACCGACACATTGCTTCACACGCAAACACATGCATACATACAAGCACTGATACAACGGATGAGGTACAATTTCCAAAAGACACCGTTAACCACATGCAATTCATCTTTTGATAGATTAAATAAAAAATATATAAACATTACTTGCTTACACACATACACACGCACATACAGCACTTTCACATAAATTTTTCCATGTCGTACTTAAAAGGAACAGAACAACCTCAGAACAGGAAACGGAATTAAACAACTAAAACTGAGAAAGATGTCGCGTTTGAGTTCGTTTTGTTTAAATTACAACAATTGTATCTGTCTTTATTTAAATGTATGTATTCATCCATTCATTCGACAGACAGACATAAGGACCAACTAACTGTCACTCTGTCTGTAAGTGTTTGACGAAAAACTAGCGTGTCTTTTTGGAGTCGTGTGAACAATTGCGATTTTTTGAATTGCGGCGGCAAGTGTTAAATTTTGACGCGTGCTATCCACCTTTGTTGCGTGCCAGCATGGAATAAACATCAAAATCTCAGTCGATGCTGTAAGAAGGTGTTGAAAGTTTCTGCACTGAGATTTATAAAAATAAAACACAAACACAGTCTCGGAAAGCATCTGGAATACTACACGCACATACTTATAAACGGTTCGTTGTTTGGGTAAATGTTAAATGTTGACTGGATGTGGATTTTATTTGGTTGATTTCTTTGTTTTTAAAATTCACAATCCACTTTGTTTTCAATGCAATAGTTTGCAATTTGCCCAGTTTATTTGGAGCTAGGAAAGCAACTGGGGGAGCTGAGGCAGCTATTGTTTGTGTGTTTAAGCATCATGATTAATGCGCATGTATGTTCTTTTGTGGAAAGACAACAAAAGAGTTTAAGTTTGTTTTTATTTTTATTTTTTTTTTTTTTCAACTAAATAAAAGAGAAAAGGGGGGATTTACACAGGCTGCCTCGGTGAGTTAGAATATCAATGAAATGTGAAAATCATTTGAATTAAATGGTCTTCCGGTTTGTTTAAGTAAAATGAATTTAAGATTTCAAGTCTTCATGAAACTTTTGGCAGGTAAAAAAATAAACTTACTAGTGCTGAATTTATTTGGTTACTTAATTTCTTTAGTAGTTAAAAGATTATACTTTGGTTAAAAGTATCGAAAAGAAAAATATTGGTCTTAAAAAGTACTCTAGAAAGTAAATTTTACTCAAGAAAATATTTCAAAAACTATTTATATATTTAGATGATCTGCTGATGCCGGGAAAATAAAACATAAAAACAAACAAACTTTATAAAATTTTATTAAAACAAGCTATTTATTTATTACATATCTCCTATTTAGTCAATAATAAAAAAATGTCTGCTTTCATAAATTTTTTAGCAAATCGGTTTCGTGATGAAACCCTGCGAATGTATTATACATGTAAGTATTAATTTATGATTATAAAGAACAATTTAGTATAACAAAAATTTAGTCGCTCAAGACCGATTAAGGATACCCTAAAGGATAATACTTAGTTTACATATATCGATCTTCTCGCTTGAAAACTTAAAAAATAAATAAAAATTAAAAACTTCCTTTCTCCCTTCTTAAAGGGAGTAGCAAATGTGTACTGAATATTTTGCCTTCTAAAAGGCATACTTCTACAGGCAGGATATGATACGAAGCGAATCTTTTAGAAAATAATAAAGGGGCCTTCAAAAAGGCCTGCCACTTGCGGTCCTTTCAATATTTACCGCTGGGTTATTTTTTTTAGTACAAAAGAATGTATTTTAGTAAGATAGAACTGACTTTTTTTGGTTATTCTTAAATTTTTCGCAAAGTTATAAGCTGTCAAACGTGACACTTACTTCAGGCAAGTAAATAGATTTAAGATAGGACAATTGATTAATACTTTTTTAAATTTTGGTTTTTTTTATGACCTACGCTAGGTTCAGTTCCATTAGTAACCGCAATAATGGAGCATGTTTCCCAGTAGGCTAATGGCCAGATATGACCGCAATTAAGTTCCTGTGATGAAGTCTGGACAGCTTTAAAGCGCTCCGAGCCGGTTTACCATCTATTATGGGGCAGATTTTTCTGGTTTCCTCAAAAGTAGTTTCATCGAACCACCTTTGACTAGTGTTAAGATCAGGGTACGAAAAAAAACTGTACATTTTCGTAACGTATTTTTCAAACACACAAACTATAAAATTTTTTTTTGTGTATGTGAATGTGTACACAAACATATACGGTACACAGCAAGAGTGAGCTGACGCACACAAACACTACGATAACGTACATAACATCTTTTAACGTACATGTACAGTATTTTTAGCGTACTTATCTGTACTTTTTATTGAACACGTGCGTGTGTGTGTGTGTGTATGTATGTATGTATGTATGTATTTTATGAAATTAAAAAAAGGCCAAAAATATGATTTGAAAGCGAGTTGTATAACAGGAGTGCAGAAATATAAGAAACATGCAAAAGTTCTTTATGCAGTATAGAAAAGAACATTGCAAGTAATGATCAGTTGTAAAGTGTTAAGAGTATGTCTGAGTTTATACGGTTCATTCTTTACTGAAAAGATTGCTACTTTATAGGCGAGAGGGGCGAGTGGAAAAGAAACGAGTACATACCCCTCGCCTCTCTCGCCTATAAAGTAGCAATCTTTTCAGTAAAGAATGAACCGTATAAACTCAGACTATGCGTATATGTAAATATGTATGTATACCCAGCGGGAAAAAAGGGCATAAAGATGCCTTCTAGAAGGCCTCAGTACTTTCTTTTGGATGTACGTTGTCATTGCGGGGTAGGCCTTCCAGGTAATCTTAAATAGTCTTTTAGTAATTTATTTTAAAATTGCTTCATGTTATTGGCTCTATTGTGTGCCAAAAATAAAAAAAAAACGAGCCAAATTTACGGAAAAGGTGCCAAACCCCTTTGTAATAGAAATTTAATTGTGCACTTTTAATGGATATTTATTATAAGTGTTATCACGATGGTCATTGTGCAAATTTGCAATTTGTGAATTTTCAGTGCATATTATGATTGATCGTGAGCATACCACTTTTATTTTTTATGCTAATATGCTATTTTTCTAAAAATTTACTCTGGCAACACAAAAACTTCTGGCGGCACTTTAAAAAATCTGCTTTTATTTACAATTATACACAAACATATTAAAATAAATTATTTCTTTTTAAATTAGGGCATGTTCGTAAATGCATCACTGCGCTGCATTCGTAATTTCGAATGTTTATACAAATATCAGGGAAGTAGATGTGGACCAAAAAATTGTCAAATACTACACAAAAATAATACACAATAAAACAGATTATATTAATAATTTTTTTTATCGGCATTAAAAAAAGTTTGCTTTTCTGATGCAGCGCAGTGATGCATTTACGAACATGCCCTTATTTAAATTAAATTCTCTATTTTATGTTAAAACCCACGAAAATGTTCAACTTATAGGTTTTCTTTAAACCAATATGGCGCTTAATATGTCAAATGTTATTGTTTACATTTGTTTGCAACTGAGCAAATATGCACTACTAATTTTGCTCATGGTTTTTTTTAGTGCAAACGAAGTAAAATAGAGCAAATTGCAAATACGTACATTTTGTTGTTGTGTTGTGCAAATGTGTGTATTTTTGCACGCATTTTCATCGTTTGCACACTTTGCACTACCTATCGTGATTTCCCTTTATATTTTATACATAATTAATAGATGGTTTTAAGGTAAAAATGGTTTTTACACTAAAAATCAGAAAACAATTAAGTTTTGATTGTGCATTTATTTTTTAAACTTTTTTTAACACTTTTTAGCAGTTGTTTTTAGGTAATACAACTCTTCTTTTTAACGTATTAAACTCAGCTCAAAATTAAACACAACCGTTCTGTATTCTCTTTTTGTCGTTTTTTTTTTATGTAATTTTAATTGTATAACGCGCAAAAAAAACTAAATATCTTAGTCCTTCTCTTCTCCCTTCTCATAGAAGGGAATGTGGAATATTGATCTTATCTTTTATACCTACGGAAGATCCGAAGACTTCTAAGAGAACTTATTTAGCAGTTAGATCAGAATCAAGGCGAATTCACAAGAGAGTAAAGTCAGCACTACAACAACACTGCTTCTCTGGTCCGATTGTCAAAAATATTGCTAGTAAAAAAAGGTTTGTTTACATAAAAAACTGTAGTTTATATACAAACTTTGACACCTACACCACGGAAAAAAATAACCATATGTTGGTTCGACCCCACCTTCTAGTCAATTCGCCTTGATCAGTATGGTAATTGAATCAAAAAATGTCAAATCAGGCCTTTAATAAGGCCTGAATAAGAAGCTGTTCTGACTTTTCCCGCTAGGTAATTGTTTGTGCACATTTGTAAGTGGTAAATGAATCGTCGAAAATTGTTGTTGCGCTATACGTTATTCGAGTTTATTTGCAGAAAAAAAATTATTTTTACACTCATAAAATTATTACGATAATTGATTGTGGATTATTTAGTTCGTTTTTAATTTAATAAAAATATAGTTATTTTACGAATAACTATTCTGCGAATATCTTTTAACTTAAAAATTTAGAAATGTCAAGCCAAAATATAACAATATTAACGTTTTATAAGTATGATACAAATTTATTCTTTCAGCTACGTTATGCTCATTAACATTTATTCCCAAAGAATCAAAAGCCGGTTGAACTCATATTTTGAAAGCGTCCATTCCTTGTAAATAATTCTACAATCGCCAATTCAATGTTAGTTTGATTGAAATAGGTTGGAACTGTTTTGGTTTTTAAATCATTGACTTTATTTTTATTGCAACATAATCTGAATATAAAGTAGGGTGGAACCGCTTTAAATGTCTTTCTAGATTTCCGGTATGATTATTTAATTTTTTTTTCACAACTTCCATTATCACAAAATACGTCACTTTCATAGATTAAACTAAAATAATCGTGCAAAAAAATTATTTTTATGGCGCGGCATCTTACTTTCTTTTCAATCAAATGTCAAATAATCACTAAAATGCATAATGATTGAAGTAAACTGAAAGTTTCTAAATTTTCCGCGAAAGAGGTTGGTGCCATAATTATTGTTTAATATAATATTCTCCACGCAAGTGCATACAAAAAAATTAAATAAAAAAGATTTACCTAAAAGGTATGTATGAATATAAAAAATAGCAACAATTCTTTAACTGAAAAAATTTTGAATTATAAAAAACAAGAGGAGTCATAAATTTTTTTTTCAAGTAAACTCGAATAAAGCAAAGCACAATAATAATTTTCGACTGTTGATTTACCACTTACAAATGTGCACAAACAATTGTTTTGAGGGCGCGAAAATTCCTTAATTTTCTGCGTATTTGTTGCTTTTGGGTTTTTTATGAATGATATTTCATCTGAAAGTGTTTGGTGCCATAAATATTGCTCATAAAAATAGTTAAGAAAAAAAATAACCTTAAATGTATGAACAATTCTGTAACTGAAAAAAATTTTTATTATAAAAAACAAGAGCAGTCATAAAAATGTTTTTTTTTCTTTCTGCAAATATACAAGGCACAAGTTAAAAATTCCCATAAAAAGGATCTTCACATATGTACTTAGGTAGGCGTACATATGCACATCAATTGTCTCAAATGTTGTATACAATTATTTTACAGCGTTAATGTTGGCGCCATAAGTATTGCTTAATAAACCAATGTCCATGCAAGTGCATACAAAAATAACTAGGTAAAAAAAAGGATTTACCTAAAATATAAAAAAACACAAACTGGCTGACTTCCAAAACGTCAATTGCTTTGTATTAAAACAAAGTTTAATGTTTCATAACGCCGCAGTACAATATATATACAATGCAAACCCTTCCAAAACGTCACTGCTAAGTATTAGTAACGCATCAAATAAGCAATCAGAGCATCGGTTTTAAAGTTGATGCTTTGTGACATTTAACATTTTATTTGCAAGCAATACAGATTGATTTTAAAAGTATTATGCATTGCATCACTTACATTTCAAAACGTTTTAATAGACAAAACACATAGTTGCATTGTTTCGGTACTTTGTACGTGTACATGGTTGAAATACAGTAGTAAAATTGTGTACGCACTTTGTATTAGAACGTTTTGGAAGTCAGCCACTCTTTTATTTAAAAAAAAAATGTTTATAAAAAAGAAACAAGATCACTCATCCCAAAGTATAATATTCATACAATCAAAATATTATGTTGCTAAATTCAAAAAGAAAATTCATTTTAAAGAACTGAAAATTAATTTAATTTAAAATAAATTTTTACATTTAATTCAAAATGAATTTTTACATTTAATTTAAAATGAATTTTTACTTTAAAATAAATGAATTTTACATTAATTTTAAAATCTTTATTTATTTAACAGCATATTCCGTAAAATTTAATAGTTGTTGCTTTAAAATATATATATTTTAAACGACAAAAAATCAAACTACGTAACATTATATGTACGGAAAAACTTTATTTTTTTGCTAATTTGTTTTTTGAATAACAAACATAAATGTTAAAAACAAAGTTATTTAAAAACTAAATATATATACATATATTCAATTTTAATAGTACAAAAAACTAATTTTATAACCCACAATCAATTACTGTAATAATTTTATGAGTGTTAAAATATTTTGTTTTCTTCAAATAAAAACGAATAAAACATAGCACAACAACAATTTTCGACGTTCAATTTACCACCAGGGTTGCCGTTTGAAAGTTTTTATCCTACCAAAATTGTCTATAAAACCTACCAAAATCCTTTGAAACATTTTTCAAATACATATTTAAAAATTTACATATGTATATGAATGTATTTTTTTGATGTAAAGCACAATTTTTATTGGATAAAGCTATTCATTTTTTGCAATATGCAATAAGGGACAAAGTTGGCATGATCGTAAAATATTTTTATTTGAATCCGTTTTTAATGGAATTCACTTAATTCGAAAATATATCATTGCCTAAGTCTACTGAAATGCTAATTTCTGTTAAGCTAACAATCTACAAGACTGGAAAATTTAGAATGTGTGACTATATAAATAGGCAAATCTTGATTATACAATAACTTAAAGAGTATTTATTTGTAATATTTTAATTTCTTTAAACGCAAGAAGTTCTTTTTAATACACTTTAAATCCAATTTTTATAATGTTTGTTATAAAATTCTGTTTAATAGACAAATATTTGTATTTTATTACAGAAATCTAAGTAAAAAACGACTTCCAGCACACCCCTGTAGATTTTATTTTATATAGAAGCCCAATTTTAAATTTAAGTACATATTTCTTTTTTAGCTTCTGTGTCAATAAAAATATTTAAGACATCAATATGATTATTTTTTTTATCGAAATCGGATTAGCCTACCATCCTACGGATTAGCCTACCATCCTACCAAACGAAAATACAAAGTTCGGCAACCCTGTTTACCACTTAAAAATGTGCACAAACAATTATACATATTTAAATATACGCATACTCTCTACAACTGATCATTACCAGTGTTGTCAACTTTGAAATTTCAAAACGCAGCAAAAAGGTAAAGAAAACGCGCCATTTGAAAATAGAAACGCACCAACTTTAGACTTTCTTTTAAATTTAAAATGTTTGTTTGAGTAATTTTAAATAAAAAATAAAATATTTTTGTATTAAAAATATTATAATAAAGCAGGCTTTTACAGTTCAGGGTTTTAGGAAAAAAATAAAAAAACTTAACAAAAATAAAAATACCTAACAAATTTATTTGTACTAGTGATGTCACGAATATAAATTTTTAATATTCGCGAATACGAATATCTGCGCTAATATTCAGCGAATATCCAATCTGAACTAAAACGCCACTCGATATAA
The DNA here is from genome assembly GCA_963931875.1 of Pollenia griseotomentosa. Classification (NCBI taxonomy): domain Eukaryota; kingdom Metazoa; phylum Arthropoda; class Insecta; order Diptera; family Polleniidae; genus Pollenia; species Pollenia griseotomentosa. Next base: position 141,040,056 of record OZ007560.1, on the reverse strand, counting down.
TAAATCTTTTATTTTCGTTTTAAAAAATAAATTGTAAAAAAACTGTCACACTACCAATTATATTTAAAATTATTATCTCACTCCGATGACTAAAGGCTCAGTTAGTCTTTACTTTCTGCTTCAGTTCTGTTCCGTGCCGTTCTGTTACGAAATTGTAATAGTTACTTTTTCTGTAGCAACTTATCAGTCATCTATGACAAATTTATTAGTTTTGCACCGTCCATTGTTTTATTTCAATAACTTAAATGCACATAAATTTGAAGAAATTAAATTTTATGAATTCTTAAAATCAAAAAATAGTTTATTTCAATATAAAAATGTATTTTTTATTATTTATTTTGCTGTCACTTACAATAACTTAACAAGTTTTTGATTTTAACAAACTGAACGGCAACAGAACAGAAAAACTAATCAATTTCCCAGGTTTTTAAATAACAAAAACAAATCAGCTGATTCGTAACAGAACAGAAGGTAAAGACTAACTGAGCCTTAAATTTGAAATCCAGTTGTCGATAATTTTCTTACGATAATTAGCACATTGCTTAAAATGATAATAAATCTGGAAAAGTTGAAGTTAAAACTTGAGCAATTTTCATAAAATAGTTTTGTACCGGCACAAACTTCTAATGTTTGTTTGTTTTTCACTTTTCTAAAAGAAGATTTTTTTGTGTTAATGACAAAAATCTTTTCTAATAAAAATTAATACTTTTTGTTTAATTTTATGTATTTTTAACACTTTTGTATTTTTTCTTCTTTGGAATGCATTAACAAAATATTCGCGAAATATTCCCTTGAATTTGGAGAGTACGAATAACATAAAGCAGGTGAATATTCGTATTATTTTATCTTTATCTGTTAAAATGCCTTTGGAGGTTACGCGATGTCCCAGGTACTTTACTTCCTTTTGGAAGTCCTGCCGTGGATATACGTTTCAACATTTCTTCCAAATTTTTCAAGTGTTCGTCAAGTGTTTTCCCCATGACAAGAATGTCGTCAAAGTGCACCAAGCATGTCTTTTAGTGAAGATCTTTTGGCACCTGCTCCATTAAACGCTCGAATGTAGCTGGAGCATTGCAAAGTCCAAATGGCATCACATTCAACTGTCATAAACCCGAGCCACTCCAGCACAACATTCTGCTCTTACTTTCTATACCCACACTACTGTATGTGGAGAGGATTTTATGAGTTTGTACTATTATGTATGTGTAATACAATTAAATAGTTTAGAATACCGATTGACTCAGAATCAATTTTAGAGTCGATCTAACGAGGTCTGTCTTACAAAGTTAACCTTGTGCGCAAGTCTATACTTTCGCAATTTTGGAAAAAATTTAATCTAATTTGGAATATATGTGTTAATTGTTACAAGGTTGAATCCTATTCAAAATGGTGCGAAGTGGTTCATAATATAACATAGCTTACATACAAACTTCTTTCCGGAATAGAGTTTTTGTGCCCATAAACTGTCTTGGTTTTTAGGTTTTATAAGGTACAAACATATTGTGATGCAACCTAAATCAGCATAGCAAAGCGGACCATATTTGGCCATGTTTTTTTTTTTTTTTTGTTCACACATAATATCGGTTTTTTTAACAAGAACTTTTTTTGCGTTGTTAGCTACCGATATTGGTATTATTGACATTTATAAAATTTCATTACAGAATACCCCCTCAAGACAATTATAGTTGATTTACAAATTTTGACTGCTTAACGACAAATGTTTGTATGTATTTGCTTTGTTGCCAAGTATTTTTCGAACAAAAATTTTAAAAAAGCACCCAAAATGGTGCGAAACACACCAAGTTGACAACGCTGATCATTACTTACAACATTCTTTTCTCTGATGCACAAAAATGTTTTGCGAAAGAATGTACAGTGACAGGCAAAACCCAGCCCAAAATTTTTATTAATATTTAATCACAAGAAATTGTTTTGGTTGTAAAACTTGTTTTTTTTTTTTAAATAAAATCTGATTTATTTTCATCATTTTCTTCGCCTGTTAACCATGCCAAAAATTCTTTTCAATTCTAATAAAAAGCTTTTTTTTCTTATCAGTGTACTCAGTAATTTAGCTATAAAAATAATCATAATGCCTCTTAATAACATTTCCATTCAAATGTTTAATAATATAAAAGACTGTGGACATTAACAAAGACATTGTTTATCATAAAATATGTTTTTAATTCCTTATATAACCATTTATCTTACACACTGTAATTGAACAAAGTTAAACACAGCCGCGCACATGTGCATTCTTCGCGTAAAAAACAAAAACAATTGTTTACTGAAATAGGCACACTTTTGCATGTTTCTTATATTTCTGCACTCCTGTTATACAACTCGCTTTCAAATCATATTTTTGGCCTTTTTACATACAATAAATACATACACACACACACGCACGTGTTCAATAAAAAGTACAGATAAGTACGCTAAAAATACTGTACATGTACGTTAAAAGATGTTATGTACCTTATCGTAGTGTTTGTGTGCGTCAGCTCACTCTCGCTGTGTACCGTATATGTTTCTGCACACATTCACAAACATAAAATTGTTTTTTTTTTTATTTTGTACTCTTGTAACGAATGTGTATGTGTATTGTTCATGGTAAAATACGGTATGGTACTCTTAATTGTGTACTTTACAGTTTTTTTTCGTACTCTGGTTAAGATCACTGTTGCCAACTTTTTTTGAACATTTCCCGCCAAATCGGAGTTCAAAACCGCTAGAAACCGCTAAATATTTAATTTAGCGGGAATTTTTTTAAAAATACCTCTAAAACCTAAGTTTTTTTATAAGTTTTATAAGTTTTATATAAATCTAGATATAGGCTGATTTTTCAAAGGTATATGACTCTCAAATTACGTTGCATACTAAGGTTTCCAACTTCCCTATTTATTTTATTCCCAAAAATCAAACAAGTTAGAGTTATGTATTCAGCTGTGCCGAATCTTTTATACACTCCACCAACAGTTAGAATATTCCCGGAGTGGTCTTTATATGGGACATATGGTAAATTATAGGCCGATCTTCACGAAATTTGAACAAGTAATTTATAGTCTTGTAAAACTTTGCCTGACCAAATGTTATTATAATAGAACACAGATTGTGAGCTCTACGGTTCTACGCGTACTAATGCTTTTTCCGAGAGTAGGGTTTATATGAGGCCAATGGTAAGTAATGGACCGATCTGATCGATAGTTGACAGTGTAATTTCTAGTGATATAGGACGAATTTGTGCAAAATCTTATATCAATATGTGCATTCCGCCATTAGTTTTTGTAACAATATTTTTAATTTTTATAGGGTGGTTGTTCCACATTTTAATTCATAACTCTTTTCATACTGAACCGATTGTACTGGACTTCAATCCCAAATTGCTTAGGTGAAATCTAAACAATTTAATGCCAATATTTATCTTTTCCTTTGAGTCGTTTGATAGTGAGCGTGAGTGAGATTTCAACAGACGGACATGGCTTTATCGACTTAGGATTACTCAAGGAAACAGAATAAATATACTTTATGGGGTCTAAGATGAATATTAAAACAAACTTAGTATGTAAGTAACGCTAGTTTTGGTAATTATTGGCCGTTTTAAGCAATTAGATAAAATTAGAAAGATGAAAGTTAGTGAATTATATTGCTTGGAATCTATCGAGATAATTAACGTTTCCTTACCTTTTGTTTCAAAATTTTAAGCAAACTAAAGGTGGGAATTGTCACATACATCCCTAACCAAATACTAACTGAAAATCGTAAAAAAATGTCATATACAATCTTCAGTTCACTAAAAATACAAAAGTGAACATGAGCAAGTAGTTTTTAGCTAGATAAACGAAAAGAAAAATTAAAAAATCTGTTAATTTTAAATTTGAGAAAGGTTTTTGAAGCGAAAATGAGCCGCTGAAAGTTGTTTGAAAATCGCTAGATTTCCCGCTTACCGCTAAAACGTATTTTTTCCCGCGATTGGCATTTCAAAAACGCTAGATTTAGCGGGAAAATCTCTAAATTGGCAACAGTGGTTAAGATACAGTTTTTGGCTTGCTCTATGAGAGCGGAATACCCATTTCACAAATCGCAGCTATGATTTAAGGTGATGCCTGCATGCGCCAATGAGTCAGCTATACTTTGCATGTATACTCAGCGTTTAAAAAGCTGCAGTTGAGATAGTAAAAGTCATAAGAATGTGCTGTAACTTCGACATCTTCATATGTCATTGTACAAAAATAAACCGTTGACTTTACTTCTGATTCATTAAATGAAAACAGTCGCAGTGAAGGCAAAAGCAAAAAACAAAAAGTTGATCGCAACAACGAACATCGGCAGTCGACATGTTCGGAAGTGTTTGGTTTGACCGACTTAAACTTTTAATAAATCCCGAAGTTAACGAAGATGGGATGTTGTGTTTTTGTTTTTTTTTTCTTTTTTTTTTATTTTGCTTGAAAACATATTGCTAGTAAAGCTGAATCCAAATTACCTCGATGCTGCTATAGAAAATATGCCACTTTTCCAAGAAGAGATGAACAATATTAGTATTTTTTATTTTATTACCAAAACATGTTTTCATTATATTTTTTAATCTTTACAACAGTCTTTACTTATAATATCATTTTAAAGTCCAGAATTGATTTAATTTTTAAAAAAATTTTTTTTTTATTTTAAATACCTACCACATCCGTTCATAAATACATACATATGTAAGTATGTTTTTATTTGTATGAATGTATTTATTTTAATGCTTAACAATCTTTTTAATTTTTTGAAATTAAATAAAACTTTAAATTACATTATCGTTTTCATACATATGTTTGTTATTTATTATAGAAAAACGCACTTCGAACTGCAAAATAAAAAAAACAAAAACACAACATCCCATCTTCGTTAACTTCGGGATTTATTAAAAGTTTAAGTCGGTCAAACCAAACACTTCCGAACATGTCGACTGCCGATGTTCGTTGTTGCGATCAACTTTTTGTTTTTTGCTTTTGCCTTCACTGCGACTGTTTTCATTTAATGAATCAGAAGTAAAGTCAACGGTTTATTTTTGTCCAATGAAAAATCAGAAAGTGGAAGAAAAAGCAATTTTTTGATTTTGACTGCAGCTTTTTAAACCCTGTGTATACTAGTGTGTCCTAAATGTCCTAAAATTTTTTATTTTTTTTTATTTTCATGGGTGCTCAAGCATAATTAAAGAGCTTATAGGGTAAAGAATTTTTGAGATTTTTCGGAAGAGGTGCCAAAAATCGGGTCTGCCGGCCTTTTTTTAAGTTTTCTTCATAAGTTTGTCAAAAACCACGATTTTCTTCACTTTTAAGGAAATAATTTAAAAGAAAAATATTTGCCAAATGCTCACCACGGCTTACGTGGCAAACCTCTAACCGATGGTTCATATTTTCAATGACTATGAGACATGATGAGTTTTAAAGTCGTTAATGTGCCGATTTATCTCATCCTATAGCTCTTGAATTTTTCTTGGCTTATTGACGTAATTTTTTTTTTTTTTTTTTTTAATATACCCAAAGAAAGAAGTCCAACGGTGTCAAATGACATTACCACCGCCAAAACATGAGATAACACGGCCATTGGTAAAGAGCCATTGGTTTGTTGGCTGTGTGGCAAGTGGCACACCATCCTGTTGAAACCACATATCGGCCTGGTCTATATCCTTAATCTCTGGCCACAAAAAGTCTGTTATCATGTCGCGATAGTGAACACCATTCACTGTAACTGATTGGCCGACCTTATTTTCGAAGAAGTACGGTCCGATGACGCCGCCAGCCCATAAACCGCACTAAACAGTGGATGTATCGGCTTTTCAACAATCACTCATGCATTCTCATTGGCCCAAATGCGGCAATTGTGCTTATTAACGAATCCACTGTGGGGAAAGTGTGCCTCTTCGCATTTTTATTTGACCACCCATGTTCGTAAAAGGCTTCAATAATGTGCTGCTTAATTGCCATGTAGAGGTAGGTTTAATTTGGAAAACACTGAAACAAAGAAATGCCAATTTAAGTTGAGCAAAAAACTTAGCGTTAAGGTGTGACTCACAATTTACATCGTGCATGATGACTGCAAAACCAAAATAATGTTAATATGCATATTTTATGGCGTCTTCTTTTCTGAGCAAAATTCTGTATTTATTCTGCCTTTTACATTTTTTTAGGTTCTTTTCTGAAAAACATGTGTTATTTTAAAAGTGTAAAGCGTTCTTTTCTGATGATTTTCCCTTTAAAATTAAAAAAACACACGTTTTAATTAAAGGGGCATGAGTGCAGCACTAGATCATGGCGAATTCAGTACAAGATGGTGGCAACACTAATAATGCAACACAAAAAACATCTGTTGCTTCTGTTGGCTTTGAATTGTTTGTTTTGTAAACGTAAAATATGAAACACTTCTTAAAAATTAACATTTAAAACTGTTTCCAAGTCACATGTAACACTTATGCAACGTTTTTTTTTAGAAAAGAAAAGGCCATTAATGTTTCTGATATTGCATATCATTTTTATTCAACCAAATATTCACCACACACAAACTAAAAATAGCTTGAATCAGCAACACACGATCTCCCTGACAACGCTACTAAGTATTATGAAGATTTAGAATGAAAATGGGCTTCTGTCAAAAAAATAATTATGAAATTGTAGTGTCAGTATTGACTGTTTAACAGTATTCCCAGCATGCGATAAAAAATTAACAAGACGTGATAACCCAATTTGTATGCCAGATTCGAATTCAGCGCACCCGGATTAGTTGAAAAACATGCTTCTTTTCTGCAGTAAATTTTTTTCCAAATTTGTAGACCTGTGTTATTAGCTCACATCGAAACACAGTCTGCCAACAGGATGGAAAGATAAAGATTATCTTTAGAAACACTCAAAAATAGGTTTAGAGACTGAATAAAAAAAAGTAATAACAATTTTGGAAACGTTTTATTCCACTTGACTCTTAAAATACAATAAAGTTTCACTTGTTATACAATTTCTCTTTGTATTTTTACATAACATAAACAAACAATAAAGGAATTCACTAAATTGAATATAAAATATTTTTACGCTTAAGTTTCAACTCGATAATTTATTATTTCTAATACAAACACATGTATTAAATAGTGTAGTGTGAATGTAAAGTGGCCACATGATTTATAAATGGCGAAATTTAGCAACATCCAACAAACGAATGAACAAATAAAAATCAAGGATAAAAAGCAAAATTCAGTAAATGTCAAAGTTCTATCATAAACTGACAAGCACGTGTTCGTTATAATCTTGAAACTACATAATATATACACACTCATTGTTCAGATATATATTTTTTTCCAATTTCGCACAAAACAACATTTCTCTCACGTTGGTTGTTATCCATTGATCAGGAGCAATAAAAAAAACTACCAAGAAGAAATAAAAAGTAAAAAAAAAAAAAAATAAACGAACTTTTTAACTATCATCAATAGGAAGAAAAAGCGAAAGAAATACTCGAACGCATACACACATACTCTGCCACACACAGACAGATTGTTTAAAGAAGACTTGGGGGTAGTGTGCAAATTAAGCAGAGCCATTTTATGGCCACAGACTTTTTAAACCCATATTAAGGGATGAACCTTTTCTTCATGCTTTCAAATAACTCGTCTCTGCAACTTTTTGTTTTGATAACAAATCTGCTCCTTGTATTGCATTGCTCTTTTTAAAAATCTCTTTTTCACATATTTTCTCTCAGAGTTTATTTCATTAAACATGCACACACATTAACATACGAGAGATTAATTTTAATAAAACTACCCTCCTTGTACGTGTATGTGTTCGTTGCCAATATCCTGCATTTGTTTTAAATGTTGTGTTAGTTTCAGCATCCACAAAAACAATATTACCAACATTTATTCGAGAAAAAAAGGGGAAGTTTTTTTTATCAAAAAAATCAATAAATGGCATTAAATGCAGAAACAAATACACAACCATCCTTAAACACACACACATTCAGCATCAAGAAGTAAAATACTCTAGTCTCGTGCTGAGTACAAGAAATCAGCGCGCAAATTTCTAAAATGCTGTTTCATAAACATTTCACAGAATAACTAGTTTATTTGTAACTTTGTCTGTCTATTTATCTGTCGGATATTTGTCATTATTAATATTAGAATCCTGTGCGATGAAATTTTCTCTCATTCTGGAAGGAAGAGGATTTTTTCATAAGAAATTCTGTGAAGGTCTTGTCTTAGGAATACATTTCGGGTACATTTTGAACTTTGTTGATACCATGTTAGTACCCTAACAATTAGTATCGAAAACAAGCCCTTTGTTTTTCAATATTTTATATTAAAAGGCGTAACTGAAATATTAAAAGCTAAAATTTTTTTTTCAAAAATTTATCGATGAGTTCTTAAAATTATATTGAAATGAAATTTTAAAATTCACCAAGAAGCCCATATCAGATGAATATGAAAAAGACATCCACTATAAATTCTTCTAAAAGTATATGATCAAAAGTATACTTTAATAATAAATTATCTGATTGGGGTTTAAAGCTTCTCTAGAAATTGGAACCTTAAATTCGAAACGAAGAAAAAGTAACACTTTTGATGGAAATGAAACACAAAAAAAATTTAAATAATAAATACTCAAACTAAAGCACCAACTGATATGATGGAACTCAAAACATACAACAGAAAATAGTGTTCTGTTGGTAGCTTAAAATTTTCCTCATGAACAAAAAGTTTTGTTTCAACAGATGCGCCAGAAAATTCACCTTTTCCACATTTGTCATCAAACGCGAAACGCTCTTTCTAAGTCCTACAGTATCTTGCCGATACGATTTCAAATAGCTAAACTAATTAACAAAATTGGTACCTTTATAGTCTAAATAGTACGTTTATTTAATAAAAAATTGTCCATCCCTGGTTCGTCTAATAAGTTTGTTGAAAGCATGCACGTAAAGAATTTGCCATAACCACACATTTGAATAGAAAAATACAGAGATAGAAAAAAAGGTTTACAACTGTTTAGTGTTTCCTTTTCACCATTGGCAATATAGACAAGCATTTCATTAACCATTTGCCGGTTATAAAATACTAAGTTAAACGCTTTCAGACGGACTTGCAAAAAAAAAGGAAAAAAATGCAAAAGTGTGGAACACGACCAAAAAAGAAACTCGATGAACAGACAGAATAGCAAAAGGGCGGCCAGACTGAGTTTGTAAAAATAAACAGAAAAATTTTCACACAAGGACTAACGGCATTTAAGCAAATTTACACGTAACGCAGCCCCACAAATAAACGAGCATGTGAAAAAAATTGTACATATGCATTTACATATATAAAATATATACCCAAACCAAAGTTTGATGAAACTCATTGAAAATATTAACATTTACGTGTAAGACCTCATATGTAAAAAGATTAGTTAACAACAGTGGGACAGAGAGTTTCTTTTTTATTTTCATAAAATTATAAAAGCCGACGGAAGATTTTTATTATATGCATAAACAAATATTAAAACTAGGATTTGATCGGAGCAAATTAATAATAAATTTTCATGTTCCTAATAATATAATAAAATTAAAATTATTTCATTGCTTTCAAGTGAAAGATCGATCCCAAATCCCCAAAATTGTGCACCTGAAAACAAACTCGCCCATTTCCTAATTTTCTTTGTTCGATTTTGTATTAGCTGTCAAACAAACTGTCATGTTGCGCTAACTTTTTTAGAATCTTTTATGGATTTTAAGTACGAAGTACTTTAAGTACTTTGAAGAGGCTACAAAATCTCTAAGCAAGGCCATTGCTACAAAGTCTGAAGGTAACAGTCTTCGAATATTATCGGAAAATATAATAAGTGAATAAACTGAGATAGAGAATTGTTCAGAGGCCCAACAATTGGCGACTTACTGGGCTACCTAAACAAGAGCGGCAAGCATTTTTTTAAACATGAAAATTCTCTGGTCCTCTCGCCATCCTCAGATGTTAGATCTCCTAATATTTCTAGAGACGCAGATCCGCTTGGAAAATAAATACTTAAGTTATTAAATGAGTTCTTTTGCATCTGAGAGACTATTTTTCATCGAAGGTCTGGTTCGAAAGGATTTGCGATCTTCGCAACCTTGTATTTTTAACAAAAATCTTATTAATTAAAATTTTATAATCTCTTGCACTGTTCTTTTCTATATTTTTTTTATTACCACAAAATAAATTTCGTTGTTATTTAAATCATAATTATATAAATTTTAAATATAAATAATCTCTTTTAAGAAGGTACGCAGATTGCGAGAAATGAATTGTCATATTGAATACCATATTCTTCAAAAGGACTAACTTTTTAATTGAAATGGCACTAATAACAGAATTTTTAAATACAAAAAACTATTTTTTGTTAATAAAAATTATTGAAATTCAACAAATATTTTTAACAATGAGTTTGTTATATTAAAAAAAATATTTGTAAACAATTAAATATCAATTTATATTACCAAATTGTCATATTAACAAAATATTTTGTTACTAAATAAATTGATATAAAAGATGCCTTTTAAAGTTTTTCTATTAATTTGTATAGTTAAATTTATTAAAAATTACATCACAAAAACTATTGAAACTTATCGAAGTTTCTGACAATAACACAAAACGGAATCTTGACATCATTAGCAGCATTATTTGAAAAACTAGCACTTATACAAGATCCGTTAAAACTTCTTTATGAATTAGTAAATGATAACTTAACTGACCATATATGTGCCTATTATGAACTAAATTCGATTTTCGACAGCAGTCGAATTAGCTGGTCGAACGAATTTTCATTTGTTATTATGGCGCGCATTCGATAAAAATTTACTATTGTGATTTTGATAATTCACAATAGTACATTTTCGATCAGCTGTCACTTAAAATAAAAATGTTTGTTTACAAATTTAAAAAATAAAATTAAAGTTAAAAGTGACTACGCCGGAATTGTGGTTGTTTTCATATAATTTAGCTTCAGGGGGGTTTCATTCCACTTTTTTACATGCTGAACTTTGCTGCAAATCATTTGGTGATAAAAGAATTTTGTTCAATAAGGAATATGAGCGTTTCCAATTGCTGTTTACGACGTTGGACTTGAATAAAATGAACAATACTGATAAAGAATATGGTATTTGGTATACGAACACAAAAAAATGTACAAAAAGTTACATTTTTAACAAGTTTTTTACAGTTATTTGCACCGTCGAAAGCAAATTTGTTTTCGTTTAAAAATTCGATGCACAACGAAATTTTCGACAGTGCTGCCAACTCATAATACAAAATTAACATTCGATAGTCGATGTTCGATATCCAGCGAAAATCGTTTATCGAATGTAACTCATAATAGGGGCCATAGATTGATTAAATTTCAGAACAATCGTTACATCGTTATTCCTTTAAAGATTTTAAATTTAAAACACAGATTTTTTTTTTATTTAATGTTTTTAACTTTTCGACACAAAATAATTTTTTTAAGATATACACATTAATTTTCTACATATAAAACAAATTGTTAATTTTCTTTAATTACTTACTTACTTGAAGATATTGAAAAACAATCCTTTAAAATTTGAGGCAAATTATTGTATTCCAAACTATGTATTCCGTTTGGTGATTTCTAACCGGCATCTTGCGAGCCTTAAATTCGAATTGGTTTTTGTGTTAAACATGAATTAATTTATAGAAAAACTAATCGTATGATGCCCAATTCCGTGAATTACTTTAAAAACATACAGGTATATTAACAACTGCAGTTACCACACATTTGTAATACTTTTTAGCGACGTTTTTATTAAGCGACAAAGTGATTTGTTTTGAATAAGTACGCTTTATATGGGACAAATCTTAACAAAATTTAGTAGTTTAGCCGTGTAAAGCTAAATTACACAAATTTTTTAAGCAAAAGCTAAATTCATTGCGGTTTAAGGCGTACTAAAGTATTCTTCAATATCAAGCTTTATATGGTACCTTTGGTAAATTATAGGCTGAAGATCACTAAATTCAGTAGCGTGGCTTCTAGCCGTATAAAACTTAACTAAACCAAATTGCACAAGAAAAGCGTTATTTTTTATTGCTTAGAACTCGAAATTTGAAAGTAGGACGAAATTTGAAAGTAGGACTACACAGAAAAAATTCTCCAACATTTTTCATCAATTAAAGCATTAATCAAAAATAAAATCAGTTTTAATTAAAAATTTAATCAAGTGAATTAAACGTTTGATTAATACTATTAACTGGTTTAATTGATACTATTAATTTGTTTACTGGTGCAAATTTAATTAATTTTTTGAATAATATCACAAATTTTTTAATTGAAATTAATTTTTATTTTTTTCTGTGTACTATTCATAGCCCAGTAAAAACTTCGCCTACAAAAAAATGTTCATAGTTATCAGAAAAAACTAAAAGCAATACTTCCAATTCTTCTGAAAGAACCGATGAATTTTACAAGGAATTTCCAAAAATGAACGCATTCAAATATAAATCATTATTATTTTACCTACATACATGCAGAATGAAGTAGTTATAGAAGTAGCTATAGAAGTAGTTATAGAAGAAAGCTACTAAATCATCGTTCGTAAATTATTGTTTTCTATATTATATGTAAAATATCTTATAGAACACAATAATTTGCGAATGACGAAATAATGACTGAAGGAAACAATTCATTTTGGAAAAGTAAGCGAAGTTTTGACTGGGAGAAAATGAATTTGTTCCAAACCCAGTAAAAACTTCGCCTACAAAATAATGTGTTGAGAAATCAGAAAAAAATAATAGCACTACTTACAATTTTACTGAAAGAACCAATGAATTTTACAAGGGATGTCCTAAAATGAACACATTTAAAAGTAAGTCATTATTTTTACAAATATACATTTGAAAAAAGGCAGTTATTAATAAAATTCTTAAATTTGGCCACTGCAGTGCCTAAGATGCTCCTAGATGGGTCAAATGTATGACCACTTTATTTTTCATATAAATTATTTATTTCTAACATACCTACCCGCTATCTCTATTCCTTAAGAGGGCTCCCATACAAAATAGTCAATACAGATTAGAAATATATTGAAGAAAATGCCCTATAACTGCCAAGGAAACGCCCCCAGGGGGATAAAATGTATGACCGACCTCCATTAGTTTTTTTTTCTTAACATTTTCTTAAAACATACTTGCCATATATCTCCACCCCCTAGGGGGGGCTCCCATACAAATATTGGCGTTTAATGAAATTCTTGAATTTGGCCCCTGCAGGGCCTTAGATGCCTCTAGATAGGTCAAATGTATGACCGACCCCACATTTTTTTTATTTCAATCATTTATTTCTAACATACCTACCAGCTATCTCCATTCTTTAAGGGGCTCCCATACAAAATGTTCAATGCAGACTAGAAATATATTGAAAAAAAGTCCCACAAAGGCCCAGGGGTCGCCCCTAGTAAAATAAAATGTATGACCCACCTCAATTAGTTTTTTGTCCTTAAAATGTTCTCGAGAGATACTTGCCCTTTATCACCACTTTTTAGGGGGGCTCCCATACAAATATTGCGTTTTATGAAATTCTTAAATTAATTAAAATTTTTCGACTTTTGTGAATAAAATCAAAAGTTGGTAACAAATTTTAATCATTTATGATTTGTTTTGTTTGCAGCTTCGTTATTTATATATTAGAAGCCTATCTGCATTTTTTTAATTTTTTATGAATTTTTAAAAAACAAAAATTTCGAAATTTTGATAAACAAATGACTTTATTTTTCAAAAAAAAAAAAAATTATGTTTCAAAAACGACTGCTCATATTAGAAAAAAGTCTAACTTTTCTTAAAGGAAATTTTATTGCGGAGTTTCGGTTTTTTTAGTAATTTCAATAAACTAAACCGTTTTTGAGTAAGGCGAACATATGTCGTGCAACCTCCTCCATTTTCGAAATAACGGTATATCTCGAAAACCAGAGCCAATCTAAAAAAACTGCGGGCACCACTGGATTCAGCGTACCCGAATTATGTTAAAACGCTATGTGTCCAGCTTGTCACGAAAAAAGTGTCAATTTCTTGCACAGTGTAATTGATAGTAAATAAAATATTAAAATTTTAAAAAGGGCATTTTTTCAAAAATAGTTAATTCTTAGGAGCTCCTATGCAAGATCAAGATGAGCATTTTTTAATTTTTTTATTAGTTTTAACTCATGACAAAAAAAAATATTGCTATTAGAATACGATTCGAGGACTTTTATTTTTTCTCATACATCAGTGACCCACCCATATAAACAAACACCCATCCTAAAATCACGTAAAGGCAAACAAATCTTATAAAATAAAGAGATCTAAATAATATTCGTCACAAAGAACTTTAACATAAATTTTAACCTCATAACATAATTTTGTTCTGGCGGGTCCATCATTGCCCATTGTTCCCAAAAAGAGTACACTCTCGATAATTTGTTTGTAAATACTGTGGTGTATTGCATCATATGGTCGGGCATGACCGACAACACTTGCTTAATTGTTTATACAAATGTTTATACAAATACAAACGTGTGTATTTTTGCACACACTTGCATCGTTTGCACACTTTGCACTACCCATGGCGAAAACCTTTATTATTTAAAAAAAATATTGCATAATTACTTAATATTATTCATGAATGCTTTTTTCTATTAAATATTTTGTGTCCCACTGTTGAACATATGGTTTTGCTGTTTTGGTTAAAAAAAAACGAATTAAAGAAATGTATACATAAATAAGCAAATAAATAAATAAATAAACTCTTAAGTTTCTCGTCTCGCGCATTAAAAACACATTTGCGCACTTAACACCTAAACAAAGGCAATTGAAGTTGCTTTTGCTACAGTCATTTTAGTAAAACATCTACATTTTCCCTTAACAAAATACATTGATTTTGAAAGAAACTTGAAAACTATTTTTTTTTATTGAAGTAAAATGCTACATCAATTTGAATACGAGTAGTTAAAATGGGTTTTTCTTAAATTGGAGTAGTACTACAAATTTTAGTTATGTGCCATTTGTATTTTAGGAGACAATGTTAATACGACCATTTCGGTTGAAAATAATCAAAATACTCGGTATATTCATACATACATATTCAACTCACATAAGATCTATCCGATATTTGCAAAATAAATTTTTTATTAATAATTTTAAGCCAACTCTCGCTACAGTTTTAATAATTTTTTTTGTAATGTTACTGACCAGAGGTGGGTATGTGATCGTTTGCATTGTGCGATTTTTTTCGCTGAGATTGGAGAGGAGATAGAGGAATTGAAAGGGGTACACAATCGGGAGTACTCTTCGATTTGTTTTGTTCGTCATTTGACGTAAACTGTATTTAAGCTCGATCGCAAAGAAAAAGTTGCTGCGATAAGAATTATACAAAGTAAACACAAAAGCAATTTTAAAAAAGGACCGACAAAAGTTGCAGCGACAAAAATCGAAAAATGTAAATCGATCCAATAAGACGGGATTTTTGGAAATTCGAATGTTAAGGGGGTAAAAACAAGTAAACTTGCTAACTTCATATCTCCTAAACTAAAACAGACACAAGAAAAAATAATCGGACAGATTACTAGTACTTTTTGAAACTCGACCCTTTATAACCGGGATGTTTTTACCTAATTTGGAAACTTTGGCTCTTGCCGTACTAAAGATATACATAAAAAAAATAAAAAAACAACAACAGCTATAAGAAAAATGAGAGGTAGTCGTGGTTTTTTGCTCATATCCCAGCCATTTTTGGACCGATCTGGCTGAATTTCAATAGCAAAATCATAATGAGCATTACTGACAAAAATATTTAACAATCATATCTGAGGGCTTCCGAATACCCATTTTAACAGACGGACGGGGAGACAAACGGCAGGACAGACGGACAACCGGATTTGAATTCCCCTTCTCATAAGGATCCCGAATAAACATATATACTATATAGGGTCTAACATCAATATTGCAGAAACTACAAACGGAATGACAAAGTTGTGTATACTCTTTTACCTTCGGTGAAGGGTATACAAATTATCAAAGACATTGTACATTTCTTTATTCGTACTTAACAGTCGCAGATCATAATACATAGTCCATATACATTTATGTATATATATATATGTAAATACTGTTAAAATGTCGACATGTAAGCTCCTACCCACAAGTCCTCATAAGTTGTTTCAAACTAAACAACCCCTAGGATACTTAAATGTAACTTTGATGTACATAGTTAATTTATATAAACATAAAAAAATGAAAATGGATCTCAATTAAAAAACTTGTGATATTAATTAATAAATTAATTAAATGAACTAATATTTATATATTTAGCTGGTGAGGCCTAACTCCGATTATGTAAATAAAAATGCAATTTTTTATATAATTTTTCCGGACGTTTCGTGAATTTTATGTTTACTTCTTCTTCAAAATTTGTACCAGTTAATAAATTACTAGTATCAATTTAATATTTTTTTGTTAACAATATTTTCTGCAGAAATGTTTTTTATATAAGTAAACGTTTAATTCACTTGATTATTTAATTAAATTTTAATTAAAACTGATTTAATTTTTGATTAATGGTTTAATTGAAAAAAATTTTTTCTCGCCATTTTTTCTGTGTACTGTCAGGTTTTAAGTAGTTAGCCTGACATTTGGTGAAACTAAGGATATAACCGATACCGATACATCGGCAATACTGAAGAATTGCCGGTATATCGACATTTCTGTCGATACGACGAAACTTCTTAAAGTTTTGTTGAACAAACAATTTAATTTTCAATGCTTATTTTTAGCATAACAACTAAGAGAAATAAAACTTTATAAAGCAGAGCATCAAATCAAAAAGGAATAATGTAATGCTTTATTTTAATTCTTTAATTATAATTTTTAAACATAATTATGTTCACATTTATCAAATTTTTGACGAAAAAATCAAAAAAATGCATGACCTTAGTGGTTGATCAACTTTTAACTTTCGTTTTAATAACTCTTGTATTGTTATTACAAAAAAAGTTAAAGAATAATGAAATTAACGCTATTTGATCTAGTAAACGTTATTCAAAATCAAACAAATGTTTAATAATAGTTTGATGAGAAATGTGAAAAAAGCATTTTTCAGTGCTATAATGTTCTAAAGAATTATGAATTCTATTATAAGGAGAATATTTTCTGAAGATTACTTTACTGAATTTCCCAGAGTTTTTTGAACTTTTTCATGATCGATTCTTGGTCTTTTTTTGACAACTTGAAGTTGGGTTCAGTTTGGTGGTGTTATTGTATAGGGTTGGAAATTAGTGTATATTTTTCACTGCTTTATATGGAAAAAATGGTATGTTATAGACGACTAATCATTAAAACTTGATAGTCTGATTCTTAGCATTATTCAACAAAATTGACCAAATTTTATTGCAATATATTTAGTAATTTGCGTCTCAGAAGTGGTAATGTGAATTATGGACCGATTATTATAAATGTCGTTGATATAATTTTTGGTCACTTAGAAAAAATTAAGCGCATGTTAGTTACAAATAAAACAAAAAGCATAAATAATAAAAAAACATTCTTACAATGTAACTAAACGACTTTCAAATCCTCTTATCGTATTTTTGTTTGTCATCATTTTATAAAGAAAATAACTCTTTCTTTAATGTGTTGTGAAAATCATGACAACATTTGTAAGCTTTCCGTAAGAGTCTTTTCTGAAGGCCATTTTGTTTTTGTTTTATTTTTTGTAATTTTACTTACCATCAGTTTATTATGTGTTAAACAAATTGTACTAATTTTTCTCAATTATTCTAAAATGGAAGTAAGAAGAGCGTATTATAACATATGAAAATGTCCTTTCTTCTTCTGCAGCTACTAAAGAGTTGTGCTATGTGTGAATGGATATATTTCCTTATGCACATTTATTATGTACCTACTTCTTAAAAGGAGGAAAATAAATATTTTGAAGCGTGTTGCAGCTTTGAAAAAAAATAATTAATAAGTGTTTTTACTGCAATAAATCTCTTGGCCTTATATACAACCAATGCAAATTTTAAGTCTACAGAAACAAAATTTTGTAATAGATTTATACTCGTGGTAGAGCTCATACACGACCTACCCCAGAAAAAAACTTGTGTTTTCTAAAGCCCCTTAAAGAAAAAGCGCATAATCGAGCGCTTTAATGCGAGTGCTCTTATGCAGCAGTAAATGATAACAAATAAAATATACAAAAAAGCTGCTATTTTAGTGCTGACAACAAAAAAGGTTTTAAAACAAATAATAAAAAATAAAAATATATTATGGTTTTTCGTAAGCACAAACATTTAGACAGAATTTTTCTTCTGTTGGTGGAAACAGGTGCGCGAAATGACATAAAAAATAAGTTATTTACAAACATAATGTATTAAAGGTAAAACAAAACCATTAATGAATATGTTAATAAAGTTAGCATTAAAAAGCACTTTAGGAAAGTGCTTTGGTTGCATGTTTTATAAGTTTAAAATAAGCGCTTATTGACAGCAGCAAGTGGTCCTCCAAACCAAGAACAACCCATACAAAAACCATGCATCCCATCAGCAGGTTTGAAGCGATTTAAGGTATGAATTCATACATAAAACCTGCTCCTTTTGGAGCACATTTTTTTCTGGGACCAGTCTTTGACTCTTCTATATAATTTATTTTGACAATTGTATCTCTATCGCAACAATTTTATGAGTTTTAAGGCATTGAGAGTTATTTTTTGAGAATCATGGTAGTATGGTGCCTATGGTCCTTCAGAGGACTTCCAGCACAAAATTTAGTGGCGTGGTTTCAATATATTTATATGTTTATACAAGTTATTTGAACCGAATTTAGTATCAATACCACGTTTTGTTCAGATTTGTTAGACATTTGTGCAAAGTTTTTTTTCATACCACATTTTGGAAGATTAATGGCTGTAGAAATATTATTCACAGAGGAGTTCACGTTGTGATCTTGATCTATGCACGTTGTTCTGTCGCATGTTAAGTAAATTATAATTTCAGTCGGTTGTATTATAAACAAACGTATAAATATATACAAAAATTAACAACAATAAATAGCAAAAAAAAAAAAAAAAATCTTCCAAGATTAAGAGAACATTTAGTAAAAATGAGACTAATATCAACTCACAAAATAACGTGATGAAGAAGGCAAAAATTAGTAACGGTAGTGCCGTAAACAAAACAAATTACTTTCAACCTTTGCAAACATTGGAAATAGAAAATGACGAAGAGATTGTTCTTCAAAAAATTGTTAAGAGTGTCGTTCCTCCTATTACTCTTCTTAAATGCAAACTAGAAGAAATAAAAGAGTTATGTGAAACCAATAACATTACTGGTTATGCATTGAAAAAAATATCAATAGGATTAAAATTATTCCTTAACACCCAAGAAGATTATGATAAAATCATTCCAATTTTAGATGACAAATATGAATATTTTACCTACACCAGTAAAAACCAGCGCCCTTATAAGGCCTTACTATTTGGTTTAGATAAAATTGACCCTAAAGCTCTGAAAGCTAAACTGACTGATCTAGGCCTGCAGTGTCAGGATATTAAGCTAGTTCAAAGAACTGGTCAGTTTAATAAAGAACAAATCATTTATGTTGTTCACTTTAAACGTCAATCGATTACTGTAAAGGAACTTAGAAAAAGTTTTTCAAATATTGATTATATCAGAGTAAGTTGGGATTATGTAAGATCCCACAAAAATAAAATCACTCAATGTTATAATTGCCAAATGTTTGGCCATGGATCATCTCGATGCAAAGTCAAAACCTTCTGTTCCAAGTGTGCAGGGCAACATAAGACAGAAGATTGTACAGATGAAACAATTAAATGTGCCAATTGTAATGGGCCACATAAATCAAATTCACCTCAGTGTCCTAGCAGACAAAATTACATTCAAATTAAGAAACGTTTTTCACCTCAAAAAAGTAACCCTCGCAGACCAGTGCAGCATCAAGCTAACTACAATCAAAGCTTTCCGAATTCACTTCGCCAGGAACCGGCGCAGCCCACTTTAAACTGGAACCAACAAAATTTCAACAATAGCCCAACAAATAACAATCTCTTTTCATTAGAAGAAATTCAAAATCTAACTTTGGAGCTTATAGACAAATTAAAAAACTGTCAATCAAAAGCTGATCAATTTCAAGTGATCACTAGTTTGGCATGTAAATTTTTATATGAGTAAATCGCTAAATATAATATCATGGAATGCCAGGGGTATTCGAAATAAAAAGGAAGAGTTTTTCAATTTTTTAATCACTAATAATATCCATGTCTGTTTGCTAACTGAGACATGGTTAACTCCAAAAATATCAATTAAACATAATGCATTCTACTGTTATCGATATGACAGAGTCGGCTCAAGAGGGGGTGGTGTCGCTGTTGTTATAAGAAGAAATCTCAGTCATCAAGTTTTGCCAGTAATAAATACTCAGATCATTGAAAATGTTGGGATTAAACTGGTAACAAATAATGGCTTCGTTAATATACTTTCTTGCTACTTTCCCGGTGGAACTGCTGGCAGAGACAATTCAAAAAAAACCAAGTTTGCTTCAGACATAAACAAGCTTACAAACAACAGCAACATGTATATATTAGGTGGTGATCTTAACTGTAGGCATCAAGAATGGGGTTGCAACAGATCAAATTGCTGGGGCAACATATTATATGAAAAACTAACAACACGAAATATTTTTATAAAATATCCAGCTGACCCAACACACATACCATCGTCATCAAGAAGTCAACCTTCCACTCTTGATTATTTTTTAACAAACACACCTCAAATATTATCGGCAGCAGTAGTATTAAATAATTTAAGCTCGGACCATCTTCCCGTTAAAACTTCTCTTAACTTCAGATTCAATAACGAGGAAACCTACAAGCTGGTTTATTCAAAAACTAACTGGAAAAGATACACAAAAAACATAAATGATTCTCTTAGAAATCTAAATTTTAATGTGTCATCAGAAACAAATATTATTGACGAAATGATAACAACTTTAAACAATACTATTAAAAACGCCATAGATGTTAGTGTACCAAAAAAGGAAATAACATTTTACCATAAATCGTTTCCAATACAAATTCAAAATTTGATTACGTCCAGAAATTATTTCAGAAGAAATTGGATTCGTTATAGAAACCTAGCTGATAAAACTGAAATGAAACATCTTAATCAACTTATACAATACGAAATCATTAAATTTAGGAATTCGTCTTGGAATAATCATCTGGCAACTCTAGAAAAAGGTTCTTCCCCCTTTTGGAACATCACAAAAGTTATAAAGAAGAAATCAAAACAAATACCAACGCTACTTAGCAACAGTACTCAATACGCTTCATGTATAGAAAAATGCAACTTACTAGCTGAAACATTCAAAATGAATAATTCATACTCAGTAAATCTAAGCGATTCTGAAACAATACATGATGTTAACAACTGTATTCAGCATCTAGAAACTGACACCGATAATGATTCTTGAAATAGCAGAACCTGACATAAAAAATATTATTAAAAAACTAAAAAATAGAAAAGCACCAGGTATTGATAAAATCAATAATCTGTGCATTAAAAATCTCCCTAAAAATGGTATAAAATTACTTTCGTCAATACTTAACTCGTGCTTAAAAAACGCTTATTTTCCAAACTGTTGGAAAGAAGCTATGGTTATACCTATCGCCAAACCTAATAAGTAGGGCAACCAAAAAAAAGCACTAAAAAAACAGTTTTAAGCTCTTAAAAAAAGCCTTTAAAAAAATGAAAATAAGCTGTTAAAACTTAAAAAAAAGCAATTTAAACTTGTTTATTTTTCACTTAATTCGTTGTTATAGTAAATTATAAGTTGATGCAATAAATTTTTCGAAAAGAAAACAATGTTTGTTTGGAGTCAGCAAGTTCTTGTGGATAGAAAAAGTTCTTCCTACGTCTACAGATGTTAAGGGAGCATATCTAAAATTGAGTATTTGCTCTGAAGTATATTTTATACGATTGGACTCATAATTCCGCTTGCCTCCCAAAATATCCCCAATATCTTTCAATACCGAAAATCCTTAATTTTTTAATGAAACTGATCTTAATTTTGTATTAACTTCGTCTTCTATATCCCCTGGAACACGGGACATTTTTCTTACGATCCACAACTATGTTCACTTAGAAAACCAATGAAAGATTTTTTGTTTCCAATTTTGTTACAACTTCGAGTAAAACAACAAAATTTGCAGAAATTTACATTATTTGATATACAGAGAAATTCTTAATAGCTAAAACTATATTAAAAAAGCAAAAAATAAGACGTTACTATACCAAAAGCAGAGAGAAGGGGAACTAACAGACGTTTCTTTATACAAAAACTATATTAAAAAAGAAATAAGACGTTACAAAGTGTGATGGTAAAAGACGTTACATACTGAGGAATTTGATCGTAAGAATAGAGCTTTGGAATTTTCGAGAGAAAAGAACTTAAACAAGCAAATATTAAATTAGGTTTAAAAAAAGGCTTAATACTAAAAACATAAACACATACAAATTATACACAACACTATAAAAGGTAAGTTACAGTACTGCTAAGACAGAGTTGCATAAAAATCAAGTAAGAAAGTATAGTCGGTCAAGCCCGACCGTATTATACCCAACACCACAGTATTTAAAAACAAGTTTCGAGAGTGTATGCCTTTATGAATAGGGATCATCTATGTTTTAAATTTCATTAAAATCGGTTTGATGGTTTCTGGTAGGCAGAAATTGCCCCCTATCCCCCTCATAGTCCTATTTTTTTAAAAAATGCATACCTTACGTGTCCACATAAATATGGATCCATCTACATATGTCTTTAATTGCATTAAAATTGGTTGATAGTGAGCACAAAGACCCTCTTCCTGATAGCAGCTTGTATGGAGGCTATATTTAATTATGGACCGCTTCGCCCTTGTGCCAATTAGAACCCACGTACCAAATTTCATTAAATTGTCTTTAAAATTGCGACCTGTACTTTGCGCACGAGGTTACATGGACAGGCAGCCAGCCGGACGGACATCGTTAGATCGACTCAGAAAGTGATTCTGTGTTGACCGGTATACATAAGGACCAATATTTTAAGGTGTTTCTCACATCAGCACAAATGCATAATACCCTCTCCACTCTTTAGTGTAGCTATAATAACATAAAGAGATAATATAGGTTTTTGGGATGATATTGCTCAAGGGAAGCACAAAATATTACCATAACGTTGAACGATTTTTTTAACCAGAGTTGTTACAGCACAGAAATGGTTGATTTTTTAGTATTTATAAAAAAAGTTGCAAATAAAAAAATAATAATAACGATTTTTGCAAAATTTTATTAAATAAGTTTTTTTTTGTATGAAAAATTATCTTAAAATGGCAAAATAAGCAAAAAAAAGCCGATATCGCAAAAATAACTAAAAAAAAGCCGATATTGCCAAAATAAGCAAAAAAAAGCCCTAACAAATATAGCTCATTTTCTTTGTTTTCTTATGATCGGAGTTTGTGTTCAATCAAAATCTTTCTATCTTGTAAACCAAAAAATAAGCATTTGCTTTTTTTTGGTTGCCCTACTAATAAGCCTAGCAACTCTCCACAGTCTTATCGCCCAATTAGCCTTCTACCATCCGTTAGTAAGTTGCTAGAAAAAGTTATTAAAAATAAATTATGCTCATTTATTGATGATAATAACATATTTCCAAACCAACAGTTTGGATTTAGAAATGGCCTCAACACATCTCATGCTTTACTTAGAATCAAAAACATAGTCAAATCAAATTTTAATAACGGAAAATCAACGGGTATGGTGTTATTAGATGTAAAAGCAGCATTTGATTCTGTATGGCATGATGCCCTTATTTTTAAAATGACAAATTTCAACTTCCCCACCCCGCTCATAAAAATAATAAAAAGTTTTTTAAAAAATCGTGAGTACAGAGTACATATTGGCAAATGTTTCTCCAATAAAGTGGGTGTTACAGCTGGTTGCCCACAGGGCTCCTGCTTATCACCCATTCACTACAACATATACACATCAGATTTTCCAGTTTTTCAACACTGTACAACGTCTATATTTGCTGACGATACAGCATTACTATGTTCGGGAGTCTTAGCGGAAGATATAATTATTAATCTTCAATCTTCATTAACTATTGTTCGAAATTATTTCATTAAATGGAAAATCGTCATAAATAGCTCTAAAACGCAAGCTATATTTTTTACAAGAAAAAGAAAAGACTGTTATATTCCTCAACATTCTTTACGTTTTGAAACAAGCAATATTTCTTGGGAGCCAAAAGTCAAATATTTAGGTGTTATCTTAGATTCAAAACTTAACTTTAAAGAACATGTTGCTTATGTCATAAATAAAATAAATATAGCCAAGAGAATACTTTTTCCTTTTATCAATAAAAAATCCAAACTTAGTCGAGAAAATAAAATTGTTATGCTTAAGGTCATATTTCATTCAATAATGTTCTACGGGGCTCCAGTTTGGGCAACCATAGCAAAATGTCATATAAAAAACTTACAAATCGCTCAAAATAAGATACTAAAAATGATGTATAACCTTCCATGGCATTTCTCTACTAGAAGATTGCATAATATAAACAGCATCGAAATGGTGGACGTGAAGATACAACGGCTTAAACTAAACTTCGACCAAAGATGTCAAATATCACAATACCAACATATCAGTAATATCATGGTAGCACCTTTAGACTAGTTTATTTTTAAGTTTATTTTATCTTTACAAATTTTTTTTTTTTTTTTTTTTTTTTTCCTCTTAAAGAGTTTTTTTTATATAATTTTTCTCTAGATCGTAAACTGTTAATTATTTCTAATTAATTTAATCAAAAAATTATAATATTTGAGTAGAAAAGATCATGCATATCTAAACTCTCTACATTATTTAAAACACACTTATAAATTCCTGTACATATTACCATAAATAAACGAATTGAATTGAATTGAATTATTCACAGAGCCATTTGAACAGGGACTAGGTCAAATCATAGGCCAACTGTCAGTTCATATTTTATAAAGATCCATATATTATTCATCATATGGCCACTTCTTAATTACTTCAATTCTCAGTGAAGGGTACCAAAAATCGGCAAAACTGAATGTAGTATTCTTACTAGATTAAAAATTGAGTTATCTAGAAAGAGCTTCTCTTTTCGATTTATAACACCTACAGCAACATATGTCGCTTATTTGCTGCAACAACGCCATAAGTCAAAAATTATCAGTAATGCATAGTAAAACAGGTGTTTTATAAAGTGGTAATTATTTCATACTAGGTTAACCCATTGCGCTTCGCTACCCCTATTAAAATAAATTATGTAATTTTTTCAATACAGATCTCGTGCATTGTTTATGAAGTTATTTGTACCAAGTTTGAATAAGTACTCTTACTGTTTCTATTCACAAGTTGCACCGAAATCTATATGGTATTTGTATTAAAGTTGTCCAGCATATGTCTGCACTAAGGCCCGCTTTTTTAACAGAAATTGTTCATTTATAACCAAGCTTTTTGTACCAAATTTGTAAAATGTAGATGTGGCCGTTTTCTAGATTTACAGAAATCTAGTTTGAACCTCGCCCACTTCTCCAGTTTCGCACATTTCTTACACATGCTGTCTGTATATTGATAGCCATTCTAATTGTACCAAATTTGGGCAATTTGACACTTACCGTTCTACTATGGTTCCAAATCGATTTTTTTTTGGCATAAATTAAAATAATCATGTCAGAGCTTTTAATTTTTGCACATTTAATAGCCATGGCATATACATAAATCAAAAACCAAAAATAGCCAATTGGACCACGCCCATACCCTTCCCACACTACAAGGGAATTAATGATTTCTTTGAAACAAATAGAAACTGGGAATTATCTCCTTTCGTAGGTTACTTTATATTATATTCAACATTTTTTTTTTTTTTTTTCGAATTTATTCTATGAGTTACATTTCAGTTATGTATTTTATAAAGCTTTTTTGTAATAGTTCTATTCCTTAAATTTTGAGGAATTACTTTTATACACTACCAGACTATTATATTGTATTTTCTTGTTACATTTTACCTTAGCTATCCTTTGGATTGCAATGAAGTATATTGTATGTACAGGAAAATTTACCATTATTAGACACCAGCAGAATGTAATGCATTTTCTGGCCCGCTACGGCCTTCGTCAGCATTCTTTGTGTCACACTGGATAGTGATACTTTATAAATTGAATGTAGCTTAACTAGTGTTTGAAAAAGGAGTAACAATGTTTTTATTAACCCTATAGCGCTTGCTTTTAATTAATTTACTTTTAAATGGGTGTGCCTAACACTCTCAAGTTTTGTATGCTGTTAGTAGATGATTTACTTTTGCTGGATTTTGGATTTCTTTGAAATTTACACTGATGATAGAAAAAATAAAATAAAATCAACCTGCTCAAGCTTATCGGACTCTGTTCAGTTTTTAAGGGTTAAACTTAGGGTGCAGGGTTTAAAAAACTGCAGTAGAAACCAAAAACTGTCGAACAAAAACGAAAATTTGTGTACAACTTTTGGTTGACAGCGACTGTTAACATTTAATGAATTCGAAGTTAAAGCAACAATTTTTTTTTTTGCCAATTACATATGAAGAAGTGGACGAAATGAAAGTTTTTCTACTTTGACTGCAGTTTTTTAAACGCTGAAAATAACCCACTCTTAAGTTTGTTTAACAATACAATATGTACTGCTTAATAATGATAATCATACTAGATCGGTATCATTGATAAGGAAAGTTAATGCGTTGTGTTTAGTAAATTTTATTTAAATTTTTTTCAATATTCATAATATTCTATAAGTACGTCATCTTTGCGCCCATTTGTTTTCCAAACCGAGAGCATTTTGGTACGGTTAATCAAAAATTGTGCTAAGATAAAATGACAAATGTACCCTCAAAATACGCACTTTGACGAACACTTCCGCATTCAAAGTTCCATGCAAGTTCGTGCCCAAATACAACTTTTGGTCCACAGGACTTAAAGGTTATGTTAAAACTACAAAACTGCACAATCACAGTATCAAGAATTACGAGAAGGGCTCCATGAAAATAAAATTCAAAAATATACATTAAAACTACTTACCTTGGGCTACATTTTCCATTTTTGAAATACTTTATAACTTTATTTTTTAAGGTTTGCTCGTTATACAATCGTATCACAGTTTTAACACTAATTTAAGAACACCTGTTTAAACATTCAACTTTGAAAGCCTACCAGACCGGCAGTGTTGCCAACTTTTTTCATTAATCTATATACGGGATTATATTTTGTGCCACGCCCACTTATCTAATTTCGCCAATTTTTTGACTGATCTTGCGTATTGATCATTAAGCTATTCGTACCAACTTTGAAAACTTTAGCTGTTACCGTTCTCTAGATATATCTAGATATACAGAAATCTATTTTATCATGGTATCCACTCCCACCTTCTTATTGACAGATGTTGCGTATCAACAACCCAGCTATATATACCAAACTTTTCTTTTCTTAAGTAAATCTATGTTATTCCACGCCCACATCTTCAACTCCCAAATTTTGTCGGATGTTGTGTATTGCCTATCATGATGCTTGTAGCTAATTTGGAAACTTTGGCTCTTGCCGTTCCGCAGATATAAAGATATCTACAATCTCTTTGTATGGGAGCTGCCACTCCCTCTTTTCCCATCCCACCCACACTTTGTCGAATGCGGATTACTTAAATGTTTTCACCTAATTTGGCTCTAACCGTTCTCCAGATATACAGAAATCTATAATGTCTTTGTTTGGGAGATGCCACGCCCACTTCTTCAATCACGTCCATTTTAAAGCGGTTGTGTTTTGATAAACCAGCTTTGTCTACCAAATTTGGACAACTTTTCTCTTACCGTTCTCTAGGTATAAATAAATCTATTTTATGCCATGTCCACTTCTCCAATCCCGCCCAAATTTTGTCAGATGTTCTGTATTGATAAAAAAGATGCTTGTATCAAGCTTTAGCTTGGAAGTATGGGATTTGCCACTCTCACTTAAAATTTCAAAAAAATATGTAGCCTAGAGATCCTTCCAGACCATCTGCAGAGTTTCATAAACATTAGTTCAGCGGCTTAACAAACAAACGAATAAACAAATAAACATACATACATTCATTTATATATATATAAAGGGTGTTTTTTTAAGCTAGATAGAACTTTAAATTGTAAAAAGTAACACAAAAAATTAAATTTTGATGAAATATTTTTTTTTATCGTTTCAGTATACTCTGACAAATCATCATGAATAGACTCACGCTTGAACAACGCTACGAAATTATCCAAATTTACTTTGAAAACCAGTCGTCGATTCGCGCAACTTATAGACGACAAAATTGTGTTCAGCGATGAGGCGCATTTTTGGCTTAACGGGTTTGTTAAT
The DNA here is from genome assembly GCA_963931875.1 of Pollenia griseotomentosa. NCBI lineage: Eukaryota > Metazoa > Arthropoda > Insecta > Diptera > Polleniidae > Pollenia > Pollenia griseotomentosa. The sequence goes on along the minus strand of OZ007560.1, from coordinate 141,011,614 downwards.
AAGCAAAATTGCCGCATATGGAGCGAGACCAATCCACAAGAGACCCTACAGACTCCATTACACGTTCCTGTGGGGCTACGTGAAGTCACTGGTTTATGCTGATAAACCAGCAACAATTGACGCCTTGGAGGCCAGCATTGTTCGTGTTATTCGTGACATACGGCCAGCAGTGCTCGAAAAAGTGGCCCAAAATTAAACGTCCAGAATGCGCTTCGTCAAGAACAGCCGCGGTGCCCATATGCCCGAAATCAAATGTTAATGTCACGTATTGATCTTTCGAATAAAAAAAAAATTTTGATTACAATTTAATTTTTTGTGTTATTTTTTACAATTTCAAGTTCTATCGGGCTTAAAAAAAACCCTTTATATATATATATATATATAGATATAGATATTCACCCCTATCGTAAATAACAAGTGGAATTTTTGTTCCCATGAAATTTTCATTCCCCTCGAAGGGAAAAAAGCAATCGTGAATCTCATGTGAAAAATTTTTCATGCTATCAGTTCCAGTGAATGTAAAAAAGAAGAAAATTAGAATATATTAAAAATCATTGAAATTTTTGTTTAAAAATATACACGTATATATTTTAAAGGAAAGTTAAAATAATAAATCTAAATAATTAGTATTGGAGGGATAGGTTGATAACAGCGTTAGCTTTTTGCACTTTTTAAATTTTATGTAGTAAAATATTTTCCAAAATTCTGCCACCACGTCTTTCACAAATCCGGCGGCAATCAACCCGTTGTTTTGCATTTTGTTGACCAATATATCGGTTTGTGCCTTATTAACGGATCTAGCCCTTAATATTCGATTTATAGGAAGAACTACTAACATACACGTTCTATTCCCTAGCAAAAATAAAGTGAGAAAATCTAAGGGAAATGTGAACAAATTACGAGGGAAAAAACTTTTCACGATAAGGGGAATTTATTCCCGTGAACATTTTTTCAAGTTATTATTCTCCTTTGAATTACATTTTTTTTTCATGGGAGCTGTTCATGATCGCAAATATGTGAAAAGGGGAAAAATTATTCACGATAGGGGTGATTGTAAACTCAACTCTTGAGAGATGAATAAAATTTCCTTTTTCCATTAACTTGTGTGCAAATTTAAAACTTGAAAGTCGTTTTTTTTTTGAGTTATGACGATGTTGCAGCAAATGAGCGATATATAGTACATATCTTTCTCAAATGTATGTATTTACGCAATTAAATTCATAACAAGTATTTTTCATATAAACTTAAACGTCTGGTAGAGCATCATGTGTTCGAGTAAACCCAACTTAAACTGTTACTTGACTTTGTCTTTAATTGAGGTGCCTGTTTGTAGTAAAGTCAATTTGTCAAAAGTTTTCTGGTCTTTTCTTTTGTGTAGGGGTTTATATTAATTAAATTAAGTGTGGTCATTATTTGAACTACGAAATAATTTACAGCAAATAAGAATTAATTAAGGGCTTTTTATATTTTCTACTGGTTTTGTAGTTTGTGCCAGGGAGAAAATAAAACAAAAAGCAGATTTAAGAAAGAGGTCATGTTAGATAATGACTTTATACTCAAAATGTAGAAATTGAATTCATGCAGATACTTATCATAAAGCAAAATAAAATTTGGAATTTAACTCACTGACAAAGAAATATCGATAGTAGAGTTATGGCTTTTCTGGCGTCATCCTCCAGTTCCAAAATCGTATAGGGCATGCAAAAAAACTAAGAACTGCGATTTCACTTTTTCAAGATCGTGAAAAAAGTTCATGCACCAAATGCATAAAAATCGAAAATATGCGCATAAAATATGCACAAAAAACTCCAAAATATGCATTAAAAAATAAAAAATATGCACTAAAAGCTTGAACATTTTCAATAAAAAAGCGTTTGCTTTTTTAATTTTATTTAAAACAAAAAAATTAAAAATTCTATTGTTATTCATAGGTATAATATTTTTAAAATTTAATTGAAATAACTACATCATTTAAATTTTTGTTTGCATAATCAAATAAATAAGTATAACATCAAAAGTAAACCTTTGTCTGTTAAAAAGCTTTTGTACATGGAAACTGATCTCTCAACGTCAACCGAAGTTTAGGCATACTTGAAGGATGCCTTTTCATTTGGAGAATATTAATTTCCTAATTCAGATCCCACATTGGATTCCAGATCAGAAATAGTTGATATTTTTTTGGAAAACGTTTTTTTTTAATTTTTCCTGCCTTTCTGCCATATCAATTGATATTAGTTGACTATTAAGTGACTAAGTCCCTCCAATTATCCGAAGTTTTTTATCGAATTTTCTTCTAATTTCCTCTGCAACTCGGTGTAACCCATGTGCCAAGAATGAAATATGTAACAGTTTTGAATAAATTGTTTAGGGCAAATTGGCAGCTTTAACCATGTAAGCTGCTGCATCGGTTAAAAATTTATGGATCTTTTGTCGAAATCAAAATAATTTATTAATTGATTTAAAACATTTTTTTTTACGATTTTTTTTATGGAAACTGGGAATTATCTCCTTTCGTAGGTTACTTTATATTATATTCAACATTTTTTTTTTTTATTTTTCGAATTTATTCTATGAGTTACATTTCAGTTATGTATTTTATAAAGCTTTTTTGTAATAGTTCTATTCCTTAAATTTTTAGGAATGACTTTTATACACCACCAGACTTTTATATTGTATTTTCTTGTTACATTTTACCTTAGCTATCCTTTGGATAGCAATGAAGTATATTGTATGTACAGAAAAATTTTCAATTATTAGACACCAGCAGAATGTAATGCATTTTCTGGCCCGCTACGGCCTTCGTCAGCATTCTTTGTGTCACACTGGATAGTGATACTTTATAAGTTGAATGTATTTAACTCAACTATTTTTAACAAATAGAAACTGGGAATTATCTCCTTTCGTAGGTTACTTTATATTATATTCAACATTTTTTTTATTTTTCGAATTTATTCTATGAGTTACATTTCAGTTATGTTTTTTATAAAGCTTTTTGTAATAGTTCTATTCCTTAAATTTTTAGGAATGACTTTTATACACCACCAGACTTTTATATTGTATTTTCTTGTTACATTTTACCTTAGCTATCCTTTGGATAGCAATGAAGTATATTGTATGTACAGAAAAATTTTCAATTATTTGACCTCAGCAGAATGTAATGCATTTTCTGGCCCGCTACGGCCTTCGACAGAAAAACCCAAACAAAATTTTGCACAATATGTATATCTCTAACCTAAATTTTGAAAGGGTGGTTAATTGTAAATAAAACAAAAAGTTTTCATAGAATTATTTTAATATTTCTTATTATGCACTGAAAGAATTTTCTTCAGAATACCAATGAATTTTGACATTAATCCCAAGAAAAATTGCATTAAAAAGAAACCTATGCAGCGCTTCGTTGGATCAATGAAACCTGTTTCATTAAAATGTATTAAATGAAACATTACATTAGATCTATGGATGTTATTCATTGGATGAATACTTTCAAAAAAGTAAAAAAAAAACATTTTTTTTAATTTTTTTTTTTTTTTTAATCAAAGTTGTTCGTTCTTATTCAACTTTTTTTTTAACCAGAGCGCTGGCGGGAATCGATCCCGCAACCTCGGCGCTGATTGACTAGCTCACTACCAGCTACACAGAAAAAATTATTTTTCCAATTCAAACAAAAAATTTGTAGAATCAAACAATTTTTTGTCTGAAATCGGTCCTACAAACAAATTTGCATATTCAAACAATTTATTTGCATTTTGTTTACTGAAAAATGACACTAATTTTTTCAAACAAATAATTTAACTGAATCAAACAAAAAGTTTACTGAAATTCAAAATCAAAAAAAAAAAAAAGTTTTTGCACAAGCAATGACGCGCACACAAGTAAGCACTGTATGAGAAGGTGACGGCAAAGCAGAGCCGCCGACTGGCTTTGAAACACATTTTTTTGTTGGAATAATTTTTGAACGAAGTCTTATTTATACACACACAACACAATGTTTTTCTTTATCACTCTCTGTTGCAGTATCCTTTCCTCTGCTAAAGAAGAAATGTAACCAAAAACGGCAGCAGACCGACTCGATATGTTTTTCGTCATCATTCTACTTTTGTATTTGATGTATTTAACCAAACAGTTTTAAAAAATTGAATACGGGATTTTGTTTCTTATAATGTCGTGTCTGCTATTGTTTTTCTTATAGTTGCACTTTTTTAAAGCGTCCAAAAATAGACTGTGTGTGTTTTTTGTTGTTGTTCTTATATTTCACATAAAGAAGTGTTGCTTACGATCAAATAAAAAAATGCAAAAAGACGACAACATTAAAGAGCGTTAAATATTTCATACAAAATTATGAAAACTTGACACCAATAACGCGTTTATTTTATTTTTGAAGAGTTGTCCACATTTTTGTTGGTTAAATAAAAATCAAACAAAAATATTGATTGAATCAGTAAAAATATTTATAGAAATTAAAAAAATTTTCAAACAAGCGGTTGTTTGAAAATAATTCGGCAATAATTTTTTCTGTGTAGCCTACAGGGGCAGTGTAGTTTTTGAATAAAAAAACTATGTTTTTTGCCATTACTCAATTAAGAGCGTAAATATGAGATTAAATTGTCATAACATAACAACAATAACAACGTTTATTTTTTTGCTAACGCATAATAAAAAAAAGACAACATAAAGAGTGTGTTTTTTTTTTTAAAGGAGAACATTTATTTGTTCATTACTTAGTACCAGCGTTGCCAGAATGAAGATTTTACCTTATTTTTGAAGATTTTTTGACTAAAATAAGATTTGAAGATCTTTTTTCTCAAATTAAGATTTTTTATTTTTAGAAATAAAAATTCCTAACTTTAAGTTTGTACAACTTACATAATTTTTTGCAGTTTTTTAAACAGTCAGTTTTTTAAACAATGAGGTTTTGTATCAGCTTGTTGTCTATTGGATATGCATACTTTTGTACCCATTGTCTAGCATACACAAAAATTAGCGATTGTTCATTTTGGGAATATTGATGAAAAAAAATTATTTGAAAAAAGAAAACCCGTATTTTTATAAAGTTTAATATATTAAAGAACAAAAAAGTTCATGTATTTAGTACTAAAAGGTAAAACTAATGGAACTTAACCCTAGGATTACCGTCTTGGTCTGGCCAGACTAAATCTGTGTTTTGCAATTATTGCCATTTTTCTAATATAACAAAAAAAAAACAGGGTCGTCTATAAATGATGTGTGCTGAATCGAATGAAACTCATTTGGATTTGATTGGAGCAAGATTAGTGGGGTGAAATTCTATTTGTATGTAAAAGTCTATGAAATTACCCTCTGGGACGGACCAAATTTTTTTTTGCAATATTTTTCATATAGAACAATATATCAAAAAAACAGAAAGGTAAATTCTATAAATGATATGTTGTGAATTGAATGAATCAAGTTCGAATTAAATCAGAAAACTACGGCCCGTTATGAGCTAAGTATAATTTAACTACAAAAACCAAGTGGAAAACTCGTCTCACTCAGTAGCGAAAAAGCAATGTGCAAAATAAGGGACTACATATTCGATGACTTGCATGTAAAACAAAATAATAAAATTATATAATAAATTCGTATACAGGGGTGTCCTTTAAATCGAAAAGGCAAACATTTTAAACGTCGTTTTTTAATAAGATTTCTGTGATAAATGAATTTTATGACAAATATTTTACAAATATTTCTCTATTAAACATAATTTAATAACAAACATTATAAAAATTTGATTAAAAGTGTATTCACAGTCTTTGATTGACCGTGATCATAAATAGACGTATTGTGTGCAAACATTTTTATTTTTCAAATTACAAAAACAAAAAAAAATAAAAAAAAAACAAAACATTTTAGTGTTTTGTTAAAAACAAAGGGATTAGTAAATTCCTTTATTTATTCTGACAATAACAAAATAAAGCGTTTACGTGATAATGAAGATGTTAATGCATTAAATAGGCATAACGGAATGAATAATAAAAAAATAAAAAAAAGCAACAACAACGTTGTTAACAACTCTAACTTCTTTCAACCTCTTCAAACAGTTGATGAGGACGATAATGATGAAGTTATAATACCTAAAACAAACAAAGTTCACATTCCACCAATAACTATTTTGAAGTGTAAAATTGTTCAAATTCAAGACTTTTGTAATGAGTTAAAAATTAAAGATTATTCAATAAGAAAAATATCTATTGGACTAAAACTATTTTGTAATAGTAAAGAAGACTTTAATACATTATGTCAAAATTTGGAATCCAAATTTGAATTTTTTACTTACGGCGCAAAAGATGAAAAACCGTACAAAGCTGTTTTACTTGGTCTAGAGAAATTTGACCCCTTAATAATAAAAAATAAATTAATTAGTAAGGGATTAGTCTGTCAAAATGTTAAACTAGTTACTAGAGTAACAGGTGCAAACACTGAGCAGTGTATTTACATTGTATATTTTCAAAAAAAATCTGTAACTGTCAAGGAGTTAAGGCAAAACCACTCCGTAATCGATTACATAAAAGTCAAATGGGACTATCAAAAACGTAATACCTCTAAAATAACCCAGTGTCACAACTGTCAAATGCTTGGACATGGATCCAGTCGTTGCAAGGTTAAAACATTTTGTGCAAATTGTGCCGGTTCTCACCAAACTTCAGAATGCAAGTCGGATGAAATATTATGTGCCAATTGTAAAGGCAACCACAAATCTCTTTCACCCGAGTGCCCCAGTAGATTAAAATTCCAACAACTTAGACAGAGAGCACAACCCAGGGAATATCGTGCGCATCGTCAACAACACAACAATGTTAGTAATGTTCACAGCAACTATCGAAACTACAACTCAGACTTTCCGAACGTGCTGAATCAGAGTAGCTCCCCTAATAATAATGTTTGGAATCATCAACGCAACAACAATAATAATAATAATAACAATTTATTTTCTCTTGATGAAATTAAAAATCTTACTATTGAGTTGATTTCAAAACTTAAAAATTGTAAGAGCAAGGAGGATCAGTTCGAAGTAATTACTTCACTTGCGTGCAAATTTCTTTACCAATGATTTTAAACATTAGTATAGCATCATGGAACGCCAGAGGCATTCGTAATAAAAAACTAGAACTTTTTAATTTCTTATCACAGTATAAAATCGATATTTGTCTTATCTCTGAAACGTGGTTAAACAAAACTATTTCTATTAAAAATAGTGAATTTTATTGCTATAGATGCGACCGTGAAACTAGCAGAGGGGGTGGTGTTGCCGTACTTGTTAGAAAAAACATAGAACATATTTTGATACCACCATTACAAACTTCTCTCATTGAAAATATTGGGGTCAAAATTCGTATGTCAAATGGAAATTTTATAAGCATATACTCCTGTTATTTTCTCGGTGGTTCTGCAGGTAATAACAACGTTAAAAAAGAGCAATTTAAATCCGATCTTCTTAAACTAACCAGGGCTAATGAAATGTTTTTACTCGGTGGTGATTTTAATAGCAGACACAACTTATGGGGCTGCCAAAGATCAAATTGTTGGGGTAATTTACTCTATGAAAAAATTGACCCGGAAAATTTCCAAATTCTTTTTCCAAGCGATCATACTTATATCCCTTCTGATCCCCGGAGACAAGCCTCTACACTAGATTTCTTTATAACAAATATCGCCGATAGCCTCTCATCTGTCACAGCATTGAATGATCTGAGCTCTGATCATCTTCCTATAAAATTAACCATAACAAACGATTTCCATACTGTGCAAAGGTCATATCTTGACTTCAAAAGGGCAAATTGGACTAGATATTCTGCATACATTAAAAGAAACTTGGTAGTTCCAAATGCTGATACCAATAACAATTGTGTACAAATTGATACAATGATCTCATCATTTAACGATACTATTCAAGCAGCAATAAACCATAGTGTTCCCCGCCGAATAATAAAATCTAATTCTTCAACTCTACCACTACACATAAAGCATATGATCCAAATAAGAAATGTATTCAGAAGAAATTGGAAACGTTTTCGGGACACTTCTGATCTTGTAAGTACAAATCAATATAACCATCGTATATCGGAAGAATTAAAGAAATGGAAAAATAATGCATGGAACAACAAACTTTCATTACTAGACAAGGGATCTTCTCCATTCTGGAATATTTCAAAAATTTTAAAGAAAAGTTCCAATAACATTCCGGTTTTAAAACACAACAACATTATTTATCACACTCAACGAGATAAATGTGAGATTCTGGGACAAATTTTTATTGAAAACCACTCAATATCATCTAACCTCAGTGATCCAACAACTATTTCGCTAGTAAATAGTACAGTTGACAATCTGGCACTTATTGAATGTTTCCCTCATAATAATGTTTCCGTGTCTATGGACAAAGTCAAATTCATAATAAAGCAATTAAAAAACAAAAAGTCTCCTGGATTAGACGGAATAAATAATAAATGTCTGAAGGCATTGCCTAAAAAGGGTCTTAAATATATTACTGATATTTTGAATTTATGTCTTCGCATAAGCTATTTCCCCAACGTATGGAAACACTCCAAAGTTATACCAGTAAGAAAATCTAACAAACCTGCCGATTGTCCCCGATCATACAGGCCAATTAGCCTTTTATCATCCTTAAGTAAAATTCTAGAGAAAATAATTAAAGAGCAACTTACGATTTTTATAGACTCACACAACATTTTACCTACTCAACAATTTGGTTTTCGTAAACAACACAATACAGTCCAGCCACTTGTTCGAATTAGGAAATTAGTAACCTCAAATTTTAATCATGGGATATCTACGGGTATGGTATTGATGGATATAAAAGCTGCGTTCGACTCAGTCTGGCACAACGGTCTGATTTTTAAAATGATCAACTATAATTTCCCAATATATTTGATTAAATTGATTCATAGTTTTCTTTCAAATCGTATCTTTGAGGTTCACATTGGACATGAACATTCTACCCAGTCACAGATTCTTGCAGGATGTCCTCAGGGTTCGTGTATTTCTCCAATACTGTACAACATCTTTACCGCAGATTTCCCAGTTTTAAACGGTTGTTCCATATCTATATTTGCTGATGATACGGCGATTCTCAGTTCAGGTATATTAGCGGCTGATATTGTTACCAACCTACAACGTGCGTTAGCGGAAGTTTATAATTACTTTACAAAATGGAATATATTAGTCAATACGCAAAAGACCCAAGCAATATATTTTTCCAGACGTCGTAAATCTTGTTATCTGCCTCAACAACCTATTTTGTGCAACAACAACTTAATTAATTGGTCCAGTAAAGTCAAATACTTGGGTGTGATATTAGATCCCAAATTAAAATTTAAAGATCATGTCCCCTACGTAATAGATAAAATCAATAAAATAATAAGACTACTGTATTCTTTATTAAACAGAAAGTCTAAACTCAGTATAGCAAATAAAACTCTCATATTCAAATCAGTATTTCACGCCATCATGTTCTATGCTGCCCCATTGTGGTCTACAGCTGCACAGTGTCATATTAAAAAATTACAGATAGCCCAAAATAAACTTTTAAAAATGATACATAACTTGCCTTGGCATTATTCTACTCAACGGCTGCACAACCTTGCAAACGTTGAACTCGTCAACACTCGTATCCACAGGCTTACTACGAATTTTACCAACAGATGTCGTGACTCTGAGTTTAACCATATCAATGAGCTGGGCTCAACGTAATTTTATTTTCTAACATTAAGTCTCTTTTTAAAACCAAAAAAAAAAAATTCAGAAAGGTTTTTTTGTAAATTTTTCCTTCTCTAAACAATGTTAAACTTAAATGCAAATAAACAACACAATATTGTTATTTAATAATCAAGTAGAAAAGGAAAATAGTCCTAAACTCTTAAAACATTGTTAAATTAGTTTATACTGAAATGCTAAATAAAGATTACCATTGAATTGAATTGAAATTAAAAGTGTATTAAAAACAACTTCCAAATTCTTGTGTTTTCGATTACCAGAACACCCCTGCTTATCTAAAATAATAATTTAATAAAAAATATATTTATTTAGGTCTCCAAGAGGAGACCTAAGTGGTAAAAAGTTACCTAGGGTTAAGAAGCTTTTGGTGTGAAAATTCCACATTCCATGTTTTGATAATTATTAAATAAAGTGTATATACATAAGTGCTTTACAATGTCTTTTCAAAGGTGTACATTATTTTAATAACAATTCCATTAGGAATATATTTAGGGATATCCATATATATTCAAATGCCTTCGATACAACAACGGTATTAAATATAATACTAAATTGAGAACCCTTAAAACTTTATATGATCTATGATCTTCTTGCCCAAAATTTATATATCTCTAATTTTAGAATTTAATTACTTCCAAAGAAACTTCTTTAGTTATATGAACTTTTTTACGTTCTTATTTATTTGAAAACAAATGGATTTAAAGTATATTTTTAGAAAGAATTTTATGGAAAATATAACTAAAAACACAATTTAAGCCTACAATCTAATTTTGAATAAATACCGCAATTATGTATTTCAATTTAAATAGTTTCCATAATAGGAAGTATTTCCTTTTAAAAAATTAATAATTTTTACTTCTTTGCCCTTGTTATTCAAAATTTTAAGATTTTCCTCTTCAAAATAAGATTTTTTTTGGCCATATGAAGATTTTCCTTCCAAATCTTCTGGCAACGCTGCTTAGTACATACTTTATGTATTTAGGTATGTACATATTAAAGAAAACTCAAAACATATGTATTTATGGATTGAAAGTTTTTGTTTCATTACTATAATGACATTTTTCATTTTTTAAATTTATGAAGGCATGCTTTTTCGAAATATTTTTATACTTTTAATTATTGAGACTATAGAGTTATTTGAATGTTAAAAATAATTTTTTTTTAATTATTGAAATATGTTGCTTTTATAAAAAAATTTTTGATTTCATAAATTTAATGGCATATTAAATTAGATGTATGAAATAATTTAATCTTACATTTTTTAATTAACAATTAAACATATTTTTAAGGAAACTATAATTTTGTATTAATTTATAAATATAGTTATGTTTGTATATTTTTTTTTATGTTCCCAATTAAAATTTTTTTTTTTAACTTGGACAAACTTAAGTTTTCATTAATCCAATGAAATTACGAAATCCAATGAATCGATTTTAACGAAAATACTTCATTATAACTACGAAATTCCATTTCAACAATGAAAATTTTCATTTAACCAGTGAATTTTTTTATGAAAACGATTCATTCATTTTTCTTTCAGTGTGGTAGAAGGATCTATGATAAGTATGTGTGAAAAAATATCGGCCAAATGCTCGATTGCCTATTTTCAATGACTCTGAGCCATAATTGAGGTTCAATGTCGTCAATGTGCCGATTTATCTCATTCTTTCGCTCTTGAAATGTTCTTGGCTTATTAACGTACACTTTTTCTTTTAAATATTCTCAAAGAAAGAAGTCCAATGGTATCAAATCACATGATCGTAGAGGCCCACCCTGTTGGAATCACATATCGTCCAGGTCCATATCCTCACTTTCTGGTCGCAAGAAGTCCGCTTTACCGACCTCATTTTCGAAGAATTACGGCTTGATGACGCCGCCAGCCAATAAGCCGCATCAAACAAGTGTTATCACATTTGCTGCAGACCCGGTTTGCTGAAATTTGCGCACAATTCACCCGATTGTGGACACAGTTGGTCGATTATGCTGATCCAAAAATCACGAAGAGCACGAAATGCATTTTGATTTGAACGCCCATTTTCGTAAAAGGCTTTAACAATCTTAACGTGCTGCTGAGTTGTTTACCTCTCCATGGTTAAATTTGTCAAACACTGAACAAAGAAATGTCAAATTAAGTTGGGCAAAAAATTTGACGTTAAAGTGTAACTAACAATTAAGATCGTGCATTATGGTTGGACCACCCTTTAGTATTGAATATCAAAAACTGGATTAATATTTAGTATTCAGCCCCATTCCTATTCTTTAACACATACATAAATATACTACAAACGACAAGGATTCACTATCCTTCACCCTCGAACGATTCATTCATACGAAAATCTAACAAATTTATTTTCGGTGTGGTGAGATATCTGGCAATGATATTAACATTATTACCGATAATAAAGCGGCCGTAACATCTCTGGCGAGTGTTTTTGTCACATCGAAAATTGTCCTAGAATGCCGAATTGCATGCTGACTCGTTGGCACATGCAGGAACTACCTTGAGTCGTATACTGATAGAAAAGGCATCATAACGCTGATGTATTTTGACATCAGTACTATGACAAGTGTCTTCGTTTTTGACCCCATGACACTTGTCATCATTGTGATGTCAACCTTATAATCACTTGGCCAAAGTGTCATTAGGGTCAAAATGAAATTATGTCATCAATGGGATGACACATCGGCATCACAGAAATGACGAACATACCCTCAGTGCGATGACGCAGTAACATCGCATCAATTAATGACAGGACGCATCAAATTAATGACAGTTTGTCATTAAGTCAAAGTCATTGGAATTGACTTAAGGCAAAGTAAGAGAATATTATTATTTACTTATCCGTTGCATATGTTTGTTTCACGTTTGTTGAATTACGACCTTTGTTTACAGCAGAACTCTCAATAAAAAGACACCAGCAACATGCCTCATGTGGTTTTCGTAATCATTCTACTTTAAAAATTTTATGTATTTAACTAAATAATTAAAAAAAAATAGAATATAGGAATTTATGATTCTTATAATACATTGTAATCATAAAAATAATGTTAATAATATACAAAATATGGCATCGAATTGATGTCACTATAGTCATAAAATAGATGAAGCGAAAAAAAATGACAAAATTGTAAAAACGTAAGTCATTGGATTCATGTTACTTTTTGCATCATTGATGCCATTTCTAATAACATTGCTGTCACAATTCTGATGTTAGGGCATCATCAATATGAAGATGCATTTTTTTATCAGTGTAGCGGTTCGACCCATGATAAAGGTGTTTCGCTTGCAAGGATTAAGCAACTTATTGCACACAAATTTTATGTCATTGCCAATCAGAGGTAATTTGATGTTTGAAAACCAGGAAAATCTGGTTCATCATAGATGAAAAGAGGACACGGCGCGCATTAAGGCTGTCCAAACTTCACCTTAGAAACCTAATTGTGGTTATAACTGACCACTGGCCCATTGGGAAACACGCTCAAAGGTTGGGGCGCCCTTACAATGACCTATGTAAAAGTTGCGGAGATGAGAGGGAGGAGGAGAAGTGTAGGAACATATTTTTCTCTTTCACTTCCCAGCATTCGGAGACCTATGACTCAAACTGGTCAAAGAATCCTCAGGGACAAAACCTGTTTCTCTGGCATTGCTTTTAACAGGACCCATTCCTTAATTGAATCAACCGGATGGCTGGGTGAGAACGCTTACAGCCATGTAACGTAGGAACATTGGGAGACGGAGTAACATGAAAACACAACAGTAACTTAAAACTGGACCCACGTGAGCTGTGCTTAATTGCGGCTGCCAGTTGATTTTACCTTACCTAACCTGTTGTTAATGCCACATTATCTTGCAAAAAAACGTGGAAAATATATGACTCTACCTTTTGTAGATCGAAATTTGCTTTTGAATGATTATCTATTTTAATTGATTTACATTTTCCTCCTTACCTCTGTTTTTACGTACCTTTTGTCAAGAAATCTGCTTGAAGTCCAAAGTAAATTTTTCTGTTTTTTTATGTTTCCTTTTTGTCCTTCTTTTTCTTGTTACCTTTTTCAGCACAACTTGAAGGACAAACGATTTACCAAAGTTAAAATACCATTCGCCTTGTTGAGAGAGAGAGAAAGTCCGCAATGAAAATAAAATAGATTTTAATTTTATGCCGTTCCGCACAGCGGGTTTTTACTTCAAAATCGTATGAAAAATCGCACCGCAATAAATTATCGTTACATTGTGTTTGGACTCTTAAACTAAAGAGTTCAGCAAAATAACCACAATACTAATAACAAATAATGGTTGGGCGGGATAGGACAAGTGGGACAAGTGAGACAATGTTGATTTATTTATAACTTAAGAAAGGTATTTATATAACTTTCTATTATTATCGTACCGTGGTGAAGGTTATTTAAGAATCGGCGTATCCGAATATAGCACTCTAACTTGGTTTGTATTAAAACGCTTTTTTATACCCTCCACAACAAGTGGTGATCGAGGGCATACTAAGTTTGTCAGTCCGTGTGGAACATTTTTAATTAAATTTTTTTCTTAGACCCAATAAAGTTTATGAAACGGATTTTGTATGAAAATTCGTTTAATAACGTGTTTTATTTGTTATAAATAAGGCTCTTAACATATAGGTATATTCTGAGCTTTTGAAAAACTTAACATAAAAGAATAGTTTTGGTTCTCCATCGCAATATGTTCACTAGGAAAAGAGTTATAAGCCCAAATGTGGCATTGATATTTTTATTACAAAATCTTACATAAATTGGTGACGGAATGCACTAATTCGCATTAAATTTTGTACAAATTTGTTTTATATGACTAGAAATCATACAACATAATCTTGTGAAAATTGGTCCATTAATAACCTTTGGCCCTTAATAACGCTTACTTACGGAAAAACTAAAACTTTAACGAATAATGCTATTGATGTAAAATTTGGTCTGTCGTAGTATCATGAGATTAGAAATTTTGTGAAGATCTGTCCATAATAAGACTTTAATACGCCGAATTTCTACCTAAAAAAATTATAATACTGAAAAATAACCCAATAAAAAATTAAGCTTGCAACGAAGCAGATTTGTAAGGGAGAAACGTAAAAGTTTCGCTTACCATATCGCTTACGGAAGGCATGAATTTTATATGGCGAGTTCCCACCTTGAAGCAGTACATTTTTGAAACAAAAAGCGCTTTATTCAACGCATATAATAATTGGTTAGTGTAACGATCAGCTTTACATACTAAATTTTTTGTTATTGTTATTCTTAAATATGCTTCCTTACAAACCTGTTTTGTAGTGAGGGAATGACGTGGCTCTTTAAATTTCTTATTGCGTAGCGCATAAATGTGCGCTAACTTTTTAAAAGTTACTATTAATGCTTCGCAAAAAAAGAAATTTTTTTTTTTTGTGAAGCTTTTATTAATATTGGTTTATAATTTTAAGATATAAAGACCAGTCTTGAAATATTCTTACCCTGGGCGAAGGGTATAACAGATTCGGCAAAGACGAATATAGCATTTTAACTTGTTTACTTAAAGCTTTTTAGTTTTGAGAAACCAAGGGAAAAATAAGTCAATTAAGGCGTTTTTTAATATTGACAAGACTTTACCAACGTATCTTTAGCTGTACTTAGGATATGTATGTAAAATTAACAAAGAGCGAAAAATCCGGTATAAAAATACCAAAATTGACACAATCCATTGTTAAAAGTGAGCCAACTACGTTTGAGTTCAATTCGATAACAGATGGTGTCAAGATTATTAAGCCACCTCGTTGTCATTTTATCTCCGTTTGATCTCATTCTGACAACAAGCTGTTAACAAATTTACACCATAATGGTCTCATTTTAACAACATGTTGTTAATATTTTAATAGCACACCGTTGCTTAGTTGACAAGATTTAGTTTTCATTTCGAATGTTCTCTCTCTTAAGGAATAACACATTGTGAACCCAACTAATAAAAAACACATTAAATATATCGTCGGTCACAGGTTGACAACTCTTAACTCGCAAAAAAATCGAATCGGGTTTTTGATGCCAAAAGACTGTGTCTGTCCTTCTGCATGTTAGTACGTTTCATTTATATTTTTACACCATCTTACAATAAATATCTCCTACTAATTTTGGTTTTTTTATTTACTTCCAACACGGTTTAGTAACGGAGTAATAACGTTTTTTTTGTCTCCTGAAAAGTACAAAAAAACATGTTAAGAGTTGTCAACCTGTGACCGACGATATATATATTTTTTATTTCATTATTTTTTTTTTTAATTAAAAATTAAATCTACAGATTTCCTTTAAACAAAAAAACACAGAACTTAACTTACATAATGCTTTTCCACTGCTGCAGCTATCTAGAGACATTTATAAATCATTTTGATTTAGCCATAACTCTACCTTAGATGGCACTCAAAACAGGTTCATCATCGATACCTAACTAAAAGCAAAATTTAAAAATTATTTTTGTTATAAAAAAACATTGAACGACAATATTTTTTACTTCTTCTTCTTCTTCTTTTAGATATTCTCTATTTAAATCCCGCATGCTTCTAAGTATCACATTAGCTGCATAAAAAGAAAGGTAACATTTCCTACATAATAATTGTATATTTTTTAATAATCATTATCTCCTTAAATGTTTATGGATATAAAGAAAATTTTGATTTCCTTATCGTCGTTGTTATCACTATTAGTTTTAAAAGAATTTGTCTCATAGAAAGTTATGTTTTCTTCAAAAAGAATATCTATGTCAAATTCAAATGTTTTCACCACAGTCAAATATATTTTCTTGCTTTCGATGTTTTAGATTTTTATGTTATCACTTATTTATTGTTCACTTATCAATAACTTGCAACTGTTTTATTTGTTACAATGAGGTAAATTCATAAGTGGTTAGTTTGATCAATAATGACAACCGGTCGTTATCTATTTGACAACAATCGTATTTTTCACATCTTTGGTTTCAATTTGACAACGTTTCGTTAAAAATATGACAACAGATGTTGTTGAAATATTGACAACAGTTCTTTATCGTTTGAATACTATTGGTTGACAATTTTTTAACGTATTTTTCCCCTATGTGTATGGGTTTCAACTAGGGTGTTCAGTCGATTAATTCTTGTTCGATTAATATATTGCTAATTTCGATTAAAGGATTAATCGAAGAATTTAAACCGATTAATCGAATAATAATAATATATAGTATTTCTGTTAAATGTTTAATTTTTTTAAAAGTCGAATAAACAAACCAAATATATATCGCTCATTTGCTGCAAGACCGTCATAAATCAAAAAACGCAATTTTGGAGTTAGTGATGCAGAATTGTTCGCTATTTTCTTTATATTGTGTATAAAATTCATCTTTATATCTTTTATACTTTCCCCATTTGAAGAGAATGTATCGTTATTTTTTCCAAGTGATTAGAGCAAATCAAAAACTTTAAACGCGTTTATCTCGAAATGGATTTTTGTGAGTTATGCCAGTCTTGCAACAAATGAGCGATATGTCCGTTGGAATAAAAAAACAGTCATGTTTAGTGAGTAATTTGGCTTATATTTTTGTTACATTTTTTCAACACAATTTAATAACACCCTATAAAGTATATCTATTCTGGGTCCTTATGAGAAGAGATGTTGATTTAACGATGACCGTCTGTCCGTCTTACTTTTGATATGTGTTTTCCGGATACTCCAGACATGATAGCGACTAGATTGTTTTACATTTATGTCTTATATAGTCTACGATTTCTTGCTATTGAAATTCAGCAAGATCGGTCCACAAATAGCTGAGATATGACCAAAAAACCACGACTGCCTCTGATTTTGCCCAAAAATCCCTTGTTGTTGTATTTTTTTATTTCTGTATATCTTGAGAACGGCAAGAGCCAAAGTTTCCAAATTAGGTACACACATTAACGTTATCAATACACAGTGGGCGGGATTGAACAAGTGGGCGTGGTACCTCCCGTACAAAAAATATCAAAAATTGTATAAAAACCTGATTTTTTGGACTGTCATATGACCTATGGTTACGCCTTATATATCAAAAGATCGGAAATTATTTTCTGAAAAACTCGGGAAAATCGGTTCAGATACGAAAAAGTTATGACCAAAATATTAATTTTTTTTTGGAAAAATACCCATTTTCGGGAACCATAGATCTTCCCGAGTCCAAGTTTTATAACCAAAATAAATTTCTTCTTTAACACGTCGGTATATAAATCTGTCAAATCGGTTAAGAAATAGCAGAGTTATGACCAAAATACTGAAATCCCAAAAATTACTCTTTTTATAATTAAGTTTGTTTTTTATACCCTTCACCGAAGGTCCTATACCCTATAAAGTTCTGGGTATTCTGGGTCCTTATGAAAAGCGAAGTTCAAATCCAGTTGTCCGTTTCTCCCCCCCCCCCCCCTTTTGCATTTGTTTATATATAATAGCATACATACTAGCAATATGATTTTCGTTATCAGCCTTGTTTACTATTTCATCTATTTAACGAAATAATTTTACAAATAGAAACTAGGAATTTTTGTTTCGTTTTGCTTCTTAAAAACTCGCCAAAAAAGATAAATCTACGGTATGACAACAGTGCATATACAAAAAGAAACCAAACAAACACACATACATGGTACAAACTATTTTGGTGATTATAGGCCACCTATTATGGTTCACAACTCAAATATGTAGTTGATTTATAATTTTGGTATTATGGTTTACAACTTTGCTTTATTGTCGTGAACTAAAACATCAAAAATAATTACAACTCAACTGTGTTGAGTTGTGAACTGTAAACCAGGGCTGTGGAGTCAGAGTCGGAGTTGAGGTATCGGAGTTGAGGTTTTTGTGCCGGAGTCTGAGTCGGAGTCGTAGTACCCACAAAAACTCGCGACTCCGACTCCAAAGTTTTTCGGCATAAAAAATTTAAGAAAAATTTTCCAAAATAAAAATTATTCGAAATTGACGATGCAATATTTCAAATATCGATTTGAAATTTTTAAGAATCATGTTTATGCTTTATTTAACCATTTAAAAGCTAATGGATTAAAAAGTTAGAGTGCTATATTCGGATGTTCCGAATCTTTGACACTCTCCACCGAAAGTTAGAATATATGAGAGCTATAAATTATTAAATAATCTTTATAAAACGTACGTCAGTATAAAAGTGGTTCCGGTTCAAACCAATTGTACGACAATCAGAAAGTGCTATGCTTTTATTTCTAGCAATTTGAACTAACTTGAATAATATATCATGATTCGTAACAGTTTATGCCGAACTAAAATGATTTTCAGGAGGGACATTATTTATATTATCCCATGGCAGCCAAGTCATTTATCAAGTTTTCCCTTTTTTTGCAAGTTTTTTGAGATGCAAAAAAGTGGCAAATCTAGTCTATTTGAGTGATATTGAAGAAGTTAATAATGAATTGCTTGAGCTTTAATTTTAGTAACATAATTAATAGAAAGAGCAAAATATTGAAAATTTTCGCGAGGGCGTATTCAAAATAAAAACATTTTTAGATTCAATTTTTATTTATTTTTAAATAAAATGAATTCTATATATTTTTTTTCATTTAATTATTTAACAGTAATATAAAAAGCCTTACAACATGTTTTACAAAATGTTGGCACTTTTGTAAAAAAAGGTTTTTTTCAGAAATAAGAGGTTTTTTTTAAAAAAATAAATTATAGACGGATCATCACGAAAGCCTGTATAGTGATTTCCGTTATTAAATATCTAAATGGAACAAATTTCAATACAGTAGTGAAATTTGTTTTAGCGCTTAAAGTGCTTTTCAGTAAGCTGCTTAATGGGGGGATTGCATAGTATTATTTCTAGCCATATGAACCAAAATTGGACCAAATTTTGCAACATCTATAGCTGCTACGGTTTTAGGTGTATTTAAATAATTTCCTAGAGTGAGCATTATATGGGGGGCATTATATAGCAAATTATGGACCGATCTTCACGAAATTTTGCAGTGTCTTATAAAACTGTGACGTACCAAATTTTATTATGATAGCGATATTTATTACGTTTTTATGCGTACTAAAATGTTTTCCGGGAGTAGGCTTTATATAGGGCCTATGGTAAAATATGGACCAATCTTTACGAAAGCACATTTAAATATGATAGTAATATTTTTATTACGGTTTTAGAAGTACATTATAGCACCTTTTACTTAATTTGAAAGGTGATTTTAAATTTAAAAATAGATTAATTTTAGAACAAAAAAATAAGAACGTAATGTTTTTGCAAATGTTTTCGTAACAGCGATAAGTCCAATTAAGAAAACTGATATTATGCTTGTATAGTTATTATTAATTTTATATTAAACTTTTTGTTTGTTTAAAAATCAACAATATTTAAACATACTTACATATCAAATTGCCGTGAGCTAATAAATTTTACTATAGTTTTCGGATTATTTTAAGTACGTATAAAGGATTAAATGGGGCTAGAGTTAAGTGTTTGGCACTGAATAATCCGTATTTAAATCGCATTATGTACTTGATTTAAAAAAATCTGTACTTACAGTACTATTGACACAACTTCGCCTTGGTTAAGTACGGATGGATTAATTTTTCTTGGGACTGTAACAATTCAAAAATTATAATAGTACATAACTTTCTTTAAGTGTATAATTAAATGAATTAAAGAAAACATTATTTTTTTAATGTTTATCACATACAGATGCACGCTAAGCGTATAAAAAAAAAATATTTTGAGTTGAATGAATATACATATGTATATGTATGTATCTATTTTATTCAAAATATTTTACTGCCATATTCATAAAAATACAATAATTTTGCTGAAAATGTTTTTTAAACAAAAATTTCTAATAAAATTTTTTCTTAAAACACATTTAAAATTTTAATAAATAGTTTATGAATACTGCTCGTATGTGCAATTACCAAATGACAGGCGATGGACTGAGCGCTTTTCATATAATTTTTACTACATAATCAATCGCCTGTCATTTGGAAACAGCACATTAATGTTTGCATACGCTAATTTCTTCTCAAAAACGGTAATTTTTAGAAGGCCGCACGGTAATGAAAAAATAAAAATTAACATCACTGAGTCTCATATAAATTAAGCATCAAGATTATAGTAGGAGTCGGAGTCGTGAGTCGGACGACTCCACAGCCCTGCTGTAAACTGATCATATTTACTTTTAATGATATTCATAAAACGTTCCTTCATGGTCCAGTTGTCTAGGGGGTTGCTTAGGTTAGAAACTGTGAGTCCCTGGTTCGAATCTTGTTTTTTTTTCAAAAAGAAAAATTTTTTTTAATATTTTTATATTCTGAAACGATTTAAAAAAATATTTACCAGTTTTAACTTTTTAAATTGAATTTATAATGAAGTTTTATGTATTGTATATATGTATGTTTATGTAGAAATTATTAAGGTTTTGTCTTGTTGCTCTGTATTCTGCTCGCACAATGGTGAAGGGTATATAAGATTCGGCACAGCCGAATATAGCACTCCTACTTGTTTATCTTAGCTCTTGTTTTCGAGATACTATACCGTTATTTTGAAAATGGAGGAGGTTGCACAACATACATATATTCGCGTATCTCAAAAACGGTTTAAACGGTTTAGTTTATTGAAATTACTAAAAAAAACCGAAATTCCGCAATAAAATTTCCTTTAAGAAAAGTAAAAATAAAACGCCATGTGCCCGGCTTGTCTAAAAAAAGTGTCAATTTCGAGCACAGTGTAATTAATTCAACAAAAGAAAAAACGACAAAGGTATGTTAACTCAAAGATTAATATTAATTAATCGGGTATGTTCTAGAATTCGAAATGAAGTGAAATCGAACGATAATTTAAGTTTAATTACTATTTACACAACGACCGTAGTTTTCCGTGGTTTTAAGTGTTGTTCTTGCAAAATATTGTACGAAGGATAAATCTTATAATGCTAAATGTAGAAGGTGTCCAAAAATGTATTAACATAAATTTTCTTCAACAACTTCACTAATTTACCAC
Organism: Pollenia griseotomentosa; assembly: GCA_963931875.1. Classification (NCBI taxonomy): domain Eukaryota; kingdom Metazoa; phylum Arthropoda; class Insecta; order Diptera; family Polleniidae; genus Pollenia; species Pollenia griseotomentosa. Next base: position 140,989,860 of record OZ007560.1, on the reverse strand, counting down.
TTACACAGTGACTATAACATAGTACTTGAAGACGATGCTCCACCAACAAAATCAAAGGGGGCTACAATTGGTCCAATGAATAAATATTTTTTAAAAGATACTTAGATCGATTCTCTGGAGAAAATTATTTTTCACGGAATGTCCGTGACAATTTTCAAAAAATTCAATGACTCTTTTAAAATCTAAGTGCCCGAAAGTGAAGCAACAATTTAGAGCCACATTGACAAGTTTTGTTTATAAAAGAATGTTGGTTTACTCAAGTACTAATTTTATTTAAAATTATCGAAAAAAATCTCGTAATTTATAAAATTTTTGTATTTGGAATTATTCGATAAATCGGTTAATTTTAATATTTTATTCGTTTAATCGGATAAGTTAAAAATGCCAAATATCGATTAATCGAATAAAAATAAAACCCGATTAATTGAACACCCTAGTTTCAACACAGGGCCGGCATTAGGAAATCGATATTACGGACTTGAAATCGTTTTAACCAGAGTACAGAGAGTGCTCGAATTAAACTCGCTCGCGAGCGAATTCAATACGAGCGAGTTTTATTTTCCACATTAGAAAGAATTATTCTTTTCGAGTAAGTTTTATTTTCCAGAGTCGAAAAATAAGACTCGCGAAAAGAATTCAAACTTTGAGTCAAAAATAAAACTCAACTCGCGGGTCGATCTGAAAAGAAGTTTTATATTTGTGTGTTTAAGCTAAAAATATTATTTTCTTGTTAATTTGTTTGTAAATGTGAATAAATGTGCGTATGTATGAATGTTTTGTCGAAGAAACACAACATTAGCATATGGATCAAAAGGAAAAAATAAATTCATTGATACGACAAATATTACGTTGTGACAATCATAACTTATCATGAAGTTGAAATAACAATCATAACTAAACATGAAGTAGAAATAGCAAAGAAAAGGATTAATTTGAAAGAATGCAATCATGTAATACGTTTTGGAAATATGAAAATACTATGGAGCAGCAGTATTCAGTTTTAAATTGGGAAATACAAAATTTATTACTATTGTATTGAAAATAAATGTTTGTTGCTATCAGTGTTGCCAGGGCTGGAGAAAGGCATTAGCTAAATCCGTCTTTTTTAAAGACGAAATCACACAAAAAAAGGCAATTTTTTTTTTTAATTAAAAACACAATTGTTTCTTTATTATTTAATTAGTAAAAATACATATTTTATTCAGTGCATTAATATTTCTTTAACTGCCAGTTTTTGGTAACGAGCGCGAAACTAACTCGTTTAACTTACATTCAAAGCAAAAGCAAAATTTAAATGAAAGTCAAACCAGTAAATTTTCGCTCGTATTCGAAAAACAGGCAGTAGGGCTCTATAACAACAAAATAAAAGAAGTAAACAAATAATTTTAGTACCGTTTAATAGAGAAAAGTTTCCAGTTTAAAAATAAGTGTTAATATAATAAATTTTTGAGACTGTCAACTAAATACCTGTTGCTGTTTTCTACAAAAATAATTTGGCTGCCACAAGTCAATTGCTGCCCCCCAAAAAAACTCTAAATTCATATGTTACACTTGGCTTCAAAAAACTAAATGTTTTTAAGCCCTTAACTGAAAATAAACAGACTACACAGAAAAAATTAAAAATTGTCTCTAATCAACAAATTTATTCCAAATTCATAGAATCAAGCAACCCATTTGTTGATTTAGCACCTATTACCAAAATGATTATATTGATTACTAAAAATTGGAAAAATTTTGTATTTTCAATATTTTTTTTCCAATAAACTATATTTTTAATTTTAATTAAGAAAATTATCAAAAAACTTTGCCGTTTCAAACAATGTGTTGATTGATTTTGACAATTTTCAACAACAATTTCACAAGTTTAAATTATTTTATTTTAAACGAAATAATTTTTTGTTATTTAATCATTAATTTAATTCAAAATTTATTTCAAAACAACTAAAATGTTTATTGAATCAAAATTATATTTTTTATTTTCTTCCAACAAAAAAAAATAATTAATTCAATTATCACATTAATTACATTTAAGAACTTTTTAAATAATTTTTTTAATTGATAAAAAACTACTAATAATTTTTTCTGTGTATAAAATTTTATATATTAGCTAATTATGTAACAACAATATCTGGAATATCAATTCACATGGCCAACCAAAAATTTTAACAAATCCTTTTTAATTTTTTTTATCGGCTCAGATTTTTATATGAGCTTGACTAGTATTTCGCCCGAAATGAGGCGGTTGTGCTAATACATATTATCATAACTTGAGAACGATTTGGAATAAAATTTCCTTTAAGTCCTACGAAAAATTTTTTTTTCTATTTGTAACTATTTCGAAGTTATTCAGAAATTAGTGGCCATATTTTTTTAATGCACAATTATTGTTACTTTTAGTTTGCGCACAAATTTTAAGACGAGAGAATTGATTCGAATTGTGTTTCGCGAGTAGAATTTTTTCTTACCCTGGTTTTAACACCGAAATTCCACTATTTTCTGTATTTATACAAGTAAGGTAAGCATTACAAAATTTTTTGTATATATCAACAAAAAACATTTTGTGTCTGATAGTGCGCACTAGTTGCAACAACTCATCCGGACAAAATCTTTAGACAAATGAATATTGCAGCAGTCTTCTTTCTTCACAGAAAAAAATTAAAAATTGATTTCAATTAAAAAATTAATCAAAGTTGCACCAGTAAACAAATTAATGCATAGTATCAATTAAACGTTAAATTTACTTCAATTAACGTTTAATTTTTTTTTATGTTGTATGGTAGGTTTGTATTTCGCGCACGATTCAACATCACTTGTTGGTGCCAGTGTGCTAGAGAAGTGTATGCCATGGTTGAGGCTCGTTTTTCAAAAAAAAGGACATAAATTGGAAATAGGAAAATTCATATGGTTTTATTACCGAAATGGAAATTAAGATAAATTAGATAATTCGAATTTATATGACTTAGTATTCTCGATTTCGTTTTTGAAAACTCTTGTGAAATCTAATATACATAAATATTCTTTTGTTTAACCAACAGCTTATTGTCCAATTTATTTATTTTCATATAACTTTTTTTTATTTAAAACGATTTTTTATATAAATGTCATTTAAAATCAAACCTAAAAATTGGCCATTAGTTAGTTGTCTTTTATTAAATATTGAAAAAGTATTTTTTTCATAATTGTTTTTACCCACCAGATACATTAATTCACAACAAATTAATCTACTTCCGGTCTAAGTTCAGAAGCACTTCATTGCAATACCAAAGTTTAAAATTGCTGTTTATTTAAAAAAAAAAATTCTTTATTTTTTTATAAAAAAAGTTATAATAAAATCTTAAAGACACGACTTAAAATAAACATTAAACTGTTTTATTATACACAAATACACATCATACATCACTGCAAACATACAGATAAAGATATAAAATATTATGTGGATTACAGTTTTAATTCAATTAATGTACAAACAACCGGATTAAATTTACCAAAAATACTCACGATACTCAAAGAATCTTTAATGATTTTTTTAAGACAAGCTTATGGCAGACATACTGTGAGATTAATGAAGAAATTTCACATATGTATGCATATTTACAGACAGACACACATGCAGAACTGAATACATACTATATATAAGACACGATTTAGTTCTTACGCCCAAATATTTAATTACATACACTAATGAAGTTCGCGAATAACCCATTATTTTTAACTTAGTGCTTTTTATTTCCGGTTACAGTCTTAATTAGATGATCGAAGAAAAACACTTAAATATTTAACAAATTTTAGAAAGACAATAAAACTATTTCGTGCACAGTCTTTTATATCATTATTTTGTATGTGATTGTATGAACTAACATAAAGAAAATATTAGTCGGCGACTTGAGAAACATTTTTTCCCTTGATGTTGTTGTTATTGCTGTTACTGATAATTTTGTTGTTACTCTTATTGTTATTATTATTATTCTCATTGTTCTTATTATTGTAGTCAGTCAGACATTGAATAATGAATTTAAATTAAAATGTTGATGGCACTGGTATGACAGGCTGGAAGAGATGAAGTCTGGCATCAGCATGTCCTAATTTGTTGGTCGCATTGCAATAGTAGTCGCCGAAATCCAATTCATTGATACTGGCAATACGCAACACGGAAGTAGTTTTCTCATGTGAAGATGCTGTATTAGAGATCTCATAACGGGAGTCCGACTGGAGTTTGGAGCCATTTCGATACCAAAATACCGCTGGTGCAGGATAAGCCTGAACAATGCATTCCATTTCGGCGGCATGACTTAGGGTTTGGGCAATTTTAGGTCTTTGAACGGCAATTTGAGGACGAAATTCCACTTCTACACGTATGAGACGACGATCGGATTCACCCACTCCATTGCTTGCAATACAAAAGTAACCGCCCCGATCTAAGCGATGAGCTTCTTTAATGCGCAACGTGGGACCAGCTAAGCTGCTACCTCCAGCAGGCATAATGATGTTATCTTCACGCTCCCAGGAGAAGGTGGGTGCTGGAAAACCGTCAGCATGACAAGTTATTTCGAGGTTTTGTCCCTCAGTTACTACCATCGACTTAGGCGTGTGTTCTTCCGATATGATGGCCGGATGTTTTATAGATAAATTCAATTTCTTTGTAATTTTATCGGTGGCCGTAAGAATAACTTGACATTCATAGTAACCCATATCGGCAGATTCAATTTTTGTTATTTTAAATGTGTAAGTGGCCGTATCAGCCTTATCGTCTTTGGTTTCGACAATCGTGTATCGCGGGTCACTTAAACTAAGTATGCTGCGCATGGAGAGGACCACTGAGCCGGCACCTGACTCAATTTCATGTTTTGCCCAGCTCACTGACATGCGACCCACTTTCTCCACCGTACAATTGAACTCTACATCATCACCCACGCTGGCCACTACATCTTTTGTTATATCACTTATTACTGGTGTAGTGGGTGCAGCTGCTACTTCCGCTACTAAATTGTAAATAAAAGCCAAACTCGCTAGGAGTATCAGATAAATATTACAAAATTTCATTGCACTTTGTTTGAGACTGAAGGTTAAAAATATCAAGGTCCTTTTTATTCCGTTAGAGAGTTGCCTTGAACGCGTACAAATTGCTACTGATCACTGAATTCAATCGCACTTACGCCAAGAAGTTGTTTTGTTTATCTTTTCATTGAAGAAGTACACAGATTCTTTTTTTGTTAGGCCGGTCGTTGCTTTTTTAAATTTTCGACTTTCTTTAGGAATATCTCTTTAGCTCTCAACCTCACTCTCTTCCTCTCTTAATTTATTATTATTTTCGAGTTTCTCTTATCAATTATTTTGGAAGAGTAAACATTTTCACACACTTTTCATACTAAAACACAATTTTGTTCAATTTAAATGGAGCGTTCGTTAATCTCAACATTATTGTGGTGGTTCTGGTGATGACTCCACAGTGCACACTTGCAAATCAATTTCAACTTTTGAAGATGCTGGTACTCGTGACAATGTGGTATGTTGGAACAGAGTTTTGTTTTGATTACAGATCCAATGCTGTTATCGGCACCAAGTTATTTTAATTAAATTGTTGTTATTGTTATTTTCAATGTTGACTTCCTTTTTTCTTTTTCTACACTCAACTATTTTATAGTAATATTTCATTAATTTTTCGCTTTTTAGTAACTTAACTTATTTAATATTTTAGTGTATATTTGGTTAATGTTGCACGTTTATCACTCGACCCTCAAATGAAATGAAAATACACTTTCTTTTGTCGGAGTTTATATGAACATTTTCAAATTTGTAGTCAACTTTGTGGCACAACAACAACAATGGCAAGACACGGCAAATTATATGACCTTTTACAAAGTGTGTCTAACTAAAGCAGCAGCAGAGCAAACAACAACACAAACAATATTAGCAGAAGTATGAAAAACAGCCATTAAAAATTTCGTGAAACACGCACTCAACCCAATAAAAGTACTCGCTTGTACTTTTTCTACGTAGTAAAAAGTTCTCACATTTCTTTTTCCTAAAACTATTCTTGCCATTTTGATTTATGACTATGCGGGTATGTGTATGTGTTCAAAGAAGTTGTAATCACGTGTACGTGTAGCAACCCCACGAAGGTAGGTAGAATGTCATTGTTGTCTGCTGAGGACTTTCCGAGGGAAATTCCATGGTCAACTAATCAAGATGGTTTGCATACTGTTATATTGATTTAAGAAACCCACTAGGAATATTTTAGATAAATTGAAGATAAAAAAGAAACAAAATAGTTTTTGTGAAGTTCTGTTGAAAACATTTTGAAAAAGAGTACGTGATACCTGCATTTTTTCAACTGAAATAATTTTATATTACATAAAATAAAACAAAATCCTAATTAAATTAATGTGGATCGAACACAGGCTGTTAATAAGTTACTTACATAGTTGGAAGAAAATGTATTATTAATTATTCGCAGCCAATTGACACTGGAGTCCCACAAGGAAGCATCTTGGGCCTTCTTTTATATATTAAGACTTTGGACATGCCAGCAAACAACCGCACCCAATGACACAGATTGTCTAAACATAAACGAAAACAGTCACGAAGCATCTTGATACTTACAAGACCATAAATTTCAATTGAAAATATAGTTAAAACAATGGAAGATAGAGCACAATGAGCAAAAATTTATACGTATGTATAATACATACTTTGCGTAGGGAAAATACCCCTTTATTAAAATAATATAATAATCAAATAATACCTCAATATTTGCATGCTAAATATCTCGGTATCAACTAGATCGGCGTTTAACATGGTAATGCCATTTAGAGGTAAAATTAACTCAAATGAAACTAAAAGGAATTTAAATTTATTGCTTATTAAAAAAAATTCTTTCTATCCTGAGTCTGGATTGTAAACTTTCAATTTACAACTCTATCTTTAAGCCAATCTGGTGAAACGTTCTTAAGTTATGGGGCGTTGCCTCGGCCTCCAATCTTGAAAAAATCCAAAGGTGCCAAAATAAACTTCTTCGAATAATCACATCCGCCCTCTTGTATGTTAAAAACTCGAATATTCACAAGCATGATATATACACCAATACCCCCGCTTACGTCGTTTCGAAGTTGCGTCTGTTTGAAATTTCTGTCATTTCGATGTTGCACGCAGAGAAAAAACATGATTACTAATTGTTCACTACGAACATTTTTATTCATATTTGCCTAATATGTTTACCCTAATAAGTTTATTATAATCCTATTATAACTCGAAAATATATTTTTTGTCCTTAACATTTTTAAATTCACTATAATAATATAATATGGTGTTTTACTTCTAAAAAGACACTCTGATCTAGCTAAACATATTAAATTATGTGAAATGTTTGCTACCATTATATATATATTTTCAACTATACAATTAAAATCAAAATATAAGTTGCACGCAAAAGGTATGTTTAGTACCATAATTTTTGTTTGCTTGAAAACACATTCTCTAATTCAGCAAACATTTATTGTCTAAACAAACAATGTTTATTTATAAAAAAATAAAATTTTCTTTACGTCATTTACGTCTGCGAGCTTCAGTTAATCGGACAACTTGGATTATTACAAAATAATTAAAACTTTTTTCAGGAAAAAAGTTTATTAAAACAGGTAAGTAATTTAAATATAACTATAAAAATACATACACACATGTGTAAACATTGTCTATCTTGCAGTCAAAAACACCTACGACATTGAAAAAAGTTGGGAGTCAGCTGATTCAGTTTATGTGTACAGCAAATAAAAGGAAAATAAACAATTGGCAGATGAGTGCTGGTTAGCTTTGCGACAGAATAGAAGCAAATGAGAAATTGAGAAAACCAAATGTCTTTAATATGCAGTTTGTTAATGTTTTTATTGTGAGATTCATATAACACGTTGAAAAAGACATTTTGCATGGTTTTGGGAAATATAGAAACATGGTTGGAAAGGTCGTTTGCGTTTTTCTTCTGAACATAATAATATGTTGGAGACAATAATAAGTTAAAAACATTATGTCTGAACATATATTGTTACTTAAGACGTGTTTGACACAATAATAACAACAAACATTAATGATAGTTTGCGATTGTGATTGCATCAACCATGTTTTTTCTTTGCGTGTGCGTCATTTTTGTTTCAGTTTGAGTCGGATGGCTTTAAAGTTTCGTGGTTTTTGTTTCAGTTTGCGTCGAATGGCTTCAAAGTTGCGCCGTTAGTGTTTCGATTTGCATCGTTTATATAAAAATGTTTGTACAAAACTAAAACAGAAAAAGGGGATTTCCCGTTTAAGTCTAATGTAAATATGTATGTGAAGTAGTAGTATTTTCAAATTACATTTGCTCAAGTGAAGTTGAATCTAAATATTTTACCACAAATAAGTTTAGAACAAAAACTGTACATTTTGGATTAGCCCCTTCTATAATAACAATAAAATCGCATCATCGTTACAACATTAACACAAATAAACATAAGAAGTCCTTGAATGAAAAAATGGATTGAAGATCAAAATCAGCGTAGAATGTGCTCTTGAGTCAAATGACAATTGAAAAGAAAGCTATAACTTTATTTGAAGATCTAAAAGAAAATTATCCGTTACCAAGTCTATCAAGTCAAAATTAATTTTTTCGGCTAAAATTATGAATCAAATTTAGTTTTTGGAATACAAAATTTGTTATTAAGATGTTTCTATGACGTACTAAATTCCCAATATTTTATTTTTGATAAATACACTGAATTTTATTGTTGAGGGAAAGCTATTTTTTATGCGCATTTCACTTAGGACAGATCATCAGGAAACCTTTTTCCAAAGATTTTAGAAAAGCTAAAAATATTATATTTACAAATAAAACTGTAAATGAATCTCGGAAGCAATAAAATAAAAATCAATAGAAATGTATTGAAAATCGTGCTTCGGCCAGCGTCGTTTTGATTTGCGTCCCGTTTATCCGGTCCCAATTAGCGACGCAAATATGGAAAAAGTAACGGTACTATCCCATTCATTATTTAACTAAAGACCAGTTCAATAAATTGATAATAAGTTAAAAAACATCATTAAAACGAATTAGAAAGTCGTAAGTTGATTTGTAAATTTTGTGAGAATTGTCCTCATAAAAGAAAATATGAAATTTTTCGTCAAAAATCTTTTATTTATAAGACTATTAAAGCTTTCGAAAGTGGAAAACCTTTTAATAGAAAACGACAATTCGACAGAAATACAAAGAACATATCGCACTGGTTCCCGTAAAGAGAGTCAACTCAAAATGTATAAATTTTCAATAGAGGCAAAAAACTGTTTTATTAAATATTCACAATGAAAGTTTGAAAACAATTATGGAATTGTAAAGAAATACGAGTAAGAAGTATACAGCGGTAGTTGTTTTTGTAATTTTTTCAGGATATACAGAAAAATAACAAGTTTTTTGAGAACATTTCTATTTTTGTCTTTTAATTCGGCAAGACGAATGAGCAAAAGTACAAAATATTTAAAAATATTAAGAAATCAATTTGTTAACATATTTACGATCTTATCGTTACCTAAAACGCAAAAGGCCCTATCTAACATCTTTAAATTTTTACAGGAGAAGCAAAAAATTATTTAAAATGATAAATTGCCTTTGTTTTTTGTTTATAAAATGTTTGTCGAAAGTTTCCAAAATTTTCAAATTTTGCGTACATTTGTGTTGATAAAATACATCAGAATCAATGAAAACCCTATTTTTAATTTTTGGTTAGTAAGGCCTTTTGCGTTTTAAATAACGATATATGAATTTTCAATCGCTGAAGTGATTTTCAGATTTTAATCATCAAATGGGATCTAAGAAGACTCTTTTTGTAAATATTTACAAAAAATTATCACCCAAATGCTAGCTGGGATGTCACTCAATAAAAATAAATAAATTTATTATATAAATGTTCATATTGACCCCTATTCTGCGTTTCGATTCGGATCGAAATTTTCTCCGTTTTTGGCAACTTTGGTATTCTGTGCCCATATTCTGTAACTCACGCGTTGAAAAACTTTTCGATTGAAATGTGAGAACTGAAACAAAAATACCATAAATTGAAACAAAATGTTTTTCTCACTAAACTGTTACTGTATCATTTTTGGTGTGTAATAGCTGTAACGTAAGGAAATTACTCGCCAAAAATGTTTCAGTAACAGTTAAGTGAGAAAAACATGTTTGTTTCAACTTATGGTATTTTTGTTTTATTTCTCACATTTCAATCGAAAAGTTTCTCAACGCGGGAGTTACAGAACATTGGCACAAAACACCAAAGTTGCCAAAAACGGAGAAAATTTCGATCCGAATCGAAACGCAGAATAGGGGTTATTATTCGAATGTGTATTCTAAGTCAAATTACAATCCTCAAAAGCTTTTATACTTTAATAGGCTTCTTCCTTCAATATTTTCCAGGAATATTTTATATCTGATAGTGCACAGATAATATTCCTGGAAAATATTGAGATTTTGATGCCGTGTGGTAGAGTAGCTTTTCTTCAATTTGAGTCTTGAAGTGTGTAAAACCAACAATATTTTTAGTTTTATCTCAAGCTGCAAATATGAAATATATAAAGTTTACTGTCTCTTCTGTAAAATGTTCTGAAAGAGAGTTAGCAGGTTTGCATATTAAGCCGACGAGTTGTTATAGTATTTTTATGTTCTTGAGTACGTATTTAAACATTTATATAGCACAATTATACCTAAACAGGCCAACTCAAAATTTATCTAAATCTTTTTTTTTTTTGCATTTACCAGTTCACAAATCAAACATATTTCATCCACGAAAATTTCGTTTGCGTCACTGTTTTCTTTTAATTTTGCAGCTATGTTTCTTGAGCAAGTTTTCTGCCTATTCTAAACTTTTTGAGTTGTGCCTGTTTATGAGTTAGTGTGCGTTATATCTAAATTTTGTTACATGACAGCTATTCTTTGCTGGTAGATGGCTTGTGTGCTTGTAACTTGGCCGTGAATTTTTTGAAATCGGGTGTATAGTTCGTTAGCACGGTACGAATTAATTCCGTTAAATGCTCATTTGTTAAGCCTATAGTACACGGAATGTAAAAAGCTACATGCGCATGTGATTCTGACGTAATTTTGTCGTCATCACACAACACGAACTTGCTGTTGTGGCTTTGTAGTGACGTCAAAATTACGTCAGAACCACATGTGCATGTGGCTTTTTACATTTCGTGTACTATAGGCTTTAGTTGTGAACAGTGCTTTGATTTTATTAACTCCATTGTTATAAAAAGTGATTCACAACAATATGTTGTTCCGAATATAAACACTTAACTTTAATCAGATTTTCTTAAATTGGGATGCCGTAATAGTGGCACTAGTTTCCAAAACTCATTTAATGATTGTGTTATTGTGTGATGCATTTTAAGGCTGCGCTCCTCTTAAAGCTCTAATAGCCCCATTTGTGGCACTTTTATTCAAAATATAATGAGAAATCGATAATCCATCGGTAATAGTTAACATCAGTCCCAAATGGATTTACAAGAAAATTTAGAGAAATCTTTAAATTATTCAAATCATAAAATCTTTAAATTTACTGGCGTATTCGCTCAATTTTTTCTCATAAATATAAGATAGTCTATTTTTCAGACTTCAGGCAGAAGCCCACATTCTTTCTGAATCTTCATAATAGTAGCGTCTAAGAATGTCTGGGAGATCGTGTGTTACTAATTCAAGCTATTTTTGCATTGTGTGTGGTGAATATTTGGTTGGAAAAAAAATATCAGAATCATTAAAATATGCATAATTACATTATTTTGGTTTTGCAGTCAGAAACTTTGACACCGATAATGTTTTGCATTTTCTATATTCGCATTTAGATTTTTTTTTCGCTAGGTGCAGTGAGCGATGAACAAGGGCAGCGTGCTTACTGAGATTTAAAAAAAATGGAAAGAAATAATCAAGGATTTTGGGACAAAAGCATGCTGGGAGACTATTGATGGAGTCGAATACGTGAAATTGGAACAACAAAATACAAACGACGTTCAAATAACGCCACTCACTTTTGAAAACTCATGGATTTTTAAATAAACTAGTGATTTGTTATGTAAGAAACTAATAAAAACATTTTTTTGTATCTCGAAAGCCTGGCGTGATTCGAATTCAGCCCAACAAATGACCCTAGGAATGGTATTTGGTTGCTCAAGTCGAAAACCTTGTTGGCTAGCATAATATTAGGTACAATCATTAATCATTCATCATACTTTTATTCCGGATAACGCTTTTCTTTTTCTCTTAGAAAAATGTTAATAGGTTTCATTAAATCAACAAATCGGCTTAGCAAATTATAGGAAGACCATCGCACAAGCCAGTAAAATGTTATTTCTTGAGGATGATCTTCAAGATCCAATTCTTCAAGAAAGTTTTTCAATTCGTCCGAATATAGTTCACAATATGTACACAAAAAATATTCACGACAATTTTTTAATTAAAACACCAATTAAAGATACAATCAGTTTTAATTAAAAATTTAATCAAGTGAATTAAACTTTTAATTATATCAAAAATATTACTGCAGAAAATTCTGCTAAAGTAAAAAAATGTTTAATTGATGCTATTCATTTATTTACTGGTGCAAATTGAATTAAATTTTTAATTAATATCACAAAATTTTTTTTAAATCTATTTTTATTTTTTCTATGTAGCATAGTTTTCATTTCGTTTTCGAACTCCATTTCTTTTCGAGAGCCGCATTTCTTCTTTTAATTTTCCTAAGGACTGCTAATATCTTATTTTATTAATGTTTCTAATTTCTGGTTTGTTAAATTCTATTTTTATTAAATATTACGCATCTTTTTTTTAAGAAAAAAAAAGTAGATTCCCTGGGAATCCGGAAATTTCTACACGCATTTCCGAGATCTGATTAATTATGACGAGACTTTCAGACTTCCTGTGGTAAAAAGCGAATAACTTCTTAAATTTAAAAATTCGTTTGCTTGCAGCTTACCAATGATATTCTAAAAGATTGATTCGCTAAGACTTAAATATTACAAGAATAAATCAGTTTTTTCAGATAGAACGTTTTAAACATAAGCCCACTAAATACTTTTCATTACAATTATACTACTTTCATTTTAGGGCCATAAACATATGAAGTTTACGCCAAAAGAACTACCGTGAGCTTAAATTTGTGAATACAATACTATCCGACATTTAAATATAATGAAAACAAAATTTAATATTAAAGAAATGAAATGAGTTGGGCTACTTCTTTTAAAGTATTAAAGAAATATCTTAAAATCTTGTATAAATTAATAAAATTTTTGTTATTAACAACAGTACAAACTTTTACATTTGTAAGTACGAGTATCTTACAAAGTGTACTCCACAACTTAAATGTGCTTAAATACCTTCATTAACAACTTTTAAATTGGTTCAAAGGACACACACGTACAAATATCTTCTAAATCTCTGAAACAAAGACACTTTATGTAATAATTTTATTTGTCTTTTTATTTTGTCTTTTTCTCGTTTATTTGTAATGTTCTCTCACTTAATACTACTAATGGTGATCATTGTCTTTTTGACTTTAGATTTTGGATTATGTGTGTGGACTTTGTGTGGCATGTTAACTGCTGGCAACTAAAAGTCACTGCATTTATATCTTTATGCAGGCATAAACAAACACACATACATATTTGTATATAAATGTACATACATCTTTATACACAGATACAAGCAAAGGTAGATTCATCCCCCATACTCACATAGAAGTATATAAAGAACACATAAACTTGCCATAATAATTGCGAAATCTTTTAATAGAAATCTCCTTAAAATAATCAAACACACACCTCTACAAAATAGATACATACATATTGCAGTATGGCTAATGTTGCAATTGTTAAGGACGATTTTTAATTTATGTTTCATGTTCCGACAACCACACGATTTATAGTATGATGTTTTTTAAACTTGCTCGTTTGGCATGCGATCTAAATTAGTTTCTAAAGAATATTTTAGTTCCCTTTAGCATAGTCTTGCGATTTAAAGACACCAATCTTCTTGTTTTTGCGATTTAAAGTTAGAATCGTAAATATTAAGCGTTTTGCAATTATCAGAACATGCCCGATTATAATTAAAATTACAATAAATTATTTATTACTGCCAGGCCCATGATGTCGACAAGAACATTTATTTCACATATTTATATTGAAAACAATGATAAAAAGCTAAAATTTGTTTTTGTTTTCAATACAAATATACGAAAGAAATTTTCTCGTCGACATCGTGGGCCTGGGCCTTAATTTTAGCACTAGCATTTAAGGCAATCAGCCCTGGTTATATAAAATATTTGTTCAATAATTTAGATTGTAAGACTGTTGTTAATATTGTCTAATTGCAAAAAGTTCATATAGTTTGGGGATCTCTGGATATCAAATATTGATGTGTAAGTCTGCTATGTGTTATGAAGAGCGAAGTTCATTTAACGATGTTCGTCCTTCCGTCTGACCATCTGTCGGTTAAAATGGGTTTTCGAAAAACTCAGTTATGATGAGGACTTAGTAGTCTTATATTTATGTCACATATAGTCGGGAACTGTTTACTATTGAAATTGAGCCTGATCGGTTGACAAATGTTTGAGGTATATGCAAAAAACAACGACTGCCTCTAGTTTTATTTTTATTTATATTTGGAGAACGGCAGGAGCCAAAGTTTCCAAATTAGGTACAAGCATCTTGATTATCAAAACACACCCTCCAAAAAAGCTTGGGCAAGGTTGGACAAGTGGGAGTGGCACTTCCCATACAAAGACATTAAAGATTTCTGTATATCTGGAGGACGGCAAGAGCCAAATCTTCCAAATTAAGCCTGGTACTCTGTTCAACATTTCACGTGAAATGCTGTCAAAATGCATATGAAAAAAACTTTTGCGGAATATCTACGAAATAATGTTGATGGAGTTTTACTCTGTTTATTTTGTGAAAAAGTTCCGAAATGTTTCTGGCAACATTTTTTTTACAACTGCGAAATAATGTAAGCTGCCTTTATTTCACGTGGAATTTTAAGCAAAAGCAAAAAATATGAACTTAATATTAAAAAAGAAATAAAAAATTAAAATAACACAATCGGTAACAGTTTTTTATCCATATTTACTTTTTTTTATTAAATTTTTTATTAAAAAAAAATAATTTTAGTAAAATACATCTGTGGTTTTCACGAATAATCGCGTAAGTTATAAAACCAAACTTTTCAGGAGAGCAAAAACAATTATTTTTTTCAATTGCGGCTTCTGTAGATGCTTTTTTAAACTTTTTTCTTTACTATCCTCTTAACAGTGACTTTCTACGTATTATACATAGTTTTCATGAAAAAATCCTCACAGGATCACAATCTGTAAAAGGATTAAAAATGCATATGTTTGATTGACTCATTAAGTGTGTGCAATATAACATCATATCTCCACATAAGTTCTTTTTTGTAAAAATAAATGTTATCATTTTAATCACACATGACGACTTACGTTGTTATTTTTAGCACACAAGTTGGCGACATATTCAGAGTTTTTGATACTTATAGCACAACGTATGGACTTAAAATTACAAACAACCGCTCATCTGCTGTTGTTGCAACTAAAGAAGTCAACAATAAACGCACATGTACATATAAGTTGTTATTAATAGAAAAATTTTCAAAAAATACTTTCATATTTTTTGCACGAATAACAACATCACATCACATATGCTTTTTATTTGGAAACATATTCAGCAATTTTACAATTTTTGGCGATGTATGTCGACATAAATCGTTATAATAGCAAAATATTTTATTAAACAGTTAACTTAAGTTGTTTTTAGCAGAAAAAAAATAATAATACTACATTATATTCTAAAAAGCTTAATACTTATAAAAACCTAATGCAAAATGTAGCACTTTGACATCATTATCTCAATTTCGGTAAAAACCGACTTACGCGATTATTCGTGAAAACCACAGACATGTGGCGTTTGTTTACATACACGAAACAATGTAGCATACTTTGAAGGAATAAAAACGTCAAATTGTACAAACTCGCAAGATTGGTAACATTGATAAATGCCAAAATTTTCGTGTGGAATAATCAATGTTGCTCAACATTTTTCACAAATTTGAACAGAGTACTAGGCTTTAGGGACAATCATCTTGGTTATCAATTCACAATATCCGACAAAAAGGGGGCGGGATTGGAAAAGTGAGCGTGGCGCAAATTTGATTTATTTACAATTAAAAAACGGTATTTATATAACTTTCTCTTATTATCGCACTCATGGTGAAAGGTATATAAGATTCGGCATAGCCGAATAAAGCACTCTTACCTGTTTTATTCTTTTTAATTTGGTAGGAGTTGGAACAGTTATTGAAATTTTGCTATTGTATTAATTTGTTTGTTAAGATGGTTATATCTTTCCTATTTCTTAAGAATGGAGTAGAATTGAATATTTGTAAGTATTTTTCTTGTTAATACATTTTTTTTGGGGTAAATATTCGCAATTTCGTTTAGTTTTATTTTAATTTCGCTAGGAATATAACATAGCTTAACTTTTTTAAACAATGTACTAATAATTGTTGAATTATAATAACTTGTTGGTTGTTGTTTTTATGGTTAAATGTTGCATCGTAAACAAACCGTTTTCGGCGACTTGATTAAAAATGTTTGATCTGTTGATGTATAAAAAATTACATATGTTATGTTTGAATTTTGAAACTAATTCGCTAAACATGGTTTTCAATACAGATTGTAGCATGTTTGATAAAACTTTGAATTTTTTAGAAATATTCTGGGTTCAAGTAACCAAGGCGGGTGTATTTGCCGGGGTGGCTTTAATGTTTTGTAAGTAAAATTTTAATATAAATTATCGATAAAATGTTCAAATATATATTTCCCTAAAGGAGTCAACAAAAAATTTACGAAACGTTGGGAAAAAAATGTAATTAAAGGTGTTTATAATTTGCACTGAAAAATTTTGGGCCAATTAGCTTACCAAAAAATTATATATAAAACAAATAATTTAGTTTTTTCAAATATAAGTTCTTTAAAAACATCGAAGATATAGAAGTTTTAAATGGAATTACAGACTTCAATACACCCTTTCTATCTGCGGTAAAAAGTTTAAAGAGAAAAGTATACGCAAAGATTTTTTGCTTATCAGATTTGCTTATCAAGCAAGTCTACATACAGTATGATTCCTAGTTCCCGTTCTATTTCAATTTCCGAAAATTTATAAAATGTTTCTTTCGTTTCAAAAATTTGTCTACAAAGAGTGTTGTAAAAAACAAAAAGAGTTACTTTATTATTAAAAATAAACGATTGTTTTATGGAATGAAGTCATCTTTATCAGAAAGAGTTTTTTTTTTATTTATTAGGAGCGGTTTAACACATTTGATTTCAACGGAAGTCTTTTATCTTTTCTTTTATTCCAAAATTCTTGGCAGTGTAGTCAAATTTTGATAAATACGCTCTTGTTCTCAAGCTGCAAATGTTTTAAGTAATAAATCGTGCTGGAAGTAAAGAGAACTAATTATAAGAGACATTCCAAGTTATGTTTTTGAGCATTTGGTTCAATCGGTAAATATTTTTAAAATTTTATAGGGAACGTGAATATAATTAACAATATCGAAAAATTCAAAATAAAAATCAAACAAGTAAGAATTCTATATTCGGCTGTGTGTAATCTCTGATGCCCCCCACTGACAGTTAGAATATTCCAGACCTGGGGCCTATATGGATCTATAAATTATTATTATTATTATCTACATGGGACAAAATTTGGTCCACATCACAGCATCTATATTTGCTACGATTTTAAATAAATAAAAATATGTTATAGAGCGATCTTCGCGAAATGTAACAATGTGATTTCTTGTCGAAACGAATTTGTGCAAAATCTTATATCAACCCGTGCGTTATAATACCACTTATGTTAGTTTTTGTCAAAAAATTATCATTTTATAATGAATCGATTTTGCTGGATTTAAATCCTGAACTGCTTAGGATAACTGGAAGCAATTTGACAATAACATTTTTGTTTTCGTTTTAGTTTTTCGCAAGTGAGCGTGTTTTCAATGGACGGACAGACAGATGGGCAGATGGCTAAATCGACTTATGGCTAATAAAGTAGTGAATGCTTAAATGCTGGTTTAGTTAAACTAAACTTAAATTTATATAAAGTTTAAGCTCAGCGACTATAAATCAGTGTCCCATGTATTATATGTAGTTAAAATAAATAACAAATAAACCTTCAAGCTCGAGGTTTTTTTTGTATAAAATATTCTTTATTTTATTTTCTCCAATATTTCGTTATTCTTTGAATAACATCATCAGGGACTGTCTAAATAACAAAAATCAAAATATAAATATAAACATCAAAGCAAAAAAGCGAGATTTAAAACAAAAAAATATAAAAACATCCATAAAAATAACAACAAAAACTAACCAAAAATAATTTACGCACACAAAAAATTCCTGTAAGCTAGTGTTTTGCCGTTATTATCGTACTAAAATAAAAATTTAAATAATAAATATTGCACTTGGAGGGCTGCCAGGTACTTTTTTCCCTTGTTCCCAAAAAAATAGACAAATATCCCCAAAATCCCAAATCCTCAAAAAACAAAACCTTAAAAAGTAAATATATTTTTTGGTTTTTTTTCTGTCTAAATTCTAAATTTTTTTTTAAAAATTGTTAGAAAAATGTTAATAAGAAATCCCCAAAAATCCCCAAATAAAAATTTTTAGTCAAAAAAATCATTTTATTTTGTTTGTGGCGACTTGTTTCGGCATGTTATTTAAATCCTTTTTATGCGATTCCAGTGAGAATTCACAAGCAGAACAATATGCTGTTATTAAAGACGAATGAGCCAATTTATAAGAATTTGGTGCTTGTTCAATCGGTTTAAGCCATCCTTATAATCAACAATAAAAATACATATATCCGTCATTTATTAAGTACTTTGATGCATCATAACTACTAACCAAAAGCCTAGCATTTTTTTCCCAATCTTTATTATATTGTTTTTCATATTTTTTTATTTTTTTCCTTTAAAAAATCAAAAATTGTTTGTGTTGCCAACGGTTTTAGATAAAATTTTTAAATTCTTTTGTTTAACACTCACTCAAGAAAAATAAGAAGTTTATAAATTACCTTTTACACACTGTACAAAAATGTTAATCTTAATTAGGACCCTTTACACTATTTAAGAGTAAGTTAAAAGTTTTGTTACTTTTTTCATATTTTATATACGAAACAAAGAAAAATA
Source organism: Pollenia griseotomentosa (assembly GCA_963931875.1). Taxonomy (NCBI): domain Eukaryota; kingdom Metazoa; phylum Arthropoda; class Insecta; order Diptera; family Polleniidae; genus Pollenia; species Pollenia griseotomentosa. The sequence goes on along the minus strand of OZ007560.1, from coordinate 140,970,602 downwards.
AGCGTACATAATAAAAAAGAGTAAAATCCCCAAAAAATTCCCGAAATGTTTTTTAAATCCCCAAAAAAATCCCCAATCCCCAAATGACTTTATTTGTCCTTTTTGCTCACATGAAATCCCCAACTTTGGGGATAAATTCCCAAGTCTGACAGCCCTTGTTATAATTATTGCTTCGCCTTTTAACTAAGTAACGAAAATGTTGAGCCGAACTCCCTTCGACATCGACTTTGAAATTCATCATATTTGCTGTTGGTATTATTATTATGTTTAGCATCTTCCACCAGCGCTGCCAGAAGTAAGATTTTACCTTATTTTTTAAGATTTTTTAACCGAAAAAAGATTTTAAGAGTTTTTCCCCAAAAACAAAATTTTTTTTGTTTTGTCTAGACGAAGGCTATGTTCAATTAAAAAAAACCTTCTTTGTTCCCATTTGAAAATTTTTAAACTTAATAATGCAAAATTGCGGTTTACTGGACAAAAAAAAATACTTAACGAATACATGTTAATCATATGAGGCTAGCCATATTGAACTTAAGAAAACTTTTTGTTAAATATTATGAAACGTCATTTGCTTAAGCAAGGTGCGAAACTGATCGCACATTTTGTACGGAACCAAATGTTTGTTGATATTATTTTTGTTTTTTTTTTAATACATTTGAGAGACTTTTTGTAAATTTTTGACAGTTGGTTAAGCAACACTATGCATATTATGGTTAGGCCTTTAAAAAGCAAGGGTGATTAATCAGGTGTAAGTTTTGCGCGCTTTTTATTTTGAAAAACAGAAAATATTGCAAGTCAGAGAAAGGTTCGCAAAAATTAAATAATAGCAAAAACATTTAATGGAAAAATGTTTAATCCGAAAAGGTAATTTTAAGTGCATCGAAATACCTTTCAAAAAGCAGCTTATCAGGGGTGTCATGGAAATCGAAAACGTAAAACAAAAGAATTTGGCAGTTCTTTTTATTACACTTTTAATCTAACTTTTAAAATTTTTGTTAAAAAATTCTGTTTAATAGAGCATTATTTGTACAATAATTGTCATAAAATTTTTTTATTACAGAAATCTTATTGAAAAACAACTCCTTAAATTCTTTCGTTTAACGTTTTCGATTTCCATGACACTCCTGTATATCTAGATTTAAATAAATAAACTTTTAAAAATGTTTTGATTTTAGAGGTATTATTAAGAAAAATATTCAATTAAGCGGTTTCTAGCGGTTTAGAAGGTCGATTTGGCGGGAAATCTTCAAAAAAAGTTGGGAACAGTTGAAATACATATTGATATGTTTTAAAGTTAATTTTAATATAAAAAAAAACACTTTTTTCCATAAATAAGATTTTTTTCCAAAGTAAGATTTTTTTTTGGTGAAATTAAGATTTTTTGCTGAAAATTTCTGGCAGCCCTGTCTCCAACATATATCGTCGTTTATAATTATCTTTCCCTGTAATATTTGTACGTCATCTAAGCTTGGAGAGTGATGAGTATTCGCACAGTGGGCCGTAAGTGCTGTTTTTTGTGTATTTATTAGTTTTTGATCTGATTTGTGTGCAGCCATTCTGGATTTTAATTTATTCTTGGGTATGTCCATGTATTCTTTTATGCATATTTCATTTTCCTTTCCGTTGCAAGTTATTTTATATATTACCTTGGATTTTTCCCATTTATCAATTCTATCATCATATTACTGAAAAGCTTTCCTTAATTGTGTGTAGTTTTGTGGGCCATTTTGTATTTTTCTGCATCAAAAAGTTTAGATTTTTCCAATCTTTCTGAAATCTTAGGAACATAAGTTAAAGCTTTATAAATGTTGGTTTTAATGTTTTTGGGATTAAGTTTTTCAAAATCCCGTATAAGTTTTTTGCAAGTTTTGCCGGGAAATTGTTATTGTGTAACATCTGTTTTATCTTTCCTTTATTTTTCTTATGGAACTCCTCATCGCTTATATTAAGATCTATTTTTATTAGATTGTTAGCCGTATTTACAATAACTCTTTTGGAGACGCCGTTGGTTTTTGGAACCAATCTATTTTTAACTGATTATTGTCCCGTATTACGAAACGTATCCAGATATGGAAGTCTGGTGTCTATTTCTTTTTCCATCGTAAACTTTATGTTGCGGTAAAAGCTATTTAAACTATTCATCTCTATTTCGCACTCTGGTACTATACCGAATAAATCGTCCACATATTTTGTCACTATTTTAGGTTTTTTTTTGTCAGGTTTCCTATGTACGTATCTAATAATAGGTGAAGGTGATATTGGCAACCCTTTTTTCTGTGTGTATATTTTATCCTCATATTTAAAAAAAACTGTTGTCCTTTATACAAAATTTAAGTATCTTTAAGAACCAATTTTTCGACATATCCGTATGTAATGTTATCTCGTTCCATCTATCTTCAATAATTCTTAAAAGTTTTTTATCTTATCCCTAAATTGCACTGAATCCATGATGTTGAATGGTGAGTTAGCTGTGATATTTGCAGAGATGACTAGATGCAGCATTTACACTTGAGCATATTGGTCTCAATGGGTACCCTTCCTAATGGATTTTAGGAAGGCCGTAAATTCTAGGTGATATAGCCGCGTCCGTTTTTAGTCTTTATCTCTCTGTGGGTGAAATCACATGGTTTTTAAACAGTTCTTCTACTAAATCGTTTTTTTTTTTTTCTTTTGAAGAGTACTAGTTGGGTTGTAGTTAAAAAAATAACATGTGGCACAGCACTACGATAAATCTTGTCAAATTCAGATGGTTTGTATTGGTAGCTTAACCGCTCAATTTTATGCGCTTAAAGATGGTTTATATGCTTACTAATATATAAAAAAGAGAGTTTAACTTTATCTGATTTATTAGCCCTTAGAATTACTCCAGGAGCCCGAATATATAGAGTAACTTCGTGTATTGTGGAAAAGGTTGGCAATGTGGAACCCGCCTTTATTTCCCAAACAAAATGTTATTTAGATACGCTCCCTATATGTTAACATAGCTTACAAACAAATATTAACATTACGGCTTTGGCTTTGCAAATGGTCGCACTGTTAGTTTTCTCTAAGTGTGGGTCTCTAAGTGATAACAGGTGTTGTCGACGTTTTCTGCTCCAAATACTGATATTTTATTTGTGTTTTTTTACAATGTTTACAAATTGTTAACTAAACAATACTTTTAATTGGTTAGCATGGAAATTTAATAAGTTTTATAATATTTATAAGATATGTTTTAAAAAATTTGACAATCGGCTAATGTGGAAGGCGGGTATTATGGAACCTGTTCTATCAATAGCCATGAAGACAGAAATAATTTTAAATGGAATATTTTTTTTACACCAAGATATGCCAAGAAAAAAGTCTGATGTTTTTAATGAATTAACATAAAAAAATTACATGCAAAATTGAATTAGTTTTGTTATTACTATTTTGTTTCAGGTAATATATAACAGTATTCCATTTTACCCACCAGGGGGGTTCCACATTTCCCTTCAATTTTCCAAATCGCTGTTTTTAAGGTACCTCAGATTTTTCATTTAACTTTTTTTAGTATTAAGAAAATAAAATTTTTGGGAAGTACATAGTTAGGCAATAGATTTATGGCTAATAAATAAATGAATGTTTAAACGTTGGTTTAGTTGAACTAATCTTAAATTTATATGTAGTTTAAACTAAACAGCTGTAAATCAGTGCCCAATATATATTATGTAGTGCAACAAATAATAATGTGGCAGCACTACGATAAATGTTGTCAAACTCATATGGTTTGTATTGGTAGTTTAAACGGCCAATATTATGCGTTTAGGCATGGCTTAAATGTTTACCGAATTATAGATTTGCTGGCTTAAACACATCTTAAACTAAAAAGAGAGTTAAAGTTGCACTGAGTTATTAGCCCTTATACTTTTAAAAACATGAATAATAAAAAAGTTTCACACGGAATGACAAACTTAGTATACCCTCAACCACCACTAGTGGTGGGTGGTGTAGTGTATAAGAAGTAATATTTTATTTAAACTTTAATTAAACTAAATTTTGCAGCTTCATTAGTATTATTTTATAATAAAAAAATAAATGATTTAATTTAACCTCTTTAAATTAAGATAAGTAATTAATTTTATTTTTGGTGATTTTTTTCTTGAAGTTAGCATCATTGAATACATAAAACAGAATGTTTATCCAAAAAATTATAAAACTTCACTGCATGTAGAATTTATTTGAGTAGCTTTATGTATGAGGAAAAACATGTACGAGTATTTATTTGCCGTGCATTCTATTGGAATACAGATGTACCCGAGACCATTTAAGTAAGATACAGATAAAAATATGTATGTATAAGAGAAGATGAAGAAGCATAAAAAACCGGAGCATTAAACCACCCTGTCTTGGATATGACTTCACGTATGTTTGTGTGTGCGCTGCTGACATTGCACACGCACATATAATGCTCACTTTCACAACTACATAATAAACAAAAAATACTCACACACACACACACACACAAAAATAGACAATAACACCAAAGTCACTAACAGAAACAGGATTCAAGTAATAAATTACAAAATTTGACATTTTCAGTTTCAGATCCGCTTTTTGGTTGCGAGCCGCTGCGTTCCCATGGTCATGGGCTCTTTGTCTATTTCTATGTTGCCCAACTAAATAAAATACGAACCGATTAAACAAACAGACGCATGTATACTTGCATATAAAAGAGCAGCCAAGGAGTCAAAAGAAACTCTCATGGACTGTATCAAAGCCACTGAATAAAGATGATGAGAACGTTTGGTGATGCAGCGTAGCACAGTATTCAAGCAGAATACAGGAGGACAGCATAACAATGTGATGTGCGATGAAAGGACATGAATGTGAAAGAACGCATGCTGTTTGACTGGGTGGCTGAATGGTTGCAATCGGATGGATGACCGGCTGGTTGGGTGTCTGTTTAGTTGGTTGGTTTTTTTTAGTTTCTTGGCTGACTGGTTGTTTGTTGTTTAAATTGGTTGCATGACTGCATTTAGTATCAGTTTTGGCATTTACTACTTCTACTAAAATTTTTCTTATTTTTATTCGAGTTGTTTTTTTTTTTGTTCCTTTACATGCATACTCATGTACATTTGGCATTATTTTATTTTATTTCATTCTACAGTTTTCTTATTTTCTTCTAGATTTCATTATAAAACTAAGTGAATAGAGGTTTTTATGTTTGTTAACAATTTTTAAAGGAGAGTTTAAGAAACAGTGGTTTAAACCAATTAACTAATGGACAATACAAATATTATGGTGGTTTTCGATTTCTTAGATTTTATCAACTATAACTCAGCCGATAAAAGCCAATTAGCCACTATTCGACGCGTTAGTAAGTAGTGTATTCAATTAATCGGGCTTTTGCTTTAATCGGTTAACCGCTCGATTAATTAATCGAGGTTTTGGTTTAATCGGTTAATAATCGGTTAATTTTGATATTGATCGGTTAACCGATTAATAGAGTTTTTTTTTTAAAAATTAAGTAATTTAAATTAATAAAAATGGAAAATTATTTATTATTTGGAGTTTATTAGTAAAAAAATCCAATAACATAACAATTCTTGAACTAAGACGAGCAAAAAAAATAGTTCATAAATATCTTAAACATATTTTTAATGTACATATGTATTATGTTTATTTTAAAAAATAAACTGTGAGATAATTTTATTAGTATGTAATTTCAATAGTTTCAGGAGAACTTATAAAAAAAAATATTTTAGAAAAATAGTTTGGTTAAAATGTTTAGGATTTAAGGGACTCTTTTCTTTAGTTTTTATAAATTTTGACTTGAAAAAAATTCTTTCACTTTACGTAGATGTTGGAGAAATCGAAAGCAACCCAAAATACAGAATATCTGATTTCTCAGTTCTTTTCCTGGATTTCTCTAAAAATATATAAATCTTCCATTATGCCATTAGAGTCCTGTTTTAATTTTTCAAAATTTATAACACTTCTAATTGTTTCGGGCAATTCTGCTGTTACATTACTATCGCAAGTTTCTTCTGTTGTCAAGTCAACTTCTTACTCATCCTGACAAAGTTCAGTACCGAAAATTCTGCAAAAATTTAATATCCAATTTCCTTAATTTCTGTTTTTGTACTGCATTTAAAGAATGCTAGAGGGAAATATATTTTATTAAAAAAATATTTCTAAACACAATTTTTTTGGTGCGCTTTGGTAACTTTTTTGGTGATCTTTGGTACAGATAACATTGTGAAATTCTACATACTCGGATTGTAAAATGCATTTAAAAAAGTGAGTTGCTTTGCAACTGCAGTTTTGGAACTCACCCATAATTAAAAACACAAAAAACATGGTTTAATACTACAAAAAATATAAAATTTTGTTGCATCGGTTAATCGATTAATCGACTGAAATTAACCGGTTTAATCGTTAATCGAAAAAACCCAATTTTAAATTAACCGATCAGTTAATTAATCGGTTAACCGAATGAATACCCTTGTAAGTAGCCTTTTAAATCAGATATAACTGACTTCATGGATGCCGCCTAAAAAAGAAGCATACCTCATAAAACACAAATGTTCCGTTTTTTCACAAATGTGACGTGCTATGAAATACATCAATATCGTTTCCGTTACTTTTACGACAATAACTACAAAAAAAATAATAAAACTAAGCACGAATAACAAAATATTTTAAAATAATTTCCAAAAACTTTAATTTCGCAGGACTGTGTTAGCGACCGATTACTATGGAAGTCGGTTTTATATATTTTAGTAATTTGTGTTCAATTTCAAAACAATTAGCGCATTCCGACAGCGATTTTTTGTATTTTATTGCACTTTCTTAATATAGCTTCAACTTAAGTGGGCAGGTCTAAAATTGTTTATTGTAAAAACGATATATCGTTATGATCTATTTGTAAATATTACATAATATTGGCTCGAAACAGTAAATAGTTCATAGACACAAAAGGAATATCCAGTTTTTTGGGAAACAAGTAAGTGTGCTGTATACGGCTGTGCCGAATCTTTGATGGAATATTCCGGAGTGTGCTTTTTATGAGATCTACACAGAAAAAAATATCTCAAGAAAATTTTAAACAACACAGTTTGTTAAAAATAAAATTTTAGGTCAACAATGATTCAATGAAAAAATTTATCAAAATAACAATTTGCAAAAAAACCACCCAATAAAACATATTTAATAATGAAATATTCAGGGGTGTTCTGGAAATCGAAAAAGCAAAACGCAAGAATTTGGAAGGTGTTTTTATGTAATTTTGATAATTTTTGTTACGAAATTCTGTTTAATAGAGAAATATTTGTATAATATTTGTCATTTAATTCTTCTATTACAGAAATCGTATTAAATAACGACGTTTAAAATTTTTGCGTTTTGCGTTTTCGATTTTCAAAACACCCCTAATTTCTTAATATTCAATAAAAAAAATATTTGAATCAAAGTAAAGACAGTATTTTTACAACTCTTGTCCATTTTTTAAAAGCCCATAATTCTCATTCGCTTGACAGTTTTATTTGTATAATATTTTTAGCTTTTCTAAAATCTTTGGAAAAGGTTTCCTGACGATCTGGCCTAAGCAACCATTGAAATGCGCATAGAAGCTAGCTTTCCCTCAACAGAAAATTTCAGTGTATTTATCAAATATGGAAAATTGGGAATTAAGCTCGTCATATAGAAATCTTAATAATTTATTTTAACAAATCACGTAAATATTTTGTTAAAAAAAATTATTTTGGTCAACAACCTTTTTTATTGACTCAATAAACTTGGCTGTTGACTTAAAATTTAATAACCTACCAGCTTTTGATTGAGTCAATACCGCAAAAATCGTCATCGCAGAAAATTCAAATATGAAAATTATTTTTCTCTTTGTATAAATTATAAATCAATCTTTATAAAAGCTAACCTAAACAGCATTATAATTTTTTGCGGTGTTTGACCTACCATAAAGATTTATGCTTTTAGTTTTAGTCATATAAAATTTAATTCGACCTAATTCAAATTTAATATCATATTTCGTTTTGTATATTTTATACAATACTTTTTTTTCCTGTAAAAGTGATTTTCAGGTCTAGATTTAACATTGGATCTATGATAAATTAAATGTGCAAGCAAAAAAAGAAAACCAGCCTCAATAATTGCAAAGCGAAATTATACTAGACTACTAGTTGAGCAAATCTGCCAAAGTTTGAAAAGTTAGCTCGGGCTTCCGAAATTTCGGCCCTTGAAATTTTTGAATTTTTTGAAAAGGCGTTTGGAAAAAGTCAAACAAATTATACTAAATGTACTTCGGAACAAAAAAATTATTTCAGATGCCTTCTGTAGAATTGAATGGCGATTGTTTTTTTTAGAATATATTAACCCTCTAACTCTCATTAAAGTGGTCATTTTTGTCTTTTTCCAACTTTTACACAAAAGTATACTAAAACGGCACTTTAGATGTTCTATGAATATCTTCTGCATCAAATTTTACTAGGGGTTTTTTAAGACCAAAAGTAGCATATATTTTTATTTTTCGCAAAAGCAGTGGTAATTAAGTGTAAACTATTTCTGAGCTAAGTGGTCTATAAGGATTTATACAAAAACAAGTTAGAGTGCGATATTTGACCCACAATCAGAAAGTTTTATGCTTTTTTTTAGCAATTTTAAATAGCTTGAGTAAAATATCATGATTCGAAACAGTTAAGGCCGAACTTTAATGATTTTCAGGAGGGGAATTTATATTGGCGCCATGGTAAGCTATGAGCCAATCATCCCAAAATTCTGCAAAGTGATTTCTGGTATATAAATTTCAATACAGCGGTGAAATTAGTTTTAGCGTTTGCAGTGAATTTCAGAAGGCTGCTAAAATGGCTCTGAGGTTTATTATGGACCGTATATCACAAAATTGCATAACATTTTTTTTCTGGCCATATGAAGCTAAGTTGGAAGAAATTTTACCGCAATATCTATATCTGCTACGGTTTTAGGCGTATTTAATTATTTTACCAGAGTGGGCTTAATATGGGGCCTATGGCAAATTATCGACCGATCATCACGAAATTTCACAGTGTCATTTCTAGTCCTATAAAACTGTGACGTACCGAATTCTATTATGATAGCATTATATATTGCGGTTTTAGGCGTACTATACTGTTTTCCGGGAGTAGGGCTTATATGGGGCCTAGGGTAAATTATGGACGAATCTTTACAATTCGTCCAGTCGAAGAAAACGAATTTTTGCAAAAACTTATATCATTCCGTGCATTGTTCCACCATTTATGTTAGTTTTTGTAACAAAATTATCAATTTCTTAAGGTGGTAGTCCCGCATTTTGAGTCATAGCTCTGAGCGTACTAAACCAATTTTGCTGGTTTTGCTTAGGATAACTACAAGCAATTTGACACCAAGTTTGTTCATTTCTTTTGAGTTTTTCGAAAGTAAGCGTGTTTTCAACAGACGGACAAACAGACAGCTTAACCAACTTAGAATTACTCAAGGAGCCAGAATATATATATGTACTTTATAGGGTCTGAAATAAACTTAGTATTAAAACCTTATGGCATTTTTGTAGAAAAATTAACCCTATATTTTTATTTTCTGGTGTCTTTTTTGTCCTGTTTTAAACAAAATACTTAATCACTTTTTCCTATTTCTTTCTTATTCTATTCATATAAAGTGTTCGAACTAGAACCGGTCTCTACCACCAAAGACTAATCACGAGACTACTTTGGTGTCAGTTCGCTTCCCTCTAGGGACTTTACACTGTTTTGCCTTAATTATCGCTACTTATCTGAAAAATAAAAATATATGCTACTTTCAAATTTTCCTTTCTTAAGCATGTTACATATATTACACGAACTTTTGATCTTAAAAGGCCCATCAATTATCACAAAAAATGCATTGTATTTTTTCGTGCTAAATAAATCTAAATTGGACTTAATTTCACCACAACACCTTTGTTTGCTATGGGCTTAGGCGTAATAACATTATTTCCCAGAATGGGGCTTATATGTGGCCTATGGTAAGATATGGACCAATCATCACGATATTCGGCAGTGTGATTTCGTATCCTTTGAAACGTTGACAGACCAAACTTAACTACAATAGAATTATTCGTTACAGTTTTGGGTGTAGTTAAGGGTTTTCCGAGAGTTGGCTTTATATGTGGCCTCTGGTAAATTATTGACCAATCTTTGCAAAATTTAGCAGTGTGGTTTATAGTCTATTGAAACTATTACAGACCAAATTTCACAGGTTTTAGAGTTTAGGCGTACTAAAGTGATTTCCGAGAGTGGGCTTTATATCAGGCTTTGGTAAATTATGGACCGATAATCTCGAAATTTAGTCAGATAAAACGCAATATAAGTAATATAAGCAATATAAGTTTTGTATAGTGGTTGGTTCACATTTGGACTCAGAACTCTTTTCTGAACCGACTGTGCTGGATTTCAATCCCGAACTGTTTTGGAGAACTGGAAACAAATATTGTTCTTTTTATAAAGCTTTGTCCCAGGATGCACATCATTACCGACAGTTTAATAATCGACCACTATATGAGTGCTGTTAACTTTGTGAAGATAGCCATTGACAAATAGCGAGAATTTATTTTTATTACCAATATGTATTCTTAAAGGTGAATTTTGTGAAAATAGGTTCTGATATTGGGTTTCTATTCTTCTCTTTCACTTGGCATAGTTTCTGTAATACTTTTCGCATTTTTCTTAATGTTTTAAAACAACGTAAATAGAATGAATCACTGTGCTAGGAAACCTAATAACAATTTAAAGCCAAAGTCAAATACACATACATACACACAACTGCACAACCGTATGCTCTCGTGCACACTTTAAGTTCATGCTGTTGTTCATATTTAACTTTTAATTTATTATTTTTCAAAATACTTGCTTTTATACCGAAGCTAAATACAATCAGATTTTAACTCAGAATATTTCTTTTTTTTTAATTTTTCTTATAAAATGATTTAAATGGAAAGAGAAGCACTTTTTTAATTTATTTTTTTAATATATCTTTAATTAAATTTCAAAGCAAATTTATTTGTTAATTTAACCAAATCCTTAAAAATTTTAATTTTTGCACAGAATATTTTTAACCCATTAAATGACGAATCGTTTTGCTGATTAGGTTCTTTTAAATAACTAAACATGTTAGTTGTTTGAAAGAACAAGAAAAAAAAACAATAAAATAATTCACTCATTCATTAATCAGGTTTAAGCAACAATCAATCATTTGAATGTTTGAGACAATGTGACTGATAAAGTCATCGAATGACAGATGCTGAAGTTTTCTTCTCTTAGTTTTATATTTTCTACACACTTAAAGTAAAGAGATTTTTAAAATTTCTGTTATAATGGCAATGATTTATGAGTACCCTACAACCCCTAAAAATATTTTAGAGCCAAATTATTTTTTAAAAGAATTTATAGTACACAGAAAAAAATACCAATCTAAAAAAATAACATGATTGGAAATCGTAAAAAATTTCTTGACTTTATTTAAAATTATCATTGCTTCATATTAATTTGAAATGAAAAATGTTAAAATAACATTGTTCAATATTGAATCCATAAAACCCTGTTTTTTTTTTTTGTTAGATAAAAAAGCAGCTCTACAAAAAAACATACATTTTTTTATTTTCAAGTTTAGAATAATTAACAAAAAGATGAAAAATTCCCGTAGCCTTTTTGTTAAAATAAATTTGTTAAATACATATAATTTTCAAAGTAGAATAATGACGAAAACTATATAAGGCAATTCTGCTGGCGTCTTTTAACTGTGAGTGCTTCTGTAAAACAAAGGTATTAATGGAATTAAGGGATAAATGAAACATGTTGTAACAGGAATATTAATATTAATGTTCTCTCTCTGGTTACGGCAGTTTTTAAAACTGCGATATGCAAATTTAGGAAGCCGCGTTTTCTCTATTCTTTTTTATTACGGTGCACACACTTTAAAGAGAATAGAACAGCATTAAGTGGGGAACAGAATAGTCGCTGTAGTACAAAGTTACGAATAGCGCTGCAAGCTGTCAAAAGTTAAAAACGGCAGTTTTAAAGTATTGTCAACCAAATACGTTGTTGTAGAATTCTTTGCAGTTGAAGTTGAAGCGCAAAGCGATATTTTGAACTTTGTTGCGCTACAGAGCATTCGTCAGCTTCAGCTATTACTACAACTACTTTTTTCTGTTTCAAGCCTTAATAACAACATATGTAGAACTCAAACAAACAATGAATACAATCGCAAAATTTAATATAGGTAGAATTTTCTAACAGCCTTATTTATAAAAAATAAAACATGTTAATAAAGGGTTTATTAAACGGATTTTGTATGAAAATCCATTTTATTAACCCTTTATTAACCGGTTTTATTTTTTATAAATTAGGCCGTAAACATTTAGGCAACATTTAACATATATGAAATTATTTTCTCTGAAGCTCCTTCTCACTGTTATTTCACACTCATATCGAATTTATTCCACGTAAAATTCAAGTTGTTCGCTAGTTATTGTTAAATCATGTTAAATTAACATGACCGAAAAAAGTAATACCAACCAGGTTTTCGACGATTTCGCATTGATTTTTTTCTGTGTGTATAATTGTAACTATGTACAGCATGCACATTTAAAGTCATATTTAACGGGTTACAGCTCAATACACATATGTACGTGCGGCACGCCAATTTTAAACTGACCGAGCTAACTAACCTCACACAAAAGTGCCCTTCGTTTTTTTGGAAAATCGAAAATAAAATAAAATATTGTCCACCTTTGTTTAAACATAAATGTATATTTATGAGAGTTAGGCAAAATATGTACATCCATTGATGTAGTTTAAATTCTTACAAAATACATAAAAATAGAACATAAATTATACTTAAAACAATTTAACAGTTATTTCCTTTATTTATGAACACTTTGAAATGTAGCTTCAGAACATTTTTATATGTTACATCAGACAATCAGCCTCTTGTAGCAAACTAACGAAACTTACGAAAATACCATAAAGAAGAAAATCATTACGCCCAAAAACGGTTTCGTTATAAATTTAAAAATGAAATAACTCCCCAAACCAAATTTTATAAGTCTGGGTACACATTATGAAAATTTTCTTTCAGAAAGTCTGAGTTAATTGGTGAGAGGGAAGAGAAGAACAGCCTGTTATCTTCCTCTCTTGATTATAAAGTCAGACTTTCTGAATGAAAACTTTCATAGTGTAAACCCAGACTAATGAAAAAAAATTTCAATAACACCCCAAACAAAATCAAATAACCCCGCAAAAAATCGTTGTTGTTGTTCTCGCTACAAAATTTTAGGGTGCTACTTAATTTTTTTTGGTTATATTTTAGGGGGTTATTCTATGCCACCGTCAAACACCTGCTTAAAGTCAATAAATAGTAAATGTGTCTAGGTCGCACTTGTAGCATTTTTCACGGTCCTGCTTTAGTAAAAACAAGTAAGAGTGCTATATTCGACTATGCTGAATCTTACATATTATTACATATGTATTAATCGCTTAATTGCATTTAACTATTTGCACATGTTTGCGTGTTATTAAATATATTTAGAGACAAACTTAATTACGAAAAATAGTAATTTTTTGGATTTCAGTATTTTGGTTATAACTTAGACATTTTTTAACCGACTTGACAGATTTATACACCGACGTGTTTAAGAAGAAATTTATTATTTACTTTGGTTATAAGACTTGCACTCGGGAAGATCTATGGTTCCCGAAAATAGGTGTTTAAAAAAATGTTATTCTGGTCAAAACTTCGTATTTGAACCGATTTTTACAAGTTTTTCAGAAAATATTTTCTACTAAAAATTTCCGATCTTTTCATATATGAGGCGTACCCAGAAGTCATATGACAGCTCAACAATTTTTGATATTTTCTGTACGGCAGGTACAGCGCCCACTTCTTCAATCCCGCCCACATTTTGTGGAATGCTGTGTTTTGATAACCTAAATCTTTGTACCTAATTTGGAAACTTTGGCTCTTGCCGTTCTCCAGATTTTCAGAAAAAAAGAATAAAAAAACAACAACAAGGGATTTTTGAAAAAATTAGAGGAAGTCGTGATTTTTTGCTCATATCTTAGCCATTTTTGGACCGATCTGGCTGAATTTCAATAACAAAATTATAATAAGCATACCTGCCATAAATATAAACCAACCAAGCCCCTATCATATCTGGGGGCTTCGGAAAACCCATTTCAATAAACAGAGGAACAACCGGATTTGAACTTCCCTTCTCATAAGGATCCAGAATATATATCTGTGGCATTTTGACAAAACATCTTAAGTTGAGATAAGATAGCAAAAAAGTTTTAAAAAAAAACTCGGTTAAAAAGATAATTTTTAAAAAAATAAAATAAACTAAAATTAAAGAAAAATTTCGTTTATAATAGAAAATTTTAAAAACGTAAAAAAACATGTTTTTTTATTGAAAATTCGTATGGTCAACAGCATTTTTTTCAACTTTTTAAATTTGACTTAAGATGTTTTGTCAAAATGCCACAGATATACTTTATAGTAGAATTTACCAAAAACCGTAAAAATGTGAAACCGCGGTTTCGGTTTTAAAATGATTAAAACTGGTCGGTTTCGGTTTGGAAAATATCTAAGTAAAACTACATACATATTTATTTTTTTCTATGTAACACAATTTTTTTATTTGTTTCAATTCAGGTACTTTTATTAAAAAAGAACATGAAATACGTTGCCATTGTTCCAGGTTGTTATGTATAAAGTTTTTTATATGAATTACGAGTACATATTATGTATAATTTGCAATTTCTTTTAGCATAAATATATATTTAAAGTAAAATCTAAAACCGAGGTTTTTTGGTCGGTTTTCGGTTTTGGGTTTTAGGCATTTAAACCGCGGTTTCGATTTCGGTAAAAACCGAACAACAACCCCTACTTTATAGGGTCTTAGATCAATGTTGTAGAAATAACAAACGGAATGACAAAGTTATATATACGCTTCTACCTTCGGTGAAGGGTGTACAAAAGTCGATCAATTGTTGATCTGCCTGGTCTCACTCCTCCTTGATTTTCTCCTAGTATAGTAGATGCCATTTCCATCAATAGTTCTGAGAGGATATTCTTAAAGATTTTGTAAAACACAGCGTTATACCTTTGTAGCTTTCACAATAGCCTTTGTCGCCTTTCTTGCTTATTGTCACGAAGAGTCCAACAACCCACGTCGTCGGGATCCGTTCTTTCATCCATACATTAGTAACTTATGAGTCAATCATTACAACATTCTGTAGAGTGACTTCTGGTATTAAAAAAACTAAATTTTAAAGGACTTTTCATGGAACCTATGGTTAATTATTGATCGGTTGTCGCAAAATTGTATTTTGTTATTTCTCTAAATTGGACCAAATTTAACCACCAATTTTTTGGTTTTAGGCGTATTCAAATGATTTCACAGAGTGGAGCAATCTTTACGAAACTTGGCAGAGTGATTTCTAGTTTTACGAAACTATGACAGATCAAATTTTATTGCAAAAGTATTATTTGTTACAGTTGTGGGCGTATTTAAGTAAATCGTCGGCTTAGAGTGTAAACCTGCTAAATCCACTTTAGATAAAGATATGGTTCGTCGACCAGCATGTAGTTTTTCTTCGATTTGAGTCCTGAAGTGTGTCAAATAACAATCAACTTGAGGAAATCTCGATACCGGTATTTTCGGTATTATTTATGAAATAAAAATATCTCAATACAAAGCACCAAGAATAAAACAATTTCCAAATATATTTTATTATTTAATCCAATTTATTGTTTATTTAAAATACTTATTGAAAAAAAGATGAATCATTTATATATATCGATGGCTTAATATAAAAAAGGCCTAACTCGATTTTTTTAAAAAATAGCTTTTTTGTTTATTCTGGTAGCTCATGCCACATGTATCTTGATTTAACATTTTTAAGGGGCTGTAGTACAACATTTGTTGGATATTTTTATTAAAAATTGCATTATAATTTTTTTATCTAAAAGTTTACGGATTTCATTAAGTTTTTTTTTCTTCCCCTGAAAACAAACAAAAAGTTATTGAACAAGTAAGAGTGCTATATTCGGCTGTGCCGAATCTTATATACCCTTTACCATTGTGCGAGCAGAATACAGAGCAACTAAATAATTTTTACATATGCATACATATTCACAATACTTAAAACTTCTTTATAAAAGAAATTTAAAAAGCGAAAACTGGTAAATATATTTTTAAAATCGTTTTTAGAACATAAAAATATTAAAAAAAATTTCTTTTTAAAAAACCAAGATTCGAACCAGGGAACTCACAGTTTCTAACTTAACACACCCCCTAGACAACTGAACCATGAAGGAACGCTGTTTAAATATCATTAAAATTAAAAATGGACCGTTTACTGTTTACAACTCAACACAGTTTTTTGTTTGTTTTCATTTTGTAAAGGCACTGTTGTCATACCATAGATTTATCTCATTTGGCGAGTTTTTAAGTAGCAAAAAACACAAAAATTCCTAGTTTCTATTTGTTAAAATTATTTCGTTAAATATATGAAATAATAAAGAAGGGTGATAACGAAAATCATATCGGGCATTATGCTAGTATATGTAAGCAAATGCGAAGGGGGGAGGGGGGGAAGAAGAGACGACAGCAGGATTTGAACTTCACTTTTCATAAGGACCCAGAATATATATACTTTATAGGGTGTAGGACCTTCGGTGAAGGGTATAAAAAACAAACTTAATTATAAAAAAGTGTAATTTTTGGGATTTCAGTATTTTGGTCATAACTCTGCTATTTCTTAACCAATTTCACAGATTTATATTCCGACGTGTTAAAGAAGAAATTTGCCAGTTATTTTGGTTATAAAACTTGGACTCGGGAAGATCTATGGTTCCCGAAAATGGGTATTTTTAAAAAAAAAAATTATATTTTGGTCTTAACTTTTTCGTAGCTGAACCGATTTTCCCGAGTTTTTCAGAAAATATTTTCTTTTAAAAAGATATATGTATAAGGCGTTACCATAGGTCATATTACAGTAAAAAAAATTCAGGTTTTTATACAATTTTAAATACTTTTTGTATGGGAGGTACCACGCCCACTTCTCCAATCCCGCCCACATTTTGTGGGATGCTGTGTATTGATAACCTAAATGCGTGTACCTAATTTGGAAACTGTGGATCTTGCCGTTCTCCAGATATACAAAAAAAGTAATAAAAATACAACAACCGCAAGGGATTTTTTTGGAAAAATTAGAGGTAGTCGTGGTTTTTTGCTCATATCTCAGCCATATTTGGACCGATCTGGTAGAATTTCAATAGCAAAATTATAATATGAATACCTGACAGATACATACACCAACCAAGCCCCCATCATTTCTGGGGGCTTCAGAAAACCCATTTCAACAGACAGATGGACGGACGGACAGACAGATGGACAACCGGATTTGAACTTCTTTTTTCATAAGGACCCAGAATATATATACTTTATAGGGTGTAGGATCAATATTGTAGAAATTACAAACGGAATGACAAAGTTATATATACCCTTTTACCTTCGGTGAAGGGTATACAAAAGACAAAACAGCCCGATATTAAAAACAAGGCAAAACAATTAAAAATTAAATATAATATATACATAGTAATTAATTCAGAGGTAAAGTACCCAAAGTTTTTTAAATTCCTTTTTGTGAATTAAAATAATTTCGAAGAAAACATAAATTGACGATGCTTTCATCCGAAAGGCGTGATCTTATTTTCGGGCAGATTAATCCTGCTGCGGAAAACGTACGCTCAGAATCTACACTTGTAGGACGGTATTTCGGTATCGGTAATACCGGTATTGGAATCCCTATCCGTGCATTATACCACCATATATGTTAGTTATTGTAACAATAGTATACATTTTTTAAGGTGGTGATTCGACATTTGGACTCATAAGTCTCATACTACTGAGCTGATTTTAATGGATTTCAATCCCAAACTGCTTAAGATAACTAGAACAGTTTGACACTAATATCGTTCTTTTCTATTCAATTGTTTGAAAGTGACAGTCGGAAAGGAAGCTAACTCAATTTATAATACTACTACATACAACATTCAACGTAAACAAAAATGTACATGTATAAGCAAAATGTAAACAACTTTTGACATCTTTAAGGAATAAACATCTGACTTTTGCGCAGACCTAATGGATGGGCCTTTTATTTTGTTGTAATTTTAGTTGCCAAATGTCAAAACACTTTGTTTAGTAAGTTGTGTTTTGCTCACTTAACACACTTGTGACATGGTCGCATTTTAATATTGCTCAATATTTGTAACAATTTCGTATTAATTGAGCAATAACTTAATTGCAATTTTATATGGATAATTGAGCTCAATGATGTCATTTATTGCGTAGAACTCAATTAAGGTGCATATCTGAACACGGTATAACATAGAATCCTTTGAACATACCTCAAACTATATATAATGTAGAATCGGCCATCATGAACGTACCCCTCAAGTGTACAACCGATCCCGATTTCTTCTTAGTGCTTTTATTTCACCTTCAAATAATCCATTAATTTTCACAATTTCATCATTAATATGTTTAAATTAATCTTCTAATAACTTTATTAAAGTATTTTTATAAATTTTTAATACTTTAAAGAAATATAAATTTCATTGTTGTTTTTTTTCTTAATCAACTGTCATCTTAATCATCTCAAATGTAATGTGAACGGCTTTGATAAGCTAAATCAACATTTTTGTTAAACACGCTTAAAAACCCAAGTGTGAACATAGTTTAAGCTCCTGTCAAAAATTAAAAAAAGTTAAAAAATCAAAAATAAAATAAAACAAGTAAGAGTGCTTGACGAATCCACCGACAGTTAGAATATTTCTGGCCCTATTAATTAATCTTTATAAAAATGGACTAAGTATTTAAATTGGTTGCGGCTTAGACCCACAAATGTTACATTATTGATCGACAATCAGAAAGATTTAAGATTTTATTTCTAGTCATATAAAACTTAATTTTAACAAATTTGTTTATATCATAACTCGTTACAGTTTTTGTCGAGTTAAAATTATTTTCGGGAGGGATTTTGTATTGGGCCCATGTTAAATTATGGAAATATCTTCACAAAATTCTGTAGTGTAATTTCTGGCACAAGAAAACCTAAATTAAAACAAATTTCGACAAAGAAGGGAAATTTGTTATAGCATTTTATACTTTTTAGGTGGTTTTTAGAAGGCTGCTTAAAATGGACATAAGGTAAAATATGGATCCATTATTCAAAATTAAATGGTATTTTTTCTGGCCATATGAAGCAAAACTTCACCAAAACATCTATATCTGCTACGGTTTAAGGAGTATTAGAATAGTTTCCCAGAGTGGGCATTATATGGGGAATATGGTAAATTATGGACCGATGTTCACGACACTTATAAGTATGAATTTTAGTCATATAGAACGAATTTATGCAAAATTAAATATCAATCCGTGTATTATAACACCACTTTTGCTAGTTTTTGTAACAAAATTATAAATCTTTCAGGGTGGTGGTTCTACAATTGGATTCATTTCTCTTATTTTACTGAACCGATTTTGCTGGTCTTCAATCCCAAACTGCTAAAGGTTACTACAATCAATTTGAAATTTTTTTTTTTGAATTTTTGTAAAGTCTCTGCAAACAAATGGAAGATATCACCTACGGCAATGGTTTAGTTAGCAATATCCCAAAATTTTTTCTAAAAAGTGACAAAATATACATAGTCAGCGAAAAGTTTTAATTATTTATAATTATACATCCATTTACATTAAATGTATATAAAACAATATATTAAAAGGACGTAATCTCCATGATATCGATAACAAGCATTACAGATATTAGAGAACTAAAGGACCAACTATAATATGCTTAAGTTAGCTTAAGCAATTGTGCGAATACATGTGATTCATATGTGTCGAACCATATTGAACTTAAGAAAACTTTTTGGCTAATTTTATGAAACTGCCATTTGCTGAAGCAAAGTGCGAAACAGGTCGCCCTTTCCGTACGGAATAAAAATTTTTTTGTTTTTATTTCCCATCCCAGGAAATTTCAAGGATTAAGGAAAACCTGAAAATGCAAAAAAAAAACATACGTTTTTATGCTTTTTCAATATGTGAAAACAGATTTGTCATGTGAACTTTAGTTTAGCAACAAAAATATTAAAAAAAATTAATAGAAAAATTTTTAATATTTTTTTTTTATTAAAAAATAAAAAAAAATCGGAATTGCTTTGTAAGCAAAAAGGTACCTACCACAAATGGCGTAAGAATCGGAATGCAGATACTGCGACAAACCGAATAAAGTATAATTATATCTTGGCAGCACTGTAAAAAAAATAGTTGCCTTGCGGAGAGTAGCTGCAACTGAATCTATATTTTAGTGTGGTCATCAACCCTCCAAGTGTTTTCTTGAAATATAGATGACTCTGACAAAAGTTATGAAAAAAGTTGCTGGTTAAAAAATTATTAGTCGCCCCCACACTACAATAGTGGAGATGGTATAATAAGTTTGTCCTGATGTTTGTAAAACCTTAAAATATTGGCCCTAGAGCTGCGATCGGCAAAATCAGGGCACCGCGTTTTCTCTTTTATTCTGTTATATACTCTTTTATTACGTTCGTGTGCACACACATTGAAGAGAATTTAACAACATTAACAGCAACATATGTAAAATTTATACAACGTATACAATCGCAAAATGTGGTGGTCGCAGCCCTAGACCCACCTTAAAGTATACCGATCGGCTCAGAATCACTTTCTGCGACGATCTAACGATGTCCTTCCGTCTGGCAGACCATGTAAACCTTGTGCGCAAAGTTTTATGAACATTAGTACGAAGGTTCTTATTGACACAAGGACCAAGCCTATTGAAAATAAGGCGAATCTTTCTATAAAAAAATTTCTATTTTGATTTCAAAATTATTAAAAAAAATATCAGAAATTGCTAACATTCATACGGTAGAGAAGAAAGAGAAGTAGAAAAAATGGCATTATTATTATTTTTAAATATTAACAGCCAATCCCACGATGTCACAAGCAACGTTCGCATAGAAAATTGCATTTAAAACAAAAACAATTTCTAAAATTTGTTTTTGTTTTAAACAGGGACCGAAAATAACAGTTATATTCGAATTTTAAAACAAAAAAAGCATATAGAAGTAAATGTCGAAAAACTGATTCAAGTATACCATATTGATCCTTTTAACTTGTGATTTTTAAAATTTTGATTTTTATTGTTTCGATTTTTTTGAACAAAAATAACAGTCAAAGTTATTTTTTGGGAATACAAAATTTATTATTAATAAGATTTCCGTATGACGGAATTTATTGTTGAGGGAATGCTTCTATGCGCATTTCACTGGTTGCTTAGGCCAGATCAGGAAACCTGTTTTGATTTTTATATTTTCGTTCAAAAATAAAAGTTGTTCTTTAAAGAAATGTACGTGTAATAATAATTTAGTTGACTTTAAATATTTATTTTAATGTGCATAAGAAATCCCAGTGATGATTACACATTAAAATAAACATTTAAAGACAACTAAATAATTATTACACGTACATTTCTTTAAAGAATACCTCTTTTTTTCAAAAAATAACAGTTATTTTTATTCAAAAAATAAAAATCACAAAAAACGGGTTTTATACGACTTTTATGAAAAAAGGAATTACTGTTACGGTCCCTGGTTTTAAATGTTATTTTCTATGCGAACGTTAACGTGTGACATCATGGGATTGGCTGTAGACTTCTCAATTTGTGATAAAAAAAAATATTTTATATTTTTTATGAATTAAATAAAATTTTGTATTTTTATACAAATTGTATTATTTTATTAAATGAATTAAATACAAAATAAAAATGCATGTACATATGTAAAAAAATTTGAATGTACCCTTCTAAAAATTAACTTTTACATGTTTTATGAAGATTTCTAAAATAATTTCAATATTTTTAGTTTGGCTTGAGTTCATCAAATTTTATTTTCATTAAATTATTTTTTACTGAAGGAAGGAATTTTACAACATGAAATTTTTGTTAAAATCATGTTTCATGTTTTAAAATTCCTTCCTTCAGTAAAAAATAATTTAATGAAAATAAAATTTGATGAACTCAAGCCAAACTAAAAATATTGAAATTATTTTAGAAATCTTCATAAAACATGTAAAAGTTAATTTTTAGAAGGGTACATTCAAATTTTTTTACATATGTACATGCATTTTTATTTTGTATTTAATTCATTTAATAAAATAATACAATTTGTATAAAAATACAAAATTTTATTTAATTCATAAAAAATATAAAATATTTTTTTTTATCACAAATTGAGAAGTCTACAGCCAATCCCATGATGTCACACGTTAACGTTCGCATAGAAAATAACATTTAAAACCAGGGACCGTAACAGTAATTCCTTTTTTCATAAAAGTCGTATAAAACCCGTTTTTTGTGATTTTTATTTTTTGAATAAAAATAACTGTTATTTTTTGAAAAAAAGAGGTATTCTTTAAAGAAATGTACGTGTAATAATTATTTAGTTGTCTTTAAATGTTTATTTTAATGTGTAATCATCACTGGGATTTCTTATGCACATTAAAATAAATATTTAAAGTCAACTAAATTATTATTACACGTACATTTCTTTAAAGAACAACTTTTATTTTTGAACGAAAATATAAAAATCAAAACAGGTTTCCTGATCTGGCCTAAGCAACCAGTGAAATGCGCATAGAAGCATTCCCTCAACAATAAATTCCGTCATACGGAAATCTTATTAATAATAAATTTTGTATTCCCAAAAAATAACTTTGACTGTTATTTTTGTTCAAAAAAATCGAAACAATAAAAATCAAAATTTTAAAAATCACAAGTTAAAAGGATCAATATGGTATACTTGAATCAGTTTTTCGACATTTACTTCTATATGCTTTTTTTGTTTTAAAATTCGAATATAACTGTTATTTTCGGTCCCTGTTTAAAACAAAAACAAATTTTAGAAATTGTTTTTGTTTTAAATGCAATTTTCTATGCGAACGTTGCTTGTGACATCGTGGGATTGGCTGTTAATATTTAAAAATAATAATAATGCCATTTTTTCTACTTCTCTTTCTTCTCTACCGTATGAATGTTAGCAATTTCTGATATTTTTTTTAATAATTTTGAAATCAAAATAGAAATTTTTTTATAGAAAGATTCGCCTTATTTTCAATAGGCTTGGTCCTTGTGTCAATAAGAACCTTCGTACTAATGTTCATAAAACTTTGCGCACAAGGTTTACATGGTCTGCCAGACGGAAGGACATCGTTAGATCGTCGCAGAAAGTGATTCTGAGCCGATCGGTATACTTTAAGGTGGGTCTAGGGCTGCGACCACCACATTTTGCGATTGTATACGTTGTATAAATTTTACATATGTTGCTGTTAATGTTGTTAAATTCTCTTCAATGTGTGTGCACACGAACGTAATAAAAGAGTATATAACAGAATAAAAGAGAAAACGCGGTGCCCTGATTTTGCCGATCGCAGCTCTAGGGCCAATATTTTAAGGTTTTACAAACATCAGGACAAACTTATTATACCATCTCCACTATTGTAGTGTGGGGGCGACTAATAATTTTTTAACCAGCAACTTTTTTCATAACTTTTGTCAGAGTCATCTATATTTCAAGAAAACACTTGGAGGGTTGATGACCACACTAAAATATAGATTCAGTTGCAGCTACTCTCCGCAAGGCAACTATTTTTTTTACAGTGCTGCCAAGATATAATTATACTTTATTCGGTTTGTCGCAGTATCTGCATTCCGATTCTTACGCCATTTGTGGTAGGTACCTTTTTGCTTACAAAGCAATTCCGATTTTTTTTTATTTTTTAATAAAAAAAAAATATTAAAAATTTTTCTATTAATTTTTTTTAATATTTTTGTTGCTAAACTAAAGTTCACATGACAAATCTGTTTTCACATATTGAAAAAGCATAAAAACGTATGTTTTTTTTTTGCATTTTCAGGTTTTCCTTAATCCTTGAAATTTCCTGGGATGGGAAATAAAAACAAAAAAATTTTTATTCCGTACGGAAAGGGCGACCTGTTTCGCACTTTGCTTCAGCAAATGGCAGTTTCATAAAATTAGCCAAAAAGTTTTCTTAAGTTCAATATGGTTCGACACATATGAATCACATGTATTCGCACAATTGCTTAAGCTAACTTAAGCATATTATAGTTGGTCCTTTAGTTCTCTAATATCTGTAATGCTTGTTATCGATATCATGGAGATTACGTCCTTTTAATATATTGTTTTATATACATTTAATGTAAATGGATGTATAATTATAAATAATTAAAACTTTTCGCTGACTATGTATATTTTGTCACTTTTTAGAAAAAATTTTGGGATATTGCTAACTAAACCATTGCCGTAGGTGATATCTTCCATTTGTTTGCAGAGACTTTACAAAAATTCAAAAAAAAAAATTTCAAATTGATTGTAGTAACCTTTAGCAGTTTGGGATTGAAGACCAGCAAAATCGGTTCAGTAAAATAAGAGAAATGAATCCAATTGTAGAACCACCACCCTGAAAGATTTATAATTTTGTTACAAAAACTAGCAAAAGTGGTGTTATAATACACGGATTGATATTTAATTTTGCATAAATTCGTTCTATATGACTAAAATTCATACTTATAAGTGTCGTGAACATCGGTCCATAATTTACCATATTCCCCATATAATGCCCACTCTGGGAAACTATTCTAATACTCCTTAAACCGTAGCAGATATAGATGTTTTGGTGAAGTTTTGCTTCATATGGCCAGAAAAAATACCATTTAATTTTGAATAATGGATCCATATTTTACCTTATGTCCATTTTAAGCAGCCTTCTAAAAACCACCTAAAAAGTATAAAATGCTATAACAAATTTCCCTTCTTTGTCGAAATTTGTTTTAATTTAGGTTTTCTTGTGCCAGAAATTACACTACAGAATTTTGTGAAGATATTTCCATAATTTAACATGGGCCCAATACAAAATCCCTCCCGAAAATAATTTTAACTCGACAAAAACTGTAACGAGTTATGATATAAACAAATTTGTTAAAATTAAGTTTTATATGACTAGAAATAAAATCTTAAATCTTTCTGATTGTCGATCAATAATGTAACATTTGTGGGTCTAAGCCGCAACCAATTTAAATACTTAGTCCATTTTTATAAAGATTAATTAATAGGGCCAGAAATATTCTAACTGTCGGTGGATTCGTCAAGCACTCTTACTTGTTTTATTTTATTTTTGATTTTTTAACTTTTTTTAATTTTTGACAGGAGCTTAAACTATGTTCACACTTGGGTTTTTAAGCGTGTTTAACAAAAATGTTGATTTAGCTTATCAAAGCCGTTCACATTACATTTGAGATGATTAAGATGACAGTTGATTAAGAAAAAAAACAACAATGAAATTTATATTTCTTTAAAGTATTAAAAATTTATAAAAATACTTTAATAAAGTTATTAGAAGATTAATTTAAACATATTAATGATGAAATTGTGAAAATTAATGGATTATTTGAAGGTGAAATAAAAGCACTAAGAAGAAATCGGGATCGGTTGTACACTTGAGGGGTACGTTCATGATGGCCGATTCTACATTATATATAGTTTGAGGTATGTTCAAAGGATTCTATGTTATACCGTGTTCAGATATGCACCTTAATTGAGTTCTACGCAATAAATGACATCATTGAGCTCAATTATCCATATAAAATTGCAATTAAGTTATTGCTCAATTAATACGAAATTGTTACAAATATTGAGCAATATTAAAATGCGACCATGTCACAAGTGTGTTAAGTGAGCAAAACACAACTTACTAAACAAAGTGTTTTGACATTTGGCAACTAAAATTACAACAAAATAAAAGGCCCATCCATTAGGTCTGCGCAAAAGTCAGATGTTTATTCCTTAAAGATGTCAAAAGTTGTTTACATTTTGCTTATACATGTACATTTTTGTTTACGTTGAATGTTGTATGTAGTAGTATTATAAATTGAGTTAGCTTCCTTTCCGACTGTCACTTTCAAACAATTGAATAGAAAAGAACGATATTAGTGTCAAACTGTTCTAGTTATCTTAAGCAGTTTGGGATTGAAATCCATTAAAATCAGCTCAGTAGTATGAGACTTATGAGTCCAAATGTCGAATCACCACCTTAAAAAATGTATACTATTGTTACAATAACTAACATATATGGTGGTATAATGCACGGATAGGGATTCCAATACCGGTATTACCGATACCGAAATACCGTCCTACAAGTGTAGATTCTGAGCGTACGTTTTCCGCAGCAGGATTAATCTGCCCGAAAATAAGATCACGCCTTTCGGATGAAAGCATCGTCAATTTATGTTTTCTTCGAAATTATTTTAATTCACAAAAAGGAATTTAAAAAACTTTGGGTACTTTACCTCTGAATTAATTACTATGTATATATTATATTTAATTTTTAATTGTTTTGCCTTGTTTTTAATATTGTTTTGTTTTTAAAAAAATAATTTAATGAAAATTAAATTTGATGAACTCAATCAAGCCTAACTAAAAGCAGGGTTGTCAGATGTGGCAATTTCTCGCCAAACGTGGCGATTTTCAAACTTGTTTGGAGACCTAATTTTTGATTTGGCGACATGGGGACTTTTTGGCGATTTAAGAAAATAGTTGGCGATTTTGTTGGCTATTTTTTATGAGCTATGGATTTAGTTTAATATTCGTTACATTCAATAAGAAGAAAAAATATTACTTTTATTCTAGTATTTTTATGTATGATATTTGAGGCATTCATATGTATGGTCAATATTTGAAAGTATGTTTGTTCAAATGGCTGATGAAGATAATAAAAATCTTCAAGAAAATTGTTTTTAGTTTTTAAAAGTGCTGTTGAAAGAATCAATAAATATAATTCCTTAAAGCATGAATATAGTTAAAATCTATGAACATTTTTCCATTATATGTATGTGGCAATTTATAATCATAGATAAAAAACGTTGTTGTTAAAGATTTTTATGAATCCTAACGTACCTTTTGATGTTTACGAAACACACTCGAAAAAATTAGCGTTTGTTAATTGTAAAGAGGGTTTTAATGACAATATTTCATCTAATTTACATAGCGTCTTTAACTGACAATTTTTTGTCATACCAAACGTCAAAGTCTATATAAAAAAAAACTCGAAAATTTTTGTCAGCGTTTTTTTAATATGATGTTTGACGTTTGGTATGACAAAAAATTGTCAGGTAAAGACGCCATGTTATAAAGATTTCGTCCACAATTTTATATCTTCATGGATACGGCAGATACGTACCATTTAAAGGAACTTGCTTTGGCTGTACTTTATATGCTGGTAATAACAACAAGTACTGCCTGTGTTGAAATTAAGAACTCCACAAAAACTCGAATTCGAAGTAGAATGCATTACGAACTTCTAGATGCGTTACTACGAGGTTTAAATAATATGAATGTGAATAGTACATGTAGCACTTCTTTTGTAACTTTATTGAATAAATGAAATTCTCTCACAATGAATTCCAAAAAAGAAGACAAATAGTGAGTCTTGCCAGTGAAGCGTTTTAGATAACTGCAACTTATATACAAATATACAAAAGTTAGTTTAATACTAACTGCAAAAATTATTTTTATGTTGCTTTAAGTAGACTACTATGTATAAACTATTTTGTAGTAAACGTTGTACCTCTTTTGTGTTTACTAACTGTTTTTACTGTGTTCTAAATAAATATTAAACAAAACATATATTATGGCGACTTTTATTAAATTTTTGGCGAATTTTAGCTATACTGAACAAATTTATTTTTTAGATATTTTTAATAATTCTAAAAATAGGTATTTTATTGTCAAAAACTGAAAAACAAAGGCTGTGGCGATTTTGGCGATTTTCGACATTGAATTTGGCGAAAAAGGTCTAAATCAATCTGACAACCCTGACTAAAAGTATTGAAAATGAAAATTAACAGTTTAACTAAAATCACAATTGTTTTTAAAATAGATATGGCACAAGGTAAACCGCGTCACAGAAGGGTCCAAAAATGGCATTTTTCATGAATAAAAAGTTCGGTAATTTTTTTGCCCAATGAATGATCAAATATAATAGATATTTAATAATTCTTTAATTCTGCATTAAAGCCTGAGTGTTTGTAATTTTTTTGAGATAATAAACTAAAATTAAAAAGTGTTTTGCTTCTACTGCAAATTATTAAATTTCGAGCTAATACCCGCTTGTTGATCAAGTGCGATTTAATTGTTCATACTTAATTTAATTTTAAATTTTTCAGTGAACTTTTTATCTTTTTAAATTGTTGCACTATGTTTTTTTTTAATAAATTCTATATTTTTTTTTTTGCTTAATTTTGCTTAATGTTATTACGCGAAAATAGTATTTATATTTATAAGAATTTAATGCATTTAAGAAAAAAAGAAGATTTGGTGTTCATCCTATAAATTAAGCATATTTCCAGACAGGTTTTGGCAATACTGCCGTATATCTGTGAAATCCTTTATATTTCTGTTGCAAAAAGCCAACAGCAGATTTAGATAAAAGTAAACAGAAAATTTGGTAATCTGTTTTGCCATAATAGCGGTCGGCTTTGTACAGATGAAATTATAAGCTCCATATTCACTTTTGCCATGTTTATTCTTTGCCGCACAGAAAACAACTTAAAATTAGAACAAGTTTTGTTGCTGACCGGCGCCGCATAGCAGCTCATTGCGAGGCCGCTTTAGTAGTATTTCATATGTTTTAATTTTTTGTCGCTCGCCGCCCATTGCGCGACCTCGTCCTTAGACCTACAAATGTTAAATTATTGACCGACAATCAGAAAGCTTTATTCTTTTATTTCTAGTCATATTAAACTTAATTTGAGCAAATTATGATTCGTAACAGTTTAAACCGAACTAAACTTATTTTCGAGAGGGGTATTTATAATGGACCCATGGTAAATTATGGACCAATCATTACAAAACTCTGCGGACTGATTTCTGATACATATTAAAAAAACCTTAGTTAGAAAAATGTCGATATTATTATTTGTATAGTTTTAAAGTGGTTTTCAGAAGGCTGCTTAGTATGAGATCTATGATAAATTATGGACCGATTATTACAAAATTGCATGGTATTATTCCTGGCCAAATGAAGCTAAATTATTCGTTGCTGGCTTAGGAGTACTAAACTGTTTTCCGAGAGTATGCTTTATATGGGGACTATGTTGAATTAGAGACCGATCTGCACGAAATTTGGCAGTGTGATTTCTAGTCCTATAAAACTGGCGTACCAAACATAATTAAGGGCGTGGCAAAAAATGCTTTTTCTTGTTTTAGAAACTTTATGGACATCTTTCACAATTTTTTTTTTTGACCAACCTTATGAAGTATCCAATTTGGTCCTGTCATCTAACTTTTATATACATAAAGTTATATACTTTAGCCGAGAATTCAATTAAACGCTTTGAGTGCATAACATCAACTGACTCAGCAGTCATACTTTATTTTCTTTTAAACATGTGCATAAGCATATAGATATATAGTACAAGTATACAAACTTAAATATAAAAAGAGTAAAGTAAATGATCTTACAATAAATATAACATTACAGTAAATCTATACTCATACAAGCAAAGAGAGGTAAATGCGTTCTCAATAAGAAAATAGTACATAACATGACAAAATAAAATGCATGAACTTAAACAAAAGCAATTTAAATGAGTTTACAATAAATACATAAAGGCAATCTGTACAAGGGAGAGATTTGTACATAACAATAGCTAGCATGTGTGTATGTACGTATATTTAAGTAACTACTGATGGAATGTATGAACCGTTAACCACACAGGGTCATCATAATAAAACAGACAATTGGACAATCCTAAAACATAAATACTACTACAACTCGTCCATCCTGACAATAAGATCCCCTGATCTTGAAATAAAAATAAGGCAGGATGTTCAAAAACCCTTACGAGAATTGAACCATGGT
Source organism: Pollenia griseotomentosa (assembly GCA_963931875.1). Taxonomy (NCBI): domain Eukaryota; kingdom Metazoa; phylum Arthropoda; class Insecta; order Diptera; family Polleniidae; genus Pollenia; species Pollenia griseotomentosa. The sequence continues at coordinate 140,940,556 of OZ007560.1, read as the reverse complement.
CTAAGATTACCCACAGCCCAGACACCGCTGTAGGGCGTGCGAGACCGTTGAAACCCCTCAACATCCTCCAACACATATCTATCGTTCCGTAACACCTTAGAGATACGATAAGGCCCCTTAAATTTAGGCATAAGTTTTCGCGATGGCCCTGTCTGCGAGTCAAAATTTCTCACCATGACATAGTCGCCCCTTTCATACTTAGTGGGTGTTTTTCTCCTAAGATCTACGTAATTCTTGTTATACGCTTGTAATTTTCCCTGTGCCTTGCAAGCATCCCTCCTTATCTTACCTAAATCCGCCTTCTGTCCGTTTCCCTGCTCAAAGTCAATCAGGTTCTCCCTCAATGTATCCAAAACCCTACCTTTCTGCACTACCCCAAACAACATTCTACTCGGGTATTCATTAATCGATCTATGTATGGTGTTGTTAATACAGAACTCGACAGTCTCTATGACATTATCCCAATGGAGGCCCTTTTCTGAATCGGACAGTTTCGCGATCATAGGTTTCAAACTCCTATTCACCCTTTCCACCTGTCCGTTAGCCTGCGGGGAAGCGGTAGCTACCTTGACATGTTGAATGTTGTTTTCTTCCAGAAAAGCCTTAAAATCACCTGACGTAAAAGAGCTTCCCCTATCCGATACTAAGCACCTCGGACGACTATACGACCTAAAAAAATCCCTCAGCGAAGAAATAACCTCTCTTGTGCTCGTTGTTCTTGTCGGGTACAATCTCACGAACTTAGTAGATGCGTCTATTATAACTAAAAGATATTTCTTCGACCTACTATTATCAACCGGCCCAAAATGGTCAATATGTATAGTATCAAATGGTAGGTCCGCCTTTGGAATGTTGTGAAGAAAACCTTCCTCACGTCCAGCATTTGCCGAAAAAGCAATGCACCTTAGACAGTTCCTGATGTGTTTCTTAGCCTTCTCACGCATCCCGGGAAACCAGTACGTCCTACCCATTAGGTCGGTCATCTTGTCCACCCCAACGTGTCCCATTTCGTCATGATATTTGAACATGACGTGATTCTCCATATCGCTAGGTACGCAGAATAAAATATTTTCGCCCTTTTTCCTATATACTACCCCATTCCTCATTTCAAAAAATTTATCCTCTGACCTTTGCAACGAATCCCTTAGCCCTGACAACTTTTTGTCCTGTCCCTGACATATTATCAAATTTTCCTCAAAAGTGTTTGTCTCTAAAACTAAAATGTTACTGCGGCTTAAAGCGTCGACGTGTTGCATCCTCGTACCAGGCCGGTGCTCCAACGTATAATCATAGTTTTGCAGTTCTAACGCCCATCTTGCGATCCTAGGATTCAATTCCTTTTTGTTCAAGGTCAAGGTCAGTGAATTGCAGTCCGTCACTATTTTAAAAGGGGTACCCTGTAGGTAAACCCTAAAACGTTTTAATGCACTAACAATAGCCAATGTCTCCAGCTCGAAGCTGTGATACTTGGACTCAGACTCCGTCGTCCTCCTAGAGAAATAAAAGATCGGATGCATTTTGCCGTCTCGTTTCCTCTGCATAAGAATAGCGCCCAGTCCCACGGAACTTGCATCACAGTGTAGTTCGGTTACATCCCTGGGGTCGTAGAGTGCCAGTATTGGAGCCTCCACAAGCTTTCGTTTTAGCAACTCAAAACATTCAAGGTGTTCAGGGCCAAACTCAAACTTCTTAGTTCTCCTAGTCAATTCATACAGGGGTTTCGCTAAAATGGAGAAATCCTTTATAAACCTACGAAAATATGAGCAGAGACCCAAAAAACTCTGTACCGAGTGCGCCTTGTTCGGAACCGGAAAATTCTCAATTGCCCTCAATCCCTTGTCGTCCGCCCTTATTCCCACGCCACTGATCGTATACCCCAAGTATTTAACCTCCGACTGTAAAAATACGCACTTATCCAATCTAAGCTCAAGCTTGTTCTCCACAAGACGCTTAAAAACTTCCTCCAGTATCCTAAAATGTTCATCAAAGTTGTCGGTCGCTATCATAATGTCATCAAGGTATATTATGACCTTTTCGTTTCGCACCATATCCGCAAAAACCTTATTTACAAAACGCTGGAAAACTGACGGGGCATTTTTCAGCCCAAAAGGCATTCTTAAAAATTCATACTGGCCCAAAGGGGTAATAAATGAAGTATATTTCACGGCGTCATTATCCATGTACACGTGGAAGAACCCATCCTTCAAATCAAGTTTCGAAAAAATAGTCTTACCTGCCAATCTGTCTAATAAGTCATCGATTAACGGAATAGGATAGTTGTCCCTAGCCGTAACCTTATTAAGCCTGCGATAGTCCACACACATTCTCAGTTCTCCTGTCTTCTTTCTGACCAAAACTATTGGTGAAGCAAATTCTGACTCGCTAACCCGTATATACCCCTTGGACAAATATTCGTCCAACAGCCTCTGCAATTCAATTTTTTCAGAATACGATAGTCTCCTTGGTGGGCAGTTGAAGGGTTTCAGATCCTCCAAAATCAGACGCATTTCACTCCTAACCACTGGTTCAATCGGTCGCTCCGGTTTCAAGTAATAATCATTAAACATCCTGCAGAATTTTTCCCTATTCGCATAAGTCACACTATCACCTATTGCAAACTCCGTCCTATCATCAAAATATTCTATTGCCATAATGGAACTATCGAATTCCATATCCGCCACGGAGTCCCCATTACATTCACTCTGACTATTCTCATTCTCCATCCCACACACCAACCTATATTTACAGGCCTTCATAAAATCCCTCCCTAAGACTGCCTGAACACCCATAGACTCATCTGGCACCACACATAATTCAAAACAAACTTTATTTCCATTTATTATTATAGAACAAAAAATAGTCCCAAGGACCTTTAATTCACTTTTATTAATTCCGCAAAAACAATATAAAAAATTATTATTCAATTTCAACTCCTTAGGTAACAAAGATTCTCTCACAAAACTGATCGGGCTTCCAGAGTCTATTAGGCATTCTAAAGATAAAAATAAAATTTCACTATGACTATCTATGAATATCTTAAAGTACCTTACATAATCTTCACCATCCAGCAAATGTATTTCCGCATCTCTTCTTTTCGGGCAGCTGGCCACAAGATGTTGAGAGCTACCACAACCATAGCATGTACCTGGCTCACGTTTGGCTTTTTTACAATCAGCAGCATAATGACCGAGAGAATTACAATTGTAGCATCTGATGTTGGTAGTGTTGGCCGGCTTGACTGGTGGTTTCGCTCCGCGTTTCAATTCAATTTTGGCGAAGGCTATTTGCAGCTGAGATTTGTCACTAAAATTTTGCATAATCGCCTGCGTGCGTAACTGGATATCAGGAATTCCCTCTATTAAACAATCAATTAACTCGTCTTCATCTAACTTTATTTGATTTGCAAGAATTATTTTTTCATTGTAGTATTCTGTAAAGGATTCTCCATACTGCCATTTGCGGCCTTCAAAATTGCGGCGTAACAAAAGTTTTCCTTCTTTCTTGCCAAATAATTGCTCCATTTGAGCTAGTAGACTGTCTGTAGTTTCTGTTGCATAGCTGGCTGTAGACTGCAGCCATGCAAGTGCTTTACCTCTCAACTTGCTTATTAATAAAGCTCGTAACATATTGTCGTCAACGCCGTACGCATCGCCAACACTTTTGAGTTGAACAGCCCACAGATCAAGATTGCTGCTTCCATCAAACTCCGGCAAAAACTCTCGCAAAACACCAAATGAAACACTATCTACTCTAGATTGCTGCAACACACTTAAGTTAGGTAATTCGGCCGCTGTTGAGTTTCGTGTTCTCTCCAGATCGGCAGTTCTTTTTAACAAGTCATTTTCTTTGGCTAACAGATCACGTTCTCGTTTTATCAGCTCCAATTCTTTTTTTATTAGCTCCATTTCTCTGTCTGTTGTTTCTTCGACTTCATCGTCCTCTGTATCCTCACCAGCATCTTGCTCCAGCGCCGGACATACACCTCTTTCCTCCACTGGCACAGCATTTATTCTCGAGGCAAGTGTACCTTTTGTACCACTCGTTGGCAGACCTAAACTATTGAGCCACTCTTTAAGCTGCACAAGGGTGTATTTGTTTGCGTCAATTGCGTCCATTTTTCTCTAATAATATTTCCTTCTAAATTTCTGCACTTCTAAATTTTCTTCACACTCGTTTTTCAGAACGCCTTCTTGTGTTCGATCCTTTGTCATAAACTATTCTTTTTTCAAATTCTTTCTTTTGTCCCTTTAATACTTCTCTATTGCTTAAATTTTGTGTTTTTTTTTTTATACACTCGTTTTGTTGGGGAAAAAATGTTTTTATTTTTTTTTGTGTCCGATTTTCCCAAATGCTCTATTCTTTTTTTCTTTTACGTTAAATATTGTTTTTTTTTAATGTTTAAATATTGTTTTTTTTTTTTTTTTTTTTTTTAGTAAAGAAACATTTTTTCCATACAACTGTTTATTAACACAAATTTTCCCGAAGTTTTTATTCCCGTTTGAACACTTTAATGCGTATTAAATAAATGGTTTATTCACAGGTTACTTTGTTTGTGTTGACACAATTTTTTTTTTACGATCCCACTTCTGAACTTTAGCCGAGAATTCAATTAAACGCTTTGAGTGCATAACATCAACTGACTCAGCAGTCATACTTTATTTTCTTTTAAACATGTGCATAAGCATATAGATATATAGTACAAGTATACAAACTTAAATATAAAAAGAGTAAAGTAAATGATCTTACAATAAATATAACATTACAGTAAATCTATACTCATACAAGCAAAGAGAGGTAAATGCGTTCTCAATAAGAAAATAGTACATAACATGACAAAATAAAATGCATGAACTTAAACAAAAGCAATTTAAATGAGTTTACAATAAATACATAAAGGCAATCTGTACAAGGGAGAGATTTGTACATAACAATAGCTAGCATGTGTGTATGTACGTATATTTAAGTAACTACTGATGGAATGTATGAACCGTTAACCACACAGGGTCATCATAATAAAACAGACAATTGGACAATCCTAAAACATAAATACTACTACAATACATACATAATACTGCACATCGCACTAAGCGTTTCCATTGGATATTTTCAAAAAGTATCAAAAAGAAGGTACTTCTTTTAAAATCATTTGTTCAATTTATTTAAAATTTAAAATTACATTTTATAAATGGTAAAAATAAATTCTCGGAAACATATACATAAGTCGAGAGTAGGAACTTTTTTATGTAATTTTAATTGACTTTAGCGTGCTGAATCCAAATCTGTTCACAGATTGGTTTTATTACGTCCAGTTTTTTTGTATGGGCTTCAGCAATATCTCGTCCGAAATAAGCCGGTTAAATCCATATTATCATATTTATATTTATTTCTCCGATTTTGTTCAAACAGTTACGGATGATTACACTGTGCTCGAAATTGACACTTTTTTTTAGACAAGCTGGGCACATGGCGTTTAAGCATAATTCGGGTGCGCTGAATCCTGTGGTGCCCACCGTTTTTTAGGTTAGCTCTTGTTTTCGAGATATACCGTTATTTCGAAAATGAAGAAGGTTGCACAACATATATTCGTGTAACTCAAACACGCTTCAGTTTATTGAAATTACTAAAAAAAACCGAAATTCCGCAATTTCCTTTAAGAAAAGTAAAACTTTTTTTGGGAAATAAAATAATTTTACTATCAAAATTTTACGTGTAGGTATAAAAGAAATAAATTATTAATTAAGGAAAATGTATGTCCAACCCCACTTTATTTTTCATCTCAATCATTTATTTCTAACATACCTATGTGCTATCTCCATTCTTTAAAGGGGCTTCCATACAAAATGTTCAATGCAGACTAGAAATTTATTGAAGAAAAAGTCCCATAAATGCCTAGGAGTTGCCCCTAGTGGGATGAAATGTATGACCGACCTCATTTAGTTTTTTGTCTTTAACATTTTCTCGAGACATACTTTCCCCTTGTCACCACTTCTCAGGGGGGCTCCCATACAAATATTGCGTTTTATGAAATTCTTAAATTAATTAAAAATTGTCGACTTTTGTGAATAAAATCAAAAGTTTTTTTATATGTCTGAAAAAAATAAGAAGCCTAGCTGCATTTTCCAATTTTTTATGAATTTTTAAAAAACAAAAATTTCGAAATTTTGATAATAAAAATATTTTTTTTCCCAAAAAAAAAAATTATGTTTCTAAAACGACTGCTCATATTAAAAAGAAAGTTTTACTTTTCTAAAAGGAAATTTTATTGCGGAAGTTTTTTTTAGTAATTTCAATAAACTAAACCGTTTTTGAGTTACGCGAATATATTTTGTGCAACCTCCTCCATTTTCGAAATAACGGTATATCTCGAAAACAAGAGCTAACCTAAAAAACGAATTATGCTAAAACGCCATGTGCCCGGCTTGTATTATTTTGCAACTAGCACAGTGATAATAATAAAATTTACTTTGAGTTATATAAATACATTTTTTATATGTTTAGCTGTTTCGAAATGATTCAAAAACTAGTGGCGGTACATTTTTTTTTTTTTTTTGCAAAATTAGTACTATTTTGTTTTAAAACATTCATAAAAAAGTTAAAGGACAGACATTTTTATAATTTTCTGACAGCTAGGTATATTACGAATAAAATGTGGCATATATCATGAAAATCGTAAGGCAAATGCTTATTTTTTGTATTATTGTGGGCATGGCTAATATTTCGCCCGGAGTAAGTCAATTATGGTAATTTGTACGATTTATTTTACGATTTGATTTTTTACGTAAGTATGTACTCTCATGAATTTTCTGTATACGTATTATAAATAAAAATGGCAATGAATTCTGAATAAATGTAAAATGTACATGGTTTATGGCTTAATTTATTCCTTTTACACCTACACGCAAAGAAAAAACATGGTTGTGGTAAACATTCTAAGAGCAACATATTATGATAAGAATTATGATTGTAGTCACCATATTAGATATAATATTACAGTAAGCATATTTTGTTTGCTTCTTAAGCATACTATGACTACACACATAGAAAGTTATCATATTATGACTATTAAATATCATGAAATGGTTGTGAGTAATATAATATGTTTTTAAAGTTATCATTATTAAGTTGTTAGAAAAATAATTATTTTTCAGTCAACAATACTCAAATTTATAATTGCGATAAACATTGATATGTTTACAGTAACTATAATATGGCTGATGTTTAATAAAAATTGTTTGTGTACGACAACAATATATTGTTACAATAAACATATGGGGGATTCAAAAGGTGTCATATAATCATATGTCTTAAAATAATAACATGAAAAAATACGACTGTTGTGAACAACCCCTCATAATTTAGTGTGCTATTTTGAATTTAAGTCAGCTGATTTAAAACAAATATAAAAAAATAATATATTTACCTAAAATCAAAATGTTTTTTAATTCTAATTCATGAATTAATAAATTAAATTAGATCTTTCCTGACTATTTTCCATTTTTCAGACGCAAACCACAAATATTTTATTTTGTTTGTTTACCAAACATTAGAGTCCTAGGCGGATCAAATTTGACGCCGCAAGTGTTTTGTTGCAAAAAATGCTAGCCGCAGGTTAAATTCGGATGTTAGCCGGATAAAACTATACCATCAACGGCGACGGCTACAAAATCATAGCCGCTCGGCTCAGTTGCTCGGCGCAGGTCTCTTCTGATTAATTACGACAGCACAATAAACATAGCAAGCAAAGTTTTATTAATTTAAAACACTTTTTGTTTACAAAGCAACAACAATATTTTTAAACCATTGTAAAATGTTAGAACATTGTGACAATACAACATGATAGCACACCTTGTGAATACCCCAATAGTGTAGTTGCCGTAAACATGCCCAATCATTTTTTTCTCTGCGTGTAGCTTTTCGATAAACTATATTTATGTAAAATTTTTGTTCTTATAATTTGTTTTCTGAAATTTTTAAAACAATTTTCCTTTAAAAAATGTACCTCTACCTTATTCTGAATATCTCCGAAACTGCTTTAATTATGAAACACTATTGTTAAGATGGATAAAAGAAAATTTAATTCTAAGTCTCTCGCAGATAATTGTATCTAATGTGCTGTTTCCAGGTGACAAGAAATTGATTGTGCAGAAAAATGTATATGAAAATCATCTAAATATGAATGTATTTAACTCAACAATTTTACGAATAGTATCACAATCCAGTGTGACACAAAGAATGTTGACGAAGGCCGTAGCGGGCCCGAAAACACATTACATTCTGCTGGTGTCTAATAATTGTAAATTTTTCTGTAGGTAAAATGTAACAAGAAGATACAAGATAATAGTCTGGTAGTGTTTAAAGTCATTCCTAAATATTTAAGGAATAATAATTAGTATTGTGGTTATTTTGTTGAAATATTTATGGTTTTTAATTCATATTTTCAATATTTTTAATTAGGCTTTGTTCATCAAATTTAATTTTCATTAAATTATTTTTATAAAGAAAGGAATTTTACAACATGAAAATTAATTAAAATTGTTATTGATAAATTTTCATTCTTGACTGTAGCCGGGCTCGAAACCTGGCCGGCAGGTTCTTCATAAAAATAATTTAATGAAAATTAAATTTGATGAACTTAAGCCTAATTAAAAATATTGAATATTCAAGGAATATACTTTTACAAAAAGCTTTATAAAATAAATAACTAAAATTAAGCTCTTGAATAAATTCGAAAAATAAAAAATGTTGAAGACAATAAAGTAACTTATGAAAAAAAAAAAAATAATTCCCAGATTAAAAGAAAATTTGTTTTGTAAACATTTATTATTTTAAAAAATATTTTTATGAATTAATTTCATCGTAAACGCATTAGAGCAAGTGGCACTTGCTTGCAAATATGTTCATGTATATATAACGAATTGGCAACAAATACATAAGCTAACCACGCATTACAAGAAAAAAACATTTCATATCAGCTTGATTACATATATAACTTACACTAAAGCTGGAATTTTAATAAAACAGAAAGCACAAAAAAGTATATTTTCATTTAGTAAAAAGTATCAAAAGAAGTGGCAAGAATTGCAAAACGTATCACATTTGGGTGCATTTTTTAAAAGTAGAAAAATAGTATCCAAGCAGTCGAAAGAGTGGCAAATTGCTACTTTAGTAGCACCAACGCACAGTGGTCCAAATGCTTAACCTAGCCGGAAGAAAGTCATAACTCGCTTTTGAAAAGCCGCATTGACATGAAACTTTGCACGTTCATAGATTTTATCAATAAAAACACTCACTAAAAAAATGGGCGCAATCGGTGAAATGGGCGTGGCAAATTTTTTGTTAAAAAATAAAAACAAATAATATACCTGTATTTTTGTAAAACATTATTTATTTATTTATCTAAAATTTTTGTATCACAAATTGTAATCTACAATAGCTATCCGTTTCATTATTCTGAAGCCCGATCTTATCAAAAACATGTGATACAACAGCATTAAGTTTTTTATTTTGTTGTTTTTCACTATACCAAGCATTAAATAGTTCCCTCTTAGTAATGGACATTTTAAACTGTAAACCAAATAAAAAGCATATAGGCAAAAACTGGCAGCTAAATTTGAAAACATTGACAAGCTACCATTATACAGATTACAAAACCACAAATAATAGAATTAAAGTCTTATAAATTCCCATTTAAAACTCTAGTTGAATTTGGACATTGAACAAAATGTTAACATATAAGACACACACGTACAAAACTGCATTCTTTTTCTAAACAAAACATTTTATTTGAAATATAAAAATAGTAAAATTTGTTCCTACCTTTGTTAAATTAATTTCAGCAAAAAAATAATTTAAAAACTTTTTTCTTATTTTTTCACGACAACTTTAATTTCGGTACTAAATATCAACTGAGCTATAATAGAAAAACAAAACAGCAATTACGTGTGTTTAAAACAAGAAAGCAAACCTGAAACAGAAGTTAAATAAATAAAAAATGTACCGTTATGCACTGTGGGCACTTGTCAACTTATTATCAAACAAAATATTTAGTTTCGAAATAGTAAAAAAATTACTTTCTTCCGGCTAGATGGAGAATTTGGACCACTGTGCAACGGTAACGCTGATCGGACTTTTTTATTTTTTCACTTTTTGAAAAAAAAAACGACACATAATATTCATATCTATCCGCTGTAAAAATATTGTGCTATTTTGTCTAATTTTTAGTAATGAAACGGTACGCTTAAAACTTGTTTTTTTTTTTTTTAATGAGTCCATGTTTAACTTAAAGTTGTGTGTTATAATTTAATTACAAAACTCTTATGATAAAAATAAGAAACATATTCAAAATTATGCATTCTCGAGATTTGTATCGGCAAGTTACTTGCGCAAATCTCTTCCGCAACTCTTGGTTTGTAGATGTCAGCGGTAAGGTCGGGTTAAGGGAAAAAGAATTGAGTACAGACTTTGTTGTACTCGGCAAGTGACTTGCGCAACTAACTTGCCGAGTCTGAAAGGTGTCCATGCTGAATAATATTTTCATTATAGCGTTATAAATACCGTTAAATCTATTTTCAATTTTAATTTTACTCTAATTCGGTTTCCAGAGCGTGGCTAAAATTTTATATTAACATGTAAATGCAATTAAATTAATAAATATGTATTTTGAATTCATATAATTTAATGTGCGGTTTCCACAATCCATTTTATAATCATCTTTATGGTTACACCATGGTATAATCATGTACCAGGTTCTTTCGAGGCTACAACAAATTTAAAATAAAAAAAAAAAAAAACAGCAGGGATTTTATTGTTGTTTTGTAATAGGAACTGGCAATTGATGTTTTACAGTTGCTATTGCAATGTGACAACAATGTTTTTATACCCTTCACCTCAGGTGGAAAAGGGTATATATAAGTTTGTCATTCCGTTTGTAATTTCTACAATATTGATCTAAGACCTTATATTCTGGGTTCTTATGAGGAGAGAACTTGATGTAACCATGTCCGTCTGTCCGTCCGTCCATCTGTCCGTCCGTCTTACTCCAGACATGATAGCGGCTAGGTTGTTTTACATTTATGTCATATAGTCCTCCATTTTTTGCTATTGAAATTCAACCATCGGTCCAAAAATGGCTGAGATATGAGCAAAAAACCACGACTACCTCTAATTTTTTCCAAAAATCCCTTGTTGTAGTATTTTTTTATTGCTTTTTTCTGTATATCTTGAGAACGGCAAGAGCCAAAGTTTTCAAATTAGGTACACACATTTAGGTTATCAATACACAGCATCCCACAAAATGTGGGCGGGATCGGAGAAGTGGGCGTGGTACCTCCCGTACAAAAAATATCAAAAATTTTATAAAAACCTGATTTTTCGGACTGTTATATGACCTATGGTTATACCTTGTATATCAAAAGATCGGAAATCTTTAGTAAATAATATTTTCTGAAAAACTTGGAAAAATCGATTCAGATACGAAAAAGTTATGACCAAAATAATAATTTTTTTTTTTTAAATGCCCACTCTCGGGAACCATAGATCTTCCCGAGTCCAAGATTTATAACCTAACTGGCAAATTTCTTCTTAAACACGTCGGTATACAAATCTGTCAAATAGGTTAAAAATGGCAGAGTTATAATCAAAATAAAACAATTTTTTTTTTAATATTTATGTTCAAAAACGATTTTAAAAAAATATTTACTAGTTTTCGCTTTTTAAGTTTAAATTATAATGAAGTTTTTAGTATTGTAAATTATTTTGTTTTTGTCTAGTTGCTCTGTATTCTGCTCGCAAATTGGTGAAGGGTATATAAGATTCGGCACTGCCGAATATAGCACTCTTACTTGTTTATTGTTAATTTTTTGAGCTTCGTGTGTCTATTTGGTACATGATTATACCATGGTGTAAACCGCACATTAGTTTGCAAAAAAAATTTGAGACATGGCAACCCCAAACACATGATCAACTTATCATTCGTCAAGTTTTATTTAATTTGCTTTGACATTAAACTTTATCATCGGTGCGACTCTCTTTCTCTTGTAACGGCAGCTTTTCGTTCTAACCTAAATAATACAAATACGAAAATACATTTTTGTAAAAAATAAAACGAAAATAACAAAGCACAGTGATAAATTAGACATTATAAAATAAATGCAATTTGTTTAAATAAATTTCCTGTGTGCTTTGTTAATTTGTAATGCCTTTCAATAGCTATTCAATTTATCACACACTCTTGTGCAAGTAAAAAATAACAAACAAAATGTAAATACAGAAAAGAAATTAAAAAATTATTTTTTTGTGTTACAAATCTGATTTCTGAAAACTTCTACTTGTTCGTGTTCTTTTTGTTAAGTGTTTAATGTAATCGATTGAATTTGATTTTTTAAAAGAAATCGGAAAAATAAAAGAGACAAAGAGAGAGTGTTTCGTCGTTTAATGTGAAAATGGCGCAACCGCCGCCAGATCAAAATTTTTATCATCCACACCCCCATCCTCATGCCCATCCGCATCCACAGTTGCAATTGCCACCACAGTTTCGGAATCCTTTTGATTTGGTATGTATTTATCTGGAAAAATATGAAAAGTTTTTGCGAAAAATTTCTCGCTTATTTATTTTATCACCAATACATGAAACCGGTAAGAACATTTTTGTAAAAATTAAAACAAATCTCTAATCAATTTTGAAAGTCAAACATGTGGAATTAAGTTTTTCAGTAATTTAATTAAGGAATAGATTGAAAAGTTAGTTGCTTTAAATAGACATCATTTCGATATTAAATTACCAGCACATTTTGTTTATTACATCTTATTCCTTTTTTTTATTATTTGAGTTTAAAGTATTTTTTAATTTACACTGTGTTGCACAACTATAAATGTTTTTATGTGGTTTTTAGAAATTTCTTTCATCTACATAAAAAATTTAAAAATATCTTTTTTTAGATCTCACAATTATTTTTTTCTTTTTGTCAGATAGGTATTGGAAAAATAAAATAATTTCCTTTCAGAAATATTTCTTAATATCTCAAAAATTGCTTGTAGATATCAACAAGTTCGTCCGAAATTTTTGAGCATTTTTCCAAGTGAGAAAGTAAAGTCAATGAAGCCCGACCATATCCACTTTGGTGTATAACGATGATTGTAGATGATTATGAGGAATTTTTCTGGATAGCACAATTTATGACTTTCAAAATTGAGAGCAATTTTTAAGTGATATAGGGTTATAACGGAGGAATTATAAAACAATTAAAAAATATTTATTTTTAACGAATTTTGTGTATTTTTAAGTGATTTTCGATAGTGAGTAAGATAAAAACAATTGTCCCGGCTTAAAGTCATGATTTGTCATGTTACTTACATATTTAAACGATTTATAGAGCATACATATTCCACGTTGGCTTGCCAGGTTAAAATTTGAAAAATTCTTGACATTCCCTTAAAATATCTTAATTTTGAAAGAGTCCTTGACAGTAAAAACTTCCTAAAATAATCTTTAAGTATATTTATATGGAAATATAGGTATAGCTACAAATGTTGATACGGGTTTCAGTTTTAAAAATAGCATCTCCCTTTTGTCAAATTGTAAGTGTTGAATAAACATAGGAAACTTAGTTTTGATAATTTTTTAGGTTTATGTAGAAATGCTAAAGTTTTCAAATATTTGCTTTAGAGTGGTCCAAAAAAAAGATAAGAACTAGCCCAGTAATAAATAATGCTCCAGACCTCTATTGTGCAAATTTGACTTGACCGAAAAATTCGAGCACACACCTAAAAGATCTTTAAAACTGATTTCTGTAATATGATTTTTTTATCCAAAAGAGTCAAAATTGTAAGATATTGAAAAGTTTGTTTTTTGAATGGTGTTAGTTAGCCTGTCCTCATTTCTTCAACAAAATCGAAAAAATCGAGATTTGCACACCTTGAAGAGTGAAACTAAAACATTTTAAAAATATACACCCCGGTCCACTAAGGACAACGATTTGATTCTGAAAGAATTTTTTGCAGAAAATTGAACAATAGGCTAAAGTTCATGTATTTTATTAAGTTCCAATTAATGCTCTTCCAATTTCTTTGACACAAACTACAAGGACTATACGCGAAAATCGTGTTTTTCTGCAGTTGTTTTAGGTATTTCGAAAAATCTCAAGAACTGTTCAACTGAATTGTATGTACAAGATTTAACATTTTGCATAGATATCTGTTTTCTCTTTCAGAACATGTCAAAACTGTGTGTTTTTTATGTTTTTCAAAATTCACTATTTTAATTCGCCCCATTAAGGCAATCAAAAAATTTTTTAATTTTTTTTTAACATGTATCTTAAATAATATTTTATTTCAAACGTAGTAAGCGTAAAATTGTTATCGTCGGACAAAGAATTAAGAAATAACGGCATATTTAGTGAAAACATCCGAAATTGAATTTTTATAATTTTTTTAAGAATGCTACTATTATACTGCGGAACAGTAAGTTTGCAGTCTGGAATTTGATTGCAAATTTTTACTAATTTGAGGTCGCTGATTTCAAATCTAATATCCATTTTTCTCTATCAGCGCGACTTTTTGAGATATACCGTTTTGTCCAAAATTAAGGCACTTTCACTAGATATATTGGAATAACTTAAAAACTTTAAAGAAAAATCAGAAAATCTTTAAGCCGTACTTACATTGTTTTTAAATTTGCCCTGTCAGAGATATCGTAGAATTTTTGAACAATTCAGTTGAACAGTTCTCGAAAACGCTTATTGTGAAAAATAAATGAATGCCATATTCGTGATCAGTAGCTCGTTTCTGTATTTCTCGCATCGTAAAATTTCTTACATGAAGTGTGAAACAAAAAATTCCATCGTTTCTCGATTTATGAGATAAAAGTGTTTCTGTATTTGAATGCGAAAACAGACACAACAAATTCTGTTTATACTGGAATATTTCCAGTAATTAAGTGTCAAATAAAAGCGAAACGTCAACAAAAAAAATAAATATAATAAAAACAGGGCTGCCAGATTTGACGAGTTATCGTCATCTTGACGATTTCTTGTTCCGATATTAACAAAGTGACGTTTTGATGATTTTTTCTAAAAAAGTGACGAAAGCAAAAACAAAATCAAAAATATTTTATAATTTTGTTGTTACTTTCTATAGAAATTCATCTTGAATTTTTAAATTTCAAACACTTCTATTTTGTGGCGTTGAAAATTGAAAAAAAAAATAATATGAATGTCTGTAGAAAGCAACAACAAATTTATAAAATATTTTTGATTTTATTTTTTCTTTTAATGAAATTGTTGGCGTTGCGTTTTACACTATAAGCCCCTTAGTCTTCGAAATAAGATAATTGTAAATATTTTTATATGTTTGTTTATTAGAAAAAAAGATATATTTAGAAACAAGGCTGCTTAAATTTTTATATTTACCCCTATTGTGAAAATTGTCCTCGAAATTGTTTGTTTCTTCCCTAAAAAATGTATCGGCAAAAGCAAAATTTCGAGGGAAAGTAATGGACCGACTTGGCTTATTTTGAACATTTAATACTTCTTATATACATATACAAAATATGATTGATATTTGATATTCTTATCTTATATGTACACTTTTGTGCCAAAACCATTATTTCGGCAAGAAAGAAATTTGTTTGTCTCCCAGTAAAAACTTTTTCAAAATGGATAGCTTCTTTCACTCGTTATTAAGTAGCTTTCTTCCATAAGAACTTCGATAACTACTTTTTTCTGGATGTACTAAGATAAAAAAAAATTACTTACTTTTGAATTTGTTCTTTTTGGCACAACCCTTGTAAAATTCATTAGTTTTTCAGTAGAATTGTATGTAGTGCTTATATGTGTTTCTGATTACTTAACATATTATTTTGTAGGCGAAGATTTTACTGGGTCTTTAACCCGTTTATTTATGAACCGATTTTTTTAATTTTAACTACAAGGTATTCTACTAAGTCTATTTCATGTAAAAAAGAAAAAGATTATAGGAATAGGTAAATTAAAGTTTTATATCTCCATTATTTAATAATAATTATTAAATACCCATGAACTTTAACTATGTTTTTGTTTGATTATTTTTTAATAAAAGTCGAAACAAATTTGTTTAAAATTGATTTTAAATTGCACGATTTTAAAACAAAAAAGACGATCTTTTTTATTTTTTTCTCAGGAAATTGACGATTTTGACACAAATTTATCTGGCAGCACTGATTAAAACCAAAACAAGAAAAGGCTAACAAAAATTTAAACTAACAAAATATAACAATTGTTTTTTTGTTTATTTTCATCATATAAAATATGCATTTATCATTTATATTCCTTCTATTTTTTTATTTATTTAAAAAAAATAGTATATAAACATATTTTAAATTCAAAATATCTACATTTTGTTTTTCTCGCCACCAATTTCAAATGTGACTAATTTTGACAGTTCTTGAAAGCAACTTTTCGCAAAATATTGTTATAGAAACACTTTTTCTCGCATCCTTCCAATAATTGCTGGAAAATTATTTAAATGACAGATAATTCTCGCAAAAAAAAAGATACAGAAACACTTGTGTGAGAAAAACCATTTTTTGTTTCATTTCACTCTATTTTTGTTGCAATTCACACGTTTCATGCGAAGAGTTTTACGATGTGAGATATACAGAAACGCGCTACAGCTTTGAAAATATCTAATTTTTGAGGTTCAGTGTTCAGTAGTGTAATAACTATAAGGAAGAGTTTGAAGAGAAATATGTTATTCGGATTAACGGTAAATTTTTATTTTGTTTTAATCATTATTCAGTTAAATTATTATGGAAAAAGTTCACGTTCGAAGTGTCACGTATCGACACAGATTTTGGCTAAAAAAAAAAAAATACAGAAGATTTTATAATCAAACCAAAGACATTTTATTGTTACATTGCTACGTAAAATTCTGAAAGTAGTTTGATTAAAAAATTGTGCCAGGTTTCGCTGAATTACGCCTTTTTATACATGGCCACAAAAACTTCTTCTATTTTTTTCACGTTCGAACCGCTACTTTTTTTGCCATTATCTTTGACCTAGAATCGCGCCCTCCATAAACTTTAGCATAGATAACAGTGCTTTCTTAGTGCTTTAATTTAAGGGTTAAAAGACGGTCAAAATATTTGTTGTTTAAAATGTTATTGCATTTTTGATGCTATGGAATTACCCATATGCGCTAATTTTCCGATCATAAAAGTTACTTTTGTCGGGACTTCCCTCGACTGTTCTTGATGAATCAATTCTGATTGTTTTTTTTTTTTTTTTTTTTTGTTTTTTGTTTAGAGTAATTTATTTTTTCTAATTGTATTTATAGTAAAAGTGAAATCAAACACTTGAAAATCATAAGAGTGAGGGATTTTCGAGTCGTTTTATAAGTGTGTAATTGATTAATCAGTTTTTGATCACCAAAACTACTCGAAAAAGACTCATTAATCTGATTAAAAAAAAAACAATATTCCCACTGTTATTTGCATATTTGAAGAGAATACACACTTAAATAAGTCACAAAACAAACGCTTAGTTTAGTGTAACTATCAATTGATTTCTCGTTTTTTTTTTTAGTTAACTGAAATGTATGTAACGATTGTTTTTAACAATCCGAAGGTCAATAACTTTATACACACTAAGTAAGAAAGTTATATTCGGCTTTGTTAATTCTTATATACCCTTCACCATAGTATTTAAAAATCGAAATGGTGCTCTAATATGGGCTAGTAGGGTTGACAGTTAAGGTATTCTAGATTTCAGAACTATATAGCTTATATTCAGAATTTGGATATATTTTTTGTAATAGAGCATAGCTAAAAGTGCATGCATGCACTATCAGAATTTTTCGTTTGTATATTTCTAAAGTAAGCCTCGTAACAGAAATAAATATACAAACTAAAAATTCTGATAGTGCATAGAAAATATTCCTGGAAAATATTTAAGGAATAAGACTACTAAAGTATAAAAGCTTTTAAAATTGTAATTTGACTTAGAATACACATTCGAATTAATATGAAAATTTATAAGAAATATATGTTATATTAATTATTCTGAATTACTATTTGTAATTTTATTTTGGTCTTAAATTATTTTTTTTTTTTTTTTTTTTTTTGGCAAAAAACATCCATTCTGTTGTCTTAACAGTCTTTGAGAATGAACTATGTTAACACAAGCTGCTTGTGTACAGGAAACTTGATAGGCAACTCAACGAAGCTAACTGACGGCAGGGTTGTCAGATGTGGCAATTTCTCGCCAAACGTGGTAATTTTCAAACTTGTTTGGCGACCTAATTTTTGATTTGGCGACTTTTTGGCGATTTAAACAAATAGTTGGCGATTTGTTTTAAAATTCATTATATTCAATAAGAAGAAAAAATATTACTTGTATTCTAGTATTTTTATGTATGAAATTTGAGGCATTCATATGTATGGTCAGTATTTGAACGTATGTATATTCAAATGGCTGTTGAAGATAATAAAAATCTTCGAGAAAATTGTTTTTCATTTTTAAAAAAGCTCTTGAAAGAATCAATAAATATAATTCCTTAAAAACATGAATAAATTTAAAGTCTATGAACATTTTTCCATTATATGTACATATGTGGCAATTTATAATCATAGATAAAAAACGTTGTTGTTAAAGATTTTTATGAATCCTAACGTACCTTTTGATATTTACGAAATACACTCGAAAAAATTAGCGTTTGTTAATTGTAAAGAGGGTTTTAATAATGATATTTCATCTAATTTATAAAGATTTCGCCCAAAATTTTATAGCTACATGGATACGGCAGATACGTACCATTTAAAGGAACTTGCTTTGGCTGTACTTTATATGCTGATAATTAGAACAAGTATTGCCTGTATTGAAATTATGAACTCCACAAAAACTCGCCTTCGAAGTAGAATACGTTACGAACTTCTAGACGCGTTATTACGAGACTCAAATTATATGAATGTGAATAGTACATGTTTCACATCTTTTTTACCTTCTTTTCTTTTCGATGGCCCAGAAAAAAAGTTTCACCTTGCTCTCGTTCAAATTGTTTCAACTTGTAGATATTTGAATTAATATTAACTCAAGCAAGTAAAATATATGTGGTTCATAATAGACCAGATTTTCCATACAAGTGGGGACTTTTAAAAATCAATAGTTTTCTTCAAAATAAAATGTTGTTCTTACTTGATTGTAGTGTTAATTTGAAATAATCGGTTGTTTCTTCAATTAAATTTGCATAACTTTTAATTGAAGATCATTTTCTTGCATGTAAAGCAATAAGAACGATTATAGTTAGCAGTAAAATGTTACGTCTTAATCTGTAAGAAATAGATTGGTGTTAATTTTTTACGGTAAGTTTAAATTACTGTTACTCTCGTCTAACTGAGCCTTAAGTTACTGTTACTCACGACTAAGAGTATATTAGAGTAATTTAAATTAGTCACTTAAGTTAAATTTTATACAACTGTTATGGCCTACGATTTGATGTAGTTTTTTTTATAAATCTCCTTTAAGACAGAAAGTCTGCAGTAATATTTAATTCAATCGTGGTCCTATCTGAACAAATGTCAACTTAAGTCTATATAAACAAGACAAACAGCAACCAAATCAATATAAATTAACAAAATTGCATTGAGTTCGTATCGTAATACATAATAGACTTCTAAAAATTCTAACTACTGAACCTTTTAATTGTTAATAAAGTCATTTCTATTCTATTTCTTAAAGCTTTTTGACGAACGTACTGGTGCAATTAACTACAACTATATACGCCCATATATTCCAAATCAACTACCAAAGCCAGGTGAGATACCAAATGAACTGTAATAAATACTTATTAAATAAAAAGAACAATTATCGTTTCCTATAGATGACCTCTCCGATTCGTTGGTTATGCGTCGACCACGACGGACCAGAACAACATTTACTAGTGCTCAAATTAGTGAATTGGAGCAACATTTCTTACAAGGCAGATATTTAACAGCATCCAGACTAGCCGATCTTTCTGCAAAACTCTCTCTTGGTACAGCCCAAGTGAAAATTTGGTTTAAGAATCGTAGACGACGTCATAAAATTCAAGCGGATCAACAGAAAGATTTTTCATGTGACGGTATGCCATTGTCGCCCACTGTGCCAAATCCTATTAAAACTGAAACTAATGGAAGTAACAGTAGTGGTTCATCGTCATCATCATCATCCGCCGGACCCCCGAGCTTGCAGTCTTTGAGTTTGAATGGCAGTGGTGGGTCTACACCAAATGCATTAACACCATCTCCAACCCCGACGACACCGACCGCAAATCTAATGGAACATTATGGGGAGTCTGCCTTCAATCCCTACTATTACAATAATCATCATGCTTCTCATCCAGCACATCACCATCATCAAGCTCATCATACACATGCCTCATTGACACATCCGTATGCTGCAGCCGGAACACAATACTATCCTCCACCACCACCACCTGGCACCTTGCAACACCATCAGCATCAACATCAACAACAATATCATGCTCCACATCCCCATCAGTTTCAGATGCAGCACAAACCTCAAGCGACATCAATTAAAGAAGATCCCGATTATAACTTTAATAATCCGTATTATATGCGAATGCCAACTTCGTTGAATGGCAATTCGGCTACAACAGCAGTGCATCCATCCACAGCAATGTCTCCGAATTCTGAAGTCTATGAACCTCTAACACCAAAAAATGAAGAAAATTCTAGTCTATGTAATGGCGGTAGGAACAGAGAAGCGAGAGAGGATTTAAATGAATCTAAAACAAAATTACGGGTAAGTTATAGTTTTTTTTATTGAAAAAAAATTGGGAAAAAACAGATTCTTCAAATAAAAACGTTAGGCTGTAATATCTTGTTAATTTTGTAAATTATGTAGATGACAAAAATTATTGATCGGTGACCATTAGGGTACCCTATCTTTAAAAATACCATCTAAATGATTCATAATATAAAGTTAAGTACTTGTCAAAATTTTAACTTTGAAGTGTATTGTAAAATGGGTTTTATAAAGAGCCTGAAAAAGAAAGATAATTTAAATTTTTTTTTGTATTTTGCAGGCATTTTGATCCATAAAGGATATTTTTGGTTTTGTTTTGGTTTAAAGGACAAATCTTAAATTTTTTCGAAATGGTAATTGCATTTTTTTTAATGCTAATGCAAACTTTTCAGTCCATAATATAAAGTTTTAAAACATCTTCTTTTTTAACATATAAACAACTTTTTATTAAATAATTTTTTAATAATGTATAAAATTACCTGCAAAGCCGTTATTCTCAATCAATAGTAGAGAATTATGCAAAAACTATGTATACATACATACATATTTATTTTGTTTAAAAATACGAATCGTTCCTCACGTATTCCTACAAGACTTTTTCAAATTCACGTCTTATCGAGACACTTTATTGCAGTGAATGAAAACTAACGAAACATTTCGGAACGGTTACAAAATGCACGATATGCAAAAAATAGTTTCGATATCAATACCAGTATTAAATTTGAAGCGGTACTTAAGCAGTATTGGTAATAATTACTCGAAAAAAATTCAACACAAATCACTTGCAATTAGTATGAAATTTCGCATAATATTTGTTCTGAATTGGTCTTGTACAAAACCCAAAATGTTTCTCCAAAGTTTTAAAGCTTCAATGCAATATTTTGTTCCATTAATATGAAACTCAGGCATTAAGTACTATGGAAAAAAAAATTTTAAAAAAATGTTTAAACACATTTGATGGGCTTTTTCTTAAAATAAATTCAACTGAAATTATTTTTAATTAACGATCATCATGATCCAAAATTTATTGTTATTTATTAACATTTTCTTTAAAATTCTCGTAAGCATAAGCGTAGCTAGACTGTTATTATAGGGTGGGCAATTGCACCCCCTTCCAAAAAAGAAAAAAAATAATTTTTTTTTTTTTATTAAAACAAAATAATTTTTAATTAAAACAAAACTAAAAACATATCACAAAAACTCAGTTTGCAATGGATGAAACAAAAAACAAAGTATTTAAAAAACAAGTAAGAGTGCTATATTCGGCTGTGCCGAATCTTATATACCCTTCACCATTGTGCGAGCAGAATACAGAGCAACTAAATAATTTTTACATATACATACATATTTACAATACTTAAAACTTCTTTATAAATGAAATTTAAAAAGCGAAAACTGCTTAATATATTTTTAAAATCGTTTTTAGAACATAAAAATATTAAAAAAAATTTATTTTTAAAAAACCAAGATTCGAACCAGGGAACTCACAGTTTCTAACTTAACACACCCCCTAGACAACTGAACCATGATGGAACGCTGCAGCGCGCTGTTTAAATATCATTAAAATTTAATATGGACCGTTTACTGTTTACAACTCAACACATTTTGTAAAGGCACAGTTGTCATACCGTAGATTTATCTCTTTTGGCGAGTTTTTAGATAGCAAAAAAAACACAAAAATTCCTAGTTTCTATTTGTTAAAATTATTTCGTTAAATAGATGAAATAATAAAGAAGGGTGATAACGAAAATCATATTGGGCATTATGCTAGCATATGTAAACAAATACGAGGGGGTGGGAAGAAAAGACGACAACCGGATTTGAACTTCGCTTTTCATAAGGACCCAGAATATATATACTTTTTAGGGTGTAGGAGCTTCGGTGAAGGGTGTAAAAAACAAACTTAATTATAAAAAAGAGTAATGTTTGGGATTTCAGTATTTTGGTCATAACTTTGCTATTTCTTAACCGATTTGACAGATTTATATACCGACGTGTTAAAGAAGGAATTTGCCAGGTTATAAAACTTGGACTCGGGAAGATCTATATATCTGAACCGATTTTCCCGAGTTTTTGAGAAAATATTTTCTATTAAAAATTTCCGATTTCCGATATATAAGGCGTAACCATAGGTCATATTAAAGTCAAAAAATTCAGGTTTTTATACAATTTTTAACACTTTTTGTATGGGAGGTACCACGCCCACTTCTCCAATTCAGCCCACATTTTGTGGAATGGTGTGTATTTATAACCTTAATGTTTGTACCTAATTTGAAAACTTTGGCTCTTGTCGTTCTCCAGATATACAGAAAAAAAGTAATAAAAATGCAACAACCACAAGGGATTTTTTGGAAAAATTAGAGGCAGTCGTGGTTTTTTGGTCATATCTCAGCCATTGTTGGACCGATCTGGCTGAATTTCAATAGCAAGAAATGTGACATAAATGTAAAACAACCTAGCCGCTATGTGAAACAACTGCAGAAACGAAGCATGTTTTTCAACTAATCTGGGCGCGCTGTATTCGAATCTGGCATACAAATTGGGCTATCACGTCTTGTTTATATTGTATCGCATGCTGGCAATACTTTAAAACAGTCCATACGGACACTACAATTTAACAATTATTTATTTGACAGAAGCCCATATTCATTCTTAATCTTCATAATAGTTTAAGCATGTTAGGGGGATCGTGTGTTGCTTCTTTTTCTTTGCGTGTGGTGAATATTTGGTTGGAAAAAAGGATATGCAATATCAAAATCATTAAAATATGCATATTTACATTATTTTGCATTTGCAGTCAGAAACTTGGACAAACATGGACACCGACAATGTTTTGCATATTCTTCATTCGCATTTAGATTTTTTTTCCAACTAGGTGCAGTGAGCGCGAAAAAGGGGTGTGTCC
This sequence comes from Pollenia griseotomentosa, assembly GCA_963931875.1. NCBI lineage: Eukaryota > Metazoa > Arthropoda > Insecta > Diptera > Polleniidae > Pollenia > Pollenia griseotomentosa. The sequence goes on along the minus strand of OZ007560.1, from coordinate 140,916,877 downwards.
TCACCAAGATTTAATAAAAATTGAAAGAATTTATCAAGAGTTTTGAGACAAACGCATGCAGGGAGACTATTGCTGGACTCTAATACGTGAAACCGAACCAACAAAATACAAACGACGTTCAAATAACGCCATTCACTTTTGAAAATTCATTGATTTTTAAATAAACTAGTGATTTTTTATGTCAGAAACTAATAAAAACGTTTTTTTGTATCTCGAAACCAATCGAAAAAACCAATTACAGATTCGAATTCAGCCCACCGAATTACCCTAGGAAAGATATTTGGTTGCTCTGGTCCAAAACCTTGTTGGCTAGTGATATCTGCGATTATAGTTTTTTTTTTTAAGTTTTTATTCCTAATATACCAAATGTCACAGAGTGGAAGTAAACATAACTTTTTTTTTAATTCTTCAATTTTTAATTGAAAAAAAAAGTAAAAGTCATTTTGCTAATACTTTCTTAAAATCGTACAAAATACTTGGAACTTTTTGCACGTCTTCTTTTGAACGCGAAGATAGCCGCAATTAACCCAAATTCAGCTCAACTCAACTGAAGCATGTTTCATTTTTATCACAGATACAAATAATAATTTTATTAAAATATTTATTATAACAATTTTTTTCTACTTTTTTTTAACAAAATTTGTTTAATACATACCTCTTCTGAAGTTATGCTAGGAACACAATTGGGTCGTACATCGTAAGAACGTAGGACGTAAATTTATAGAAACATGCTTTACTTACCCACAATGCCTTCGTAAACGTATTTTGTTTTCTTTTAAAAATAATATTAATTTATGCAAATTATTGTATATTTTTCTACCTTTTATTTTCAAATATGGGCATTTCCCCAGAATGGTCTACCAGGATGAAAAAATAAAATGTTGATAATCTTTGCCTTGTATTGTTTATTATTATTAAAAAAGGCTATGTTGTTATAAAAGAATGGTTTCATAGCATATCTCAGCTGTTTTACTTGAGGAAATTGCACTTGAAACTGGAAAATTTTATATTTTCTACTTCTAAAGACATTTTAATATACATATTTGAAATGCAAAAAATATGTTATGTTTACACTCTTTCTTCATAATCTCTCCATTACAATCAGTTGTAAAAGGAGTATTAAGTTTTCTTGTTAAGGAAATTTAAGGATATTTATGGGAAATCGTACGTTCGCTACCCGTACGTTCGCGACCAGTACATAAGCCAATTAAACAAAAACCAAGAGAGATATTTTATTTTGTAAATGCTGGATGGAGACCTACATTAATACACTTTCAAAATAAATTAACCACTTTTGAATATTCCGTTCCATTACGCAGATTTTTACATTTCACTACTGTCATCCAAAGTTGACTTCTATTTTGCGTACGTTCGTGACCACATGTTTACAACTATTATTATGAAAACTTAAACTCGATGAAATCCATCTTTTGCACTAAACATAGAGCTACCCAAATGCTATCGAATCGCAAAAAAAATTCTAGGAAAAGTTTTGTTTTCTATATTTTTTGCATACCAAAGCGTACGAACGTACGTTTATATTTATAATTTTTCATTTTTTATGACAATACGGTTGTAACAGGCGTATGCAATAGAATTAGATCTATGTCGACGTACGACGTAGATATGCTTTTACGTTTGCGCCAACTATTGTGTGCCTTTGTATTAAATGTTATACGTTTTAATTTGACAACGTATCTACGTCGTACGCTACTACGTTAATACAGTGCGTTCCTACGATTAGGCTTTTTATACCCACACCACAATAGTGGAGAGGGTATTATGCATTTGTGCTGATGTGTGTAACGCCTTAAAATATTGGTCCTAGACCCACCTTAATGTATACCGATCTACTCAGAATCACTTTCTGAGTCGAACAAGCGATGTCCGTCCGGCTGGCTGGCAGGCTGTCCATGTAACCTTGTGCGCAAAGTACAGGTCGCAATTTTGGAGATAATTTGATAAAATTTGGGACATAGGTTCTAATTGGCACAAGGACCAAGCCTATTGAAAATGGGCCGAATCGTAGGACCACGAGGGAAGATAGGGGGAAATTTCTTCCTCTCAGAAACTATCAAACCGATTTTAATGAAATTTAAAACATGGATAGATCCATATCTATATGGACACATAAGCTATACAGTTTTTCAAAAATAGGACCACAAGGGGATGTAGGGGGCAATTTCTGCCCCTCACAAACTTTCAAACCGATTTTAATGAAGTTTTTAAACATAGAGAAATCCATATTTATATGGACACATAAGCATGATGTGTTTTTAAGTACTGTGGTGCTGGGTATCATATGGTCGGGCTTGACCGACTATACTTTCTTACTTGTTTTTTAATTTTTTTGTTACTTAACGTTTCGCTATGTGTATTTACTAGGGCTTTTGCTTTAATCGGTTAATCACTCGATTAATTATTCGAGGTTTTGGTTTAATCGGTTAATATTGTTATTGATCGACTAATAAGTTTTTTTTTCTAAATTAAGTACTTTCAATAAAAAAAATTAAAAATTATTTAATATTTGGAGTTTGTTAGTAAAACAACAATAACATAACAATTCTTGAACTAAAACGAGTAAACAAAAAAATAATATGTATTACATATTTTTTAATTAATACATGTTATGTATTTATTAACAAATATACTGTGAGATCTTTTTATAAATTATTTCAATAGTTTAAGGAGATCTTATAAAATAATGTTTTAGAAAAATAATTTGGTTCAAATGTTTAGAATTTCCGCGATTCTTTTCATAAGTTTTGATAAACTTGACTTGCAAAAAATGCTTTCACTTATCGAAGATGTTGGAGAAATCGAAAGCAACCCATAATACAGATTATCTAATTTCTCAGTAATTTTCCTGGAGTTCTCTAAACATCTTCCATTATGCCATTAGAGGCCTGCTTTAATTTTTTTTAACTCTGTTGTTGTGTTACTATCGAGAGTTTCTTCTGTTGCCATCCTAACAAAGCTCAGCATCGAACATTCTGTAAGAAAGTTTATTTCCGAATTCCTCAATTTCTGTTTTTGTACTGTATGAAGAAAATATGTATATTGTATGAAAAATATTAATAAACACAACTTTTTTGGTGTACTTTTGTAAATTTTTTGGTGAACTTTGGTACAGATAACTTTGTAAAATTCTACATGGTTGCATTGTAGGTAGAATGCATTTAAAAAAGCGAGTTTTCTTTGCAACTGACGTTTTGAAACTCCCCTATAATTAAAAATACAAAAATTAGGTTTAATTCTACAAAAAATTGTGTTGCCTCGGTTAATCGACTGAAATTAACCGGCTTAATCGTTAATCGAAAAAAGCCAATTTTAAATTAACCGACCAGTTAATCGGGTAGTAATTTATAGGTTAACCGATTAACGGTTAACCGAATGAATAGCTTATTATTTACTTGGTGTTTTTTTTGTGATTTGGTAAAAATTGAAAAGTGGGATATTTCAAATAATCTTCTGTAACTTTGTAATTTTTTTTACCGATTTGGATCCTATTGGGCACAAAATGTGCGTATTGAAATTACCAGGGTTTAAAAACTGCAGTTAAAGCCAAAACTGCCGAGTTGTGTACATATCAAAGTGTATATATATACGTAAAAATTCTAATTACATTATTTTTTACTCTTGCAGGTGCTTGTAACCAACAATGCCAATGGTAATGACGACACTTGTAGAAATGGTAATCCAATTGGTAGTGATGGTTCCGGCACCCCGGCCATTAACGTCATGGATGATTGTACTGGCGCATTTTCGAAATTTCAAAAAATGTCATCCGATACAAATGATCCCAACTATCAGTGTACGATGGATACGCTAATGCACGCGTATAACACTCATCGTAATAATTCAACAAACGCTCAGCAATTCGCCACCTATTGCTTTAACTGACATATTGTGAATTAATTAATACTTTAAACTTTACTAACCAAATACTTATGTTGTTCCTTGATTGTATAAAGTCACTATTATAAATTGTTATATAGATTTCTTTGCTTTACGCCCACCATTATATAAAAATTATAATTACTAAAATTACTCTTATTTAGCATTTAAGTTCTTTATGTGAGACATTCTTCTGATATATTATTAAATGAAAAATTGTAAATCACATTTTAAATTATTTTACTCATTGCATTTTGTCTACAACATAATCAATTTTTAATTAAGCTATTCTTTTATTGTAAGTTGTGTTTAAGATTTTATATATTTAGGTTTTGTAAGTTAATCATAAGTTAAACTACACTAAATAATGTTCGTTGTTCATCTAGCAATGTTGCCAATTCCAGAGCCCATGAATTGGCAACATTGCCGAAGATGAATATATGGGCTCGAATATATTTTATTGTAGTTTTTCCTAAGCTCTAGTTTTAATTCATATTTTCTTAGATTTAAGTTTTAAGCAATTTAATGCTTCTATAAGATGTTGTTAGCGGCCAAAGACAATGATTTGCAATTTAATTGAGAAAATCGTAAAACTGCTATTCGAACTAAATGTAAAATGTTACTCTTATTAAAAACTTAAAATGGAATGCAAAGATTTCAAAATGTTTTTAATCGCAGAGTGTACATTTAATCAATAAATATTCTACGAGAGTATTTTTCAATAAAAGATATTTTTCTTAAAACACCAAATTCTCTTTTTCAAGGAAAAGGGCAAAATGAATTCTTTTTTTCCCTTTTTGAAATCTTATAAAAACGAAGAGGGAATCTGGAAAGAATCCAATCTTTGTCATCTTATGTGGTGTCAATTATTTTGCAATCATTGTTGATTGCTTAATTTTATTTTAATACATCTTGTACTAACATTAAATTTAACATAATAGTTGATTATTCTAAACAAAATGCATTGTAAAATCTAGTTTAAAAGTGATTCACATTTTCAATAACAAATCAATTTAAACAAAACTGTAATTGACATTGTGATATATTTACATACTTCTTAAGAACAATAGAATTTCATTTATTTCCGTAAACGAATTTTCGCTCGCTCATGATTTGCAAAATTGTAATAAATTATCAAAATGTTTTTCTTTAAAATGGTGGATTTTTCTGCTTATAGGAGAATATTGTTCATTCTCTTCCTAAAAAAAATTGTTAATAATTATTTCAAACTACTGTACCTAAAAAATTTCAAAATCTTTTCACCGACAGACAACTACCTGATTAGAAAAAGTAAAGATTTCTGAAGAGCTTTATTTTTCCGTTACAAACATGAACACGTGTGTGTTTTAACATTTGTAGTTATAAAATCGGAGTAATAAAACTCTTATTTCACATAAATTCTGTGATTCTTTCCCATACTTTTTTTGGGTTTTCCGAAAATCTTATGAATTTAAAGCTAGTAGGTATCTTTTGCTCAGTTTAATCTACCTGTTTTAGCAAGATTTTTTCCGCGAATTTTTCGAAATCTTTTTATAATACCACTAAAATATTCTTGCTAATCTCTTGCTTCATTTCGTTGTAGGGATTTTATGGTCGCATATAAGTAGAAATATTTCGTGCGCATTTTCGTTTACCTTTAGCAAATAGAAATACTTAAGAGTATTCAAATGTTGTTCTAGTTAGGTAGGCATGTTAACAATTTTTGTGATAATTTGTTAGCATTTGAGTTGAGTTTTGGTTTTTAGTTTTGTTTCTTTGATATAAAATTGGGAATTTCCTAAATTGATGTAAATTGAAATGATGTAAATTGTTTATGATGATAATCCAAATAACTTTCGGTTTTAGTAACAATAACTAAAAGTCGGAAGTTACGCCTTAAATGACTTTTCCTTTTTAGTATTATGAATTATGTAGAACAAAAAAATGGTTTGGAATCGGAAGTTAAGTAGGAGAACTGTTATTTTATATTATTTGTATTTCACTTCGATTTATGTTAATCTTTAAGTTTTATTATATGCTTTTAGGTTTATCAATAGAGGAATTTGTTTAATTGCTCAGTGAGTCTGTCTAAATGTATGAAGACATTTCGTAGGTGACAATATATTAGAATTAACAGTTGGTCCAAAAGCTTTTTGCAATAGATTTAATAACATAATCAAGGACGTGGGTTGTCCTCTAAGTTGGTGATCTTTGCTATTAATTTTTCTTCGCAATCTTCCCGCAATATTAAGCTCTATGTTAACGTTCGAAATTGTAAAACAGGCAGTAAAGTATTAAAAGGAACTAAAGTATTAATTTACGCAAAATCTAATATAAAAAAACAAGTAAAAGTGTTTAATTCGTCTATGCCAGTTCTTAAAAATCATATCCAAAGCATTTAACTCGGGAATGCGCTTGTATGGAGGCCAGGTTAAACATTAAACTGATTTGGCTCATTTTCAACACATAAATAATGATATAGGAAATATTTGAGCGAAGTTTTTTCCTCCTAGCTGTACATAGGTATAGGCGCTATTGTGTCAAGGAGTTAGGGGGTAAAAGATAGTTATTTGTCTATAAACCTACATATTTTGTTATTTTTTTTTTACTACTATTCTACTTAGTTTATTTCAAGTGAAAAAAAGAAAGTTAATAAATTAAGACAAGACTTCAAAAAGTCAAGTTTTATGGGTAACCATTAGAAGTTGTCGTGATGTTTTGCTGATTTCTCAGGCATTTGTGTACCGATATAATTACATTTTAATTGCATTGCATTTCCGGAGTACACATTATAAAAATATATAATAACAACCTGGTCTCTATCATATATGGTGTCTTCGGAAAATTAATTGTAACATACACACGGACATATAAACTGGCGAACGGACATCGCTTAATGAACTCCGCTATTCATAATATATTAGGGATTGCTGTTCGGTTTTAACCGAAACCGAAACAGCGGTTTTCAATTCCTTAAAACCGCAACGGAAAACCGACAAAAAAACCTCGGTTTTAAGCTTTTACTTTAAAAATAAATTTATGCTTAAAGAAATTGCAAATTATATTTACATAATACTCGTACTTCAACATAAAAAAGTAAAAAAGCGAATCATAAAGGACTCATCAAGAAGAGTCGCGGGTAGGGTACAGTTTTCTCCCAGCAAATGTATCTTTTATATAGTCAAAAATTGAGCGCATATTCTGATATGACTAAAATTGTATCATAGTTATATCTTTGAGTAATCAGCTTCACGAACAAAATAAAAGCATATGAGCTCAATTTTCGATAATAAATGATACACTCGTTGTGAGAAAATGAATCACCTCAAAGAATCAATTGGGATATAATTTTCTGATTCCTTTTTGAGAATATGAATAAATCAATGATTTTTTCAATGATTTCATATTTTGAATCACATATGAATGCATTTTCAATCGCTCAAGTGATAAATCAGTTTGTAATCATCAAAAGTGATCTGAGAAAACTCATTTAGATCATTTTTACAAAAAAATTTTACCCAAATGCTAGCTGGGTTGAAAGAAATAAAAAAATTGTATAACATACAAAATATATACGGGGCAATCTAAGTCAAATCGGACAGTTTAGAAAAAAATATTTTTTGATTTCCTTTATTTTTTACTGTGTTGATGTTCCTTCTCAACAGCACATTTAAGCAAATTTTCAGATATTTTTGGCTTACAGTTACAGAAATATCGAATATTAAAAAAAATCGCGTTACAAGAAAACTATGTTCAAATAAATACTTCAAACTTTTTCAATATTAGTCCAAATATAAAATTTTTTGTCTACTATCCAATAAATAATAGTTAATCCTAATTTTTTTTTAACAAATTTAAAAAAATCAGAAAAAATAGTAGTTTTTTGAATCCCACCACCAAATGTGTCTTAAAATTTGAGAAAAAATCATAATTTAATACAAAAAAAAAATTCACGAAAATCAAAGGTTACAAATAGGGGGAAAAATGTATTTAAAATATTAAATCCAGAAAATCGCATCCAAGCCCATTGTGAAATTTTTTTTTTCTATTTTTTATTGGATAGTAGACACAAAAAGATAAATATACCAAAAAAAAATTATTCTATTTGGACTTATATTGAAAGGGTTATAAGTATTCGATATTTCTGTAACCATAAGCCAAAAATTGAAAATTTGCAGAAATGTGCTGTTGAGGGGAAACATCAACACAGTAAAATATAGAGGAAATCAAAAAATATTTTTCTCCAAACTGTCCAATTTGACTTGTATTTGGGATATTTTCAAAACCGACCGGTTTGAATCGTTTTAAAACCGAAACCGCAGTTTCACATTTTTACGGTTTTTAGCAAACTCTACTTTATATGGTCTAAGATTAATAATGTAGAGACTACAAACCCTTTTCACCTGTATTGAAATGTATAAAAAAGAGATATGTATAAGAGGAAATATGCACTGTGACCTATTGGTACAGGCAACATATTCACCATGAAGGTAAATTTAAATTTAGCTAATTGAGTTTTGGTGGAATAATTTTTTTACAGTATTTTTTGTAACTGGCACAAGTTTAAGACTATGATTATATGAAGTCAACTTTATAGCGAATTACAGAATACGGCCACAGATATGCAGAAAAAAAGAAATAAAAAGCAACAACAACAAAGGATTTATGGGTAAAGTTAGAGGAAGATCTAGCTGAATCTTAACAGCAAAGTTTAAATGACCATATCTGAAATAAATATAAACCAACCAAGTCCCCACTGTATTTGGGATCTTCGGAAAACCCATTTCAACAGACTGGCGGATAGACGGTCAACCGGATTTGAACTTCTCTTCTCATAAGGATCCAGAATCTATATATGTACCTATATAAACTTTATCTTGGATCAATATTGTGGAAGTTACAAACGGAATGACAGAGTTATATATACCCTTTTCCACCACCGCCAGATTTGTTTACCAACATCTCGGTTATCAACATACAACATTCTGCAAAATGCGGGCGGTATTAGAGAAGTGCGTGGCACAAAATAATTTTTATTATATCTTTAGAACCGTAAGAAAACAATACATAGATTTCTGTATATCTGAATAACTGCTAGAGCCAAAGTTTCAAATTGGGTACAAGCTAGGGTATTCATTTAATCAGGCTTTTGCTTTAATCGATTAACTAACCGAGGTTTTGATTTAATCGGTTAATTTTGTTATTGATCGGTTAACCGATTATTAATGTTTTGCTATAAAATAAGTAATTTCAATTTATTAAAATGCAAAAATTATTTATTATTGCAGTCTATTAGTAAAAAAAACAACAATAACATAACGAACAAAACAATTCTTGAACTAAAACGAGCAAACAAAAAAGTAATTCATAAATATGAAAAACATATTTTATAATTTATACATAACATTTTTATGTATTTATTAAAAAATAAACTGTGAGATTGTTTATTAATTATTTCAATAGTGAATCTTATGAAATAATCTTTTGACAAAAATAATTTAGTTTAAATGTTTAGGACTTAAGCGATTCTTTTCTTTAGTTTGATAAAACTTGACTTGGAAAAAATTCTTTCACTTATCGAAGATGTTGGAGAAATGGAAAGCAACCCATAATAGAGATTCAAGAATGATAAAAACAAGATTAGGCATTGCACATGTTTACAAAATTCAACTGTTTAATATGACGTCACTTAAGCTAATTATACACATGTTTGTTTGCTTGTATTTCTATATTTTAGTTGTAAATACGTATATGCTGATCTGCCGTAGATGGGCAGAAACATTTCATTTTTAAAAGCAGAATGCGTTATCTTAGTTTCTTTGTATAATGGTACAGATTATCTAATTTCTCAGTCCTTTTCCAGGATTTCTCCAAACTAATACCTTTTTTATATGAGACGAAACAAATAATTAAAAACACAAAAAATATATGTTATAATACTACGAAAAACTAAAATAAAATTTTACATCGGTTAATCGACTGAAATTAACCGGTTTAATCGTTAATCGAAAATTGCCGATTTGAAATTAACCGATCAGTTAATCGGGTAGTAATTAATCGGTTAACCGATTAACGGTTAACCGAATGAATGCCCTAGTACAAGCGTCTTGGTTATTAATACATAACATCCGACAAAATGTAGGCGGGATTGGAGAAGTGGGCGTGGGACAAAATAGATTTATTTCTATCTAAAGAACAGTATTTACATTACTTTCTGTTCTCTCTTGTTTTTTCACTGCGACATTTCGAAGAACTGGCGGATCGAAATACTTTTGTTTCCAGTTAAATAGGTCAATGCAGTTATTTGCGTCAAAATTGATTATGGGCACTTCCCAAACACGAGGTTAATTTCCGGTATGTGGAGAATTTCGCACTTTTAGAAGTCAGTATTGTTTATATTATTTTTGTTCAACAACATCGCTAGAAGAAAATTTTCTGAATGAGAAAAGTAGGCACTAAGTTGAATAACGAAATCTATTTTTTAGTTCAAACTCTGATTGAAATAAGCTTTTTACCATTTTCCATTGTCAAATGCTTGTCCTGCCGGCGAATTGAACGTGTACGTGTGCTGGACGTAATATTCGCCGTCATATCTAAATTTTTTGATTTTTCATCCAGCGTTGTCGGTGTCACACATACAAACACATTTTCACTAATACTACCACAATGCTTGAGGAGTATTTTGATCTTTCTGGCCAGCTAAAGTTTTTCTTTAATGAGATCTTAAAAAAGCCTTTAATAACTGTATGAATCTTGTATTTAACACTGTAGACAGGGACAATTTTTTCCAAACACATATTAAATTTTGTGCCACAAGCTTAACAATATCTAAAAATTTTGGTTTTTTGGTACTATTCCTGCTTATTTTAAACTGTAATCTTTTCCACTTCGTAGGTTGGCAAAACTTTGTCCTTTATATCTTAAACTTTCCAATGAGAGATGGCAATGGCGCAAACTCTATAATGCGCAAATCATCACTAATCCTTCACTTATTCCTTTCGGAATAAGTTCCACGTAATAAATTAATAAATATTAATTAATTATCAAAAATATCGGCATTTTAATACTCCATTCGTCAGTAATTAGCAGATTGTGTTTAAAATCATAATTTTCTTAAATTCAGGGACCGTAACAGTTATTCCTTTTATCATAAAAGTCAGATAAAAACAGTTATTTTTTATTTTTTGAACAAAAATAATTGTTATTTTTGATTTTTAATTTTTTCGAGCAAAAATAGAAGTTATTTTTTAAATTTATTTTAATGTGCATAAGAAATCCCAGTGATGATTACACATTAAAATAAATATTAAAAGTCAACTAAATTAATATTACATCTAATTTCTTTAAAGAATAACTTTTATTTTTGAACGAAAATATAAAAATCAAAAAATTACTGTTATTTTTGTTCAAAAAAAAAAAAAAAAATAACTGTTAATTTTGTTCAAAAAAAAATAAAAATAAAAGAAATAACTGTTAATTTTGATCGAAACAATAAAAATCAATATATTTTATCATATACAAGTTTTTAAGGATCAATATGGTATACTTGAATCGACATTTACTTCTATATGCTTTTTTTGTTTGAAAAATCCGAATATAACGGTTATTTTCGGTCCCTGCTTAAATTCAATTATTTTTGTTAATTTTCAATAGTTCACCTTTCCATGTTCAATTTCAAAAGCCTTCTTTACACCAGCCTAAAAAATTAAATTTTGATGAAAAATAATGAACCCCTTTCTTTGTGTCATCCCGTATAATTGCGCGGTTATATAAACAATTTTAACTCAAATCTACCATAACAAATGAAAAGACCTCTCCTCGAACTCTAAAACTATTGTCTTTTCCACTTGACTTTTCTGTTGTTCCACAGGGTATGAAAACAATATGAAATTCGTAGAAATAACTTAATCAGCTTTAGCGTCAGACATAACCATAAATAAAATTTGAAAACAGTAGTAAAGGATATTTGTACTAAATATAGTAAATATAAAATATTCGTGACTTTACACGTATAAAGATACATTTGCACATACCTTAAAGACAGGTATTAGTTTAGAATTCTAAAAGATAAAGTATAGTCCGAAGGAAGGAATCTCTTGCCTTTTTTCTTGTACTATTTTTAAACAAAAAAAAAAAACAAAAAGTACAAGGCGCCTTTGAAGGACTTTAGCAAAATAAATTAAAACAATACAAAAAGAAAATGTTTATACAACGTCATAAACTGTGAACTCGGGCACAAAATCTTACAAATGCACGCAAATACACAATTACTTGCGAACGAATGTAAATATCCTTTTTCGCAGCTTTTGCATGCTAAGAAAACATAACGGAGTTCATACAAACATCATGAGTGCAATTGCGAAGAACAACGAACTGGAACTTGTGAACATTTTCTCGTTTCAATTTAATTTTTGTTTTTTTTTTTGGCAATAACTACAATATCATGTTGTATTATTTTTCTTCTATATCTTTTTTGTTAATTTCTATCGACTGGATTTTGTGGTGACATCGCATTTTGTATCCTGCTGTAACAGGTGTAAAAAAAAGTTTTGCAACAGCCATGATTACCAAAACTAAATGTGTTAGTATGCAATCGCCGGATTAAAATATTATCCAGTGACATTGATATGTCTGTACATTGGACCAATGCAATATTCTCTGTATCCTGTCTTGTGTCCATCTTGCAGACTTGGCTAGACTTGGATTGATTGACGACAACTTATTTTTCAGAGGAGTTGTGAGTAGAATGTTGGCGTTGGTCATTCGCTTTACGCTTCGTTAGTTCTGATTATTGTCATCAGTGGTATTTTAAATTATTCTTTTTACTATTTTTCTCGACTACATTGTGTTGTGGCGGCTCTGGATATATGCATGTCCTAAGAATGACCTTTTGGTATAATGATTTGCAAATATTTATAATGATATGTATACTGATAGAAAAGGCATCATTCATAACGCTGATAAATTTTCTCATACTTACTATGACAAGTGTCTTTATTTTAGACCTCATGACAACTTTCATCATTGTGATGTCATCCTTAACATCACTTGGCCATCCTTGTCATCAGGTGAAATTATGTCATCAATAGGATGACACATCGGCATCACAGAAATGACGAATCGCAGTTAGTTTAATAAAAAATGTCATCAGAGCGATGACTCAGTAACATCGGAGAAAGAACTCATTAGGCTGTTTGTTATTAAATGGAGTCATTGGATTGACTCAAGTCAAAGTGAAAGAATATTACCCGTTAAACATGTTTGTTTCACGTTTATTGTACTCTGCTCTTTTTTTACAGAAGGACTCTCAATTATAATACAGCAGCTGCATGGCCGATAAGGTTTTCGTAGTCATTCTACTTTGAAAATTGTATGTATGTATTTAGCTTAATAATTTAAACAAATAGAATATGGGAATTTTTGCTTCTCATTTTACTTTCTAAACATGAAAATAATGTTAATAAAAAACAAAATGTTGCATCGAATTGATGTCACTGACGAGATTTTACGATGACGTTCTTCATTGGATTGATGTCACTTTTTGCCTCATTGATGCCATTAGAAATAACACTGATGCCACAATTATGATGTTAGGACATTATCAATATGATGATGCATTTTTCAAAGAGTGTACATATGTATATATAGATTTAATACTTGTTAGATCAATTAAGGTCCCTTTTGAACTTTTTAACATCAATTAAGGCCCCTATTACGATTCACAACTCAACTCTGTTGATCTGTTATTTTTAAATTTTTGTGTTATGGTTTACAACTTTGCTATATTGCGGTGAACAAAAACATAATAAAAATTCAACTGATCACAACCAGTTGTCTTAATTACAACTCAACTGAGTTGAGTTGTGAACCGTAAAATATGCCTATATGTTTAAAAGATTACACTAGCGAAAATTACCAGTTTGATTAAATTACATCACTGGCCCAAACTTTTTTAATTCATCTAGAAATGTAATTTTTTTACAAAGATCATTGAAAATAATTGCTTGCACAAAACTTGCTATTTGAATCTTCTACCATATTTTACGGAAAACGCAGAAGCTTTAAACTTTGCTGTGCCGTTCATGAAATAAAGCCAGAAACTTTCAATAATTATAAGAGATTCTAACGCTTTTGATTGTAATACCTTCCATAGACTCTACTAAAATTATTTCAAATTAAGCTGCGTAACCAAAATTTGTTGATAAGTGAGCAAACTAATATTTGCATCCCCGAATTAGATTTTTTATAACAATTTATTATGGTGTTTAGTTGTAAGATTTACATACATACAACACTAACAATTGAAACTCAATCTTTAAAATCTATAGAAAATAATATTTTTTTGCATGATTTGTATGATGTCTATCTACCTGTTAATTAGTACAAAATGCTTACGTTACGCTGATGGCTCGTCTTGACGGTGCCAAAGCAGCTCGTCACCAAAAGGATTTATTGCACTGAGCGCGAGTATTTAGGCAAATTTTGCAAAGACGCGGCAGGTACTCGTGGCAAACGTTGGGTGAACTATATAAACCTTTGGATTTGTACAGAACATCATCAGTATCAATTTAGATTTTCAACTAATAACAACTCGAAATAGCAAATAAATATTGTGGAAAATGTCTTCAGTAATGCATTACTATGCAATGCACCAGTCATCAAATATGATAGTATACCCAACATCAGTTGTTAATTACAACAATGTAAGTTCGTCAATATTGGTTAGAAGAAAATATTTCTTTTTATTAAAATATTTTCAATTTCTTTTTACAGATGGTATTTTCACCGACTCAACGAATTTATCCTACACCCATGGAACAATCATATGAACAGCCAACAGCAGCTTCTTCCAGTAATGACGTCGAAATGCAACGAAATTCTTCTGACGAAAGCTTACCACAATCCGAGCCAGCACGTACCAAACTAAAACGTTCCCGTACTGCATTTACCAGTTCCCAACTTGTGCAGCTGGAAAGTGAGTTCAAAAGGAATATGTATTTGTACCGCCATCGGCGCATTGAAATTGCCCAGCGTTTGTCGCTTTGCGAGAGACAGGTTAAGATATGGTTTCAAAATCGTCGCATGAAATATAAAAAGGATATACAAGGGCCTCAAGAGACCAAAACAACTGCCAAAGCCACACAGCCCATTAAAGAGCAAAATGTACACAAGGGTATTGTACAGCGTTTAATGTCATATTCCCAAGATCCTACCGTACAAACGGCTGAGAAGCGTTCTTATAGCACAGCTTTTCCCACAGCAACTTCCTCAAATCCTACCAAAATTCCCAAAGAGATGTCCACTACTAAAATACTTCCCAACCACATTCAATCATTTTCACCAGATTTAAGTGAAATTTTAGATCACCTCTCGGAAAATTCGCCTTCAAGTAGTCAAAATTCTTCTTCATCGTCCTTGAATACATCAAGTTCATATAATTCGTATAATTTGGACATGGTTTTACAATCGATTAAACAGGATCTGGAACAATCAGCCCAGGCTTGGTCAAGACGTGCTGCCATCAACACAAATAACGAGAACAACAACTCTGTTAACCCTACAACTACCACATCCAATGATTTAGCAACTCAACAAAGTAGTCAATGGGTTCCAAATATCCCAAGTGCTACACCGACCCCATCTATGAATTTGACTTGGGGTGAACCTGTTGCCAAACGCATAAAAGTAAATCGTACCCATATGAATCCGATGGGAATGTATTATAACTGCAACAACTAATTTAATTTAGGTATACAATGTAAAATATAATTTTATTTAAACAAATAGCATTTTAATCCGTCACTTTAATTGACGATAATTACTTTAAGATATTTTTTAAATTCTTCTTATACGTACATACATGTGAATCAGCCTTCAAAGGCATGTTTAGTTTTTAAGGTTTATTTTATTTTTATAAAAAATAATTAATTATAATAAGTCTTATGAATAACACAGGAAGAAGACCAGTATATATAAATACAAACATACCGCGCATTTGCTGCAACAACGTCATAAGTCAAAAATCACAAATTTTGACTTACTATCATTAAGGCATAGTAAATTCGGTTGAACTGGTCATTATTTCATATGAAAATATTGTAAACTCAACTCTATTATGTTGTGTGTAAATTTAAGAATTTAAAGTCGTCTTCCTAAGCAAATGAGCGATATATAGTAAAAACACATATACAAAAATATTTTTTAAAAAAATATTTTAATTGCCCAGCTGTATATATAAACATGTAAACTATTTACAAAGACGAAATGTTAAGATTATTTTATAAAGATATATTTAATAAAAATTAAAAAAAAACTAATTAATTGGTCTTTAAATATCTTAAAATATAAGCTAAGACTTCAAATTGATGTATGTACCCTGTATCAGAAACACCATCAAGCGCTTTATGCAGAATTCCCAATGCTTTTCTCCAAATTGTAAATTTGTATTCCCAAAAATCTTTAAAAATGTTTTCTTCCTAAAAAATTAAATTTTTCATTCTCCCTAACTTGTTGGTATAAATTTCAAAATTTAACAGCTTTATCATCTTAAGCCATAAAGTGTATATATTCTGGGGTCTTGAGTATTTCTAAGTCGATTAAGACATCAAACAATTCAAAAGAAAAAACAATATTGGTGTCAAATTGTTTCTAGTTTTCCAGTATTCAGTATTATTAATTTCATGTTCAGTAGGAAAAAAGTTATGAATCCAAATGTGGAACAACCATCCTAAAAATAGATTTTTTTGTTACAATAACGAAAGTTTATGGCGGAATGCAAGGATTATCGATTAACTTTTCGCAAACTCATTTTTTCATGAATAGAAATCATACTACTAAGTTTCATAAAGATCGGTCTATAGTATACACCATAGACCCCATATAAATCCCACTCTTGGAAAACACTTCGGTACGCCTTAAACCGTAATAAAAATGTAATATAAGGTTTGTGACAGCTCCTTCAGACTAGAAAACACTCTACCGAATTTTATGATGATGGATTTATAATTTACCATATGTCTCATATGAAATTTCCTCTTGAAAATCACTCAACTCTGAAATAATTCAAAATATCCCAGCAAAAAAAAAAATACTTTTAAAACTGCATCTGAATTACATCCAAAGTAGCTAATGCTACTTTTCAGCTTTTAGAAAGTAGTTTTGAAGTACAAATATTAAATAATTGCATAGAATGTAGTTGGCCCGGAAATTTTTAAAAAGGATTGCATTTCTAAAAAATATTTGTTTGTCCTGGAAATTAACTGAATTTTTTATTTGCGTTTCTAGAGCTTGTTTTTATATTTATTCCTATAAAAGTGATGCTTTTTAATTAATTAAAGGGGTTTTAAATGTTTAAAAGCGATAAAGTTGCATTTTAATATCACTTCTTAAATGGACAATTTCATTACTATTGAAGCACTACTTTTGATTAGCATCTTAAGAGTTATTTAACCCTTTCATCCCCGAATTTTTTTGAGCAGTTCAAAAAAATTTTTTTTAAGATATTTAAGTTCGTATATGCCTAGATATGAAATAATAAAAAATTTAAAGTTCTAACTATCCTGGTTAAGGATATATAAGATGTTGCCTATAGGCAACATTGGGCAGTTGTGGGTAAACTTAAAACACATGTTAAAGATATTTGATAATTTATTTATTGCAATTTTTTTATATTTTATGTATGATATAATACAAAACAATTTTTTTGTGGATTACAGCATAAATATACTCTGCATTTGCTGCACATCGAAAGTGGAAAGCCTATGTGACATATCTTGCATCGTCCTTTCGATCCCCATTCAACCCAGTGGCTAGTTTATATTTTATTTTTTACGGGTTCGGCTACATAAGATCTTGTTCGAGAGCTTGCGCTATCGGGTGGGGATTAAATTGGTGATGATGGAGAATTTAGTGATGATAGAGCTGGTGAATATCGAACGGTGGTTAATTTTATATATATAGACCATATTTTTTGTTATAGCAATCGACTATTTGCCATTCTACTATTATTTTCATATTTATCATCAACAATCCCTTCAATCAAATCAGCCACCAATTCGTTTTCGTTCATGCTTTGTTTTGTTTCCTCTATTAAATTCCCAAATATGTGAACTCCAGGCTAGTGAATGATTGCAGGAGGGCTTTAGGAGAAATCTTAGGGAATTATGTGGTGAGACTGTGCTGGGTATCGGGTCACTGCAACATCACCGGCAACGAGATAGCTGATGAGTTGGCGAGACTGGGCTCGGAAATCGAGCATCCTGACAGTTTGCAGGCGGTCAGTCCTCCAATGCGGTTCTACTTTAGAAGAATTAGGGAATGGGCTCTGAGCGGGA
This sequence comes from Pollenia griseotomentosa, assembly GCA_963931875.1. Lineage (NCBI taxonomy): Eukaryota > Metazoa > Arthropoda > Insecta > Diptera > Polleniidae > Pollenia > Pollenia griseotomentosa. The sequence continues at coordinate 140,898,668 of OZ007560.1, read as the reverse complement.
CTTATAGAGTGTGGCGGAGACGAACATACTGCCGGGTATCGCGCACGCTGTGACCGGTGCTTAGTAGGTCAAATTCAGATGCGCTGCTGGGCAAGAGTAGGGCCTGGTATTATCACAACCAATGATAGGCAGGATGGCGGTAGGAATGGGAACTGGCCTGTCGGATACATGTAGTTAGTGTGAATACCCAGAGGAGTTGGAGGCAGTTGAGCACTTGCTGTGCCACTGTCTCAGGCTACAGATCAGCAGGCTGAGGTGACTGGGTGGCAGATTCCTACGCGAATCAGGAGATGTCTCGGGGAGCGGGCTCGAGAATCGGATTTGTAATGGGAATAACCTGGCTGCGCGGCAGAAGACTGAGGACTGGGCACATGTAAGGCAGTTTTCTGTTTAGTAGGGTTGTGGTTGGATTGTGCAGTTCAATTTCTTATCTTCCACTACTTCCTCTGTTCCTGTGCTTTCACTTTTTACTTCTCCTATTCTTTCATACTAGAATTCTTTCACTTACTAAGGCGTCACAATGGACCATATTGGCCTCTGGGTGAGGGTGTGAAGTTTACTTTCTAACCTTACTAACCTAACCTAAATTGCCTAAATGCATAATTTTCGAAGGCTTCATCTTCGCATTCTTCAGCAGAATCATCCTAATCAAAATTAGTAATTTTTTTCCATTTTTAACTTTGTCAAACCCATTGCACTCATTTCTAGAGAACAAGATATTCTGATGTAAATTATGAACATAATGGACCAATGTTGCCTAGAGGCAACATTGTTTTAAAAAAAATACTGAGGACAAAGCTACAACTTTTTTCTTGTGTTTGTTGTTTAATATCATTAACTAACCTGTTTTAAATAGCAAATTGCACTTTTTACACAAATATTTTTTTTAATATCAATTTCTTTAGTTTTTTTAAAAACACCCTTTTTCCAAATAATTTGTAATACGTATGGTCGCTTAAACAAACAGTTCTCAAATGAACACCATCAAAGCTTATTGTATTAAATTCTGCACACACATTGCTAAGATGAATTTTTACTAAGAACAGAAAACCGTTATAAGAAAAAATGAAATTTTCGGGAGTTATACCCGTTTGATTGCAATGTTGCCTATAGGCAACAACGGGGCTGAAAGGGTTAAGTATACATTTTTTCCCCTACTTATAAATGACATTCAAATATCGGAACTGTAAAAGTACTAGAAACGTGGAATATATGCAGTTAAAAGTAGTAGAAAATGAACAACATTTTTCCAATGACATGCTTATGTTAAATTCATAGCTTCTTCACCCGAATTTGAAGTACTTCGGGTTTGCGAGTTGTGGTGATTTAATAACATCTTTTTTAACGCTTTTTTTGCTAGGATTTTATTTAAATTAGGCCAAATTAAGTTTTATATAGTAACTAAAGATAAAATCTCTAAGCTTTGTTCTGCCCATAATTTTACTTAATATGTACGACTAAAACTGCGACAAATTACAGTACTTGGGCTTATAATTTATCATAGATCCCATAAAAGACCTCCTTACTCTCGGTGGATGATATCGAAGATTCGGCGCAGTTCTGCACTTTAAAGCTTCATTCGCAATAGGCAGCAACAATTTTTTTTCGCAACCACACAAATTTTCAATTTAGAAAGCTTTGAGCTTCGTTCACAATGGCAGCAACAATTTCGTTTTTTATTCTATCTTATTTCTTCCCAAAGTATTTCATATATTTTCCTTTGATTTTTATTTTAAATTGATCCCGGCCACGGTCAAGAATGAAAGACTATCAATAACAATTTTAATTAAATTTCATGTTCTAAAATTCCTTTCTTCATAAAAATAATTTAATGAAAATTAAATTTAATGAACTTGAGCCTAATTAAAAATATTAAAAATTTGGATTAAAAATTGATAGCAAATTTAAAAACTAATTGAAACACAACCGGTAAAAAAAGGAAATGTAAAGAATTGCATTGCTGCAAAAAAGTATTAAAATTGCAAAAACTCAAAATCACTTAAGCTTCGTACAGACGATGGTCAGATCTTACAATATTGGTAAGCAGCGTTGCTTAAATTGCATTAAAATTGGCTAAAATGTCTTACAACTGTGTGAACATTGTAAGCTCATTTGTATTTGCAGAAGTGCAAAATTAATGCATCTGACAATCGCACCATTGTCAAAAAAATATTGCTGTTGGCAACGCCTGCTTACAATATTGTAAGATCTGACCATCGTCTGTACGAAGCTTTAGTTAAAAAAACAACAAAGCTAACAAGGAAAAAGCGTCAACAATACGCTTTTGGATAAATAGTATCCGGAACTATAAGGGTTAGGAGACTTAAAAAAATGGCGATGACATAAAATATATTAAAATTAAATTAAAATATATTATATATTAAAATACCCGTAAATCGACAAAAAGACATCAAAATTAAAAAGGGTTCACATTAGTATTGCCATTTTTATGCCTTTCGGGTATTTTATAATGTATTTTATATAAATACAGTAATTTAGCGCTTACTTGCATTTCATATTTTGCACATCTTTTGGTGCTTTTGAACGAGACATTTAATTATTTAAGCTTCGTTATTTGCGCATTAAGTGCTTAAAATGTAAACTCGCTTAATTTCATCATTATAATAGCAGAGTTCAGTGGATGTGAAAATGGTCTTGAGAAAGAGCAAATAAAAAATATAAAAGCTCCTTTGTAAAATCTAACAAAAAAATACATATTTTTCGTTAGTTTTTTCATTTGCAAGACCATTTGCACCAAACACTGAATTCCGCTAATGAAAAACAGGAACTTGCATAGAAAGTGCATGTATATATGCTAAGTTTGATTAAAATTTACCAAAATAAGCTTTAATAGAATAAATTTTTCTTTGTTATTGGCTCAAGTTCGAAAACATACTTATATGTATGAGAATGTTATATTTTTAATAGTCTTTAATTAACCCATTTAAGCCCAAACAAAAACTACCGGACAAAAATAAAATATTATTTATTTTATCAAATAGAATCTGGGAATTTATTTCTCATGGTGAGTTACATTTATTATAAATTTTTCATATTATTCGAATGTGTATATAGTGTAATAGTCTCATTCCTTCATTATTTCACAGGAATATTTTCTATGCACTATCAGAATTTTTGTTTGTATATTTCTGTTACGAAGCTTACCTTAGCTATCCTTTGGTTAGCAATGAAGTAAATTGTAAAGAAAATTTATACAACTATTAGATACCAGCAGAATGTAATGCATTTTCTGGCCCGCTACGGCCTTCGTCAGCATTCTTTGTATCTTATAACTGGATAGTGCCTATTGTAAATTTTATGTATTTAACTTAATTATTTTATCAAATAGAATCTGGGAATTTATTTCTCATGGTGAGTTACATTTATTATAAATTTTTCATATTATTCGAATGTGTATTCTATGTCAAATACATTCCTCAAAAGCTTTTATACTTTAATAGTCTCATTCCTTCATTATTTCACAGGAATATTTTCTATGCACTATCAGAATTTTTGTTTGTATATTTCTGTTACGAAGCTTACCTTAGCTATCCTTTGGTTAGCAATGAAGTAAATTGTAAAGAAAATTTATACAACTATTAGATACCAGCAGAATGTAATGCATTTTCTGGCCCGCTACGGCCTTCGTCAGCATTCTTTGTATCTTATAACTGGATAGTGCCTATTGTAAATTTTATGTATTTAACTTAATTATTTTATCAAATAGAATCTGGGAATTTATTTCTCATGGTGAGTTACATTTATTATAAATTTTTCATATTATTCGAATGTGTATTCTATGTCAAATACATTCCTCAAAAGCTTTTATACTTTAATAGTCTCATTCCTTCATTATTTCACAGGAATATTTTCTATGCACTATCAGAATTTTTGTTTGTATATTTCTGTTACGAAGCTTACCTTAGCTATCCTTTGGTTAGCAATGAAGTAAATTGTAAAGAAAATTTATACAACTATTAGATACCAGCAGAATGTAATGCATTTTCTGGCCCGCTACGGCCTTCGTCAGCATTCTTTGTATCTTATAACTGGATAGTGCCTATTGTAAATTTTATGTATTTAACTTAATTATTTTATCAAATAGAATCTGGGAATTTATTTCTCATGGTGAGTTACATTTATTATAAATTTTTCATATTATTCGAATGTGTATTCTATGTCAAATACATTCCTCAAAAGCTTTTATACTTTAATAGTCTCATTCCTTCATTATTTCACAGGAATATTTTCTATGCACTATCAGAATTTTTGTTTGTATATTTCTGTTACGAAGCTTACCTTAGCTATCCTTTGGTTAGCAATGAAGTAAATTGTAAAGAAAATTTATACAACTATTAGATACCAGCAGAATGTAATGCATTTTCTGGCCCGCTACGGCCTTCGTCAGCATTCTTTGTATCTTATAACTGGATAGTGCCTATTGTAAATTTTATGTATTTAACTTAATTATTTTATCAAATAGAATCTGGGAATTTATTTCTCATGGTGAGTTACATTTATTATAAATTTTTCATATTATTCGAATGTGTATTCTATGTCAAATACATTCCTCAAAAGCTTTTATACTTTAATAGTCTCATTCCTTCATTATTTCACAGGAATATTTTCTATGCACTATCAGAATTTTTGTTTGTATATTTCTGTTACGAAGCTTACCTTAGCTATCCTTTGGTTAGCAATGAAGTAAATTGTAAAGAAAATTTATACAACTATTAGATACCAGCAGAATGTAATGCATTTTCTGGCCCGCTACGGCCTTCGTCAGCATTCTTTGTATCTTATAACTGGATAGTGCCTATTGTAAATTTTATGTATTTAACTTAATTATTTTATCAAATAGAATCTGGGAATTTATTTCTCATGGTGAGTTACATTTATTATAAATTTTTCATATTATTCGAATGTGTATTCTATGTCAAATACATTCCTCAAAAGCTTTTATACTTTAATAGTCTCATTCCTTCATTATTTCACAGGAATATTTTCTATGCACTATCAGAATTTTTGTTTGTATATTTCTGTTACGAAGCTTACCTTAGCTATCCTTTGGTTAGCAATGAAGTAAATTGTAAAGAAAATTTATACAACTATTAGATACCAGCAGAATGTAATGCATTTTCTGGCCCGCTACGGCCTTCGTCAGCATTCTTTGTATCTTATAACTGGATAGTGCCTATTGTAAATTTTATGTATTTAACTTAATTATTTTATCAAATAGAATCTGGGAATTTATTTCTCATGGTGAGTTACATTTATTATAAATTTTTCATATTATTCGAATGTGTATTCTATGTCAAATACATTCCTCAAAAGCTTTTATACTTTAATAGTCTCATTCCTTCATTATTTCACAGGAATATTTTCTATGCACTATCAGAATTTTTGTTTGTATATTTTTTGTTACGAAGCTTACCTTAGCTATCCTTTGGTTAGCAATGAAGTAAATTGTAAAGAAAATTTATACAACTATTAGATACCAGCAGAATGTAATGCATTTTCTGGCCCGCTACGGCCTTCGTCAGCATTCTTTGTATCTTATAACTGGATAGTGCCTATTGTAAATTTTATGTATTTAACTTAATTATTTTATCAAATAGAATCTGGGAATTTATTTCTCATGGTGAGTTACATTTATTATAAATTTTTCATATTATTCGAATGTGTATTCTATGTCAAATACATTCCTCAAAAGCTTTTATACTTTAATAGTCTCATTCCTTCATTATTTCACAGGAATATTTTCTATGCACTATCAGAATTTTTGTTTGTATATTTCTGTTACGAAGCTTACCTTAGCTATCCTTTGGTTAGCAATGAAGTAAATTGTAAAGAAAATTTATACAACTATTAGATACCAGCAGAATGTAATGCATTTTCTGGCCCGCTACGGCCTTCGTCAGCATTCTTTGTATCTTATAACTGGATAGTGCCTATTGTAAATTTTATGTATTTAACTTAATTATTTTATCAAATAGAATCTGGGAATTTATTTCTCATGGTGAGTTACATTTATTATAAATTTTTCATATTATTCGAATGTGTATTCTATGTCAAATACATTCCTCAAAAGCTTTTATACTTTAATAGTCTCATTCCTTCATTATTTCACAGGAATATTTTCTATGCACTATCAGAATTTTTGTTTGTATATTTCTGTTACGAAGCTTACCTTACAATAGGCACTATCCAGTTATAAGATACAAAGAATGCTGACGAAGGCCGTAGCGGGCCAGAAAATGCATTACATTCTGCTGGTATCTAATAGTTGTATAAATTTTCTTTACAATTTACTTCATTGCTAACCAAAGGATAGCTAAGGTAAGCTTCGTAACAGAAATATACAAACAAAAATTCTGATAGTGCATAGAAAATATTCCTGTGAAATAATGAAGGAATGAGACTATTAAAGTATAAAAGCTTTTGAGGAATGTATTTGACATAGAATACACATTCGAATAATATGAAAAATTTATAATAAATGTAACTCACCATGAGAAATAAATTCCCAGATTCTATTTGATAAAATAATTAAGTTAAATACATAAAATTTACAATAGGCACTATCCAGTTATAAGATACAAAGAATGCTGACGAAGGCCGTAGCGGGCCAGAAAATGCATTACATTCTGCTGGTATCTAATAGTTGTATAAATTTTCTTTACAATTTACTTCATTGCTAACCAAAGGATAGCTAAGGTAAGCTTCGTAACAAAAAATATACAAACAAAAATTCTGATAGTGCATAGAAAATATTCCTGTGAAATAATGAAGGAATGAGACTATTAAAGTATAAAAGCTTTTGAGGAATGTATTTGACATAGAATACACATTCGAATAATATGAAAAATTTATAATAAATGTAACTCACCATGAGAAATAAATTCCCAGATTCTATTTGATAAAATAATTAAGTTAAATACATAAAATTTACAATAGGCACTATCCAGTTATAAGATACAAAGAATGCTGACGAAGGCCGTAGCGGGCCAGAAAATGCATTACATTCTGCTGGTATCTAATAGTTGTATAAATTTTCTTTACAATTTACTTCATTGCTAACCAAAGGATAGCTAAGGTAAGCTTCGTAACAGAAATATACAAACAAAAATTCTGATAGTGCATAGAAAATATTCCTGTGAAATAATGAAGGAATGAGACTATTAAAGTATAAAAGCTTTTGAGGAATGTATTTGACATAGAATACACATTCGAATAATATGAAAAATTTATTATTTATTTTATTATGTAATTCATAACATATAAGCAAAACACAAAAAAAAAATTTTTTCGGCACAGCGGGTGTAAATGGGTTAATGTCAAATAAAGGAAAAATAAGTACACTGTGCTCGAATCCGAAATTCGAGTTTCGAAATTTATTTTTTTTTCATTTATTTATTGAATCCACAGCCAGTGCCTTACAAATTTTATAAAAAAAAAATCATTTAAAAGGCTGCAGATTTGTAAGGAGAATGTTAAAGAATAACTGAAACAACAACAAATTAAGCTAATCGTTACACTCACCAGTTTTTGTAGGCGTTATAAAAAGCGCTTTTTGTGTCAAAAATGTATTGCTTCAAAGTGGAAACTTGCCATATAAAATGCGTGCCTTTTGTAAGCGAGATGTTAAGCGAAACTTTTACATTTCTCCCCTACAAACCTACTGCATTAGGAGCTCAATTTTTTATTGGGGCATTGAAAAACTATTTTTTTTTAATAATTGCAACTGATTCTTAGGGTTTTTAACATTCTAAAGCAGTTTTCCCCAATCACGTCACAATTATCAGATAACGGTACATGTGTATGTATTTTTCGCTGCATGCTTCCCCTTCAGCCGCCTTCTAGAGTCAAAGTCTGGTTGAATTAAAATGAATTATATCCTAGCTTGGCACTATGCGCCCACGATATGGCGTAAAAGCAAAAATATACTGGTTAAAATTATTAGAAATATTTTAAAAATTTTGTATAGTTGAAATGATTATAAAAAGGCTGCAAAAAATTGTGTGCATATGAGATGGACAAACTAACTCCCCTTTTAAATGATTATTAAATTCAACAAACGTTTTTTAAGGAAAATTTTCATAGAAAATCTGTTTTGTAAACCTTTATTAAGTTTAAAATACTTTTATGAATACGGAAGTAAATCTTTTTCATTAAAATTCAAAAATTCGCTACGTTAAGAAATTGTAGATAAGTTAGTTAATAATTTTAAAAATGTATGCCGGTAGTACTGTTCACTTTAATAAAGAGCATTGCCAGCATTAAGTTCGACAAATGATAATGCAGTTCATAACCGATAACGCAGTGTATTTTCAAAAACTACTTTTATCGATGTTAACGTTTACCCAAATTTAAAAATATAGTTTTATTTGTGAAGATATTAAAAATATGATTAACATGTATTTATTTGTTAATCTTAACGAACAGAATTCAAAGATTAAATTTATTTTGTGAACATTACGCTGGGTCTCCACGTTGCAATATTTATTGCTAAGTACAAGCAAAAACGTCGGCAGAACAATGACAGAACAATGGAGCAATAATTGCTGAATTTATTGCTGGAGAACACTTGAAATTGCTTTGCCATAAATTTGCAATTTTCACCGCAAGTAGTCGTATAAAGTTTTGTGGCTGTACATATTTATAACAAATGTTTTATGTTGTGTTTTGAAGTGGTTGTGAAATTTTCTTTTTTAAATAAATAAAATAATTAATTGTAATTGTCGTAGCTGTGTTTTGTATTACTGTTTTGTTTATTTGCGTTAAAAAAAATTTGAATTGTTCTATTGAAAAAATAAAAATATACAAAAAAATAAATTCGTCGTTTGCTTTTGTTGATCTTGACGTTTATTAAAAAATATAATATATAATAATATATTTATTGATTGCTTTTTTAATAAGTAAACACACAAACAAAAAACAACCGTACAGAGAAATGAAATGTCAGATAATTTACAACTGATTTGACAGCATATTGCTAAGCAATAATTTGACGTTTGCCGCAATAAATATTGCAACGTGAAGACCCGGGGTTAGCTCTTATTAAAAATATTAAATTTGGTATAAAGCGACCCATACACTTGCAATATTTTTGTGTATGATTTTCACCATATTAATTCCATTTTGTCCTAACTATATTATGCAATAAGTCGCAAAATGGTTTCATTTATTCAATAAAAAAGTGAACATCGCCTATAGGAATAACATAAACAGCGTTGTATAATGTTGCCAACACATTTCACTTTCTTTTCGTTGAGCAATAAAAATCAAGAGTCTTTTGATTGTTGCCAATATATTATGCCACCTTCGAATATCACATACACATAGTGATATAATTGTACAATACGTAAAATTGAACAATTTTATTGCAAGCATATGAGCCGTTTAACTCAGAACAACCAAGTAGTTTGCATGTACATATGTTTATGTCTAATATAAAATTGTGGTTAATTCGATTCAACGCACGTCTACACCAAAGTTAAATATTTTGACATACATATATTGCAGTAAATGTCAAAATTATGTCATCTTTAATGTAGACAGCACTTTTCTGTAAATATTTATTGTCGTCAATATATGTTACCATAATTGTAAGTTAATTTTCTTTGATAATGGTTACTAATATTGAACGTCAAATTTGATTGTCAATTGTGTTTGTGATTTAAACAAAAGAGCGCCAAAAAAGTAAAAAGAAAATAGAAGAAAATTGTGGGAAAAGGAAATTAAATTTGTAAAATGGTAGAAATTATAATTGAAGTAAAAGAATTAAATTATTAAAAATAAACAATAAAAAATTAACACTAAAATAAATATTTTTTCAAAATAAACACTTTTTTTTGTAAATTTAAATTGCAAAAACAATTTTTGTTAATATACGGCCTTGTTCTGACAATCGCTCGATTTGAAAACGCAAAACAACACACTTTTTTTATTATGTTCCTTAACTCGTGCGTTAAGTTTGCGATATTCCATGGCTTCTTACAAATATTCTAGTTCCCTTAAGCATATTTTTGCAGTTTGAAGTCTTTAAACTTCTTGCTATTGCGATTTACGGAACAGCTTTTATGCGATTTCAAGCCAGAAACGCAAATGTTAAGCGTTTTGCGATTGTCAGAACATGCCCGATAAATTGTTTTATGATTGCCCTTGATTATATTAACTTTATAAAACTGTTTTTAAGCTTGAGTTCATTTTTATATAAACATTTTAATTTTCTTTTAACAAAAAAACATAATAACGGTTTTCGTGATGTCGTTTAAAAGTCTGGCCATCTGTGCAAACGGTTCATTTTTACGCCCTCGCAAATGAACTGTCAAAAATTGTATGATAATTCATTTACACAAACTTCGTAAATTTGCGCAAGTAATTTGAGCAAATTAATCTTTTGGCTTATTTTTATGCATTTTAAAAAAAAATTTCACATTTTAGTCACAAATTTAAACTTTTTATTTTTCATCCAAATTTTGATATTTTAATTAAGTTAAAGTTCATCAAATTTAATTTTCATTAAATTATTTTTATGAAGAAGGAATTTTACAACATGAAAATTAATTAAAATTTATTGATAATTTTTCATTCTTAACTGCTGCTGGGCTCGAACCCAGGCTTTTACGGACAGTTTACCCTTACATGTTTCGATTGCAACCACTCAATCTCTTCAGAGGAGTTTGCCGTTTAACACTGGCAGCTATCGACGACTGCTGGCATCAATCTTTAAACCAAATTGTATTCAACCTTTGGTAGATCAAAATTTGCTTTGAATCTATTTTAATTGATTTAACATGTTCTTCCTTACTTCTGTTTTGTCGTACTTTTTGTCAAGAATTCTTCTTGAAGTCCAAAGTACATTTTTTGTTTTTTTTTATATTTTTTATATTTATCAATAAATTTCTATTAATTTTCATGTTGTAAAATTCCTTCTTCATAAAAATAATGTAATGCAAATTAAATTAGATGAACTTTAGCCTAATTAAAATATCAAAATTTGAATTAAAAACCATAAATAGTTCAACAAAATAACTACAATACTAATAAGGTTTTTATTTTTATATATTTTCTTTTTTAATTTTTTTTTGTATTGACGATTCTTACAAACTGACATTAATTGTTTAAAATTACACAACAATTAAAAAGGGTCTTCATAAAACGAGTCTCGCAAATTTGCCCGTTTGCAAAAATGGCAATTTTAAGTGATATGTATCATGAAAACCCTTAATAATATAAAATAAATATATTCAATAAATAAAAATTAGTCAAGCTCGAGGCCATTTTTTTTTTTTTTTTTTTTTTTTTTTTGTAAATAAAAATTCTTTTTTATTTGCCTCCAATACCTCGATCTTCCTTGAAAATCTTCATCAGGGATTTCTTTTCAGTGAATTTTTATAAACACAAAAACTTAAAACTATGTCGTTTACACATCGACATCGAGTGCAAGTCTACATAGTTTTTTAACACTGGTCTCGAGCTTGACTAAATTTTATTTATTTAAAATTCGAAAGCTCGAACAAGAACAACTTTGATTAATATTTTCATATAAGAAAGACCTCAAGCTCGAAAAGTTAATATAATTTTTTGTAAATATGTATTAATATGTCTTCAGGATAGCGTCACTATTTACATTGCGCCTTTTTCTTTATTTTTTTTTTCTAATTATGAGTTCACATAAATACGTTTTCCACCTATGCTAAGCTGGGGTCAAATTACGGCATTCGATATCGATCGAAATTACAATACAATTTTAATGAGAATTTCTATATCTATATCGAATGCCGTGATATTAATATGCCCCTGAGCAATAAGAAATATTGTTATGTTGTTCTTCTGACGTTATTGCCAAATTGCTGAGATATTTATCTATGGTCTAGACCGGGCCGGGCGTCACATAAAACTTTACATTTACAAATATTTAATAAACAGTACCATATGTGCATAAATAATCGGTTATTTTTGAAAAGATTTTAGCCACCATAACCAAGAATAATTTAATGCTTACTTCACAAGCCAACTATTGATCTCTGTTCTGAACAGATATGCACCTTTATATAGATTTTCCAATAAATTTTAATACTAGATCTTCTATATCGTTTCCCTAATTCAGAAAAAATTCCAAAAACAAATCTTTTTTAAGATTACATAAAGCTTTATCATATGCTTACAAATATGCATGCACATATCTTAGATATGTATGTATATGAAGCTTACAAATAAAATCTGAGGAATTATTAATCAAAGGATTTGATCAGACAAACCTCAGGAAATGAGATTAATTTAAGTACTCGCTCATAATGCTTTACATTTCCAACGAATTTAGATACATTCTCGAACGATTGAACAACTGGAAAAATCCAAAAGAAAAACTACATTCTCATTTTTGCATGTGCGGTTTATAAAATCCTTAACCTAAGACTATAAACAATCTCTAAAGGGATTTCATACTATTGGGTGTGATTATTTCAAACTAAACGCTCTAATAAAACTTATGCAATATTTTTTTTATACGTTCATATTAGCAAAGTGGACTTGTAGTAAATATAATAGCACCACCTAATTTCCAGGTACTGACTTAACTGTGAGTATTCATAATTCTTTTGGAAATCCCCTGGAAAACCCGGCAAATATTTTTTTCAATCTTATGCTGCAGCGCAATAAAATGCACTTTCATATTCACAAGCCATATTTTAATCCGCGGTACAGCATTTTTGTTTCGACGGTCCAATAAAAACAGGTACGTACGACAGTTGTTCGTTCGTTCACTTTAACCTTTTTTTTGCGAAAGATAATAAAAGAGATGGAAAAAGATTCTGATGTATAGAATTTTTTGCTACTGGTAATAAAATTGTATGATTTTTCTATGGAATTTGTTTTCTTTTTTAACGAGAAATTATAAAACAAATTTTCTAAAAATTTTACAAATTGCTTATACATACATACATATATTTTTTAAATAAAAAAAATTAATAAACACATCCACACATATGGGAATTTCCAACGAAAGGTTCACAGAGAACAAAAAATTTAAAGTTATTCAAAACACTTTATTTTATGATATTTTTTTACAGGGAAACAATAAAATTTAACTGATCTAAACCAATTTTACTTTTGCTCATAACTCATCTAGAGGTATTCGAATACAAAGTCGCACTTTTATTCACTTGAATATTTATCTATTGCACGTTGCGTTTAGATGAAGTTATTAAAGAGAGATTTTAGGCATTGACTTTTGCTCTCTAAAATCTCCTGCACAAATGATTATTTGGTTTAAACTATTGTTTCGTTAAAGACAGTCATAAATTTATGATATTAATATATTTTTGAAAAAAAAAAAAAAAAAGCCATGCTTTTTCTATCGAACAGAAATTTGATTTCTACTATTTCGAACAGAAATTACTCTTTCGTAATAAATACCGTAAAACACGCAAAACTTGTCATACATGTTTGTCATTTTTTGTGAATTCAAAAAGACTGATATTTATGTATTTATATATAATCCCAGGAAAAACTTCACTACTTTTTAACAACAATTACCTTTGTACCAATCTAAGACCCGGTAAAATACACATTATGCTCTGGATCCTCATGAGTAGTGGGTTTGAGACCTCAGCTATGTAAGGACTAGATTGTTATATACATATATTTATATCATATATAGGTATAGTACGGAAGAGTTTACTATTGAAATTCAGGCAGAGCCCCAACAAATTTTAGGTGAGCAAAACCCCGGGACTACCTCTTATTTTTACTCCTAAACTTTATAAACTTATAAACTTTTTTTTACTTTCACCTTAAGTAAGCTAAGTAGAATACTGGAAGTTAAATTGGTTTATAACCGAGTTAATGATAAATAACTTTCTGTTTCCTTCTGAAATACCATGTAAGTTAGGAGGACCAAATTTGGCTCAGATCACTGATGGGATTTGTGGTACAATTGTACCACATTTGGCACAATCGTAACTTCATTAGTACACTGGTACAATTCATCCCTCTTTGGTACAATTCGAAAAAAAAATACCCACGAAGTGTTATCATTTCTTTGAGGTGGATAAACTCACTTTTCTTTTCAATAATAAACTACCAAAAATTTAATAATTAATTAATGTTCGGATATTATACTAACATATAAAGTACATACATAAGTATATGTACTCGTATCCCTGTAGAAACCTAGGATTAAGTTTCTCCAAATCGCCAATTTAGTCGATTGTTTTGGTGACACTGCCAACCAAGTTTCTTCTTATGTGTTGCTTTAAGAAAAAAGAGAAATAGGCAAATTTTTGGTTTTTCTTAATTTTTATACCCACACCACAATAGTGAAGAGGATAATATGCGATTGTGCTGATGTGTGTAACACTACAAAATTATACTTCTGAGTCGATTCAACGATGTCCCTCCGTCCGGCTGGCTATTTGTCTGTCCATGTAACCTTCTGCGTAAAGTACAGGTCGCAATTTTTAAGGTAATTCGATGAAATTTTGAACATAGGTTTCAATTCATAAGGACAAAGCCTACTAAAAATGGCGATAATCGAACTATAATTTCACGTGTCCCTATACAAACTTCTTTCCGGAATAGTGTTTGTGTCTATAAACCATCCCATTGCGTTGGTATTTACAATAAATTTGGAACAGACTTATTTAATTGCAATCTAAATCATCTTACCTTTTTTATCGGAATCGGTCCATATTTGACGACTACCTTATAAATGTATGTTGGTATTGATAAAAAATTGGCGACAATTACTTTTGCGATAGCCACTTTGTCAAGACAAAATGTTGCGCTGGTGGGTCAAAAATTTACCAGAGGTCCCTATCTTAATAATAGTCAACACAAAAACTTTTACATAAATCTTGAACTCATAACATAATTTTGTTTTGGGGGGTCCATGGGTCTCACTCTCGAAAATTTGTCTGTATATGCCCGGGCTTAACAAACTATAATTTCTTATTTGTTTTGTTTTAATTTAATAAAAAATTGTTATAAATTCTTACTATGAATGCGTTTTTATTTTATAGCGAAATTATGGTACAATTTATCTCAATTTGGTACAATTTTGCCATTGAGACGGTACAATTTAAGAATTGTCAGATCCCAACCGTGGCTCAGATATATCTTATATGTAGGGTTGCTATTTTCATACAAATGCGTGTTTTTTGTCGATAGACTAATGGCCAATTTTCAGAATTTATATTAAAACACATTTATGTTTAAAATCGTTTTAAATACAAAATTCTCTTCTTCATTAAATACTTAAATCAAACTTAATTCACCGATGTGGTACACTTAAATTAATTTTAAGTTTCCATTGGAAAAACTTAGCAAGGTGGTCTCAATATTAAACCAACACAACAACAACAGGCAAAGCAACAGCAGACTACTGTTTTTTTAGGTCACCTTGTAAATAAATACACTTTCTTATGATATTTTTTTGTATTTAGTAGTGCTGCCATACTTTTATCTTAATTAAATAAGGCTTTTTAAACAAAACTCAAAAAATCAATCTGTATTTAAATACGATTTAAGTTTTTATGAAAATTAACTTAATATAGATTAAAATATTATCCTGAAAATTGGGCATTAATTTCAACTTGAGTTTCTATTGTAATATTTTAGCAAGGTGGCCTCAATATCACGACAATACAACAACAAGAGGCAAAGCAATAACAATCAGCTGTTTTTGAGACCACCTTGTAAATAATTATACTTTTTTATGATATTTTTTGTATTGAGTAGTGCTACCATACCTTTATCTTATTTAAATAAGACTTTTAAAATAAAAGTCAAAAAATCAATCTGTATTTATACGATTTAAGTTTTTATGAAAATTAACTTAATTTAGATTTAATTACTATCATTATCAAAGTAATAACTACTATCCTGAAAATTGGGCATAAGAATGACGTCGACCAATTATCTTTCCCAATCAATAAATTTTGTTAAAATGACGTCGATTTGTTTTTACATATTGCTGCATATTTTGCATATTTAGGTTTTAAATGCATATTTTTGAGTAATTTGTTTTTCAATTTTAAAATTAAAAAACAGTTCTTAAAAAAAATTTTAAAATACACAAAAAAATTTTCCAAAATAAATTCTTTTGGATCTTTGCTTTAAATAAAAGATTTTGAAAAAATATCCTTTTATTTTAAACCGATGCAGCATCTTACATGATTAAGGCTTCTAATGGGTTTAAAATAATTTAACCAAAACTGTTATTAGTTACTTGCTTGGCACATGGGTTATACTGCGTTGCAGAGAAAATTAGAAGCCAAATCGATAATATTGCAATATTTAATGAATTGTATCGCTTGATTTCCCTTCCACCGCAGCCTGTATTACGCAGATTGCGAACCTGGCTAGATGCTTCAGAATTCTATTTTAAAATACTTTGAGCAGTTTAAAAATCAAAGTTATTTTTGGGAGTACAAAATTTATTTTTTAATAAGATTTCTCTATTACGTGCTAATTTCCCAATTTTTATTTTTAATAAATACACTGAAATTTATTGTTGAATTATAAACACTTAAAGTTTTATCAGTAACAATATCAAAGCGTTATAGCACCAACAATAAACAGTGAGTTTATCTTTTCTTACATTAAAGAGATTGTTAAAACCAATGATTATGCAATTAAAAAAGTTAAAGAAATATTAAATTTAAATAACATCAGAAGTCAATAAGCATTTGTGTTTTTCAACTTAATTTGTAGAAAGTAAAATTAATAATGTGGAAGCAAAAATAGGCCGACAAATTAAAAAAAAATCCAAAACGTTTAAAATGGAAAATCATTCAAAAAAGCAAACTTCGATCTACCAAAGGTTAAAATACAATTTGGTTTAAGGATTGATGTTTGACTATTGACGTCAGCAGTCGTCGATGGCTGCGAGTGTAAAACGGCAAATCCATCTGAGGAGATCGAGTGGTTGCGATCGAAACATGTCATGGTAACCTGCCGGCCCGGGTTCGAGCCCCGGCCACGGTCAAAAATGAAAGATTATCAATAACAATTTTAATTAATTTTCATGTTGTAAAATTCCTTTCTTCATAAAAATAATTTAATGAAAATTAAATTTAATGAACTTAAGCCTAATTAAAATTATTAAGAATTTGGATTAAAAACCATAAAATAGTTCAACAAAATAACCACAATACTAATTATCGTTTAAAAAAAAAATATCAAATATTTTTGATATGATCTGGAATCAAAATGGGATCTCAAAATGAATATTCTGCAAATGCATTGGCATCCTTCAAGTATTTTCTTATAACTTCAGTTGACGTTGAGAGATGATTATCCATGTACAAATACGTTTTTCGTCTGAACAGTCAAAGTTTTACTTTTAGTAATATAAAACTTATTTGTATAAACAAAACAAAAATTTAAATAATGTAGTTTTTAAAAGATATTTAAAAAACAATTACGGCCATCTTCTGGAAATTGAAATCACGTGCAATTGAAATCGATGAAGATTTTCGATTAAATTTTTTCAGATTTCAATTAAAGTTTTCTTGATTTCAAAAGTAGTTCTGGTAAAGAAAAGTGGTTCCGAAAGGGGTATATACACAGCAAAAAATAACTCAAGAATATTTTAAGCAACACAGTTTGCTAAAAATAAAATTTCAGCTCAACAAACTTTTTGTTTGATTCAATGAAAAAATGTATGAAATTTACACTTTGCAAAATATCACTCAATAAAACATATTTAATAATGAAATAATTAAATATTTCTTCATATTTAACAAAAAAAAAAAATATTTGAATCGAATTAAAGACAGTATTTTTACAACTCTTTTCCATTTGTAATTCTCGCTTTACAGTTTTATTTGTATAATATATTTAGTTTTGCTAAAGTCTTTGGAAAGGTTTCCTGATGATCTGGCCTAAGCAACCAGCGAAATGCGCACAAGAACTAGCTTGTCCCCCCATAATAAAATTTAGTGTATTTATCTAAAAATAAAAATTGGGAATTTAGCACATCATTAATAAATAAAGATTAGATAAACATTTTGTTTAAGATATTCAACATTTTTAACAATTTATTTTAACAAATCACGTAAACATAACGGGTTATCCATTTTGCGGTTTCAAAAGTAAACGTAAATAAAACACATATAAAATATTTTTTTTCATGATATTTCTTTTTTATTATAAAGTTTGAGCGTTGACATAATGTGTGAAACACTATATCATTTAAATGACCACTACGCGAAGTGTTGCAAGCATTGATTTTTTTGAGGTAATTTTGGACAACTTTTTGACAAATATTGGGCCGTATCTCTCTTGAAACCGCAACGTGGATAATCCTTTAAAATGAAAATTTTTTTTGGGCAACAACATTTTTTATTGACTCAATAAACTTGGTTGTTGACTAAAAATTCAATAACTGTACTTACAAACTTTTTTGTCAATACCCCAAAAATCGTCACCGCAGAAAATCAAAACTTTTTTTTTTATCAAATATGCGATTTTTGTATTCAAATATGAATTTTTTTTTTGTGAAAAAGGACATATTTTTATAAATTCAAACACAGATAAGTTTCCAAAAATTGTTCGATTTCAATTTCACGTGATTGGGATTCCAGAACATGACCGTTTATTAAATTTTTATTTTCGTTAATTTAATAAACTTTAAAAGCGATTTTTTATGAAACTGTTTTAAGTTGCTAGTGCATATTTTGGATTTTTTAGTGCATATTTCAAGCGCATATTTATGATTTTTTAGTGCATAAGAATCTTAGCCCTACTAATATGTTTTGGGTATACATAAAACAATCTAGATTGATAAAATAAAGCTCAAATTTTCTCCATATATAAGATATGTTTAGTTTTAAGCATCAGCCACATCGACCTATTACAAATTTCATTCTAGCGTCCATACAAACTCCCGGAATGGTGACCACAGGAGAAGAACTAGGTCGCTCAAGTTTGACTTAAATATTCTACGTTTACAATGTTTTTTAGTATTTAAAATAAGCTAGTGCCCACACAAATGTCCTGCCAAAATAAGGCTTTTTAGATGAATAGATAACAAAACAGGGGCTACAATGTTTAATTTAAAGGCACATATTGAATTATTATCAGGCAAACCAGAAATATGCTCTAAAAAATGCGTTTTATGCGCACTAAATATGCAGTAAAAACTTGAAAATATGCCCTGAAAAAACATGCAGTTGCATATTTATGGTTTCCCTGATTATTATAATGGGCCTAATAAGTTCATTTCTTTACATCGAATATAGCATTTCTGGTTTTTTTCAATTTACATTTATGTTTGCCTTTGTGCTATAGTTACCTCAACCTCAGCTCATTCCCTGGGTGAACTTCCGCCTCATGCTGTGGTTCTAAAGACGGCTTCTGTAATTTGTGGTTATCAGATCCTCAAAACAACAAAAACTCAAAAAAAAAATCATTATGTAAAACAACAGAATAATATTAGAAAAACAAAACATTTGCCAAGCCAAACTCAATGGGCGAATATCAGTCAGGAGTCTCGTTGTGTCTTTCGTCCACAAGTTGGGCAGGCACAGTTGTTGCTGTATATACCTCATATCGACTGGTGTGTCACCAAAGTCAAATTTTCGAAACGACATTCATCTTTCCACATTTGCATTGTTTTATGCCTAAAATATTTCATTATCCTTCTAATTTTCTTTAAATATTTACACTGACAACAACTGAGCTGATCCTTGTAGTGAGAGTAAGAAAGATGGAAAGAATGTGTAAATAATGAAACTCACCATGATACCGCGACACTAGTACGTAAGTAGTTGAAAATAATAAACACATCAGAACATTTCCTTCAGAGTCTTCGTTTAATTAAGCTGAATGCCCTTGTAGTTTTATGCTGATTGCTATTGACTTGTTTAGCCAAAAAAAAGACTACGCACGCGACGACTAGCCATTTTATATGGACATTTAGCCAGTTGTCTATTTAGTACGAGTTTGGTGTAATAATTTTTGATTTAAATACATACATACTTGCAGGCCAAAAAACATTCGAATACAAATATAAGACATGTACATTGTATGTTCCTTTCATATAGTGTCTGGTCGTTTGGTCGACAAATATATAAAGCATAAATAGTTTTGCAAATGCCTTTGAAACGTTACTTTTGCACATTCCGTAAAAAGGGTGGTCCAACTAAAAGAATAATTTTTCAGAGAATTATCTTCATATTTTTTATTATGATAGAATAATCCAAGACAATTATGTGTGAAACAAAATATCGGCTAAAGGCTCGCCACGGCTTCGGTGGTAGACCTCTTTCCGATGGTTTCAACGACTCTGAGACATAATTGAGATTCAGTGTCGTTAATGTTCCGAGTTATCTCATCCTTTTGCTCTTGAATTGTTCTTGGCTTATTGACGTAAACTTTTTCTTTTAAATATCCCCAAAAAAAGAAGTCCAATGGTGTCAAATCACATAATCGTGACGGCCCATTAACATCGCCACGACGTGAGTGAACACTGCCATTGAATTGATCGCGCAAAAGAGCAATTGTTTCGTTGGCTGTGTGGCAAGTGGCACATCCTGTTTGAACCATATATCGTCCAGGTCCATATCCTCAATTACTCACAAGAAGTTCATTATCATCTCGCGATAGCCAACTCGATTCACGGTAACTGCTTGGCCGACCTCATTTTCGAAGAAGTACGGCCCGATAACGCCGTTAGCCTATAAGCCGCACCAAACTGCCACTCTTTGTGGATGCATTGGCTTTTCAACAATTCAACAATGGATTCTCATTTGCCCAAATGCGGCAATGCTGCTTGTTAGCGAATCTACCGAGGCACACGGCGCTGAAGATAAAGTGCACGAAATTCATTTTGATTTAAACGCCCATTTTCGTAAAAGGCTTCAACAATCTTAACGCAATTTGAGCGTGTTTCATTTCATGGTTGAATTTGTCAAACACAGAACAAACATTATGGTTGGACCACCCACTCAAAAATTAAATTTCAAGTGCTTAAAATTTAATTGGAAATAAACGGTTGAGATTTTAAATGCTATTCAAGTTTCAAAATATTTTAATAATATTCACTTCATTTCAAATTCCTTTTTAACTGGAGAATTCTATTGAAATAAAGTGTAACAAACGTATATCTCAGCCCTTGAAACTTGAAATTCAAACTTAAATATACATTTTTTTGCACTTGATTTCCAGCAAAATTGCTTATTAGGTCGTATTCATAAACGTTTGCTAAACTTAACAAATGCTTATCAAGTAAACATTTCATTGAACTTTTGTGCTGTAAACTTTTGTTAAATTAAAAATATTTGTTTTTATGAATACTACACACAGTGGGTTGAAACATATGTGAACTAAGGATAAGTTCAGGGAAGCCCATTATTATCGATATTTATATTTTTTTCAAATAACTGTACATTATTTAGTAAAAAATAATTTCTGAAGAAAAATGTATAGAAAATATTATCTAGATTAGTTAAAATAATTCCGGAATATCTCTTTTTAGTTTTTTGCCACGCCTCTGAATGGCGCCGTTTTCGTTCTTTGCACACTGCGTCGCCATTTGTAGTCCGAACATATTGCTTATAAACATTTAAAAATACGATAAAGTAACGATAAAACAAATTTGTCTGTTCGCAAGTGCATTAACCAAAAATAGCTTAAGAATTGAAAAACTGTTTTTAGGACATTGGAAATCCAATTGTGAAAAAGTTTGATATTAACTTTTTTTTAATTTTTAACATTTAAAATTTCTCTAAATTTTGGCATTCAAGTTATACTTTGAACTTTGTGGTACATTCTATGATTTATAGTAGAAAGAATATTTTCGTGAAACAAGTTCAATGATATTAAATATGACTTTTTGGACGTTTTTCAAGAAAGGAACTAAACGATGTATAATAAGAGCTTTAAAAAGTTCCATAAAAATGCGCCTTGTAGGATTTTACAGACCAAACCATGCATCTAACATGTACCGATTCGTTATAAGAATAAGCCCAAACGAGGGTGCATCAACTCCTCCTTAAATGTTTGAAAAGCCGATACTCGTAATTATTTTAAGTTTTCTCTACCAGAATCAGTTGAAGGAAACTTTTTACTTTCCAAATAAAAAATATGTTTTTGTGGTACAGTGTGGATAAATAAAAAAAGATTACATCTGGAACTGCATGGTCATCCTAAGTTCAATGGGTAATAATTTCTAGTTCTAAGCATTTGACACATGACCAAAATATCTTCTTGGCTTTAACAAAGAAGGATTTATTTTGCTAGCAAAAATAATATCAAAAATTTCGCGACGAAACAATAAAAAATTTTATTTTGAGTTGCAAGAAAAAGATCTACAATTTTGTATTTTAACACTCCTGTAATAAACGACAAATTTTAAAAATTCCGTTACAATTTCTTTTCAGCTGAGTACCACCTTACGGAATGTTGCCTGAAAATTTTACAAACCCAAGTTTCAGGTAGTTTTTCTTTTACACCTAGTTTTATTAGCAGGCTTTAAATAAGAATGTTTATGACAGCAATCTTTAACGAATATTGTTTGGAATATTGTTTCAATAAAATGTTTAGCTTATTTGAAAATAAAAAAATTGGATGTCCAAAATGCGCTTCTTTTTTCTAAATACATAAATATTAGTTTTTCGTGTTATTTTTAAAAATTCCAAGTTTTTATGGCTTAAAAAAGCAACCTTTAGCACTCTTCTTGGAGAATAAATAAAAAGGCGTAAGGAAACAATACTTTACGGGTCCTTATTAGCACATTTCTATGCGGCATAAATTGCAATATTTTAAATTCTTTGTCTCTCATCTATCGTAATTATCTCTGTTACCAGCATTTCGTAACTGGGGTGATTAAATGTCTCAAATTGTGCCCCTAAAGCCGATATAGCCTAGTTTAAACGGACACTATGGTAGACCAAAGTTTTTCATAATAACAATTGTTGCCTCAAATGTAATCTAAAGATGTAGCCATTGGTTTCACAACTCCTATTAATTTCTCTAAATGTTTCAGCTCTGTAACCAAGGAAGTGTCATTCCCACTCAACTTATCTTATAATTTATTAAATTTGCGTTACCTTTTTAAAAGCGCTAGTAAAGTATCATAAATAGAGTTTAATATTGTGGGACTTGGCCATAAAATTTTGTGCTCCAGTCTATTAGAACGTCGTCCAATTTGGGCCTTCTGAACCTATTCCATAAAAAAGTACATTTAGCAAATTCTGTGAAATTATTTATATCCGTAGTGACTAAAGAACTTAGGCCCAGGCCCACGATGTCGACAAGAACATTTCTTTCG
The DNA here is from genome assembly GCA_963931875.1 of Pollenia griseotomentosa. Taxonomy (NCBI): domain Eukaryota; kingdom Metazoa; phylum Arthropoda; class Insecta; order Diptera; family Polleniidae; genus Pollenia; species Pollenia griseotomentosa. Next base: position 140,875,387 of record OZ007560.1, on the reverse strand, counting down.
TATTTTTGTATTGAAAACAATAACAAATTTTAGTTTTTTATTATTGTTTTCAGTATAAATATGCGAAGAAATGTTCTTGTCGACATCGTGGGCCTGGCAGTTAATGTGTGAGACAAATAATTTGTTATTTATTAAAAGTAAATGTATTGTGTTAAAATGTATTTTCAGACTAAAATTATTTAAAATACAACATACGTAAGCGACAGGTATTTAAAATACATAACAAATTTAGGGAATGTATTTAAAATACAAAATATGTATTTTTGTTTGAAATACGTATCTCAAACACATGTATTTGAAATACCGCCCAACCCTGGGCTTAACAAATAAAGATTTGGGTGTAAAATTTTAAGGCAATTTCTTGGAGCTATTTAAAATAATAAATAACATTATAGTCCCAACATTATGGCTTGTCTAGGGTCTTCGGAAACCCCATTTCAACAACCCCTTTTTAACAACTAGCAACTTTCCTACTTAAGTACTAAATCCTTATAATTACAATTTATGTGGTCTTAGGTCGATACACAGAAAACAATATGAAAAAAAATTTATTTCAATTAACAAATTAATTAAATTTGCACCAGTACAAAAATTAATTGTATCAATTAAACTTGATTACATTTTTAGTTAAATCTGATTCTATTTTTGATTAATGCTTTATTTAATTGGTGAACATCTTTGAAGAATTTTTTCTGTGTATTTGAGAAATTACAAGACGAATGACAAACCTAAAACCTCGCCGCATGTTGTGAAGGATTTAAAAAGCATAATTTTTTTGTAATTTTAAGAACTTATGTGTAATCTAAAGACAACTTCAGCTTCGTCTGAATTTAAAATACTATATATCGTTACCTAAAACGCAAAAGGCCCTATCCAACATTTTGAAAACTTTACAAGAGAAGAAAAAAATTAGTTTATATGATAAAAATAACTAAAACCGTTTATAATTTATTTTTCTTAAATAAACTTCCAGTTGCTTTGACAATTGACAATGTTGCATATAATGCCAACTGTTAGTTCGGTCTTTAAGGGCTTATCATATAATCTTTTGTAGATAGGGCCGTTTGTTTTATGTTAATAAAATCACTAATTTTAGGCAAAAGAGTCCAAAATTTGTTGTGAACATTTGTGTTGATGCAATTATTCAGAATCAATGAAAAATTCGATTTTTAATTTTTAGTTCGTTTAGGCCTTTTGCGTTTTAGGTAAAGATGTATAATCTATAAAGAATTGAACATCTTGTTCTAAACAATGATTTTTATATCCTTCATCGAAGTTAAAAGGGTTTGTCATTCCACTTGTAATTTCTACAATATTGATGTTTGACCCTATAACGTAAATATTTTGGGTCCTTTTGAGGAGCGAAGTTGATTTTACGATGGCCGTCTGTTTGTGTATCTATTGAAATATGGTTTCCAAAGACTGTCTTTTTCTTCGAAAGCTGCCCTTTTTGCATTTTTTTTTAATCACGCAATTTCTGTTGATTACGATGGCCTGTTTTTGCACATTGCCACTTCGCTACCAAAAAACGCTTTCTTTCTCTTTCTTCGAAAGCTGCCCTCACAAATGATTTGGGCATTTTACGTACGTCACTTTTTTCATCTCTGTATGCTCTGTGGACCCCAGATATGATGGGGACTATGTAGTTAAAAATGTATGTCACATATAGTACGAAATGGTTTGCTATTGATATTCAGCCTGATCGGTCCAAAAGTGATATGAGCAAATGATTATCCTGAATCCTTTGTTGTTTCTTTTAATTTTTCCATGTTTGTTTGGAAAACGGCAAGAAACATAGTCTCAAATTAAGGTACAAGCATCTTGGCTATTAATACACAACTGAAAGTAGATTTATTTAAATCTAAAAAACAATATTTGTATAAATTTTTTCTTATCGCACCATGGTGAAGGATATATAAGATTCGTCATAGCCGAATATAGCGCTCTTACTTATATTACAATTTCATCTTTGCTAGAATAAAATCTCTTATCATTACTTTTTTTTTTTAAGTAAAAAATGTGTGCTTTTTACAGATTATACTTTGTTTGTCATAGTAATTCATTTCCTAATTCAATCGATAATGCATTTTAAGGGAATTCCTTAACAATTTTACTTCCTCTTTTAAATGATCTTATTTTCCCAAAATTTTCTAATGACTTATTACATAAGAATGCGTGTTTGAATATATTTTACGCAAGAATGTGTAATAAAACTAAACTCAAGCAAACATGTTTGTATCACTTAAATAATCAAAAACATAATCATTTGGTGACAAGCCAATTGCCCATAAACTAAAATATTTAGACAGGCCAACCAACTAAATAACTGATTAAGTAAGTACTTGCAATTTGAGTGTTTTGGTCGACCAGCGAGCATAGAGAATAAGACTAGTCGAAATGCTATTACGCATATTGAAACGCCGGTCTGGCTGCTTAGGCTTATTGTCAGGATCCTTGGCTTAGAACTCAGGTAGCAGGTAGAAATTTCACAATTAATTCCGATTTGCAAACACACTAGTCCTTGACAATAAATCCAACAAGCAAATTGTCCTGTGTGCATGCAGGTACGAGTAATAAATAATTTTTTGTAGTGGAAGGTTTCATATAAATACTTGGGTTAAGCGAATATTGAGCACACTCGTCTACAGCTTTTCAGACAAAGAACATATTTTTCAAAAACTATTGGAATTTTTAAACTCATCAGAAAAATGGAAATTTTAAGCAACGTACATTTTGAAGACTACTTGTTGCAAACTTTGCAATATCAATATGACTTTAACGTAAGTTTAAATATCTTATTACAAATTAAATAATTTACAAAATATTTATAAAATTTTCATTTTCAGATTATGGAACATTTTCCTAACTCGCCTGTGGAATCAATGTCGCTCTCACCTACGTATAGTGACTCGACTACAACATCGCCCGTTTCACCAACATCGTCCATTGAGTCAAAAGTACCCAGCAAAGTTAAACGTGTACGTACAGCATTCACCAGCAGGCAGTTAATTGAATTAGAACGGGAGTTCCATGTCAATAAATATTTATGCCGGCCTCGTCGTATTGAGATAGCCGAACGTTTGTATTTAACCGAACGCCAAGTGAAAATTTGGTTTCAGAATCGTCGCATGAAGAGCAAGAAAAATGCCTCCAAAGAACCAAAAGATTATAAAAATCTACGTATTTGCTCCACCTCTACAAAGAGTTCTGACAACTTACCTTTATTTCATGAAACTCCTAAAATGTCGACCATCAAACAAGAATCCTTGGAAACTCTAGCAACTTCTAATTATAAACAAGAATATAAAATCTCTTCAATTGGATCTCCCAACAATCTTGATGAATCGACTTATGTATGTACTAAAAATCAGTTCCAAACATCTTTCAATTCCCCAGCAGAATCTATGGAATACTTGGGATCATCAGAAGTTTCTGTAGCTCAAAACGATTCCTTCTTCAATAACACCTCGTCACTCTTTGATGATTTCCAATCAATTTCCAACTTCAATGACCAGAAAGATATTTTGGACTTCCTTATGTCGGACCATGTACCAATCAATCAGAGTTCAGTGGGTAGTATCTGCAACCCGTTGTCCACTACATCCTTGTCTTTGTCCTCATTGTCAACGTCTTCAAGCTTAGATTCTGAACAATTTGACATGGATTTTGATTTTGTTCAAAATCTATTGAATATGTAAATTTTTTTCATTATAACTTATATTTTTTAAAGTGTATGTATGTGTATGTGTATATATTTAGGATAAAACTATTATTTATTATATTTAACTATTTCTATATAATATTTTATTTATAATTAAAGTGAGTTTAATTCATAGAATTAAAGATTTTAACAGTATTAATAAGAATATTTTAAGTTAAATATTCATAAGGTTAGAAAACAAATTTTCTATGAAAATGTTACTTAATAAACATTTGGTAAAATGAATAATTGTTTTTGATAATTGGGGTTATATTTTAATATATTAAAAAATTTTAAAAATTTCCATTGCTGTTGGTTAAATTATGACTTAACATATTAAAGTTAATTTGAATTTACTTTAATAAAAATATTGCATAATTTTAGGCAGGTTAAAGTCCATACTTTAACATGCATCTAACAGTGCATTGTTTCATAGACAAACAAAAATAAGAAGAAAATAATGAGTTCAAATTTTGACAACTTTGGGAATTTGGTATCTTTGGTTTCGTATTAAAGACTTATGTAATTTATAAAGTAACTTTTGAACGGATAGAGAAATTTTTTTTTTGCTGGAGAGAAGACTTCTTGAACAGTTTTAATTTTATCAAAATCGGTTTAGCAGCTATTGAGAAATCACAGGTCAAAGTTGAACTTTTGATGTTTTTTAGCATTTAGTAAGAAAATGCTTTTGATTGAGATTGAGAATTATGGTATTTTTTTAATTCAAAAAGGGGGATGTTTTAAGTGCAGTGTTTTAAGAACTTCTTAATGAATATAACTGCCAAATTTCATTATAATATCTTTATTCATGTCAGATTTATAGAATGTCAAAACTTAAAATTACTTGGGGTATTCACAAGGTGTGCTATCATGTTATATTGTCATAATGTTCTAACATTTTACAATGGTTTAAAAATATTGTTGTTGCTTTGTTAACGAAAAGTGTCTTAAATTAATAGAACTTTGCTTGCTATGTTTTTTGTGCTGTCGTAATTAATCAGAAGAGACCTGCGCTGAGCGGCTGAGTCGAACGCATTAGTTTTTGTAACCGTCGCCGTTGATGGTATCGTTTTATCCGGCTAATATCAGAATTTAACCTGCGGCTAGCAATTTTTGCAACAAAACACTTACGGCGTCAAATTATATGGGCTTAGGACTCTGGTGTTTGGTAAACAAACAAAATAAAATTTATTTGTGATTTGCGTTTAAAAAATGGAAAATAGTAAGATAAGATCTAATTTAATTTATTAATTCATGGATTAGAATTAAAAAATATTTTATTCTTAGGTAAATATTTATTTTTTATATTTGTTTTAAATCATCTGATTTAAATTCAAAATAGCACACTAAGTTATGAGGGGTTGTTCACAACAGTCGTATTTTATCATGTTATTATTTTAAGACTTATGACTTTATGACACCTTGTGAATACCCCAACTATTTTTTTACTCTTATTGAAAGCCGTGAAATTTTGGAGCTATGTAGACCGAAGAGATCTTAAAACAGTGGACTTAAAAGCATCCCCATTTTTGATTATGAAATACCCCAAATATTTTTGCAAAAATGGCAAAACTGCCACTCGATATTGATCACAATTTTACAGAAAATCATTGACATGTTAGAAAACAGAATTATTTTTTTAAACAAAACGTTCGTAAGCCATTGTGTTATATTTCAGTAAAATAAAAAGAGCAAAAAAAAATGTTGCGAGTAATTACATTAAAACAAAAAAAGTGTTTAAGAGACAGTTTCAAACAGTTGCAGAAGTATATATGGGGTTAAAGAGGACCCCTTCAGCTTTCCGATGGTACTAACATCTCTTTAACCCCTAACAAGCTCTATTCCTCTGAAATTAGGATTTAACTAAAATATAGAACCTGGGGAAATTTTTAATAACACATCAGGTATAAACGATACAGTGATGCAACGAAACATTTCTTAAAGACTACTATCAGTTTGCGAGAAATCAAAATTTAGTTCTGATCAAACTCACAAAAATTTAATTTTTTCTAAACCAACATAAAATATTTGTTTTCAGCAGCATGCCACACCCACAGTTATCAATATTTTGATGCAGTTTTTTGGACACCTTAGTTCTAATATGTTTGCCATCGAATGGCATTAAAATTTTTGAAATTGTCGATTACAAAAAATAAGACTTTTGGCAGATGAAATCCAATTTTCAGCCACAGTGCGCCGCACACTAGTTTATATTTTGAGAAGGCGGCCAAAATAATTTTTTTTTTGTGTTCCAATTTTAAAATTATTTTATTCATATGAAAGTAAATATGTACTAGTGAACTTTGGGAGTCAAAAAAATTTAGCTTTATTTCAACTATTTCATTGAGAACAGGGTCGTCCAAAATGGACTTTCTTAGTATTTGGTTATAATGGGTGATTTTTTAAGAGCTATAGGAAAGTTAAAAAAAAACATAAAATTCAGAAAAATGCATAAAATCTTTATTTGAATCGATAGTACGGTCCATATAATTTAATGTTTGAAGATTATTTCATGCAAATGCTGACCGTGACTTCGCCTCAAATGGTCCATCCGCTTAGTCCAATTTTGGCATACTCTTTCCAACATTTCGGCCGGTGTCTCATGAATAAATGCTTTAATGTTGTCTTCCAATGCGTCAATTGAAGCGGGCATGTGTGTATAGACATGAGCTTTAACATAGCCCCACAAAAAATAGTCTAAAGGCGTTAAATCGCACGATCTAGGCGGCCAATTGACCGGTCCCGAACGTGAAATAAAATGTTCACCGAACTCGCCTCTGAATAAGTCCATTGTTTAGCGTGCTGTGTGGCATGTGGCATCGTCTTGTTGAAACCACATGTCATGCAAGTCAAGCTCTTGCATTTTGGGCAAAAAAAAGTTGGATATCATCTCACGGTAGCGCTCACCATTCACAGTTACGTTACGATTCGCATCATCTTTGAAGAAGATGCCACCAGCACCAAACTGTGACTTTTTCTGGATGCATTGGTAGCTCTTGCAATGCTTCTGGCTGATCTTCACTCCAATATCGACAATTCTGCTTATTAACGTACCCATTGAGCCAAAAATGAGCTTCGTCGCTGAACACAATTTTTCGATAAAAAAGTGGATCGCATTTTGATAATAAAATTCAATAATTTGCAAGCGTTGTTCGTTTGTAAGACGATTCATGGTTAAACTATAGACCAAACTGAAGATGTTTGACAGTGAAACAAAACACGAACGTCCGTCAGCTGTTTAAGCCAGTGTTGTCAAAAAGATAATAGCTAAAAAATCACCCGATAGTTAGGATTTCTTGGTAAATTTTTTAAGTTGAAATGCTCATAACTTGTTTGTTTTTCAAGATTTTTTGAAAGAATAAGTTTTGTGTACTATTTTATTAGCGGTTTAAAGCATTAAACTCTGCGACCAGTAGAACTATGTATGTATATAATTTTTATTTTTTTTTTCAAATATCAAAATTTCCCTAAATCTCTTACTTTATAGAGCATAAAGCTTTGTTCACAATTAGAGCAACAATTTCGGTTTTTCTTCTATCTTATTTCTTCCTTAAGTATTTCATATATTTTCCTTTCATTTTATAAACAAAAATGAAGCTAAAGTTTTTTTAAAAAATTGAGTCAACTAGAACTTCAGCAACAATTTGTATGAAATTTTTTCTGACGTTTAAAATAATTTTATTTAGTTTTGAATGAAAATTTGAACATAGTGTTGTAAAAAATAATAACAAATGCATAATATTGTTGTGGCTAAAATTTGCAAACGGTTTCTTATTGCAAAATGGGTGTGGTTGCAAAAGATATTTTTGCTCTATTATGAACACCAAGTGAAAATGTTTCTTTGATTGTGAACGAAGCATAAGTCCGGAGCGTCAAAATGTATAAAAAAAATATATACTCGCTTGTAATTCGGACTCTAACCTACATTTCTATACGTAATTGTTCACCGACTGGCTCCGACCTTGCGAACTACAGCAATTTATGTGACTCAAGGTAAAATATTTGGTTCATAAAATAAATCTTGCAAGGAAAAGGTACTGAAATTTAAAGAATTTTCGGCGTTTAAAAAAGTTTTCGCCAAGACAGTTCTAGCACGCCAGCTTCTCAGTTAATTTGGAAAAGTTAAAAAATGGCTTTTGCTTCCATTTTTATGAATTTATTTTAGATGAACGGATGCTGCAAAACGAATAGGCGACATAAGTTGACTAACACGTTAAATTTCGAAATAATTTAAAGTTAAAATTTTAAAAATTAGTAAATAGCCGCAACATAAACTAAATATGTAGTTTAAATACCTGAAAATTGCAACTTAATTTTAAAAAATAGAAGTATGAGGTTAATGATAAAAAACTAGTACGCAGTTATATTTTATGTGTAAAACTAGCGATATGTTACCTGTTAATTTATTGCCGGTATGTTATCCTTTTAAAAGTGTGAACAGGGGTTTTTATGTTTCAAAGTAAAGCTAATAAAATATTAGATTTGTGCTTAAAAAAAGGGTTTTTTATGTTTCAAAGAAGCGGTAATAAAAGGTTTTGTAAAAACTTATTTTAACTTATTTTATTTAAAAAAATTTTCTTTTTCAATTTTAACCTTATAACAACTCGTCTTATCCTAAAAAGGCAACCTTTGGCCCCTGTAAATATCGGGACTAAAAATGTACAGGGGCCAAATGTTGGCATTTTCTGACAAGTTCGAGAATAAAAAATAAGTATCAGTTGTAAAATGCAAGATATATTATAATCAAATTGTATTTGAAATATTCAACTTTTTCATTGAAACTCAACAAAAAAAAAAAAAAAATGAAAATGCATTTTTAACTCCCCATAACTTATGTTTCTATCAGTCGAGTTTTACGTTTTATAGCGCAAATTAAAGGCTAACATCCCACCTATCGAGCAAAAAAAAAAAAATACCGACCCAGACAAAAGCTATGGAACTTTGACCGCCTTCTCGTAAAATTTCCCACTGCGCGCCGCTATAAGTAAATAAAGTTAAAATAATGTTAACATTGGTTATCGTGGTAGTTCACTTCGCATAAAAAGTCAAGTAGAGTCGAAAGGACTCCGTTTGGACAAGACCTCACTTCTCGTCAGACGGTTGGATAGTGTGTAGATATCCAGGAAACTGTTTCTCCTGACAGCATGGGCGGTTATTCGCAAAGAAAGTGAAATACCGCTTCTTTCATTTCCTATCATTGCAACTGCGAAATAAGTCATTGAAAGAAATTCCGAGTCGACTTGTGTGCTTGCCAAGCATTAAATGTCCCGTTAATACTAGGGTATTCATTTAATCGGGCTTTTGCATTAATCGGTTAACCGCTCGATTAATTAACCAAGGTTTTGGTTTAATCGGTTAGTAATCGGTTAATTTTGTTTTTGATCGGTTAACCGGTTAATAAAGTTTTTTCAATTTATTAAGTAATTAATAAAAATGCATAAGTTAATGAAAAACATTAATAACATACCAAACATAACAATTCTTATACTAAAACGAGCAAACAAAAAAATAATTCATAAAAATGTAATATGTAATTTTTAATAAATACCTATGATATATTTATTAAAAATGTAATATGTATTTCATTATTTATTAGTCCATTTCCTTTTTCTCTAAACATATGTATAAATTCTTCAGTTATGGCATTAAAGTTTTGTTCTAATTTTTTTAAATTTTTAACACTTCTAATTGTTTCGGTTAATTATGTTAAGAAACTGTTTGTGTTACTATCGAGAGTTTCTTCTGTTGGTACGTCATCATTTGACTGACCTGACAAAGCTTTGCGCCGAACATTCTACAAAAAAGTTTATTTCCGAATTCCTTAGTCTCTGTTTTTACTTTATTTTAAGAATGTATTGCTAGAAGGAAATCTATTGTATGAAAAAATATTTTTAAACACATACCTTTTGTATATGAGATAAAACAAATAATAATAAAAGACAAAAAATATTTTATAATTGTACTACTAAAAATTAAAAACTTTGCTACATCGGTTAACCGGTTAATCGACTGGAATTAGCCGGTTTAATCGTTAATCGAAAAAATCCAATTTTAAATTAACCGATCAGTTAATCGGGTAGTAATTAATCGGTTAACCGATTGACGGTTAACCGAATGAATACGCTAGTTAATACATCCAGCAAGCTTAATATATCCTTTATATTGTTGGTTGTTAGCTGCATAGTGCGTTTCTTATCAAAATAGGGCCACATAACCTTAGCAACTCTACATGTGTCTTGAATGTGTTATCTGTTTTCAGCTTTTAAAAAGAAAAAGTTCAAGGAAATTCCTTAAAAAAAATTTAATAGTTAATTTTTAATAGAGTTCTTAAAATATTTTGGTAGCAAATGTATCAAACGAGTTTACTCTACTAAATCCCACAAAAATCAGGAGATTTATTTCAAGGTCTTTTGCGATATTAACAGCATTTATTCTGGGATCATTTGCTACGAGTCTGACAATATTTCGTTTTTCACGCTCTGAAAGCTTAGATGGCCTGCCTGATCGGTATTTATTTGCTGTTGTATTTGTTCTAGTAAAATTTTTTATAATAGTTTGTACTGTAGAACGGCTAACTCCAACTATACTCGCTATTTCTCCATATGATTTTTCCTCATTTCTCAACCTAACAACTAATTTTCTAATTTCCTGAGGAATTTCTTTGCGTTTTTGAGAATTCTGCGACATTTTAAGGAGAAGAAAAGTACAAGCTCACTTTAGCTGTTAAATTATTTTATTTGCCTTTATAACTGACGATAAACAAATAATATACAAACAAAATACCGTTACTTAAGCTACGGTCAGACTTATCAAATATTTGATGAAAAAAAAGGGACCAACAACCAAACTAAAAAATCATTTCACTTAATATCAATATTTATTTTTATTAAAATACCACATCTTACAAAAAACTGTTTTTTGCTACGTCTGGTAGTATAATTAGTTTATTTTGTAATATTAAGACCATTTTAAATCTCACTTACTATTAACAAAAGTAGGGGTTACGCTTATTTGATCAAATATTTAATAAGTGTGACCGTAGCTTTACAGATGTGTTTTTTCTACATTTAGTGATTTGTTTTTGGTGTATGTACACTTTTTTGGGTACCAAATTATAAATATCTCCATTTTCGCGCACTAAGTATGTACGAATGTATTTGTTTTTAAATTTTATTTTTCAATGTGTCCAAATGTTATGACTTGAAAAGAGAAAATGTTTCATAACTTTAATAAATTTCAATAAAATCGAATTAATAGCGCTGTATGTAGACTTTATTGGGCTACTGTATATGTATCTATTGCTTAAAAGTATTGAGATTTTCAGGTAAAGGATTAACCATTTCGTATTTTAATTTAAGCATTGCAAGCAGTTGTCTTTAAATTTTAAAATCTCTTCAGTTTCCAAATCACATTTTGGTAATTCGCTTCAAAATCTGGTCCGAAGTCACATTGAAAAGCAAAGAATTTTGATCTTCCAGTAAATCCTAAAAAATTTTAATATTTTTAAAGTTTTTCCAGGATTACAACTGCTGGTTTAAATATTTTGGAACATAATAAGAAAACCGTCATGTAGATTTTGTTGAACAAACTTCCAGCTTTAATACTAGGGTTGCCAACCTTCTTCCTTTGCCAATTAAAGCACATTTGGTTATTAAAGGTTAAGAAAAAAGTACACAGTATCAAAATAAAATACCATTTATTTTTCTTCATTGTTATATTTAAAAACGTATTTTTTATTACTTTTCGCAAGTTTTATAAAATTGTTATCATTGCTTAAGAAGTGGGCAGCATTTTTACGGACTAAATTTATGTTAGAGGAAATAATTAGCTCATTTTTTATAAAATTAAGAGACGGTTTGTTTCTTTCGCCCCGCCATTGTTAGGTGTATTTCGTTAATTTCGCCCTGGCTAAAATAAAGCGAATCTATTTTCTATATAAATCAAGTAATGCGAAAAAAGTATTTTCGCGTACTTTATAGTACTCATAAAGTATAACGTAATATTACCCGAAATAACTTACAATAGCTTATTATAAAGTACGGCAGCCCTATGAGTCACACTGAAAATCAAAGTTCAAAAAAATTTTGATCGTAAAGAGGTGCGTTCAAGAAGTCAAAGTTTTTACTTTTTTTTTTGCTGAACTTAACTGCATTTTACTAAATCGAGTTTGCGTATAAAAAAAAACAGTAATTGAAACACGGGAAATTTATTGTTGATGGGATAAGCTATTCGTATGCGCATTTCACTGGTTGCGTAGGTCAGATCATCAGGAAACTTCATCCATAAAGATTTTAGAAAAACTAAAGATATTGAACCAAATTAAACTGCTAAGCGTATAAGAATCATAAGCATTAAGTATTAACTAATAAAACTTGTTTGTGAAGCATTTATATGGCTAAATACCAACTTTTGAAATTTTTTAGTTATGAGTTTTAGAGTTGTAATAGTGTAAAATATTTGGGTACTTAGTGAAAGTATCCAATTATTCGACTTTTGGTTTTGTTCGAGTAAGGAATTAATCGATTTTAAAATTGCTCGATTAATCGAATAAAGGTTTTAAATTGTTCGAGTTACTCGAATCACTCGAAGAATTTAAAAAATTTTATCCAATGGGAAAAAGCAAACATCTCTATTTGAACTCATACTTTTATTTTATTAATAAACAGAAAAACAGAGGTGAGAGGTGCCAGCCAGTTACGAAAAATATTTTAAACCAATTTAATTATTATTTTTTCTTAAAATCGAGTGAAATTAAAACCGTTAAATTTTTTTTAAAGATCATCGCTGTTTTTCTTGATTTTAATAGACGTTTTGGTAAAGATAAGAATTCAATGTATACTATATAAAACGATTTTTTTATAAACTTTTAAAACACGATCTTTTTTAAATTCGTTTTATTTGGTTTCCAGAACATGGCTGACAACTTTTATATATTTTGTTTATAATTCACTTTAAATTTCCTTTATTTTAAAACTATACTCCATAGTTTTGGCTATTTTTTTTTAACGAATGACTATTTCACGACAAAAACCAGACACTTCGTTTTCAAACAAGGACTCTTAGGTTTTTAAGACGGATCTAATGATATCTTAAACGTCAACATCCAGCCGATTAGAATGGTTTACACATTTATAACTGCTGATGAATTTTTTTTACGAATTTGACGTTTATAGTCAGCATTTAAAAAACTGCAGTTAATCGTTGTTCGATTAATCGAGTGGATACTCTAGTACTTAGTACTGCACGTGTTTTTGAACTAATCAATAACAGAAAAGTATTTATTTACTGTTGAAAAATTGTAACCGGACACAAATTAGCAAAATTAAATAAAAAAAAAACAAATATGAAAGATTCCATAAATAAATTGCTTGTATTTTCATGTCTTAAAAAAAATTGAATCGAGTGCCGATAAGAAAAACAAGTTAACCAAAAACGTTTTATGTACATTAAATATGCAGTAAGATCCTGAAAATATGCTTTGAAAATTGTTAAAAATATGCCCTTAAACATTTAAAAATTGCTTATTTGAAAATAAAATCTTCAACAATTTAATAACAGTTTCATTTAATAAAAACAATTCTAAAATTATAATCGGTAAAGCCCAAGCACGATAGTATTTACAGACGAGTTTTCGAGATTTTATCCCATTTGGAAACTACGGGCAGTCATGGGCTCACAAAAACAAAGTTATGTAAAGAGGTTAAAATTAATATAAGAGTAACTTGTACCGAATTTTATCTAGATATTAATATCCATTTTAGCTTTTTTGTCTTAAAAGGATTTTTGGGAAGAATTTAATCTTAATACCAACACAATTAGATGGTGTACGGACACGAAGAGTCTAATTTGGAAAGAAGTTTTTATGGGGAATAAGTGAATTTATAGACCGATTCTCAGCATTTACAAGGAATTCGTCCTTAGTACAATTAAAATATATACAGTACACGCTCGGAAATTCGAACTACTTTGTTTTTAGGGCGATTCGAATTTCCGAATTATTCGAATTTCTAGACGGGTTTTTTATACAAAAATTTAGGTAAATTTGACCATAGACATAAAAAACTATATTTTTTTAATTTTAGTTTATTTAACATAAAAATCTAAACGAAATATAACAAAAAATAACAATTCAGTTCATTTGACTTTAGTATGTATAATACAAACACCAAAAAAACTGTCTTTTAAACTCTAACAACATCAACAAGATCTGTAAATTATCTATTAAAATGGGATTCCCCTTTTTACTTTGTATTTGGTAAAACTAAATTGTCAACATTTTTTTTTAGTGTTTACAATAAAAAAAGAAAAAACCGCTCGGAAATTCGAATTTTGGATTCTAATGTTAGAGCGCCAAATGTAGTGAAATTACTGATTCGAATTTCTGGAAATTCGAATTTCTGAATGTTCGTTAAATCACCTTAAAAATAATTCTGAGGTATCGGTACACTAAAAGATTTTAAAGTTTAAAATATTATTTATCTTTAATGGTAACCTGTACCCATATTCCGTAAAAAAATCCACAATTTCTCGAAAAGTGAGAAAAAAGTGTGTCTGTAACTCATGTCGAAAACTATCAAAAGAGATAACGTCGTTACGTTAAAAATGTCATAACATGTAACATTGCAGACATTGAGAACGCCTCTTACACATATCGTTGACGGCGACCAAAATTTACTAAAATGGAAACATTTTCAACGACGGCGGCGAAAATACAACCATCGGCTAAACAAAATAATTATTGGTTTTTTATTTCGCAGCATTCATTCTGATTAAATTAAAAAAATGTTCGTCTAATTTTGGCCTGTTGAACAAAAAAAATTTTACGGTCGATGATTACATTAAAAGTTTCTCTTTTGGGTTCTTTTTTTTATATAAAAACGCTATATTTTATGAGATTGGCAACGTCACTGACGTAACTGACGTAGATCATATCGCTCCGTTATTGCAACATGGTCATATCTCAAATAATAAAAAATTTGAGGTTACTTAAGCAAAAGTGTTCCTTCATAACCGAACCGAAGTAATAACAAAATACAATTGATTAAATCTGAATACAAGGTACATTTTGAAAACTTAAATCGCCTTTTGCCAAGGTTTATTTTTTTTTTTGATATGACTATGTTGCAATAAAAGAGCGTTATGTTTTGTGCAAGAACTTTCAGTGGTTTTTTGCACTTTCTCATGGGGGCAGTGCGAGGTGTAAGAGTCAGTGCGAAAATTTTTTCTATATAGTTGTTGTTATGTTTCAAAAAAAACTTCACATTTTCGCATTCTTGCAAGACTAAAAATGGTGACGTGAATTTCTCTATTGTTCATTGGTCGCACAAGGAAACACATGCAATTGCATATTAATGGTTTCCCTGCTTATTATTCTCATCTCTCAGAACTTTGTATATGGATGAGGATATTATGAAACATTTGCTGCAAACACTTTCTTCAATTCTCTTTTGAAACTGCATTCGTGTCCATAGAATGAAACATTTGATTTTCCTCACTTAAGTATTTTGTATGCGTGAGCCAAAATATGGGGGTGGGGGATGTGGTGAAGTGAAATTTTGCTTGGAAGCCCCCTTAAGAAAAGGAAATAGCGGAAAGGTTTGTTAGAAGCAAATGTTGCACCCAGAGAACAAAAACAAAACTATTTTTAACGAAAACTTTTAAACATATATGTTTAATTTAACCATGATAATATCACCGGCAACCATATTATGCTTAAATTAGTCCTTCATCAGGAAGCCACAACCATATTTCCGATGACTCCGAACATGCTATGGCTAATAGTAACAAAAAAATGTATTACATTAATAATAGCTCGGTTGTTTTCCAACTATAGCATGTTACTTTTAGAAAAGAGATATATAATATTGTTTATTTAAAAACTAATTATTGTCATATTTGTTTAGAGGCAACCATAAGATGGTTGTGGCTTCGTGATAGAGGAATAATTTTACCATAATGTGGTTACCTTTTACAATAATAACCATATTAATTATACATTTTCGTTAAAAATAGTTTTGTTGGAGGTGATTGTGTTGAAAAATTTTATAACTCTGCGTTTGAGGATAAAAAAGAAAGTGGGTTGGTCATGCATTTAACCTGCCTTGCAGACTGTAGGGGCTGTGACGTCAAATTTCATAAAGCTTTGTATGGAAGGCCCCTTAAGGAATGGTAATAGAGGAAATGTATACAGTATTTTACTTTGATTGATACCATTTATTTTCAAACTTTTTTCTGCGTATTTACTCTAATCTGATTTTCAATACTTCTATGTATTGAATAAATCATTTTTCTTCTAATAAAATTCAATTGACCTAAACAAGAACCAAAAAGCATTAACAGATACAATATTAAAAAAGTTTGCCAAGTGTGTAGCAAATTTTACATGTGCTATGCATGGATACGATCATGATTTCATGTAAAAACTTTATCAATAATATACATTCGCAATATAATACTGACTATTTATAATATTACATGTAATAATATTAACGAAAACTTATGGACATTTACGTACTTACATAAATCTACATTCATAAATAAAAGTTCGACTTCTAATATTTGGTTGTATACTGTGTTCATGGTCAGTACAGTAAAACCAAATTTGAAAATAAAAATTTGTATAAGCAAAACAAATAAGAATCTTTTTTTTACTGTGCTAATCTGTGATACCCTCCCCTATGAATTAGAATAATATTTATTTAGAATTAAGAAGATATCGCTGTAACAATTTAATAAATAAGTTATTTGGGCCTTATTTTATGATAAAAAAATCATTCGTTAAATTTTTTTTCATTTAATTATCATAAAATTTAGGAATTTTCAAGTATTTTCCGGGATTTGGATTTAAATGAGAGCTGTCACCATTAAACTTTAAAACCAAACTTGAAAATCAAATCAAAGATTTTCGAATGTGGGCATTATTTATTTAATTATGACACGAAATCGGTAGCATAATTTTTGATCATACTAAACTTATAAGTGCCCAATTTCATCAAAACTTTGATATTCTGCTACCGATTTTATGAAACTTATTGGTATTTTATCGCGTACATACAGCAAAACAGAGAGAGCTGTTTGGTATGTAACGCCTGCTTAAGTGGGCGTGTTAAATTAGTTTTGTTCCCAAAATATGTACAAAGATGCTTGTTTAATTTTGGTTTTTATTTGCATGAATTTTAAAAATATCTTAAAAAAAAACAACATTTTTATAAGTTGGTTTATAACACTATGCCACAAAAAATGAACCTCAAAAACGAGATATTTTCTAAGATAAACCGGGGCTGCTGATCACAAATATGGCATTCATTTATTTTTCTCAAGAAGCGTTTTCGAGATATACGCGAAAATCGTTATTTTTCGAAAAATATCGAGAACTGTTCAACTGAATTCTACAATTCTGTAGTTTTGGAGATATCGTAGAATTTTTGAAGAAACAATTTACACAATTTACTGAGAAAACTGAATATCGATTTCCATACAAAAAAAACGTTTTTTCCTTTTTGCATGGAAATCGATATTCAGTTTTCTCAGTAAATTGCGAATAAAATCAAAAGTGTTGCACTGATTTCAATAAAACAAACCTCATTTCATTCGGAATTATGTTAACCTAACTGTGTTTAGACCAAAACTGTGATTTTTGTCGCGTTTTTATTTTTTATGAATTTTTAAAAAACTAAAATTGTTTTTTTTTTCAAAATTTCCCTATTGTTTCTTCAAAAATTCTACGATATCTCTGAAACTACAGGGCAAATTTAAAAACAATGTAAGCACGGCTTAAAGATAATATTGTTGCCGAGTTTCGGATTTGTTTGTTAACTGAATATCGTCAACAGTTTTTAAGTTATTCCAATATATGTAGTGAAAGTGCCTTAATTTTGGACATAACGGTATAAAAACTAAAGCTGATAGAGAAAAATGGAGATTAGATTTGAAACCAGCGACCTCAAATTAGTAAAAATTTGCACTCAAATTCCAGACCGCAAACTTACTGTTCCGCAGTGTAATAGTAGCATTCTCAAAAAATTTTTTTTATGTAAATTCAAATTCGGATGTTTTCACTAAATATGCCGTTATTTCTTAATTTTTCAACATTTCACGTGAAATGCTGTCAAAACTTGTGCGGAGTATCTATGAATAAATGTTGATAGAGTTGTACTCTGTTCATTTTGTGAAAAAGTTCCGAAATGTTTCTGGCAACATTTTTTTACACATTTTTATGGAAAAGCAAAAAAGTATGAACTGATTTTTAAATAAGAAATATAAAATTAAAACAACACAACCGGTAACAGTTTTTTTTTTATCCATTTTTACTTCCTTTTTTATGAAATTTTTAATTAAAAAAATTATTTTTAGTAAAATACATGTGGAGTTTGTTTACATACGCAAAACAATGTTGCATACTTTGCAGAAATAAAAACGTCAAATTGTACAAACTCGCATAATAGGTAACATTGATAAATGTCAAAATTTTCTTGTTAAATAATTAATGTTGCTCAACATTTTTCACAAATTTGAACAGAGTACTAGGCTTTACTGGAGCGAATTAAAATGGTGAATTTAAAAAAAACACAAAAAATTTTTTTCAAGTTTAAAGTCCTGTAACTCAGTAAATCTTTATCCGATTGACATTTTGGATATATTCTGAAAAAGAAAAGAGATATCTATGCAAAATGGTAAATCTTGTACAATTCAGTTGAACAGTTCTCGAGATTTTTCGAAATACCTAAAACAACTGCAGAAAAACACGTTTTTATATCTCAAAAACGCTTCTTAAGAAAAATAAACGAATGCCATATTCGTGATCAGCAGCCCCGATTTATTTTAGAAAACATCTCATTTTTGAGGTTATGGCAAAAGGTTAAAAATTTGTGAACCAGTGTAATGTGGTCCAACACATTTTTTTCTACTGAACCACTTTTGCTCGAGAACAAGAAACCAACATGTTGGTAATTCTACATGAAATGCGCGTCTTTTCAACAGACAGCCAGACATGATTTAATCGGCCTTTAATTTCACAAGCACCCAGTATAGACGCATATACTTTATTCTTAGATTAACAATTTTTGGTGTTACACATGAAACAACAACTTAATATACCACTCATGGTGGTGAAGGGTATAAAAACAAACTAAGTATTCATGTAACATATGGTCACTCGAATGATGTGATTCTATAAGAATACACAATAAAGTATTTCCCAAAAAGAATTTGTCAATAATGAAGTTCATTAATGAAAAACAATTTTATCATATTTTTATATTAAACAAATTCTTAAAGAAGTGAAAAACATGATTTCAATAAAAAGAAATGTCATTATGACAGCAATTGATGTTTTCTCTAAACATACGAATTTGTGAGAAAAGTAAAGAATCACAAATGGAAATGTATGCAGTGCATTTTTACAACACATATACATTTTTCATAAGTACACTGAAGGACTTAAGTTTAGATATAATGAAGTATCATTGAAAGTTAAACATTTAAAGTTGTAATAATTTAGCTCAGTGTGGCATTCATATAGGATCTGTTAAAATAATGAAAGGATGTAATAAAGTGAACTGAAGCTTTTAAAATTTGGTTTCCACTTTTTTATATTTTACTTATCTGTACAAAAATTAAATTAATTTAACAGGAATAAGCATTACCCGAACCGCTTTGCTGGATAATAAATTTTAATTTAATTATCTCCTTATGAACGATTTTTCATAATATTTAGTGTAGCTGCGAAAGCAAATATTTTAATGATATCAAAGAGTTTGAATTCTTTAACTGTAACAGCCTGACAATTAAACCATAAATAGTATTTAGTACAGTAATACATAGTATATATGGAATTGATACATATCGACACGCTTTATCCAAATATGTGATAGCAATTTATCTAGCACGTCCAGTTTTTAGGCTTAAAATAGGCACACATGTCAACAACAATAACAAATGATGATAACTCAATAAAAAAGAAAACTTTGCACAATACCTGAAGACACCCTTAAGAAAAAGGTTTACCTTCAATTCCTGTTAAAAACATGGAAGTATACTGCAAAAATTCTGAAAAATATACCAAAAAAAAAATGGCTAATTTAAACCGTTTAAACGGAGGTAAAAAAGTATATTCGATCAAGACCGACCTTAGGGTACCCTGCATCGCAATATTTACGAACGAATATCCGAGTGTTCCCTACCTGGGACCCACTGGCAGTAATGGACTCAACATAACAAGAGGTTTAAATTCATATCTAGATATACTCATCCACTATCTATGGTATTTCGTCATCTTAAAGTAACTTACCAGGCGGGGTTTTTATGTGTCAATTTTGGACCTACCATTGCAAAATTTTGCCATGCCATAGTGGCTATCACAAAAGTTATTACAGCCAACTCGATCCATATTAACTTTTATAGGGAAGTTATGGCACTAAAAGTTGTTGTTGGGAGCAGTGATGTCAACAGTAGGGAATTTCCCTTTTTGTAGGGATTTTTTGGGAAAATTTCAAGCGTAGGAAAAAAGGACAGATATTTTATTTTAATGCAAATGTAGGTAATTTCCAATCTATTATCTCATTTTCAATATATTGCCTAAAAATTCATTTATTTTAATTTAAATATTAAATTTTTTTTTATACAATAGCATTTAATTACAAATGTAGCATTTTTTAACAAAAACTCTATACTATGAGTCCTAATAGCCTGGCAATCTTCAATAATTGTCAAAACCGTGTACACGCGTTCGCATTTGCGAACTATTCTCTCATTTTTGCTATTTGCATTCGTACTCACATTCGCTTAAATTTATGTGATTATTAAAAGCGAATATCTTATGAATGAAATTTGTAAGAGCAAAGGTTTATTTTTGTTTAATGAAAATTCTAAAAGTGGAAGAAAAAGCAATTTTTTATTTTGACTGTAGAATTTTAAACCCTGGGAATGCATATCTTTTATAGAACCAATTGTTCAAATCTGAATTGGTTAAAAACTATAAAAGAGCATAAGTAATTTTTGAAAATATCATCCATGTCCTCTTTTAAGGATATTCTGTAAAAAGAACGGTTTTTGAATTTTTTGTTCGGGGTTGTGTGTAATAAAAATGCCAAATTAACATATTTTAATCTTTAGTCGCATCTAATTTGCAAAAATCTAAATTATTTACAAACAAAGATGATGTACTTGGCAAAAGAAAAAAAATGATACCCATATTGCCCTATTTAAAACGAAGGGTTACCACACCATTGCATTTTTGTCAAAACGCGAACTAGCACGAATTTCAAAACAAGCTGAGACCCGTATTTAATTAAATCGACTAAAGATCAAAATATGTTAATTTGGCATTTTTATTACAAACAACCCGGAACAAAAAATTCAAAAACCGTTATTTTTTACAAAATACCCTTAAAAAGAGGACATGGATGATCGTCCTGGGACAAATTGTAGATACAGTTGGACGCGACTTAAAACCACCTTTCTTGTCTTGGTGATGCTTTTTCTGCATGCTGCTTGAAAGCGAAAACTTGGGGCTTATGGTCTGTGTAAATACAAAACCGCCATTCTTCAAGAAAATGTTGAAAGTATTTAAGACCAAAGTAAACAGCTTTCGTGTGTCTGAAAGTTTTTTGGAATAAAATCCTAAAGGTCTCCATGAACCATTGATTCGTTGGTGGAGTACAGCACACATTCAAACATCGGATGCGCCTACCCATAAATAAGTTTCTGCAGAATCAATAGGATATGCAAGAAGAGCAGCGTTTGCTAGTTTTTTTTGCGTTCTTCAAAGGCTAAACGATGTTCTGGGGTCCATTGGATTATTTTTTTTAATCGTTTTTCTTTTGACCAACTTTCAGGGCGTTCAAACTTTCTTGAGCATTAGCCGCTTTGGGTATAAATGATGAAACAGAATTGAGTCTTCAACTTCAGGCAAAAATTCTAAAGCCCATAATTAAAACGTCGGCAGTAACTTCAAAATCGCTCTCATTTCTTTCTTTTCCTTTTGTTCTTATTTTGCTTTGTTTACAAGTGGTATGAAATTGAATGAAAGTATGGTAGCATTGTTAAGAGAATAAGCGTCTTTATGTGAGAGCATTAGAAAAAACGTCCTCAAAATAAAATTGATTTTATTTCTCGACCGCATTCTCTGGCATAATTTTATGTCAAACTGTATGAAAAACATCGTTCAGCCCCAGTTCTGTTTCATCATTAAAGCGACGATAAAAAATTAGGGTTCCCAAAAATCGACTTTGATTGTTCACTTGCATTGTTGAATAGCCTCAAAACGTTCTGGATTTGGCCTAAGATCATCTTCAGTTATCAAGTTCCCCACAAAATTTAGGGAAAACTGTCCAAATTCACACTTGTCACAACTTATTGTAACTACGTACTCACGTAGTCTTGAAAATATTTGCCGTAATGCTACAAGAAAGCCATCAGTATAAGCAAAACAGAACTCTTAACCACGTAAAACTTCGTTAATAAAGCGCTGGAATGTCGGCGCCGCATTTCAGAGGCCAAGAGTCATTCTTGTGAATTCAAATAACCCAAACGAAGTTATTATTGCGGTTTTAGGGATGTCACTCTCCTTAACTAGTATTTGAAAAGATGCTTTGACCAAATCAATTTTAGAGAAATACTTTCTTACCGGCAAGCATGTTTGCGAAATCGTGGATGTGCGAAGCAGGATAACGATCGTAAACTGTTATATTGCTTATTGCTCTATAATCCCCGCAGGGACGCCACATACTAATACCTATTCAAACTATGTGAAGAGGGCTCGCCCAACAGCTTTTCAAAGGTCGACAAATGTTAAAATCGAGCATGCATTCGAATTCTTGCTTGGCTACTTGTAATTTTTTCCGGAGAAAGTCTAAGTGGTTTTGCATAGACTTTTGATCAATTTTCTTCAATTAAATGAGACACAGAATGTTTAACTTGTGGCAATTTTTCACTGGGAACAGTGACGTCAGAGAATTCTTAAAGGATTGATTGAAACTTACCAGGTTCTTTTGAAACGCTTTTTAGAGTTAAATCCGGCGGAACTGAACAAATGCCGAACGTTTTAATGTTTGTTGTAGAACTGACTAAGCAGTTATTCTTCACATCAACTAGAAGTCCATAATGCCTAAGAAAATCTGATCCTTTTTATTGAGCGTGTATCGTCAGCCACAATAAAACACCAAAGGAAACTTCGTCTGGACCAATTTTGCAATAGATAATTATATTTCCATATGTTCGAATTTTGATCTTGTTTTCAGCATAAATGACAAACGAAGAAAAATGATAACATTGTAAGATCTGACCATCGTCTGTACAAAGCTTTAGATTTAATAAACACAATGCCAATTTAAGGGTTTCATATTTGTTTTCAGCCAACGGTTCTTCAACAATATGACTAACATGGTTCAAGATGCTGCTTTCCATAGAACCAACCAATTATTTGGTTGCATCTGAAATGACGAAACCACAGTTTCAGGCTTTGACGCCAAAATGGAGGAACGTGTATTGGAAATTTTGAGATTTCGGGTGAAATGAAAGAAGCCGCAGATCCAAATTCTTCGTTAAAAAAATAATTTAAAAATTTTAAAATCGTCGGGGTCACCAATATTGGCTTTACATTACAAACGTTAAAACTCAACTCAAATTTATTATTTTATATTTTTTCAAATTTACAAATAAACCTTAACAAATTAAAATATGATTATTTTAAAACTACATAATTTTCAAAGTAGAATTATATAAAGGAATTTTATTACCACAGTAATTTTTTTTAGTGCCACACTAGCACCTAAGAAAGATGCAAAACCATGACTGAGCTACTTTACAAGAAAATGCAACTCTGATCGCATTAAATGAATTATTTTATGAAAATTTTCATAAACATTTGCAAGTTCGACAGACTGGTAAAAAATACGATTACTAAATTTAATTTTTAGGTCACACTATCATACTTTGACAAATCTTACGATCGAATAGCATGGTGAATCAACGGCTTTAATACTACTTTTAACTTCAATGCTTTTAGCTTGTCCTTCGATGTTAAACATTCTGTGTATGTAAAAGTAATTTTTATACAGGAATTTATTGGTAATTTTACTGATATTTGGTAACATTTGTTGGTAATATTTTTCATATGCAAAAAATGTTCTTAACTTAATATTCTTAAATTGCTTTAAAAAGCGCAAAAAATTAATAGAAAATTTTGTGAAAACATTATCAAATGAATTTTAAAAATCCTGTTAAAAAAATCTGAATCAAAATAATGGAAAAAGAGTAATTTACGAATATTTTAACCACAAGTTTAACAAGCAAGTAAAGTTTACTAACAGCATTTAGCTCACATTTATGTCAATGTTTAAATCATACTTTAAGATTATTATTCTATTCATTTAGTAGATGATAACGATGTTGTTGCTGTTGTTGATGGTGGTGTAAAGAATGTATGTATGTCATGTCAACTACGACGCACATGTTTAACCTTCCGCATAAATGGAACAGGAAATAAAAATACACACTCATACATACCAGTACATACTATGTATACAAGCGTTTAAATGATTTTTTTAAAAAGAAAGTAACTAAGCGTCCCTTATTCTTCACTTCTGGAGGATAGAAAGAAGATTGTAAAAAAAATTCATTGATAACGTTTTCTTATTTGCCAATTGTTTTCTTCTTCGTCACAAGGATACCAAATGGAATAAAACTACTTAAGCTTCTACTTAAGGCTACTTTACACTAAACTTTCTTTTTTCAAAAATACAAAACAAAATCTACTTCGTGACTAGATTTCGACGAAATCTACTCAAAATCTAGTAGTACTTAGTGATGCAACTATGGTTTTTTTCCATATAAAACTAAAAAATACTTCCCTGCCCATGAAAAATATGACATTTTAATAAAAACAAAACAAAAACTGTTAGAAAATAAAAAAAAAATTTGAGAAAATTGTAAACAAATAAAACAAGTAAGAGTGCTATATTCGGCTATGCCGAATCTAATATACCCTTCACCATGATGAGTTAAGAACAGAAAGTTATATACATAAATAACGTTCTTTAGATAGTTATAAATAAATATTAATTGAGCCACGCCAGCTTTTCATTTCGCCATGCCGAAGAATATAAAAAAACAAAAAATTTATTTATTTATGTATGTACCTAAGCCCGTTTCCTCTTTTGTCAAAGTTGATGTTTGAAATTCGTTTTATAATCTTAAAATCGTTTTTTAAAACATAAAAAAATTGAATAAAAAAAATTTAAAAAAATTCTTTTTGGGATTCGAACTGGCAATATCATCAGTCTCAGGAGAGAACTTAACAACTCGGCTACGAATGCTTTTACTGAAGAAGCGTTAAATTAAAATATATTGAGCCTATGAGTTTGTTTCTTTATTTGAGCGGCATATCATATACATGCATTAATGTGTATGTGGATGCGTAAAATTAAACACATTACAAATAAAATCCACCACTTGTAGAGAAGGGTATAAAAAAATAACAACAAAAACCACATTACCAACACTGTATTAAGCCCTTATGACACTACATTTTTTATTCATTAATTGATATAGAATTGATAGAAAGAAACAGTAAATGTTAGAAAGAGCAAACTGGAGCAAACTATAAAAAATGTAAACAAAGTTTTGTAGTTTTTTTTTTTCTCTTGTTATGGTTTTGTTTCAGGGATGGCGTTGAGAATTTTTAAAATTGTACCAACAACCTTTAAAAATTGTACTTTTTTACCCTAATTGTACTAAAAGATTTTTTTAGTTGAAATTAATTTTATTTATGTTCATAATAAATACCACAAAAAGGTATTATACATCTTTGTTCAAAAAGTATGAACAAAAAAGTACAATTGAAACAACTTAGCCATCCCTGTTTTGTTTATTTTATGAAATGTTGCCAACTTTTTGTTTATGAGAAACCTATAAAAAAAAAAGCGGTAAATCGCTGAATTTGCCCATAAACCGCTGATTCAGCAACACTTTTAATATTTCAAGCTTGAAATGTCAATTTTAAGTTAAACAATTTTACATTTTTTTTGACATAACTTCATTTTTTATCGATAACTTTATAAAAATTGTTGACAGTTTGCCATTTATCTTAATACAGCTGAACTCTTTGCACTTGGTAAATTTTTCTATTACATTATATTTGTACTGTTCACCAAAACTTGAACAATGCATTAAAAATGTAGTGTCATATGGGCTTTACCATAGCCACTGTATGAGAGTAGAAACCAAAATTGAATTGGTTTGTATGGTATGTTTATGTATTTTTAGTAATACAGTGTTGGTATGGTAATGTCACGTCTAATTGGATCTTTAAAGGAAAAAATTTGAGGCAGTCGTGGTTTTTTACGCATATCTCAGCCATTTGTGGACCGGTCTTGCTGAATTTCAATAGCAAACAATTCCGGACCATATGTGACATAAATGTATAATAACCTGGCCCCCATCATAGGTGGGGTCTTCGGAAAATCCATTTCAACGGACAGACGGACATCGTTAAATCAACTTTGCTCCTCATAAGGACCCAGAATATATATACTTTAAAGGGTCTAACATCAATATTATAGAAATTACAAACGGAATGACAAACTTATATATACCCTATTCACCACCTGTGGCGAAGGGTATAAAAAGACAAATAATATTGGTAAAACAAATGATGTTGATTATAAATAAAAGGGTATGCAAATGTTTAAATTTCTATTTGTTTTTGTGTTTGTATGTGTAACGCAAAAAACTTTTAGTAAGTAGTTTTGTTATAAAAACAAAATCTCGCTAATGTCAAAAAAGTATAATGTAAACGCACTAGATTTAAAGAAAGATTTCAAATGAAATTAACTAGATTTCGTTGAAGTGTAAATGGCCTATTAGAACAAATAATTTGTCTGAAATTCGAAAAAATCTGCAAGTGAATATGACAGTTTTGGCTTAAATCCGTTTTTGGCCTTTAAGCGGAATGGACTATAAGCGAAAAGTACCTTAGTCGATTCCAGAATATTCTATTCGATATCTAAATTCTACAATAACAGTGGAGCAAATAACAATTTAAACAAATACAACATAAACTATACCTAGCAAGATAACTAAAACTATAAATAATTCTAAGATGAATCCAACTTCGTAGCACTGCCCTTCACTTAGGCCCGTTCGTCCCGAATAGGCTCAGATTCTCCTTTTCCATAATGGGCTAGTCGCTCTAGATGTAACACTTTCATTTTAGATCTTGGGCTCTTTTATTTCTAAATTCGAACCACCACGTCATTCAATTTCTTTATTATTTAATATGGCCCAACCCAATGGGTTTGCAGCTTGGGAGATAATCTTTTTTTCCGTTGTGGATTAAAAAATAAAACCAACTGGCCTTCTTTAAATCCTTCTGAATTTGCCGCTCGATCGTTTCTGGCTTTCATTTGGTCATTTGATGCACTAACACGCCTCCGTCTTAACTCGTTTTTCTGATCTTGGCAAGAGTCATTACTATTCACTGGCACGGATAGTTCACCAAAGTTGTACTGCTGGAGCGGTGTTCTACTTCTTCCAATTATAACGCTGTCTGCAAATTATAGTGGGCATTTTGCTTTTAACTTCTTAATGGTTTTCGTACGCTAAGATGTCTACCAAAAGTAACGTCGTGGAATTTCTTCACAACATCGCATACTTTAGAAGACGTTGCTATAATAAGGTTTTTAACCGATTTGCCATCAGTACTTTCCCATGTACGGTTAAGGCAACCATTTACCATCCGCAGACTATTCCACTGCGCCCAAAACGCTTTCATCAGTGGACCCTTTTATCTAATTACTTTATGAGTCGGTACTTCGCCTTTTTTTAGCCTTCATAATTTGCGCCAATACGGGGTCACTTTTTTGCGCCGTTGAACATTCTTCGCTGAGTTCCACATGTTATAAGCGAATCTCATTGATGCTTTTATTGTTTTCAGTCTCCATACAGTGCTTGCTCTTATGCTTACTGGGCCGTCTTGAATATGTGCTCGCTCTCCCACGTTTTTCATCAGGCTTTTCAGGCTTATTTTTAGACTAAACAACTCATAATTTGTCGTCCCATATCTAAACTAATTTTTTGAAATTCGTCCAGAATTTCAGCCACAATATATTCATCAAAAACGGTCATATCGGTTTTCCTTACAATGACAGGCTCTCCCGTAGCTGTTCGCAAGTTTACCTCGCGCACCAGTGTTGATAGCAAATATCTAGTAGTAGAGACGACTTCCTCTCATTTCAAGATTATTTGTATTTGTATTTCGTCAAATGCGGCGCAATTTTTTTAAAAAGGAGTTTTTAGACAAATTCAAATTATCAAATCTAAGATTTGAAGAAAATCATCTGCCACTCAACGATATTTTTAAATCGTAGATATTTATATATTCAGAAATAACTTTGAAAGTATAATACTTTTTATCATTTTGCGAAGCTTTAAGAAATAAAGTTAACTTTGAAGACGAAATTTTAAACTTGCTAGTAAAATTTACTCCAGAAAATGTTATTTCAGTTAAAACCAGTATAGTACAGCTTTTAATAAAAATATTTCTAAATGATACTATTAATAACGAGTTTTGAACGTTGTCGGATATAGATCCTTTACAAAAATTAAAAAACGAAAATATGTATTTATGTTTTTTGGTCCAACGTGACCACAATGAAAAATTAATTTGATCAGTTCATGTTTCCAGAACCTAGTAGAATAACCAAAGGAATATTTTTCAATCTTTTCAAGTCTAATCGAAACAAGACTTTTTCTTTTATAAACAAAATGATTTAGTACTATTGGGGTCGAAAAAGTACGATTTTAAAAGTTCGGTAGTACAATATTGGTTTTCTGATTTATCATCCCTTTTTGATAGTAACCATTTATGTAACCACAAGTCGGAATATTTCTGTTACTCGTTTTCACTACTAAATTGTTCGTGGGACCTTCAGCTTCCTCCGCAATGCTAGATCTTCTCAGACCTAACGGCAAATCCTGTGACGACTGGTGATTAGTACGCTGGTTTCTTGCCGAAGAAGATCTTGATCGTTGTCTGGGTCCTTTGCAATTTCGCTGATAATGGCCAATCCAACCGCAGTTTTAGCATTTGGCTTTATTTTTACCTTGTTTCACACTCAAAGCTCTCATCACTGCCTCTTTTATAACCTGTACAATATCTCTTTCTTCATCGGCAGCAAAATCAAGTTTTTCGCAACTTTTCGCTTGCCGCCTTGAAATTATACTTGCGGGCTCTTGTGCTAGGCTAAAAATACCTGAAAACGATGACTTCTGTGATGAGCATACTGCAAGTTTAACATCAGCATCCCGTATGCCGTTTACAAGTACTTCGGTTTAAAAGGTAGATGTACATAACACGCGCTAATTCGTCGACGTTTGTCGTGCGTTTAAAAACATTAGCGCATGAAAAATTGCAAGTTACACAACGCGCGTTACAAAAGCCATTCCTGTCAGCTGTTTTTGATTTGTTTACTTATTTGTGTATTAAAAACGGATTCGAAAGTATATCAAGATTTTATTATTTTATTGAATTTATTCTTTTTATATAAATATTGTATGTTTCTTAAAGCCCTTATGACACTACATTTTTAATGCATTGTTAAAGTTTTGGTGAACAGTACAAATATAATGTAATACAAAAATTTATCAAGTGCAAAGAGTTAAGCTGTATTAAGATAAATGGCAAACTGTCAAAAATTTTACTAAAGTTATCGATAAAAAAAAAGTTATGTCAAAAAAAATGTAAAATTGTTTAACTTAAAATTGACATTTCAAGCTTGAAATATTAAAAGTGTTGCTGAATCAGCGGTTTATGGGCAAATTCAGCGATTTACCGCTTTTTGTTTTTAGGTTTCTCATAAACAAAAAGTTGGCAGCATTTAATAAAATAAACAAAACAGGGATGGCTAAGTTGTTTCAATTGTTCTTTTTTTTTGATACTTTTTTAACTAAGATTTATAATACCTTTTTGTGGTGTTTTTTATGAACATAATTAAAATTAATTTCAACTAAAAAAAATCTTTTAGTACAATTAGGGTAAAAAACTATAATTTTTAAAGGTTGTTGGTACAATATTAAAAATTCTCAACGCCATCCCTGAAACAAAAACATAACATACATATAGTTTGCTCTCTCTTACATTTACTGTTTCTTTCTATCAATTCTATATCAATTAATGAATAAAAAATGTAGTGTCATAAGGGCTTAAGCTCTTCAATAAGGTTTTCTTTCATGATTCACAAATTTGTTAAATTATTCTTTTTATTGTCAGCTGATTACTTGTCAAAAATACTCAACGCGTTAAAAAGTTCAAAGTTAATAACCAACTTTCTGGCGCAAACGCGTCAAAATATTTTGCATGTAGCTTGTTCTATGAAAATACACTAGTTTAACTTTTTTTGACAGAAGTTTTCAGAGCGCGCGCCCACTGACGCGTGTTATGTACTTCTACCTTAAGCTGAAGGTCCATACCATGCGTTTATGCGTCTGTCCTTTTTATGCATCTGACAAAAAAGTAGAATCAGTGAAATTGTATATGACAAGTTACACAGCAAATCGCTTAGAATGCATAATTGTATCAACGCATGAAAGCAGGTTTACTTTCTACTTTTGTATCTGTCGCATGTGTGGTGAAAAAAAGTCAGCTGTTATTGATGGCCATGGATGACAAATCATATTTTATTTGTAATCAAAGTATATTTATACCAAGTACATGCAAGTGATCAGCTGTTCAGTTGTTTATATTTTCGATAGTGTCAAAATTTGTTTACATTTTTATTTTATTTTTTTTTTCTAAATATCGTCACCTTAAATGCAAACGACGAAACTAGCTTAGCGACGCACACCCAAATAAAAAAAAGTACCTAGGGTGATAGAAAATTGGAAAATAAGAAGAAAAACTTAAATAAAAAAATTGTCGCAAACGCTTAGTTTTCGAGTTATAGACGGTTTTAGTTTTCATAGAAATATGTAATTTTTCCACTACATTTCTAAAAGTATATGGCCAATATTGGTATCATTTTGAAGGTTTTGACTAAATCTTTCTAGATATATAGTATATATTTAAAAATTTTGAACTCTTAAGCTCACATTACAGTTTTTGTGTACTAAGTGTATAAATTTAAATTTTTTATTTATTTATTATTTTTTTTTTTTTTTTTAAAGATGTTTTATTTTTTATGGAAATATTTAAATAAAAATTAGTACATATGTACTATATACAAAACTAATAAAAAAAATTAATAAATTTTTTAATTTTTTGTAACTAATAGACTATTTCCGATGTACTAAGGAATTCTTTCCAGCGTTTTTTTTCTTTTTTTTTCTTCTGAATCGGGTGGCATATTTTTTATATTTTTTCGTAGCCCCTTAAATTGCACTTCGCCAAATTAAATATTTCTATGAAAACTAAAAACGTCCATAACTCGAAAACTAAGCGTTTGCGCCAATGTTTTTATTTAATTTTTTCTTCTTAGTTTTCAATTTTCTATTACCCTTGGTACTTTCTTTATTTGGGTGTGTGTCGCCAGACTAGATTTAAGCCAATTTTTTTCCACTGAACAAATTGTAAAGTTCTTTAACAAAACATGAAAAAAATTCGTTTGACCACCAGTTTTTTTTATCACATGCGGAGTACCACCCGGTTGGTAATTGGATAACGATGTAAAAATATGTAAAAGTCTCCGGTAAAAATGGCAGCATTATAAAAGAAATTTAAACGAACGTGACTACAAGTGCATATATTTTTTAATGCAAAAAGACTTTACTCTTTAAAAAAACATACTGTTGGAAACACTGACAAATCTACTTCAGCTTTTTTAACCTAAACCGCAAACAAACCCTCTCCATGTTATTATGCATTATTGCTTATTTGTGTAACATTTAAAAATATTTGAAATACCGATCATCAAACAATAAATTTTTGACTGGATCTAAAAATATCTGCCCAGCTCATGTAAACTTAAATTTTTTATTTATACAATTTATTAATTTTATTTTCATTTACAATTCCGTCTGTATTTAAAAACATTTGTTTTTTTTAGTTAAAAAATTAATAACATAAATTCTTTTCCTTTTTTTGTCAAAGTATAAATAACAAAATGAATTATTATTTGTGGCATTATTGATTGCACATTTAGAAATGACTTATGTAAGTGTTGGTGCGCCCTCTTGTTTCAGAAAAAATCAAGCCAAAGTACGAAACTAACATAAAAACTAAACAAGTGAAAAAACTTGTTAAGTTTTTTGTAAAAAAATTAAAAGTGTAGGTACAGCCGTTTGCATTGAAGGTGACGATATGTTTGTTTACATTTTTAAACACATATATATACATATTTATGTGTATCAGGAATGATATATTACTTTTTTAAAATTGTACTTAATTCAGTAAAAAATTTTGTCTTTTCGACCCTAAATTGTACTAAAATTCAAAAAATATTTTTTACTATATCTGTTATTTGAATAACAAAAAATCGTCGTATATATATAACTAATTAATTGTACTATAATTTCATACATAATTTAACTATACATTTGGCAATTAACAAAAAAATAAGTAAATACATACATATGTAAAAAGGAACTTAGACGAAAACTTTTTAACTTGTTATCTTAGAGTTGATAGTGAAATAGGAAAAAATGCATTCAACCGAGTAGCAAGTCCAAACCTTTTGAATTTGGTATATCGCTAAACGCCATTTTACAATAAATCAGTTTAGTCTGGAGCTTCTCTTAAATTAACATTTTTTTAATTTACGGTACGATTTGGCTGAAATTCACAAAATATTATTAATAAACAAAAATAAGTTTCCTGATAAAATGTTGACCCGGTAGATAGCGTTGGGGTCAAGTTATTAACAAAATTCTCCAGTATTTATTTTTTTTTTTATTTAGAAAATCCCGAGCAGCGCCGGGACCAAACAGCTAACATTGGTATGAAAATATCAGATCGTCGGCGAATGTGGTATAGACAATATACCTTTGGCGATTCTCTGATATCTGGAAACATTATATCATTAATTTCATGTTTTAAATTTCCAACCCTTCCTTAAAATATTTGAATTTTAAAATAGTACTTAACTTGTAGTTTTAAGTACTATTGTAATGCTAACAGAACTGAAAAATGTACAATTGTACTGACCCTATCATCCCTGCTGTGTATGTATTAATTTATTTTTGACAATCTCGGAAGTTTTTACACAAACAAAATGCCTGTTGTTTTTTGTATTGTAGTTTTGTTGTAGAGTTGCATGTACTTTTATAAATATACTTTGTTTGTAATGTAACCGATAAATATGTTTGGGTGGTGGATTACTTTTTACTATTTTTTGCATTAAAACAAGTTAGTAATAAGAGAAAAGCTTTCGTAATAAAGATTGTATAAACTTTAAAGAATAAAATACATTAAAATTAATTTTTAGCACAATTTTACCGCGAAAAAAAATTTGCCATTCTAGTTATCGATTACTTTTATGTTCTGAGTGTCATCTTTGTTGTGTTTATTATATTTTTTCAACAAATGCCATGAACTGGAAACTTATTGGTTCCGTGAAAAATCACGAATATTTTTATAATAAAAGCTTACTCCTCTATGAATTCTTTTAAATAAATTCTACTAAAATATCGATAACACTTCATTTTTGGCAAAATTGTTTTTAATTGATAAACGTATTAGCACAACAGCTGATAAAAAAAAACAAATTTGGCGCATAAAACGCATTGCATGTAACTTGAATTTAGAAACGCATAAAATGCACAAAAAGTATCATACGCATCTACGCATGAACGCATGGTGTGCACCTTCAGCTTTAAACTGATCTAGCAATGGATGACTTTCACCTGAAGCGTCTCATTTGCCTTTTGTACTCTGCCCCGTAATTCCATTCTGTATATTTCTTTTCTGTGTTCGCCACCATACTTACGTTGCATTTTTGTTGGCAACTGTGTCAAACTATAACTTGAAAACATTAAATGGTGAACTGCCGTCAGCACCCGGGGCTTTAATTCTACTAGAGACTTTTGGTAAAACTCAAACGGCTCCCTCTTGGCACTGAAGGCTATAAACTTTTACTTCCAGATGGTGTAATTTTTCATCAAAAACCGTAACATGTGTTTTTACCAGAGTATGAAAACAAACAAAACATTTCGCAAACGTTTGCAATATGTACAAAACTATTGAAAATTTTTAAATTGTATTGTACATGAGCAAAACCAAAACAAAAACTTTTCAAGTGTCAAAGAGAGAAAACGAAACAATTGGCTTTCCACTCATCTGCATTATTTAATTTACCGTTACCATCGTACATCTGAGTACAAAACAGATAGAGAAACGTTTTGTTTTGAGTAATTGATTTAGTTCTTGCTTGGTTTTTGTAGTGGCATAACAAGAGTAAAATCCACAATGCCTTGTCTTTTTTTTAAATATATTTTTTTTTCTTTTTTCTTTGAATTACTTTTTATTTAATTTAATTTGTTTTTTTTTTTAATTACTATAGTAGTCAAAAAAAAAGCATTAATAAAAACAAAAAAACCTAAAAACCTCTCTTTTTATTTCACTTAGAAACAATAGTTATATATATATATATATGACTAAATATTAAAATGAGTAAATCAATTACCAAACGTTTGTCAAACGTTTTTACTCTGAATGTTTCAATATTGTTCTTACTCTTTTCTTTTCCAGCTGTGTACTTTTATATTAATGTACAATTTGCGCTCACGTGCAAAAATAATACAAAACAAAATGGCACAATCATTCTCATTGTTTTGGTTTTGTTTTTGTTTTACTCACTGCAAAGAACAAAACAAAACGAAAGCAAACGTTTCGTTTTGTTTGTTTTCGTACTCTGGTTTTTACATCACACTGCTTCTGGTTTCGGCAAAGTTGGTGTTTGAATTTTCCTAAACCTTTTTCTCCATATTTTTCTCTATTTTTTCTTGAATTATCTTTGATTTTTCTAGAAGTTTCTGCTAGGATAGCGTTTGTATTTTCATTTACCACCTTCACCATGTTGTGGTTTTTATATGGAAGCTGTGGTCAAATATGGACCGATTTCAAGTTAGCAGCGTAAGATGAATTATGTTGCAATACAATAAATGTGAGTCGAATTGAAATAACAACATAATTAGACGGTACAAAACTTTATTCCGGAAAGAATTTTGTATCAGGGCTATGTGGAATTATGTTCCGATTCTCACTATTTACAATAGCCACCATTTTTATTCAGCACAAACGCATAACACCCAGTTCAACATTGGTGGCGAGGGTACAAAAACAACAACTGTGCCAAAAATAAAACTAAATACCTTTTTTTACAATTATTCGATTGTACTGATGTGTGCAATAAACTATTGATCATGGGCATTTACAAATGTATGTAATGAGGATAATTTTTGTTTCGATTATTATCTAGATTTCTACATTATTTTTCGTCTTTAAGTGATTAAATCTGGACGTAGCAGTACAAAATTTACATAGTACACACAGAAAAAAATCAATGTAAAATCGTCGAAAACAAGGTTGATTTTACCGTTTTCGGTGGTTATTTTGCTTCATTGTTACTTCATGTTAATTTAACATGATTTTACAATAACTTGCGGGCAACATTTGTTTCTTTTAAAATAACTATAATTCATGTTAATTTAACATTGCAGTAAAGTTAAAGCAAAATGTCATTTATATTGAAATAACAATCCGAATCACGTTGAATGAAAGTTGTTTCAAGTTGAAACAACGTGAATGTCATGTAGAATCAAATTGGTTTGAGTGCATTTATTTAAGAATAATTCAAAACATTTACCCCTTGTATACATGTTTTACTTATTTTTATTCCCCTTTGTTAACAGAAACATCAGCAGAATGGCCCGATATGGTTTTCGTCATCATTCCACTTTAAAAACTTGATGTACTATTTAACTAAATAATTTTAATTAAAAGAATACGGGAATTGTCTTCTTTTTATAACATATTTCAAACATGAAAATAAAAAAATTTACATTCTTAAGTGTGTATGCATGTTAATTTAACAAGATAAACTTTTGATTTTAATATAAAACAGGTTTTTATGGTTTCAATATTGAACAATGTTATTTTAACAGTGAATAATATTAAATAAACGTGATTTAAGGTTATTTTAATATTTTTCATTTACAATTAATATGAAATAATGATAAATTTAAACAAAGCGCATACTTTTGCAGAAATTTACTATGATTTTCAGTCAACATTTCGCCATGTTAATTTAACATTGGTATTTTTTTCTGTGTGTAAAAGTTATGGTTGCAAAATTTTATATAAATACTAACATCTCTAAGGAAGTTATGGGTTAAGAGCTTTTTTCGGTAGTTGTATTTGTGTTGAAGCTATGGTCAAATATGAGCCTATTCCGATAACATTTGGTAAGATGATTAGGGTTGCAACAAAATATCTTTAGGTGAAATTTAATGTTAATACCAATATAAAAAAAAGGTTAATGAGCACAAAATTATTTTCCGGAAAAATTTTTGTATGACGGTTATGTGAAATTATGGACCGATTCTTACAATTTATAATAAGCTTCAGATTTGCTTAGCACAAACTCATAATAGCCTGTCTACCTTTGGTGGTGTGTGGTTAGAAAAACAAATCTACCAAAGAGAAATTTAAGATAATTAAAATCTTTCTCTTTTGATACCCTAGGCTGCAATCGATTCTGTCGACTGCTGGCCCATACTACTATTAATTAAATTGTATATGTTTATTTATTTATTAAAAGTTACAAACACAATAAAAAATTATACTCTAACTTAATTAACCGAGCAATAGTAACGTATACCTTCAGCCCGTTGTAGTGAAAAAGATCAGACTCTCTGGCGGGAATCGAACACGCAACCCTCGGACTGATAGACTCGCTTACTACCAACTAGATTACCGCGGCACCCAAAATGTTAATGTAAAATAAAGGGAATGTCTATAAAAACATTATTTTATTGAATATATAAATCAAATCAAACTAAGAAGAAAATTCTTTACCTATAAGTAGTGTTGCCAAAAGCTAATTAAGAGAGAATGCAGTTTTGCGGAAAAAAGCCTAAATTTGCCAAAAAAAGGCCTCACAGTGTTATAATTGGCAGCCTTATTTAAATAAAATATCCTACGTTTCAGGAATATTATTAGGCAATTAAAGTAATTTTCATTAAGGGATTTTATTTTTATATTGAACCGATCGTAAATAATGGATCGTTAATCACAAATATTAATAATATTAAAAAAAAAACTGAAATTAAACCAAGTGTCGATACTATGGTAAATTATGGCCCACCTTTGTGCAATATTTAATGAAAATCGGTGCATTCCTACTACAATATATTTTAATTTTTATAACCAATATTGTTCTTTTTTGTTGAGTCTTTCGAAAGTAAGCGTGTTTACTAGGGTATTCAATTAATCGGGCTTTTGCTTTAATCGGTTAATCGCTCGATTAATTAACCGAGGTATTTGTTTAATCGGTTTAATCGGATTGATCGGTTAACCGATTAATAAAGTTTTGTTATAAATTAAGTAATTTCAATAAATAAAAATGCAAAAATTATTTATTATTTGGAATTTATTACCAAAAAAAAAAAATTAAATAACAAACAAAACAATTCTTGAACTAAAACGAGCAAATAAAAAAGTAATTCATAAATATATATGTATCATTTACCCCTAATTTCACCAAGTTCAGTTAAAACTAACTATTACTTTAACTTCCAGTTAACAATATGTTTTGGCAGCTATAACTGATAGTTAATTTTAACTGAACTTGGTGAAATGTGGGGTTAATAAGAAAAAAACTGTCAGATCATTTTATTAATACATTTTTCAATAGTTTAGGTATTTCTTATAAAATAATAGTTTAGAAAAATAATTTGGTTTAAATGTTTAGGATTTAATCGATTCTTTTCTTTAGTTTTGATAAAACTTGAAATTGAAAGCAATCCATAATACAGATTATCTAGTTTCTCAGTTCATTTCCTGTATTTCTCTAAACATAAAGGGTTAATTTTTTAGGAATTAAGTTTTTCGGGCTGGCGGCACTGGTTGGTAACTGTGTCCAAACAACTTATGTGAAAGTGAAAAGTGTTCAGTATACTCTGCCATTTCATCATAGAGAAACGCACAAACGTGCAACGACTGCAAATCGTTGAAATTTATTATCAAAATTCGTGCTCTGTGAGAAATGTCCAAGACGGTGCCACATTGTACACAGCTCGTGAAACAATGGACATATTGAAGGATGAATTTGGTGAGCAGTTTATCTTTCGAAATGGCCCTGTGAGTTGGACACCAAGATCATGTGATTTGACGCCTCTTGACTATTTCTTGTGGGGTTATGTGAAGTCGTTGGTCTATGTGGACAAGCCAAACACGATTCAAGCCTTAGAGTATAACATAACACGTGTTATTCATGGAAATCAGGCCGAAATGCTCGAAAAAGTGGTGCAAAATTGGACCTTACGAATGGACTATTTGAACCGGAGCCGCGGGCAACATCTACACGAAGTTATTTTTAAAAAGTAAATGGCAAAGACCAATTTATCGATTCCAATAAAAATTTTGAACATATGAAGCAAATTTGAGTGTTTTATTAGTTTTTAAAAAACTACGCTTAAAAAATCACCCATTATAAAATCTTCCATTACGACATTAAATTCAAGTTTTAATTTTTAAAATTTTAAACACTTCTAATTGCTTTGGTTAATGCTGTTAAAAGATTGTTTGTGTTACAATCGAGAGTCAGCTATACATCTGTCTCATTCTGGCAAAGCTCTGCATCGAACATTCTGCAAAAAATTTATTTCCGAATTTCTTAATTTTTGATTTTGCACTGTATTTAAATTAAAGAATGTATTGCTAGAAGAAAAACAATATTTTTCTAAACACATGCCTTTTGTATATGAGACAAAACAAATAACACAGTACAACAGCCAATCTGGGGGGTGAGAAATTCCAAGTCAGGGTGATGGTACTAGGTCAGTATAGTAAAACCCTCAAAGGGTTTGGCGTTCGTATGTGTCAGTTTATTTTTATGACATTTTAAATTTTTTCCTTATCTTGATGTTTTTTTGTTTAACATAACTCGAGAACCACTTGTCCGATTTTGCTAAAACAAACTCAAAAAAATTTAGAATTACAATTTCTTTAATCCGTTCATATAACGTTTTTCTTTATAATCAACAGTTTTGCCGGTAAAAATAAATTTGTGGAGAAAAAAAAATATTTGTTTGCCTAAAAATAGGCAATATTTATTAAAATAAATTTTAATTTTTAGGCAAAAAAATATTTTTTTTTCTCCACAAATTTATTTTTACCGGCAAAACTGTTGATTATAAAGAAAAACGTTATATGAACGGATTAAAGAAATTGTAATTCTAAATTTTTTTGAGTTTGTTTTAGCAAAATCGGACAAGTGGTTCTCGAGTTATGTTAAACAAAAAAACATCAAGATAAGGAAAAAATTTAAAATGTCATAAAAATAAACTGACACATACGAACGCCAAACCCTTTGAGGGTTTTACTATACTGACCTAGAACCATCACCCTGACTTGGAATTTCTCACCCCCCAGACAATAATCCAAAAAATGTTCCATAGTGTAATTAAAAACACAAAAAAATATGTTAAAATACTACAAAAAAATTAAAATTTTGTTACTTCGGTTAATCGGTTAATCGACTGAAATTAACCGGTTTAATCGTTAATCGAAAAAAGCCAGTTTTAAATTAACCGATCAGTTAATCGGGTAGTAATTAATCGGTTAACCGATTAACGGTTAACCGAATGAATACCCTAGTGTTTACAACATATAGACAGACAGACATGACTAATTCCACTAAGAATTCAAAGACCCAAAATATACATACATATTGTTACGCAGCTGCATTTTCAATAACGTTTTCGGTTTATTTTCTTTATAATAAACCTCTTGAGTTCTTTTCTTGCAACTTTAATAAAATAAATAAATCACAACACTGTTTACAATTTACACAGCTTTATTTAGAACTTAGTCTATGCTAGAAGCCTTTTGTTCATGCTAAATGAGTTTAAAAAATGCTATTTCTAGCATTACATATCGCCGGCTTAATATGCAAACCTTCTAACTGTCCTTCAGTAAATTTTACAGGAGAGACAAACAACTTTTTATACATATTTCATATGGGCATCTTAAGAGAACAACCAAAAATATAGTTGGTTTAACACACTTCAAGGCTCAAATTGAAGAAAAACTTCATGCTGGTCGATGAGGCCTATCTTTCTCTACCACACGGCATCAAAATCTCAATTTACTTAAAAAGTGGATTTGCATATTAAGCCGACGAAATGCTAAATTGGCAACAGTGTCTATAAGGCACTCTTCGGAACCTTCTGATCTAATACTTTTATTTACTTCTCGGATCCAATAAAGGGATTTTTATTAAGTTACTAAGTGTCGCCTAAAAATGTATTCTTCAAGTCTCAGAGAAGACGTTTCCAAGGCTAACAAATCGACGGAAGATTGGAGGTATGATTCCATGATATGATTGGTGATCAGTTGAGTGGACAAATGCTTGCAGGGATATTTAGCTAACATACAGACAAAATTGGCACAAAAATTACATACTCACAAAAGAAAAAGAATAAATTCTATTACACAAACATAAATGTCAAGAAAAAAAAACCAAAAAAAGAGTAAAATAAGAAATGTATGTACTCGTGCGACTTTGAATGGGTGAGTGCGAGTGGCTTCAACAGCACTAGAAAGTGCCACGGGAAACACAATTCGCAATTTGACTCTACACCACTGAGCTGTCATTTTCTAACGAATAGAAGAAGATTGATTACCGCCATAGAATTGTCCTTGTTATTTCAACCGTATGGTTGAATGTGAGTTTTCCTATATGTGTGTGCGTGTGTTAATTATGTTGTTGTTGTCATTTTTGTTTGTCTATGCTAAGGGTGGATTTTGGATTGAATTGCATTATTTTTGTAGCAAAAGCAGCGAAGAAAAGGAAAGAGTTAAAACATTTGTTTTATTTGTTCATCAATAGAGTTGTTATCTGTTGTATTTAGAAACACACACATAAACTTAAGTATTTACTCATACGTTCACATTTACACGCAGAAAAAAAATTTTTTTCAATATAGTCACCTCCAACAAAGTTATTTTTAACGTAACATTTTAAACATATTGTGGTTAACTGATTTATAATATGGTTATATTGCAACCGAAAACAATATTATGGTTAAATTTGTCCTCCATTGTTAAGCCACAACCATACTATGGTTGCCACTTAACATATTATGGTTAAATATTTCAATAAACTCTTTACCACTAATAATTGTTCGGTTTTAGATTAACAATAGTATTTCCTCTTTTCTAAGAACAGCATAACATGTTCGAAGGCAACTATAATAAGGATGCGGCTTCTTGATGTAACTATAATATGGTTAAGTTAGTTATATTGATCATTGTAGGGTTAATATAACCATAATATGTTTAAAAAATTTCCATAAAAATAGTTTCGTTGGAGGGGACAATATGGAAAAAGTCTTTTTCTCTAGTGTATATTATAAATATTAACACATCATACACAGAGAAAACAGATTCGTGATCACAACCGAATTTGGAGCCAATCGAATGTTGTCGGTTGTATGTTTTTACTATCACACAATTCGGTTACAATTACTGGAAATTTCGTTGCTTAGCATAATATTTTAGACAGCAACATTTGAATTTTAGTACACTATCAGTTATAACAACAGGTATTGTTAGTTGTTGGTATGTTATTAGAAAACAAAAAACAAAAATATGCTTATACCCGAATATATATAGATGCAACTGAATTAATATAAATTGGTGTTCATAACAAAAGATTTAATTGTCTTTATCAATATGTTTTTTTAACAGGTTGCATAAACCATTTCCCGATTTATTAAATAGAAAATCAAAATAATTCCAATTAACTTCATTTTTTGTTAGCATATTTATTAAGTTATTTTTATGTATAGTTTACACATTATACAAACATTATAATTATAATTTTATACAAACACATACATACAGCTTTCCACATCATCCAAGGGATTCTCAAAGATGTACACCCGACAAACACGGAGCTTTGATTTCCAATTAAAAATGATTTGAAATCAAACGTTTTTTCAAACGACAAACGTTTGATAACGATTTGAAAATCATAACATTCTCAACAAAAAGGGGAAATTATAATCAAGTTGAAAAATACCTTTATTTTCAATTTGCTTTCAAACGTAATTCTCAAATGTTTTTCAAATGTGGATTATAATACAATGTGGAACATAAATAAAAATATTTAATTTTTTTAATTTAAGTTCATTATTTATTTAAATAAACTGTGAGATAAACATTCGGCCCCAAAGCTAAAAGATGAAATAATGTTCTTTCCGTCCTCTAATACTTGCAAAGACGAAATTGGCTCCCTTTTATTTTGAGGACTGTAGCACCGTTTTAATTTTCCTATTTTTCGTATTCTTAATCATTGTAATTACTCACAAATAATTTTTATTTTTCACAAGAAATAAACTGTTCACTTTATACTAAAATTTATTTTTAACAGTAAAACACATGTAACCACAAAGTAAAAAATGTAACTTTAATCGCCTTTTTTAATGCTTACATTTAATTTTCGCTTTAGTGTTGCCAAGTTTATTTTTGATTTAAAAAAAACATTTGTCAAACATTTGACATCAAATTGATAAAGCATTTGATATCAAATGTTTATTTTGAAATCATTATCAATTTGAATTTAAAGGTTAAATCAAACACCTGAAAAACGTTTGAGAATTGTGTTTGTTGTCAAATGATAACGTCATTTCATATCAAAGGTTTGACTTCGTGTTTGTTGGGCAGCTTATCACACAGTGTAACGTATGCTTTTAAGTTTTTAAATGTACCAACAAAAACAATCTTTGGCAGCAATTCCAGTGTCTGAAGAAAAACAGAATAATTGAATTTATCATTTGACATCAAACACAATTCTCAAACGTTTTTCAAATGTTTGATTTTAACATTTAAATTCAAATTGATAATGATTTGAAAATAAACATTTGAGTATCAAATGTTATACTCAATCCAAAACTAAACTTGGCACTACTAAAGCGAAAAATAAATGTGAACATTAAAAATGGCACTTAAAGGTAAATTTTTGCTTGGTGGTTAAATGTGTTTTACAAGTGAACGATTTATTTCTTGGGAAAAATTAAAATTATTTGTGAGTAATTACAATGATTAAGAATACGATTTAAAAAAAATAAAACGGGAAAGTGAAGAAATTATAAGTTTGTTGTATGATCGCGGTGCTCCTCCTCAAAATAAAAGGGAGCCAATTATTTCTACTTTGCATGAATTAGGGGACGGAAACAACTTTATTTCATCTTTTAGCTTTGGGGCCGAATGTTTTTCACACAGTTTATTTAAATAAATAAAGAATTTAAATAAAAAAAATAAAATATTTTTTATCATCTGACGATTATCTGACGAGTAACAATAATAAAAATATCTTAATTTTTTATTTATTATTTTTTTTATACATTTTATGACACGCTTGTCTTTGAATCTTGAAATGAAGATTTTGCGACTCTCCTTATAAGTCATATAACAATTACTGAGCTTCCTTAATAAGAGCAGTTTTAAAACATAAAAATTCTATTGTCA
The DNA here is from genome assembly GCA_963931875.1 of Pollenia griseotomentosa. NCBI lineage: Eukaryota > Metazoa > Arthropoda > Insecta > Diptera > Polleniidae > Pollenia > Pollenia griseotomentosa. The sequence goes on along the minus strand of OZ007560.1, from coordinate 140,832,005 downwards.
ATACAATTTCATTTAAACAAACCGATTTAAGGATCTGCCAAGTTCGATTTTCCAACTTGTTGATGTTGAATTCCTGATCTTAAGGTTTGTTTCGTATAAATTGTATGGAAGTTAAAAGTTTTGTCATGAAAATAAGCTTGATGCTCTTGTTTGGGTGGCTCAGTTATATGGATAAGCTTTTCACGAGTTGTAAGAGAATTCCTACATAAGTCTAATACGATTCTTGATGTGCTTTCTGAAAGACTCATCAGATAATCTTTACGCAAATCTCAACGAATCCCTCTACGATAAATATAAGCGTCTTTCGCTGTGTTGTAGAAGTATCTCACTGAGGAATCAGCTTGTGTAACAGTTTCTCCCGTGCGACGAATCTTCTACAATTAAAAATTGCGCTCGTCGATGGTCACAAGCGTTCTTCATGAGATTCCCAGTATATTATTACACGGTTGAAAATGCTATGTATGTACGTGCAAATGTACATACTTAAAAAATACGTAAGTTACTTACCCCTATTAATTAAGTTTTTGCACATTTTCCGTTTTTGACCGCAAAGATAGTTTTTAAATATAATATTAAAAATTTTTTTTTGTTTTGACAAAAAATTTGGTTGTGAATTCCAAATAATTATATTTTCATTTGTTGTTCTCGAATTGAAACTATTCCAACAATCAATAATTAGCTGCAATAAACGAATTAACATTTATATTACAAAATTTATTGACAAAAGCAAATTATTGATTGTAGTGACCAATATTCAGTATTGAACTGTATTAAATTTGGTTGTGATTGTAACCATTCGTACTAATTTTTAGTATTAAATGAAATTAGTTATCATAACTTATAAATGGATTGAAAGAATCATATTTTAGTTAGAGTAACGTTTTAATAATCATTAGTATTAAAAATCAATTAGAATTATTAGTTTTTAATAATTGCAATAATAAATTATATTAAATATTTTTTTACCGCAACCGTTTCCCAGCCAAATTGTTTTTTGTGTGCAGGAATAATAAAACTGTACAAAATTTTAACAAATTATTTTGCAGTTGTAATTTTGTAATCAGGTCAAGAATGGGAAACTATATGTTTTACTTTAGCGCTCGACTTAAGTAAAAAATACTATATAAATTAATTTATCCGTTCCTTTATTATAAACATAAAATACCACAGTATGGTCTTATAATAGAACTCCATTAAGTCCTTGTAATCTTTTTCTTAAGCAACTAAACAAATTTCTATTTAAAATTCAATTTATTAGTACTTTTATTAACCGCACAAATCTAATCAACCTTCTGTAAAAACACAAAATGGCATTTTCTTTCGCAATTTTCTCTTCTTAAAAAACTAAATTTTCAAGTTAAAGAAGAAGAACGAATGAACATTTGGAAATAATTGAAATGAAAACTTAAATTGGTCTCATTGTCGATGTTCTTGTTGGAAAACACTGCCGGAGATTAGCCAGTGCCATAAAAATTATAGATTCAATCTAATTAGAAACTGTGTGGTACGATAGGTTCAGAGTTGTGAAAGAAGGGATTCTTTAAAAAAAAATGAATATCCTACACTATCATCTTTAAAGAAGAATAAGAAATATATTGCTCACAAATCATTTAAATATGATTATCAATTATTTATGTTCAAAAGTTTCTACCTTAAAAATTTTCTACAGAAAAATAATCAGCTAAAAGCCTTCATCTGTGATATAAATTTAATTGGCAAAATAGCTAATTTTAGCAATTTTTTTTAATGAGGCAATTCACAAAGTGTTCTATTGTGTCATATTGGTAGTATTTGCTATATTTTTATTAATGCCACATTCATAAAATGATATCACATACAACCAATATACACAATAGAACACTTTGTGCATTGCCTTAATATTTTTATATATACTAGGATCGCCCGGTGGCCGAAATTCGACCACTTGACATTTACTTTCGAGAGAACCTGTGCATTATACAATAAATAGGAACAAGTTTTAAGAGAACAGCAAAATGCACTATTCACCTATCTTTGTACGTGTGTCTTCAAGATAAATTAAAACGCTTTTCAAACACTTTAATTCCAAAAATTTAGAAAAAAAAAATATTGTTTATATCCCCGTATTTAGTTTATAAGATTTTCATCAAATGTTATCAAGTAAAAAACAGAAACACAGATCTTCGTTAAAAGTCATTAAAAAAGCTTCCGACTTTTATTTTCTTAAACGACGTTTTTGCGCGACTTTATATTTCAAAATGTCTAACGATAACCCTGTCCTAATACTTTTATACGTTTAAAAGTATACATGTGAGTTTGCAAGTGCAAAATGAAAACAAGAACATTTTGGGAGAACAACATTTCTGCAAATAATATTGGACAACCTGATCCATTTTGATAAAATGGACTACTAAATGGACTGGTCCAATGTAATGCAAGCATGGGCCATTTGATTGTTAAAAAGTGGTTGTAGTGAGACGACATGTCTCTATTTTTTAACGACATGTTATCGTTTTTAACCGACTTCAAAACTAATCCTCTTGAGTATACCATGGAGTAGTTTAAAGACTATTGCTTTGCATTCCACAGCTGGGTGATATGGTCCTGCCCTAGGACATCGTAATGTTAAATAGACCATGATTTTTCCATACGTTTGGGTTACTTTTGGTCTAGTCCTAGTCCCTTGTGAGCTACATTTTACAAGCGTGTTTGGACTAGTCCTATTATTTGCAGGGATAGAGCATAACCGTTGCTTATACATTTGTGTACATGTGTGTTTGCAAGTATAATGCATGAAAAAACACATTTTGGGAGAAAAACAAAAATTTCAAACACTATTTATACATACCTATGCGCGTGTTTGCAAGCAAATTTAAAACGCCTTTTAGACCCTTTAATCCTGAAAATACACAAAATATATACACAAAAATACCTTTAAAAGGATATATGTTTCATTAAAATCGGTGTACGATAAGATACTTAAAAATCAACCACAAAAAAATTGTTCCCGTATTTATATATAAGATATTAAAGTTTTTTAAAAACCGTAAAAATGTGAAGCCGCGGTTTCAGTTTTAAAATGATTAAAACCGGTCGGTTTCGGTTCGGTTTTGAAATATCCAAGTGAAGCTACATACATATTTTTTGGATGTAATACAATTTTTTTGTTTCAGTTCAGGTACTTTTATTTAAAAATGGCAATATATTTTGAAATATCTTGCCATTGTTCCAGACTGTTATGTATATAGTTTTTTTTTATATGTAGTACGAGTATTATGTATAGTTTGCAATTTCTTTTAGCATTAATATAAATTGAAAGTAAAAGCTGAAACCGAGTTTTTTTTGTCGGTTTTCGGCTTCGGTTTTTAGGCATTAAAACCGCGTTTTCGATTTCGGTTAAAACCGAACAGCAATCCCTAGTATTTATAACTTTGTCATTTCGTTTTTAATTTCTACAAGATTGGTCTTAGACCTTATAAAGTATATATATTCTGGGTCCTTATGAGGAGCGAAGTTGCAAATAAAGTTGGATCACTTGATCCATTTTGATTAAATGGACTACTCCATCAACTGGTCCGATGTAATGTAAGCATGGACCATGTCATTGTTAAAAAGTGTTTGTAGTGAGACGACATGTCTTCGTTTTTTTACAACATGTTTTCGTTTTTAAACGAAGTTAAAACGAATCCTCTTGTGTATACAATGGAGTAGTCTTAAGAGTACTCCTTTGTAATCCAAAGCTGGGTTATATGGTCCTGCCCTAGGACATCGTAATGTTAAATATACCATGTTTTTTCCATACCTTTGGTTTCTTTTGATCTAGTCCTAGTACCTAATGGGCTACACTTTACACGCGTGTTTGGACTAGTCTTATTATTTGCAGGGTAACGATATCCGTCTGTCCGTATGTTTCCAAATTTGGTGGGCGGGATTGGACAAGTGGGCGTTGCAGAAAGTTTATTTATTTATATCTGAAGTACGGTATTTATATAACTTTCTATTATTTGCTCACTATGCTTAAGGGTATATAAGATTCGGCATAGCGGAATAAAGCACCCTTACTTGTTTGTTTTATAATACTTTCTTTAAAAATGATTTAAAAAAAAAATAGGTTAAACATTTTTTTTGTATGCCGTGTTATTGATTTGTTTAATTATTGGATCTTCATATATTCAAATATAAAATAACAATACTGTGCTAGAATTTGACACTTTTTTTGAGACAAGCGGGGGCACCAGTGGTGCTAACCGTTTTTTTAGGGTAACTCTTGTTTTCTAGATATACCGGTGTTTCGAAAATACAGTAGGTTGCACAACATATATTCGCGTAACTCAAAAACGGTTTAGTTTAATGAACAAACTAAAAAAAACCGAAATAGCGGAATATAGCGGGTAAGTATTAGAGTATTCATTCGGTTAACCGTTAATCGGTTAACCGATCAACTACAACCTGATTAACTGATCGGCTTATTTAAAATTGGCTTTTTTCAATTAAAGATTAAACCGGTTAATTTCAGTCGATTAACCGATATACAAAAGGTATGTTGTTGTTTAACATTACGAGACATACCTGCCATTTATCACCATTTTGGGGGGGCTCCTTTACAAATATTGAGTTTTATGAAATTCTTAAATTAATTAAAATTTTTCGACTTTTGTGAATAAAATCAAAAGTTGTATACCGATTTCATTTATGGCTTATTTTGTTTGCGAGTTCGTTGTCTACGAAAAATTTAAATCATAGCTGAATTTTCCAGTTGTTTATAATTTTTTTACAAACAAAATTTTCGAAATTTTGCTAAAAAATCTAAAACGACTGCGCAAATTAGAAAAAAGTTTAACTTAACTTAAAGGTTTTTTAAGTTATTTCAAAAAACTAAACCGTTTTTGAGCCACGCGAATATATGTTGTGCAACGGTATATCTCGAAAACAAAAGCTAACCTAAAAAAATAGTTAATTAAAAAACAGAAGTAAGGGAGAACATGTAAATCAATTAAAATGGATAATCATTCAAAGCAAATTTCGATTTACCAAAGGTTAAAATACAATTTGGTTTAAAGATTGATGTTTGACTTTTGACTGCCAGCAGTCGTCAATGGCTGTGAGTGTTAAGCGGCAAAACCCTCTGAAGATATTGAGTGGTAACAATTGAAACATGTAAGGGTAACCTGTCTGTTAAAGCCTGGGTTCGAGCCCCAGCGGCAGTCAATAATGAAAAATTATCAATAAAGTTTAATTAATTTCATGTTGTAAAATTCTTTTCTTCATAAAAATAATTACATATATAAAAATTAAATTTGTTGAACTTTATTAAGCCTAATTAAAAATATCGAAATTTGGACTAAAAACCATAAATAGTTCAAAAAAATAACCACAATTCTTATTATTAAAAATAAATATTAAAATATTTAGAGCTAGTAAATTTTGGTGCTTTTACTTTGTAATCATAGTTATTTTCAATACCAGGGAGCGGATGTAATGATTCGAAGAATATAAATTTGCCGCCTTGACATTCTTTCTATAGTGGATGCCGAGGCTATACCCTATAAATAAATACCTTAGCACCAGTTTGGCTTAAAGACAGAGCTGTAAAGTAGAAGTTTATAATCAGGACTAAGGGCAGAATTTCTTCCAATAACCACATTTATTTGAATTGCTTTTAGTTTCACTTTAGTTATTTTATTTCCATGTTAAACGTCCATCAAAATATTTACCGAGATATTTTACATTTGAATGTTGCGGAATGAGTTGATTATTGATTACACTTTGCTAGTTAAAAAACAGACAAGCCGGACACATGGCGTTTTAACATAATTCGCGTACGCTGAATCCAGTGGTGCTCGCCGTTTTTTTAGATTGGCTCTGGTTTTCGAGATATACCGTTACTTCGAAAATGGAGGAGGTTGCACAATATCTATTCGCGTAACTCAAAAACGGTTTAGTTTATTGAAATAACTAAAAAAAACCGAAATTCCGAAATAAGTCGTTTTTGAAACATATTTTTTTTTTTGGAAAAAAAAAATAATTTTTTATCAAAATTTCGAAGTTTTTGTTTTTTAAAAACTTATAACAAATTAAAAAAATGCAGCGAGGCCTACAGACATACAAAAAACGAAGCTTCAAACAAAACAAGCCATAAATGATTAAAATCTGTTAGCAACTTTTGATTTTATTCACAAAAGTCGAAAAATTTTAATTAATTTTAGAATTTCATAAAACGCAATATTTGTATGGGCGCCCCCTTAAAAAGTAGAGATAACGGGCAAGTATATCTCGAGAAAATGTCAAGAACAAAAAACTAATGGAGGTCGGTCGTACATTTTATCCCCCTAGGGGAGACTTCTGGACAATTATGGGCAGGGTTGTTAGATGGGACGATTTATCGTCATTTTGACGACTTTTTTGAGAAAACACAGTAAATTACGATTTTTTTTACTAAAAATAATAGTGTTATGACGATTTTCTGGCATCAATAATACTACATTTACATTAGGCCGAAATCTTGTAGATTTGATTTAAAATCTTCTTCGAAATCTAGTGCGTTTACATTGTACTTTTTTGACATTAGCGAGATTTTGTTTTTATAACACAACAGCTGACTTAAAGTTTTTTCGTTACACACACAAACACAAAAAGAAATATACATTAAAAAATTTGCATTACCTTTTTTTAATAATCAATGATATTTATTTTATCAATATTATTCGTGTTTTTAATTTTTTTACAATTTTTATAAAAATTTTTAATATTTTTTTTAACAATTTTTGTTTTGTTTTTTTTTTAAATGTCATTTTTTTTTGTGCAGGGAAATATTTTTTAGTGCTATATTGTAAAAACCATAGTTGCATCATTAAGTACTACTAGATTTTGAGTAGATTTCGTCGAAATCTTGTCACGAAGTAGATTTTGTTTTGTATGGGAAATCTAGTCAAAAACAACTAGATTTGGCTCGAAATCTCGTAAGTACTAGATTTTGCGTAGGTGTAAATGTAGTATAAAACACTTACAAGAAATATTTACAATTATGTTGGGAACAGTCCAATACGTAAAAATCAATTTTTCGAAATACAAAAATTATTGGAAATTTAACAAAAAAAATTCTTCCCCCATCACAAACCAGGTGGCTTTCATTAGAAGCATTAGTAATTAGAATTCTACAATTAAATGAATGCCATCGATATTGCAAAAAATTTACACTAGAGCCCCGTTTTGCGTCGCTTTTTAAAATTTGGTTAAATCCGCTTTGCGTTTTCCTGATTCCGATTTGCGTCGCTACATACGATTGGATTTTTTCACTGAAGTCATAATCACATGTGAAAAATTTTTCAATTTTCGTGTAAAAAGGCGAATCCCCATTTAATTCTGTTAGGTAAGTTATTCTAAGTTTACTTGCGTGTTAGGAATTTAAGAAGTTAGTTCTTAATAAGAAGTTGTGTAGAAAAATTAGTGCAAAGAGAAGAATATGCATTAGTGTGGAACTAAAATCGGACGTAATAAAACGTTTTAAGTCAAGCGAAAAGGCTGTTGATATAGACAGAACCCTTGGTTTAGTACCTTCAACAGTAAAAACAATTTGCAATATTGATAGCGCTAAAAATTAATCATTTAAAGATAGCTCGAGTAAATAGCAAATGAGATTTTATTTTTTATTAAATGTTTTTGTGAATATGGAGAAATTAAATAAATATATTTTTGTTGTGTTTTAAGGAAATACATACATTTTTTCTTATGTATTTCTTTTCAAATGATAAATATATTTCAGCCCACTTGCTGAAATAAATAGAATAAAACTTAACCATATCTCTTTCTTTATAATAAATAGAATTTCTTGCTAAAAATTTATATTTTTGGACCAATCAATGTAATAAGTTGTCTCTGATTTGTAAAATATAAATATTTGACGATTTGTTGACGATTTTGACGAATTTTGTTAAAACTTTTGACGATTTTTTAAGAAAATAGCCTAACAAGCCTGAATATGGGATTTTTTTGCAATATATTTCTAGACTGCATTGAACATATTGTGGGGCTGTGGGGCTGGTCATACATTTGACCCATCTAGTAGCATCCTATGTATGACCAATTCCACTTTATTTTTCATCTCAATAATTTATTTCTAACATACCTACCCGTTATCACCATGCTTTAAGGGGGCTCCCATACAAGATGTTCCACTGGATTCAGCGTACCCGAATTAGATTTAACCCCAAGTCCCCTGCTTGTCTCAAAAAAAAGTGTAAATTTCTTGCACAGTGTTATTGATTATATATTATTATTATTAGATAATTTGGCTGACGAGGTTTTTCTTATGTCGTTTACTGGCCTACGTGTTTGTTCGATTGCGCTGTGTTTTTCTTAATCCAACTAAATGATTTTCATCCAGTATTTTGGTTTATATATTGTCTCAAATAACTTTGAAATGTTCGATGATAAACTAATAGGGCCTATATGACTCAACTTTTGTGTGATCTTCCCTTGGCTTAGGTATTATGTTAACTAGATAGGCCTTCCATCCTGGAGGATAGTATTCAATTCGTAAAATTTTATTAATAATTAAAAGGAGTTGGATTTATATTTCTATGCGGGGTAGCTCCATATGCATTTTGATACTTGTATACAAAAATCATCAATACCACGTGTTTTTGGGGGTTACAATGAGCAATAGCCTTTTCTTAAACCTTAGTTGTAAAGCTGTTCTGGAAACAACAGGTATCAACTATACTGATATAACGTTTGGAATATTGCGGTAAATACAAATGTTAAACAAACAGATTTCGTTATTCTTTTGTATGTATGTATACGGAAAATTATTCTTCCCTTGTGGTCGCTACCTTAAACTCTTAACATAATAGTAATTAAGTCGGTCTTGACAAGTTAATGATATAACATGTAAAGAAAATCTCTTTAAGTGACATAATTGTTTGCAAATAAATTTCACATAACACAAAACTTTATCACAAAATTATGGAGTTGTAGTTCCATAAAAATCTCATATGAGTTTTGCTATTGAATTTACCCAACCGCAATTTACAACTGAGTTTCTTTGCTAATCGCTTCCTTTAGGGTTCTGTTTTTTGTGGTCTGCACAGAGGTTTTGTTACACGTTTAAATTATTTCATGGCTTAAATGAGATTCTAACAGCACAAACACACAATCCACAGCAAAAAGTTTCAAAAGATGCGACAAAAGACAATGTACTCGTACACATTCAGCGAATCTATTCGATACACAAGTACCGTGAATATTTAATTTAATTAACAAGAAACCATTTAATTGTCTAAAGGAATCTAAAAACAAACCAAACCAACATAAACAAATCAGCGTTTTATTTATGTTGCGGAATAAAATGACAGTTGTGGTGTTAATGGCGAGGCAAAAAATATCTTTCACAGTTGGAATTTATTGTAATTGCTAAAATTATGAAAATTTAGTTTATCAATTAAACAACGAAAGCTTATAATCGCCCTCGAATTGCATTTAGGTGATGTTTGTCGTATAGAATTTAAAATAACTAAATTTCTGTAAATTATTTCGTTGATTGTTAAAGAAACATGTTGCTTAAGAAATATTCAAATTTAAATATCTAACACATTGGTAAAACTGCTTTGATTAAATTTTTGGTATTTATTTGATTAGCTGCATTGATTATCAAACGATTAACCACATCCTACATAAAAAACCACATCTATATTCATTAGTGCGCTTGAATAGTATAAAGTAAGTGTGTTTGTATTTAAATTATACATGTATGTGTGTGTGTTGGTTAGTGTGTGGTGTCAGTAGCGTGGATTTTCATAAGGGAAGCAAGTACAAATTTTAAAAAATATGAAATCTTTATTTAACCTTTTATATTATTTCACAATTTATTCAGGTTGAGAAGTCAACACCACAGAATCTTTTTAGGACGTATTCGAGATTCTCATTTTTTTGTAGAACATTTATTTAGATTTTTTTTTTATTATAAACATATTTCAATATAATCACATGTTTAAAATTATTTTTATTTCCTAAAATTTTCGAATTCTAAAAAAATTACAGATTTTCAACTATTTTACTGAAGAGTTAACATTCACAAATGTCGGAAGACTAGCAGCCGTATTCATAATGAAAATTTGGCATGAAGTAAGCACAAAGTTTATTTATAATACACTTGCCAAACTCTGGCTAACGATTTACTAAACTCTTGTTATCGAGCTGCCAACATGTGGGTTTTATTTAAATTACTCTTTATTTTATTTTTCTATCTTTTATTTTATTTTAATTTTAAAAATATTTTAAAATTGTTATATGTGGAGAAAAAAACAAAAAAAATTTACAAAAAAATAATAAAACCAGCGATGATTAATGCAAACGTGTTGCATTGTTGAGTAATATAATGTGGCATCATTAAAATTCAGAGTTGATTTTTTAAAAGTTAGCAGATGGAGAAAAGTTTGTTATGAATAAACTCTGTGCTTACAAGCTGCTAGGCTTAATCGGCATTCTAGTTAGCAGCTCGTTGTACATAGTGTACAAACTGTGGCTAACTTTTTGTTATGAATACGGCTGTAGATATTTATAATGACTACCACCTTTAAGATCAGGCATGTCTTTGAGATACTACTTTCAAAAATAGCGTTTAATGCCATAACTTCCTTATAAGTGTTGGTGTTGACTTAAAAAGCTTACGAGAGATACTATGTCATGTAAAAATGTTTTGCCGGTAGGTCCAAAACTAACTACATGTGTCATATAAACCCCCATCCTAAAACCACTTAAAGGAAAAAAATCTAATGAAGATGAAGATATCTAAAAAATATTCGGCACAAAGAACTTTTACATGAACCTCATAACATAATTTTGTTCTGGCGGGTCCATGATTGCCTATGGGTCACAAATAGGTAAAACTCTCAAAAATATGTTTTTGAATACCGAACATACTTCCTTACTTGTTTGTTATTAACAATGTTAGAATTTTAACTGTATTAGTAAGCTAAATATTTTTTTAAGACAAGTTTGAGACAATTGTAATAATTTTAAATTTTCTCGGTTTACCACAAATATACATATGATGGATTTCATATCAAGTGACCCAATTTAGAAATCGATGTCTTCCGATTTAGATGAAATTTGCACCAAAATGCTATTGGATAGTATCTTAGACACAAATTTTCAACAAGATCGGTCAAAAAATTTCTGAGATAGAGGGGGTCAAAGATTGACATTTTGGCCATACAGGTGTTCTTTCTCATCCATGTAACTTAATACCTACCTAGCTGGAATGTTTTTTTTTTTTTGCTCAAAAGAAAGCTTGTCTTTTCCTTTAAGGTAGTTCTGGTCTTTTAGGAAAAAAATTCAAAATAGTGCTGCATATGCTAAAAATCCCTCGTCTAGAGTTAGAAATTATTTTTTTTTTATTCATAAACCACTCGCATCCCAAAAAGCGACCAAAACTATCTTAAAGGAAAAGACATAAGCTTTCTTTTGAGCAAAAAAAAAAAAAAACATTCCAGCTAGGTAGGTATTAAAAAAAACATTCCCGCTAAAAAAAAAAATTATAAAAAAGTTTTAAATTAAAAAAAAATTTTTTTTTTAATTTTTTAAAAAACAAAAAAAAAAATTTTCAAAAGATTGATCAAATAGCTATCGAAGCTACTTGGGACAAATCTTGCTAGCACCAATAGGTAATAAGTTACATGGATGAGAAAGAACACCTGTATGGCCAAAATGTCAATTTTTGACCCCCTCTATCTCAGAAACTTTTTGACCGATCTTGTTGAAAATTTGTGTCTTAGCTACTATCAAATTGGACTAACCTTGTTTAAAATTTCATTCAAATCGGAAGACATCGATTTCAAAATTGGGTCACTCGACATGAGTCCCCCATATATGTAATTAAATATATAACAATTATATAAATATATGTATAAATGAGAATTTTCTATTTAAGTTAAAGAAGACACTTAAAGTTTTATGCCTGTATTTATAAAACATTTTTAAATTTAATAAAGGTTTACAAAAAAAATTTTGTATGAAAATTATCCTTAATAAACGTTTGTTAAATTTAATAATCGTTTATAAATACGGGGGTTAGTTTCTTATTAAAAGTTTATTAAACAATAGTTTGAGTTTCAAAATTTTTAAATTAAATTTCACAGTAGAAACCCTAGAGGGAAGCGAACTGACACCAAAGTAGTCCAGTGATAGGTCTTTCACTTTCTATGGATAAGACCTATCACTTTTACATGGGGTTGTCATTGGAGGGGGTCAATTGACACCATATGACCAGTCCACATCTATTCTCAATGGACGTGTTTAGTAACAGTTACTACAATGTAGTATTATTTCAATAAAACAAGTCTTAGAATCAAATTCAAGAACCAAATTTTAGAAAGTTCCAAAAAATGTGTCACATCACCGGTGAAGACAGTACTGTAATTCATTACTTTTTCTACATTTTTGTTCTTCATAAACCAGTTACATGATTGGTTCTCCTTTCACTGATCATGAGTTCTTTCTTTTTGTACCTGTTATGTTTTCACAACTCCCAGGACCAGTCCATTGGACCAATTGACACAAATTTCCCGCAGGGAACTTATGGTGTTTTCTTTTCTACAAAAAAAAAAAAAATCCAAATTTTTTTTAAAAAATGTAATTTGGTGTTCGTTTCTTAAAAATGTTTTGTTCTCAATAAATAAATAAATCGCTAAGTGCAGAAAGGGAACTACTTCAAAATATTAATTTTGAGATTAGCAATTAAAACAGTGTAGTTAATTATGGATTGTAGCAAATGCAAGGTATATGTTCTGATCTTAAACTGACCCGGCAAACGCTGTTTTACCATATTACTTTCAGATGTTTCAGTTTCTGCAGCCAAAGTTTAAGAAAACCGGTTGATAAGTTAAGAAGATACTTCTTGCCCAGGCAGAAGGTGATTTGTGTAGAAAAGAAAACACCATTAAAAATGTTGTTCTTTAATGAATTCTAGAAAAGAATGTTTGAAAATAAGAATTCGTACAAAAAAAAAAAAAAAAAAAATAATTTTTTCATCAGATATTTTTCATTATTATTTAGAACAAAAGCTTTAAAACTTGGGCATTAAAAGTTTTAATTTTGGAAAAGAAAACCTTCCTTTTTTATATGATTTTGCAATATGTATTGGTTATTGGTCTTTCATGTGAAATAGTTAGAGATGCCTACAAAAAGATTCGGAACAGTCAAATACTTAAAACAATTTTATTTGTCTGATTTTATTTGTATAAATGTTTTAGAGTCTAACGGTCTTATTCATAAAAAATAAAACAGGTTAATAAAAGGTTTATGAAACGAATTTTGTATGAAAATCGATTTAATAAACCTTCTATAAACCTGTTTTATTTATTATGAATAAGGGGGTAAAACAATATCATTCCAAAGCAGAGTAATTTCAACCGAAAATTTAAATAAATTTTTATATAGTTTTTTATTTTGCATATTCGTGTAATCTTTAGATAGGCTTCGTAACTAGTTTTAAAACATTTATCTATTTGAAATCAATCAATTAAAAGGAAATATTACGAGTGTATATACCTAAAAAATTTAAATCTCTATTAAATTGTTAGAATCCCTCACATTAGCATGCCTCTGAGATATTTCTATGGTAATGTGTAAACAGGATTTGTTGTATTTATAAGCACAAATAAGTGGGAGTAAAGTTTCTTGTTAGTTATTTCCACATGCAAACATATACTCACACACAAAAATAAACACATGTTTTCAAAATGTCAATTGTACACATATGAATTCCACAGAGTCTTAACCCCAACTCACATCATCACACACCCATTTAAAAGCAACCCCTTTCTTCCTGTTTTATTCAAAATATCCTTATTTTCAAACTATTTCAAACATTATTTAGGTACAAATTCACTACTGCTTCCTTCCTCTGCTTTTCTTGGTCTGCTATTAATAATATCTACTTGATATTTAAGTACAATTTACATATAGTCAATGGATCTACGAGTGAGTGTACATATGTATGTATATTATTGTGTGTTATTACCCAGGGGACAACAATTTGCCACAAGGGGTTGGCCACATTCCTTTGTCGCTTAAAGAGAAAGTATTTTCACGCTTCTTATATCTTTCTTTCTGGTATGTGAATGTCAACCTAAATAGAGTGTAAGTAAGTGTATGAGATGAAATTCTAAGAATGGCAATAATAAATGTACTAAATACACAACAACAGCAACAACAACAGCATCAACAGCAACAAAACAAAACAGTTACTACATTTAAAAGTCGGTTGGTCATCGTTATGTGCGGTTAAAAATCCATAAATCAAACTTAAAACTTCTTCATGTGTTTTCGTTTCGTTAACAAATTCTTGGTTGTATTTTTCCTCATTATTCACACATTGTTGAAATATCTAAGAGTTCCTTCATTCAGTTTTGGGACATTTTAGGTTGACCATTAAAGTTGTTGTTTAAATGTTTTTTTGTTTGTTTTGTTTTTAGAACCACATCCTTTTTTAGTGTTGTTGACATTAAGATATAGTCTTCATATCAGAAAGAGCTGGTATTATGTGTTTGTGCCTTAGTTTGCAACGCATGCAAATATTATTACTAGAACCGCTTTTTAGTACACCGTTCAACTCAAAATCACTTTCTTAGTCGTCATAAGTATGTCCGTCCATCCGCCAGGTTAGTTCGCTGCCTGTGTATCCATAAATTTGAAACAAAAACAAAAAAATGAAAAATGTAAGAAAAGATAAACTCACTGTTGGTGTTTTGTTTGAGCTTTGATATTGTTACTTACAAGTAAGACTTTGAGTGTTTAAAATTCTTATTTACTTTGGGGTTTTATTCGTATAATATTTTTAACTTTTCTAAAATCTTAGGAAAAGGTTTCCTGATGAGCTGGCCTAAGCAACCAGTGAAATGCGCATAGAAGCTAGCTTTCTCTCAATCAAGGCGAATTTATTACAGGTGGTCTTAAAAGCCCTGCTGATATTAGCTAAAATCACTGTTGGATGTCAAAATTTTGTTTATTCTCTTTTATTATCTTTGTCTCTGTTTTGTTTTATTTCTGGCTGTGACATTGTACAATGATTTTACAAAAACAAATTGTTTGTGGTTTTTGTACGAGTTGTACTTGTTGTAGTACCGAGATTACCTGGGATGAATTCGCCTTGCCCTCAATAATAAATTTCAGTGTATTTATCAAATATGAAAAATTGGGAATTTAGCACGTCATACAGAAATCGTATTAATGATAAATTTTGTATTCCCGTAAATAACTTTGAAAAATTGTTGCATTATTGCATTTATTTTACGTGTTATATGTATTTTTGAGAAAAACAAATTGCAAGATTTTAATGAGATCCCATACAATTGTTCTCCCGTAGTTAGGCGCGGATCCAGCTTGAGCTTTAGGGGGGCGGAATTTTTATGATACAAAAAAGTAAAAATCAAATTTAGATTGTACAGTCTATCTTCTGTCATTGTTAATCTGTGCCATTTTTTATTCGACGAAGGGTAGGAAATGACCTCTTGCTCGTAGCATTACTGACGAGCATTGAAACGAAAATGTAAAATATTTTTCCTAGATTATGGTAGATATCTTCATCACAGTTTATTAAAGCATCCACAACGTTATCTGATAGATTTTCAGAAACTTTCCATGTTTGTTGCCAATGCAACAGTTCAGGCTCAAGTTTCGATGATAGTAGGTGTTTATCTCTTTTATCAAACATAATCAGCTCATCAGCTAGTTGTGGTTTTAAAAGTTTTGTACCTGTATATGACTTGATTACACTTTGAGGTAAAAGTTTAGGTATGTTCAATACATTTAGGATATCTATTGGGAAAAGTGTTTTGAGATCTTCTAAAACAAATTCTATAAGAGGAATGTAACCTACAACTCGGTAGTAATTTTCAACATTTTGGATGTGATTATTTCGTTCAAATCTTGTCTTTTCGATTGGAACCTCGATTCGAACGCAAATAACCTTTTCAAAATCGCTTTAAATTGTTCTTCGGCTTTATTTCTTTTCTCTTCCAGGCACATGATTAAAGTTTTGATAAGGCTTGATCCTTTTTGAAGATCTTTTGTAAAATGATACTAAGCGGCTGTGTTAGAATAAGTTTCACACTTAATATGTATATTCCGCAAATAATGTAGAAAGTTTGGCTCCCAAATACTTTGTTAAAAGTGCGTTTTGCTTGGGATGATTATATTTAAA
Organism: Pollenia griseotomentosa; assembly: GCA_963931875.1. Classification (NCBI taxonomy): domain Eukaryota; kingdom Metazoa; phylum Arthropoda; class Insecta; order Diptera; family Polleniidae; genus Pollenia; species Pollenia griseotomentosa. The sequence goes on along the minus strand of OZ007560.1, from coordinate 140,815,825 downwards.
AAAATTTTGTCGTTTCTTTAAAAAATGATACAACTTTTTGTATTAATGGCACTTTATTGCTTTTAGAAATTGAGTTGTTTGATTTATGTGAATAGCAAGGCGTTTGTTTCGCATTTGTCGCGGTTTCCAGAATTTTTAAAGAGTCAATTTTTTGCTGACATCAGAGGACACCCATCTGTTCCAACTCCTACACAATTTTTTAGGTCAAGACCAAAATTTTTTAAAGCTTTAAGAACTATTGATGATAGTGCCTTCTAATCAATTGTCACATCAACGTCATCAATATCCTTTGAAGCCTCTTCAAATGCGTTTACATCAAAGCCAATAAATTCTTCCCTAACAACTTTTTGTTGTATGTTGAAATATCTTAAAGATAAGGATATCTGGCTTTTCCCCGACAAATCCGTGCTTTCGTCAAAAATTATCGAATAGAATTTTATTTCATACATATTTCAAAATTTCAAATTCAACGCCGACTATGATGAAAATGTGATACGAAAAACTGTTGTTTTCAATTGTATATTAAAATAATTATCATAGCACATATATATATAAATATTGCATTTACTAAGGCTTATTATTAATTTTCAAGTCAAACTTTCACTCTTTGGATAAAGATGGCACATGCTGGGATTGAATGTAGTATTTGAATACAGTAAACTAGATGTTTCATTGGAAATATCTAATAAACAACTATTAGGATTAAGAATTGGATACTTATTGAAAATTTCGTTAGAGGTTCAATAAAAAACAAAAAAAAAACTTGCTGGGATTTCCAAAAATTTTGTACAATAGAAAAAAATATTATTATTGGGAATTCTTGTATTATCGAAATAAACAAAGTATATTTTTGTAATTTAGGGGGGGGGGAATTTCCTTATTCCCCCCCCCCCTCCCTGAATCCGCGCCTGCCCATAGTTAAGCCTTAATCCATTAATATTGTAATAGCAACGGAATTAAACTCAACTTAAACATGATATGTTGCCACCGTAATCGTGTTACCAAACTTTATAAAAAATTGTTTATATTTGACCATAGCTTCCACATTACTTCCGAAAATCACTTTGCGAAAATTCGTACTGAGATACAAATCCAGAATATCACGTTTAAACAAATAAATCTCGTTTACATAGATGTTAGTGTCTATATAGAAAATATTTAGCTCTTATAAAAACCTTAATTGCAAAACAAAATTTTATGATGGCATGTTTCATGCCATGGTAGATTTCAAATCGAGTTCACTCTCTGAAAATTAAAATGCAATACTCACATGCAGTGCTGTCAATTTAGTATTTTTCATGCTAGATCTAGCATTTTTATACCCTTCACCACAGGTGGAAAAGGGTTTATATAAGTTTGTCATTCCGCTTGTAATTGATCTTAGACCCTATAAAGTATATATCTTCTGGGTCCTAATGAGGAGAGAAGTTGATTTAGCGATGTCCGTCTGTCAATCTTACGTTTGATATGTGTTTTCAGTAAAAGCGTTCGTAGCCGAGTTGTCAAAGTTCCCGCCTAAAACTCGTGAAGTTGCCAGTTCGAATCTGGATGTCCCAGCTTTTAAAAGGTATTTTTTTTTTATTTTTATTTAATTTTTGTATGTCTTAAAAAACGATTTTAAAATTATAAAACTATAAAACGAATTTAAAACATCAACTTTGGACTTTTTTGATTTCGTCATATTCTTCGGCATGACGAAATGAAAAGTTGGCGTGGCTCAATTAATATTTATTTATATCTAAAAAACGTTATTTATATAACTTTTTCTTCTTATCTCACCATGGTGAAGGGTATATAAGATGCGGCAGAGCCGAATATAGCACTCATACTTGTTTAAAGTCATTTGGTATAAAAAACAAATTAATTTGGCATGTAGCATTATTTAAAAATTCCTAGCATTTTTTAGTTCTTGTGATATTTTTAATATTTTCCATTTTTATAATGTTTAATACAAATATAAAAGAAAAAAACTGAAGATTCTAACTTTGAATTAGATCTAACAAATGCATCAATGTAAATGCTTATTAATGTTTCACTGAAAACTGGTAAAAACATAATCACAAAACTTTCGCAAATTACAGCAAATATTGTCTAAAATTAGTGGCCTGGAGCAACACGCAGAAATAATAAAGCACAAAATTGTTACGGACATAACTTAAAACAATTCTATCCCTTTCTAAAGAATTTGTTGCAATGTTCAGCAGCGGCGACACTAAGTTTACGTGTTGTGCATAGTTCGATTGCACCTGTCGGCAATCTGACAAACCTTTATTAAAGGCGATTTGACAGCTCGTCGTTAAATTTGAAGGACAATATGCAGCATATTATGAAGAATTTATTTGCTCTTACTTTAATGAATTTTTTTCTATATTTCTCCTATCAATTTTTTTTAGCATTTTTTCTAGCATTTTTTCCTCAATAAGTTTTGGCAACACTGCTCACATGTGGTGTAGAGTAATATATAGTCGCAATTGCCCAATTATACTTTTTTCATCTTTTTTTTTTCTTTTCTTGAATATATTTAAAAAGGATTAAATACTTCTTGTGTGTATTCCCAGCCACTCGGTAAATGTGGCTTTTATTTCTCCAGTTGACCTCATCAACCACAAATGGACATTAACAAGTGACCAGAAATTTAAGTAAATGGCAAAAACAGTAGCCAAGGAAATAAATTATTCTTATTCAGGGTCACATCCACAAAATTAATCAACAAAATGATTTTTTTACTTTTCGATTTTTATTACAAAATCCAAAATTTTTTTAAGTTTAAAAATTTAACACCCTTATGCAAAAAAGTTAAAATTTAGATTAGTTAACCAGCACATCAAAGCCCATTCACTTTTGCTGGGCTTAATGTGTTGGTTAACTAATGTGAACTTTAACTTTTTTTTGCATAATGTTTATGTAGTTATATATCGTCGCACAGTGGGGTGAAACATATGAAAAAAGAGAATTAATTCAAGTAAGCCTGTAATTTATGACACAATATTTTTTTTTTGATTCTGTGTGTATTGATTACCAAAAAAAAACATTTGTTGTAAAATTTTAGTGAATTATAATTTGTTTTATTTAATCAACTAAAAACTAAAAAAAACTGTGTAATTTTTTTAACCAATATGATTTTTTTAAACAAAGCACATTCATTGCCTTCATCACCTTCATCATAATCATCATCTTCATTATTATCATTTTTTTTTTTTTTTTTTATTATTGAATCTTTCTTATCGAAATTTACAATATGTATTCAAATCTTAAATCTACTTGTTGTTTATTAGTTGTTACCAATGTAACCACTAACTGCTGTATTCAAATTTAAAAAATGTCTTCTAATTAGGCTCAACGTATCGGTTCTTTTTAGCCTCTGGTGACCTTCGAACTGAAGCAGACCCCGAGCGAGGTAGTTAGGGTGGGCCATTAGTTTATCTATGTAGCTAATTGAATATTTTTTAATTTCCTCCTGGATAGTGGGGTTGAGATCTCTGTGGAAAATATCATTACGTATATACCATGGGGCGCAGACAATTTGACGTAACATTCTAGACTGTCTTCTTTGAAGCTTTTGGATGTTAGATGCGCATGCAGTTCCCCATAATTGGATGTCATATGTCCATATTGGTTTTATGATAGACTTGTATAAGAGAACTTTGTTGTCTAAGGACAAGTTTGAGTTTCGACCGATTAGCCAATGTAGTTGAGCTGCTTTAAGTTTCATAGCAGTTATTTTCGCTTCAATATGACGAGACCAGGTCAAGCGTCTATCTATATGAATTCCCAAGTACTTAACATGGTTTTCTACCGGAACAGTGATGTTATTTATTTTTACAGCTGGGCACGTTTGTCTTCTGAGCGTGAAAGTTAAGTGAGCACATTTAGCCGGGTGAACCTTTATTCTCCATTTTTCTAGCCAGGCCTCTAGTTCATTGATGTGGGACTGTAGATTTTGCGATGCGACTTTTGGGTCATGGTTAACGCTAATAAATGCTGTGTCGTCTGCAAATGTAGAGGTATGCGTGCTCAGGTTTGTTGGCATATCCGCTGTGTATTATATATATAGTAGCGGTCCTAATATGCTGCCTTGGGGGACACCAGCAGTAATTTTCTTGAGGGGGGAGTATTTATCTTGCGACCTTACTATGAATGTTCTGCCTGTTAGATAGCTCTCCAGAAGCTTGTGAGTGTTTTGAGGAAGCATTCGTGTTATTTTGATGAGTAGCCCAGCATGCCAAACTTTCAAATGCTTGGGAAATGTCTATAAACAGGGCTGAGCAGTATTGCTTTTTCTCAAACGCCGATCTAATTAGGGTGACAATTCTATGCACTTGTTCTATTGTACCATGTTTCGCTCGGAATCCGAACTGGTGTCGTGTTCATTTAGATGAGGAGTTATACTTAAAACGAATATTTTTTCGAATAGCTTCGATAGGACTGATAATAAGCTTATGGGTCTGTACGACGCAACCTGGCTAGCATCTTTTCCTGGCTTGGGAATCATAACAACTATAGACCTCTTATTATCGCGTTAAAAATGAGCAGCAAGATTCTAAAAGCAGATGATCAGAAATATTTGGCAGAATAAGCAATTCAAGTGCTGTTTGTGGTAAATTTAAATTATGTCGTTTTTTATCATAATGTTTGTTTTTGCTTGAAATCTAAGGATCTGAAGTTATAAAAAACCGATTAAAAATGTCTTCGTTCGGTTTTTCCGCGACTGCATTTACGAGCATATTGTATTTTTAAATCTTTATTAAGAGCTTTTTGTGTCTCCTCAGAGTTGGCCTATCGGCAATAGAGCATTGGATACTGTTTCGGGTCTACGAATCAAGAATTTGTGTATAGTGGGAGGCATTTAAAACCATGGGCAAAGTTTTACGAAATGATTGAATGTTCTTATTTATGTTTTTATGTTATGTTTCTATTACATGTAATGTTTTAATTATTAACGCCCAGATCTGTTACATACAAAAATCATACTTACAACAAAAATAAATAACCACTTAAACGAAACAAAACAAGACCGACAAAACCAGTTTAAGTTAATGTGTTTCACAAAATCTGAAATATTTTTAAATTGACAAAAAACGGGCAAGGTTTTCTTTTTGATTGCAAGCTGAAATAACATTTATTGAGAATATAGAAAAAGTTTTGCCCAAGTATTCTCACAAATATTTTAAAATACATTTTCAATCCAAATTTTGATATTTTTAATAAGGTTCAAGTTCATCAAATTTAATTTTCATTAAATTATTTTTTTTTTATGAAGAAAGGACTTTTACAACATGAAATTAATTAAAATTTATTGATAATTTTTTTTTCATTTTCTTTAAAAAAAAATTTTTTTTGACCAATTAAAAAAACAAATTAAAATTTTTTCCGCAATATTTTTCTTTACAAAAATGTGTTAATTAATTAGTTAAATACCTGAAGTTGATAGATTTTTTGAAGTTGATCGATCCATTTTTAGCAAATATTGCCAAAGTAGCAAATATAACACTGTGTGTAATTTTTTAAGCCATGGAAAAATAACCATATTCGGACACCACTACGTGATAAAAGACCATAAAAAAGCCGCGTGTTTCCCAGTTTTGCCCAAAGTCATGCACTTTTTTTTATGGGCCCCTAAAGATTTGGGACCTCGGTGTCATTTTTGCAAAAAAGTGACAGTTTTCTCAGGCTCCTATCTTGCAAACCGTTAGGAGTTTTGATTTACTCTCTGAAGCAAAGTTGTAGCTCTTGCCACAAAGAATTGTGAACATATAAAATCAAAAGAACTTCATCTTCAAGATCAAAATCGCAAAAAAACTTTAAAAAAATTCAATTTTCTGTTGGTGGCAAGCCGTTCAAAATTCAAGGAAACAATCAACCATAAAATAGTACATAATATCTCAGTTAACAACTTTCTAGAACATATAAACTTCCTAGGAATGATTCTTAACACCGTTTAGGTAGCGCTTATGTAGCCGCAAAAGTGAAAATTTTCGGGAAATATTATTATTTATTATTATTATTTTTTTCGTGTTGCACTGTGTTATTTTACCTTGACAAGTAAACAACATAGATCCATAATTTTTTCAGTTTTTCGTGTTGAATTTTATCCACTTTTATATGGTACCAAATACTTATATGAAAAACTAACTTAATTTTTTTAATAAATCCTCGTTTTTGGTACTGTTTACACTCTGTGCGTCGGCTTAATATGCAAACTTGTACCCATGCTCTGTAACTTTAGTGAGAACTTCTCGCATCGAAAAGATGTGAAACAAAATATTCCATCGTTTCTCGAAAAGTGAGAAAAAACTGTGTCTGTAACTCATGTCGAAAACTATCAAAAAAGATTACGTCGTGAAGTTATAAATGAAATAACATTGCACTCGTAGCCGATGTGACATTGCAGACGTTGAGAACGCCAGTAACACATATCGTTGACAGCGACCAAAATTTACTAAAATTGAACATTTTTCAACGACGGCGGCGAAAATACAAGTGTCGGCTATGCAAAATAGTGTAAAGTGCGATTTTAATGTTTGTTTTTTGCAAACGAGCTTTGAAAACATTCGTATATTTTATAAAAATGTGAAAAGCAAAATAATTCAACAATGAAAAATGTACCAAGAACAAAATGTTGATATTATTATTTTGCATTTTTAATTGTTTTTTAGTGTTAAAATTCTTTCTCGCCCCATTTTTATTCGTGAGTTTTTTTGACAGAGAGAACTTTTCTCACCAAATTGTTACAAACACTCTTTTTCTGTAAATTGGCGAGTAATTTCCTTATGTGACAGCTTGTACTCGCAAAAAAAGCTACAGACACAGTTAGTGGAAAAACAGCTGTTTGTTTCAATATATGGCATTTTTGTTTCATTTCACACATTTCACATCGAAAAGTTACTCTACGCGAGAGTTACAGAACATGGGCACTGGATTTAGCATTTTTGAAGTCATCGCTTTTTGCGATGCCATAGATGAGAGCTATAAGCTTTTCTGTATTAGACTTTAAGCTATTTTTCCAGAAAAAAACGATGAAATAATAATTTTAACCTTGAGCCAAAAATTTGCAATTTCTTAAATATTATTAAAAGTTTAATTAAGTGGCAGCACAAAACTAAAAGATATTAAGATTTCTATACAACAGTAACACACAAATTAAAAAATTTTACATATTTAAGTTTTTATCGACCTTTTCCTTATTTTATTACTGCCGTATTCATAAAAAATAAAATAAGTTTGAAATGTGTTTTAAGGCAAAATTTTCATAAAAATTTTTCTTAAAATATATTTCAAATGTATTTGAATTTTTTATGAATACGGCAGTTATTCATTTGCTTAGAAAATTCTAAATCGGGCTTATTAAGGTCATGTATTCTATGCAAATAAAAGATTATTTCATAATTTTCTTTCCGACGTTTCGTTGGAGATTCCCAAATATAAATTACATCGATATCGGGCTTATAGTTTTACAACAGAGTTGCATACTGTATAAAAAAATAGTTAAAATAATAATAAGATATTTATTTCATAACTGATACCGACGGGAAAAACTAATTTTTTACAATTACAGATTCGAAGGCAAAAATTAAACGATTGAATTCTTAGTTCTTTAAATGGATTGTAGTTTCGAAAACAAAAAAGAACTTAGTAAATTTTGCAAGTGCGATGATAGATGGCATAAATGGCAAATGTGCTTATATCGCTAAATGGACTATAACGTAAATTCTTCATAAGAAATTTACTTAAAGCGGCAGAAAAACAGATAAAATGGACTATATCGCTAATGTGACTAAAACGGTAGTGAATATAAACAAAATTATTGTATTGCTTCAAAATGTTAAGCTTTTCTCTTACTTAATTGTTTTAAGCTACATGCTACTAAGAAAAATAAACTGCTTAAATTTTGTTTTTTATGTTTAATGAATTCAAAAAACAAAAGTCTAATATAATTTTGTTGTCGAATTTCGGGAAGAATTAACGGTTACAATTGGCTGATAAATAACAATTAGAATTAAGCTTTGAATACATATTGTTATTTTCGACCAGAAAGATTCAATAAAAAAAAAAAAATAATCGGGAAACATATTAGCGGGTATAACAAATTTTGGGGATAAAAAGGGAGGATCAGTCATACATTTGACATCTAGAGGCATCCTTGGATCTGTAGGTGCCAACTTTTTACAATTTAATGAAAATTTTAAACGTTGTATGGGAGCTTCCTTAAGGAGCATATAGACGACATGTTTTTGTCATCTGACATGTCAAATTTTCAAGTCACATGTAATTGTGCATGTCTGTCAAAATCGCTGTTTTACATAAGCTTTATAATATTCGGTCACAAACGTACATGTAATTTGCTTCTGACATTGTCTCTGTTTTTTTTTCGCATTGTTATTGCAGAAACCAAAGTAGTGCTCGGTTTCAAAATAGCTTGCTGCCGCCATGAAAAGTTTTATTTGCGCCGTAAAATAGTTTAGCCATCTTAACATTTTTTTCTTCTTTTAATTCAAAGATAGCGTGATTTACTATTTATACTTTATGGGGTCTTAGATGTACATTTAAAAAGTTTCACATGGAATGACAAACTTGTATACCTTCATTCACCACTTCTGGTTCAAAATTAAATACGGTAAACTGAATTTCATTATGGACGGTAATCCCGGAATTCCGGGAAAGTTATTTTTATTTTCAGCTTTCCCGGAAATCAAAAAAGTGCGGAAAAACAAGAACCCTATCTGGGACCCATATTAAAATAATTTTTCGAATGTTAGTAACATAAAAACTGAGATAAGAAATGTTACAGATATAAAGGGTGGTCCAAAAATAGGGCACGATATTCATTGTGATTCACAGCTTATCGTCAAGTTTTTTGCTTATCTTAATTTGACATAACTTTGTTTCATTGTTTGACAAATTCAACCATGGAAAGGTATACTAATGAGCTGTGCGTTAAGATTGTTGAAGCCTTTTATGAAAATGGGCGTTCAAATCAAAATGCATTTCGTACACTTCATCTTCAGCGACGAGGCACACTTTCACCTCAGTGGATTCGTTAACAAGCAAAATTGCCGCATGTGGCAAAATGAGAAAGAATCCACGAGTGATTGTTAAAAAGCCGATGCGTTCACAAAGAGTGACTGTTTGGTGCGGTTTATGGGCTGGTAAAGTCATCGAGCCGTACTTCTTCGAATATGAAGTCGGCCAAGCATTTACCGTGAATGGTGTTCGCTATCGCGAGATGATAACGGGCTTATTGTGGCCAGGATATGGACCTGGACGATATGTGGTTCCAACAGGATGGTGCCAATTGCCAGACAACTAACGAAACAATGGCTCCTTTGCTCGAGAAATTCACTGGCCGTGTTATTTCACGTCGTGGCGATGTTAATTGGCCGCCCCGTTGGACTTCTTTCTTTAGGGATATTAAATAAAAAAGTTTACGTCAATAAGCCAAGAACAATTCAACAGCTAAAGGATGAGATAGTTCGGCACATTACGACTTTGAACCTCCATTATGTCTCAGAGTTGGCCGCTTTCTACCATTTTCTAAGTTTTTTTTCAGAAAGTCTTAAGGCCCAACCAGAATGTGAATAACGTGACTTAAGCTACTGAGCAAATACATGTAAATCATATGTGTAAAATCATATTGAACTTAAGGAAACTTTATGTTAAGTATTATAAAACTGTCATTTGCTTAAGCAAGGTGCGAAACTAATCGCTCATTCCGTACGGAATCAAGATTTTTTTAATTTTCTTTTTGTTATTTAAAATGTAGTACAGTAGCTTAAGTTTGTTTATTCACATTCTGGTTGGGCCTTTAGTTTTGTGGTGTGAGGGAAGAAGAAAATCATGTTATCTACTCCTCTCACAAGATCTCTTTTAGACTTTTTGAAAGAACTCTTTCTCAGTGTGAACCTGGACTAACGAATCTTTTTACCCCTTTTAAAAATTTTATTAAATGCACTATTGCCACCATAAAATAAATTTTTGTACAGTTTTGCTTCCAAAATTTCTTTTTGTGCTTACATTTAGCGTTGCCACGACCAAAAAAAATTTGTAGCCAAAATGTAAAAATAAAGTAACCAAAAACGAAAAAAAGTAACCAAAAGTTTTTTTCTATTTCATTCGCACTTCAATTTAAAAATTGTGTCTCTATACAGTTTCGGTTGTGGTTATAAACAAGAAATAGTGTTTGTTTGTATCTTATAGGCTCATAAGCCGTAGGATCGAATATTTTTTTAAATTTTGATGTAGTATATTACCGAAGAATAGAATTTATAATTTTTCGAAATTTTTAGTGGAAGTGGCACCTCCTATACAAAGGTAACACTTATTTTCGTCAACTTTAAAAGCTTTTTGAGCTAGAGCTTTCAACCCTTTTTATAAAGAGATCTTACAAGTAAAACTTTTAAAGTCTTGCTATGCGTAATGGTATCAAAGTGCAAAACTGAGCTAAATTATGCGGTAGATCTTTTATATATAGTTGTTTTTTGACCGGTGGAAATATAATCATTTTTAACGGGAGGGGATCGGAAGGGCCTTAGACCTAATCGTTTATCTAGAAAAGTGTTTCAGTTAGACCTATTAAGCATTAAGAGTAGCAGATAATAGCCATCATGGCCATCTATACTTCAAAGTATATACCTTATATGGTTACCCGATTATCAATGTTAAAGTTTAAGCTTCTAAAAAAATTATTTTTAAGTAGATAAAAAAGAATTGGTTTTATATGCACAAATACCACACACAATTTTAAGGGTAAAAAAAGCGGAGCAGGTAGTTATTGTTCCAAAACAAAAAATTGGTTATTTTTGTATTGAAAAAAAGTAACCAAAATGGAAAAAAAGTACACAAGTACGCATTCGAAGAAAAAGTAACCAATTTTGGTTAAAAGTAACCAAAACGGCAACGCTGCTTACATTGTCAAAATATTAGGATTTTACATCACTGGATAGTTGTTGAGCGTAAAGGGAATATTGTTGCTGCGTTAATTATTGTATATCAAGTTATTTAAGCTTTGTTTTAGGTGCGTAAGCAAATACACCCAGCAGGAAAAAGAAGGAGTAGGGAGTAGAGGTCTGCAAGAATAAATAAAAAGCAATTTCAACACACTCATTTGTTTTTTAACTGCAATGAGTCAAGACACAATCATAACGAAACAAATGAAAGACTAAACAAGCACAAAACAAATAAAAACTCATTCAATTCAGTCAACTCAAGTCAAATGAGTTAAATATTCAAATATAATTTGAATATAAAATATCTGTACCAACACATTATGTATGTATGTGTAAGCTTAACTCTTATTAATAAAAGAACCCAGCGGGAAAACTCAGAAGACCTTCTTACTTCAGGCCTTTTTAAAGGCCTGCTTAAAAGATTTTTTGAATCAATTACTGTTCTTATCTAACTGCTAAAGAAGGCCTCATAGAAGGCCTCGGCTCTTTCGTATAAAAGATAAGATACACCTTCCACACTCGCTTCTATGAGAAGGGAGTAGAAAAGGAGTAACATTTTTTGTATTGTTTTTTTGCACAAGCAAAAGCAAAATCAATTTTTTTGGTCCCGTTACCCTTCTTATGTACCTGCTGAAGAAGCGAGAGCGGAAGGCCTTCTCCGCAATGACAACGTGTGTAAAAAAGATATGAGTATGGAATGGAGCAAGAAGGCCTTGTACATCCAAAAGAAGGGGTACAGAGGCCTTCTAGAAGGCTTTCCTACTCCTTCTTTTTCCCGCTGGGAAGCCACAAGCTTACACACATATTATGTCAATGTATTCAAATAAATGTATGCACATTCAATAATTCAAAAATTATTCGAATGTTTTTTGTAAACTTGCTCTCTCTAACGGGTCATTCCAATGTTTTGTTATTTATGAATGACTCTCAAATTCATTTACAGTAAACAAGTTTTTTATTCAATTTATTCACTCTTATTTTTGTATACGGTTTACTCTCTTCTTGTCTTTATGAATGTTTTTTATTTGAATAAATGTTGTGCACTTTGAGTAAAGGCAAACGAGTGAGTTATTCAAAGCAGACCTCTAGTAGGGAGGCCTTCTAGAAGGCCTCTGTACCCCTTCTTTTGGATATACAAGGCCTACTTGCTCCATTCCATACTCATATCTTTTTTACACACGTTGTCATTGCGGAGAAGCCCTTCCGCTCTCGCTTCTTCAGCAGGTACATAAGAACGGTAACGGGACCAAAAAAAATTTATTTTGCTTTTGCTTGTGCAAAAAAACAATACAAAAAATGTTACTCCTTCTCTACTCCCTTCTCATAGAAGCGAGTGTGGAAGGTGTATCTTATCTTTTATACGAAAGAGCCGAGGCCTTTTATGAGGCCTTCTTTAGCAGTTAGATAAGAATAGTAATTTATTTGTGACGATCGGATAACCCAATTACAGTTTTTTAATTAAGCAAATATGTAGGTTTATGCGGTATTTGACAAAAAAAAAAAAAAAAAATAATGTAATTAAAGTATAAAATTCTTTTATTCTTTATAGAATCCGGTTAATTTTAGAAAAACATTCGTAAGATTTATATTTATAGAAAAATTCCTTTTAACTAAACGCGTGTGCTTTTCTTAAGGCTCCATTAGGACACCTTCTATTTTAAAGCCGTCCTTTGTACTGCAATTGCATCAACGGTTGGTCAACCAACACATATTCGCACTTCAGAAAAATAACCAACAATAAAACTAGTATTTTAACAAACGGACAAATTCAAAATGAAAAAACGAGCAATTATGGTCTATAAAATATAATGATCCATAATAATAGAGAACAAACAACATACGGAGAACTTACAAAACAACTTGTACATAAATATATATGAACATATCCATGGATATATGTATTTTGTATATTTGTGCAACATATTGCAATGCAACCGTCATTTTGATATAAACGAGCATCACAATATACGCCGTGCAATATTATTTACCTGTTAATAAAAAGTGAGAGAATGTAACGAAATGAAAGTGTACGAAACGTGAATGTGCGACACTGGGTTTGGCCTTAGTATTATATGATTAAAAGTACTGCACGAAAATTGATGCTTTAAATAAAAAAATAAAAATGAACGAGCATGAACAAGTTAAATAAATGTATTTTAAAGCTTGCTTTTTATAACGGATATTTGCCGTTTACATGACCACAATAAAATAAGGTTATGTTCAGCGTTCGGAAACATTATTGTACCCTACATTTTTATTAAAAAGAAATTTATTATAAACAATGAAGCCAAAGTGAATACAGAAAAATAAAAAATTTAGGTCTTAGTAAAATTTTAAAATCGTTTTTAACGATAAGATCCGATTTTGAGGAGTTATTCAAAAATTAAAATAATCTACTCAATAAAATCAAAATACCTACAAAATATTATTCATTGATAATGCCTTTTCTACTTTTAAAGACTTCGTCACTGCATTTTAACATGGTTCTGACATCATTTGTTAAGTACGTCGGCCCTTAAGATGATATTCTGTGTTAAAAATCCCATAAAATAATTGCAGGTGGTATAATTTAATATATAGAATATAATAATTTATCCAGAAAGATAAATTTTAGTTTTGTAACACTTTTTGTGGAAGAATGTTCGTCGGAGTGTTGGACACGTGGTTTAGTGGAGTGCTGGTGATGCTGGAAGTGGTGTAGTGCGCATTTGTACATGTCGATTAGTAGCCTTTCTTAGTAAGTGCGCTGCTGGGTATTTGGGTTGAGTAGGTTTGGCTCACTCATCAGACCAGATGCTCACCGAAAAGAAAGTGCGAAAGTCTTCATGTATTCAGTGTTGCACTACATGGATGTTTGGTGTAGTGGGCATTTAGTGTATTTTAATTAGTAGCCCTTCTTAGTAGAGTTGCGCACATGGCTTGCCCTACCCATGTGCTGGACTTGAAAGGTTGGTGTGAAAATTCTAATGCGTTGGATGTTGCACTGCATGGTTGTTGCAGCCAAATTGGACAAGACATTTATGTCTGGGTGGAGAGGTTTGTGCCGTTATGATACCAAGATGGGGTTAGTAATACCATCCTGATACGGTTGTTTCTGTGTGCCCTTACACAGTACAAGCCCGAGGGGAAGGCAGTGAAAGGTACCCGTCACAAGGCTGTCCAAAAAATTTGTCCAAAATAAGATCTTAGTTTGTAGTTAGTTATTTGTTTCTTTCACGGAAGTTTAGTGTTACTGAAGAAAAATGATGCTTTCTGTTTCAGAATGCTTTTCTTACAATGATGTTGATAAAATAATTACACGAGGTGGTTGTGGATCTACCCAAACTTACGCGGGTAGATTGTTTCCGATTTATAACAGCAACTAGTGGAGTGGGTTCGGTTGTAATAAGGAAACATCTGTGTCCTGTTGCTAATCAGCAGGAGCTTAATGACAGGTTCGAACAATGCAGCAGAGATAAGATAGCTCGAACTTCATAGCAAGGAGTTTGAATGTTTTCAGTACCACCAACTATTAACATATTGCAAGATATGCAAGCCTTGTCAACTTTGTATGTCGACATTTAGTAAATGTCAATTACTCAGTGGCTTAGACCCACCATGCAATCGCGTCAAAGTTACAGGTATGCATGTAAAACAAGGACATCTGTAGTTGGCATGGTAATTCAAAATAAATTACGTACAATTGAGATAATTCGGCCTCAAAATTCTGTATGACGAATAATGTTATTTGGATCATAATTGGGCTGTGAATCACGAATGGGATAGCGAATTACGAAAAAACATTGTCGTGCGAACATGGCATTATTAGTTATTAAGGACACAAACCATGTTAATTACAACAGAAGGCAAATCTTTAAATTTTCAAACATATTCGTTTGGAGCTAACAAACGAATCTCTCCAACTTTAACAGCTTATAAGACAATAGGCAATTATATTCCAATTAAAATAGAGCGAAAACTTAAATAAGTTTTTTTGTTTACTTTGCTCGTGAGTAGGGATGCAACTTCGTTCTGAAAAACATCGATGCTTAAAAACATTTGATTCTGTACGGAAAGTCCGATCAGTTTCGCACTTTGCTTAACCAAATTACAGAGTCATAAAACTTAACAAAAAGTTTCCTTAAGTACAATATGGCTTGATACATATGATTTACATGTATTAGCACAATTGCTAAGGCCAACTTAAGCACTTTTGTTCGTTCAAAAAATAACATGTGGCAGCACTACGACGATAAATGTTGTCAAATTCATATGATCTGTATTGGTGATTTAAACGCCCAATTTTATGCGTTTAAAGATGGTTTATATGTTTACTAACTTATAGATTTGTTGGCTTAAACACATTTTAAACCAAAAAGAGACTTAACTTGCTCTGATTTATTAACCTAGTGTGCGATATGTACAAACTTTTATAAAAATTATTTCGAAAGTTTTAAATTTTTTTTATTAAATTTCTTTTCTTAAATATAAAAAGTATAAAAACTAAAAATGTTTAACAATGTATAATTCTAATATTTAATGATGACTCAATACAATGGAATATTTAAAATGCCTACTTTTAAAATATTAGTGATGAAGTTTTTAAAATTAAATGGCATCCCATAATTTAATATCATTTGACGGTGCAATATTCACATTTATGCATTTTTGTTGTTATTTCGATAGTACCGGACATGATTCCAGATGTATGCTCAGGCTGCAACACATTCTCTTATACAAACAGCATGTATCTGCAAGTACGAGCATTTCCAGTAGATGAAATTTGTAACATGTTAAAGGAAGCAATGAATTTAAAAAATAATTGCCTTGAACCGGTTGTTACACGATTGTACGTAATGTACTTCTTTCTATTGGTTGTATGTGAGTATATTTGCCTTTAATTGTTGTTGCTGTTACTTTTGTTGCTTCAATCACCCGTAACCAGTTAGTCAGTCAATCAGCCAGTCAAATAAGGTGGAAAAGTTGTGTGGAACTAGGAACACAAATGTACATACATACGTAGGTTATTCATTCATATGTTTGTGAGTCTATATTGTTATATGCCCTTGTCCAGATGACGTGAATGCATGGCGGCATCTTTCACAGTAATTTAATGAGTAATTGTTATAAATGGATTTTCGTGGTAATTTAATTGCAGGTTACTTTTTATTTTTTTTTGAAAATCCAAGAAAATTTTATGGCCTTATTATATTGCTGGGTTCATGAAAATCTAACTGAGCCTAAGTCTACCGTTGAGGAAATGTTATTTCATCATAATGAAATGTTATAGTCGAGACAATTTCCAAACAGCCATCAACATATCAATCTCAGTTTTTATTTTATTTTGTATTTCCAAACAGTCTTCTACCCAAATAATCCTACTTATTTACATATCTTTCACAAAACAAAAAGTATTATATTCCGCAACATCGTTATCCTCTCCTACTCCGAGACAAACATGGCATACAATTTCATAAAAATCAAATATTCAATTTGTGTCACACATCGTTTTAACCTTTAAGCCCATCAGTTCACTTAATACTAAATATGGAATTTTTTTCTGTGTGGCCGTGTGTGTTTTTGGGCCTTTATTTCCATATGAAAAAACCAGCAAAATCTGTTTGGAAGAAACAATATCCTTGCAGCAACAGATGCATGAAACAACATCACGAGCAACCCTCATGAGTTCAATTTTAAACTTTTACAAAAAGAAAGAAAAAAAAAATAAAGCATGAAAAAAATCACTTCAATATATTTTCTTCATGCCATATTTAAGTACGTGAAAAAATTGTATTTACGTACCAAATAAACATACAGTGGGCCATTTTAAAAATTAAAATTTATTTAATGGACTTTAGTTTTCGAAGTAGATAGGTTTGTTGAGGTGTGTAAAAATCTTATCTAATATAACTTACTAATTAGAAAGTCAATACCGGGAGCTTTGCCTGTTACGATATAGAAAAAAGTTCCAGACCCCACGACAAATAATAATACATATTTTTTTCAATAGAATTCGATTATTGGAAATAAGTACAGGGTGGCGCAGAATGAGGTATATGGTTTGAATTCTTTATAACTTTTTTAATTATTATTCTTTCTTTGTTTTTTTTCAGCATTTTGTGAAGAAGACTTGGGGAATTAGTTATGAACGATCGAACAACATACAAAAATAATTGAATTTGAATGGCTTTGTAAGGGGACATATTCGGCGAATGCATTATTTCGCGCTCAAGCGATTTTTACTGCCCTCCACGTTCACCAGATTTAACAGATTCTGACAGTTTTCTTTGGGGATTCTTGAAAGAAAGAGTGCACGTCTACAAACCAAGAACCATACTCCAACTAAAAACCAACATCCGAAATGAAATCATGGCCATTACACCCGAAATTTTGCGAGAAGTTATGGAAAATATGCTTAAAAGAGCACGTATGTGCGAAGCAAAAAATGGACATTACTTACGGGATATTATTTTTCAAAGCGAATTGCAAAAAATTCCCAAATAATATATTGTATTTTAAAAAAATTATATTAATCGCATAAATAAAAAAGTTACAAACCATTTCAAACATATAGCTCATTCTGCGCCACCCTGTATAATAATTTAATTTGAATGTACGGTTAAAAAGCTTAGGGAAGGCTATTCGTCCCAGCCTTATTCGATTTAAAAAAGCTAATAATCTTTCCAATATTAAATCCTTCGTTTAGTTGTAACTCAATTGTTGCAATGACTATTGCGTCCACATTTGCTAACATGCTACTCCACAAAACAAATTTAATTTTATTTTCGAGATTTTAAATCAAAATGGCTAAATCGTTGAAATTAAAGTTGTTTGTATTGTTGTTCCATTATAAAGAGTGGTCCAACGTCGTCGTAACGTCAAGTTTTTGGCCCAACTTAATCTGATATTTCTTTGTTTCAGTGTTTGACAAGTTCAACAATGGAGAGGTACACAATTAAGCAACGCGTCATCAAATTAAAATGCATTACGTGCACTTCGTGATTTTTTTTTCGGTCAGCATAATCGACAAAATGTGTTCACAATCGGGAGAATTGTGCTCAAAATAATCCACGAGCGATTATTGAAAAGCTGATGCATCCGCAAAGAGTGACTGTTTGGTACGGTTTATGGGCTGGCGGCGTCATTGAGCCCTTCTTCTTCGAAAATGAGGTCGGCCAAGCAGTTACCGTGAATAGTGTTCGCGAGATGATAACAAACTTCTTGTAGACCTGCATGATACATATGTATGTGGTTCCAACAGGACGATGCCACTTGCTACACAGCCAACGAAATAATGGCTCTTTTGCGCGAGAGGGGCGATTTTAATTGGCTCCCACGACTATGTGATTTTACACTGTTGGATTTCTTTCTTTGGGGATATTTAAAAGAAAAAGTGTACGCCAATAAGCCAAGATCAATTCAACAGCTAAAGGATGATATCATTCAGCATATTAACGACATTGAACCTCAATTATGTCTGAGAGTCATTGTAAATATGGACCATCGGATAGAGGTATGCCACCGAAGCCGTGGCGAGCATTTGGCGGATCTTTTTTTTACACATAATTGTCATAGATATTTCTATAATAATTTAAAATATAAAGATAATTCTTTAAAATTTTTTGTTTAATTTACAATTAACACCGTTATTTTAATGTATGAACACATTCTTTGCGTCAACCATGTCTTGTCTCATCATGCCTGTATGTAAATTTCATTGTATAGTTTGTTTATTTTGTCAAATGTAGCTGGCTTTGCAAATTATGTTTAAACTTACTTTTACGTATACAAACTTGGTAATGGCGGCACAAATCTGTTTTAAGATTAACTAAACCTAGTTTAAGTGAGATCTTAAAAGCCCAGTCTTAGTCTTGCACAGTGATGCCAGGAGAAATTTTGAAAAATCCCTACGTGTCTAAAAAAAAATTACCCCTTTTCCCTACAAGCAAAAAAAAAAATTCCCTACACTTTTCTCTACGTTAAAAATTTATTGTTTTTAGCAGCAGGCAAACATATACAAATATTTTTAACAATTTGTAAATATTATAACAAAAGCATTAATTAACAACAAGAAAAAAAATCCAAAATAAATATGAAAATGCCATACACGTGTGACAAATTTAAATTTTTTAAAATTTTTTCTTTTTGGCGGAAACACCTCTATATATTCTTTAATCTAAAAACAAAACATAGTAAAACTTCGTATTTGATTTTTAATTTCATCATCTTTTGTCCTTTTTAAAGAGCTAAATATGTTAAAATAATACTTATTTCCAAGTTTTTTTTTTAATATAAGTATCTAATAATTTTAAGCACACTTAGTACCAAATAAAAGGGAAGGCTCTGTAAAATCTTAAAATATATTTTTTTCAGTTCCCCCGAAGTAATATATAAAAAAAACTTCCTTTTACAAATATATCCTTCCTTAATCATACAAGTTTTCATTACAATTTTTTTTTTAAATTCGTAATTGTATTGTTTTATTTCTCTTATGCCCATAATTTCTACAAAATCAAAGCGTAACTAACATATATCTTTACCTATTTAAATTTTTTGTTGGGTTTCATGTTTTTACCTTTAGTTTTCTCTTAAAATATGACAGCTTTTACACCATATATATCTATGCACAGCTAGATTTATATTTGTAGAAATTACGGACATTAGCTAAGAAAGTGTGATTGGCTTTTTACAAATTAATTTCTATGTAGAAATTTCATTCATTAGATATTTTATAAGAAACGCAAAAATTCGTTAAAGCTAATTATAAATTAGGGGCGCCACGAATATTCGGGTACACGGCTGTAAGGACTCATAGTATAGGGTTTCTGTTAAAAATACTAAATTTGTACTTAAATGCTATTGTATATGAAAACATTTTAATTTTTAAATGAAAACAAGTAAGAGTGCTATCTTCGTCTATGCCAAATCTTATATAACCTTCGCCATGGTGAGATAAGAACAAAAAGTTATATACATAAATAACGTTCTTTAGATAGGCATAAATAAATATTATTTGAGCCACTCCAACTTTTCATTTCGCCATGCCGAAGAATATAAAAAAAAACAAGTAAGAGTGCTATATTCGGCTGTGCCGAATCTTATATACCCTTCACCATTGTGCGAGCAGAATACAGAGCAACTAGACAAAACCTAAATAATTTCGACATAAACGTACATATATACAATACATAAAACTTCATTATAAATTAAATTTAAAAAGTTAAAACTGGTAAATATTTTTTTAAATCGTTTCAGAACACAAAAAAATTAAAAAAAAATTTTATTTTTGAAAAAACAAGATTCGAACCAGGGACTCACAGTTTTTAACCTAAGCAAACCCCCTAGACAACTGGACCATGAAGGAACGTTTTACGAATATCATTAAAAGTAAATATGATCAGTTTACAGTTCACAACTCAACACAGTTGAGTTATAATTATTTTTGATGTTTTAGTTCATCACAATAAGCAAAGTTGTAAACCATAATACCAAAATTATAAATCAACCACATATTTGAGTTGTGAACCATAATAGCTGGCCTATATTCACCAAAATAGTTTGTACCATGTATGTGTGTTTGTTTGGTTTCCTTTTGTTTAGGCACTGTTGTCATAACGTAGATTTATCTTTGTTGGAGAGTTTTTAAGAAGCAAAACGAAACAAAAATTCCTAGTTTCTATTTGTTAAAATTATTTCGTTAAATAGATGAAATAATAAAGAAGGCTGATAACGAAAATCATATTGAGCATTATGCTAGTATATATAAACAAATGTATGAGGGGGGGGGGAGCAAACGGACATCGTTAAATCAACTTCGCTTTCCATAAGGACCCAGAATATATATACTTTATAGGGTGTAGGATCAATATTTTGGAACATACAAACGGAATGACAAAGTTATATATACCCTCTTACCTTCGGTGAAGTGTATAAAAAGACTTTTTTTTGGATTTCAGTACTTTGGACATAACTCAGCCATTTATTAACCGATTTGACAGATTTATATACCGATGTTTTAAGGAATAAATTTACCATTTACTTTGGTGATAAAACTTGGACTCAGAAAGACCTATGGGTTCCGAAAATGTGTATTAAAAAAAAAAACATTTAATTTTGGTCATAACTTTTTCGTATCTGAACCGATTTTCCCGAGTTTTTCAGAAAATATTTTCTACTAAAAATTTCCGATCTTTTGATATATAAGGCGTAACCATAGGTCATATGAGAGTCCAAAAAATCAGGTTTTTATACAATTTTTTATATTTTTTGTACGGGAGGTACCACGCCTACTTGTTCAATCCCGCCTACATTTTGTGGGATGCTGTGTATTGATAACGTTAATGTGTGTACCTAATTTGGAAACTTTGGCTCTTGCCGTTCTCAAGATATACAGAAATAAAAAAATACAACAACAACAAGGGATTTTTTGGGCAAAATCAGAGGCAGTCGTGGTTTTTTGCTCATATCTCCGTCATTTTTGGACCGATCTGGCTGAATTTCAATAGCAAACTTAAACGGAGTATATGTGACATAAATATACATCAACCTAGTCCACATAATTTCTGGGGTTTTCGGAAAACCCATTTCAACATACACACAGACGGACAGACGGACAGACGGACATCGTTAAATCAACTTCGCTTTCCATAAGGACCCAGAATATATATACTTTATAGGGTGTAGGATCAATATTTTGGAACATACAAACGGAATGACAAAGTTATATATACCCTCTTACCTTCGGTGAAGGGTATAAAAACAAAAAATGTATATATGTACCTTAGCCCGTTTCCTCTTTTGCCAAAGTTGATGTTTGAAATTCGTTTAATAATCTTAAAATCGTTTTTTAGAACATTAAAAAAATTAAATAAAAAAAATGAAAAAAAATTCTTTTTGGGATTCGAACTGGCAATATCATCAGTCTCAGGAGAGAACTTAACAACTCGGCTACGAATGCTTTTACTGAAGAAGCGTTAAATTAAAATATATTGAGTCTATGAGTTTGTTTCTTTATTTGAGCGGCATATCATATACATGCATTAATGTGTATGTGGATGCGTAAAATTAAACACATTACAAATAAAATCCACCACTTGTAGTGAAGGGTATAAAAAAACAACAACAAAAACCACATTATCAACACTGTATTACCATAGCCACTGTATGAGAGTAGAAACCAAAATTGAATTGGTTTGTATGGTGTGTTTATGTCGTTTTGAAAATACAGTGTTGGTATGGTAATGTCACGTCTAATTGGACCTTTAAAGGAAAAAATTTGATTCAGTCGTGGTTTTTTACTCATATCTCAGCAAACAATTCCGGACCATATGTGACATAAATGTATAATAACCTGGCCCCCATCATATATGGGGTCTTCGGAAAATCCATTTCAACAGACAGACGGACATCGTTAAATCAACTTCGCTCCTCATAAGAACCCAGAATATATATACTTTATAGGTTCTAACATCAATATTATAGAAATTACAAACGGAATGACAAACTTATATATACCCTATTCACCACCTGTGGTGAAGGGTATAATAAGACGAATATTTACGTATTTTTAAGAAAATGTATTGAATATGTGCACAGAAAAAATTCTCCCACATTTTTCACCAATTAAAGCATTAATCAAAAATATAATCAGTTTTAATTAAAATTTTAAGCAACTGAATTAATCATTTAATCAAGTAAATTAAAAGTTTAATTAATATTATTAAATGGTTTAATTGATACTATTAATTTGTTTACTGGTTCAAATTTAATTAATTTTTTAATTAATATCACAATTTTTTTAATTGAAATCAATTTTTATTTTTTTCTGTGTGATAATATTTTGAAAATTCCCTACATTTGCCTCAAGATAAAATATCTGTCCTTTTTTCCCTACGCTTGAAATTTGAAGAAAAAATCTCAACAAAAAGGGAAAATTCCCTACTGTTGACATCACTGGTCTTGCAAGACTTTTAGTTTCTTTGGTAAAGGACTTTGTTTAAAAGCTTCCTAAATTTCCCGTCCTTAATTTTCGAAAATTTCAAAAATATTTTCCTGCGCATTTTTTCTCTCGCATATAAACCCTAAGTATGACACAATATTACCAGCTTTAATCGGATAGTTTAAAAATAAATAAAGGTTGGCTTTAATTGCAGCGTTTTTTGTTCCACTGTTCAGTAGATAAAGGTACTGAAAAGTACGATTGGGAATATTTATGCAATTTTTTTCTTTTTTCGGTTAAAGTTTCAGTTTTTGCCGATTGGCATTCATGCGCTTAAAAAATACTTTTTTCACGCTTTCATTTCGCAAACACTTTACAGAATACAAAACAATACCAGAGATACATTTACCTAACGGATATTGGGACAACGTGTTGTATGTGTTGCAAGTCGTGGTATTTCAATGGGAGTGTGAAAATGTTGGCGCTGTTGCTGCTTCAGTGTACGTACATATATGATGGCATGGTTAGCAAAATTTTTATTTTTTAAGTCATTCATTATTTCATTTTATTGTGACCCAAGGTAGTGGAAGTTTTTATTCTAAAATAGAGTTTTTTGAGTTCTTGTTTATTAGAAGACGTGTGTGCATTTTTTTTTTACTTTTTTTAGAAGTTGTTTTTGTTGTGTAATGCCCTTTATCGCCACATGTTAAATAAGGGTCTATTAAGTTTCTCATTTAATTTGTTACACTAAGAAATAATTGCTTTAAAGTATTTATGTATATTCTAAAATCAAATTGTTTCTATTTCTCCCAAGCAGTTTTACTTAGTATCTATTTATCGTAAACTAATTAATACATAGATGAGATGATTGTATGAGTGCAAATAACCAAACGTGCTTAATGTAAACAAATACATATTTAAAAAAGAGTTGCCCAAAATAATTCTAGATGCCAGACACTAACCGCAAAGCAATGACGCAATTAATAACTATTTACGGTGTATTTAAACTGCGCTATAAACAGGTTATACTTCGGTGATAAAGTAGTTTGAAAAGCTTATTTATACATAAAATTCATAAGCACGTTTCTAACTATCTTTTAAGATGCTCTAGTTACAAACAACCAGTTTTTGTTGATGCAACTCCGATTTTTTAAAAATGTTTCCGGCAACACTAGTGATACTTGACCATTTCTCAGAAATAAGTGCCGGTTCACATACGTCAAGTTTTAAGCTTTAGGAGAGAAGGGGAAAGAGAATGCCATTTAATTTCCAAAATTTCCTAAAATCAAACACACGTGCCTTCGATATTCCGAACATACTTATTACTACCGACCAATGGATGCTAGAAGCTTTCTAGAGAAACAGATTTTCTGAATCCAGTAACCATGTGCTGTAACTCACTTATCGCATCGAAAAGATGTGAAACAAAATATTCCTTCGTTTCTCGAAAAGTGAGAAAAAAGCGTGTCTGTAAATCATGTCCAAAACTATCAAAAGAGATTACGTCGTAACGTTATAGAAAAATTCGCAATATCGCAGATAATGTTGGTAATACCACAAAACTTTTAATTGATACTATTAAATTGTTTACTGGTGCAAATTTAATTAATATTACAAATTTTTTTAATTGAAATCAATTTTTTTTGTCTGTGTAGTTGAATCCACTAATCGCAGCAAGTATTTTAAAGTAATCACAAATACAGTGATTAAAAGCGAATCTATTTATGACCAAGAAAGATAGACATGAAAAAATGCCTGGGAGCAGCAAAAGCAGCAGAGCTACCCAGGAAAAACTTTTTGATTTTTAGTAATAGGTGGAAGTTATTTCATACGTTACCTGGTAAATAGTTGTCATTACATTTGTCATTATTTTGAAAACTTTAATAAGTACTTACTAGTAATGACCACAGCAACTACTTATTACTTCTATTATTTTCACTACTGAATATTTGCTTACTAATAATCAGCTCAATAACTACTTATTACTTGTGTTGTTTTCAGTGCTGAATATTTACTTACTTATTAGGTCTATTAACAAGTGATTTTTTGGCTTCTGGTAAGTATATTGTAAGTACTTACAATTCAACTTACTAGAAGTTAAATAATAACTAGATATTTTTTGACTTCTTGTAAGTGTATTGTAAGTACTGAATTCTGTGGACACCTCAAACAAAAATAAGTAGTTATTCAGCCGAAAAATAACTAGTGTTTATTTTCTCCAACATTATTTGCTAACTTACCTGGTAAGTAAAGTTTTTGCTGGGTAATAAAGAAGATCATGATTTTTTAATTATTATTAACAGAGATATTGATCAACCTTAGACATCAAATTTGGAGTTGGAGTTGGTCAGCATCCTAAATGATAGACCTGAAATAATGCCATTCTAGACAGCTATCAAGAAATACAAATTTGCATAAGCTTGTTTCTACAATTAAACATTAGTTTTTGCTCATTAGGACCCGTTTAAAGATTGTTTTTTTGCCGGTTTCATTTATTCTCCTAAAAAGAAATACTTCAGTTTCTGGTTTAATGGGGCTGTTACCCAGGAAAAACTTTTTGAATTTTGTATCTTCTTGTTACATTTTACCTACGCTATCCTTTGGATAGCAATGAAGTATATTGTATGCACAGAAAAATTTACAATTATTAGACACCAGCAGAATGTAATGCATAAAGTAACACTATCCAGTGTGACACAAAGAATGCTGACGAAGGCCGTAGCGGGCCAGAAAATGCATTACATTCTGCTGGTGTCTTATAATTGTAAATTTTTCTGTGCATACAATATACTTCATTGCTATTTTTGAATTTTGGTAATAGGTAGTAGTTATTTCATACGTTACCTGGTAAGTAGTTATCATTACAATTGTCATTATTCTGAAAAGCTCAATAAGTACTTACCAGTAATGACCCTGCAAATAATAGGACCAGTCAAAACACGCGTGTAAAGAGTAGCCCACAAGGGACTAGGACTAGTCCAAAAGTAACCCAAACGTATTGAAAAAACATGGTCTATTTAACATTACGATGTCCTAGCGCAGGACCATATCACCCAGCTGTGGAATACAAAGGAGTAGTCTTTAAACTACTTCATGGTATACTCAAGACGATTAGTTTTGAAGTCGGTTAAAAACGATAACATGTCGTTAAAAAACAAAGACATGTCGTCTCACTACAATCACTTTTTAACAATGACATGGCCCATGCTTGCATTACATTGGACCAGTCCATTTAGTAGTCCATTTTATCAAAATGGATCAGGTGGTCCAATATTATTTGCAGGAGACGTCAGTAACTACTTTTTACTTGTATTATTTTCAATACTGAATATTTGCTTACTAATAATCAGCTTAATTACTACATTTTAGGTGTAGTAGCACCAATTTTTTATTTTTACAATTAGCCTCAAAAAAAATATTCAAAGAATTTATTTTAAGCAATTATATTAACATTTTTAAAATTTATTACAAAAAAATTCCCAAAAGGGGTCACGAAAATGGTTTTTCATAGTAAAAAAGGGTCAGGGGTTTTATAAGCAGTTTTTACCAACAAAGAGGTCGGAGAAAGGGCATTTTAAAGGAAAAAGGCAAAGTTTTTTATAAAAAAATCTTCTCTTGAAGTTCCAGATCCAAACCAATTAAGAGGCGAAATAATGGAACTACAGATTTCTACTTTGAGTCTGTTTCAAAGCTTACTTTTAAGCAATGCTTATTTCGAAAACACTTGTTTGCTAAAGCACAACTTTAAGTTAAGGAAAAAATGCACCGAATTTATTTAAATTCGGGTAAATATTTACGTTCAATCTATGTTTTAAATTTCAGACCACAATTTACCATTTATCTTACTTTCTTTATAACTTACATTCGTTGACAAAAGCCTCTCCTTTTAAAAGTTTGTCTTGAGTCCGGCGGAAACAATTTTAAGATAATATATATCGTGCTTGAATTTTATCTAAAAATCGTTCATTCTTGTTTATTTTTTATTTATTCTTGTTGTAATATCGGGAATTGATTTAAAATTATAAAAAGGGCCATAAAAGTGGCAAAGGCCTCAAAAGCTTTCACAGCAGTGCTGCCAAAAAAAAAATGTGAGTGCTATTTCTTAAAAGGTTCAAAAAGATCCAGGTAATGTTTAAAAATGGTACAAAAGGTAATTTAAAAAAAAGGGTCACAAAAGGTATCAAGAGAGAGAGAGTATCAAAGGGTCAAATTGATACTTTAGTATCACAGCGGTAACGCTGACTTTGGAAACCTTCCTTTACCCTCGCGTTATTCTGTAAGACCGACGAAAAACTTTTTTATACATTCAATTTATTTTTCCAGAAATGCTAGAACTTGAGTTTTCTGTTAGCTGCCGGATTTTTTACAAGCTCTATTGTGCGAGACGTAAGTGTTGGTGTATTCAGTAATATTCGGTCTACGAGACTGACGCGGGTCAGTTTTGGTATGTTTTGATTTTTACTTTTAAGCTGAAAGCTGCGCTTACCCGTGACTTTTTTATTGTACATGAAGTGGTTTTTAAGATTGCTAAAGTTAATTTTAATTTTCTTGGAGGAACAAAATGTTTTACTTGTAGTTTCTAAAAAAAATTATCGGTATTGATGGCTGTTTTATAAACGATTGAAAATCAGTAAAATAAATTAAATGCATAGTTTAGTTTTTTTTATATCTTTAAATTCTTAGTTCATAAAATGTAACTACACTAAGGGGAAAAAAGTGCTAAAATCAAGATTTTACGTTCAAAATCAAATCATTTCAATTTCGATAGTCTGTTAAATGCGAAAATTCTTAATTTAAGAAGAAAATCTTAATTTTTTTAGATCGCATTGCAGATTGTAATCTTGAATAAATTCTCATTTTAAGATTGAAATCAAGATTTTGTTCTTAACAAAAATCTTAAATTCAGATCACATTCTAAAAAATTTAAGAATATAATCTTGAATTTAAGATTGTGTTCTTCTTAGGAATCTTAAATCAAGAATAAATTCTTAAATTTTAAGAATTTAATCTAAATAAAATTTTTGTTTTAAGATCGGTTTTAAGAATGTTATCGAATTCAAATGTCGAAATAAAACACATATTTTTATTTATTTAAATTATTTTTTTATAAAAATTATTTATTTACATATTTATATGTATTAAAAAAAAGGAAAACGCAATGATAATGTAATACATACAAGTAACGGGTTATCCATTTTGCGGTTTCAAAAGTAAACGTAAATAAAATGTTTTTTTCATGATATTTCTTTTTTATTATAAAGTTTGAACGTTGACATTATGTGTGAAACACTATATCATTTAAATGACCACCATGCGAAGTGTTGATTCTTTTGAGGTAATTTTGGACCACTTTTTGACACATATTGGGCGGTATCTCAGCCATAACTGGACGAATGTTGGTTCTTAAGTGCTCAAAGTTAAAGTTTTATCTGCATAAACACAGTCCTTCGCGTAGCCCCACAAAAAAAAAGTCTAATGGTGTCAAATCGCATGATCTTGGTGGCCAGTTGATGTCGCCACGACGAGAAATTGCACTGCCAGGCAATGTCTCTTGCAATAAAGCCCAATTCGCTCGAGTTGTGTGGCATGTGGCAGCATCTTGTTGAAACCACTTATTCTCCAAGTCGTATTCTTCAATAGCAGGCAAAAAAAAAGTCGGTTATCATACGACCATACAGTCCTAATTCCTGAGAACGACGAGGAATCGATACATTCGAACCTTCGGCAACACTTTCACTTACAGCAGCGATATTTTCAGCGGAACGAGGGAAACGATGATGCACTGGCCTTACAATATCTGTAACGCTCCAGTCTCTTCAAATTTCTTCACAATTATGTGTTTTATTTACGTTTACTTTTGAAACCGCAAAATGGATAACCCTTTACATACATGCTTATACATAACTTGAAAGTTAATGTTAATCTGAAAATTTTAAGAGAAAATGTGTTAAGTTGTAATCAGCAATCGAAAACTTTCTTACCAATTCGGACGCTCTTGAATGACGAAGTGTTGACCATTCACGTAAGAATTCAAGACTTCCCATTTTTTGCAAATCTTTTTGCCGCAAACTGTATGTGACGTCCATTTGTGGCAAACTCCCTCCCAATCAGCACTATCTCTACTCAATGATAATTAGTAACTAGCTGCAACGCATTCATCAATTTTCGAACTCTGCGTTTGATTTGTTGTCCCGGTTTTACCATCTTCTTCTTCCAAACGAGATGAGCTTGTATCTACACTGTTGAGTGATGCACCTGTCAGTCTGGCTTTCTTGCTTCTTTTGTTTCGATATTTTTTCCCCCATTCGTGGAATATAATAGTATTTCTTACTTTTAAAACATTATGTTATTGAATATAGTAATGATTAGAACTTGTTATTATTAGAATTACCTTAACTTCACTCTCAGTAGGAAAAACTTCGCAAACTTCTGTCAATATAAGTGAAAAATCTTGGCAGGAAGTGTGAGATTCTTTTTTTAAACTTCCACAATTATGATTCGATTATCCGAATTCGTCTCGCTTATCAATTGTAAGATTTTTATATATATATATATTGATTCCTATGGTTCCAAGTTGGAACAAAGGGCCGTAACGAAATTCTTCCATTGGGATCTGTCCTGTGCGATTTGTCTGATCTCAGACCAAGTTCTTCTTGTTTCGCTAATTTCGGATTCTAGTTGCCTTCTCCAGGTGTTAGCTGGTCTACCTCTTCTTCTGCTGCCATGAGGGTTCCAATCAATTGCCATCTTTGATATATCATCATGGGGTCTTCTCAAAATATGACCAACCCAGCTCCATTTCCTCTTTGCAATTTCTATGCGAATTGGTATTTCACCTGTTCTTTGCCAGAGGTCTCTGTTGGAAACTACGTTCGGCCAAAATATTCGCAAAATTTTTCGCAAGCAACGATTAACAAATACTTGCAGGGATTGAATGTCGCTTGCAGTAGAGTTCCAGGACTCACATCCATATAGCAGGATAGAGCGAACATTAGAGGAAAAAAGGCGAAGCTTAGTTTTTATATGTATTTGTGGTGACTTCCATACTCTTTGTAATGAACCAAAAGACTGTTTTGCTTTCCTTATGCGATATGCAATATCATCACGTGAGCCGCCTGTTGTTGATATGATACTTCCTAAGTAGCAAAACGATTGGACGTCCTCGAGTTCTATGTTGTTTACTCGGAACTTGGAGAGATTAGTCGAATTGATACGTAGAACCTTAGTTTTGTCGAAGTTAATGTGAAGACCGACACCAGATGCTAGCTGATGTATCTTATCCAATTTGGCTGACATGTCGGTAAAGTTATGTGCGAGCAGGCAAATATCATCAGCGTAGTCAAGGTCTTCCAATCGACCATTCATACCCCATGTAATGCCTCTTCTTATTCGGGTTGTTTGCTGCATAATTGAATCCAATACAATATTGAATAACAGCGGTGATAGGATACATCCCTGTCGTACCCCAGTGCTTATACCAATCGGATTGCTTAACGTGCGTTCATGCAGTACTCGACTTGTTGAGTTGCCATACAAAGCTTTGATTAAGTCGATTAGCACAGGTGGAACTCCCTTGCATCGAAGTGCGTGCCAAATTGCCTGATGGTGGATCGTATCGAATGCTTTGGCGAAGTCGATAAATATCAAGTATAATGGAGATCTCCATTCCACCGACTGTTCCACTATGATCCTTAGACTATTTTTATGATCGGTGCAAGATCGGTGTGGTCTGAAACCAGCTTGCTCATTTCGAAGATCTGCTGAAATTGATGATGCCAGTCTAGCATGGATTATACTCGCTAACACCTTGTTAATCATGGTTAAAAGAGTTATACCCCGCCAATTTTTACACTCTGTTATGTCTCCTTTCTTGGGTAGTTTTATTATCATTCCCTCACTTAGTTCAGCAGGAAGAGAGTGTGATGTCCAAAAGTCTCTGATAATAGGGTAGATTATTTTAGCGCTAAGAGTCGGATCAGCCTTAAGCAGTTCAGGGTTAATGTTGTCTACGCCTGGTGCCTTGCCATTCTTCAGTGCACGTATTGCAGTGACGATCTAAGTTTCGTCTGGGCAAACTGTATTTATGTCGGATCTGATTTGATGTGAAGTACAGTGACATTGCCAGACTGTTGTGGGTTGCGGAATTGACAGTATGCCGGCATAATAGTCGGACCATATTGCCAGTTGCCGCTCCACGGACGCGGCAGTTCCTCCCAACGGATCTTTAAGGGGATATGTGGTTGAACGGTAGTTCCCTGATATTTGCTTTGCAATTTTGTACAAATCTCTACTTCGATGTGTATCGGCAGCTGACTGTGCTTCTATGGCCATATTTTCCACCCAGACCCGTTTGTCTCGTCGCGCACTTCGTTTAACCTGGCGATTTAGACTGGTATACTGTGCCTGAAGGTTAAATTTAGAAGCTCTTGTTCGGGCAACGTTAATGGAGCCTTTAAGTTGTCTTCTATCTTCAATAAGTTGCCAGGTAGCGTCTGAGATCCATACTTTACGCTTAGGTTGAGGATGACCAAGATGTTGCTTCGCACTGTCTGTGAAAATGTTTTTTATAGCATTCCATTGGCCTCTATTGCTGTTCGGGATATCTTCATAGCGAGTCGTTAGGGAGCCTACGTAACTTTCGAGAGTATTTGAGGATTTTAATTTGGATACATCGTATCGTCTTGGCAAAGACTGTGTTGTTTGTCGTCGGATTGCACATATCCTTAATCGTATCTCTCCTACAAGTAAATGGTGGTCTGACGCTCCATCTGCCCCACGCCTATTGCGCACATCTAGTAATGAACCCCGCCACTTCTTGCTTATCGCAATGTGGTCAATTTGGGTTTCTGTTCTGTGGTCGGGGGAAACCCAAGTTACTTTATGCACATCCCTGTGAGGGGAAATAGTGCCACCGATTGTAAGACCACTGCTTGCACATATCCCGGTAAATAATTCACCGTTCTCGTTCATTTGCCCCAGTCCATGAGTTCCCATAACGGACTCAATATTCGTGTTAACTGAGCCCACTTGAGCGTTGAAATCACCGGTAAGAAGTAAAATATCACCACTAGGTGTGTCTTTTATTACCTTTTCCAGGAGGCTGTAGAAGTCTTCTTTGTCATTGGGGTCTGAGATTTCAGTGGGGGCGTAGCATTGAATGCATGTGATGTTACGAGCACGGGTGTGCAGACGTGTGGATATAATCCTATCAGAATGTGGTTTCCATGCCATTAGGGCGCTCTTGGCCTCTCTAGAAAGAAGGAATCCTACGCCGCTCGATCGAGGGAGTCCACTTGGCTTGCCAGAATATAAAAAGGTTATGTCACCGTCGGTTGTTATTGTGCCATTATCAGGCCACCTTGTTTCACATAAACCAAGGAAGAGAAGGTTGTAGTTCTTGAATTCCTTGCAAATTTGGGCCAATCTTGATGGTTCCAGAAGCGTTCTAATATTCCATGTTCCGAATCGTGTCCTTGATTTAAAGCTAAAAGTCGTCAACAATTGGGGATCATTTTGGTTTTCATTCGTTGTGGTTTCTGTAATCAGTAGAGTTTAAGATGAACCGGTGATTAGCCGATCGCATCCGATTCTGGTACCGGGATTGCCGATTGTAGCATCCAGAAATGCTGTTTTTTTTCAACGAGTTGTTGAGATTGGCTATTGAGTGGCGCCAATTACTCGCCACGCCGTTCCAAGGATCATTGGCAACTCGGGTATTTACAGGTGCTCTAAACGAGACCCCCCGAGACTCTCCCCTTGGGACCGCTGAGTTGTCCGCGACTGCTTATTTTATTCGCAGCATCCCAACATATCTGCTGGGGTTTCCACTATCCGCAACCCGTGGACGCGTCTGGTAGCATTCAGCTATGCTTCCCGAGGCAGTAAGTACCATGTAGTATGTAATTTTACACATTACATGCCACTTAGCCACCACTAGGCAGAAAGATTTTTATGCAGGTTATAAAATTCTAGGATGTCATTGCCAAAAAATGACTCAGCCAACAACGAAACCAAACCCTACATATATTAAAATATGAAACGAACATATAGTTTATATATAATATGTAAACCTTTGATGGCATTAAAAGAGTTTCTTCGTCTATTCCAAACTAAAATCAAACTTTATAGTCTTTTTCTTTTTTTTGTTATAACCTCTTTCTTTTTCCACGCAAACAACTGTTCACGAAACTCCGTTCTAAGTCCCAGAGGAGGGATCGCTTCTTGTATGTCTTCTTTCTTCATATATTGCAAACTTTTAAAAGTCACTTTTGAGTCTGAAACAATAACAGGTGGTGAAATAAATCAAGGATTTTAATAATTTTTTTATTTGCACATATTTCTTTTATTATCGTTTCCATAACTGTTTTTGTATAAATAAGAAGGAGTACTTACCCTTGAGAAACATGAAAACAGACTCCATTTGGAACTCTTGTAGGAGGTTTTTTAATAATGCGTCGTCTGACAACTCCGATGCAATTTCCTCCGGTGTGCTGATCATTTTTTATTGTCCATTTTCCAAATCCTCATTCACTGGTATGGTTATAATATAAACACCATTTATTTCATCTGTGTTCTGATTTTCCATTTTTAATATTTCTTTTTACTTTTTTTCTAAATACGTCTTCTTTGTTCAACGTCTTGCAATTTATTACACAACACGCTTTCATTGTTGATAAATTTCGATAAAAAATCAGGAATTACATCTTAACTTTAAAAATATATTCTTAAACTCAAGAATACGATCTTAAAATTAAGATTTCGTTCTTGATTTTAAGAATGCGTTCTTGATTTTAAGAATGTGTTCTTAAAGCTTAAGACTACGTTCTTAAATTGAAGAATACGATCCTAAAATTAAGATTGCGATCTTGATATTTAGAATTCATTCTAAAAATTTGAGAACGTAAATCTTACTGACCAAATTTCAAGACTGAAATCTGAAGATTTCTGCAATCTAAATTCAAGAATTTTGTTCTTAAATTAAGATCCTCATTTTTCTCTTAGTGTAGAAATTATACTATCAATAAACTAAATATTTTAGGATCTATCTTTATCAAGCCCTTATTAAAAATAATACTTATAAACCGTGTTCGAAAATAAACACTTTATATCGCTTCTAAGTGTTCGTTTGGGTAGATTTGTGGAAAACACAAACGCTAATAGTGTTTGTGTAGAAAATCATTAAAAAAATAACGTTTCCCTGTTAGTCATCTTTTGAACACAAAAATAATACTGTTTTTATCAAACTCAACAAAAGATAAATTTAACTTCATTGTGTACGGTTTGGCTCATTTATGTTCGTTCTTTATGGCTGGTAAAAAAACCAAACCATTTTACAAAAACAAAATACACAAACGGAAAAAAACAAAAAGCCAGCAAAATAATTTTACCCAAATAATTTAACACACACAAGCTGTTCGTGCTGCGGTCATTGCTAAAATTTTTTGTTTGTTCATTTCTTTATCAATGTAAATAAATAAACATTATAGAACATTAAAATATAATGTTTGTCTACAGTATCACTACAATTGTTCTGGTTTTTAACGTAGAACAGAAAAATATATAATGTTCGGCTCTTTCATGAAAATAGTTACGAACGGTATCACTAAAAAAATACCCAGCAAAAACTTACATTGCAAAGTAATGCGTTAAAAAGCTAATATAACTACTCTTCACTACTTCTACATTGGCATACTAACTTATTATTTTAACACGGTGATGTCATTGGAGGCAAGTACTTACCACCCTCGCTTACATATAGGGAGTTAAATAAGTCATTAAGTTTATGATACAATATCGATATCATATGTTATAATATATATCACTTAGACGATATCTTTATAATATCGTTTGGTTGAGACCACAATACCAGTTTTTAATCAAGTTTTTAATATTAAAATATATATCAAAATCAATTAGGTATTTCAATTTTTCATATTCGAATTTATTACAAATTGTTTCAATTTAGTACAAATAATATGTAGTAATAATAATATAATATGAATTAATTATAAATTTCGTTAATCAACTCATAAACAAGTACTTATGTATCAGATTATATGCCAACAATTACTAAACTACTTTTATGTAATGCAGATGGTATGAAGTAGGCCTTGAAAAGTAAGTTGGTCAGTAATTGCAAGTCATTACCAAGTTTTTGCTGGGTAGATATCTTTCTGGGCCGCACGCTAAAAAATGTACTGTTTATTTTCGAATGCTGCCTTTAAATGTTATTTTTAACGACTTCGTTTGATATAACTAAAAGTAATGGTATCACATTTATGTTAAGCCAACAACAAGAAAATATTTAATAGCAACATTTTTAGTAAATTTAATAAAATCATAACTAATAATTTTATTGTTATAAAATTCGGTCTCATTTTTCGTTTGTTTGTAGTTTCTTAAATTTTAGTAAATATTGTTCAATTCTTAGTGCAGGGTATCAAAAATACGTCGCAACCAATTATAATATTTTTACCTTTTTTTTAATATTCGTATGTTAATATTGTTGTGAGGTGCTCCTTTCTTATTTGGGATACAAAACACAACAAAATTCATATTGCCAGGTGCTGCAAATTTTGATATCTGCTGTGAATTTTTAAATAAAATCATACTAAAGTTGAGCAAACATTTATTTTGCAAGAAAAGTTTTTTACTCAAATAATTTTCTTAAATTTGTTTAAACTTTAAGTTTAAATAAAAAATATGTATTAATTAAGTTTGCCAGTAGAAAATTTTGGGAGGTTTTGTTTATTTTTTGTAAAAACTTTGAATCCTTTTTTTATTTATTGTTTCTTGCAAATATGAAAATTTGACCATTTT
The DNA here is from genome assembly GCA_963931875.1 of Pollenia griseotomentosa. Classification (NCBI taxonomy): domain Eukaryota; kingdom Metazoa; phylum Arthropoda; class Insecta; order Diptera; family Polleniidae; genus Pollenia; species Pollenia griseotomentosa. Next base: position 140,780,146 of record OZ007560.1, on the reverse strand, counting down.
TTTCGTAGCCATTTTTATATTACTTTAAATTCTTGCACATAGTTTAGTTGAAATATTCGCCCACATAAAGGTTACCACTATTTATAGGCAATGCTGATACAACATGATATTTAAAAAACTTTTTTTACTTAATTTTGCTTGTACATATTTTCTTTTGGGGGTCCATTAAAATTGATTACGAACATCCTCTTGGGAACCGTTATTGTCCATAATGGACCACCCACAACAAATTTTTTTAATAAGTTGCATAAAATTATGTTTTTTCTGCAGTTGATTGGTACTTAATACCCTTTACTAGACTCAAAGACTTTGGAATTACATAGCCGATTTTAATATTGCCAGTTATTGGGGTCTCTAAGGAGTTCAAAAACATTGGCGATCATTCTGGATAAAACTCTTACTAGAACAACTCAGTTGCTCTATGTTACTCAAAGAGTATATATAAGTATAAAGAGTGTCCCTTATTTTTTTTAAAAATGTTGACACGGTACCCGCTAATTTCTATTTCTTTTTGACATAATTGTAATTCATATGTAATTTTACGCCCCAACGGCCACGCCTTCCCTAAGCGATGGGGCCTTAAAGCTAGAAAAAGGAAATAGAAGAAACAGAAATCTAATAGAACAGGCTCTCTGGTGGATTCAAATCTGTGAATAAAAGAAGAAAGAACAAAACTTCGGATACTAAGAGAAAGAAAAAGACTGGAAAAGGAAAATACAATAACCGTGTTGATATTGAAAAAATAACATCGTAGCTAGTGTAACGAAAGACACCGAATTCGAAAATACAAAGCGACTCATTATTTGGAATATATTTCCTTATTATAAAAAACTTAAGATAGAAAACTGCATGACTTTGTTTCCATAAAAGGCAATAATATATTTAGGCGATTTTTAATAAACATTTATTTTCTCACCGAAACCACATCAGCTTGGTAAAAGTATTTATTCTTTTTAAACCAAAAGTGATACACTTGAAAGCAGTTAAAGAGCTGTAAACTTTACAAAACAATTCCATTGACTTCGTAGAGTGCCAGAAGAACAAAGGCAATATGAATTGCAATGCGTGGAACATCATATGAAGCCAAATGTATCCAAATTGTTCAAAAGTGATATAAAAAGAAAATATGCTGCAACATAAAATGGCATATGATTAAAATATTGCCTGTTTATTTGAAATTCCTTTTATTAAAATTAAAAATTAACAAAATAAAAATGTTCGGGTCCAAAAAGAGACTGATCATGAAAAAACGCATATTCTTCTTTTTAAAGCCCCGTCGCTTAGGGAAGGCGTAGTCGAAAGGGCGTGACATTAGATATTAATTACAATTATGTCAAATAGAAAAAATTAGAGGGTACCATTTTAAAAATTTTAAAAATAAGGGACGTTGATGTGTCAAAAGCTAAAGGGCCTAAGTCCACCTAATTAATTGTGAACTCTTACGATGTAACTGACAAAACATAAAATGTTCACTAGAGCCACAAAACCTGTATGAAAGAAAGTAGAAAAAAACTCCTATCACAAAAACTATATAAGTACAACTTAGGAACATGATTTTAAAAACGTATTTTTATTTTTTCTCGCTTTATATATTGGCTGTAAACATTCCCTCTCAAGTCTATTATTCCCGGTGATTCTGCGGCTTACAGCAGATCTTTTTTTTTTTTTTGCGTAAGTGAATTTTTTTTTTCATCATACAAATGTGGGACCGGGACCAATCGACGCAGTATTTTTTTCTGATAAAAATGATGAAAAAAAAAACGTATTTTCGATTCTTTGTCAGTTACAGCGTTCTTTAATTCTTGCGACGATATTTTCCATTGAAAAAAAATGAAAAATCGGTATAGGGTTTGAATATTATTTGATTTTTTTCGGAAGCTACAAGCCAGATAAGAGGAAAATATACATACCAAAATTAGACGACCATTTAATATGAATTACAAACTCTACTTTTTATTTGATGTAGTTAGGCTTTTTAGCTTCGGACACATTCATATGTTAAAATATAAATTATGCTCTGTGGGTCCTAAGAGAAACAAAGTGCCACAAAAGAGAAGGAAGGCAATATGTATATGTATGACCTCTTTAAAAAAATTTCGAAAGAGGCCTGCCTGTAGCAAAATAACCATCGATTTTTCATACATGCTAAAGAATATTTGAGGAGGAACACAAGAGTTGCCATACTCCTTCGAGATGAAGTCGAAGGTTGTCAGGAACTGTGTTACATATCTGAATGATCTTACAAAACTTCACCATAAACACTTAAGAAGTAACATATTTTTTTATTTATATTGTGAAACATTACTTACTTTGGAAGTGGCAAATACACTCATTGTTTATATGGAAGTACCCATTTGAAAGCATTTTTATTAACTTCAGAAAATCTATTTTGGAATAGAAACATTTAAATAAATTGGCTCATCTTAAATTTGAACCCAGGCTACAAATAACTATTTATGGTGGAGAAAGGGACCTTTGATCAATTATCCGAGCTTTTCCAGATCATTCTCTAGATCAACGAGATTCTCCAGATCTTTGAGATTCTCTAGATCATCGATGCTCTCCATATCATCGAGATTCTCCAGATGATCTTTTACAAAACACGATATCTTTGGAATCTTTTTTTAAGTACACACAAAAAAAGACTGTAATTCCAAAAGAAATTGATTTTGATTCAAATAGAATTTACATTCGGATTGTGCCCAACAAGATTTTGCATTTGTAGCAACAAGTCTGTTTCTTTTGTCCCAAAGTGTAAATTCATTGTTCAAATACAAATTTTTTTACGACAACAGTAATATTATTTGATTCAAAAAATAAATATTTTATGGCAACAAAAATTGTTATTTCCTGCAAATGCAAATCATTTACGTCAACAGCAATTTTAAATGTGCTGTTATTTCGGAGGAAAACCTTTAACGACAAAAGATATTTCATTTGCAACAAATAATTTTGCTGTTGAAAAACTTCAAATACCTACTTTCATGTTGTTGCGGTAAAAAAATTTTTGTTGGAAATTTTTTTGCGACAAAAGGTTTTCATTTACGACAACAAGTTTTTGTTTACCCCAACAGCATAATCGTCAAATGCTCAAATTATTTGGCATCACAATATTTTTTTTTGTGTGTACAAATCACTTGACTCAGGTTTAAAGTTTTTCTTTTACCCGAATTTTTCGTATCCCGGGAAAGCAGGATTTATTTTTCATTTTCACGGGAATTCCCGCTTAATACAAAAGGGTGAAAATTATAATTTTATATATTTAAACAAAAATTCGGTGATATATTAAGAGATCTATAATTAAATAGAAAATCTGGTATGAGAAACACTACTCTGGTTCTATACATAAGAAGGGAAGAATTATTATTTAGTATTTACAATAAGCTTAGTAAGTTTGTTCTGGTCTCTGCACAGGAGTTTGGCTGAAACGGCAACAAAAGAAAAGCTTCAACGTTTAATTTAAAACCATATGTTCTCTCTATAAACGTTTTTTTTTTAATTACAATGGGCCCTGTAAGTCCTATATATAATAATAAGTCGATTAAGCCATATCCTGTCAGTCTTTCCGTCTATCTGTCTGTTCAAATCTCAGTCACTTTCGAACGGAGAAAAGAACAATATTGGTTTCAAATTGTTACTTGTTCTCCGTAGAAGTTTGAGATTTAAATCAAGCCTAACCAGTTCAGTAGGAAAAGAGGTATGAATCAAAATGTGGACCAGTCATCCTAAAAAATGTATGTTTCTGTTTGAAAAACTGATAATAATTGGTTGCGGAAAGCACTGATTGTTATTTAATTTTGCACAAACTAGTTTTATATGACTAGAAATAATATTACTAAATTTCGTGATGATAAGACCTAAAGATTACACAATTAAATTTTGTAAAGATTGTTCCATTATATATATCCAAGGTTCAATATAAACAAGGTACGCCTAAAATATTATTGTAGTAAAATTTGGTTTATAATGGAGTCTTAAGACTAGAAAGCGCACTGCCAGATTTCGTAACGATATAAAGTCCACTCAACAGAGTTTTGTGCTGATTAACCGTATAGGTTCTCTATAAAATCCACTGCTGAAAATCTCTTCAATAAGGTTAAAACTGATACAAATCATGATATTTAATCAAATTTAGTCAGCTAAAGTTGTGTATGGTAAGAAATAAAAAAAAAATTCTTATTGGTCGGCCGATAATATATCAAAGGTCTAAAACCGAAACAAATTATAAGGCTGTGAGGTTTGTTTTTGTCGTTAGTGGTTGAGAAAACTACGCCACAAAAAAATGAACCTTAAAAATTAGATATTTTTTAAGCTAATATGGACTCGAATATGGCACTCGTTTATTTCTCCCAAGAAGCGTTTTCGAGAACTGTTTATTTGAATTGTACAAAATTTAAACTGTTCAATAAATTTGACTTTCCTCTTTCATCCCATGTTTATTGTATGTTTATCGGGTACAGGCCTTCAGATTTGAAACAAAATTATTTTTTTTACGTTGTTTTGCCTAAAGTAGAAAAGAACGACAGATATTTTTGTCTTTTACATACTGGTCATTCCAACGGAGATTGGGTTACTCTTTTCTACGTTTCGCAACGATGGGTTCTTCCTTGTATGCCTTATGGTCCGGACTATCATTTTCCATTCGTCATGAGTGTTTAAGCCAACGTAGTCGTTGTATTCTTATGCGCTTGGCTATGACAACATCGGCATAAAACTCGTACAGCTCGTGATTCCTTCTAATTCGGAATCCACTAAGAGAAAGATTTATTTCTTAAGTTCTTACCAAGCCCAATTAGCATCTGTTGGCCAGAGTTATTTTCCACTTAATCCCTAAGCTGAGCCTTTTACAACTTCAAATGAAATACTTCGTCTTGTCCTTGTTCACCTTAAGGCCCACGATCTTTGACTGCTTTCCGAGTGAAAAAGATCCACTTACTGCTCGTGTTGCGACTAATGATGTCAGTATCGTCAGCACAGGCAAGCAGCATGATATTTTTGTTGTAAAAAATGTCAGTGGTTTTCATTTTTGTCTCATGCAAAATTGTCTCCATTAGTAGCGCAACAACTTGCTTTGAGCAAATCCTTTCCACTATGTTGTAGGAGTTTTGGTTTTTGAATCTTCGAACTTAATTCGAGATTTATATTGGTAAAAAACATGAAAACCAAACAAAATTTGTGTGGAAAAAATTATTATTAAATATATTCTGTATATTGTATATAAACGTTAAACTACAAAATCGATTTGAATTATTTTACGTAAAAAAATCAGCAGCAAAAACCAAACGAAAGTTTCAAAAGAAATCGCGCTTCTGTATACCTAAAGACATACGTATGTAAATTGTTAAATGTCACTCATTTTATGTTGGAAAATGTGTCAATTTACTGACAAAGAAGATGTGAAGGAACTATTAGAAGTAAAAAAAAACATATTGAAACAAATAAATGTTTTCTCCAACTCTCACATGACGATCCCTACGAAACAGTAGCGAGGTGGGTTGCACCTCCAGCAATCTGAGATACTCACACTTAAAAAAGCGCTGTAAAATTAAGACAAAAAAAGTGCAACGGAAGTTGTAAAATATAATGCATAAAACCAGAAATACCTATACATACATTCATAAGTCAAGATGCAGGGCTAGCGGAGACTAAGAAATGAGCGATGAAGACAAAAAACAGTAACGACAATACCACCAAGATTGACAGAATGATAGACGTACTAACATTGGCTGCGGTCGCAGTAGCAATAAAAAAACAATATGCAGCAAAAGCAACAGTGGCAGAAAGAAGTGGCAACAAAGAAAACCAAGAAACAAAATGTGTGAAAGCAGAAGTCAAGTAATCGACACAAAAATTTTTTTAAAAAAATGAAGAAAATGCATTCGTAATTAATCGGTAACAACGATCGAATATAACTCTACATATATTTAAAAAAGAATAGTTAAGCTTTTATCAAGGTTGGCAACCGACACGAACTACGTTATCAACAGGGAAACCAGAAATATGCTCTAAAAAGTGTTTTATGCGCATTAAAAATGCAGTAAAAACTTGAAAATATGCCCTTTAAATTGTTAAAAATATGCAAAAAACAAAATGGCTTATTTGAAAATCATATATTTAACCATTTAATAATATTTGCATTTAACAAACAAGTAAAAAATAACATTCAGTAAAACCCATACACTATAGTATTTACAGACGAATTTTCGAGATTGTATCCTATTTGGAACCGATAGGAAGTCATGGGCTCACCAAAACAAAGCTATGTTACAAGGTCAAAATTCATATAAGTGTTATCTGCGCCAAATATTATCTAGATACACCATTCATATGAAATTTTTTTTAATCTTAAGGCATTTTAGAGACGGTCGATAAATTTAATATTAATATTTACATTTAAAAGCGAGCTATGGTCAAATGTAAACGGATTTAAAAAAAAAACATTTATTACAGTTAAATATTTTTCGGGTTAATTTAATCTAAATACGAACATAAATATCAAGATGGTTGTTGAACACAAAGAATCTACTTCGGAAAGATGTTTGTATGAGGACTGTGAAATTTTAGACAAATTCTCACCATGTATGGCTTTATTTAACTCCTTACATAGAAATAAAGCCATATGGACTTATGTCTCTATGGCTTTATTGCACGACGTCGGACAGACAACCAGAAAGACGGATTGATGGACATAGTTAGATAACTTTAAAAAGTGACTAAGTCGATCGGTATACTAAGAGATGGGTTTGATTTCTATGTATTTCACACGTTAGCACTCACTTACATACATATAGGATGGTTTTTCCTCAATTTTTGCTTATGTATGAAATTAGACAGTTCAAAATAGCATTTATTCTTTAAGATAACCTGCTTTGTTTTACAATTGTAGCGCGCAAATTAAAGCAATAAGCTGGGTATTCATATACATAGACATTAAAAACAGAAAAGCCAGAGTTTCAACAAAAACAATACACTTATAAAATTATTACAGTAACTGATTGTTGGTTATTAAATTCGTTTTCCGTACTGTTAAAATTTAAGAAAAATATAGTTGTTTTACGAATAATTTTATTTTTTAACATTTATGTTTGTTATTTAAAAAACAAACTACCAAAAAATAATGTTTTTCCGTATTTATTTTGTTATGTAGTTTGATTTTTGTCGGCTAAAATATATTTTTTAAAAGTAAAAACTATTCAATTTTAAGGAATATGCAGTTTAATAAATAAAAAATTTAAAAATGAATGTAAAAATCATTTGTTTTAAATGAAATGTAAATGATCCGTTTTTTGAATGAATTTTAAGTTGTTTAAAATGAATTTTCGTTTGAATTTAACTACATAATATTTTGAGTGTATTTTTTGATTCGCTGCGAAAGCAATTGAGGGCATTTAAAAAAATTAACATGTATCAAAACATGCTTTAAAAAGATGAAATATGCGCTATAAAACTAAAAAATGCTGCAAAAATTCTCTTTTAACTAAAATATGCAAAAAAATGCTGCAAAGGGTAGAATATGCAAAAACATGCACTAACAAATCGATGCCAAAATTCATAAAAAGCTCTTAAACGGATAAATATACTTTTTCTGTCTTCATTTATCGCATAAGGAAAAACATGCAATTGCATATTTGTGGTTTTCCTGGTTGTCAATACAGTAAAAATTCGATAATCCGGATAATTGATTGCAGACCCCAATCCGGAGTAGCGAATTATGCGGATTACCGCATGTATATATTTATTAAAAATTATAAAAATTCATAGCAAAAAAACGCATGTGCAAACATACTCATATCACACTAATCTAACTGCATTTTACAAGGCATGCTGTGTTTTGAATTAAAAAATAAATAAAAACGGGTGTTATTCAATCCGGATTATAGAGTTGCAATCAATCCGGATTATAGAATACGTAATGACTGCATTTTTCAAAGCATGCTTTGATTTGAATAAAAAAAATAGATTAAAACGGGTGTTATTCAATCCGGACTATAAAGTTGCAATCAATCCGGATTATAGAATACGCAATGAGCTGCAAAATTCTGTCCGGATTACCGAATATTCCGGATTATCGAATTTACACTGTATTATAATTTTTGTTAGTTTTGCATTTATACCGGCATACTACACTACACTATGTTTATCGAAACAATTGCCGTATTCACAAAACCCATTGTATCGTTTTGTCGTACACAAAAAATTGTTATAAAACTGCCATTTACACTTCTGTGGTTTTCACGAATAATCGCGTAAGTTATAAAACCAAACTTTTCAGGAGAGCAAAAACAATTATTTTTTTCAATTGCGGCTTCTGAAGATGCTTTTTTAATTTTTTTTCTTTACTATCCTCTTAACAGTGACTTTCTACGTATTATACATAGTTTTCATGAAAAAATCCTCACAGGGTCACAATCTGTAAAAGGATTAAAAATGCATATGTTTGATTGACTCATTAAGTGTGTGCAATATAACATCATATCTCCACATAAGTTCTTTTTTGTGAAAATAAATGTTATCATTTTAATCACACATGACGACTTACGTTGTTATTTTTAGCACACAAGTTGGCGACGTATTCAGAGTTTTTGATACTTATAGCACAACGTATGGACTTAAAATTACAAACAACCGCTCATGTGCTGTTGTTGCAACTAAAGAAGTCAACAATAAACGAACATGTACATATAAGTTGTTATTAATAGAAAAATTTTCAAAAAATACTTTCATATTTTTTGCACGAATAACAACATAACATCACATATGCTTTTTATTAGGAAACATATTCAGCAATTTTACAATTTTTGGCGATGTATGTCGACATAAATCGTTATAATAGCAAAATATTTTATTAAACAGTTAACTTAAGTTGTTTTTAGCAGAAAAAAATTAATAATACTACATTATATTCTAAAAAGCTTAATACTTATAAAAACCTAATTCAAAATGTAGCACTTTGACATCATTATCTCAATTTCGGTAAAAACCGACTTACGCGATTATTCGTGAAAACCACAGCCTTGATGATAGTGTGTAGTTGAATTAATGAAATTTAAATTATTTTCTGTGAAAACTTATGCAAAATTAACACTAAAGATTTCGAAATAAATAAATACTTTGCACAAAACTTTATTTTTAAATAATATTAAAAAATGCTAAATTTTCCCCAAAGTCTCCGCACAGAAATTTTTTTCAATGATTATTACATAAAAAGCGCTAGATTCGGTTCTAAATATCCAAATTAGCAGCAGTGAATATTACTTCCAATAAGGTTCATATAGTTGCCATCCGTCTAGGTCGAATACGGATGGCAACTCAACTTCAGTTCAGTTGCCAGCAGCGAAATCAGGCAACGCCGCTCATGTTAAAATAGGTATACAATTTTTTTTTTATTTTATATTTTATTTTTTAAGCTTCGGTTCGGCCTAATATGTTAGAACATTTTTTATCAATGGCGTTTTCTTTTCTACAAAAAAATGTGACATTTAATTTAAAAAAAATGCAATTTGGTGTCTGTTTCTTAAAAAATTTTGCTCCCGAAAAGTATGAGTTTTTTAGAATAAAACAAGCCACCCTTTCCGGGAGCAACATTTTTAAGAAACAGACAACAAATTGCATTTTTTTAAATAAAATTTTACATTTTTTTGTGGAAAAGAACACCATAAGTCTCTGCAGTAGGGTACCATATCCAATAATCATCTAAAAGAATGCGAGGCAATGTAAAACGTCAAAAAATAACAAAAAATGTCTGAAAAAAAATTTAAAAAAAGGCAATAACAAACAAATAAAAGAGAGAGAAAAATAATTTAACAAAATACATAATGAATAAAAGTAAATAAAACAAGTTAAAAGAAAGGAAAGAAAAAAACTTAACAAATTTAAAAATACCAACACATCAAACTTTAACTGAATTAAATACCAACACCACCACAATAATTAACTTTTATTTGTTTGCATTCCATTCCGTAAACATTCAACAATAAATACAAAATACAACAAGAACTACAAAACTACACACAAATACTTGTTTACTTAACAGCCAACAGCCAATCACAAGAGTGGAGAGTTCAATTCACGTTGGTGTGTTGTTTGATGAAGTTGTGTTTTAGCTGTGTGTGTGCGTAGAAGTGAATAAAAATAAAACTAAGAAACTCCACCTTTACCACTGTCATGTGTTTTATGAGCTGCCAAAGGCGCATGTCCATCATTTTACACACGCACATCAACATTTCGAGGCACTTGTGATGGATGGCCATTGTCACAAAGCCACTCCTCTCTTAAATATTTTATAGTGTCTTGTTGTTATTGTGTTGCCAAGTTATTTTGAGGGCTGTTGCTTATTGCTGCATCAAAATTCTTGTTGTTTACACAATTCAGTACTTTCGGTACAACTGTTTAGATTGGTAGTGTATTGTTGTGGTTGGTTGGTTGACTGAAAAATAATTTCAATAAAATTCTCTTTGATAAATTAAACGAAATTTATGCTAAAACCTAAATAAAGATGCAACAATTCCAAAAAAAATTTAATTAAAAAAAAATATTTTATGAAAAATTTGCTTTAATTTTTGTTTTCTTTTAAACAAAATAAATAGAAAACTTAAAAAAAAACTATAAAAACAAATAGGTACATACTTAAGAATTTGTCAAGTAAAAATTTCTGCTTAAAAACTTTTCTTATTTTCATTAAAAAGTGTTAAAAAGTGCAGTAAGAAACTAATGAAATTTAAAACAACAAAAAATTTGATTTAAAACAACAACAAACGTCCACCATAATTCTTTTTGTTTTTGTAAACCGGTTTCATTGGAAACCCCACAAAAGAAACAACAACATACGGTCGCACAGACACAATTGGTGAGAAAGAGTGAAGAAGTGAAACAAGAAATTGCAACGACGACAGCAGCGAAACAAGTGTATAGCGAAATTGTGTGAGCGAAGCAGAAAAACACAAGTGATCAAGATTGTTCATGATACCAATCGTATTAACACTATTTTGTAGCTTTGTAGTTTGGCTTTAAAACTCTACACCAAACTTTACTCAAAGCCATATTGAGTGCTCACAAGCAAACAAACGCGTTTAATAAAGTTGGCTTGTGGAATAGCAACTTTCATACGCACTGTTGTGTGTAGAACTCGACAACGGTTGTTGTGTTGTTATTGTTGTTTTTTCTCTCTCGATACTTACTTGTCTTCTTATTGTTGTGGCGCTTATGCTTGTCGTCGTCGCCATGGGTGCCATTGTGGGCTCAACCATTTCAAATTGTCGCGCTTGAGTAAACACCAAAAACGCCATTCTAAAGTGTCGCGTCGTGTTACTTTTGCTTTAGTGTAGTATTCCCGTTTTGATCTCCATTTACAGTGAAAATTAAACTAAACAAAAAATTATAAAAAATTAAGAAATTTTCATTCAAAACAGATAATTGTTAGTTATTTATTATAATAGTTTAACTATTAACAAAAATTCACAACAACACTTTCAATTAACAAATTCTGCTTAAAGTGTTTGTTTAATAAATATTGCATGTGTTTTATGAATAAAATATTGATGGAAAATTAAAAAAATAAAACACAAATGAAAGATGTTTCTTAAATAAAAAGTGCATGTTTAACACAAAAAAAAAAAAAATTTTAAGGATTATAACTGCCAATAAAAAGAAAAAAAAAACAACTAAAAATTGTAAGTTTTATTAACAATTAATGAACATTTTTTAATTTAATTAATGTTTACTTTTAATCAAGAACTTTTATTAAAGAAGTTTATTTTTAAATCTTCATGCCAAAATAGTGGATTAACATATCAAAACTATTCAAATATATTCTACTAAAATAATGAGTTTCAAATCAAAACTGTCCGAATATTTTACACGAAAAAGGTGTACCTTATCAATAAAAAAGAAAACTGCTTTTAATGCGAATTTTGCATTTTTTAAAAAAACTAATATTTTGTAACGAAGGGTTTTGTTAGAAGTAGAAATTACTACCTTGTTTCTTAATTAAACAAACCAAATTTTAGTTTAAATAAATTTTAATACTTAACTAAAAAAAACTTTTGCGATTTAAAGAAATTACTCAATATAAGTTTAATAATAAAATAAAGAAACAATAAACGCCTTTTTTCCGATTTGATAGCGATACTCAAAAAGAAATATCGGCGATATTGATACGCATATTGAGTTTGAATCAGTGTTGCCAGTGAAATTTTGAGAAAGATACATTTCGGTTACCAAAAAGAAACACTTTTTCCCAAAAAGATACATTTTGAAAAAAAATTTGAAAATCATTTTTAACGTTTAACATTTATTACAATTACATTTTTATTTCATATTTAATGAATATTATAAATATAAAGTCATTTTTATATTTATTTATGTCATAAACATAACGTATTTAATTTTTAAAAATAAAGTAATCGATCTTTAAAATTAATATAATGTTTGGATGTTATCAAAACAAATAAATTTTTGTAAAAATTAATTTACGAGTTATGGCGTTTATACTACTCCTGAAAATAAAAAAGTTCCTCAGAACAACTTCGCACCACTAAATCCTTAATGTTTTCTTTCACCATTAATTAAGCTGCTATTGTATTAGCACTGAGTCCCTTAGTTTAAGTTTTATTTGACAAAAATTCTCTAACATTTTATTTCTGTACATTTTGCGTAACGATTCAGAAGATACGAAAAATTTCAGGATTATACATGGCACCTGAAGTCATCAAAAGATACGAAAAATGTATCTTTCGTATCCTAATGACAACACTGGTTTGAATTCAAGTCAAAATTAACGCAACTTAAGTAGAGTAGTTTTCTTATTATACAAAATTACAGCGCAAGAGATTAAATAAATTTAAAATTGATATTTATAAAATTTTTGTTTTAACAATCTTTCGGAGAGAGACTATTTCGGAAATCCGTTAAAGCCAGAGCTACAATTGAAAATTGTCTTTCAGATCCGACAGAACTCATTTGAAAACTTTAATATATCTGAGCCATTTTCTTCAATTTTTGGAACAACATGTCATTATGCCAGTTATCAAGCGGATCTGCGTCTCAATAATAAATTGAAGATCTAAAGCTAAGAATTCATTCACCTCGGATTCTGTTATAACTTTTTTCACAAACGCTTCAAAGACCAGTTCTTATAGACTTATCAAAACTTTTACAAGGTGTAGGCTTGACTGTGTCTTCAACAATTTCTGAATGCAGAGTCGTCTTATATGCTGTTTTCACAGCACAAATGATTGAACGTGTAGTAAAATATATATGAAAAGCACTCAGTGTTTTGAGTGTCAGTAGTAGTACACCCTCCATCACCACTAGTGGGAAATGAGGTTATACTAAGTTTGTCATTCCTTGTGAACCTTTTTTATTATTCATCTCAAATCCCATAAAGGTAATATATTCTGGCTCTTTGAGTAATTCTATGTTGATTTAGTCATGTCCGTCTGCATCAGCGTTGCCGTTTTGACACTAAGGTATCACTTTTTACCCATTTTTATGCCAATGACACTTTTTGTGACCCTTTTTTGAATTATCCCTTTGTATCATTTAAGAAAACTTTATGACACTTTTTGAACCTTTTTGAAAATAAGTACACGTTTCCATATTCCTTACGACAGTTCTCATGAGTTTTGTGAACATGCATATAAAAATTGGTAGCATATCATAACGTCCAGTGTCAAAGTGTCCTCAGACACTATTTACAAATCAAACTTCAAATAGACACTTGTGAGTCCATGCTTTCCTCTCTTCATTTGCTCGAATCGAAGCTGGAAGAATGGACTCCAAGTGAGAATTAGTTACAAAATATAGAATAAGTAATTCTAAAAAGTGGTAAACATTATCAAAGGTTTTTGTAAAAGTAACTTCTTTTTTTGATGTTATCACTAATATGGGAATGTACCTGTGAATTGTTTCTTAGTTTTAACATTGATTTATAATTAATTTATTTATTTATTTTAGTCTAATGTATTTAATCAATACATACTAATGATTTTGACCCTATTTTACTTTAAAATACCCTGTTTTTGACCCTTTTTTTATATACCCTTTTTATGACACTTTTTCGAAATTTTCAACGGCAACCCTGGTCTGTATGTCTGTCCTTCTTGATTGAAAATTGATAATTTTGTTACAAAAATTAACATAAATGGTGGTATAATGCATAATGATTGATATTAAATTTTTCTATATGACTAGAAATCATACTGCTAAATTTCGTGAAGTTCGGTCCATAATTTACCATAGTCCCCATATAAAGAATACGGTCGGAAAATAGTTTAGTACACCTTTAGCTGTAACAAATAATACTTCTGTACTACAATTTATATATACTATTAAATTTCGTAAAAGAAATCACGCTGTAAAATTTTGTGAAGATTCTTCCATAATTTACCATATGCCCCATATAGCTCAGAAAACAGTTTAGTATGCCTAAAGCCGCAAGGCATATGGTTTTTGTAGTAGAATTTGGTCTTTCGTAGTTTCACTTAGTAAAACATGTCGCAAAAATCGGGTCATAATTTCCCAAATTTCTCATATAATGCCTACTCAGGTAAATTATTTAAATACGCCTAAAATCGTAGCAGATATTGTGGTAAAATTTGATCCAATTTAGTTTCAAATGTCTAGAAATAATACCATGAAATTTTGTAATAATCGGTCTATAATTAAGCTTATGTCCCTTTTTAAGCAGCCTTCTGAAAACCACTTTAAAACTATAAAACGCTGTAACAAAATTTACTACTATAAAGAAATTTGTTCTAATTTAGGTTTTTTAAAACCTGAAAACACTCTACAATACTACTCTTGTGATGACTGTTCTATAATTAACCATGGGTCCAATGTAAAATCCCTCTTGACAATAATTTTAGTTCCGCTAAAACTGTTACGAATCATGATATCAAATTTGTTCAAATTAAGTCGCATATAGAGTTTTTTTTTCCCCCGGACTTTTTCGATTCCCGGGAAAGCGGGAAATTTTTTTAAATTTCCCGGGATCCCGGGATCCCGCTCCATATAAATGATACAAAGTAAATTTTGTTATTAATTAATGAAAAAAACTTTTATAAAAAAACGTTAGAGAACTTTTTTACAAAGAAAGTAATAGAAATGGTTCAATACTAAAAAATTAATTGAAGATTGAAATAGGAACTTGAATTATTATCACGCCTTTATTCCCTATTATTATGCTTTTATTCAGTATTATTATGCTCTGGATACAAAATAAAAAGATAACATAAGCATAACAATTTAATTCATAAAACAATAATAAAAACAAAATAAAAATTAAGGTACACAAGATATGAGATCAAAAAGTTAATTAATAAAATAGATAAAATGTTTTAAAGAAATATATAAAATTTCCTTCCAATAATTTCTCAGACATTTAATTTATAAGAATAAGATAGGAAATTAAATAAGTTTGCAAAAATGTAATAGAATAATTTTTGTTTCCTGTGTATTATTTTTATTAATTTTCATAATTGACAATTTTGTTTTTTCATTAAATTTTGTTTATAAAATTGTTTGAAATATAAAAAACCAAAAAATCCCTGAAGAAGCTATCCATTGAGATAGCGAAATATTGGATAATTTTTAAATAAATATTCTTTATATAAAACGGACCTTGAGCTTGAGAAATTATTGAAAGGAAATGATATTCAGAAGGTCGAAGAAATTAAGCTAAATAAATTAAATATATAAAATTTTTTAACGGCTTAGGAAATAACTTTGTGACACACTCAAAGCGCTTAGTAAGTCGTCAAAAAGTATATTCCTGATTTTATGTACTAATTATCATGTTTCCGAAAAATTTTTTTACCGAGGTTGGACAAATAGTTAAAAGTGCACCGTTGTAGAACGCTTCTGATTCACAATAAGAAGCAATTTTTTCTTTTTTATAAACAACGTCAGTCAAATGTATGTCAAGGTTGATAAAAAAAAAACATCAACCGGACTGCTTCTTACAAACCTTTTCATTTCAATAGGTCCATTTGTAATCTTAAGGACAATGTGTTTTTCAAGTTGTATGTTGTAGTATCTTACACGAGTTTCCAAAATGTTATTTTATTTCGGTTTCCCCGCACTTCACGGGTATATAAACCAACACAAATTGAAATCGAAAATTTGTGTTTATCACCTAATAAACATGTCGCTCCTTCATTGCATCATAGTCATATCTCAAAATTTGAAGTAACTTTAGCAAAGTTTTCCTTCATACCTATTCGTATTATATCTCCAACTGAACCGAAGTTATAACAAAATATATCTTTAAATCGGTACATTTTGAAAACGTTAATCGCATTTTGCCAAGATCGTTTGTTTTTGTAGATATCACTATGTTGCAATAAAGGAGCGATATGTTTAGGTATCTCCTATTTTTAAGACTTGTTCATGGACAATGAAACTCTATTGCCTGCATATTATTTTGAATTAATGTACTTTATTAACTCTACGCTTCACTAAATGTAATAAGTATCAGCTTTTAGTAGATTTATTGCATCAGGAGACATTGATTTAAATACATGTACTCACTTCTTGTAATTGATCTAATCCACAACCCATCCACAGATGCTAATTTTTAGAGAATAGAAAACTAAATTTCAAAGTATAAATAGCTATTTTCTGAAATTATGAGGAATTTTTTATTTCCCGGGATCCCGCAAGAAAAATCCCGGGAAAACGGGAAATAAAATAATTGAAATTTTATTTCCCGTCCCGAGAATTCCCGGGAAAAAACCCTAGTCGCATATGACTAAAAATAAAAGCATACAACTTTCTAAATGTTGGTCAATAATTAAACATACATATGTGGGTCTTAACCGCGACGAATTTTTATAAGGATTAATTAATAATTTATAGATCTTATATACGGCCCAATTCTTAAATATTCTAGCTGTCGGTGGAGGGTATCGAAGATTCGGCACAGCCGAATATTGCACTATTTCTTGTTTTCGATTCGAATGCAGTCGAATTATAGATAAAGAAAAGGTTTCATTATTATCCAAACCCTCAAATCTTTCATTCAGAGTAGTGCTAAGTCAGTCGCAAATTTTTTGGGAGTCCGAACTAGGAAACCTAGAGCTTACAGTAGATATCGGATATAAGGAACTTTAAACATGCCACAAAATTGCTTCTTATATGCAGTTTTTTCTTAAAAGCAATTATTGTTTAAAAGAAAGTTATTTCTTATAAGCATATAAAGGGTGTTCTTTGAGAGTGTCACAACCTTGAGTTAGCATCACTGCTTTATTTGAGCACCCATTTAACAGCTGATAGTTTCTTTTTGTTTAGTTTGCTTTGAAATTTTGTTGTGAATCGACTTACACCAGAGCAACGTGTGCAAATTGTTGAAATTTTTAATCAAAAAATTTCGGTGAATGGGCTGAAGCACAAATTGATATTGATTTGGAATTTCTAATCAAAATTTTATTTTCCGATCATGCCCATTTCTGGTTGAATGGGTACGTAAATAAGCAGAATTGTCGCATTTGGAGTGAGGAGAATCCACAAGCGTTTGTCGAAACACCATTACATCCACAGAAAATTACTGTTTGGTGCGCTTTATGAGCTCGCGGAGTCATTGGCCCATATATTTTCAAAAACGATGATGGTCAGAATGCGAATGCGCCAGCCGTAGCGGCCACATGGCAGAAATCATTTTTAAACATTAATTTCATATTCATATTTTCAATAAAGCCCGTTTCATTGATATTAAAAATATATTTCCATGTTTTAACAAAATACAAATAAATCATGAGAATGATTTTCGAAAAATTGTAAGCAACTTTGAGGCACTCAAAAAAAAATTTTTATACATACCAACTGAAAAGCAGTAAAGGTCTTCAGGTAGTGATTAAGGGTATTGACTCATGTGTGGACCCAGAAGAGGTAAAAACATTCCTTGAAGAAAAAGGCTTCAAGGTAAAACATGTATTAAACATTAAAAATAGAGAAAAAATTCCCCAACCACTTTTTCGAGTGGAGTTTGAACCCGGCGACGTTAAACTTAAAAAAAATGAAACGCATCCCATCTATAACTTAAAATACATTCTGTACAGAAAAGTAACTATAGAGGAGCCGCACAAAAGAGGCGGTCCCGTTCAATGTCTGAACTGCCAAGAATTTGGCCATACTAAGGCATACTGCTACTTACCCCCTGTTTGCGTAGTATGTGGAGAATTACATGGTACAAATCTTTGCGATAAATCTAAAAATGACCCCAACGTTAAAAAATGTAGCAATTGTGGCGGTAATCACACAGCCAATTATAGAGGATGCCCTGTATACACTATCGTCAAGCAGTCGGTTGGACCGAAAACTAATTCCCCTCAAATGCAGGTAACAAATCAGCTAAACACTAATGACATTCAGGCTCCACAGCCTAGTAATAACAGAACCTCCTACGCTAACATTCTAAAATCAAACCATGTGACAATGCAAGGTGCTTCGCCAATTAATGAAGAAACTCCAGTTTCTAATTTAAGTCGTCTTGAAAAAACCATGGAAACATTAGTGCAAACAGTTAATAATTTTACGAACACAATGGGTAATATGATGCAGGAAATTCTAAGAATGCAATCGATGTTATTGCAAGCTGTACTTAACAAGCCATGAACTGTTTAAAAATCTGTTTTTGGAACGCAAACGGCATCCGCCAACATAAAAATGAATTAGAATACTTTCTAAAAAATAAACAAATTGATGTCATGTTGGTTTCTGAAACTCACTTGACCTCAAGAAATACGTTTAAAATCAATGGTTATATACTATATGATACTAAGGACCCTCGAGATAGAGCTTGTGGAGGCTCTGCCATTTTGATAAAAGCCCGAATCAAACACTACTTAATGTTTGATCATTGTGAAGATTATCTGCAAGCAACGACTATTTGTGTTGAAGAGCTTAATCGAAACTTAGTAATTTCTTCTTTATACTCTCCACCTAGATTTGCCATATCAGAAAGCCAATATTATAAATATTTTAAATCATTAGGACCCTGTTTCCTCGCCGCTGGCGATTATAACGCTAAACATACCTTCTGGGGGTCACGACTTATAACACCAAAAGGTCGTGTTTTGTTTAACACAATCTCTAAAATGGGTTTAAACGTGGTCGCGAGCGGACAACCAACATATTGGCCTACTGATCGGCAAAAAATTCCAGATGTTATCGACTTTGGCGTGGTTAAAAACATCCCCACAGAAACGATTCATGTTGAAGCTTCCTTAGAATTATCATCCGACCACACACCTACAATTGTTACTATATCGAACCCAAATAGAATTGTATCTCCGTCATGTTACTTAGCGACGTCAGCCACACAAATAAATTGGTTAAAATATAAAAAATTTCTCAGTGCCCATTGCCTAGAAAATATTCCGCTTAGTACACCGGAGAATGTGGATCTCTCTATTGTTAACTTTGACAGTTATCTTAAACTAGCTGTTCAACATTCCAGCGTTACCCCAAAAAAAATTAAAAATAATAAAATATATTCTTCAGATGTCGAGCGGCTCTTGACTGAAAAAAGGAGAGTTCGAAGAGAGTGGCAACTGTACAGATCCCCGCAACTTAAGAATTTATTAAAAGAGTGCACAAAAAGGCTAAGAAAGTTACTGCAGACTCAGAAAACGGCTTCTCTAGAAAAATATCTTAAGGAACTTGATGCAACTCCACAATCTGACTACTCATTATGGCGTGCAGCTAGAAATCTAAAAAGGCCAGTTATATCTAAGCCACCATTAAGAAACTTGAATGGTAGTTGGGCAAGAAACGATATTGAAAAAGGAAATCTGTTTGTTAGCCACTTGAAAAACGTATTTACACCAAATATATCTCACAATATTGCGGTAGAGTTACCACCTGTTGCTGCTAGAGCAGCTATTCCCCTCAGATTTGAGATAAGAGAAATCGAACAGGCTATTTGTGACTTAAACACTAAGAAGGCACCTGGTATTGATAAAATCAGTAATAAAATGCTTTTAGAGCTACCTCGCACAGCAAAGAAAATTATTCTTTTTATTTTTAATGCAATTTTACGCCTTGAATACTATCCTCAAAAATGGAAGGTTTCCTTAGTTACCATGATACCAAAGCCAGGTAAAGATCACACAAAAGTTGAGTCATATAGGCCTATTAGCTTATTATCAAATATTTCAAAGCTGTTTGAGAAATTATTAGTTTCAAAATTAACACCGATTTTAAGTGAAAATAGATGTATTCCAAACCATCAGTTCGGATTTAGAAGAAAACACAGCACAATCGAACAGACTCATCGAATAGTTAATGTCATAAGAAAAGCATTTGAAGAAAAAAAATATTGCTCAGCACTCTTCATCGATGTTTCGCAAGCTTTTGATAAAGTCTGGCATGAAGGCTTATTACATAAATTGAAGCAAAATTTACCAGCAAACACACACAAGCTGCTAGAAAGCTACTTAGTCGGTCGTCAATTTATTATTAAAGAAGGAAATTTCTTAAGTTCACCTCAGCCCATTGACGCTGGAGTCCCACAAGGCAGCATCCTGGGCCCCCTATTATACTTAATTTATACTTCGGACATGCCAACAAGCAACTATACACAAACATCAACATTTGCAGACGATACTGCTTTTCTAAGCGTCCACGAAAACCGTTATGAAGCATCTCGTTACTTACAGCATCATATATTTCAACTAGAAATATGGTTAAGACAATGGAGGATAATGGTCAATGAGCAAAAATGCGTGCATATAACATTCACCTTGCGCCGGGAATCTTGCCCCCATATTACAATCAATAATCAAATAATTCCTCAACATTCGCATGTAAAATATCTCGGTATACATCTGGATCGGCGATTAACGTGGAAATGCCATATAGAGGCCAAATTAACTCAAATGAAACTAAAAGCCATTCAAATTCATTGGCTTATTGGTAGAAACTCTGTCCTTAGTCTCGACTGCAAACTTCTTCTTTACAACTCCATCTTAAAGCCAATCTGGTGCTATGGTATTCAGTTATGGGGCACTGCCTCGGCCTCTAATATAGAAAAGATTCAAAGGCGCCAAAATAAAATTCTTCGAATAATCACAGCTGCCCCTTGGTATGTAAAAAACTCAAATATTCACAAGGATCTCAATGTTCCATTAGTCAAAACTATGATTACAAAATATGCGGTAAAATATTTAAAAAGGCTTGAACAACACCCAAATCCACTAGCTCGAAATATCTTAAATCATGGCGGCCACACTCGCTTAAGAAGAAGAGACACTGCAGCACTTATCCAATTAGATGAGCGATAAACACCTAGATAAGTGAACAGAACCCGTGATGAAGAAAATTTTTGTCTGGCACTGGCAGGACATAAAATAACGTATTAGGTTAAGATTTGATTAATTATTGTTAGTTCATATTTAATATATGAAGATTCAATAAATAAATAATGAAAAAAAAAAAAAAAAAAAAAAAAAAAAAAAAATGTTTTATTATGATTTAAAATTGTGTCACTGTATAAAAAAAACACCTTTTATATGGATATAAGAAACTTTTTTCATCTTTTAATATTTTTGTTTTTATTGATAATGTATTTCTATTTTAATTTGTGTCCATCTTTAATACGCAAACTAAAACTATAGGTTAAAAAACGCATATATTTCGTGTTGCCGTCAGAAAAAAATCTTGTATAATTTTTTTTTTTTCATATCATTTATCATCTTTGGTGTTTAAAAGTGAACAAGTGAAGCTTCTATTATTT
Organism: Pollenia griseotomentosa; assembly: GCA_963931875.1. Taxonomy (NCBI): domain Eukaryota; kingdom Metazoa; phylum Arthropoda; class Insecta; order Diptera; family Polleniidae; genus Pollenia; species Pollenia griseotomentosa. Next base: position 140,758,416 of record OZ007560.1, on the reverse strand, counting down.
GCGACGAATGTACTAATATTTTATTTAGTGTGGCTAACATCGTAAACCGTTCGTAATTATAGAAAAATATTATTCAAACTATGAGGAAAGGCTATTAAAATTTTGTATGTGTATTTTTTTTTATTAAGATTTACACCTGTAATCGATGATTACATTTTTGTGCGTGAAAATGATCTTTTTGCCGTGTTGACGCTGCTATTTACTTTAGGCTTATTGACATCTTGAATTTTTGTTTATTTTTTAGCAAAGATTTTCTTGTCTTCGGCACCAGGAACGTGCTAAACTCGAAACAACGAATCCACGCATGTAAAGGGCATGTAAAATTATATTGCTTTAAAACTGATAGCACGAATTAGAATTATATAACTATTATCAGCTGTTCACACATGTTAACATGAACATTGTAAAAAAAAAATTTTAAATAGGAGGTTGAAAAGTCGACTTTTGGCCGCTATTTTTCAAAGTTCGGCCATAGTGCTTTGTTATAACACTTAAATATCATGTTCGATGGTTCGAAAAGGAACTAATAATAATAACACTCACCAAAGTTCAATACTTATGTTGATATTCAATAACAAACAACTTCGTGTTATTAGTGAAAATAAAAGGATAAGAAAATATTTTACTGATAAAGCAGCTCTGTAACTACTGTTAAGCGATAAGAAAGGGATAAATTACAATATAATTGAAATAAAACAGTTATAATTCTAAACATAGTTCATGTCTAAACTCAACATGGGTACGTTTTAAAACGAATAATTGGCTATAAATCGGATCAAAATGCAATATATAATTCAAATTTTGTTTTCTTAATAATCTAACTGCCGGATTAATTAATTTATTTATTACTTGAATTTATTATAAAAAAATTCCAAACATGTGACAAAAAAAGATATAAAGGGTTTTCCAATAAGGACTTGATAACTTTGTTTAAATAAATCGCTAACCATTTGAAATATTTCCAAAACTTTATGATCGACTTGAAATACAATCAAAACATTTATGAATGAAACTCGAATTCGTCCACCGCGGGCACATCGGCAGCGGTGGATTCACACACATTTCGTCTTCCGACGTCGTCAGCTTGTTGGCCTAGACCTAGGGGATTCATTCAATCGGGCTTTTGCTTTAATCGGTTAACCGCTCGATTAATTAATCGAGGTTTTGGTTTAATCGGTTAATTTTGTTATTGATCGGTTAACCGATTAATAAAGTTTTTTTAATAAATTAAGTAATTTTAATAAATAAAAGTGAAAAATTATTTATTACTTGGAGTTTATTAGTAAAAAAAACAATAACAAATCAATTCTTGAACTAAAATGAGGAAACTAAAAAATACATAATTCATAACTATGTTATACATATGTATTATGTATTAATTAAATAATAAACTGCGAAATCATTTTATTTCTATAGTTTAAGGAGATCTTATAAAATGATCTTTTAGAAAAACAATCGGTTAATTTGGCACTTTTCTTTAGGTTTAATAAAATTTGACATGGAAAAAATTCTTTCAAAATTTTTAATTTCTCAGTCCTTTAACTGGATTTTTCTACACATATAAAATCTTCCATTAGGCTATTAGAGTCCGGTTTTAATTTTTTTAAATTTTTAACACTTCTTATTGTTTCGGTTAATTCTGTTACCATCTTGAGTTTCTTAAGTTTGCAGGTCATCATCTTACTCATCCTGGCAAAGGTCAGCACCGAGCATTCGGCAAAAAAAATTCATTTCCGAATTCCTTAATTTTTGTTTTTGTACTGTATTTTAAGAATGAATTTCTTGAAGGAAATATATTGTATGAAAAAATATTTCTAAACTCAACGTTTTTGGTGTGCTTTGGCAGCAAAAAATTAACTTTGCTACATATAAAGTTGTAAAATTTTACATGATTGCATTCTAGAATGCAATTAAAAAAGCGAGCTGGTTCGCAACTGCCGTTTTGGAACTCACCCATAATTAAAAACACAAAAAATTTGGTTTAATAACTACTACAAAAAATCAAAAATTTTGTTACATCGGTTAAAAGACTGAAATTAACCGGTTTAATCGTTAACCGAAAAAGCCAATTTTAAATTAACTGATCAGTTAATCGGGTAGTAAATAATCGGTTAACCGATTAACGGTTAACCGAATGAATACCCTACATAGACCAGTGATATGACGTAGTCCCAAAGAAAAAGTCTTAAGGCGTTTAATCGCACGAACGAGGCGGCCAATTAACTGGTCCATTTCTTGAGATAACACGCTCACCAAACTTACTCTTTAACAAATCGATTGTAACGTGTGCTGTGTGGCTGGTGGCACCGTGCTTTTGAAACCACATGGCGTCCAAGTCCATGTTTTCCAATTCGGGCCATTCACAGCATCGTGACAATCGTTATTGTCGACGAAAAAATATGGCCCAATGACGCCGCCGGCATGCAAACCGCACCAAACAGTTATTTTTTGTGGATGGGGAGGTGATTCATGAAGCGAATGTGGATTTTCGCCAAACCAATAACGCATATTTTGCCTATTGACGTACCCATTGAGCTAAAAATAAGCTTCGTGTTTGAAGATGATTTTGCGATGGAATTCATCATCTAGGCGCATCTTTTCCATAGCCCAATCGGAGAACGTACGTCGCGTCAAATGGTTCATCGGCTTCAATTCTTGAGTCAGCTTGATCTTGTAAAGAACGCCGCGGAATCGACTGATTTGGATCTTTTGCTACGCACGCCTGAAGGGCAGCGATATTTTCGTCACTTCGACTAACCCGTTATCTCACTGGCACGGCAGCATCACTTGTTATTGCCTGTCTACTAGGGCGAGAATAACGACCGAAAATTGGACTTAACGCTCCTAAAGTTGCGGTCACCGACTCCGAATTTCGGTAGTACATTTTTATAACTCGCATACGTTGTTCGTTCGTTTACTTTACCATGATGAAAATATTGAGTTTACTGAAAAAAAGGAAAGTAACAGTTCGATGATCAGTGAAATACTGCGTTCACAAATTAAATTCAAAGTTGTCAAGTACCTATTGGAAAGCCCGGTACATCCTACTGCCTTTAATAAAAATTTTTCCAAAACAATTTTTGTAGTAAATTTCGTTTTGTTAAGAACCTCCTCATACTTCCTTATTTTAACTGACTACTAAAAGAAAAAGGTTTCAACTTCTTTCGTATTAAATTATCCTCATTTATTTAATGATATTTTCTCTTCGATCTTCAACAGATCCTAAACAAAAAAAAAAAAAAAAAAAAACACTCAGTTTTTTTCAATAAATAACATTAAGTGCTAAAAAAAATAAATTGCAAAAATTCCAAAAATCTTGTATATATTTTTGCACTTTTGTTTGCAAAAATTACAAGAAAATTTTGAGAAATAAGAAGGAAATGGCATGCGTTAACAGGAGTGAAAAAGTGCGATAAAATAGGTGCTGTCGGCCCAACCTAACACTGGTTTATAAACAATAGATCTATCAATGCATCTCTGTGTGAAACGGCAAATGGCTGTCCCGTCAATTTATTAAGAACCTGCTGCTGAACTCTGCACAAGCTTAGGACAAATTAATTTTAAGGATCCTTAAGCGGCATCTTAATTTTCAAAATTTTTGTCTTTTATAGAATAATGTTTTATAGAATAATGTGAAATTTAACGAAATCAAAAAATGCGTTTTATATTTTTCTAAAAAATTTGTTACGATATCTTTGGCAATGAGGCAAAAGGGTAAAATATGATTTTTGAAAATTTATTTCTACTCTTATATAGTCATCACTTCTCTGCGGTTACATATTTTTTAAGCTTTTATTCCTAATGTCACAGATCGATAGTAAACCTAAGTTTTAATTTCAAATGTTATTGCTCATTAAAAATAAGAAAAACCTCATTTTGATATAACTTCCTTAAAAATCGTACAAAATAATTTAAACCATGTCCATGGGTATTTTTAGGTATGGAGAAAAAATGCCATAAAGTAAAATTTTGCGACCTAAACAGTTTTCCTTTTCGCCACAGATTCATTCTCCTCACTTTTCTTCAGTAAATATTTGTTTGTAACAGCGCACATGGGTGTTTTTTTTGCCAATCTGGCCGGACATTAGGCAAAAAAAATAAATTTATGTAAGCAGCTGGACGGACAACAAAATTCTGCATTGTATAGTGAATTTTCAAGTCGTTTGTTTGAAATTTTTCGTTTGGGACACTGTTAAAGTTCAGGAAAGTTGAGTAAATTGGCATGCGTTTTCATTGACTTTTTACGGTTTTAAAAGGCTTACAATATATTTTTTGGGGGTAAACGAATAAAGATTTTACATTGATTTTTTTTCTGTGAAATACTATATTAACAGCTACTTAGTATTATTTTTAGCAAAATCGTTCGAAATTATTTTTGTTCATTTTTTTGTTAAACTTAAATTGTATACATTACCACAAAAATTTAAATCTCTACTGTTTAAACCTTGCGCGTTTTTGGTGATTTTTTGAATATTTCACCTTTTTTCTGTTTTTACTCATCTTGCATAGGTACATATGAGTAAGAAACCTTTTTGTCAGTCATAAAATGTTTGGTTTTTAATAATTGTACTTAGATATCTCTTATTAAAATCTTTAATGTATGTAAAAAAAAGGAATGTGCAAAACAGAAATTTTCACCCACTCTTATAACGGTTTTTACTAGGGATGTAAATAGTGTATTCAAACGATTAACCGTTGTTCGATTAACCCTGGTGTTAATACCCAACTTTATCCACATTGTTTAGCACCCGGGGTACCCGCGTACCCATATACTATAATGTAGGTATTAATAATCCATATTTTTATGAAATAAAAAAAAATTTTTAAACTTTTTAAAAGCGTATTAAATTATATTTACATATGTTAAAATGTGATTTTTTAACTTTGTATGGCATAACGGCTAAAATTTTAAATTTTTATACAGGACAGTATTTTTTTGTATAACAGTTGAACATTTTTGGTCATACATGATTTTTAAATGAGACTTCCCCGTATTATAATACTAACGCTTTGTAAACTAAACTTATGTAGTTGTACGATACAGAATTTAGTTTATTGAATTTTTTGAGCTGTTCAAATGTGCTTGTGTTATCCCATAAAGTGTATTGTATTGTATTGGGTACCGGGGTACCCGGGTGCGCATGTTGCGATGGTTAAAGTTTAAGTAAATTTTTTTTAATAATAATAGAAGGAGCAAAAAAATAAATCTAGAATCTAAATTCGCTTTCTTTCGAATAATTTTAGGCAATTAACTGTTCGAATAATTTAAAATTGCTTTTTTTTTGATTAACGAGTAATTCGAATAATTTATGTCGATTAATCGAAAATTTTTTTTTCACAGTATTAGTTTTTTTCTTTTATGTAAACAAACAAGCCGGTACGCATTAAAACCATTTTTTGTTTCTTAACTCAGGAACATTTCCTTCGAGTTACAATTTTTTAATATATATTACAAAGACTAGGGTGTTTAATTATTCGGGTTTTATTTTTTTCGATTAATCGATATTTGGCATTTTTAACTTATTCGATAAAAGGAATAACATTTTAAAATATATCGATTAATCGAATAATTCTAAATCTAGAAAATTTATAAATTACGAGATTTTTTTTCGATAATTTTAGAAAAAACTAGTACTAAATAAACATTTTTTTTTTAATAAAACTTGTCAATGTAGCTCCAAATTGTTGCTTCACTTTCGGGCACTTAGATTTTAAAAGAGTCAATATGTATAACTTAGGAGTTTTTGAAACTTTTCACAGACATTCCGTCCTCTGCTATGCCTCTGCAAATAATTTCTTTAAGAGAATCGATCGAAGTATCTTGTTTAAAGTATTTATTCATTGGACCACTTGTAACCCCTTAGTTTTTTTTTGGTACAGCATCTTCTTCAAGTACTTTTTTATAGTCACTGTGTAAGTGGTAAATAAATGAAGTTGTTGAAAAACATTTACGTTAAAACATTTTTGGACACCTGTTACATTCAGCTTTATAAGATTTATCCTTCGTACAATATTTTTAAACCAAACTCATTCTTAAGAGAGAAACGCATGAACTATTTTGTTAAAAAAGTTCAAGATTAAAAATCGAGGAAATTTGTACAACGACCCTGTAGTGAAAGTTTATTTTTGCAAGAACAACACTTAAAACCACGAAAAACTATTGTCATTTTGTAAATAATTGAATTTAAATTATTGCTCGATTTTAATTTCACTTCATTTCGATTTCTAGAACATACCCGATAAATAAATATGTATAAATCTTTGAGTTAACATACCTTTGTCGTTTTTTCGTTTGTGAAATTAATTTTAAATTGTGCTAAAAAATTTAACAAATATATAAGCTAAATTACTCACTTAACATGACATTTGGTTTGTTCATTGAACTTAAAACTTTAAAAAAATTATACATATAACAAAAATACTTTATGTTATTATCATTCGATTAATCGGTATGAATTCTTCGATTAATCCTTTAATCGAAATTAGCAATTTTGAATTATTCGAAAAATTAATAGTCTCAAATTGTTTGATTAATCGAACAAGATTTAATCGACTGAACACCCTAACAAAGACTGAAACCAGAGTTTGGTAATAATTTATTTTTCAGAATGTTTAGTACAGACTTTTACCACAATCATTCAGATAAAAAAGATGATTTTTTTGAGACGAATGAAAACAACCTTCTAGCAGACCATAAAAAGACTATTAAAATTGCTAAAACAATTAAAACGAGATTCAAGTGGACCCTGATGCCTAGGAATATTTAGAAAAGACGAGAAAAAGAACTGAGAAATTGGATATGCTTTATAACACTTTGCTTTCAATATCTCCAACTTCAACAATAAGTGAAAGAATCTTTTCTAAATCAAGTTTCATCAAAACAAAAGAAAGATATCGTTTGAAAAATAAACATTTAAATTGTATACATACTCTTTTTGAAAGATCATTTTAGAAGATTAGTTTTAATGTATAAAAGCTTTTAAAAATTGTAATTTGACTTAGAATACACATTCGAATACAGTAGAATCTCACAAATTAGAACCACTTTGTGCACCGGGCAGTTCGAATTTCTGAAAAGTTCGAATTTCTGGACATTTTTTTTTACAGAAAATGATAAAATTATAATGAAATAGTGATAGATAATGAATATTTGTGTTAGCGTTATTTTAACTCTAAACAGTTTTTATTTAATAAAATTTAATTAATTGAAAATATTAAATTCATAGAAAAACTTTTAAAAAGTTTTTTAATTATTAGGTACTTATTGGTCTTTAAAATTAAATGAGTAATACTTGTTTTTTTTTTTGATTTATTAAAACTGGATACAACGATATCGTTACGGACGTCCAAAAGGCTAGACAGGTGTTTACTGGAATATATATCACTGGTTTTGCACATTTTATAACATTATTGATCCCTTCAAGGACTTTTAAATGAGGAATAGCTGGCATTATAGAGCGATTAATTTGTTGTTTCGCCTATTAAGTTCAAAATCATAAAAAAAATGTTTTCTAGTAGAAATAAAAACAAAAAAAAAAAAAAAAAAACACTTCCAGAAATTAGAACCTGTGGGTCTAATTTCAGAGCGTCCAATACATTGAAATGGCCGGTTCTAATTTCTGGACGGTTCGAATTTGTGACGGTTCTTATTTGTGAGATTCTACTGTATATAAAAATTTAGATAATAAATAAATAATTTTTAGCTTAAAAATAAATATTCATCCCTATTAGGTAAGTCGTTGTCGATGCGACATTCGACGTTAATTTGGTATTTTATAAGAAAGTTGTGTCGACGTCGATTAGTTATCGAACATTCGGTTTTTTTTAACCGATTTAGCTATTTCAAATAAATTTTAGAGTTTGTTTCCGATTGTGAATTTTCGCCATGTTCGCTATAAGATCTACTTTTTGCAGTAAGTTTTCTGATTCTCTATAGCTTTAACGATTATAAATAAATAAAAGATTTTGCTTTCAATTTATCAATTTTTACCGAATTTTTGCCATTCTTTTTTAATTTTAGAGACTTTTAATCAATTTTTAAGCTTGTTTGAAATATTAAAATTTTTTCGCTATTTTTGCAAACTTTTTCGAATTTTCGAAATTTTTGCTTTTAATTTACTAATAAAATTTGTACCCATAATTTCTTTTTAATTTGGATTTTTATTTTAAACGTAATTACTGTCTTCTAAAAAAATTATAATTATTGCTTGGGAATTTATATTGACACAACAATAAAAAAACTCAAATTTGTTTTTGTTTTCAATATAAATTTCTAAACGAAAATTTGTATTTTTTTTTTTTTTTTGAAAAACAAGCAGTTAATAAAAATGTTTACATTCTTTTACTTTCTCAAAAGTCGTTGCAAAATTTTTTGTCGACTAAGACAGAGACAATTCTACTCGACGTTTACTTAAAAGCGCCTTAGAAAATATAAAGTGACTGTCAAAAGTAATCGATTTTTGTCAATAACGACTTAGCAAATACAATTACTGCTTCGGTTCAGTAGACTCGTGTCAATGTCGACTTTCATAATTTTGTGGAACGAAGCAAAAAAATTTTTTGAAAGGGTCCTTAAAATTATTTGACAGGGTCCATAAAAACTTAAAAATTTTATTTTTATGGTATAAACTCCTCGTCTACAACAGTCATGATTTGCTGTTATAACATTATGTTATAAAAGCGTTGTTTAAACATTTGCATTAACAACCATGTTATAACATGAGAAAACCTCTAACATGATGAGCTTTTACCTAACACTAACATCATATTACTGTTAATGTTAAAAATTTCATGTCTGTCGTAGACTGTGTGTAAGGCGTAGGAATTTCATTTCTTTTTTATTATCTTTGCAAATTTTATTTTATGCTTATGCTAAACTTAAAAAAATTTTATTTATCAGAGGTATGATTTCTTCTAGGGGGGGGACTTTTTCCTGCTTGGCCCGATTTTATTTATTTTTGAGCTTTACCAGCCTATGACCATAACACACATTTCTGCCAAGTTTCATCGATCTAGGGGCTAAAAACTAAAAACTAATTTTCGAAAAGGGCTCTTCTCCCGAAACCAGTTTCTCCTTCAAATATTATGTACTTGAAATATTTTTTTGTTTTTACTATTTTAACATAAACAGGGTCTTGTCACTGAAAATAGTTAATATGGTTGCGGAAAAAGGTTTTCTGAAATTTACGAAAATAACGAAATCTTTTATAGTTTTTACGAATACATATAAAAACTTCAGTCTCTCTTGACTATTGAAAGACAACAGACAAGATCGCGCATAAATTCTATATTTAAAAACATTCTATTATACAGTTAATTTTTACAATTAACAATAACAAAATTAATGCAAACTGCATTATTTGTTTTTTTTTTTTCTTTCTGAGTTTGTTTTGTCACCATTTGGAGAGATTGCTGCGAACTAGTGAGAGAATGTAATACACTCTCTTATTCGAACATGAGTTCGTATAAGAGAAAAAGAGCAGATGATGGTATTGCTTCCACATCTAAAAATTCTAAAACAGCTGTTAACTCAAATTATTTTTATCCATTACAAACTTTAATGGATGACAAAGCAGACAATGATAATGTGGATGATTTACCTACTAAAGTAAAGAAAAGTATTATACCACCTATTACTTTAGTTAAAATTGATATGGAAAAAATACACCAAATGTGCAAAAAGCTATCGATTTCGAGTTACTCAATCAGAAAAATGACTATCGGCCACAAACTTTTCTGTGAACTTCAATACGATTATGATTGTGCAGTTAAATATCTCAATGAAAACAAAGTTGAGTATTTTTCATATACTCCAAAAAATAATAGGCCATACAAAGTCGTTCTATCAGGTTTGGACAAAACCGACCCAACTCAACTTAAATCCATTCTTTTGAACGTTGGGCTGCAGTGCACTGATGTAAAGCTAGTTTATAGGAAAGCAGAAAACAATAAAGAAATTATCTTATATATTGTTTACTTTAAAAAAGGTGCTATTACGCTTAAAGAATTGCGTGAAAAGTACAAAAGTATTAATTATGTTAGGGTTAAATGGAGTTATCAAGCTAGGAAACCACATAAGCTTACTCAATGTTACAATTGCCAAATGTTTGGCCATGGTTCGGATAATTGCAATGTAAATACTTTTTGCTCTAAATGTGCTGGCCCTCACAAAACAACGGAGTGTAAAACTGATATAGTCAAATGTGCTAACTGTCACGGGGATCATAAATCGACTGATAATACCTGTCCTAGCAGAGCAGCTTATATTGGATTGAGACAACGTGTTGCCAATAGGCAAATCAGAAATATTCAACAGATTTCCCATATTGGACGGCCAAATGGTATTGCTCAACAAAATATAAATCTTTCACAACAAAATTATGGAAACAGAAGCTGGGCTAATGTTGTATCTTCTTCTAATACGAATAATAATGATTTGTTTTCTATAGAACAACTAAAATCTTTAACCTTTGATCTGATAAATAATTTGAAAAATTGTAAAAATAAGTTAGAGCAGTTTGATGTTATAACTTCATTAGCATTTAAATTCCTTTCGTAAAAATGGATAACAATATAAAAATAATTACTTGGAACGCTAGAGGTATTCGTAATAAATTTAATGAGTTTTTTGATTATCTAATTAGAGAAAACATAGATGTTGCATTATTATGTGAAACATGGCTAAACGATAAAATAATTATGAAACATCCGAACTATTTTTGTTACCGAGTGGATAGATCCAACTCAAAAAGGGGTGGTGGTGTTGCAATTGCAATCCGGAAAAACTTAAAGCATGATCCAATTTACACATTGCAAACAAAACTAATAGAAAACATTGGAATCAAATTACATACTTCAAACAATCACTCCATTGACATTTACAGCTGTTATTTTCCTGGAGGGTCGGCAGGTCCCAACGACCTGAAGAAAAACTTATTCAAAGCTGATTTAAAAATGTTTTCGAGAATAAATGGTAATTTTATAATCGGTGGGGATTTTAGTAGCCGACATCATAGCTGGGGTTGTTTAAGACTTAACTGTTGGGGATCGATAGTTCACGATTTAATAACAACCAATACTTTTAGCATAGCTTTCCCCCCAGATCCAACTTTAGTTCCTACAAGTAGTACATCTCAGGCTTCAGTTCTTGATTTTTTCTTAACAAATATTCCTGAAAAAGTATCTGCGGCACAAACTTTCCACAGATTAAATTCTGATCATATGCCAGTACACGTTTCTATAGACTTTTCATGTAATCGACAAATCTCTGAAAAACATAATTTCAAAAACGCTGACTGGAATATATTTTCAAACTATATAAATAATAATGTCGACTCGTTTTTGGAAATGGATATTAGTTCTACAAATGATATTGATTATTTAATTGAAGGATTTACGAATGTTATAAAAGAAGCTATAGATGCTGGCGTACCTAAAATTTCAATTCCAAATATTTATGTGAAAAGATTGCCGGAATCGATTTTGAAAATTATTAAATTAAGGAACTGTGTGCTCAGGAAGTGGATAAGACTAAAAAACCCACTTTTTAAATCACAAATGAACTTCTTAAACAATGTCATTAAAAGTCAAATCTTGGAATTTAAAAATCAACAGTGGAATAACGTTCTGTCTAATCTACCCAAAGGTTCTTCAAAGTTTTGGAAGATATCTAAAGCTCTTAAGAAGAAAACAAACTGTATACCTACACTAAAGCAAAATAATAGTTTATATGTAACTAATAACGAAAAAACTGAAATACTGGCTCAAAATTTCTTTTTGAATCATAATATTTCTTCAAATTTAAGTGATTTGGATACAGAAAGAGTGGTTAGCTGTACTTTAAGTACGATTGATAATGATCAAAACTTAAGTCATATAACTGTCAGTATCGATATTTTAAAAAATATAATTAAGAATTTAAAAAACAAAAAAGCGCCAGGAATTGATGGCATCTCAAATCTTTGTCTGAAGAAAGTTTCATCTAAAGGTTTAAAAGTTTTGCGTCGTATTTACAACTCATGCTTAAGTTTTTGCTATTTCCCATTAATTTGGAAGGAATCAAAAACCATCGCGATTCCCAAACCTGGAAAAGACAGTAGCAATCCCAACTGCTATCGACCAATAAGTTTATTAAACACAATGTCTAAAATTTTCGAAAAAATTATTAAGGAAAAACTAGTTTGTTTCATGGAAGAAACTAACATATTACCGCCACAACAGTTTGGATTCCGTTCGGAACATAACACAATTCAGCCTCTTGTTAGAATAAGAAATATTGTCAAGAGCTCCTTTAATGAAGGTAAATCTACAGGAATGGTCCTAATGGACATAAAAGCGGCCTTTGATTCTGTTTGGCATGATGCCCTCATCCATAAACTATATACAATTGGACTGGATCCTGCGCTTGTTAAATTAATAAGAAGCTTCTTGTCAAACAGAACATTCAAAGTTCATATTGGTAATATTCGTTCCCAGAATTATGATATTCCTGCCGGATGTCCACAAGGATCATGTCTATCGCCAATTTTATACAATATATTCACGCATGACTTTCCTACTTTGCATGGATGTAATTCATCTATTTTTGCAGATGACACAGCAATACTTAGTTCAGAAATATTACCAGAAGATATCATACACAACTTGGAGGAATCAACTAAAATAGTTACTGACTATTTTAAGAAATGGAAAATAATGATCAACCCCGCAAAAACTCAATCTATTTTCTTTACAAAAAGAAGAAAAAGTTTATTTCTACCACAAACCAATGTTATTGTCGATACCGTATCCGTTCCCTGGGATGACAAAGTTAAATATCTTGGTGTAATGCTGGATAAAAAGCTTTTATTTAATGAACATGTAAAATATATAGTTCACAAAATAAATACAACAATTAAAATAATGTATCCGTTGATAAACAGAAAGTCTGAACTAAATATCCACAACAAACTTCTTATTTTAAAAACAATTTTCCATTCAATAATGTTATATGCGGCGCCTGCTTGGTATATCACGTCCGATTGCCATGTTAAAAAACTTCAAATATGTCAGAATAAATTACTCAAAATGATATATAATTTGCCAATACATTTTTCAACACAAACATTGCACTCTATGTCTAACATAAAATTAGTTAAAAACAAACTCAATATATTGTCTCTAAACTTTAAAAATCGTTGTAGATACTCTAGCTATCCACACATCAATGCATTAGTTTGATAACATTCATCCTTAATTTTTACCCTCTAACTTTATTGCTCTCCTTATGGGTTTTTTTTGTTTCTTTTCCCTAAATAAATACATGTTACACTAAATAAAACTAATATTATAAAAAACCCCTGTAGATAATTAAGAAGAAAAATGTAGTATTAATTGATCTCTTAAATTAAAAAAAAATCAAATTATTGTGTAAATATAAATATTATTATAACAATAAAATTGAAAAAAAAAAAAAAAAAAAATATAAAAACTTTTTCTATATTTAACAATATCTGAAGGTACTTTTAACTAACACAAGTATTTAAACGTGTCGAAAAAAATGCTTTAATATAGTGAAAGTGCGAGTACAAAAAATACTCTTAACAATTAACAAGTGAATGAAAAATACACGCAACAATGATAGTGGGATAAAAAAAATTGTTCTTTATTTTTAAAATGTGACTTTGGGATATTTATGTACGAAATATTTTGCGTGTTTTTTTTTTTTTGATAATATTGCAACAAAAATTATTTTTATGCGTTCGGTGCATATGACACACAATTAAACATCACAAATTTTTACAGACTTTACCATGTTATTTTCTAATACTAGGAGCATAGGCAAAATTTTTTTGTTGTATTAAAATTTAAAAAAAAAAACAAGTATGTACTGTCTGGAGCGTATTTTTTTGAATTCTTGTACACTCACAGCACTATTCAAATTGTGCGACGAACAAAAACATATAGTATTTGACACTGTACACACTCTTGATTTTTGTTGTATGTTTAATTTTAAAATAAATTCATACCAATCATCACTACTAACTCAATTGCTTTTCTCTAGGAATGGTGTTGCATCAAAGTATCGATTACCATTTTGATTAAAAATATCAATTTTAAACACCGATAAATACATATATTAAAGACTCGGTAATATATACATTAGGGTGGTCTTTAACAGTATGGAGAATATTTGTTTTCTATTTTTTCATGCTCTCACCCCCCAAATTCGGTGGGTATTGATAAAAAACGATGCCGATAGAACATGCGACGAATGCTACGCCGCACAATACTTTGATGTAGAACAAAATTGTGCAAAATAGGAGTTGACCCAGACTAATAATATTTTGCATGGAGATATATATGATGATAACACTGGTTCACAAATTTTTAACTTTTTGCCATAACCTTAAAAATGAGATGTTTTCTAAGATAAATCGGGGCTGCTGATCACGAATATGGCATTCAATTATTTTTCTCAAGAAGCGTTTTCGAAAACATGTATCTTAAATAATATTTTGTTTGAAACGTAGTAAGCGTAAAATTGTTATCGTCGGACAAAGAATTAATAAATAACATTTTTTCCAATTTGAGGTCGCTGATTTCAAATCTAGTCTCCATTTTTCTCTATCAGCTATAGTTTTCGAGATATACCTTTGTGTCCAAAGTTAAGGCACTTTCACTACATATATTGAAATAACTTAAAAACGGTTGACCATATTCAGTTTAGAAAAAATCCGAAACTCGGCAACAATATTATCTTTAAGCCGTGATTTAAAATTTTTTTGTTAACTTAAAATTTTTATGAAAATAAATAATTCGGATGTTTTTACTTAATATGCCGTTATTTATTACTTCTTTGTCCGACGATAACAACTTTACGCTTACTACGTTTGAAACAAAATATTATTTAAGATACATGTTAAAAAAAAATTTTTTAATTTTTCTTATTACCTTACTGAAGCGAATTAAAATGGTGAATTTTGAAAAAACATGAAAAAATCACTCAGTAAATCTGTATCCGATCGACACAGTCTGGATATGTTCTGAAAGAGAAAAGAGATATCTATGCTATATGTCAAATCTTGTACAATTCAGTTGAACAGTTCTCGAGATTTTTCGAAATACCTAAAAAAACTGCAGAAAAACACGATTTTCGCGTATATCTCGAAAACGCTTCTTGAGAAAAATAAATGAGTGCCATATTCGTTATCACCAGCCCCGATTTATCTTAGAAAATATCTCATTTTTGAGGTTTATTTTTTTGTGGCATAGTGTAATAAACAAAATTTCAAGTTTTGAAAAAATTCCGTCAAAAGGATTCATGTACCTATATCCTTTTAAAAAAAAATTCAATTCGGCAACACTTTTTATGTTGAATTATTGAAAATTACCAAATCTATCTAAATATAATGTTAAAATTTATGTAATTAATTTTTTATAAATTTAAGCAAGGATTTTTCAATGATACAAACAATTTAAATATTTCATAATTAAAATATTTTATTCAAAAATATAAAAAACAAGTACAATTTGGTGTTCCGGAAAAAGCACAAAAAATGACACTTAAACTCAAAATGTGGTAAATTTTTTTCTTTACATCAATAGTAAGGGCAACGAAGCATATATTCTTTAAAAAAACTGAAAAACGGTGCACTCAGTTTTTTTTAAATTTAAAGTAAATATTGACGAGTTTAAAATTTTTTGCAAAAACAACCTGCATTTTTTTCGGCTATATAATAATGTCTAATAACGGTAGAGATTTTCTTGAAGTTCATTTCTTTAGAACGTTAATTTTTAAACACAGTAAAAAGAAAATAGGATAATTTTATCGTACAGAAAAATATTTATGGCTTTTAATCTGAAGTACTAAATTTTTAAAAAATAGAAATGCGTTTTGGGCCTCTAAAAAAGATCATATATCTCCAAGTTAGAACTAAAATGTGGTTAGTTTCTCTTTTGATTCTTAATGGCGGACACTTGGTTATCAAACCACAGAGAAAATTGAAAGAGTATTCACAAATTTTTTTTATTTGTCCATCAAAATTTTTTTTTACTTTTCGTTTTAGTTACAGCAACACTTTTTTAAGATTCAGAGTTATTTAAAGTATGTATAAGAATGTCTTTTTGACCAAATACTAACTTAAAAATTGTGGTACTTCTTTAAAATAAATGTTTAATGATTTTTTTCCTGGTGCATGAATTAATAGTATGTTCACATTTGGCTTCTTAGACGCGTTTAAGCAGTTCGAACGTGATTAAGCTCTAATCACTTCAAAATCGAGATGATTACCCATACATTGAAGTAATTTGTTAATTACTTCAAATTGACATGATTACAACTAAATCATTTCATAAATCACATAGAATCCACTGAACATACCTCAAATGTAGAATCGCCAACATGATCGTGTAGAACCGGCCAAGATTTCTGCTTAATGTTTCGATTTTTTTCCTTAAATAATTCATAAATTTTCACAATTTCATCATTAAAATGATTTAAATAATCTTCTAACAACTTTATAAAAGTGTTTTTATCCATTTTTAATACTTTAAAGAAATATAAATTTGTTTGTTGTTTTTTTGTGTGTTTGTTGTGTGTTTTTTTTCTTAATCATCTGTCATCTTAATCATCTCAAATGTAATGTGAACGGCTTTGATTAGCTAAATCAACATTTTGCTTAAACGCGTTTAAAAACCTAAGTGTGAACTTAGCATAAGTTTAATTTTTCTTGTAAAATTTTATTAAAAATAAGGACAAGTTTAGCGACCTCTAGCAGCGGCGAAACGCATTTAACATAAAAAAGGTTCTTCCTACATGTAATTTATTTAGATACGAGTACAGTACAGTAATTTTTCAAACATTGCATCAACATTGCTTCACCTTATGTTTGTATATGGAACAAAGTACTGTGCGCCGTCCCTCAAGCCCGCCAAAGTAAGAGAGCGACTTATATGCCTCATAGCTTGGAAAATATTTATTTTAAACAAAAATCGTTTACTAAGAAGTTGTTACTAGTGAAGTTTTAATCATATATGTATGGGTTCTTCTGTTTGCAACTTGGTTTTTTTTATGTCTGGAAAAAATTATAAAAATAGCTGCATTTTCCAATGTTTTATGATTTTTTAAAGAACAAAAATTTTTAAATTTTGCTAAAAAAATATTTTTTGCCAACAAAAAAAATTATGTATATAAAATGACTGCGCATATAAAAAAACCTTTATTAAAGGTAATTTCATTGTGGAATTTCGGTTTTTTTAAGTTAATTAAATTTTATTTAATATAATCCCACGAAGCTTGTCTCTGGCGGGAATCGAACCCCGATAGACTAGCTCACTACCAGCTACCGGGGCACCCAAATAAACTAAACCGTTATTGAGTTACGCGAATATATCTTGTGCAACCTCTTCCATTTTCGAAATAACGGTATGTATATCTCAAAAACAAGAGCTACCTAAAAAATGGTTAGTAGCACCACTAGATTTATCGTCCCCGAATTAGGTTAAAACGCCAGGTGCCCGGCTGGTCGGTTTTTTCAACTAGCATAGTGTTGTTATTAAAAAAAAATAATACAAATGTTTTTCAGAAAAATTAAAGACACGTGATTCATAGAAAATGCGATTCTTTAATAAATTGAAAATATGATTTTTTTAGTTTCTTATTCGATATTTTTCAGTTTAAGAGATTAAGGAAAAACTTGTTAGCAACTTTTCTACAAAATTTATATTTTCTAAGTTATAAAACATAAAAGTCAGATTTCATGTAAAAAATATAATTTTTCTCAAGCTTTGGTGCGCGTGAGGGACGACGTAGCCCTCGCCGATCGTCCTAAAAATTGGCGGGTGAGACCTGAAGAAATCCAACTATTTATTTAAGCGTTCACCCTAATATACATGTTATTATACTGAAACTTAATAAGAGCCGGTTTGTAATTAACCATAACATTCATCAACATCACACTCCCTGGAAGACTTTAACAAAAACGTTTCGAATTATTTTATTGATACAGTAAACAGAGGCCGTCGTTTTTTAGTAAAAACAAATTTTATGTTTATTTTTATATTGAAATGCATTTTTGTTTAAAATATTCGGATTTGTTGAGGAGGGCTTTTAAAAGTCGACATAACCATATAGATAATAGCAATTTGACTTGTAATCCAAAATTAAGCTAATCACTTTTACTTGTTATAATTAAACATTTCTATAATTTATATTTTCTTATATTCTCTACATTTTAGATAATGTTAACTAGAATGTCCCAGTTTCTAGTAAACAGATTTGCAAACTCGTATGAAATTCCTCTTTAGCTCAAAGTCAAATGGAAATGTGTGCATAAAAGAGTTTTTGTGAAAAATTAAAAAAAAAAGAAAAATATTAGAATTAAAACTTAAAGTCAAACAAGTTGTTAACCAATTTACAAAAATGCAAGAAGTCTGTACAACATTAGAAAGCCAAATGGGCACACAAATCAAATCAGAATCACCACTAAATGCACTGCAAGTGCAAACCGGCCAAACTGTATTGCCCGGAGTGACAGCAACGCCACAGCAGGTGCAACAGGCCACTTCAAATGTAACGGCTGCAACAGCCACCGCAATGCTTATAAACAAAATGGGGGGACCAAACTGTGATAAAAGAGTTAATGCCAACGAGGCTCCCTACTGGATGACAGCTAGCGAGGGAGGCTTCATCAATTCACAACCATCAATGGCAGAATTTCTCAATCATTTAAGCCCTGAAAGTCCCAAAATGATGAGTGGTGGCTTAGTAGCTGCAGGCGGCGTCGGCGGTGGTGGTGTAACACCAGTGGTAGGCGGATATCCGGTTGGTGTTGGTGGACCACCTCAAACACCAGATGGCATGGATTCGGTACCAGAATATCCCTGGATGAAAGAAAAGAAAACATCACGTAAAAATAATAACAACAGTAATCAAGGTAAGTGTCCAACAAATCAAACTTACAATTATCTTTGTTATTTTCTTGCTACAAATCTGAGGATAAGATGAAAACCAGTTGAGTTAAAACGAAATCAAATCAAATCTAAAAAAAAAGAAGTAAATGCGAAAATGTCATTAATCACAGAAATCTGTGCAATTTGCCCCTAAAACAAAACAAAAGAAAGATGCGCAGACATTCAAAAAAAGGTAGAAAGAACTTACTACTTGTAAGTCAAAAACTACCAAATGAAGCACATAATCAGACGGCGCCGGATCTTTTTCTGTAATAATTTTGTTTGCTGTAATTTCAAACTCAATTTGATTGAATGTATGTCTGTGTGTGTATGTGAAATTACTACTAACAACCGAAATGTAGTTGTTCATCAATTCGTAAGTGTTGGTATACTCTCTAAATTCGGCATCTTTTGATGGACCGTTAAAGACATTCATCAAAAAAGTCCAAAATTTGTATATCAACAATTTTACGAGTATTCGTTGCATGTGAGTATAAATGAACTGGTCGGTATTTGAACAGCGGTTTTGATCTGTTATTTGTGATCACTTGTAATCAATTTAAAAAGGAGCGACCCATCAACAGCCATCAACATTTTTTTATTATACATAAGCTTTTACACTTGTATACAATGCACTATGGGTTAAAACAGAAGTGTTGAATACTTTTAAAACATAGAATTCATTAGTTTTAGATTTAAACGTAAAAATCAGTAAGCAGGAACGATTCACTTTAGATAAATACGACTTAAACAAATTTTTACTTTCTGAATGCAAACATAAATAAATTTTTTAAATGTCTTCACTTTACGTTAAGAAATTTTCAATGTAAAATTTTTGGAATTCCTAAAATTTTTTTATAAAAATATTTTTAAACGGCTATGAAGTGTTTTAAAAAATAAAAAAGAATTTGTGATATTATTACACTGTGCCAAATAATTAATGTGTTGCATATACATTTTCTTTAGCAAATTTAAATTATAGTCGAGAAAGTCATTCTGTATAAATTCCAGGGCTGTGGAGTCGGAGTTGAGGTTTTTGTACCGGATTATAAAGTGGTTAAATATGATGCTTTAAAAACTTCAAATCGACATTTTAATTCTAACACTCGCCGCAGTGAGCCTTAATAAGTTATTTACATATGAAAAGTGGAAAAATTTCAGAGTCGAAGTCGCTAGTTTTTGTGGGTACTTCGACTCCGAAATTTTTGCACTTTTCATATGTAAATAACTATATTAAGGCTCAATGCGGCACATGTTAAAACTAAAATGTCGTTTTGAAATTTTTAAAGAATCATATTTAACCATTTAAAAGGTATGTAGTGCATTAAAAAAAGAGTTTAAAGTCAAATAAGGACCAGTCTCATACATATATAGCATTAAGGTTAGAGTAGAAGTAGAAGTTCCAGTCGGACTTAAATAATTTCAGCGCTTGGAGTCGGAGTTGGAACTACATTTGTTTGACGACTCTACAGCCCTGATAAAAACGGTGACCACATTTTTTAAATCAAAATATAAAACACAAACAAACTGTTGTTATGCCTATATTTAATATCGATACACATCGGTTTTACCGTAATGAGTCAACCACTTTAAGGCCCTAATTATATAAAACGCAACGCAACGCCAAAGAATTACATTGAAAGCAAAACCAAAGTCATAAATATTTTGTAATTTTGTTGTTGCTTTCTACAGAAATTCATGTACCGTTTTAAAACTTTCAATGCCACAAGTTATGAGGTGTTTCAAATGTTAAAAGGCAATGTGAATTTCTTTAGAAAGCAACAACAAAATTACAAAATATTTATGACTTTGTTTTTGCTTTCAATGTAATTCTTTGGCGTTGCGTTGCGTTTTACATAATTAGAGCTTTAAATTTACGCTGTTTGATAACCAAAATTATTTCTAAAAAGTTTCGAAAATTGGAATTTAATTTCCGGTTCTTAAAAATTTTGGATTAAAAAAAAAAACAGAAACAATCAAAAAATAACATAACTGACTTTACCTAAACAAAAGCGGCACGCGTTTTCTAGTAGTCAAAAATTGTTGTGCCCATACAATTTGTATGAAGCATCCCTAAATAGCGCGGCGTCAACAATATGCAATTGGAAAATCCGATTTCAACAGCGCGTTTAATAGTGAGGTTGGCCTCTCTTGTTAATAAATAATGGCAATTAAGTCATTTTTTGGTCAATCTATCTCCATGTTTTATTTATATTATGTGGGTTTGATTACACAAGAAAGTTAACACTACGTGCCACAACGTTGACGCTTTTGATAAGGTATGGCTGTTAGAACGATATATCTTAAAATGAATACCCTGCAAACAGTTTAAAAACCGTTCAATGGTGCTATTTCGAAATTCTGCTTAAAACTTTCATGGAAACTAAAAATAATTTTTTCCGTTAGTGTTGAAAAAGGTGTTAATGAGCCTAAAGATTTTTATACTTTATAGTGTTATTATTCCTTAAAATTAAAAAAAAGAAAGTTTGGAATGTATCTCTTTAAGTTATCTTACTAAATACAGTAAAAATACAGAAAGTTTTATGAAATACAGAACAAAGTATTTTCTTATGTCATATTGGTTGTATATCTTTAATTTTGTAAATGTCACACTCAAAAGCCTTTAGCAAATACAGATAAATTGACACAATTGCCCAACTGGTTAGTTTTTTTATAAAAAAAGAGGAGAAAAGGTTTCTGTTGTGATTTTGAAAAAAATATTTTTATACCCATCACCAAGAAAATGGGAGGTGTATTGCTGTTGTCATTTCGTTTATAATAGAACATTAAAAAAAACTTTTTGAGCACTGTAGTGTTCACACGGGATTAGTTAAGATGAACAAATAATGGCATAAATATCTTAAATATACAAATCAGCTAATTACTTCTCCTGGCCCCCTTACAAATCAGACCCAACGGATAACCTGAGGCGGCGATATTTAGTATAAATATTATCACTAAAAGTTTTCCAATTTGGTCAGCCACCCACCACATTTATTTATATAATTGTATATAACCCAAAATTGGGATGTAAATTATCGATTTTTTTTTGTAGTTTTTTTTTATTTATTCATACAATCGATAACTAAATACAATATTAGTGGGTGGTATTCCGAATGCTGCACGTGTCTTAAGGTGATATTTTTTATACATATATTGTTTAAAGAGTTACAATTTTAAGGGCTTAGAATTTAACAGACAATAAACTTGTGTTCAGACTTAATTTCAAATTCCCTAGAGAATGCTATTGAAATAAAGTGTAACAAAAATATATCTCAACCCTTAAAACTTGAAGTTCGAACTTAAATACCAATTGTTTTGCACTTGATTTCCAGCAAAATGGATTGTTGGGTATTAAAAAAATCAATAGAATTTTTTGCATTTAAATGGTTTGATTTGAATAATTGTATACTCTACAAATTTTGTTGAATGAAACTCAAAATCAATTCTTTTATTTTAATTATATTCAGCTTGGTATATTATTATAAAAAAAAATTATTGAACATTTCTGTAAATCCAGACTTGCAATTTTTGTTGCGGCTAATGTTGAGAGGGGTGAGAAGATTGGGGAGGGGTACTCAGTTTCATGTATTCTGCAATTCTATTTTGTTTTGAAATTCTCACACTTTTTAACTTTGGCTGTAGGTGTAGGTGTATTTGTATTTATATGTAAAATATACAAAAATTGCAGCCACAAAAATAGCAAGTTTGGACGATGACTAAAAAATGACAACCACTAAATGAAATACAATTTTATATAGTAGACTTAGGTAGCTGACGATTTACTTGGGACTCTACTTATTCTATGGTATAAAGTTTTATTTGTTAAAAGACTCGTACTGATTTTGAAATAAATGTTTTTTTTTTTTGTTGGAAATATTGTAAGTTTCAAAAACTATCGATAGTTATCAAAGGTTTAAAAAAAACCATCGCATACTATCAATAAAGTTGAATATCGATAGTTTCAAAACACTACATAAGGTGTAAAAGAGAAAAAAATTTAATAAATATATGTATGAGTTGTATAGCAGTCAAACATTTTTAGCGTTTCGACAGCGCTTATGGATAAGAAATGCCGTTGAAATTGGATCTTTTATGCAAAATATAATTACTAGGGAAACCGGAAGTTTGCGTTTAAAAGGTGTTTTATGCGCATTAAATATGACGTAAAAACTTGAAAAATGTCCCTTAAATAGTTAAAGATTTACAGTTAAGAATTTGATTAAGGTTGAAATTAAAAATTTTGAGCCAAGTTTAATCTAAAAATGATATAATTAGACTCTATTTCAGAAAAAAGTTTGTTTGGGAGCTGCGTAAAATAATATAGCGTTTCTTACCAATTTTAAAAGGTTTCGCCCTAATGACACTTAAAAATTTCAAGCGAGGTTTAAAAGGAGAGACATCCAGCATGATGAACGGACGAACATCGTTATATCAATTTAGAAAGTTATAGAAAAGCCATCTGTTAACTAAAATATAAAAAAACTTTTCCGCTGCGACAGAAGTTGCAAATATTTAAGAAAATTCAACAAGTATCGAAATATCCATAAAACAATTTAAATATGCATAAACTAGACAAAATTATCTTCTAACTGCAATATGAAAAAAATTGCTGCAAAGGGTAAAATATGCAAAAACATGCCGCAACAAATCGATGCTAAAATTCAAAATTCTACATTGATCGCACAGGGAAAAACTTGCAATTGCATATTTACGTCTATAATCACATTAATAAAACTAGGTTTGTGAACAAGAATTACAAGAAGAAAGAAACAATTGTCCCTGTTCTGCAAAACGAAGCATTTTTAAATTGCAAAATATCTTGCTCTTATTGATACTCCTTTTTAAAAAAATAATTGCAGTTATAAATACTGTCATGTAAAAATATTAATAGTAATACTGACAATCAAGGTTGGCCACCAATACCGTTATTAATACCTATACCGCTTTAATACCATTTAAAACTAAATTCCGGTATTGATACCGATACCGAAAATCCAAACACTTTAATATCGATACCGAAATTAGTTTCGCTTGCCAACCGTGTTGAATGTCTATAATATTTTTGTTTGACCCACTTGCCCTTAAGTTAGCAACATGGTACCATCTCCATCACTCTTTTATTTAATTGTAGGGCGCATAAAAAGCTGTAAAAAATGCATGTCTACATTCTCATATACATGATCATTTTAAATAAAAATCATCAGTTTGATGGAAGCATGTCGAAGTCAATTTGTTGGGTAAACCCTCCAAAAAAACGATAAACAAATTTTATTTGCCTTCAGGGCAAACATGTATGAGCGATCTGTAATACAAGAAATTTTAATAATTAATTAGTTATCAAGGTTGTTTTGTTGATGTTTCTTACATTTTCTTCTTCCACTTAAAATGTGTTACTTTAGAAAAAAATCCTAAATTGAACCTTTTCCCTCTCCTCCTGCAACAGTAATTCTTCAATGAAATTTTTAGTTCAGCCAATAAAGACTTTTAGGTCTTTGGCACAAAACGGACACACATACGTATAACACAAAGAACCCGACAGGAAAACAGAAAAAATGAGCAAACTGAGATAGGGAACAGCAAAGAATAACAACAAAGCAAATGTTTTGTTAAAGTGCAACCTGTTATTTAGGTTCATTTGTCAAAATATTTCTACAATTTCAGCTTAAGTTCTTTTAGTCTTTCTCTCAGCAACGGATTAACTGACAGGCAGATAGACAGACGGACAAACTTTAGGTACAATGTTGCAATGACTCGTATTTATATTTACAAAAATTAGACAGACTTTTATGTATTTTTTACGAATTACGAATATGCAACAGAGTGCGAGCTATTTGTCTTGCAATGGCTTACAAGTTTAAAATGGCTCAAAGACAGAGTTTCCTTTTCCTTGCACAAGTTTCGGGGCTACGTATACAATGACAGTCAGTAGTTTGTATCATTTATTTCATTTTCATATCCTACGGTTACAATTTCTGTTCGCTTTTAGTTTTCTTTATGAATGTGAAAAATAAAAAAATAAATTCAAAAACGATATTTTATCAACACATGCATATTTTTAGTTGGCCTAAACCGGAATTTTCATGGTGCCTGTTATTTTCATTTTATCTTTTTTATTTTGCAATTTTTTTTTTCTACATACATTTACTTAGTGTACACCTTTTTATATCTGTCTGTATTTTTCGTATTTTTCAACTAAAGGTGAAATCAATTAATCACTATTTGTGGTGCCATCCCCTTTTGTATTTTTTACTTTTGTATTTGACTGTAAACATACTTGCCAAGAGTATGGGTAAATGGGTCTACATGGATATCCAAGCACACATGTTGTAACAGTTTTGCATGGGTGAGAGTGAGTATAAGTGTTGGCCAAGAGCTTGTGAATTTTCAGCTGTTTCGCAAATAAAAAAAAATATACATACTATCTAATATTATAAAGCCTTTTATTAAATATTTAAAAAGTTAGAAATAAGTTTGAGACAGAATCAAAAAAAAGTCTGAGGGTTTATTTAAAATAATTTGCAGGTGCAAATAATATGGTGCAATTGGCAATTCTTTTACTTTAACCATCGCCATACCAAAACCCACCCGAGTGACCATATCGCTTTTGTTTCTATATAGAAAACTTGCTCACCGCCAGCAAACTTATGTTCATTACTAACCGGGTATCGGTAAACGATCTATAAAAGACCACCTTTGGCAAAGCGAAGGTTAAACCAATGTATCTCTTATGTGATAAAAATTGTTTTAGGACAGACGTATGGTTTCATAAAAAAAAACCTCTAGGTCCAATTTTCACACGCTGTTCGCAGTGAATTAGACTTCATTTCGACAGTGTTTATTATGAACTAAATTCGATTTTCGACTTAAGTCGTTTATTCAAAGAACACTGATAGAAAAATGCATCTTTATATTGATGATATTGTGACATCAATGTTATTACAAATTGCATCAATGATGAAAAAAGTTACATCAATCCAATGACGACCGTTATCATAAAATCCCAATGACTAATGAGTCCTTTCTACAATTTTACTGAGCCATCGCACTGATGACAGGTTTCATTGAACTGACTCCTATTTGTCATTTCTGTGATGCCGATGTGTTTTCTCATTGATGACATCATTTCAATTTTTGACCCTGATGACGATTGGATTAAGTGACATCACAATGATAAAAAGTGTCATGGGGTCAAAAACGAAGACACTTGGCATAGTACTGATGTCAAAATTCATCAGCGTTATGACGCCTTTTCTATCAGTGTAGTACGTTTCTTCCAACTGGCACAATAAAAAAAATTTTGTTCGCAAATTTAAAAAATAAAATTTAAATTAATTATGTCCAAGACGGATGATTCTTCTAATGAAAATGAAAGCTTCCTGGATCTGATCAGAAGCAGAAAAAGGTTGAGAAATACTTCCATCATACTGGATAAGGGTGGATTCCTTTTTGTTAATACAAACATTACTTAAATTGGCAACAGCTTTGTGCTCAAGAGAGGAATAGTACCTAATAGGCCTAGGAAATAAGGCAATTTAGGTCCTGCGAGATTTGCTCCCACTGTTTTACAGCCTGAACTTTTATGCAAAGTTGTTTTGTCAAAAAATAATTTCGTACCACAAGGAAAACGAACTTATCTAATAGCAGTTTACGTCCTCAGACTTGCATAAAATTAACAAAATTAATTAAGAAAGTGGCATTTGGTAAAAAAAAAAATACTAAGATTTTAAATATCGCCAGAGAAAATAATCTGATGGCATAAAATCACATGAACGAGGTGGCCAGGTAACAGGTCTATTTTTTGTTTGCCTCGATAAATTTCTCTCGGTAAATTGATTGTATCATACGCTGTGTGCCATGTGACATTATGGGTGAGTTCCAAAACATCAAATCGCATTGCAGTGATGCGGATTTGATACAGTTTCGTTACAAAGTAACGTGCTCTTTTGTTTACTTTGTAAAACAATATCAACAAAGCCTCAACAAAATTATTAATAAACAATTTGCTTTTGTTTGGCGCATCGATAACTGTTATCATACCTTTAGGGACGTATCGCTTTGAATGAATTTGTTTGGTTGCATTGCAAATGACATTTTGGAAATAATCCAATTAAGGTACGAAAAGTAAGTAAGCATGTCCCTATACCGTTCATTATTCACTGCAACGCTCCGACCATCGATATTTGGGAAGACATATATGGACCAATGATTCCACCGGCCCATTAAAAGCACAAAACAGTGAGTTTTTATAAATTTAATATTTTGAGGATTACAATCGCTCCATTTCGGCAATTTTAAATACAGTTAACTACATATTAGCAGATGAGATGCAAAACTCGTTCGTTTCACTTTAATCGTTTTCCAGTAATATATGTGTACGAACATCGCTACAAAAATGTTTTTCAATAAACGATTTATGAAAAACAAATATGTCAAAGTTAACTTTTTACAAATTTGCATTTTTATATTCCCTAATTCGACTCGGCGATATCTTGGCGCACTTTAAATAGAAAGGTTAAAACAGTGAGCCAGCGAGTTTTGTTACAGAAAATGCAAAGAGATAGTTTTGAAAATGTCTGGTGAGTGGAACGAACCAGTTTTGTTGCCAACTGCAATTTTTTAATTTTTTTTAAACGAACGAGTTTGCATTTTCAAAACAGATCCTCCTAAAATTTTGTAGTGGGGAATGTAAGATGAGATAAACCCACTGTTTATTGTTGATGTGTTTTGTTTAAGCTTTGATATTATTACAAGTAGAACTGTTGCTATAAGTCTTATACGCTTAACAGTTTTATTTGGTTTAATATCTTTAGTTTTTCTAAAACGTTATGGATGAAGTTTCCTGATGATCTGGCCTAAGCAACCAGTGAAATGCGCATAGGAATAGCTTATCCCATCAACAATAAATTTCAAGTGTTTTTATCAGTAATAAAAACTGGGAATTAAGCACGAATAACAAAATCTTTTGATTTTAAAAATATTAAAAAAATTTGTATGAGAAAAAATTTTGGATTCGCAGTCGCGAGTTTTTATGAGTACTCCGACTCCCGTAAAAACTCCGATTCCGACCTCACAGCCCTGATGGAAAGAGTATTAATAAGTTTGTCATTCCCTTTGTAATTTCTACAATGTTGATGTTGACCCTTAAAATACATATAGTTATATATTTTGGGTCCTTAAAAGATACGAAGTGGGTTTAACGATTTCCGTCTGTCCGTTGAAATGGAGTTTGCGAAGACCCCAGATATGATGGGGGATAGGCTGTTATATATATTTATGTCACATAAAGTCCGGAATTGTTTGCTATTGAATTGCAGCCAGATCGTTCCATAAATGCCTTTAATCAAAAAACCACGAATGCCTATAATTTTTCCCTAAAAATCCCCTGATGCTGTTGTTTTTTATATCCATCACCAAAAATAACAGTTTTTTTTTTGTTTAGACTTTTTTGGCGTTTTGTTACATACTATGGTTGGATTTTAACAATGTTTATGTTTGCAGGTTACCATATTATGCTAAAAAATTACCATAGTATGGTTAAAATCAATAAAAATTTTCGCGAAATCGACCATAATATGGTAAAAAAAACCATATTTTGGTCAATATTAACCATAATAATGGTCAAAACTTACCATATTATGTTCAAAATTAATATGGTCAAAATTTCCCAGAATTTTGACAAAAGTTACCATATTATGGTCAGAAAAAACAATAATATGGTCAATGTTAATCATATTATGGTTATTTATTTCATCCATTTTTTCAATTTGTTTGTTAAGTGTCAAATTATAATTTTATTAAATTTTTTATTCCTGATAGGTGTTATGTTTCACTTTAATAAAAAAAATCCCCTTTGATTCATATTCCAGACTGTGACGACATTCATTACCATTTTTTCTGTTCTACTAGTTTATTCTATGTAAATTTATATATTTTATTCAATAATTAAAATAAAATGAATGAGAATTTTAAGCAAACCAAGTAAAATGCAAACAACCAGAATGTTGTTGCTTTCTAATCATATTATTTTAAATTTAAAATTAAACATACAATGCTTAAAAATATTATAATTTCAAACATATTATTGTTATTTAGTATTAACCATAACATGTTTGAAGGCGACCATTATATGGTTGTTGCTTTTGGATGTATGAATTTAACCATAATATGGTTGCCGTGATAATAATATGGTTAAGGTAACCATAATATGTTTAAGTGTACAGTTGTAGCTTTATTTTATTAAACAATTATATTGTTAAATTCAACCATATTTGAAGTTTTAAAGGAGGTAAACACTTTATTGTTAATTAGAAACAAAATATTATCAATCGTGAAAAAAGTTTTGGCAAAAACAACAAAAGTTTGTTTGTTGCCATTGCAGGGACCATAATATGTTTTTTTTTTTAGCATACTCCAACCATATTTTTTCTCTGCGTGTACATGTACGGCACAGTTGGTTTTACGATGTTCGTCCGTCCGCCTGTTTTTTGTATATCTGGAGAACGGAAAGACCAAAAGTTTCCAAATAAGGTCCACAAAATCCGACAAAATGTGGACGGTGAATATAGAAAATATTAAATTCATGTTTATTACAACGACAGCAGGCTTATGGTTTTGGACGAGAGTTGCATACTGCATAAAAAAAAATTTAAATAATAATAAATAAATTTTTCACTGATACCAAGATAAAAACTAATTTTTTTTCAAGAGGAAAGTTGATGACAAAATTAAACAATTTAGGCATAAGTTTTTTTATATGGTTTGTGGGTTTATAAACTAAATGGAGGGAAACGCTAAGAATTTGTTTCACTTTTGCCTTTGCTTGCCGCTGGCCGCTGATAGATGGAATACATAAATGGATAATGTGCCCATATCGCTAAATGGACTAGAACGTAAATACTTTTTTTATTTAAATTAACTTATAGCAGCAGAAAATAAAGTTTAAATGGGCTATATTGCTAATGGGACTAGAGACGGCAATGAATATAAACGAATAGTACTGTATAACATTTTGCACTCTGGGAACTTGTTATTATAAAATCTACCAAAAATTTCACTTTTAAATATGATTTTGGGACCATAGTGCTTATCCAGATAGAAAAAAAGATATAAGTTATTTTTGTATGAAAGTGGCACTGCCCACATTGAACTTTACAAATATTTTTAGCCTGTGCTAAGTCCTGTATGAAAGTGGCACTGCCCACATTGCACTTTACAAATATTTTTAGCCTGTGCTAAGTCCTGGGAAGTCAGGAAAATACTGTGGATAAGAAAATAGGTTCAGTAGTTTAGAAGTCTATAGATAACAAACAAACAAACTTTTTTTAATTTTTATATATGTATATAGTATTTCTATCTTATTGTTCCAATCCACATCTTTATTTGATAAATAAAAACTAGAAAGTCACGTAAAAGTTGTTTTAGTGAGCATGAAAATAAAAGTGTCCTAGCATTAATTGCTGCTTATTAGCACTAAATTGACTTTAAAAATTTCTATTTTTAATGTGTTTCTAGACTCCAGTGCTAATGCAGTGGTACACGTCGCATCTTTTAATCTACATTCTAAAAAAAAAAAACAATTTAACTGGGAAATCTATTCAATCCTTAAACACGTATTTAATATTTACATATTTACACATCATGTACAATCAATTTAACCTAACAGCAACAGGATATTCATCCTCATAATGTGACCATATCGGTGAATGGTACAACATCCGCAATACAAAAAATGAATACAATACAGACAACATTTTGCCAACATTAATATGCAGGATACGAACAAGAGGCCAATTTACTAAATGTTCAACAAGCTTAAAATAAATTGTAGTCAAATCACATAAATTTATTTAGCTCAAACCAAAGAAATATGTAAGGAAATCAACTAAACCAATAATAATAATGATAATGTTTACAGATATTATATAATAATTTCATACAAAAAATGTTTCTCAAAAGCAAATAAAGAAGTTTTCTTTTTATAAAAAAATGTAATCCTTGAACAGCAATCACTAGAGAATAGGAAAGTCATAAATCTTAGGCAAAACTATATGTATGAATATAGATTTCATTTGACACTATTAACAAATTAAACTGTTAAACGCCACCAAAATACAAGTTGTTTTTTTCTTTTGGTGCGTATGGGAGTTTTAAATGGTTACAACTTTATAGTTGTTACAAGCCCAGCAATATTCATCCATTCAACCAGCCACAATCAACTAACCAACATCATTTGTAATCTGTCCTCCAAGTAACAGAACTAATTCTTTCACACAATTCATTTGTTTAGTCGGCAGCTTCGTTCGTCACAGCAGGGCGGCTGGCTTCACTTTTGTGTGGGTATCAAATCGACAAAATACAATTCTTCATATTGGGAGTCTGTTCACACACTAAATAAATCTCAATTTTTCTTTTGCCTTTAAGCTGTAAGCACTTGTATTTTTGTACTGACCGACCTGAATTTATTGACCCTTCACAAATAAATTCGTTATGGATAAACACACACACACACACACATTTTAAGACACATATTTGCGCGTGTAGATGTGGGTATCATTACAAGTGGATTTAAGGTGTTTAACCCAATTTAAGATGTTTTTGTTTTATTTTTTAATTTAAAAAATATTCAAGTATAACCCCCCTATTCATAAACAATTGTTAAATTTAACAAACGTTTATTTAGAAAAACTTAAATAAATGGTTTTCTAAACCTTTATTAAATATAAAATATTTTTTTCGAAATTGCAACGAAACTATACTAAATCACATATCATTAAATTTTTATACTCACACTGCTTATGTTTGTAACCCCTTATACTATTGGTTCTAGATCCCGTTTTAGTACACTGATCGGCTTAGAAACACCTTTGGATTCGATCTAACAATGTCCGTCCGGATGACAGGCTGGCTGTCCATGTAAACCTTGTGCGCAAAGTACAGTTCGCAGTTTTTGAGACAATTTTACAAAATTTGGTAAATATGTTGCAATTTTTACAGCTTATTGAACATGGGGAGTCCCCATTACGGACAACCGTTTCACAATTTCACACATCCCCCATTCAAGCTTCTTCCCGGAGTAGTGTCTTTGTAATCATAAGCCATCTCATTATGTAGGCATTTATGTAAATTTGAAACGGTATATTTGACCATAGCTCCCATACAAATACTACTCCCGAAAACCATTTTTAATGCCTTAACTTCCTTACAAATGTTGGTATTAACATACAAATGGGCGATAAGACCACTTACGATAGATATTATGTCCAAAACTAACCATAGGTCCCATATAAACCCCATCCAAAAATCTCATATAGATGAAGATATCTCATTATTATTCGGCACAAAGAACTTTTACATGAATCTTAACCTCATAACATAATTTTGTTCTGACAGGTCCATCATTGCGTATGGTTACCAACAAGTTTATATTCTCTGTAGGATATCATAAGGCCGGGTTTGAACTGCTATACGTTCTAAATTGTTTTAATATCGATTTGTCTGCAAAGCGAAATATTGTGAGTTTTCCAAATTGATATTCTATCGAAATATAATGAAATGTTTTACAAATAATGACGATATTTTTTAGAAAATTCTTCAAACAATCTGAAAACGGTATTAACTTAAGTAAAAGTGATATTAAAGTTAAAGAACTTCTAAGTTTGCTTAGTCCTCAATGCGTACTTGAAATAATGCGAAAGTGGGTTTAGTTTGATTCTAACCTAAACACTTGCCCCATAGCACCAGAGGGTTGCTGTACCGTATATGTACTGTATCAATCAGCTGTTCGCTTTTTGTTATATGAAAAGCAATACAAAAATTTAATGTACAGTAGTTGTTACCTTTCATTCTGTATAAAATAAAATTTCATACCGTTGTTACGTGACATTTGTAAAACTGAGATGGGGCCTTGTGTGTTAAATTGAATTGGGGTATTTTCGCTCTTTTTTTTCTACTTTTTTTCAGTATATCTATGGAATTGCGACAAAACAACTAACAATACAACATATTTCCAAATAAACAAATATACATTTGTTTAGATGTGTGTGTATATATGCTTTTACACACACAACCGATATGTGCAACATATAGTATGTAAAAGGCTTTAAATGGTATCAAAGCCTTGTTCTGTAAATGCAGTTTTACAAAATAGGTATGTATATGCCAAAATACATATCTGTGCCATCTTGACAAAACATCTTAAGTCAAATTCAAAAAGTTGAAAAAATTTCGTTAATTATACGATTTTTTATTCAAAAAACACTTTTGTTTACTTTTTTAAAATTTTGTATTACAAAAGAGATTTTTCTTTCGGTTTGGTTTATTTTATTCTTTAATAAAAATGATTTTTTCACCGAGATTTTTTAAAAACTTTTTTGCTATCTATCTCGACTTAAGATGTTTTGTTAAAATGCCACAGATATTTGTTTATTGTTAGTCTATAATGTATGTAAATATTAAATATAAATTTTTTGGTACTTTTTCTGCACAGCGGTTACCATTTAAACATTTTGTATTGTTTTATGTATACTATTGCTTTTTGTTTATGTATGGGAAAACATATGACACGTTTTTAAATGTTCCATAAGTGCACCAACGTGCTTACAGTACCGTGCGGTACATTACGCGTACAGCAACGTTCAGCTAACTCAGCCTTTACACATGTTTGGTTCACTTTTGTTGTATACCCGCTTTGTTCAGAGAAGAACTCTCCGTTATAAAACACCTGCGCCATGCCCGATATGATTTTCGTAATCATTCTACATACTTTGAAAATTTTCTGTATTTACCTAAATAATTTTAACAAACAGAATTCGGGAATTTTTGCTTCTTATATCACTTTTAAACACGAAAATAATCTTTGTTTTATATCCCCAGGAAAAACTTTTTGATTTTTAGTAATAGGTGGTAGTTATTTCATATGTTACCTGGTAAGTAGTTGTCATTACAATTGTCATTATTTTGAAAACTTTAATAAGTACTTACTAGCAATGACCACAACAACTACTTATTACTTCTATTATTTTCAGTACTGAATATTTGCTTACTAATAATCAGCTCAATAACTACTTATTACTTGTGTTGTTTTCAGTACTGAATATTTACTTACTGGTAACGCACTTAATAATTACTTATTAGGTCTATTAACTAGTGATTTTTTTTTTGTAAGTACTTACAATTCAACTTACTAGTAGTTAAATAATAACTAGATATTTTTTGACTTCTAGTAAGTGTATTGTAAGTACTGAATTCTGTGGACAGCTCGAACAAAAAAATGTAGTTATTCAGCCGAAAAATAAGTAGTGTTTATTTTCTCCAACATTATTTGCAAACTTACTTGGTAAGTTAAGTTTTTGCTGTTTTGATCAATGTAATTTTTGGGGAATACAAGATTTATCTATATAATAAAAATGAAATGTTGTCTGTTGCTGATCGCATAACTTGAGAACGGCTTGACCGATTTGGACGATTTTTTCTTTAAAATGATCGCCATGGTCCAACTTAGGTTTGTACGCCCACTTTTTTCGATTTACTTAAAATCAGAAAACGGCTCCATCGATTTGACTAATTTTTTTTCAAATGTTCGTGTTAATCCATTTTAAGTCTTCATCGAAAGAAAAATTTACCACGCCTACTTTTACGCCCACTTTTTCTATTTATTTGACCGATTTGGACGATTTTTTCTTTAAAATGGTCGCCATGGTTCAACTTAGGTTTTTAAGGAAATAAAATATTTCCCCGCCCACTTTTAAAGCCCACTTTTTTCGATTTACCTAAAATCAGAAAACGGCTCCATCGATCATTAGTAATCAGCTACCGAGCGAAGCCGGGACGGCCAGCTAGTTAAAAATAAGATTTCTTCAAAACGTACTAAATTCCCAATTTTTATTTTTGATAAATACACTGAAATTTATTTTTGAGGAAAAGCTAGTTTCTATGCGCATTTTACTGGTTGCTTAGGCCAGATCATCAGGAAACCTTTTTCCAAAGAATTTTAATTCAATTGGAAAAGTGGGCGTGGTACCTTACATATAAAGGCACAATAAATTACAATAAATCTTGAGCTAATACCCTCTTTATGATGAACTTATTTTCACTTGCAAAGTTTTATGTGTTTTTTAATAAAGGGTCTTCCATCAAGCGCTTTCTAACTTTCTAACTAAAAAAATATGTAAGAGATATAATTAAAGTTTTTTATTCGCTTAAAAAGCCCGTTATGCCATTATGCATGGAATATAACGTCATGCAAATATTAGCCGCACCTTCTCTGAATGGGGCGTATTCAAAATATGCAATTTTCATTGCCTCTTGCAGATAAATCAGGCATATGTTGATTGGTGGCGTAGGTTATGTTTACTGTGAGGGTCACTGTAGTGCGTGGCTTTTTCGCATATACCCGCAACAATAAGTCTAACCTCTATATAAAACCAATTTTGCGAAATTTGAGGGGGCCTTTAAAAAATGCACTCAACTTTTCATAACTTATTGTGCTGAGAAATTTGTCAAACAAAACAATATATGTAATTTATCTATTAATTGCAAACAGCCAAACCCACATTATAAAATACATTTTAATAAAGGCAATAAATTCGCTGCTAAACAATTAAACTCATATAGAAATAATTGTTCATGTACGACGAGTATGTGTTTATTACGTGTAAAATGTGTGTTTAATTCACCCCAAGAATTTTCTTTGTTTTAGAAACATTCTCATAAATATCTGCGCACTTAACCAAAAAGCATATAAAATCTTTAAAGTGATGCTGTTAAAATTGGGTAAAATAGTAGTATCAGTTTGTGCTTTGTTGTGAAACGGACGTGTATTTTCAACCCCGCATACGATTTTAATTTATTATTAATTAAATTTGATTTTGGAATATAAATACTAAGCGAATGGACGCTAGAAAATATATGATATTTTTTATTTAAATTATTTAACATAAAAGTGAACAATTAAAACGAAAAATTAAATAAAGATAAATAAAGCAAAAATATATACATATGTACGTATGAATGTTCATACATGTGTATGTATACATATTCTGTGCACAAACATTTTAGTTTAAATTTCTTATTTTTGGCGTTGTTGTAAAATACAATAAATAATAAAAACATTAAAAGCACAGTAAAACGTTAAACGGTGAAAAACAAAAACAATTTATTGCATGAATAAAAACAATGAAACAACAATAAAACTAAATGATAGAAATGTTTATGTGACAGTGCATGCTAACGAAGACAATGCTGTAATAAATAAAACAAAAGAAATCAATAGTAACTACCTAACAGCTAAACCAATTTTTAGAACACGATCCCTTTCGCCCTCTCTTTTTACAAAGACGGTTGATGGTGATACGTTAAAAAATATAAACCTCTCACTTGCAAGTGTTGCCACAACGGCAAACACAATCTTATTAACAAATGGTACCATGAACTCTAACACAGATGCAATGCAAACATCTCAAGTAAAAAGTGGTCAAAAGCCTCAAGTACAAGTTGGTATGGACAGGTACATAACAGTGCTTAAACGGGGTCGCAGCCCTACCTCTGCAGCAGTTGCTTCGGCTTCAAAAGTACCATCTTTTGATAAAATAAACTCTCAAAATCGTTTTGCAATTCTGGAGGATGAATCCTCGGAAGCACCAAACGTTATAAAATCTTCTAAGCCACCCCCGATATATCTAAGGGAGCAAAACTCAAGTGAGTTAATAAAGAGCGTGATCTCGGTAATAGGTGAAAATTCGTTTTACGTAGCTGCAATCAAGCGTGGAAATATAAATGAGACAAAAATACAGGTAAATCATGAGAATGATTTTCGTAAATTAACTAACAAATTCGAAGCCCTTAAAAAAAGCTTTTACACATACCAACTAAAGAGCAGCAAAGGTCTTCAGGTAGTGATCAAGGGCATAGACTCATACGTGGACCCAGATGAAATTAAAACTTTTTTGGAAGAGAAGGGTTTTAAAATAAAAAACGTTACAAATATTAAAAACAGGGAAAAAAATCCCCAACCATTATTTCGGGTAGAATTAGAACCTGGCGACATTAAGCTTAAAAAAAATGAAACGCATCCTATTTATAATTTAAAATATATTCTCTACAGAAGAATAACTATAGAGGAGCCGCACAAAAGAAATGGTCCCGTTCAATGTCTTAATTGCCAAGAATTTGGCCATACTAAGGCATACTGCTATTTACCCCCTGTTTGCGTCGTATGTGGAGAATTACATTGTACAGTCCAGTGCGATAAGTCTAAAAATGACCCCAATGTAAAAAAATGTAGCAACTGTGGCGGAAATCACACTGCCAATTATAGAGGATGCCCTGTATATACTATAGTCAAGCAGTCGGCTGGACCGAAAACAAATCCCCCACAAATGCAGGTACCTAATCAAGTAAACACTAATGGCATTCAGGCTCCGCAGCCTAGTAATAACAGAACCTCGTATGCTAACGTCCTTAAATCAAACCATGTGCCAATGCAAGGCGCTTCGCCAAGTAATGATGAAACTCCAGTTTCTAATTTAAGTCGTCTTGAAAAAACCATGGAAACATTAGTGCAAACAGTTAATAATTTTACGAACACAATGGGTAATATGATGCAGGAAATTCTAAGAATGCAATCGATGTTATTGCAAGCTGTACTTAACAAGCCATGAACTGTTTAAAAATCTGTTTTTGGAACGCAAACGGCATCCGCCAACATAAAAATGAATTAGAATACTTTCTAAAAAATAAACAAATTGATGTCATGATGGTTTCTGAAACTCATTTGACCTCAAGAAATACGTTTAAAATCAATGGTTATACACTATATGATACCAAGGACCCTCGAGATAGAGCTTGTGGAGGTTCAGCCATTTTAATTAAAACCCGAGTCAAACACTACCTAATGTTTGATCACCGCGAAGATTATCTCCAAGCAACGAACATTTGCGTTGAGGAATTAAATAGAAACCTAGTAATTTCATCGTTATACTCACCGCCTAGATTTTCAATATCAGAAAGCCAATACTGTAAATATTTTAAATCATTAGGAACCTGTTTCCTAGCTGCTGGCGATTATAACGCTAAACATACCTTCTGGGGGTCACGACTTATAACACCAAAGGGTCGTGTCTTATTTAACACAATTTCTAAAATGGATTTAAATGTGGTAGCGAGCGGACAACCAACATATT
Organism: Pollenia griseotomentosa; assembly: GCA_963931875.1. Taxonomy (NCBI): domain Eukaryota; kingdom Metazoa; phylum Arthropoda; class Insecta; order Diptera; family Polleniidae; genus Pollenia; species Pollenia griseotomentosa. The sequence continues at coordinate 140,720,305 of OZ007560.1, read as the reverse complement.
GGCCTACTGATCATCAAAAAATTCCAGATGTTATCGATTTCGGAGTGGTTAAAAACATTCCCATAGAAACGATCCATGTTGAAGCTTCCTTAGAATTATCTTCTGACCATACACCTACAATTGTTACTATAATGAACCCCAATAGAATTGTATCTCCGACTGGTCACTTAGCGACGACAGCTACGCAAATTAACTGGTTAAAATATAGAAAATACCTCAGCACCCATTGCACAGAAAATATTCCGCTTAGTACACCGGAGTATGTAGATCGCTCTATTGCCAATTTTGACAGTTTTCTGAAACTAGCTGTTCAACATTCCAGTATTGCCCCCAAAAAAACAAAAAATATTAAAATATATTCCACAGATGTCGAGCGTCTCTTGTCTGAAAAAAGGAGGGCTCGAAGAGAGTGGCAATTGCACAGATCCCCGTTACTTAAGAACTTACTAAAAGAGTGTACAAAAAAGCTTAGAAAGTTACTGCAGACTCAGAAAACGGCTTCTCTGGAAAAATATCTTAAGGAACTTGATGCAACCCCACAATCAGACTACTCATTATGGCGTGCAGCTAGAAATCTCAAAAGGCCAGTTGTCTCTAAACCACCATTAAGAGACTTGAATGGTAGTTGGGCAAGAAATGATGTTGAAAAAGGAAATCTGTTTGTTAATCATTTAAAAAACGTATTTACCCCAAACATATCTCACGATATTGCGGCCGAGTTACCACCTGTTGTTGCTAGAGCAGCTGTTCCCCTAAGATTTGAGATAAGAGAAATCGAAAAAGCTATTTGTGATTTAAACCCCAAGAAGGCTCCTGGTTATGATAAGATCAGCAACAAAATGCTTCTGGAGCTACCCAGCATAGCAAAGAAAATTATTCTTTTAATTTTTAATGCTATTTTACGACTTGAATACTACCCTCAAGAATGGAAGGTCTCCTTAGTTACGATGATACCAAAGCCAGGAAAAGATCACTCCAAAGTTGAGTCATATAGGCCTATCAGCTTATTATCTAATATATCAAAGCTGTTTGAGAAGCTCTTAGCGTCCAAATTAACCCCAATTTTAAATGACAATGGGTGTATACCTAACCATCAATTCGGTTTCAGACGAGAACATAGCACAATTGAACAAACCCATCGGATAGTAAACGCCATAAGAAAAGCCTTTGAAGAAAGAAAATATTGCTCCGCTCTCTTCATCGATGTCTCTCAAGCTTTTGATAAAGTCTGGCATGTAGGCTTGTTACATAAATTAAAGCTGAACCTACCGGTTAACACACACAAGCTGTTAGAAAGCTACTTGGTCGGTCGAAAATTTATTATTAAAGAAGGTGATTTTTTAAGTTCTCCTCAGACAATTGAAGCTGGAGTCCCTCAGGGAAGTATCCTGGGCCCACTTTTTTATCTTATATATACCTCGGACATGCCGACAAACAATTACACCCTAACCTCAACTTTTGCTGATGATACAGCTTTCCTAAGCGTACACGAGAACAGTCGTGAAGCATCTCGATACCTGCAGGATCATATATTTCAACTAGAACTGTGGCTAAAACAATGGAGAATAAAGGTCAATGAGCAAAAATGCGTACATATTACATTTACCTTGCGTCGGGAAACATGCCCCCCTATTAAAATCAATAATCAACTAGAGCCTCAACAATCGCATGTCAAATATCTCGGTATTCATCTAGATCGGCGTTTAACATGGAAATGCCATATAGAAGCAAAATTAACCCAAATGAAACTAAAAGCAATTCAAATTAACTGGCTTATTGGAAGAAATTCTGTTCTTAGTCTCGATTGCAAACTACTACTTTACAACTCTATTTTAAAGCCAATCTGGTGCTACGGTATTCAACTATGGGGCACTGCCTCGGCCTCAAATATCGAAAAAATTCAAAGGCGCCAAAATAAACTTCTTCGAATAATCACAGCTGCCCCTTGGTATGTTAAAAACTCAAATATCCATAAGGATCTCAATGTGCCACTGGTAAGGACTATTATTACGATGTATGCGGTAAAATATTTAAAAAGGCTAGAGTTGCACCCAAATCCACTAGCTCGAAATATTTTAAATGATAGCGGCCACACTCGCTTAAGGAGAAGAGACACTGCAGCACTTACCCATTAAGATGAGCGATAAACACATATATAAATGTGATACAGAACCCGTGATGAAGAAAATGTTTGTCTTGCACTGGCAGGACATAAAATAAAGTATTAGGATAAGATTTGATTAATTATTGTTAGTTCATATTTAATATATGAAGATTCAATAAATAAATAATGAGAAAAAAAAAAAAAAAAAAAAAAAAAAAAAAATAGTAGTCGAAAAATTTACTAACGAAGAAACGGAATTCATACTAAGTTTATCATTTCGTCTGAAACTTTTTTAATATTCATCTAAGATCCCATATATTCATATACATATATTCAGGGTTCTTGAGTTATTATTAATTAAAGTTAATTTAAAAAGGCTCAACAGAAAGGAACAAGTAAAGTGCCAAATGTTTCTAGATATCCTAATCAGTTAGAGACCAAAAAACTAACATAATATGAAGGCGAAACCGATTGTCGCTTAATTTTGCACAAATTTGTTTTATATGCTTAACAATCATATAACTAAATTTTGTGGAGATCAGTCCGTGCTTTTTCGTAGGTCACATCAAAAGCCCACTCTCGGAAAGCACTTCAGTATGCCCAAAACCATAACCAATAATGCTATAATAGAACAATTTGGTCTGTCAAAGATGCATAAGACTACTGTAACGTAAGCGGAGGAATAAAATAGGAATTCAATGAACAACTAGAATTCCTGGAATTTGCTGATGATATGCTGCCTCTTGTCGCACGACTATCGCCACATGTCAGCTCAACTCAAATCTCTTGAGAGCCAAGCTTTAAAAGTTGGCTTGAATATATATATGGAAGAGCTAGGTAATGCGCTGCAACACTCTTATCAACAACAAAATCCGAATACAGAGTGTTGAGCTGAAAGAAGTTAATACATTCCGCTATCTTGGCAGCATATAAAAAAAACTGGTTGCAGCAGTGATGATATAGCCTTCCGAATTTCAAAGGCTTACCACTCATTTGGTATCTTACTCCACTACATTCACAAAACGAACAAACATAAGCATATTTAACTCTTGTGTAAAATCGGAATTCCTTGACGCAAGTGAATCTTGGAACACCACATCGTACGATATTAATACTATCCAGGTATTTATCAACCGCTGTCTGCGAAGAATATTTAAAATATTTTGCCCTAACACCATCTCCAACACACAACTATGAGTGCAGACATACCAACGACCAATCCACATCGACTTAATTAATCGCAAGTGGCGCTGGATTGATCGCACGCTATGTAGACCAGTGTTCGACCAAACAAAAGCTGCTTAAGATTAGAATCCCCATGGTAACACACGTAGAGTTGGACGCTCATCGCAGATCTGGAGACGCCAGCTAAGATTCGAAAGATTAGGAACCACATGACATGATATATTAAATTAAGTCCAATTTAGCTTTTTATATCTTCTATATAACTAAAATTCTCGTGTCACGGTGTTTGTAATTGAACTCCACCCCTGCAGTTTCACAAGTAGTGGCTGGCAACATTTCCCCGACTACATCGCCATTGATTTTTCATTGACTACATCGCCGATTACATTGGTACTCAGTGGTAATCTGTAAGGTAGTGTCTCCAGAGATTTTCTATTGTTTTTCTTAACCTTAAGAATTTAATATTGTTAGTTTCATCTAATGCCTTAAGTTGTTAACCTTATAGTTGAATTCAAAGAAAAAATTTGAGTTCAAAATAAAGCGAATAATTTGTTGTAATCGACGAAGTAATCGACGAAGTAATCGACGAACAGTAAGGCATTACCAATGCGGACATCGCCTTGTTAAATTCGCCGCTCAAAAGCATTTCTGGTAGTTTAGCGAGTCGTCGACGAAAGGTTTGTGGTAGTCGTTGAACTCATCGGCGTAGAGTCGATTACCAATACTGCAGGGACCGAAACGGCTTGACCGATTTTTATAAAATTTTGCATGTGTATTTGTACGGTATGAGAATAGGGTGAGTGAACTATTGCCCATGATTTTTATTATTAAGGGCGTAAAATAGGGCAAGAGGGGTAAAAGCTCCCCCTACCTATATTTTCTTAACTAATCAACCGATAACATTTAAAAGGAAATAGGGAATAAGGGTTGAAATAGGGCAAGAGGGGTAAAAGCTCCCCCTCCCTATATCTTCTTAACCAATGAACCGGTTTTCTTTAATTTGCAATGCAGATACTGCAACATCTGAAAGAAATCAGCTAGTATAAAAAAAAACTCAATGTAATTTGTGATAATGGGTTCAAAGTTTACCATAGGTCCAATACATATAACGCGGCCTTCCAAAAAGAACTTTAAAACGTATAAAATGAAATTTGATTCAATTAAGGTTTTTTAGTACAACCGCATTTTGTGATGATCGATCCATAATTTTTCATAGGTCCGATATAAAAATTCCTCCTAAAAATCATTTTAATCATGACACATATTTTATTATTAAGTTATGACTTATAATAACTTTTTGGAAAAGATTTAAATATGTCTTAATCCACAGCGAGTAATAATACTGTTAGGTCAGTTTTTATAAAGCTTTGCTAAAAATTTAAAGATCCCTGCTTGAAATATTCTTACTCGAGGTGGAGGGCATCAAAGATTCGGCCTAGGCGAAATTTTAATTGCTTAGAAACAATAATAATGAAATAAAATGCGATAAAATTGATTATGATTAGAATAAAGTATAACCAGTGTTGCCAGAAGTAAGGGAAAACCCCACATGTAGGTATTTTTGACACTTAAATAGAAGCGTAGGGAAAATCGGACAGATATTTTATTATCCCCACAATGTAGGGATTTTTCGTCACATCGCATTGTTTATAAAATAAATACAGAAAAAACGTTTTGTTAGTGATATTTTCTTGTCCAAAACGGGTTTTTAACTTTTTCACTAAAATCGCTTAAAAATATATTTCCACAGTTGTTTATGGTTTAAAAAGTGGGCGACACTCATATATATATGTGTATGTTTTTTTTAAGATATCACTTAATTGAATTTTTAAAAGTACATACATATCGCACCTATTCAGCAATACTGTTTTACCTCAACATTTGTATTTTTTCACTTTTTGCAAATAATCGACTGGTATCGAGCTATTTTGCTACCTTTTGGTAAGGAAACGGTTGGTTTAAAAGTATTTTTTCATATTAAATTAAAAATTGTTTTGCTTCCACTGAAAATTTTAAGATTTTGAGTTAATTGTATTATTGTTGAACAAGTGCGATATGTAAAGTTTTTTTCAAGTTTTGTGCTTATTTTTTGTCAAAGCTTAAATATACATATTTGAACAAAATTTATTTTTATAACTAATGTTTTTTCTTCTATTTAAATGAAAATAACGCGCAGGGATTTTTGTAGGGAAAATTTTTTTAGCGTGTAGAGAAAATCGAATTTCTTTTAGCATGTGTAGGTATTTTTTCGAAAAATCCACTGGCAACACTGATTATAACTAATAATTTAGATTTTAATTTAATAAATTTAAGCCCGAAAAATGACAATAAATAATTATTCAATGTCGTTTAGTTTTTTTTTTTCAATTGTTATCTAGTGAAAGAGCCGAAACTAAGCGCCATCTGCCTCATCCACCCACTTACCATATGTTGCTCTTTATATGCTTTTCTGTGTTTAAAAAAAATTATTAAAAAAATTCAAATCAACCTCCGTTTTTGTGATGTCGGCTGAAAACTAACAACAGTAAATAATATTAAAGGGAGAAAGTCCTTTGGCATATATATAAAAAAAGGAAAAAAAAAACAGGAAGACAACATTGAAACTTACCCCCTGCAGTTTATGATGATTTCGGTTGTTGAATGTTTGAATCTAACAAACCATTTATCATAATTCTCGTATTTATGTGCGATGTTGATGTTTTATACTTTTTCTCAATGAAAGTTGATTTTGTTTTTAATATTCTCCCCTGATTTCTTCATCCCAACAAACATCTAAAGATACAATGAGTATGAGTATGAATGATTTAAATATTTAGGATTTGAAATAGAGATGATGGGTTGCGGCATGGCATGGTGGTTTGGTTACTCCTGACTTTTTTTCTTTTTGCATTTTTATTAATTTTTATTTATGATGAGTCATTTGCACGTTTACAGCAATTTTAACCTTTTACACATGAATTCATTCAACAAACTTTTTGTTTGTTTGTATGTTTTCAAGAAAATCATATATAAAAAAAACAACAAAATATAAAGACTGCAAACATTGCTAAAAGTTTTTTCTTAAAAGAATTTTTCAATGACAAGTTTTTTGTTTTTCTATTCAATGCAAATATTTTGTTTACGAAGAAACAATTTAAGTTTCTTAATATTTTTCTTTGAAAACTTTTTTAAATGAGTGAAATAAATAAAAAAGTTTTATTTTTATCATTTTTTTGGAATTAATATCAAATAAACTGTTTAATTCGTTTTCTCTACTTAATATATTTGTAATAATCTTGTGGGAGTTTCAAAACTATGATAACTTCGACCAAGATTTACAATTTATTAATCTAGAATTTTAAATGATATCGCTATGTTGCGCAATGGAAATTACCAAAAAAAAAAAACAATGCTAAGTGCCGGTTCACACACGTCTAGTTTGCCATTTATTTTCCTTATCTCCTAAAAGCTCAAGACTTTACGAGTCAAACTTGACGTGTGTGAACCAGCACTAGCAGTGCGAAAAACTTAATTATTGGTACGAAATTTGTACCAATATCAACCGGAATCACGATGTCGAACGCTATCGCTCTCTAGCATTTTCATCGAAAAAACAGCGGATTTGCGCAATACAAGCGAGCGAATACTTAACAGTTTTCATAAAAATTTACGGGTCATCATGAATTATTATGCTGGCAAAAATTTAACAATCAGTCACTTGTGTTGTGGTGTATAGACAATACCACCAATACAATTTAATTGTTTTAAAAAATATTTTATTGTTGCTGTGTTACTTTATACCCTAATGTATAGAGATCTGGCTGCAAGGATTTTGTCATAAGTAAGACCTAAAGCCAAGTTTACACGATTTCTTTTCAGACATATCTAACAAACACTTCTGTTTTATTTGTGGGCGAGCGGGGAAAAGAAGAAAGAGGGGTTGCCAAACAGACACGAAACGAGTTTTCGTGTTTGTTAATATGAGTTTTCATGTTTTTAATTTGTTTTTTCTATTAGACACGAAGCCAGACATGTAAATGCCTCCTAAGTCTAATTTTGACTTTTTTGCTTGGGCTAACAGGCATGTCTTTAAATTTTTGCAGGAGATGGTGGTGGAAAGGCTTGTCTTAAAAATTCAAAGTCCTGCCTGTTTGCCTCAACAAAAAAAAAACTCTACAAGTGGTCCTACAAGGCCCCAGATTAACAAACTTAGGGTATATGCCATACTTCGGGTACATTTCTAAAAAGATGGTCAAATTTTTGTTAAACTCTAAATATCTTTATAAGGCTCAAGTTAAGTTTTTTTATTATAAAAAGTGACACAACCAAAGTGATCCTACAAGCCCTAAAGTATGAAACTTCGAAAAAATTTTACCCGAGCGTCACATGATCACATGTAGGAAAAACGATTAACGATTAGATAGTTCTGGTGTTTCTTAAAATTTGATCCAATTTTTATCAAGCTCTTTAAATTAATAAAAAGTTCTTGCTTAAATTTAGAAGTTTGGAAAAACAAAAACAGGGGCCTAATTCTGGCAGTCGTGATCGAGTAGTTTCTCGATTCGAAAGCAATTGTATCTCAGTCGATACTGAACAAATCAAAATTATTTTTCAGTATTGTGAAACTCAAATTAATGCTTTACAACACTGAAAAAATAATTCCAATTCGTTCAGTATTGGCTGAAATAATTAGATATTAAATTGCTTTCGAATCGAGAAACTACTCGATCACGACTGCCAGAATCAGGCCCCAGACCTTAAAATAGGCCTCCGATGTCAAGTCAAGGAAATCTTTTAGAGAATCTAATCTTGAAAGTTATTATTTGGTCTAGTGGGACAAAAATTATTATCCATAGATAGATTGTATTTTTATCTAAAAAACAATTCAAATGTTAGTTTCGATCGTTGCCGAATGTGGAAATTTGACCTCTGGTATTTGCAAAATAGTTCTTCAGATTTGTATAAAATTCTTCTGGGATTTTGAGATTTTTTTTTTTTTTAATTTTAGTTATCTAAAATAGTGTCGTGTTCTATATAAGGGTTTGGGAAGTACTGAAATGTGAAACCTCAAGTTTACTTTTTAATCAAAAACGATGTCAATAATTTTTTTTTGACAAATTTGACTCAAAAGTTTTCATTTGGCAAAAAATATGAGGTTTGTGAAAATGGATAATTTTTAGTGTTAAATTTTAGGTTTAAATTAAAAATTTTGGAAAAATAGGAGTTTCTTGAATTGTTTTATAAACAATTTTTTTGGTTCACTGCTTTATTGTCATTTGTAGCAAATTAAGTAGCACAGAGCTGTATTTTTATGGCATATGTGCAGTTTTCACAATACAAGTGATTGAACGTGTAATAAAATATTAAAAGAACACTAAAAAAAACTCAGTGCTTTTTATGTATATTAATTTACATGGTTTTCCGATATTTATCATCAAACAAGCGTTTAATTTGTGGAATAGTTGGTGAATTAATAAAGGGATTACGTTAGAAATGTAATACCTGACGACCAACAAGTCGATAGTTAGTGGGGCGCTTATTAGAACGCTCAATTAAGTTGTCGATCGACATCGTGGTTCAGACAGTAAATTATTCGTAACAATGTTGTCAATTAAGCAATTTAGTGCCTAGAGTTAGCCATATTTAATATACTTTATAACTAATATGGTTTTTAGTGTGATTTTTAGTATCACCAAACTAAAGCCAACCAAAATTCAACACAACATCATTTTAAATTTATTTGAGTCTTTTCCGAAAATGGACTTTGATGGCACTTGTTGTGTTTAATTTGTTATGGACCCGTTATTACCACAATATCAATATTTGTTACAGATTTAGGTATTTTAAAGTTTTTTTTCGAGAGTGGGTTTTATATGTGGCCAATGGTAAACTAAAAAACGATCTTTGCAAAATTAAACAGTGTTATTTTTATTCACATGTTACTGTGGTGGACCAAATTGGACCACATTTGCTTTATTCGTTACGGCTTTGGACCACTCTTCAATTTAAACGTCAATTTTCGGTCTAACGATACTGTATTGGGCCAAATTTTACTATAATTGCATTATTTGCTACGATTTTAGGCATACTAAAGTATCTATATATAGGTAAAATTTGTATGTCCTTGACAGACGGCTGACTTGGCGTCGACATATAGAAACCAAGAGACTTCACTTGAAGATTTTAACAGAAGGACATCGCTAAATCAACAATTAGAAATACTCAGGACTCAGAACTTTATGGCGGCTTAGATGAATATTTAAAAAAATTTGCACGGAATAAAAAATTAAGTATACTTCTACTGGTGGAGGGTATAAAAAAATAATATAGTTGTTAAGTTACTTAAACTTAATTGTTAATGTGGACTTAATTTTGTTTGTCACTATATTCATCAAAATTGCAATGCATGCATTAGTTTAGTTAAGTTAGTTGAACTTTATTGTTTACCATTAAATTATGTCTACTGAAATCAAAACTACAACGCATGCATTATTTTAGTTAAGTTAATTGAACTTTATTGTTTACAATTAAACTGAAATCAAAACTACAACGCATGCATTATTTTTAGTTACCATTTAATATGCATTTTTATTTAGGTCAATTCATGTTAATTTTTAAGTTTATTAATTATGTTATTATTTTAATTTTGTATAAAAAGATGACCAATTTTACAAATAAATATTATTGATTTACAGTCTTCATACACGTAACGTCATTTCTTTATTTCTTACAACAGTCTTTCAGTTACAAGTACTAGAAAGACAAAAAAGGGAAAATAAAATAGTGTTAATTCTGACGAAACGTTTGAATTAAGTCACACTAGAATCCTTATCTGTTCATTGGTGACCCCGACGTGATCGTGTAAAAAGGCATAATCAATACTTCATCAACGAGGTTCGAATAGGCGAACTAGCATTGACAACAAAAACAAGCCGCCTGTACTTCCGCAGTTTGTCTCATCGTCAGTTTCAACAACATGTCTTCAATGGAAGCATTGATAAGCCTACAGAGTATCTTAGGCGAAAACATCCAGCAAATCATCCGTAACTTCAAAAAGGACTCTGCGGAGAGAAAAGCTAAGAGTTCCTATTTTGAAGAACGCATACGTCGTCTCTCAGACAAGTGGACCGAGTTCAATGAGACCGACGGAAAGTTGCGTATACTTGTTGAAGATCAGTCTGAAGTAGACTACTTCAAAACTAACTACTTTGAGCAGATACGGTCATTGGCTGAAGAATACAGTGAGCTATTCCAATCTGAATTGACCCGCTTGGAAAAGGAAGAGCTTAAGATCAAGCAAACAACTTTACAGGCAACTCACCGTGAGAACAATGATCAATCAAAAGGGTCTAGCATCAAGCATCACGGGACAAAGGAGGTGTCATCACATAATTTGATTGGAAAATTTACCGCTCGTATGTCAGCACTACAGAGGTTCTTAACGGGAATGTCAGAACTGGAGATGGATGAGTCTCAGCAGTTTTACAACATAAGAATTGATACCATTAACAAATTATGGAATCAAATTGAAGACTTATATGATCAAGTATGAGATCAATGTCCAAACCCTCTAGATAATGGTCTGAATCAAGAGGATTATGAAAATCTAAGAGGAATGGTTATTGACGGTTTGACGAAGTTACAAGTGATGTCAAATCAACCATCAAGGACCAACTCGGCAGGTCAACAGACATTAATGGCAACATCACTGCCTCTGCCGAAAATCTCAATTCCCAAGTTTGATGGGGATTACGCAAAATGGACACAATTTTATGACATGTTTCTCCATATGGTGCATGAACAACCGATACCTGATATCCAAAAGATGTGGTATCTAAAAACCAATCTTACAGGGGAAGCCGAAAAATTTGTGAGCCACCTATCAACAACCGAAGGCAACTATGAGTCAGCATGGACTATGTTAAAAGACCGATATAACAACAAACGCATTCTTGTTACAACATTGGTCGAGAAAATTATTAGTCAGCCATTATGCAACTCAAACTCTGCCACTATTAAGAATTTACACGATACAACTCGAGAGTGTCTTTTAGCACTGAACAACATTGGAATTGAGACGAAAGGCTGGACCAAAGGAGTTGCCATCAGTTGAAGACCTGTTATCGTTCCTGGAATTCCAGTTCCAAACTATCGAGTCCATTACTCACCGGGAGAAATCGGTATATACTCCAAATAAAACAGCAGCTACTGTGGTCAAAGGGACACCCAAGTGCAACTGTTGCAATAATGGAAATCATGCTTTATATCGCTGTGAAAACTTTTTAAGTTTGTCAGAGATAGAAAGGCTAAAAATTGTACAATCACAAAAACTATGTTTCAATTGCTTCAAAGGCGAACACTCCTCAAAAGACTGTCCATCAAGTTCATGCAAAAAGTGCAACAAAAAACATAATACATTATTACACCTTGAATCCAAAGTTAATCCACAAGTCAAGCAGATTACCAATTCTGGCCCAAACATTGACTTAAAACCAAACACGTCCAACGCCACGCTAACATCTGCAGCTGCAGATAATTCATCTTCAATGAAGGATTATGTGATACTTGCAACCGCAAGAGTAAGAATAACAGCATCTAATGGAAATTCAGCAGAATTCCGAGCAGTTCTTGACTCTGGGTCGCAGGTCAACCTCATTTCCGAGCAAGTGATAAGAAGGCTAGGTGTTTCAACTTCAACAGCATCATTATGTATTGACGGTGTCGGAAACGGAAAGAAGCGAGTTACAAGGAGAATAAACGTGAAGTTACAATCAAGAAACAATAGGTTTGAAACCAACTTAGAGGCATTTGTCATCCCAACAATCATTCCCCCTCAACCAAGTCAGCACATTAATATTTCTAAATGGCAAATTCCGAACTTAGAGTTAGCCGACCCACATTTTAATCAGCCAGGAAGGGTAGACATCCTGTTGGGTGCCGAATATTATTTTAACCTGATACAACAGGAAAAGATAAAACTGGCAAGCAATCTCCCAACCCTGTTGAATACATCACTTGGATGGATCATAAGTGGAAAAATATCTTCATGTCAAGGTACTAAAGACGCTGCAACTTGTGCGGTTCTGACCAATAATTCAGAAAAGTTTAACGACGAGTTATTAAACGACGTCATTGAGCGGCTGTGGAGAATGGAAGACGATGGATCAAATGAGAAAGGACTGTCACAAGACGAACAACAATGTGAATCGCTATTCGTTCAAAATACAAAAACAAACGATGAAGGACGCTTTGTCGTCAAGTTACCCTTTCGTGAAAATCCCTCTGCACTGGGTGACTCCAAGGCGACAGCTTACAAAAGATTTCTAAGTCTTGAACGACGATTACTGAAAGATCCATTAACCAGAAATCAGTACGTAAGTTTTATGAACGAATATGAACAAATGGGACACATGTCTGAAATAGATGCCAATTCAATACCAACACGCAACCATTTCATTCCACATCATTGCGTTTTAAAACCAGATAGCACAACTACTAAACTTCGTGTTGTTTTCGACGCTTCTGCCAAAACGTCGTCTGGATATTCACTTAATGACTTACTTTATACTGGCCCAATCGTTCAGAGTAATCTATTTTCAATACTCATCCGTTTCCGCTTACCAAGATTTGTTTTCACTACAGACGTTGAGAAAATGTACCGACAAATTTTAGTACATCAAGATGACAGGAGATACCAGCTTATCCTATGGAGAAATTACCCTTCCGCACCAATAAAATATTATCAGCTCAACACTGTCACATACGGGACGCGAGCTGCTCCATATCTGGCGACAAGATGTCTTCACCAGATTGCACTCAATAATGAAACTGATTTCCCATTAGGTGCTCAAATGTTAAAGGATAATTTCTATGTAGACGATGGTCTTGGAGGGTCCAATAGCTTATCTACTGCAATCGAAACACAACAACAACTAGCTTACATACTGAAAAAACATGGTTTCAACTGCCGTAAATGGAGTGCGAATAACAAACAACTTCTTCAAAACATTCCACAAGACGATCGGGAAGTGAATCTCGATTTTAATAGCACACAGAAGGAGACTATTAAAACTCTGGGTCTAATATGGCTTCCTAAAGTTGACCATCTTTGTGTGAAGGTGAAGGTAGAACCTGTTGATATAATTACTAAACGTACAGTAAGTTCTGACTTGGCAAAACTCTTCGATCCGCTTGGACTCTTAACGCCAATTATAGTTAAGGCAAAGATATTTATTCAACATTTATGGCAGATGAAGTTGTCTTGGGACGAAGCTCTTCCTAAAGAGCTCAGCTCAACTTGGTCAGATTTCCGCGAAAGCTTAAATTCTTTAAACAATCTTCAAATAGCACGACATATATTCAAAGATGACATCCCATTAACCACTCAGCTGCATATCTTTGCTGACGCGTCCGAAAGAGCCTTTGGGGCAGCAGCATACGTTCGGTCTACATTTGAAGGTGGTAGAACAATTACAAAATTGCTATGTGCAAAGTCTCGCGTCTCACCAATCAAGAGGCAAACACTACCACGATTAGAACTTTGTGCAGCACTTATGGCTGCAGAACTTTCTCAACGTCTTCGAAAGGTTATGCAAATTAAAAGTTTACCAATCTTCTTATGGACAGACTCTGAAATTGTCTTGTCATGGATACATTCAAACTCATCCGGTTTCCAGACATTTGTGGGTAATAGGATATCTAAAATTCAAACACTAACTCTTCCAGAACAATGGCGACATGTTTCATCTAGGGATAATCCAGCAGATATTCTCTCAAGAGGTTTGTCAGCAAAGGCACTGTCAGAGTGCCACCTATGGTTTCTAGGACCATTATTTTTACACGGAAAACAAGAATACTGGCCTACAGAGTTTCGGCCATCTTTACAAATTACATCTGATCTTGAAAGAAAGAAAGATTCAACATTTGTTTTGTCAACCATACACGACTACAGCTTTGTATATGAAATCGATCATAAAGGTTCATTTAAGAAATTACAGCGAATAGTATCATATGTCCACCGCTTCATAACAAACACATCTAATAAAAATTCAGCAACAACACAACTGACTGCTCTAAGTACAGAAGAACTTGAAACATCACTTAGAATAATCATACGTGCCATCCAAGGTTATGATTTTTCAAATGAAATCCAGCAGTTAAATAAACAACAAGAACTCGGAAAAACTAGTTCGATTCTTAGTTTAACCCCATTTATCGATAATAAAGGCATCCTGCGAGTGGGAGGGCGATTGGAGGAGTCAAACTTATCCTACGATGCAAAACATCCCATGATTCTTCCATACAACGATGAATTAGTGAAGCTTTTATTTAAATCAGTGCACGAAGAAAACAAGCACTGCAGTCCGCAAGCTCTATTAGGAATCGTGAGGCAAAGATTCTGGCCGATCAAAGGAAAATCCATTGCAAGATCAACAGTGCAAAAATGCGTACAATGTTGCAAGGCCCGTCCAAAGCTTTGTCAACAATTAATGGGAAACCTTCCACAAGACAGAGTCACACCTGCACGTCCATTCATTAACACAGGCGTTGATTACTTTGGTCCAATATGGATCCACTACAAAATAAGAGGAAAACGGCCAACAAAGGCATATGTAGCAGTGTTTTGCTGTTTCGCGACAAAGGCAGTGCATTTTGAACTAGTTAGTGACTTATCGACAGATGCTTACATTGGTGCATTAAAACGTTTTATTGGTCGAAGAGGACGATGCCAAAATATATATAGTGATAACGCAACAAATTTCGTTGGAGCAAACAATAAACTTACTGAACTCGCTGAAACAATATTTTCTGAGGATGGAAAAGAATCGATAGTTTCAACATGCAGCTCAAAAGGAATACAATTCCATTTTATTCCACCCAGATCTCCCCACTTTGGAGGACTTTGGGAAGCAGCAGTCAAATCGGCCAAAAACCTACTTGTGCGAAGCTTAAGTACAGCCTCACTAACATATGAAGAGTTGGAAACGGTAATCATCGAGATTGAAGCCATATTGAATTCCCGTCCATTAACACCTATGTCAAATTATCCTTCCGATAT
Source organism: Pollenia griseotomentosa (assembly GCA_963931875.1). NCBI lineage: Eukaryota > Metazoa > Arthropoda > Insecta > Diptera > Polleniidae > Pollenia > Pollenia griseotomentosa. Next base: position 140,704,979 of record OZ007560.1, on the reverse strand, counting down.
GTCCGCACTAACTCCAGGCCATCTATTGATCGGCGAGCCTCTCACGTCTCAGGTGGACATAGCAGCCAAATCAACGAAAATATCACTGTTATCACGCTGGGAGCTCGTCTCAAGAATCAAACAGGAATTCTGGAAAAGATGGTCAAATGAATATCTTCACGAACTACAGCTGCGTCATAAGTGGAAAACTGCAAGTCCCAACGTCAAGCCAGGAGATATGGTTATCATTAAGGAAGATAACACTGCGCCAATGAAATGGCCGCTAGGACGAATATTGAAAGTTTATCCTGGAAATGATGGATCCATTAGGGTTGCTGATGTCAAAATCGCATCCGGAATACGTAAAAGGCCTATACATCGCCTTGCATTGCTTCCTGTTGAAGAGAGTCAACAGTCAAACTCAACAAATCAAGACCCATACGCAACAAACACAGATGCAATAGCCGAAGATGATAGCGAACCCAAAGGCAAAAGAATAAGAATTCCAATCAGCCATAACGGTAATACGCAGAAAATCCAGTACCGTTGCAATAACAGAAATGACACAATCTCCTAATTGTTCGACTCCTCCACCAAACAAGACAACACCCACACCACATCCACGGCAAAACTTCACAATTCAAGTCTAAATCTAATTGACCACTCGTCAATGCCGGGGAGAATGTTAAGTTACTTAAACTTAATTGTTAATGTGGACTTAATTTTGTTTGTCACTATATTCATCAAAACTGCAATGCATGCATTAGTTTAGTTAAGTTAGTTGAACTTTATTGTTTACCATTAAATTATGTCTACTGAAATCAAAACTACAACGCATGCATTATTTTAGTTAAGTTAATTGAACGTTATTGTTTACAATTAAACTGAAATCAAAACTACAACGCATGCATTATTTTTAGTTACCATTTAATATGCATTTTTATTTAGGTCAATTCATGTTAATTTTTAAGTTTATTAATTATGTTATTATTTTAATTTTGTATAAAAAGATGACCAATTTTACAAATAAATATTATTGATTTACAGTCTTCATACACGTAACGTCATTTCTTTATTTCTTACAACAGTCTTTCAGTTACAAGTACTAGAAAGACAAAAAAGGGAAAATAAAATAGTGTTAATTCTGACGAAACGTTTGAATTAAGTCACACTAGAATCCTTATCTGTTCAATAGTTTTTTTGTATTCTTCATAAAATTGTCAGAAACATCCCAATAAAAAATGGAGCTTCCAACGAAGCAGGTTTGTATGGGAGAAACCACTTTGAAGCAATACATTTTTGACACATAAAGCGCATTATTCAGCGCATATATAAATTGTTGGATGTAGCGATCAGCTTTACACACTGAATGTTTTGATACAGTTATTTTTTAGTATTCTCCCTTACAAACCTGCTTCGTAGTAAGGGAATGCCGAAGCACTTGAAATGTTATATTTTTTTATAAAAGTTGTTGAGAGTTTTTTCACTTACTTTACTGCATTTCTGTATGTGTTATTGCGTAGCGCATAATTGTGCGCTTATTTTTTTAAATGTACCACTAGTGCTTCGCAAAATGATAAAACTTTGTATTGGGATATATAACGGAAGACCAATTGTATTAGGAGTGAAACAATTTTGTTTTAACAATGTCCATCAACCAATCCGACACTAAGTCCCAATGCATACGAAGCAGGTCTTATTTATCAGCTTGCAACTTAATAGGCGAGAGGGACAAGGGAAAATAGAAACGATTATTCAGTTGTATGTACTCTTCATATACGTTTTGTTTACTTATTGGTAATTTTCAGCAGGTATATTTTGACAATTATTTTTCATATTCAATTTCGTTATACAAAGTTAATTTCGTAGCACGTGTGATTTCTGGTGTGTGCATTCAGAGTATTTCGGTGCTACACAGAAAAATATTAAATTGACCCTAATTAAGAAATTTGTAATATTAATTAAAAAATTATTTAAATTTGCAACAGTAAACAAATTAATAGTATCAATTTAACGTCTACTTCACTTGATTTAACGTTTACTTCACTTGATTTAAAGTTTAATGCACTTGGTTAAACGTTTGAGTCACTTGATTAAATTTTTAATTAAAACTGATTTTACTTTTGATTAATGATGAAAAGTTTTGGAGAATTTTTTCTGTATAGTTTCTAAAATTAGTATATGTACCTATTTTCTTCTGAATCAATTTTGATGGGTTTCAATTTTAAAAGAGAATTACAAACATAATTCTTCTCTGTTTAATTTTTCGGGAGCATTTCTTTTTTCGAAAACAAGCAATTGGACACAAATTAATCGGCTTAGAATTTTATAAGCTTCAACAATAATTTGTGTTACACAAGGTTTTGTAATTCCTATATACCTTCGTTGAACACTTGTGGCGGTGTAGTGTGCTAAATAAAAAACGATTAAACTTTTAATCAACCATTTAATCTAAATGTTAACCACAAAGAAGTGATAAATTTTTATTGTCCTCGGTTGGTTAATTTAGTTGCCAACAAAAATAATAAAAATTTAGTGTTTACAAAAATTTTCAGTAGCTAAAATATGTTTTCACCCATCTTTGCCACTCATCTGCTCAACTGACATAAAATTCACTTCACTTTTTGTCTGCGAGGAGCTGTTGCCTTTTTGTTAAAAGCCCGCAATTACTTAATTGTTTTGATGACTCAATTATGGCGATAATAACATTGAAGAAAATGTTAGTCTAACAATTTTTAACAATATTTTCTCAATTTCCTTGAAAGATTAAACTCTGCAAGAAATAATGAAGCAGACTGAGTACAGAAAATTTTTAATTGGCATACTAAAAACCTACACACACACACATTTATAAGCACACAAAAAGTCTGGACTACAATGTCTGTGTATATGTGTGTGTGTGTGTGTAAGATAAAAAAAACTGCAAAGAAAAAGCCAACGGTTTATGGGTTTAAGGGTTATTTTAACCTTATTTTCTTCATAATTTTTCAATTTTTTCGCGTCATGATTGCAGTTAAGCCCAGTCAGTGCCAGTAGAAAAATATAAAAAAAAAAACAAATAAATAAGAAGGATAAAAACGAAAAAAAGAAAGAATCTGTTACAATTAGTTCTGGCTAAGAAAGTGAAGGAAAAGTATACATTTTTTCGTTTGTTTTGCTTTTTTTTTTTTTTACTTGAGAGTAAATTTTTTATTAGTTCGTAGAATGAACGAACGAACGGCTTATCTGCTAAGTAATTTGTCATTATTTAAAAACATTAAAACTTTAACAATAATTTTTGTTAATTCTTCAAAATTATGAAAATTAATGGCGTCATTTATTTTTTTTATTTATTTATTTAGTTTAAATCGAAGTCAACTCAGGCTGGGTTTATAAGATCTCAGTTAAACTAGGTTTAGTTAATCTGAAAACAGATTTTCAGGAATTGCAAGGCGAAATATTTTTGGGATTTCTCACATCTTATTTGAAATATTATATTTATGTATGTACATAGATTTGACATTAATGCAGCTTTGCACATTCTGGGATTAAAACAAATTTAGCGACAACTTAAGCGCGAGGGCAAAAAAACGTTTAAACTAAGCAAAAATTGTAAAATGTTTATAAAAAAACTAATAAGATTTTGTTTGCCGTGTTCAGGCGCGGATCCAGCTTGAGCCTTAGGGGGGAAATTTTTTATGATCCAAAAAAGTTAATTAAAAACAATATGTGTATATTATATTAAAAAAAAAACTCAACAATAAGGTTAAATAAAATAAAAGATCAGTTCAATATAAATTAAAATAAATTAATCTTTTTAAATAAGCAATTTATGATTTCCTTGTGAGTCAAATTTAGATACTACAGTCTATCTTCTGTCATTGTTGATCTGAGCCATTTTTTATTCGACGAAGAGTAGGAAATGACCTCTCGCTCGTAGCATTACTTACGAGCATTGAAACGAAAATTTAAAATATTTTTCCTAGATTTGGGTAGATATCTTCATCACAGTTTATTAAAGCATCCACAACGTTATCTGATAGATTTTCAGAAACTTTCCATGTTTGTTGCCAATGCAACAGTTCAGGCTCAAGTTTAGATGATAGTAGGTGTTTATCTCTTTTATCAAACATAATCAGCTCATCAGCTGATTTTTTTTAAAGTTTTGTATCTGTATATGACTTGATTACACTTTGAGGTAAAAGTTTAGGTATGTTCAATACATTTAGGATATCTATTGGGAAAAGTGTTTTGAGATCTTCTAAAATAAATTCTATAAGAGGAATGTAACCTTCAACTCGGTAGTAATTTTCAACATTTTGGATGTGATTATTTCGTTCAAATCTTGTCTTTTCGATTGGAACCTAGATTTGAACGCAAATAACTTAAACCTTTTTAAGATCGCTTTAAATTGTTCTTCGGCTTTATTTCTTTTCTCTTCCAGGCACATGATTTAAGTTTTGATAAGGCTTGATCCTTTTTGAAGATCTTTTGTAAAATGATACTAAGCGGCTGTGTTAGAATAAGTATCACACTTAATATGTATATTCCGCAAAGAAATTCAAAAGGACTAAGCGAGTTGCTTAATATAAGGCTTTTGATGAAGTAAATCTACCTTTCCACTCAGATATTTTTTCCAAAGCTTCTACTATACGATGTATACTTGCTGCAAAGTGTAAAATTGTTTCGTGACGACCAACCATCTTGTTTCGCATAATGTAGAGCGTTTGGCTCCCAAATATTTTGTTAATAGTGCGTTTCGCTTGGGATGATTATATTTAAAAAAATTTTGTCGTTTCTTTAACAAAAGATACAACTTTTTGTATTAATGGCACTTTATTGCTTTTAGAAATTGAGTTGTTTGATTTATGCGAATAGCAAGGCGTTTGTTTCGCATTTGTCGCGGTTTCCAGAATTTTTAAAGAGTCAATTTACTGCTGACATCAGAGGACACCCATCTGTTTCAACTCCTACACAATTTTTTAGGTCAAGACCAAAATTTGTCAAAGCTTTAAGAACTATTGATGATAGTGTCTTCGCATCAATTGTCACATCAACTTCATCAATATCCTTTGAAGCCTCTTCAAATGCGTTTACATCAAAGCCAATAAATTCTTCGCTAACAACTTTTTGTTGTATGTTGAAATATCTTAAAGATAAGGATATCTGGCTTTTCCCCGACAAATCCGTGCTTTCGTCAAAAATTATCGAATAGAATTTTGATTCATACATATTTCAAAATTTAAAATTCAACGCCGACTATAATGAAAATGTGATACGAAAAAAGGTTGTTTTCAAATGTATATTAAAATAATTATCATAGCACATATATACATAAATATTGCATTTACTAAGGCTTATTATTAATTCAACCGCACGCATTTTCAAGTCAAACGTTCACTCTTTGGATAAAGATGGCACATGCTGGGATTGAAGGTAGTATTTGAATACAGTAAACTAGATGTTTCATTGGAAATATCTAATAAACAACTATTAGGATTAAGAATTGGATACTTATTGAAAATTTCGTTAGAGGTTCAATAAAAAACAAAAAAAAAACTTGCTGGAATTTCCAAAAATTTTGTACAATAGAAAAAAATGTTATTATTAGGAATTCTTGTATTCATATTTTTATAATATAGGGGGGGGGGGGGATTTCCTTATTTGCCCCCCCTGAATCCGCGCCTGGTCGTGTTTAATTTCCAATTTTGATTCTTGATAAAAACAATGAAATTTATTGTTGGGGGATAAGCTAGTTTCTATGCGCATTTCACTGGTTGCTTAGGCCAGATCAGCAGCAAAAATTCTCTTATAAAATTTTTAAAATATCCAAGCTATTAGTAAACAAAACTTTGGAGTAAATGAGAATTGCAAACACTCAAAAAGTCTTATTTGCAACGATATCAAAGCTTAAACAAAGTTCCAACCATAAACAGTGTGTTTATCTTTTCTTACATTCCCAACTACAGTTAGTTGGAATTCTACCAACATTAATTGTAGTTGTAAGTAGGTTAAGAAAAAAACAAAAGCTTATTCCACAACAATAAATTTTAGTGTTTTTATCAAGAATAAAAATTGGGAATTAAGCACGACCAACAAAATCTTATTAATTAAAAATTTTGTACTATTCTCAAAAATGACTTGGTTTATAAAAAAATTTTAAATATCATTGGGAAATTTTAACACTATTGTCTCATACACAGTTTTGAGAATTTAAAACAGGAGATAATATTCGTCATTATCAAAATTATCAGCCTTACCCGCGATGACAAACAGCTGATTTGCGCCCCACTTATAATTTTCAGCATGACAAGTCTATCGACAATGTAAGCGAATGATAACGTTATAGTTTTTATACAAATTTTCGCCCTTATAAGAATTATTATGCGACCAGAAATCAGTCACTTCGATTGTGGTCGTCAACAGGAGCATGGAGCATTTTGTTTGAACCCCACTTATAAAATTATATAGTTTTATAAAATATCAAAAAGTAATTTCAATTTTTGGGAATACAAAATTTTAATTTCAAAAGATTTTGTTATTCGTGCTTAATTCCCAGTTTTTATTACTGATAAAAACACTTGAAATTTATTGTTGATGGGATAAGCTATTCCTATGCGCATTTCACTGGTTGCTTAGGCCAGATCATCAGGAAACTTCATCCATAACGTTTTAGAAAAACTAAAGATATTAAACCAAATAAAACTGTTAAGCGTATAAGACTTATAGCAACAGTTCTACTTGTAATAATATCAAAGCTTAAACAAAACACATCAACAATAAACAGTGGGTTTATCTCATCTTACATTCCCCACTACAATTAGTTGAAATTCTCTCAACATTAATTGTAGTTGTAAGTAGGTTAAGAAAAACAAAATAAAAACAACAACAACAACTTTACAAAAGATGTTGACAATTAAGTGTTTTTTTAGGCCGTGCACTGCCTGTTTATTATCAAAAAGTAATTTCAATTTTTGGGAATACAAAATTTTAATTTCAAAAGATTTTGTTATTCGTCTTTTGAAATTAAAATTTTGTATTCCCAAAAATTGAAATTACTTTTTGATAATAAACAGGCAGTGCACGGCCTAAAAAAACACTTAATTGTCAACATCTTTTGTAAAGTTGTTGTTGTTGTTTTTATTTTGTTTTTCTTAACCTACTTACAACTACAATTAATGTTGAGAGAATTTCAACTAATTGTAGTGGGGAATGTAAGATGAGATAAACCCACTGTTTATTGTTGATGTGTTTTGTTTAAGCTTTGATATTATTACAAGTAGAACTGTTGCTATAAGTCTTATACGCTTAACAGTTTTATTTGGTTTAATATCTTTAGTTTTTCTAAAACGTTATGGATGAAGTTTCCTGATGATCTGGCCTAAGCAACCAGTGAAATGCGCATAGGAATAGCTTATCCCATCAACAATAAATTTCAAGTGTTTTTATCAGTAATAAAAACTGGGAATTAAGCACGAATAACAAAAAAAAGTTTTATAAAATATTTTTCACCGAATTCTGTCTATTTATTTACTGCTTTGTTTATTTTTTTGTTAAATGCTTTGTTTGTAGCACAGCGTTGTATTTTTATGGCTTAATATACATGTTTTGTCGATTTTTATGTTCAAACTAGCGTTTCATTTGTGGAACTGTTATTGTGGCAAAAAGACTCGGCAAGTTAGTTGCTCAAGTTACTTGCCGAGTACAACAAAGTCTGAATCTCTGTAACAATTTTCAAATAATGTTATATTTTTCACTGGGAACTGGGCTACCTTTTAGTTCGGCTGTGGGAGGGGTTTAATTGTGTTCCCAGGTAATTAAAAAAAAAAACAAATATGTTACTCGAGAAGTTAAATTTTAGGTAGCTAACTCTAAAAGTGATACAAACTGTTAAACTGAGGAGGTTTAAATAAGAGAAAGGTTGATGACCAATGTGTAGCTTCAGATGTTATTTGCTACACAGAACCTCGCCCACCCACCATGCTGACAGATAGTCATATTTTGTTGTCAGCCCAAAATAAGAAGAAAACTGAAAATAAAACTTAACCTACACTCAGTTTCATTACTTCACCTTTCGCAATTAATAAAAAACAAATTAAAAATTCATGCTTTTATAACATTATAACATCAAATTAATTTAAATTTAACTATTTAAGTATTTTAACAAATTAAATTATATTTTGGTATATGGTCCAATAGGTATTCCTTTCCCTTTTATTCAATATATATAACATATATCTGTATATAGATGTATGTATATAGATGTATATATATCCCTTTAAATTCTCAATAAAACAAAGGAAGGTTTTTTTTTTATATATTTGACAAAACAACAAAGCAGAAAAAAGGAAACGGTTGGTTTTTTAATTCACATGAAATGACTATATAAAGTATTAACGGTAACGTAACATCAAGACTTAAAAGTTACTAAATTCGTAACGTGAAGTTACAATAACCAATTTAAATTGAAATATCAATGTTACGTTAAAGAATAAATAAAATGAAATAATAATGAAAAAATACGAGTATTTTAGTGTGAGGGTGAAATTTTAAAATATAATGGAAATAAAAGAAAACTCAAAAACTTACATTACCTGGTGGTCCAACGATGTCAGCAGGCGCCGGTTGACAGTAGACTGTTACGTAGAATAACGAAGTTTAACGAGAATTACACTAAGGTCTATGTATGTATGGGTTTTATGTATGACGAGTTAATTTAGTAGTAATTGAATTAGAAATTTCGTTTCTTTTTTTCTTTTCACTTAAAATAAATAAATCATTCGATTGATGACCAAACCAAAATAAAATTTTCTCAAAAATTACCAAAGGAATAATTAACGTTTTAACAAAAATGTATGTCTGAAATGATCAAATAAGTTGATTTCGAATTTGGAAAAATTAAACGTTATTACAAACTAAAATTTATATAAGGTAAAGTTAGAAAAATAGATCCCAAAAACAAACTTCGAAAATTGGGTTGAAATGCTGACGTTACAAATTGAGATTTCCCAGAAATTTGTATTAAATGTTTTAATTCTTGGCCGGGTACACTTTCAAACCACTATGTACGACAAAATGGTTTGCTGTTTAGTTCCCTTTTTCTCTAAGGATAGTAATTAAACTCAATCGTACAAACAAAAATAAATGACGTTTGATTCTCCTAAACTCTATATTTGTTTCCTCTTCTTCACTTTATTTCCTAAGGCTCCAGAAATCTTGTATAGTTTTTCTATCCTTTACGAAGCAAACTGGAAAAGCCTTTAGCAAAAAAAACCTGCACCGATATTTTAGTTTCCGGGCACGTCTAGCCAATAAGGAAAAATATTCAAGGAATAGTAATTGTCTTCCGCCTAAAATATAAAATAACCGTCAACATCTGGTTTATGGGACTAATCTATTTAGAAAATCCGTACCAATTTGTATTTTAAATCTGAGTACACCTCCAATAGAATTGAAAACTAAACTTTACGACCGTACTAATTGAAAAAAAATTTCATTTATGAATAAACATTTTCACAGGCTTGACAAATAATTGAATGATTAAAAAAATACAAACTTGATTAAAAAAAATTAAATAAATACATACAGTCAAAATAAGAAAAAACTTAGTCCAACTAAACAAAATAATAAACGAATTCTGAATCACGTATATCACCAAAACAGTCGATGTCACAAAACAGATTAAATACAAAGTATGGCGCAGAATTTAATCTGAAAACCCAGCGTAACCAGAAAGTAATTAAAATTGTGTATACTACATACAATGTTATCAAGTCCAAATGTCCTTTAGGTGGTATATACTGACATATCCACCATTAAAATCCTCCAGCTCATAACTAACATTACCTACTCGCCTCTTAACTATTGCCTTTACTCCGACAGGTGCAAGTTTAGCATTAAAACTTTCGGCCGCTGAACTCTGTACAAAGTTCCTCCTAAAGACCACCTGACCAATATTAAATTCCCGCTTTCGTGATCTTAAGTTGTACGATTTTGCATTGCGATCATACGCCACCTTAATTTTTGTCCGTATAGTGTCCCGTAAAATTGAAAAATTGTCCTGTCTTTCAATTTTGGTGTCTGTTTCCGCCAAAAGTTTCACATTTCGCAAAACTCCATAATCCTGTCCATGAGTTACCATCGTTTGTCCAAAAACTAGTTCATAAGGAGTCCGTCCTGTCGTCTGGTGTACGCCGCTACGTAGTGCACAATTTATGCTTGGTAGAAATTCATCCCACTTTCGTTGATCGTTTGTAATAAAAGATCTAAGAGCCTCGTTAATCGATCTATTAACTCGCTCACTTGCATTAGATTGCGGACTGTGAATGGCGGTAAATTGATGTTTTATGCCAAATTTGTCAAGTAACATTTTAAATTCTTTGGACTTAAACTGGCTGCCATTGTCAGAGACAATAATTTCTGGAACCCCGTAGCAAAGGAAAACTTCATTGTTAAGGTAGTCAATGACCGGTCCCGTTGTGAATTTCCTTAAAGGTTTCAGGAAGGTAAATTTACTAAAATGGTCCAAAATAATAAGTATGCCTATATTACCGTGTTTGCTTCTCGGAAAAGGACCAATAACGTCTATATAAAGGCGTTGAAAAGGCCTTTCTGTGTTCACCATTTCACCCATAGGTGGTTTAAGGGATGAGGTTGGAGCTTTTGATGTTTTGCAGTAAACACAATTCATGACGTATGTTTTTACATCGGTGACTAATCCAGGCCAATAAAAATATTGACGAATTCGATGAATAGTCTTGGCAATTCCACCATGGGCTGTGTTAGGAGTGTTATGTGCTGAATATATGACTTTGTTTCTAAGTTCCTCTGGAACGTATAACTTCCAAGATGAAGACTCATCAGCTTCCCCTGTTGCAAACTTTGTTCTTTTGTAGATAAATTTATCCATTACGCAATAGTCCGGTAATTGAGCCCTAGAAAATTCTTCTTTTAAACGTTTATATTCGTCACTTTCAAAAGCCTCAGACTGAAGGTCTATTGATGGTAAGATCTCCAATTCTAATTCATTCACCATTGGTTCATTTTCAAACGCTCTTGACAATGTGTCCGGTACAATGTTGTCTTTGCCTTTTCGGTGTTCGATTTCAAAATCGAATCCTTGGAATTTTAGTGACCACCTAGCTAATCGTCCTGATAATTCCTTCTGCCTCATCAGCCACTTGAGGCTTGCATGATCTGTAATGACTTTAAACTGGTGACCCTCTATATAAGCTCTAAACTTTTTAATGGCTAGCATCACTGCCAAGCACTCCAATTCTGAAATCGAATAGTTTCTCTGTGCCTTATTTAATTTTTGCGACATGAAGGCTATTGTCCTCTCGTTTCCCTCATTATCCAGTTGTGCCAACACGGCACCCATACCGTAAGTACTTGCGTCGCATTGGAGGATGAACGGTTTTTCAAAATCAGCGTGTACTAATACCGGTGCAGATGTTAATTTATCCTTAATAGCGTCAAAGGCCTTTTGAGCCTCTTCAGTCCACATGAAACTTTTGCGCTTAGACAATAGTTCTGTAAGAGGAAACGACACGGTAGAGTAGTCATCAATAAACCGACGGTACCATCCGGCCATGCCAAGGAACTGGCGAATTTGACGTACTGATTTGGGTGTTGGAAATTCTGAAATAGCTTTTACCTTGCATGGATCGACTCTTAAAGTACCTTCCCCCACAATATAACCAAGATATTGTACCTGCCGAATAGCGAAACAACTTTTCTTTACATTAATGGTCAGATTAGCCCGTTTAAGTTGTGTTGCCACTTCCTGTAAGTGCTGAATATGTTCGTCGAAGTCTTTTGAAATAATTAGAAGGTCGTCAAGGTATACAAAAACATTTGTCTTTAAATTGTACGGAATGACTCGGTCCATCAGTCGACACATTGTCTGTGGTGCATTGCACAATCCAAACGGCATTCTTGCAAACTGATACAATGGCCGATTAGGGATTGTAAACGCTGTCTTCGGTCTTGAGGTTTCATCCAATTTAATTTGCCAAAACGCATCTTTAAGATCCACCTTAGAAATATAATAAATTGGAGGAAGCCTCGAAATTAGTCCGTCAATGTTCGGAATAGGATATGCATCTTTTAAGGTCACGGTATTTAATTTCCTACTGTTAAAGCAAAATCGCACCTTCCCCGGCTTAACGATTAAAACTCCTGGTGAGGACCATGGAGATGTTGGGCACTCTTCAACGACACCTAATTTCAACATTCTATCAATCACCCCACACAAAAGTTTTTCCCTGGCAGGAGAAATAGGGTAAAATCTGTGTTTGATCGGACTTGCATCACCTGTATCGATTTTATGTTCTATCAGTGACGTACATCCTAATCCATCGATTTCATTCCTGAAAAATTGAAGGAATAAGACTATTACAAAAAAGCTTTATAAAATACATAACTGAAATTTAACTCATAGAATAAATTCGAAAAATAACAAAAAAAAAAATTGTTGAATATAATATAAAGTTACCTACGAAAGGAAATAATTCCCAGTTTCTATTTGTTAAATATTTATGTAATAAGATTTCTAAAGTAAAAACCATATCGGGCATGATGTTGGTGTTTTATCATTCTGTAATGTGTAATCAATTAAAATAATTTTTCTTTCTAATACTTGAATCAAGCGCATATTGAGATTGAGTTTTACTTAAATCAATCTCTTTTTCGGATTATTTCAAGTACGAAATCGGGATTGAATATGGATAATTTAAATATTTTGCGATTGAAAATGCGTACTTGAATCAATATTTCTGTACTTTATTCAAGAAAGTCCGTACTCACCGTACTATTAATACCGCTTCGGATTACGGATGGATTGATTTTTCTTTTGAGTGTGTACACACAAAACAATGGCTCGTCAATAACGGCTGTTATAGCCTCTCCACAATATTCCTTAACGCACATAACGATTCAATACCCCACTTTATGTTAAAACTTTTCGAACAAAAACGAAATATTATTTTAAGTTTAAACAAGTAGCTGTTTTTATGTTAAGAAAAATTAGTTAATTTAATCTTAAGACTGTAAAGCCTAATTTTTAAGACTGATATTAAAACATATTTATGTTTAAAATCATATTAAAACCAAAACTCTTTTGTTCACTAAACACTTAAATGTAACTTAATTCACCGATGTGGTACATTTAAATTCATTTTAAGTTTTCATTGGAAAAACTTACCCTACGTTTCCACATGCAAGTAATTACTAGCAAGTAGTGTATACGTAAAGGGTGGTTAAATTGTAAGGGCCGATGTTGAATGTGAACCACACCTAAACGCCAAGTTTTTTTCCGAATTTTATTTGACATTTCTCTATTTCAGACTTACTCAATTTGAACCATGGAGAGATACACAATCCAACAACGTGTTAAAGTTATCCAGACTTATTATGAAAATGGATGACAAATTTCGAAGAAAATCATCTTCAGTGATGAGGCACATTTTCACCTCAGTGGATTTGTCGATATGCAGAATTTCCGCATTTGGGCGAATAATAATCCAAGAGTGATTGTCGAAAAACCAATGCACCCACAAAGAGTGACTGTTTGGTGCGGTTTATGGGCTGGCGGCATCATCGGGCCGTTTTTTTTCTAAAATGAGGCCGGTCAGGCAGTTACTGTGAATGGTGTTCGCTATCGTGAGATGATAACGAACTTTTTATGGCCCGAATTGGAAGATATGGATGTGGACGATATGTGGTTTCAGCAGGACGGTGCCACTTGCCACACAACTAACGAAACAATGGCTCTTTTGCGCATCAAATTCAATGGCCGTGTTATCTCACGTGGTGGCGATGTCAATTGGCCGCCAAGATCATGTGATTTGACACCGTTGGACTTTTTTCTTTGGGGTTATTTGAAAGAAAAGGTGTACGTCGATAAGCCAGCAACAATTCAAGAGCTAAAGGATGAGATAATTCGGCACATTAACGGCATAGAACCTCCATTATGCCTCAGGGTCATCGAAAATTTGGACCATCGGATGGAGGTGTGCCGCCGTGGTCGCGGCGCCCATTTGGCCGATATTTTGTTCCATACATAATTGAGTAATACCAATATATCATAATAAAATAAAATTACAATAATTTCCTAAATAGTTTGTTTTATTCAAAATCAACATCGGCCCTTGAAATTTAACCACCCTTTATTATCAACAAAAAATCAAGGAAACAGCCAATTGGCTGAAAGTACAAAAATTGGGTGAATGGTAGTGAAAATGTGTGAGTGTATTGAGTTTTTCGAACTTGCACTTGCATGTGGAAAAGGGGGGTTAGCAAGGTGTTCTCAATATTAAACCAATGCAACAACAACAGGCAAAGCAATAGCAGACTAGATACACTTTTTATGATATCTTTTTTCTAATTCTAATTAAATAAGACTTTTTAAACAAAACTCAAAAAATCAATCTGTATTCTAATACGATTTAAGTTTATATGAAAATTAACTTAATATAGATTTAAATATTATCCTGAAAATTGGGCATAAGTATTTTATCCATAGATAAAGAACCCAGAAATTTAAAGATTTAAAGAAAATTTTAATATGTTTCAAATTTCAAAAGTATAAAAACATTTCAAATAAATTTTTAACTAAAATAAGGAAAATTTTAAAAATATGATTTTCGAAAAATTATTTAAATTCGGACAAAAACTAAATTTTAGAGTATTAGTTAAAATGACGTGAATGTTCTAATCTGGCAACAATGGGTCTTAATCAAGTGTGGCCTTATTTTCGAAAATGCAGACCCGATCTTTCTAAACAGTGACTGGAGAATTTTTCAGTATTTCGTGTAGAGATATCCGATATCCGTTCATCATTAAAGACAACTGAAACGAAAATGCTTTACTAGAAAAGGAGTAAATAAAAGGCAATACATAGAAAAGCTACATACACATGAAATATAAGTCTATCGCGAAGTTTTTTAATTTGCAATAAAATAGTTTAGTACATTAGTACCAAACAAAACATTAAATAAAATTTTAAAAACTTCATACAATTTAATTTACAATCTACAAATGATTTTAAATACACACTGACCTTAGTATGTAAGAGTATGTATAAGTGTATGTTTATCAAGGATAATGTTGTATAAGCCTTGTGTTTGTATTAAATTAATAGAATAAAAAATAATCGATTAAATTTAATGGCACTCATTTAACTAAAAGCAATGACAATGAAAATTCAAAAAAAAAACAAAAAGAAAAACTCTAATAAAGAAAATATTTGTCCAGGATTAATTTAAAAAAAACCAACAAAGGCATACAGCCTCGCCTTAGAATAAAAAATAAAAGAAAAAACACAAATATTATACAGCTTTACGCCGTTGGGGTCACCCTTCGGAAATAGAGTTTTAAAAAATTAAAAAAAAAAAAATAAACATTTAAATTTACTCTTCCAAGTACTTTATCATTGAAAATTGCTTAAATGGTTGACAAAGAAATGGTGGGGGACAGGGGTGTGCTAAAGAAAGCCACAAAAACCACTTTTAATCGCCACGGATCACATAGCGTTAAAACCGCGACGATAAATATTTCTTTGTTGTTTTTATTATTGCTGGATTATGTTCAGTTTCCTTTTTTTTAAATATTTCAGTTACGCGTTTTTTTTTTTGTTATTTAAATAAAAAAGGAATGGAGAATTAACAAAAAATAAAAAAATCTAAATAAAAGAAGAAAAAACTGGTAAGACTAAATAAGAAAAACAAACCCTGTCGTCCTGTATTTGAATAACAGTTAAATATTCCAACCACTTTGTAGCTGCCTGGAGTAGTGTAGATTTTAAACAGTCATTCTTGTGGCTGTTGTTGCTGGCCAGTATTTTACAACAACTAAATTATATAAGTGAACAACGAACGAACGATTTTAGGGTGGCAACAAATATGACATTCACCCAGTTGGGATTATGAGATGCCAAGTCACTGGACTTGTAAGTGAGTCCGCAAAGCAACGTGTTCTTGTGGGTTGTATTTGAGTTTTAAATGAAACGTTTTACATAATAATCGTAAAATAAAATCCGAAAAAAAAAATAAAATCAAAACTGAAATTATATTCAATTTGTACGCGATTTAATTTTTTATGTTTTTGGTTTAGATGAATAAAAATACTAGAAAAAAAATGAGCGAAGAGGAAATAAAATAATGAAATGTGCGAAACAGTTTATTTAAGTCCATAAATACGCATAATTTGTAAACATTTGAATGCATTAACGTTTTAATGTTTTATTACAAAAAAAATAAAAAAATTAAATAAATAAACAACAACCAACACTTGTTTAGTATTAAATATTATTATCATCAGGTTTTTTTCTTTCTAAACAATATAAATAATGGCAAATCATTATGAGAAGGAGAAAAAAACTGAATAAATAGATGTAAAAGTGGCCATAATAATGTCATCTCATTAAATTATTTTTTATCGCATTGTATTCTTACGTATAAAATAAAGTTCTCGTATCGCATTTCGTAGCAGCTATTATTTTTATTAATTCAATTTTTTATTCAAATAAAAATAAAAAAAAAAAACATCAACAATGCATTCCTAAAACCGATGGGACATTATGGCATAACAGTGGGGTGAAATTTAAAATATTTTAGAAGGCAGTTTTAATAAAATAATTTTTTTTTTCAATTTATATATTGAAAACTAAATAAAATCTCAATTTATTCTCCTTTTAACGGTTCCCGTTTAAATAGGTTTATCACTCTTCTGATCGGATAAGTTCGCAGTATCTCTTCTCCTTAAGCGAATGTGGCCTCCATAATTTAAAATATTTTTAGATATTCTTTTGAATATTTTGTAATCATAGTTTTTACTGATGTCACATTGTGGTCTTTGAGAATGTACGAGTATGTTACATACCAGGGAACGGATGTTATATTTCGAAGAACTTAGGGTGTTTCACTTTTTTTGAAGAATTTTTTTTTTTGCTGCCTTTGGATTTTCTCTGGATACCATAATACCATATTGGCTTTAAGATAGAGTCTTAAACTAGGCATCTAAAATCTATACTAAGGGCCTAATTTCTTCCTATGTGCCAATTGTTTAAATCGCTTTAAGCTGCTTTTGAGTTAACTTTGCCTTTATTTGGCATTTCCTCGTTAAACGTCGATCTGGTTGTATACCGAGATATTTGACATGCGGATTATTATTATTTATTTGGTAATTTATTTAAATAGGAAGCACGAATCTCGACGCAAAGCGAATGTAATACATATGCATTTTTATTAATTGACTTTTATTTTTCATTGTGTTAACAATTTTTTCCAATTGTAGAGTATGGCCCTCATAAAAAAATTCTCACCAATTTTTTTCAATTAAACCATTAATCAAAAAATAAAATAAGTTTTAATTAAAAATTTAATCAAGTGGATTAAACCTTTATTTATATCAACAACATTACTGCAGAAAATATTTAATTGATATTATTAGTTTTTTGACTGGTGTAAATATAATTAATGTTTTAATTAATATCACGAATTTTTTAATTGAAATGCAGTTTTTAATTTTTTCTGAGCTGTAAGTATCAAGATGCTTCATAGCTGTTTTCGTCGATGTTAAAAAAACTGTATCCTCATCGAAAGTTGATGTGTGGGTGTAATTGTGGGTTGGCATGTGCGAAGTATATATAGATCAAATACAATAGAGGCACTAAAATACTTCCCTGTGACACTCCAGCATTAATAGATTAGGCTAAACTTAGAAAATCTCATTATTTAATATCAAATGTGTTGAAGAAAATTTTCACTACAGTACCTTCCAGTACACTTGTATACGTTATTAAAAAAAAAACCTAATCTACATGAAATTATAATTTGATTTTTTTTAAATTGTCCCACTGTGCCATGTAATTGTGATTTCATAGTTCAAGGTAAAATTTTAATTTCAATTCAGGTTGTTGCTTGCTGTTGACGTTACCCAGAAATTGCATCATTTTCATTCAGAAAAGATTCAAAGGCAAAATAAAAATAATTTTTTCCTGTTTAAAAACAAAAAAAAAAAAACAAAAAAAATATTTTAATTACACTCGTCATTTGACGAAAAATAAAATCTAAACAAAATTACAATTATTATTTTGCATTTAAGGAATAATTAATTTTTAAAAATTTTTACAATTTTTACAAATTCTTAAGACTTGCAAAAATAATATTAAGAATTTTGGTTATATGCAAATATTTTTATTTGATCTTAGGAATTTTTATTTATTTTATTTTTGATGATTAAACAAATTATTTTATTATCGGAAATCAGCCACAAATGGTAATCTAAAATAACCGCAGGAATACAATTGCACCGTATGAACGTAGAAGCTACGACGTTGATAATTTGTCAAAACAAAACGTTCAAACTTTTAAACAAAGTTACACAATAGCTGAAGCTAACTTAAAAGCATATCTACGTCGCACGTCAAGTTATATCTACAGTTACCTTGAGTTTTAAATCCCCGTTTTTCTTCATCCATTTTTCAAACAAAAATCCACGCTTAATTGCCATACGCTTAATTGCCCAATTCGGGTAATTGCCTTAAAAATTGAACTCTGAAAACAAAATTACACCGAAATTTCATTTGTATAATTGCCTCAGTACTATTTGACAATTGACAACAACACAACAAGTAATGCAGCAAAGTGTACATGTTAATAATTTAAAAAGATGTCCTAAAAATTTTTAAAAAATATATGACAAAAAAATAAAATATGGCTTATTCGAAAGCAAAATATTCCAGAATTTAATATTTGCATTAAATGTTATGAGGTTAAATATAAGAGTTATTTGTGCTCAATATTATCTAGATACACCGAATATATGAGATATTTTGTCTTAAAGAGATTAAAGGAAGCTTTTATATTCTAGAGAGTGATATTTGAATGCTGTGGGTTCAAATCTAAGTCGATTCGACCATATTTAATTTGCAATTATATATTTTGGGCCAAATTTAATCTTAATACGAACAGAATTAAATGGTTTATGAACATAAAAAAAGAAGTTTGCATGGGCACTTTGTGATATTAATGGCCGATTCTAACAATTTACATAGGTTTCGTTCTTATGACAATTAAAGCGTATTTACCAAATTTTATCATTAATTATCTTAAAATTTAAACTTGTACTTTGCTTGTGCGTTTACATGGACACACAACCAGCCAGATGGACGGACGGACATTATAAAATCTCTTTAAAAGTGTTTCTGAGTCGATCGTCTCAGATTCTATGTATCAGCACAATTCTATATATTTGCTCTGGAACGGATAAATATATTGTTTCTGCCTTCATTGGTCGCACAAGAAAAAACATGCGATTGAATATTTAAGGATTCCCTGAGCATAGCTTTGTATGTATGAGTATGCTTTTGTTAGTAGGATATGACAGGACATCTCAAAAAGCATTACAGAAAAAATTTAAAACAGCAAATCTCATTTTTTTATTGCTATCTCAACTTTCATACATCAAAGTTAAGGTTTCTTGTAAAATGCTAGTATTTTTGGATAATTATTCTGGGAAAGCATTTAAACAAATACGCTTAAGTACCTAAATGAGTTATTTAAACGTATTCGCTTAGTTACCTCAAAGAGGTAATAAAACGTATTCTTACAATTACCTCAACGAGGTAGTTATGCGTATTCGTTTAAATGCTTTCCCCGCATAATTACCCAAAAATACAAGTATTTTTGGCGAGGTAATTATCCGTGGAATACTGTAATTCTATTTTTATAAATTTAAAATAAATGCTAGGAACACAATTGAATTTCATCGGCCAAAAGTCAAATATTTTGTTACCGATGATTTCAAAAATTTTAATGCTATTCGACAGCAAACATATTTTCTATTCTCTAAAAATTAGCATCTGTGGATGGTTTGTGGATTAGATCAATTACAAGAAGTGAGTACATGTATTTAAATCAATGTCTCCTGATGCAATAAATCTACTAAAAGCAGAATGGGCAGTGCAACAGTTGATAATTATTACATTTAGTGAAGTGAAGAGTTAATAAAGTACATTAATTCAAAATAAGATGCAGACAGTAAAGTTTCATTATCCATGAACAAGTCTTAAAAATAGGAGATACCTAAACATATCGCTCCTTTATTGCAACATAGTCATATCTACAAAAACATACGATCTTGGCAAAATGCGATTAAAAATTTCAAAATGTACCGACTTAAAGATATATTTTGCTATAACTTCAGTTCAGTTTGAGATATGACTATGATCCCTGCGGGAAATTTGTGTCAATTGGTCCAACAGACTGGTCCTGGAATTTGTGAAAACAGAACAAGTAGAAAAAGAAAGGACTCATGACCAGTGAAAGAAGAACCAATCCCTAAACTGGTTTATGAAGAACAAAAAGGTAGAAAAAGTAATGAATTACAGTACAGTCTTCACCGGTGCTGTGACACATTTTTTGGTATTTTCTTAAATTTGCTTCTTGAATTTAATTCTAGGACTTGTTTTATTGAAATAATACTACATTTTAGTAATTGACATTAAGCACGTTCATTGAGAATAGATTTGTGACTGGTCAAATGGTGTCAATTGACACCCTCCAATGACAACCCCATGTAAAAGTGATATTTCTTATTCATATAAAGTGTTAGAACTAGAACCGGTCCCTACCACCAAAGACCTATCATGGGACTACTTTGGTGTCAGTTCGCTTCCTTCTAGGGATGCAATGAAGGAGCGATATGTTTATTAGGTGATAAACACAAATTTTCAATTTCAATTTGTGTTGGTTTATATACCCGTGAAGTGCGGGGAAATCGAAATAAAATAACATTTTGGAAACTCGTGTAAGACACTACAACATACAACTTGAAAAACACATTGTCCTAAAGATTACAAATGGACCTATTGAAATGAAAAGGTTTGGAAGAAGCAGTCCGGTTGATGCTATTTTTGCATCAAGCTTGACATACATTTTACTGACATAGACGTTGTTTATAAAAAAGAAAAAAAAAATGCTTTTGATTGTGAATCCGAAGCATGCTACAACGGTGCACTTTTAAATATTTGTCCAACCTCGGTAAAAAATTAACGAAATTTTTCGGAAACATGATAATTAGTAAATAAAATCAGGAATATACTTTTTGAAGACTTACTAAGCGCTTTGAGTGTGTCAGAAAGTTATTTCCTAAGCCATTAAAAAATGTTATATATTTCTTTTAAGTATTTTATCTATTTTATTAATTAACTTTTTGATCTCATATCTTGAGTACCACAATTTTTATTTTGTTTTTATTATTGTTTTATGAATTAAATTGTTATGTTTATGTTATATTTTAATCTTGTATCCAGAGCATAATAATACTGAATAAAAGCATAATAATAGGGAATAAAGGAGTGAGTTCCCTTACGTTTTTTTATAAAAGTTTTTTTTCATTAATTAATAAAAAAATTTACTTTGTATTATTCATATGGAGCGGGATCCCGGGAAATTTCTTAAAATTCGAAAAAGTTCGGGAAAAAAAACTCTACATGCTGCTGAAAACAAATAGTTTTTGTTTTCTTAGAAAAAATTTAATTTTTGTAAATTTGTTCAAAACTCAATTATGATTTCTACCAAACTGTTATTAATAATGTGTCGAAATTTTTTTCGTTAAATTAGTGGGATAGTAGATTTTAAGAAATAGTTCGTTACATCATTGTATCATTTATACATGATGTGTTATTAAATGTTTCCCCCAGGTTCTATATTTTAGTTAAATCGGAATTTTAGAGGAATAGAACTTGTTAGGGTCAAAAAAATGCAGATAATTAGATTTATATTTGAATTTCCGTTTATAAAATGCAAGTCTCTCCTTTGTAAATAATATTATTAAACTAATAACAATAATAAAAACACTTAAGTTACGTTTAGACTAATGAAATATTAGACGAAAATATTTGTTCTGCTATTTGCTTCAAACTGTGTGAAACAGAAAAATATTTTGTTTAATGCTAGAAACACAACTGGGACGAACGACGAATTATTCGCAACGAATATTCGTCACCAGAAATAGAACACACTGGGGTATATGAAAGTACACACGATCATTGCGTGGACAGAAATTCGTTGTTCGTAACGAATTCTGCGATAGGTTTATTTCTATTTCTTAAGGTACGGTCACATATGGCAAACATTTGACAAAAAATATCAAATATTTGTTTGCCCTAATCTGACCACAAAATATTTTTGAGGGGCAAACAGAAAAACAGCTGATTTTGGGCAAACAAAATTATTTGCTAGCAAACAAAAATGCTCCTAATGTGACCATTTAACGTCAAATATTTTCCTCGTTTTTAGGCAAATAAATATTTGTTCTTACAAAAATTTTGTAAGACCAAACAGCGGCAAATAAAAAGCTTTAAAATAAAAATTATTGAATAAAATTGAAAAAATTAACAATATTAAATAATTTTTTAATGACGAAAAAACTTATTTTCATATGTATAAAAATGTTCCTGTGTTCTGTTTTTACCAAAGAGTTGCCGCGGTAAGTAGGATCCAAGATGTTACAAAATACATTTTTCTTAAGTAAATAGGTAATTTATTTAAAATGGGTATAACATAAGAGCATATGTTACGAATTATGTATTGCAAGCATGGCGTATCTATATAAATAGATCAATTTTCGAGAGTGTACCAGTTTGGGGTCAGTGGACAATCATGGACCCGCCAAAATAAAATTATATAATGAATTTAAGATTTATATAAAACTTATTTGTGCCCAATAATTTACCGACATCGAAATCTTTATGAGATTTTTTCGTCTTGAAGTGATTGTAGCAAGTATCCTAGAACCAATTCTTGGCCTACCAAGACAAAATTTTGACCGATATACAAGCTATTATAGAAATTATTGCCAAAACCAACATTTTTAAGATTATTATGACATTAAAAGTTATTAACAGAAGTGGTATTTGTATAAGAGCTTTGGTAAAATATGGATCGATTACAATAACATTTGGTAAGGTGATAATAGATTGTCTATGGGTACAAGGACTCTTCTCTAGAAATAAGTTTTTAGGCTATGTGAAATTATTGATCGATTCTTTCCACCTCTTACGACAATAAAAACGTAAACACCAAATTTCATTAATATCAGGTGTGTTCTAGGTATCGACTCGTGTTGAAAACGAAAAAGTTTTTGAATCCGCATAATTCAGAAATTGGTGTTCTGAAATCCGCTTTTTTGTGTATTCGAAGTTCTTGTTCAAAAAAAAAAAAAAAAAAGATATAAGGATATTTTCTTTGATAGTGCCCAGTAAAATAGGTGACTACGGTTTTTATATAGGGCTATCTTAATAATGGCGACGATTGCCGAAAAGATCAACAAAGATACGCGAAATTTGCAAAAAATTTGCTAAAATAGCGATCATTTTTAATATTTAAAACAAGTCATAAAATTGATTAAAAGTCCCTAAAACTATAAGGAATGGCAAAAATTCGATAAAAATGGCTAAATTAGCGGATATTTGCAAAAATTTGCCAATGGCAGCATGATAGCAAAGTTTAATATTTATTAAAAATCGTTAAAGCTGCAAACAATTGCATCTATCGCAAAAATTTACGAAAAATTGCAAACTCGGAAGCAAACCCAAAAATTTATTGAGATGGCTAAATGGTTAAAAAACAATATGTCGGGAATAAACAAAAAAAAAATTTACGAAAATTCGCAAAAAGTTTTAATATTTCAAACAAGCCATAACATTAATAAAAAGTCCCCATAAGGAATGGC
The DNA here is from genome assembly GCA_963931875.1 of Pollenia griseotomentosa. Classification (NCBI taxonomy): domain Eukaryota; kingdom Metazoa; phylum Arthropoda; class Insecta; order Diptera; family Polleniidae; genus Pollenia; species Pollenia griseotomentosa. Next base: position 140,681,282 of record OZ007560.1, on the reverse strand, counting down.
AAAAATTCTGTAAAAATTGTTAAATCAGTGGAAATTTGCAAAAATTCGCAATGTTTGTGTGAAAATATATATTGTTTTCATTAAATTGAATGAAGAACATTTTAAATTAAAAACCAAAATTATGTCTGCTAAAAATGTTCTTACATAAATATTTATTTTTAGGCAAATATTTTTATATGTGAACACAGGGCAAACATGTTTTCCCATTTTTTATTTGAAGCTATTTAATATCTGTTTGAACAAACAAAAATGGGCAAATAAATGTGCGCAGTGTGACCAGAAAATAAAATTTTTATTTTTTTAAACAAATTTTTTTAAAATGCCGGCAAACAAAATTTGACAATTGTTTGCCATATGTGACAATTGTTTGCCATACGCAGACGAACGACGAATAAATTGGGAAAGAGACAGGGCAGCATGCAACTGTTTGAAACTGACTGTTTAACACTTTTTTCATTTTAATGAAATTACTCGCAACATTTTGTTTTGCTTTGAACGTTTTGTTTGAAAAATAATTCTGCAACTGATGCAATTCTTGAAACTGTCATCGTCAGGCAGCTTTTAAGTTGATTTGAGAGAACATAGAGGGTCGGGAGAGTGACTTGTGGACCTCTAAAATTGGTAACCTCGGATATTCAAACTTTAAAAAAATTCGCCAAAAATATATGTATTTATGGGTTGAAAAAAATTAGACTTAAGCTGACCTATGTTTAGGTTATCTTCATTGCCTTAAGAGATATTCAGATAAACCGGATTTTTTGGGTTTATTTTTTAACGATTTTTCGAGGTTTTTTAATCGGGTGGATTATGTTTAATATCAAACTGTTATAAATAGTGGGTTAAACATTTTTTATATTGGTAGAAAAGCAGACTTTTATTTTCCATACAAAAAGAAAAAACGTTAATGACACAAACATATTTAAAATGTTAGTTTTGTATGGAAATCGATACTCAGTTCTCTCAGTAAATTGTGAATAAAATCAAACGTTGTGCACCGATTACAATGAAATTAACGTCATTTCGTGCAAAATTATGTTAAGATAAATGTTTTAAGATCAAAACGCTGATTTTTGCCGCATTTTTATTTTTTATGAACCTTATTTCTGAAACTACAGGGCAAATTTAAAAACAATGAAAGCAAAAAAATCCAAAACTCGGCAATAGTAAATATTATCTTTACTATTGCCGAGTTTTGGATTTTTTTGTTAACTGAATATGGTCAACCATTTTCAAGTTATTCCAATAGAATAGAATAGTTTTTCCAATTGAAAAGTAGAGCTGATAGAGAAAAATGCAGATTCGATTAAAAAGAAATTAGCGACCTCAGATTAGTAAAAATTTGCAATCATATTCCAGACCGCAAAATGTCTGTTCCGCAGTGTAATAATATTCAAAAATCCCAAATTTGTTCAAATAATTGTTTTTTTTTATCATTTTTTGTTATCATCAAATATTCAATTTGAAAACACAAAAATATTTTCGTTTTGTAATTTTAATCTTTTTTTTATGACAATACGGTCGTAAACGGCGTATGAAATATAACTAGATCGACGCACGACGTAAATACGCATTTACGTCTACGCCAGCTATTGTGTGCCTTTGTATAAAATGTCATTCGTTTATACGTTTTAATTTTACAACGTATCTACCTCGTACGCTACGTTCATACGGTGCAATTGTGTTCCTACGGTAAGTTATTCTTATGTTTTCTTTGTTAAGTTTTAAAATTATAGATCAAAGTATAATTTTTCTGATCAAACTGTCAAAAATCGTTAAAATCAATTGAAAAAGAACAAACTAAAACACTCAAATATATTTTAACATTATGGGCAACTTTTGAACTCATATTTTTAACTGTAAATGCAGTTTAAAAGTAGATATGGATATATACATACATATACATATATAAATGTATGAACAACATCATCGATCATATAGTTATTTAATTATTTTTGACGTAATTATTGTTTTAAATAATCCAAAAATCAGCAAAAGATACACTTGAGGCCAATTTTGCCAAATCGCAAACAACAGCAGTTTATCTAATACGTATTTTTTTTTTATTTGCTTTTTTATTATTAAATATTTTTTTTAATGTGAAGCAATCAGTAATACTAAACTGAAGTATTAAGACAATTTGATGTATTGTTTTGATTTTTCAACATTGTTCAATACTCAATTCGTTTTTTACTTAGTTACGTACAGTATTTGAAATAAAATGACAAATTACATTTTGCAATATTAAAGTATTTATAAAAAGGGGCTGCCTTTTTTTTTTATTTTGTTTCACCCTAATCTTCTATTCTTCTATTTTTTTCTTTATAGATTTTTATGATTTTTGAATAAAAACATGACATTTAACTGTCAGTTTGATCATAAAATACCTTCACTTAACACAAAATTGAGATATGAAATAAAATTGTCAGAGTTTGAATGCTGAAATATATACATATCTACACAATTCCTGCTTTATAGCGGGTTGTGCAATGCCGAGCTGGTGTTGGAAAGGCGAGATTTTCGTATTATTTATTATTATTAAAGTCGAAAATAAAAAGTTGAACTAGGATTAGTTCTTAAGTATATATGAATTATCTTCTTCATGGTATTTATTGAAGAAAGAGTCCTATAATTGCCTAGGAGTTGCCCCTAGGGGGAGAAAATGTATGACCGGCCTCCATTAGTTTTTCGTCCTTATCATTTTCCTAAAAAAAACTTGCCTCTTACAAATATGGTGGTTTAATAAAATTCTTAAATTTGGCCCCTGCAGCGCCTAGGATGCCTCGGATGGCTAAAATGTATGACCAACCGTACTTTATTTTTCATCCCCATCATTTGTTTCTAACGTACCCACCCGCTATATCATTTTCTTAACCCATTAGTGGACGAAGTTCCCTGGCCACTTTCCCCCAATTATTTTCACCAATAATTAATAAAAATGATCTCATTAATTAATTCGGTTCAAAAACATTTTATTAAAAAAAAACTTATAGTTTTGGAGTTATGGACCGTCCCTTATAAGGGACACTGCGCAGTAGGTACACTTGGCGTATGATAAATTTTAAATCATTCTGAAGCCCGTTTTCAGATTTATTGAAAATGAAGTTTGATTTTTCGACATCGCTTATCAGTTTAGAATATTCAATAAGGGGGTTTTTGCCATTAAATCATGTTTCTGCCGTCACTTTGTTAGTGCTCGAACATCATATGGATGATGTACCATACGTTTCAAGGTAGGATGTAGCAATAAGAAGAGACGCACTTGTCGAATCATTGGGATGTAACTTCTTCAACCGCAGTCATGCATTAACGAATGAGGCAAAGATATGCAAAGATTTGCCACCACCATTTATTTTGTCTAATTCGCGAGCGGTAGACTTCAACTAATTCTTCCGTCCTATCAACACCTCCATGTCCATATTATATCGATGAAACACTTTTGGTTTGAAAATACTTACAGCATCCCTTCCTTTAAAGCGGCTCCCAAACAAAGTATTCAAGACAGGCCAGAAATATATTTAAGAAAAAGTCCCATAACAGCCTAGAAGTCGCTTCTAGGTGGATTAAATGTATGACCCACCTCAATTAGTTTTTCGTCCTAAACATTTTCTCAAAACATACTTGCCTTTTATCTGCCGTTTAAGAAATTCTTAAATATAAATAAAAATTGTTTTCATCTTTTTTAATCAATAGTTTTAGACAGATTTTAATCAGTTATGGGTTGATTTGTTTAGAACTATTTTCCCTGTACGCGTAGAAAAAATTACAAAAATAGTTGCATTTTCAAATTTTATATGTCGAAATGCTTTTAAAACGACTGCGCAGAATTAAAAAAAGTTGAGCCTTTCTAAAAGGTAATTTTATTGCGGAATTTCGTTTTTTTTTTTACTTTATTTAATAAACGAAACCGTTTTTGAGTTACTCGAAAAAAACTGTCAAATTCTAGCACAATTCTAGAAGAAATAAAATTTTGTAAATATGTATTATCCGTCTAGGACCTAATGTCATAAAGCTTTTGTAGTTAGTTTCAAGTTTACATAAAACTCATGTCTGCCGTAATTTTAAAGTTGAAATGGTGTTTTTCTAATTGCGTCTTTTATTTTTGGTAAGATCTGGACTTGCGCTTAACTTATTTGTGCCATTTTTTTTTAACAACTTTATGAAGTTAAAGTAATTTTCATGGGTGAGAATAATACGGGTCCATAAAGGATCTATACCTTAAAAATTTGTTAATGGGATTTTGAGTTAAATGAAAAATACTTAATTTAGTCTTGTTAAAGAATATTCAAAGGAAAAATTCTTATTCGAAAAGCTCGATACACTCGTACTTTTTCACTAACTCCAACGAACTTTCCGTACTAGTTGCAAGTAATTACTTGCATGTTTAAATGCATGGCAATACAGAGTTGTTGCAGCTCAATCATGACTTAATCATAAGGATATTGTAAAAAAATTAATGAACTATATGAGTTATGATTAATGCTTGTATTAAATTAATATAGATTAAATATCTGCATATTCAAAATATTTGTAAGTTCTAAAGATTAGTATTTTTGGAGTAATTTTTATTGTAATTTCTTGGCACCACACACATGAGTAAAATATTATAAATATCGGTTTTAAAATTGACCCAATCAAATAAACTGTCCGAGTTATTCTACATGTGTATTTTCCAAAGTTGGCAACCGAAACAATTTCTATATCGGATTCGGTATTAAATTATTTGTTATTTCGGTATCAGTATACCGGTACAGAAACGTTGATAACGGTATAATTATACCGGTTTCACAATTTAGTTAACCAAACCAAGCAAGAATATTAAAAAACATTAAAAGAGTCTAAAAACATTTTTGAAATGGTAGAAACTATCAAAAAAGGATTTTTTCTTTTGCATATTGTAGATATGTATTATCTTTCTAAAATTTATATTTTTTTCGGTATCGGGTATCAAACTTTTTGTATTTCGGTATTAATACCGACATTTTAAGCGGTATTGGTATAAAAAATAATATCGGCAGCCAATATTTGTATTTTGTTATTGGCTTGTAAGCTTTTCTATAAAGTATGTCCTTTAAGATGTGATTAAAATAAATAATAAACAAGTTTACAAAATTGCAGTCTAGTTGTAACCAAATTCTTAGTATATATTTAGATTCTACTGTCTCCAAATCCAACACCTCCATTAATAAAACAAAAACTTTATCTTGAACATGTGTTGCCGTTTTTTTTTTGTTGTTGTTGTTGTTGCTTTGATTTTTTAAAACATCATTTTATTATTTAAATATTTCGAATAAATATATTGTATACCTATTCCAAAACTTAAATTCTTTTCTGTATTACAAAAATAAAATATGTATGTAAAAGATACAAAACGAAAACAAGATAAAACTGAACACACATGAGGAAACTTTTTGGTTGTTCAAAAAAAATATAAAAAAAAAAAATTAAAAGAAAAAAAGGTCAAGTCCAAAATGATGGATGATCTTTTATGTCAGCGCTTGACGAGACATTGTTACAGCATTTTGTTTTGTATTTTCAGATCTAAATACAACAACTTTATTAACGAAATCAGAAAGAAAATAATTCACACACATATTAAATCATTGACACACACTTGCAGAGCCACACACACACACATCAATATTGTCTGGCTTTGTCGATTGAATGCATGGCACTTTTTTGAATACGTTTAAAAAAAGAAAGTTGGGGGATTTATTTTGAATCTTTTGGTAAATGATTTACATATTTGCAGTTTAAATCAAATGCTTTTTACAAATATGTTTTTCTAAATTATCAAAACTGATGTCTTCCTTAATTCCAAAATATTTTTAAATTTTCTAATTAAACTTGTTCGTTTTTTCGATTTATAACCTTTTCCGTTTCCACGACTTATCTAGCAAAATGAATATTTGCTTTTGGATTTATCTTATAATTTTTTGGAAACATATTTTCTTCTTGTTTCTTTTTTTATATGTAAATCTTTCAACGACCTTAAAAAGGTACAATATTTTTTATTATATATTCCCTTCCTGCAAGTCATTCTCACGAATATAAATCTCGTCTGATTTTGGTTTGAAATGAGTGTTAAAACTTTAAACACTTAAAATTTGTGTAGAAATTTATAGTCTTTGGCATCACGTGTCTACCACGAGTTCCTTTTTTTTCTTTTGTCGGTTTATTATTTCCGCGTTCATCCTGAAGACACACATATACGTTCATATAGATTTTATACAGTTTAAGGGTATGATGACTCTAAATTTTGTGTATACATTGTGTGTGAGTCGACAAAATGTTGGTTTTTTGAGGTTAAACATAAGTCATGTTATTTTTAAGGTATGTTTGTTTAGATTTTCACTAAAAACAAACAGCAAAAAAACTAGATATAAATAAACTTCTATTAAATCCTTTTGAATATAAAGTTATTAAACCTAAAAAGAGTAGTGGGACAAACATGGGCGACTTAACTTAAAAATAGATTGCAAAATCTAAAAATCAAATTTCAGTGAAATTGAACTTTTATTCTTTTAAAAAGGACCACAGTTTTGGAATTTTTAATAAAAGTTAGAATAATTACAAATTACTATTTAATAAAAAAGTAATTTATAAGAATTTCTGTATTTAAAATTAATGTATGTAAATAATTCTATCCAATTTATTAAAAAGAAAGGTTGGTAACAGATACTGTTATTAATACCGATATCGCTTACATACAGTTTAAAAATTAATACGCGTATTGATACCGATACCGAAATTTTTTTCTGTTCCCAACAAACATATTCCCACTAATGATGCTATAGTACAAGTGTTCAAAACTTCAATTTGTTACTACTCTGCCAAATTTATATAATTTTAAATGAATACGTATTTACAATATTTTAGAGCAAAATCCCTTTGGTGATGCTATCATGAAAAATGGGTCATTTGGACGCCTCTTAAGTTTTTTTTAGCATTCTTATTTGGTTTGATTATACCGGTACCGATATAATTAAAATACTGATACCAAAATATACCGATTGCAAAATAGCAAACATGTACTTTAATACCGATACCGAAATTCGTGTAAAAAAGAAAATAACAAACAATAAAATGGTCAAACATTTTTATAATTGAGTGTTTATCAGTCCGTTTATACCGCTTGAAGGCTAAAACTTTGACTTGTCATTGCTAAGAATGAGTTTTATAGTCAGTTTTCCTTTAAGATATTAATTAAGCGTCCATTGAGTAATTCTAATGCCAATTTTTAGGATTGATATTAAAACACATTTATGTTGAAAATCGTTTTAAATACAAAATTCTCTCTTCACTAAACACTTAAATGTAACTTAATTCACCGATGTGGTACATTTAAATTCTTTTTAAGTTTCTATTGGAAAAACTTAGCAAGGTGGTCTCAATATTAAACCAACAACAACAGGCAAAGCAATAGCACTACAGATAATATTGGACTACGTGGTCCATTGTGGCTTAAATGGACTACTTACAACATGGTCCAATCTACTGTAATATGTACCATGTTATAAGAAATTAACATGCAGTGCTGCCAACAACTGCATGATGTATACTTTTCTATAGTTTACAGTATAACACATTGGTAGCCCTGATGGTGTCCATTATTAATTGTTTATTTAAAAGTGAAAGTTTGTGAAATTTGTGAAAAAAGGTAAACAAATTTAAAATACCTAGTAAATATACATATTTAATAAGAGCAATAATAGACTACAGGGCACGACATAAAAGGCGATTAGTAAAAAATGAAGAATGCTTAAACAACCGCTTTAGAGTACTCCATACTGTAATGTACTTTTAAAACTAACCCACTTCAGTACACCACGGAGTAGCTTAGGGACTACTTCGGTGGGTTATATGGTCCCCTCCTAGGACATCGTAATGTTAAATGGACCACCTTTTACCCATATATTTGGAGTAGTTTTGGAGTACTCCTACTCCTTTAAGGACTACTCTTTACATGCATGTATGGACTAGTCTCGTTATCTGCAGGGAGCAGACAACTGTTTTTTGAGGCCACCTTGTAAATAAATACAATTTGTTATGATATTTTTTTGTATTTAGTAGTGCTACCATACTTTTATCTTAAATAAATAAGACATATTAAACAAAACTCAAAAAATCAATCTGTATTAAAATACGATTTAAGTTTATATGAAAATTAACTTAATATAGATTTAAATATTATCCTGAAAATTGGGCATAAGCCGATTTGGCCATGACTTGAATTAGTTTTATATGATTAAAACTGTATGATTCGAAGTTGCACGGTCACAGATACCATGTAAAGTCCACTCGCTAAAAAATCTAAAGATGCTAACCCTTGATACAGGGTTTAAAAGATTTAGCACAGACGTATATATCCCGTTAATGAATGCAATATTGAAGTTTTTGTCGTTAGCAAGGCGGCATTTCTTTTACTAAATAAATACTCTAACCGTCAATTTTTAGGATTGATTTTAAATCACATTTGTGTATAAAATCTTTTAAATTCAAATTATTTTTTCTTTTTTTTTTTGACTATACACTTATATAAAACTTAATACACCAATCGAGTACATTTAAAATCAATTAAATGGGTCGATTACGAAAGGTAACGAAACTGAAGTTGTGCTGTCAGCAGCGAAATCAGGCAACGCCGCTGGTGTTTAAATATACATTTTCTTAAATATTTTAGCATCAGTGGTGTATATTGTATAACTTATGACCGCATTAGCCGACCGTAAATGTAGTGAAATGAAATGTAACGTAATGTAACGTACTGTTAGCTCGTTTGTGCAATTATAGAACATGGAAGTATGTGTCAGCTGTTTTTCAAAACCATAAACAAAAAAGCATTAGTATACATAAAACAAAACACACAGTGGTGAGAATTTAAATGTCCAAATGGTGACCGCTTAGCAGAAAAAGTACCAAGTTATTTAAATAGTATTAAAACTGTATTTCTTGTATGCATAAATACATAAATAATTTAATATTTGATATTAATATTACAGATTTACAATAAACAAATATGTATGTATTTAAGCATATTCATACACATGTACTTACATTATTTTGGAAATAAGCATACACAAAACAAGGTTTTGATACCATTATCCATAACTGTAACGTAACCTCATAATGAAATTCTATTTTCTACAGGTTGGCACTGAACAGTTAAGTGACATTACAGTCAGTTCAGCGTTTGTATTGCTTTCCATATACGCAAACGATCAGCTGTTTTCATAACATTTACATTCCTACATTTAAGGTCGGCTAACAGGGGCTTTAGCAAGGTGGCCTAAATATCACAAAAAAAAACACCCACAAGCAAAGCATAGGCAGACAGCTGTTTTTTGAGACCACCTTGTAAATAAATACATGTTTATGATATTTTTTTTGTTTTTTGCTATTTAGCAGTGCTACCATACTTTTACCTAAATTAAATAAAACTATTTTAATAGCGCTTAAAAAATCAAACTGTATGTAAATTCAATTTAATTTTATAAAAAAATAAACTAAATACATATTTAATTACGAAGTCAAAAAATGGATATAAAACCTCTCTATTGGGCAGACAGTGAAATACTTAGTTCACACTTAGGTTTTTAAACGCGTTTAAGCAAAATGTTGATTTAGCTAATCAAAGCCGTTCACATTACATTTGAGATGATTAAGATGACAGATGACGACTTCATCGTTTTTTGAAAAATTTTTAAACAATAATACTTTTCATTGGATCAGGGTTGCATTTTATTTCATGTGTGAGTGTTTATACTTTGTGTGATGGTGTGAACACAAACTGTTTTGTTAAATAAGATTTTTTGACAGTCGCAACAAAACTTATTAAATTTCTATCTCACAAAGTATTATAAAATACGTAAGACTTGTGAGATAGTGTAAACTAGCCTTAAGTAAGTATGAAAGTTGACTTGCATTAACATTGTTTAACCATATCAAATTTCTATGCATATTTCTCTATATTTTGAAAACTCAAACAAATTGTTTAAAAACTTAAAAAAATAATATATATTGCATTCTCGTTTGTGGATCTCCAAAGAAATCCTATGGGAAAGACAAAACATTAACATATTACGCACCTCCACTGCAATATCGAAATAAGTACAAGTTCTTCCGAAATCGAGTTAAGAACGCAATGATTTCTCAAATGTGAAATTGTATGTGCTGTAACAAGCAAGAATAAGAAAATATAGTCGGTCAATTCCCTACACCACAGTATACAAAAACAATTTTGCCTGGTGTACCCTATTTGGGACCTATGGGCAATCATGAACGCGCCTAAACAAGATTATCCTTTGAAGTAAAGATTCACGTAAAAGTTTTTTGTGCCAAATAATATATAGATAAATTAATCTATATGAGATTTTAGGAGGGGGGCTTATACGGTTAATTTTGGTCTTACATGACAAGATTTTGTTATGCAATACACTGAAAGAAAAATGCTTCATATATTTAATGAATCGTTTTCATAAAAAAAATCTCACTGGTTAAATAAAAATTTTCATTTTCCCAATGATATTTCGTAGTTATAATGAAGTATTTTCGTTAAAATAGATTCATTTGAGTTCGTAATTACTTAAAAAATTTTCATTGGATAAATGAAAACTAAAGTTTGTCCAAGTTAAACAAAAAATTTTAATTGAGAACATAAAAAACAATATACAGACATAACTACATTCATAAATTAATACAAAATTATAGTTTCCTTAAAAATATGTTTAATTGTTAATTAAAAAATGTAAGATTTAATTATTTCATACATCTAATGTAATATGCCATTAAATTTATGAAATCCAAAATTTTTTTATAAAAGCAACATATTTCAATAATTGCAAAAAAAAAAATATTTTTAACATTCAAATAACTCTATAGTCTCAATAATTAAAAGTTTAAAAATATTTCGAAAAAGCATGCCTTCATAAATTTAAATTTTCATTATGACAATGGAAAATATCATTATAGTAATGAAACAAATCTTTCAATCCATAAATACGTAAGTTTTTAGTTTTCTTTAATATGTACACACCTAATTACATATAGTATGTACTAAGTAATGGACAAATAAATGTTCTCCTTTAAAAAAAAACACACCCTTATTTTAAACGGTTGTCAACCAAATGGGGTATACGAAAAAGCTTGTTCTCTCTCAAAAAAATCAACGTTGTTATTGTTGTTATGTTATGACAATTTAATCTCATATTTACGCTCTTAATTGAGTAATGGCAAAAAACATAGTTTTTTTATTCAAAAACTACACTGCCCCTGTAGGCTAGCTGGCAGTGAGCTAGTCTATCAGCGCCGAGGTTGCGGGATCGATTCCCGCCAGCGACTCTGGTTAAAAAAAAAAAAAAAAAAAAGTTGAATAAGAATAACTTTGATTAAAAAAAAAAAAAAATAAAATAAAATTTTTTTTACTTTTTTGAAAGTATTCATCCAATGAAAAACATTCATAGATCTAATGTAATATTTCATTAAATACATTTTAATGAAACAGGTTTCATTGATCCAACGAAGCGCTGCATAGGTTCCTTTTTAATGCAATTTTTCATGGGATTAATATCAAAATACATTGGTATTCTGAAGAAAATTCTTTCAGTGTAGTAGCTATCGCCAATTTGTATGTTAATACCAACATTTAAAAGGAAGTTATGGCATTAAAAGCTGTTAGCGGGAGTAGATTTTTTATGGGAGATATGGTCAAATATGGACCGATGCCAATAAAATTTGGTTAGATGATTTTAAATGCAAAAAAAAAAAATAGTTTGAACCAAATTTAATCTTATTACCAACATAATAAGATGGTTTATGGGCACATAGAGAGCATTCCGGATAGAAGATTGTATATCTTCCCATGAAATTATGGACCAATTCGCCCCATTTTTAAAAGATTTGGGCCCTTTGCCAATTAGAACCTATGTAACAAATTTTAACAAATTATCACCAAAATTGCGACCTGTACTTTGCGCACAAGGTGTACATGAATTTCGACTTAGAAAGTGATTCCCCTCAAAAACGAAGCAGGCGCAGAATATGAATTATAATATTTATTTATTTATTTATTTTATTTAATAGTAAGTTACACAATTTCTTACATTCTAAGGAAACAAATATTGCACAGAAATGGCTTTGCCTTATATCTTAAATATTAACAGTTTAATAGCAAAAATTTAAATATATTTATAAATAATTTATAATTTTGAAGGAAAACTATTAGCAAAAACCTTCAATATGAAGAAAACAAAGATATAAATAATAATAATATTACTTCTAACTAAAAGTCAGATATTTTGAGAACTCTTAATGTCAACTGTGTAGGCCTATTTGAGGGCGTTCTTGCATTTTGAATAAGCAAGAAAACTTCGAACGTGATTTCTTAACATTTAGGAAAATTGCAGTTACGTCAACATTGCAATGGGGGTGCGATTCGTTTACAATTTATCAAAACATTTTTACCGAGTTTTTGTTAATTTTATTCTTTTCAATTTTTTAATTCAGTTAAATAAAAAAAGCCCTTTCAAGGGTTAAACTTAAACATTAACCGCACTCAACAAGACTTTGTATGCAAATCCTATTAGCACATATGAGTAGTTTTTGTTACAAATCTTTATTCGTATATTGTTTTTGTGCCACAGGGTTTAACGATGACAAACGAAAAGACAACCTTTGATTTCCAAACAATCCTTAGTTTGTTTTCCAAACTCAAATGCAAATACAGTCACACAACACAACCTTATTTGCAAACCGCACTACAAGTGAAGAACAAGAACACAAGGATCTGTTTAACGTATCATTTATAACAAGGTTTACGGTTTTTATTTGTTGTCTCTAGACCATTCCCATTCTTTTCTATTCTAATTTTCATTTGACTTTTTATGCTCTTTTAAACAATTGCGTTAAATGTGTGTGTTTGTGTGTGATTTACATAAATACATTCATTCATTTATTTCATCCCCCTTTTAAAAGTTTTACTCTCATCTATTTTCATCTTCAATTCATTTATCACAATTTAAAATAATATTTATTTGTATTTGTTTGTACAATTGTGTGTGTGTGTACGTGTTTAAAATCTGCTAAAATACTATTTTACAATTTTATTGTCTCATGGTGTTGGAAATCCATAAATGAATCCTTAAGTGGTGGTAAATTCACACCTTTAATAAGAAGAGGAAGAGTATGTGTGTGTGTGTGTAAGTGCAAGTGTGTCCTGACTTTGTAAACTGATACGTGTAATATGTTTGTTGTTGTCGTCAAAGGTTTTGGATTTTAAAGAGGAAATTAAATATCACGGTTTTATTACTTTTTTGTAGTGGTTCCTTAATCAGACAAGTCAATAAATCATTAAATGAAATTTAAGTAGTTAAAGGAAAAACAAAAAAAGTGCTACGAAAAGGTATTGATTGCAAATAACCAGGATGCCCAAGTTTTTTTTGGTAAAATAGAACACACTTGACACAAATATTTATGCGTCCTGTAAGGTAGAAAATTTCATCTCTTTTTATGTTTTGTTAATATTTTAAGTAAGAAACTCTATTCGGTCAAGCCCGACTATTTAATGCCCTACACCACACTGTGTACTTACAGTTTTTCGAGAGTTAGCCATATCTGCGATCATGGACCCGGCAAAGGTAAGTTTTGTTAAAAGTTTAAGATTCATAAAAGAGTTCTTTAGGCCGAATATTAGCTAGTTATCTAGTAAAACAAAAAAATGTTTTTAATTTTACATCTCCTTTATTAATCGATGGCCCTATAAAAAACTTTGTTCATGCAAAATTACAAAGCAATACGACTTTATTTAGAGAATGCGCAGGGTGAAGTTTGTAAAATAATAGATTTTTTTCAACTGCTTTTAAAGCAAAAAAGTACTTTATATAGTTAAGTACGATTCTAAAATCTAGAAACTCTCATATTTATATGCGAGTAAAACGAAGTTTTGGATTACCCTTTTGTAAATAATAATATTATTTTGGAACTGTTTCTTTCAGCTACTTCATAAGAAAGTATGTAAAGGGTGGTTAAATTTTAAGGGCCGTTGTTGAATGTGAACCACACCTAAACGTCAAGTTTTTTTTCAGCATTTCATTTAACCTTTCTTAATTTCAGACTAACTCAATTTGAATCATGGAAAGATACACAATCGAGCAACGCGTTAAAGTTATTCAGGCTTATTATGAAAATTGGCGTTAAAATCAAAATGCACATCGTGCACTTCATGATTTTTTCGGATGCTCGTACTGCAGAAAATATTGCTGCTCTTAGCGATAGTGTGAACGTTCACCTCAACTCGTCGGCGTGCCCAACAATTGCACCTCTCACGACATATTTTCACCTTAGTGGATTCGTCAATAAGCAAGATTCCCGCATTTGGGCAAATGATAATCCAAGAGTGATTGTCGAAAAACCAATGCACCCACAAAGAGCGACTGTTTGGTGTGGTTCATGGACTGGCGGCATCATCGGGCCGTATTTTTTCCCAAATGATGCCGGTCAGGCAGTTACTGTGAATGGTGTTCGCTATCGTGAGATGATATTGAACTTTTTATGGCCCGAATTGGAAGATATGGATGTGGATGATATATGGTTTCAACAGGACGGTGCCACTTGTCACACATCTAACGAAGCAATGGCTCTTTTGCGCGACAAATTCAATGGCCGTTATCTCACGTGGTGGCGATGTCAATTGGCCGCCAAGATCATGTGATTTGATACCGTTGGACTTCTTTCTTTGGGGTTATTTGAAAAGGTGTACGTCGATAAGCTAGCAACAATTCAAGAGCTAAAGGATGAGATAATTCGGCGCATTAATGGCATAGAACCTCAATTATGCCTCATCGTCATCGAAAATTTGGACCATCAGATGGAGTTGTGCCGCCGAGGTCGCGGCTGCCATTTGGCCGATATTTGGTTCCATACATATTTAACCCATACCAATATTATCATAATAAAAAGAAATGACAATAATTTCCTAAAAAGTTTGTTTTTTATTCAAAATCAACATCGGCACTTAAAATTTAATCACCATTTATAAGGGATTCACGTAAATAGTTTGAAATAATAAAAGTTAAAAGGTGAATGCTAAGCAAAGTTGCTCTGCGTTTGGCGAACCCATTACATTAATTGTTAATGCGTTACCAACACATTCTGACATTATTAAATAATAGAAAATATCTTTGGACCAAAACCATATGAAATTATAGCACGTTTGATTTCGTTTAACAATAAGTCAAAAAATATAAATAAATTGCCTAGTGAAGAAATTTTTAAAGGAGTTTCAAAAAAAGTTATATGATATCGCAATAAGCAAGCGTGCTTCCAAAATCGTATGTAGAGAAGTACATCCTGAAAAGGAAAACTTTTTTTGATAGTGTGAATACGCTGAAAACAAAATCTATTCGACGTAATGATGTTGGAAAACGAAAGTATGATGCATTTGTTGATAAAACATTACTGCAGGATCCAATTAAAAATTTAGCTTCAAACCAAGCAGGTTCGTAAAGGAGAAATGTAAGAGTTTCGCTTACCATCTCGCTTACGGAAGGCGTGCATTTTATATGGTGAGTTCCCACTTGGAAGCAATAGATTTTTGACACAAAAAGCGCATTATTTAACGCATATAAAAACTGGTGAACGTAGCCATCAGTTTTACACTCTGAATGTTTTTTACATTTATTTTTAAGTTCTCCCTTATAAACCTGCTTCATAGTTTCACCAAATTTTTTTTTTTTTTTTTTTTGTAAAACTTGTTAAGAGTTCCTTCACTCACTTTACTGCAGCACTGTATGTTTTATTGCAAAGCGCATAATTGTGCGCTTGTTTTTTTAAATGTACCATTAGTGCTTCGCAAAATGATACAAATTTTTATTGGGGAGCTTTTTCGTCTAGGTCAGAATCACATTTATCATACAAATTCGGAGCTATATTATTTTTGCCTAAATGAAAGAACAAGAAACCTCATAAGGAAAAGACATAAGGGAAATAATTAGAAAAGGCAAAAGTTGCAAAGCTTTGCTACAGTATGTGACAGGACCGGATTCCTCTCTGCCGCATTGATTGTAAATGTAGTTATGTTAAATTTTAACGTTATATCCCTTTCAGACCTGACGCCAAACTGCTAGGAAATTTTTCATAATTTTTGGAATATATAGTCTCTTTATCTTATAGAAATATAATCAATGTTTAGGTTTTACCATTTTTATATCCTTCAAGGATTTTCACACAAACAACTATGCATCTCGTTAAAATTTTTAGTTAAAGCGCATTTTTGTTGCATCAAATGACTTTAACTGGGTTGAAACATTCAAATTTATATTTTTTTTTAGTTAAAATATGACCAATTCACTATTAGTTAACGATTAGTACTTTTGTAATTTTGGCAAAACTGAAATGTGATTCAAGGATATCGCAAGAAATTAAGCAACGGTTAAGCGAACAGCGGATAATTAGAAAAACAAACATAAAGAACATTTAGCGTAATCGATGCATGCCGGTCTATTTGAAGTAGAAGCAAAAATATAGAGACCGAAACCCTCCTGCACAATCGTTGCATCAGGGTCTGAAAGGGATATGTGCCGAAAACTCATCAAGCGCAATAGATTGAAGTAAAAAAACGCCGGGAAAGAAAAAAACGGCGTAAAGAATTGAACTTTACTAGAAATGGAAAAGCTTTGACGTGTATTTGTATTGACGGTCGTAAAGACAAAACGGAAGTCTACTACCGAAGAACATATCTCAATGCTATCTAAGTCAAATTCTTAATATATTGGACATTTCTCGGTAGATTCAGGAAAAACAGCTAAAAATGTGAAGAATATTGTTGCCTTTATGCCATAAAAGTTTGATTGTAATTCGTCTTTGGTAGCATTTGAATGAGATGGGACGGCTGTCAATACAGGGTATAAGCAATATTTTATTATACGAGATGTAATATATAAAAAAAAACTTGTGGATGAAAACATTAAATTTTTAGTCAATCGGAATTTTTTTAACAAATTCTTTGTCATTAAGTAAATCAAAAAGATTTAGACCTGGGGCCTTACCGCGTAATTCGATTCGAAAGAAAAACTGATCGAATTCGATAGATTTGTACTGTGTAGTACGATTTTCGATAATCAACTATCGAAAGTAAGGAAATTTTTGTCGCTGATCGAAAATAAAAATTTCCCTTTTGTAAATGTAACCGTGTAATACGAAAACGATTGTCAAAAAGCTTGAAAACATTCGTAAATTATTCGAAAGCAATTTTGGCAGTGAAAATTTAAAAAAATTATTAAAATGTAAGAACATATGTATTATATTAATTTAAAAAAAAAAATTTAATGGTTTAAAACACAATATGAAGAGTAATTTTCATATACAAAATTGCTTGACATGTCGTCTTTAATATGATTGTACACATACATAAATGAATACTTGTTAAGTCTAAAGTTTTTCACAAAACTAAAAGAAAACACAACACATTACAGTAATCTTGGCAATAAAACATTTTTCTTACTTACTTTTTTTCGCTAAGTCCGAGTTTAGACGAGCGAACATTTGGAAGGAAAACATCTGGAATTTTCTTTTGTTTTTTCATTTGCGGTCACATAGACGAACATGTTGCCAGAAACATTCTGTTAATATTGTTGTTTTTTTCTCAAAAAGCAAGGTAAATGTCAACAAAGAAAATGAGAACAAAGCGTGTCGCCGAGTACCGAACACAAAAACCATTCTCTCTTCCCCACCCGTAATTTGCTAACAAACAAAATGTTTCCCTTCCAGATGTTTCCCTGTCTAAATGGGCACTAAGATTCATGATATTGGAATTATCTCTTATAATTTTTCTTTGGATTCTTTCTTGGATGCTAATCTCATCATTTTCTTCCATCCATAAAAAAACAGAATCCATATTTTTTTCAAAAATCACTTGACTTGTATATTTAAATAACTTATTTTTGGTTTAGGCGTTTGATTTATGAAATTTATGGTTTTTCCCATTTTTTGTGTATATTTTGACAGAAAAGTACAGTGATGCCAAGGTTGGCTTTAATTTGATCCCATTTTTAAGAGATACAACTCTGTACACGAGTCGAAAGTTTTACACAGTACGAGATACTTTTCGATTCGTAAGTTCTGTTCGAAACGATTTTCGATACGAACAAAATTACGCGGTAAGACCCCTGTTCTTATTGCCCTCGGCTTATTGATAATTGTCGTATGGAAATAATCAAATATTTTAAAATCTTCCTTATCATTTGAATCTACCATTTTATTAATTTTATAAAACAGTTTTTATTTATGTAATATTTTTTTGTAATACTATGCAATATTTTCTTTTATTAATTGTACGTGCCTTCGACAGTTCTTTAGCAAGTTCAAACCGCCGAATTAGTGCGTTTAAGCTAACAAACTAAATTTAATAATCGACTTTTGAAAAACGACTTTAAAAAATTTATTTTTTGTGCTGTTTTTGAAACACAATTGATTGAACGTGTAGTAAAATTTATAAAAAAACACTGAGTCGTTTTGATATAAATTTTACCACTCGTTTACTCACTTGTGGTGTGAAAACAGCACAATAATTTAATCGCTTTTCTTTAAGTCAAAAACTGCTACTAAATTAAATTATTGTTTTTTTGGAGAAGCAAAATACAAAATTGCATCCACTTTCGACCGGAATTGATTGCTGATGTATAAATGCATATCTCTACATATATAAAAATAACGTGTATGTTCGTGATCGCTAAACTCAAAAGCTACTGGACCGATTTTGACCAAATTTTATATGCATGCTCTATAGGCCGTGAGTAGTGTTTCTGTGTAGTTTATCTTCTTATCTTATCAACCGGTTTTCCTAAAATTTGACAAGCAGACACCATAACATCTAATCATTAAATAGGGAAAAAGGGATAAAGGGGGAAAAAGCTCCTCCTTCCTATATCTTCTTAACTAATCAACCGGTTTTCTTAAAATTTGACATACAGATACTGTAACATCAGAAAGGAAAAAGGTAATAGGGCGTGAAATAGGACACACGGGGTAAAATCTTTCCCTCCTTATATCTTCTTAAATAATCAACCAATTTTCTTGAAATTTGGCAGGCAAATAGTGTAACATCTGGAAGGAATTATAGCCTATATTTTTTATTATTTAGGGCGTGAAATCCAATCCCAATATCTTTTTAACTTATCAACCGGTATTCTTTAAATTTGGCATGCAGACACTGTAACATCAGAAAGAAGTAAATTATATGGCAAAACAACGTTTGCCGGGCCAGCTAGTAATACATAAAATAAATAACATTTTATAAATATAGATCCATATTTGACTTAACTCCTATATATGTAAATACCACTCCCGAAAATGGTTTTTATGTCATAAATTCCTTATAACTCCAAATAATGCATATCAAAATTGTGTGCTAGTACGTGCAGAATTGGTCATAGGTTTCATAAAAACCTCCTCCCTAAAATCACAGACAAAGGCTGACTTCCAAAACGTCAATTGCTTTGTATTAGAACAAAGTATAATGTTTCATAACGCCGCAGTACAATATATATACAATGCAAACCCTTCCAAAGCGTCACTGCTAAGTATTAGAAACGCATCAAAAAAGCAATCAGAGCATCGGTTTTAAAGTTGATGCTTTGTGACATTAAACATTTTATTTGCAAGCAATACAGATTTATTTTAAAAGTATTATGCATTGCATAACTTACATTTCTAAACGTTTTAATAAAGAAAACACATAGTTGCATTGTTTCGGTACTTTGTACGTGTGCATGGCTGAAATACAGTAGTAAAATTGTGTGCGAACTTTGTATTAGTACGTTTTGGAAGTCAGCCAAACCAATCTTATAAAGATCTAGATAGCTAGATCACATACTCCTTAAACTGTAGCAAAACCGGATTTAAACAATCTTCTTTTTGAAGAAAATAACCATTTAAAATCTATTGGTTAATTGATGGAGGAACGGCGGGAGGACCTATTTTGTGACATATTTAGAAACTATGTTGAAGCAAAAAATTGCAGGCATTTGGTGTATTAAATTTAAATTTTGTTCAGTTCAAGAAGAAAAAACTTCGCTCGCGCGTTTTTATTTTATTTTTTTTTTGTTTTTGTTTTGGTTTGCACAATATTGACATATTTAACTTAAAAATAACAAAAGTAAACTTTGTCGGAATTACGAAAATCGATCAAGGTGAAACAAAATCGATCGATATGAAAAATCGGATTCAAAACCATTCTGATGAATTTCTGTGAGAGGCCTGATAAGCGTGTGGAAACTCGCCATTTCCATATACAGTGCTCACAGAAAATCTCATTTAATTTCATCCGCATCCTGAGTAAAAACGAGTTCTTGCATTAAAAGTGCATGTGCAAACATTGTCGAAGTTAAATTTAAATTTAGCACATTTAGCTTCAATAAAATATGAGCAAAATAGATTTTTGACTATGATACATTTCAAATAAAACTCTTAAGAAAAAAAATCTTCGAAAAAATTTAAATGAATTTCCCTTCTGCTTACAGCATAAAATATTTACTTGATTCTCTTTTTTATTTCACCAGCTTTACAGAAGTTATTGTTAAAAAAAACTTTTTTAAATCCCCAATAATGTTTCTTTAAATAAGTTTTTATCGTGTCACTTGTAAGAAATTACACAAATTCCTTGCATTTGCCAAGACAAGACACCTCAGTTTAACTTACTCCCCCCTTGAAAGCCAAAGCTGGAAACTTAATAGAAGAAAATGTAAAAAATAGAAAAAAAAAGTGAATCGGCAATATTCATACTTTTGTGTGGATGTACATATGTAAACTATGGCAACCAATATATTTCACTTAAAAATCTTATTAAAAACAAAAGTGCGATAAAATTGAATTTGCATTCAAAAGACATTAACCGCAGCAGTTGCTTGTATTTTTTACACATTATTCTGCTGCCTAAAAAATTCCGCTTTAAAAGGCCAACAAAAAAATAAAAGTTTTGTTGAAAATCGAGTAAAAAAAGACTGAGAAACAAAAGTGAACAACTGCAATGACAAGAGTAAAAATTAAAATTAAATGGCACAGAAAGTGAAAAAATGCAAAAAAAAAACAGACAACAGCATGTCAATGGCGGCATATCCGTTACCCACTTGCTTCCTCACACTCACTCATTACACCCTTCCAGTAGACACTCACCCACAAACAAACACATCAACGCTCTCTACTAACAATTGAACAGTATAAACAGTTGTTGTCGTTGCTATTGCTGCCGTTTGTTTGTTTGGTGTGGCATCGTTGTCTTTAATGCGTTTGACAAATTACTTTTCAATGCAAATTTGCAATTTCAGTTTGTGCTTTTCAACAAACATTTACGAAACGTTTTATTTGTTCGCCTTTAAAATGCGGAAGGGGGAACTGAATGAGAAATTAATTTTTTTAAATTATTAAAATAATAAAAATTTATATAAAACGTTTTATTTTTACTTACATATTAACATATCGCACACTTAATCATAAACAGGCTCAACTTAAAATTTGTTTAAATCGCTTTTTTTTACATAAACTAGTTTACAAATTGAATCTAAAGCGACCACGAAAATTTCGTTTGCGTCACACATTTTCTGCGAAACGTAGTGTTCAGTTAAAATTGAGTGTTTAAGTTAAGGCAAAAATCCTAAGGCCTGCAACAGAATAAAGTAGTTGTAGTAGTAGCTGAAACTGACGAATGCTCTGTAGCGCGACAAAGTTCAAAATTTCGAATTTTGCGCTTCAACTTTAACGTATTCTGGTGACACTAGTTTGAAACCGCCGTTTTTAGCTTGTGACAGCTTGCAGCGCTATTCCTTTGGCAGTAAGTGCCGATTCACACACGTCAAGCTTACCTCGTCATTCCCTTTTCGCCACTCTCCTAAAAACTCAGGACTTGACGAGTCAAACTTGACGTGTGTGAACCGGCAATAAGTCTAAATTCTCTCTCATTTTATTGTTTTAATATATTTTTTATTTTATTTTCTTTTGTTTTTCTTTTTCTGTTTACAAAATGTATGAAATTAAATGAAAGTGTGGCAGCATTGTTGGGAGAATAAGTTGGTATAATGTAAGAGAATAAGAAAAAGCGTTCTAAAATAAAATAGATTTAATTTCACGACGACTTTCTTCGACAAATTTTATGTAAAATTGTATGAAAAATGTGGTCTCGACGCAGTTCTGTTTGAACACTCAATTTGATTTAAAAACTGCATCCGCTGTCTTTCCTAAACATTTTTGAATTTTGAGTAGTGCCTGTTTATGATTCAGTGTGCGATACATATTGTAATAATCATAATAATAAATTAAAAAGGCCAATCAGCAAATGGCGCTTCAATATCAATGTCATTTAAATGTGTCTGTTCAATTTTTATTTTCTTATTGTGTTTTCAATACTTTATTTACTGTTGCAAACATTTTTATTTGTAATTATGTAAAATTGTTAAAACAATTTAAATTGTTTGTTATTTACGTGACTTGGTTTTTTAAAACTTTAAATATTCATTCATTAGTCGTTTAATAAACCATCAATTTCACGCCTTTTTGGGTTTATAGAACGTTTTAAAGCAACCCACATTTTGGTAATTATAAATTGATCAAGGTGGCCATTTTTTTTTTTTTTTTTTTTGTTATATCAAATCTATATAATAAAAATGAAATGTTGTCTGTTGCTGATCGCATAACTTGAGAACGGCTTGACCGATTTGGACGATTTTCATGATCGCCATGGTCCAACTTAGGGTTATACGTAAAGAAAATTTTGCCCCGCCCACTTTTACGCCCACTTTTTTCGATTTACCTAAAATCAGAAAACGGCTCCATCGATTTGACTATTTTTTTTTCAAATGTTCGTGTTAATCCATTTTACTTTTACGCCCACTTTTTCTATTTATTTGACCGATTTGTACAATTTTTTCTTTAAAATGGACGCCATGGTCCAACTTAGGTTTTTAAGAAAGAAAATATTTCCCCGCCCATTTTTAAGCCCACTTTTTTCGATTTACCTAAAATCAGAAAACGGCTGCATCGATCATTAGTAATCAGCTACCGAGCGAAGCCGGGACGGCCAGCTAGTTACTAATAGTAATAAGAGTTGACATACATATATATTTTGTTATAAATGAAAAAATATTTAATATATAAACATGAATCTCCCAAAGATTCGGTACATAAACCACAGAGTACTCTATGCTATAAACAGTCATAAAGTCCACTACTCATTTGTTCATCTTGTTTAAAAAACCTCCGAAAATTGTTTGAACAAAACTTTCTTACAAATGATTCAATATTGTGGACTCAGTAAAAGCTTCCCTGCCAAAAATATAGATTTTATTTTCAGAACAAAAAACCTTAATTTTTGTTAATGTGAAAGAATAAGATATCTTAAGAAAAAGATAACGAACACTGAAAAACCATCCGTACTTAAATCAAGCCGAAGCGGTGCCAATAGTACGGTAAGTACGGATTTCTTTCAATCAAGTATAGAAGGCTTGATTTAATTACGTATTGTTTACGTGCCCCGTACATAAAATAATCTGAAAGCGGGATTGAATCAAGCAACAGTGAGATAAAAATTTATATCAAACTATACTTAAGCCAAGAATCTAATTTCTTGGCTAATTAAAATTCCAAAATTCGTCCTAGAAATAAACCGAAACAGAGATAGGATTTTGATTCTAACCTAAATACTTACCCCAGATAAATATTGTTAATTTATTTACTTTCCCGCTTACACATATATTCGTTTCGCATTTGTCTTATTCCTTTATTCGTTTACAGAATAACTCACAATTACAACATTCCAGCAGCATGCCTAAAATGGTTTTCGTAATCATTCTACTCTGAAAAGTGGATGTATTTAACTAAATAATTTTAACAAATAGAATTCGGTAATTTTTGCTTCTTTTCAATTTTTGGTATTATTGTTGTTTAAAAACAAAACAAGCCAATCCCTTTTTACCTAATTTTGTAAAGTTGTTGCTGTGTTTTACAGGCACACGCGAATGCACGTATATTGGTTTTCGAAAGTAGTCCCATCATAGATTGCTTTAAGTACTTTTTGGTGTTGTCCGTACTTAAAGTAATTGAATAGACTTAAATTTAGCAAATTTTAAACGTTTTCTTTCTGTGTATCAACACAGTTAAATATTGCCTACTAGCCTAATTAAAGAAACAATGGCCACCTTAAAATTATTCACAAAAAATAAAAAACACAATCAACTAATTGTAAAATTCAAACAAGCATGAAATAGATGTCCAATACGCCATGATAATAACGATAATTCTTACAAAACAATGTGAAGCCATTATTTTCTCCATAAATGCAGTATTTATTTTCAATTTTATTTAATAACCGATTTTAATCATGACTCTCATATATATAATTAAAAACACATACACTCACATTTAAATATTAATCTAATTTTATAGTGGTAGTAACACGTATCCACACTATACAGTTGTGAAGCCATGTATGTGTCCACATATTAAACGATATATTAGATAAGAATAGAATAAAATACCAAATAATAATATGGAATAATAAAATAAATGCTTTTCAATCACATTCAAATAGACTTGGACATTGGACTCAGCTCAACTGAATGCAGTTCCAACAAAATACTCACCAAACCCAATAAACCAATTGAATTCAATTTAAATAATTCACCTGTATGTACTTAGTAAATTCTACTACTTAATGTTTCCCATTTATAATTATGAAATTTTTTTATAATAACAATAATAATTCTATTAACGTTTTACTGATTTTTTTTATATCGGTCGCTTTTTTCGAACTGACGACCGCCCAGCCAGCCAACGAGTTATTGAAAAAAAAAAAAATTACGTAAAAACGTGCTTCTCAATAAACGATTTTAATTAAATATTATGGAATGTATAAATTATTGTAATTTTCTGTATTAAATTTTTTGCACTTGTTGTTTTAAAACTATTAACTAATTACACGTATTTTAGCGTATGTGTAGTAAATACTCGTATTTGTATCATGTTGGATTACTATGAAATAATTATTTTTAAAAATATTTTCTTGTAATTTAAATCAACGACTTTAAACATCCCACTGGAATGTTGGAGAGTGAGCAGAAGTCTGCAAAACTTTTCAAAAAAGAAACCAGAAAGAAGCATCTATCCAGTTTCCCCTTCTTGTTAATACTGGCTGCGGTGGTGACGATACCAAGAGATATATTTCATTAAAAATTGCAACTCGTAAAACTATTTTTCACGTATGAAACCAATTAATCAATATTATCGAATTGGCTTCTAATTTCATCTACAACTCGATGTAACCCATGTGCCTAGCAAGTAACATGTAACAGTTTTGGATATATTGTTTTAGGACAATTGACAGCTTTAACCATGTAAGGTGCTGCATCGGTTAAAAATTTAAGGATCTTTTGTCGAAATCTTGTATTTTAAGCAGAGCTCAAACAAATTTATTAATTGATTTAAAAAAATTTTTTTTGTAGATTTTTTTTTGTATGTATACAATTTGAACATTTTTTGAAGAACTTTTTTTATAATATGGAAATTTAAAAAAATATATCACTCAAAAATGTTAAAATATGCAAAAATATGCATTTAAAACCAAAATATGCAACAATATGCAAAAACAAATCGATGCCATTTTAACGCAAATTTAATGATTCGGAAAGATAACACTACGTGACAATTTTTTGACCAAATGAATTTGACAGCTTATGTAAAATTTTCCGCTGAATCCGAATATGAAATCAGAATTGTCAAAAGTAGAACAGTTTTTGAGATATTCCAAAATAACCGTTATTTGTGTTTTTAAAAAAGATGATGAGACTGATATGCATTCTCGTCTATAGTGTAACAAACACCAGCTTCGCTTCATTTTCATAAATTAGGACTTATATCATTGTGAAATAAGTTTCTGTTTATGGGGTTCTAGTTCATTTTTTTTGCTGGGGGTTTGTTTAATTTTCAAATTTGGGGTTTTGATTCATTGTGAATTAATTCCCAAATTGTAAGGACTTAAGTTTTGTTTTTGAGTTCTTGGTATGTTAATAAATAAAACTGGTGCATTTTTCCCATATCGTTGATTCTGCCGGAATATTGTAGTTTTAAGCATGAAGATATACTACAACCACTCAATATTTTTTAGTACCGGTTTAGTAACGGACATTCCGTCGTCGGCAACATAGCGGGCAAATATTTCGCCCAATGATTTATTTTTGGCAGCGTATTTTAGTAAAGTATTACTTGCCGCTTGTTTTGAACTACCTGAAACGGAGTCAAGTTTTATTTGGAGCACATTTATATCAAACTTAGGGACTAATTAAAGTTGATGCGTGAGTAATAAATAAAATTGGCGTTTAAAAAAACTGCAATCTAAGTAGAAAAAATGCCATTTCTTTCTTTCATATTTTCCACTTCTTCATTTGTCATTGGCCAAAAAAACTGTTGCTTTTACTTCTGATTCATTTAATGTAAACAGTCGCTGTTTTTTCCCCGAAATAAGGCGGTTATGCTTATTCATTTAAAATCAATAAGCCCGTTCGTTTTTTGTAATTGATTAAAGTAACATACAGCCTGTGTTCCTAAATCTGCTACAAGAAACGACTTAAGGCCGTTTTACACTCTGCATCTGCATCCGTATTATTGCTTGAAAATTTTCAAAAAACAACACCAACTTATCATGACAGGGTTATATTTTCCTTAAAATACGTAAGACTTGTGTGAAGTGTAAAGTACGTTTACGACAACGAAAACCGAAATAAGACTAAATAATTAAATTTATTAAAATAAAATCCCTATTTCGGGGAAATATAAGTCTGGTCCATAAAAAAAATCTAAACTTTTTCGAATCAATCTGTGAACTGGTTTGGATTCAGCACGCATAAGTCAATTAAAATCATCTAACAAAGTTATTGCTCCCGACTTTTTTTTGTTTTGTCGACCAAAAAAATTTAATCGTTCGAAATAATGCGCGGTAGTACAACAGTACCAACAAAGTCTTAAATGTATCAAAAAGTACGCGCTATATCAATTTCTTTGGTTTAGATTTTTTTTTTACACTAGTGAGTTGTAATTAATTGATATGCCACCGGTTCCTTTAAATGGGTTAATTTAAAATTTAAAAATTTTTAGTAAACGGAAAACATTTTTTTTATGTGTACAAAGAGAAATACAACTGTATTTTGTTAGCACAAGAGAAGAGAAAATTATATAAGATTTTTACAGTGGCTAGTAATGACCACTGTAGAACGCTTTCTTGCAAAAATTAACGTTTGTAAATTTCGAGTTGACTCCCTTTACAGGAACCAGTGTATTCAGTATTAAAAAAAATTCACAAAAGTTCAAGAAATGAAAAAATATATTACCCGGTAATTCCCAGGAATTTTTTTCGTGTTAAAGTCCTAATTAAAATAAATCCACCAGCAGAATTTGTGCCGTTTTTGAAATGTATTTTACGCAGCTGGTGTAAAACATAATGTGAAAGGGTTAAGCCGAAAATAACTTAGAACTATATTCTTGAACAAAATCATGTTTTCCAGTAAAGTGCACCAAAAAATATGGCTTCCTGGTGAATATTTTTACAAAAATTTCCCATATCTACAATTATTAAAACACGCTGCACACTATTATTTTTGAATGTACGATAAAACAGAATGATGTTGTTTAGAAAGAAAATATTCTTAATCCTTAAAATATTTTTTAAATACATACACAACAATAAAAAGTGAGATTTGCCATGGTCAAATACTTTCTAGACAACTGACAAATTTTACAAAAAACTAACAACAAGGAAATTAAAAATTAATAGAAAAACTAGAATATTCTGATCAAAATTTATACAACCTTAGAATAAAAGGCGCCTTTTATTTCTCCAATCGATTCTGCTAAGCTCAACTCTACACAACTAAGACACCAACTTTTATACAGAAACTTGAATGCAAAATTAACAGTTGGTTGTTTACCCAACCGACCACCGACCCATCTAAAAATTTAACCAAGTGGCTGTTGGCTGGTATTGGAGTACTGGACATTTTACAGAAACTTGCGCACATGATATTTGTACGACTACAAGTTTTGTTATTCTTTTTTGTTTGTTGTTTTTGGTGTAGGTAGAATGACAACAACAATAACAACAAAACGGACATGTAACTTTTACCTTTCATGCTTTAGGGGGCACAACCTACAATCGACAAATTGTATGCATTTGAACCCTCAACGCCACAACAACAACAACAACAACTATACAGTCAAATACACCCAACAAGAAAACAACAAAACAATTTCGAATGAGGGAATAAAAGAAATTAAGAAAGATGGGAAAATACTTTGAAACAGAGTGGTGGGTGTACAGCACACTCTGTCGAAACGAATGAATGATAGAAATGTCCACACCTACTTGTCAGTCAAAAGAATGTCTACAAAATTTTCTAAGGGGCTGATGAAAAGCGTTTTCAAATTAAAATAACTAAAGAAGAGTGATACATTTTTCAAGTGGTCAATTTTGAAATAATCTCAAAATGATGAAAAGAGGAAAAAGTTGGATAATTCTCTGTCAATCGTAAATTTGTTCCCCAAATAAAGTATTTGGTTTTAATTTACAAATGAAATGTATTAAACAAATCTTTATGAAATTGAAAATCTTAATTTGCAAACAAAAGAAAAACTAATTTTCATTTTAAACTTATTTTAAGACTAAAATAATCCCTTGGACTGAGTCATGAAGTAAATAAAAAGTAAAAATTATTGCGTATCATGTTGAAAATTATCTTGTTCATGCCACCACTATTTTTCTTCTATTCATTTGCTAAATTACTTACACAGA
The DNA here is from genome assembly GCA_963931875.1 of Pollenia griseotomentosa. NCBI lineage: Eukaryota > Metazoa > Arthropoda > Insecta > Diptera > Polleniidae > Pollenia > Pollenia griseotomentosa. Next base: position 140,652,466 of record OZ007560.1, on the reverse strand, counting down.
TATTTTTGTTCGTCTGTTTTCGATAAATATTTCTTAGCAGCATTCCCAGTATGAGTTTGTAATAATTTTGCGACCAGACAATATTATTTCCATCATGATGATTTTAATATTTGTACTTATTTTTGTATATATATATATACTTTATAAGTTCTTCTTCTTTTGAATTTGAAAAATAAATAAAGGAGTAGACAGTTTGACGGGGCCTTTTGTTAAGGAATTTTTTTCTGTTCAATGCAGTATCGAAAAAACTTCATTATTTAAGAAAAAGTGGGCGATAAATACGAAGGCTAACAGCTAATTCGATTAGATTAGATTAGATTAGATTTGACCTATGGTCAATTTTGGACCTACAAGAAGAATTCTGGACAATCTTTGACTGTTGACTGCCAGCCGTCGTCAATTGCGGTAAGTGTTAAACGGCAAACCCCTCTGAAGGGATTGTGTAGTCACAATCGAAAGATGTCAGGGCTAACCTGCCCTTAAAAAACCTGGGTTCGATTCCCAGTTCAGGCAAGAATGAAAATTATTAATAAATTTTAATTTATTTCATGTTGTAAAATTCTTTTCTTCATAAAAATAATTTTATGAAAATTAAATTTGATGAACGTTATAGCCTGATTAAAAATATTAAAATTTGGATTAAAAATTTATAAGAAAGTTATAAATTCCAACATTGTAACATGGCTTATGAGATACGATATTATGGACCTATTTTCACCTGTACCCTGAGCAGGTTTGCATGCACATGCAACTAGGCAGGCGGACGGACGGTCATCGTAAGATGGACGCAGAAAGCGATTCTGAGTCGATCGGTATAATAAATATTGGTCTAGAACCACTATTTTTGTATGTTACACACATCAACACAAACGTATATTGTGGTGTGGGTATAAAGACCCCCGCAAATAATAGGACTAGTCCAAACACGCGTGTAAAATGTAGCCAACAAGGGACTAGGAATAGTCCAAAAGTAACCCAAACGTATGGAAAAAACATGGTCTATTTAACATTACGATGTCCTAGGGCAGGACCATATCACCCCGCTGTGGAATACAAAGGAATAGTCTTTAAACTACTCTATGGTACACTCAAGAGGATAAGCTTTGTCTTCTCACTAAAAACACTTTTTAACAATGGCATGGTCCATGCTTGCATTACATTGGACCAATCCATGGAGTAGTCCATTTCATCAAAATCGATCAGGTAGTCCAATATTATTTGCAGAGGATAGCCATGTCTTTTTAAATTGACCCCCAGCGATTATTCTTATTCTTAATTTGTGGCATTTTGACAAAACATCTTAAGTCAAATTTATAATATTGAAAAAAATGTCGTAAGATTGAATTTTCATTGAAACAAAAAATTTTGTTTACGTTTTTAAAATTTTGTATTGTAAACGAAATTCTTCTTAAATTTTGGTTTATTGTATTTTTTGATAAAAATTATTTTTTCAGCGATTTTTTTTAAACTTTTTTGCTATCTTATCTCGACTTAAGATGTTTTGTCAATATGCTACAGATTTATAAATCAAACACAAAACAGTTAAGAACAATTTCCTTCTCTGTATGTTAACCTATTTGAAAGGTATTTACTTACAGAAGTGCACAATATATATTTTATCAAAACCTGTTCAATATTTTCAGAGTTATAAGCATTCAAATTTGCTACTAACACATACGCAGAACACATAAACAAAAAATTTGTTTTTCCAATGATCAAATGATAAAAAAATGGGGTGGTCGACATTTTTCAGAAACCTGGTTTTGAATATTTCGACTACATAAATCTTATACACAAATCGACACAGACAAACCAGTTAAGAACGCTTTCTTCCTTTGCTTGTCAACCGCACCTCAATGGGGCGAAAACAGTATCAGAAAGGGGAACTGCGGGAAACTAAATTTCTTTCTTTTACTTTTACGTGCTGCATGTGGTAATTTTTAAATTTTCTATAATATTGAACTTAGAAACATAATATTATAGGTGCAGGGTCCAGAGTGAATGAGAACCTATAAGATAAAAAATGTTGGTACTCTTTTGTTTTTTTATCTGGTACTTTTTGAATTTTTGTGTGTCGAATACACTATGACAATTTTTTTTTCAGAAAGTCTGAGTTTACTGATGAGAAGGGAGAGAATAAAAGCATGTTATTTTTCCCTCTCACCAATAAACTCAGACTTTCTGAAAGAAAACTTTCATAGTGTGAACCCAGACTTAAACTGAAAAAATTAAACATTCTTGGTACTTTTGCGTTGTACATCTGGTACTTTGATTCATTTTTGTTAATATTAGACATAGAAACATAAAATTAAACATTCAACGTTCTGAGTGGACAATTTTTTGTTATTCAATTAATATTTTTTTATATTGAACTTACAAAATAAAGTTAACTCACTTGGAAGATAACATATTAACCGAAGGTTGGTCCCTCGCCAAATCCATCCACAAAGGCGGACAAAATAAATGCTCGAAAAATGTAAATTCATATACATATATTTAGATGTACTATGTTTTCTTTATATTTAAATAATTTTGGTCGAATTTCGACCATTAGGCAAACACTAGTTAATATAAATTCATAATTACGAACGGTTGGTAATATTTACGGTGAAAAATATCTTTAAAAAAATTTTATGTTGATCACTTCACACACTTCACAGGGAAAAAATGTAATTAAATGTGTTTTTAATTTACAATGAAAAAATTTAGGCCCTATTAGCTTACTAAAATCTCAACTTCAAAAATAACACCTTGGCCAAAAAATAAATAAACAAAATATATACTTCTTTTTAAATTTTTATGTTTTTTAGATACTTGTAGTAACCGATAAATAGAGTCAGGACGTTTGGGTTTAGTGTCAGAGTTCGGCCAAAAGCTATATGTTCGCCTTATCGTAAACTTTTCGTAAACATCGAAATTTGTAACAAAAATGTTTGTACATGTCGTGGGTGGTTACTGCTTTGTCGCAAGATATATTTTTGTCTTAATTGGATTTCTTCATAATAATTTCATTGTTTTATAAACACCCAAAGAAAAGAAAATCGTACAGCTCATATTTATGAAAAGGATATGACGAAGCATCATATTAAGAAGTTCCAGAAAATCATTGGTGATAAAGAAATAAAAATTTACGTACCTAAGCCTTAAAACTTAAGAAACATTAATATATCTGTAGCAATAAGGAAAAATTCTTAAATAGACTTTTTTAGTTTTTTAGGAAACCAATTTTAAACTTTAAAGGTTATTTTTGAAAATATATTTTTATTCTAACAAAATCGTCGGTTCTCTTCGGTTATAGTTTTTTTTAAGTTTTAATTCCTTAATACTCCTAACGTCACAGATCAGAAGTAAACTTGAATCTTTATTTCAACTGTTATTGCACATTGCCAAAAAAAAGCCACAAAATAATTTTGCTATATCTTCCTTAAAAATCGTATAAAATAATTAAAACTTTGTCCATGGGTATTTATAAAAATAAAAACAAGTAAGAAAGTATAGTCGGTCAAGCCCGACCATATGATACCCAGCACCACAGTACTTAAAAACACATCATGCTTATGTGTCCATAAAAATATGGATTTCTCTATGTTTAAAAACTTCATTAAAATTGGTTTGAAAGTTTGTGAGAGGCAGAAATTGCCCCCTACATCCCCTTGTGGTCCTATTTTTGAAAAACTGTATAGCTGATGTGTCCATATTGATATGGATCTATCTATGTTTTAAATTTCATTAAAATCGGTTTGAGAGACAAAAATTGCCCTTATCACCCCTTGTGGTCCTATTTTTTACAACTGTATAGCTTATGTGTCCATATAGATATGGATCTATCCATGTTTTAAATTTCATTAAAATCGGTTTGATAGTTTCCGAGAGGAAGAAATTTCCCCCTATCTTCCCTCGTGGTCCTACGATTTGGCCCATTTTCTTGGTCCTTGTGCCAATAAGAACCTATGACCCAAATTTTATCAAGTTATCTCCAAAGTTACGACCTGTACTTTGCGCACAAGGTTACATGGACAGCCAGCCAACCAGCCAGCCGGACGGAAATCGTTAGTTCGACTCAGAAAGTGATTCTGAGTAGATCGGTATACTTTAAGGTTGGTCTAGGACCACTATTTTAAGGCGTTACACACATCAGCACAAATGCATAATACCCTCTCCACTATTGTGGTGTGGGTATAATTACAATGGTGCTATTAACTCAAATTTAGTTTAAGTCGACTAAAGCACGTGTCCGTTTTTGCCACTGAAATATGAATACTAAAATTCTAGTATATTTACAAACCTTAAAGTAGTAGCTAAAAAGTACCTATCAGCACCAGCTGCTCCCGATACTAGTGATCAGCTATTAGGTGCAGTTGGACAACTTTATTTCTACAAGAAGAAGCAATTAACAAGGCATAAATGCAGAAAAATTACTTTTCTGCGATTACAAAATTAACGTATGAAATTGCCAATACTACAGCGATAGAAAAGGGGTAATAACGCTGATGTATTTTGATATCAGTACTATGACAAGTGTCTTAGTTTTTAACCCCATGACACTTTTCATCATTAAAAAAATTGTGTCGTCTTTTGGATAACGACATCACAGAAAAGCTGAATCGGAGTCAGTTTAATAATAAATGTCATCAGTACAATGACTCAGTAACATCAGAGAAAGGGCTCATTAGACAGTTTGTCATTAAATTGAGTTATTGGGGATAATTTACTTGCCCGTTCGTTGGACTTTTGTTGTATTCCGCCCTTTGCTTACAGAACAACTCTCAATTTTAAGCCACCAGCAGTATGCCCGATATGGTTTTCGCAATCATTCTAATTTGAAAATTTTATGTATTTAACTAAATAATTTAAACAAATAGAATATGGGAATTTTTGCCTCTTATTTTACTTTTTAACATAAAAATTATGTTAATAATACATAAAATGTGGCATCGCCTTGATGCCACTATAGTCATAGCATATATGACGCATAAAATATGACAAAATTGTGTAATAACGTTCGTTATTGGATTGATGTCACTTGTAATAACATTGATGTCTTAATTCTGATGATGCATTTTCCTATGAGTGTAGTGTATTGAATTTTTGCTACAAAGAAACAATTCTCGCCAATCTTTTTTTTAATTAACCTATTAATCAAAAATAAAATAATTTTTATTGAAAAATTAAATCAAGCGAATTAAACGTTTACTTATATCAACAAAATAACTGCAGAAAATGCTGTTAATAACAAAAAATATTTAATTGATACTATTAATTTGCTTACTGGCTCAAATTTAATTAATTTTTTTAATTAATATCACAAATTTTTTAATTAAAAGCAATTTTTATTTTTTTCTGTGTGCTATACATTTGTATGTCAGAAAAGTAAGAATCATATTTTTTCATTGGTAAAATCACATTAAATTGCAAATACTTTTTAACACTTTTAATTTGTTAATTTTGCTTCTATTGAATGAATAAATCACAAAAGTTAAAATTGTTTCTATTCAATAAAAAGAGTTTGCTCTGATAAATCTACTGATAAATTGGTGATGGAATGCACTGATTCTTATTAATGGTCGATTACGGATGGCAATACAATTGAAGTTGAGTTTCCAGCTGCGAAATCAGGCAACGCGACTCATGTTAAAATATACAAAATTTCTTTTTTGTTTTAACTTTTTAAATAAGCGCGTTGTCTGATTTTGATGATGGCAACTCAACTTCAGTTCAGTTGCCATCAGTAATCGACCCATAAATTTTGCACAAATCATACTACTTGAGTAGCCCGGTGGACTAGCTGGTAGTGAGCTAGTGTATCAGCGCCGGGATTGTGGGTTCGATTTCCGCCAGAGACTCTGGTTTCTTTCCTGCAGACAAGTGTAGAGCTTCGCGAAGATTAGCTTAGGGAATTAAAAAAAAAAAAAAATAAATAAATTTTGTGAAGGTCGGTCCATAATGTACCATAAGCCCTATATAAAGCCCACTCTCGGAAATCACTTTAGTAGTAAAAATTTGCCTGTCATAGAAATCACGCTGCCAAGTTTCGAAAGCATTGGTCTATAATTTAAAAAAAAAAAAAAAAAAAAAAAAACAGACTTTAATCCGCCTAATGCCGCAACGAATTATTATACTATGAGGTCAACTTCTATTAGTTCATAAGTGTTAGATATAAAGACCAATTCCGAACTCTAGATGAAGATTATCAACCATTCGCCACAGCCGAATATTGTACATTTTAAAATTTTACATCACCAAATATTAATGTATGGCTTTTTTGTTAACCGCTTTTTTGAAAATAACTCCAATCCGAATTTGATATTTACGTCTAAAAAAGTTTAACTTGGGCCCTTGTAAAAGTTTTACTCTTTTAACTGGTACATTTTAGTTCATTATTCAGTCAAGGATGAGAAATATTACTAATTTTGCTTAATTCTCCGACTATATTATTTAATTGAGAAGTAGCGCCATCTTTATGATAAAAGTAAAAAAGGAAGGTTAAGTGTAGATAAAGTAAAGAAACTTCAAGCCAGTCAATATATTTTCTTCTCATACAAAAAACAAAAAAGCAATGACTCCACTTGAAATTTAATAAACATGTCTGTGAGAATTAAGGACTATAAACTGAGAGAGTTAAGGCTTTTACTTTGTTAAACTTTTTATCTGTAAAACTTTTCCCAATAACTTTATTTATTTCTTGTGGAGTTTATTGCAGTAAACGGAAGTATCTAGTTGACCAATACTTGTCGTACATATGCTGCATTTGACTTGGGTCAACTTGAAGTTTGGAAAGTGTGGTTTTTTGCTAAGGCGGAAACTGTTGGGTTAATAATTGTTTTTGTTTGTAAGTTGCAAGATTTTTTTTTAAATATTGTTATAAAGTACTGAAGAAATTTATGTTTAGCAACTGATACATACAGATTTTATATCCAAATAAATTTAAAAAAAATTAACTGCAGTTTCTTTCTAAATTTCAGCTGTTGTCTTTTTTATCACATTTAGAAAAAAAATTGACATTACTTTGCATATCTCTAACACAATTTCAAAAATTTATGGTTGTTTTTTTTTCCAGCAAACCACAAAAACATGGTTGGCATTTCTTATATCCGCCAAGGATGTCTTCGCTTTAAATGACAGGAAACTTTAATAACAGCACACTTTATACGTAAGTGGGAGAGTGTGTACGTTAGTTTTTTTAAGACTGTACTTGTGCCTCTGTTCTTCAACTCGGCTCCTGCAGTCACTGGTTGAGTGGCAATATATTTGATTTAGCTTATTTTACTTTTTTCCAGGGTGTGGAAAAATGTTTGTCTTTGTAATGAAATGCCTTAAAGGTGGGTCGATATCATTCGCTAGCTTGTAGGTTTGTTATACGACTTTTGCATGAATAAAATATTTGATAGAAATTCTATTTTAGAGTTATTCAAATTTATGCATTTTTGTACTTGCTTTACAGAAAAATCTATCGAAAAATTCAATAGCTTATTTATATTTAAAAAGTTTAAAACTAAAAGAACTAATGCATTTTATTGATACCACAATAAAAAGTTAAAAAAAAGTCCAATTATTTAAAAAACTAGTGTTCGCCTAATGCCCAAAATTAGACCATAAATTTTTCATGTGCATACATGCCTTGAGCATTTATTTTTTCCAACGTAGTGAATCGAAAAAAAATATCAATTGAAAAACAAAAAAGTATCAAAAAATCTCCTTTATGGTTTGTCATCCACTCAGGACATTGCCTGCTTAATTTTATTTTTCTATGTCTAATATTAACGAAAATTAATCAAAGTACCAGATGTTGAACGAAAAGTACCAAACAGCGCCACTTATATGTTCTTATTCACCCAGTTTAATGTATTATTTTATCTTTATGTATGTAACGGTCGAATATTAACAATAATTAAAAAATTACTAGCTGAATAGCAAACAGTACAAACATTTTCATCTTATAGTTTTTCATTCACTCAGGACTAAGGAGCACCCTATTTTTTTATTATTTGATAATTGAAAGAACCAAATTTTGTATTTACATATGTATGTGTCCTGCATATTTGTTAGCAACTAATTTGATCGCTTATTACTCCGAAAATATTGAACAGATTTTAAGAATATATATATTGTGTACTTCTGTAACTTCATTCAAATGTGTCCACAATCGGGAGAATTGTGCGCAAATTTCAGCAAACTGGTGCGGTTTATGGGCTGGCGGCATCATCGGGCCGTATTTTTTCCCAAATGAGGCCGGTCAGGCAGTTACTGTGAATGGTGTTCGCTATCGTGAGATGATAACGAACTTTTTATGGCCCGAATTGGAAGATATGGATATGGACGACATGTGGTTTCAACAGGAAGGTGGCACTTGCCACACAGCTAACGAAACAATGGCTCTTTTGCGCGACGAATTCAATGGCCGTGTTATCTCACGTGGTGGCGATGTCAATTGGCCGCCAAGATCATGTGATGTGACACTGTTGGACTTCTTTCTTTGGGGCTATTTGAAAGAAAAGGTGTACGTCGGTAAGCCAGCAACAATTCAAGAACTAAAGGATGTGATAATTCGGCACATTACAATGTAGCCGTCTTTTATTTTACACGGGTTTTCATTGGGAGCGAGCCTTTCCACACTCTCTTTAATAACAAATTATTAAAAAATAAAATAAATAAAATTGGACAACTTCCATTCTCCCTTCTTGAAGAAGGGAGTAGCGAATGTGTACAGAATATTTTAGAAGGTCTTTCAAAAAGAAATTTATACTTTCTAGAAGGCATACTTCTGAAGGCAGGATATCGTACGAATCGAATCGCTTAGAAAGGAGTATAGAAGCCTTCAAAAAGGCCTGCCACTTGATATCCTTTCAATATTTACCGTTGAATTTTTAATACTATATGTTCAAAATACTATATTTTGGCTCGTTTTTACAACACCGATAGCGATTATTACAACTTTATTGAACCTACCAGGTAGGATGAACCTTAATATACTTTATCGCTCACTTAAGGTTAAAGTAAAGTTTTAATAATGGAACACTTATAAGGCCGGTTAACGTTTGCTTTAAGCTGTCGGTAAGTTGTGAAAACGGGCCTTAGGAAACAAAATATATTAATATGAGTTTTCATGAAATCGCTTAAAATTCTAATTTGTGCAAATGCCAGACTCCTTTCATAAAGCCCCTTTTCAAATTTTTTGTATTTTTAACAATTAGACCGGGTTTTTGAGATGTGGATTAAGTTTGAACTTAGTTTAACGTAGTCTGAAACTCAGATTTTTCCGGCGAAATGTAATTTTTATTTTATTAAAGATAAACATTTTAAGCAAAAGTAAGCTGTCTTATCAAAATTTTTGAAACGAACTTGGTAATGGCGGCACAAATTTGTTTTTATATTAACTTAATCTAGTTTAAATGAGAACTCAATAACCCAGCCTTAATGTCATTTTGTGATTTGTATTAAAAAAAAAATATATAAAAATAAAAGTTGAAATTCGTATATAAAAACAAATACAGAAATCCAAAAGACAAATTTGCTCAATTGAACAGCGAAAGTTTACGAGTCAAAACTAGTGGGCAAATTTACGAATTATGTATGTGTAAATGAATTTTCATACAACTTTTGACAGTTCATTTGCGAGGGCGTAAAAATGCACAGATTGCGAGACTTTTAAGCGATATCATGAAAACCATTAATATTTTATTAGTAAAAAAATGCAAATTAAATAACTTCAGAGATTTAAATTTGAATCTTATGGTGGGTTTATTAAATGTTGCTCGAAATTTTATGTCGGATTAAGAAGTCAGCAGAAGCAAGAATTAAGTCAAGCCATAAACAACGATATGTGCTACAATAAGATCGGACATAAAACGGCGGGATATATAAACAACAAAAAGTGCTGTATTTTGGAAGGTGGATAAAATGCTTTTTTACAGTTCTATCGACTTCATTGATGTAAATAAGATTCATTTTAGAGCGTGACTGAAGACCGACCTGGTTTAATGAAATTTGTTTGTGTAAAAGAAGAATCGGGTGTACTTTTGGGGCGTGGGATAAAAGCTAGAAGTAAGTACAAAGTTTTTGAAGGGCATTTTTCCACGTGTAAAAATTAGACATTAGGGGGAAGGATGCGATATGGCATCAGTGGTTCCCAGATTTTGATTTCGAATTAAAACTCACCGATGACTCAAAAATGAAGCCAAAGATAACCTATGAAAGACGATAAGCAATATGTTATGATCGGACTACAAATGGCAGTTTCTAGAGGCGTGTCAAAAAAATTTTAAAAAAATATTTCTGGAATTGTTTTCAACTAATCTTTAATCCTATGGGATAACTGGCTTAACTTTTTTTCGACAAGCAATCATATAATTGTTTGTGTTAACATATTTCTGTTATTTTTGTCCATGGTAGAATAAGTACGAAGTAGGTGCATGATGGGCAGTTGTCATTATTTACCAATGTAATGTCAAACTAATTTATTTGAATTTTGATGCTTGTTTTAATTTTTTCTTTTGTTTGACGTTATATGGGTTTTAAAATTGAGAAAAAATTTTGTATGACTATACCTTGTACATAATTAAGGCCAGTTTACACGGTAATACAATGTATTACGACTTTGTAGAATCAAAATATTATGAAATTCTCTCCGTGTTTAAAAGAAAAAAATAAAAATCTTTTATAAGTATAATTCATGTTTACACGGATGGTATAAGTAAAATCAAAAATAATAACAAAAAAACAGATGGTTGCAGTTTTAAATTTTTACAAAAACAACGTGAAAATTTCCTGAGTTGATTTTAGTTGTTTTTGTTATTGTATAAAAATGCTACCACCTTCAATATACTCCGTTAAAATACACCTCTGGTGTGATGAGAATACATAGCCCTACAAGAAGACTACCGGTCATTTTACTAGTTATATAACCGGTAGTGTTGACCAATATATTGGTTAAAGTTTCTATTAGTGTATTAAGAGCAAAATGAAAAAACTAACCGAAACTCTTGTGTTCATGTGATTTTGCCTCTCTTTCTAACTAATGAATTCCACTTGACTACGGAACATATATCTATACTGCTTACTCTGCTGCTTTTTATTAGTCAATGATAACCAAAACAGTGGTTAATGCTAACTAGTTAGTCATAACGTAAATATTGGTTAGAACTAACTAGTTATTCATAACGTAAAAATTGGTTAGTACTAACCTTTATAAAAAATATATTATTTTATTTTTCATTTTAAATAAAAATTTTTTTATTGAAACAATTATAATCCAATTAATAGTCAGGAAATTAGGCTTCAGAAAAATAAGTACCACCTATCGCTATTTCTGTGGCTGCTTGGTAACGTTTCACTTTAATTTATTGTAGATTTTGTTAACAGATTGAGACCAAAAAATCAAATACATACTTGAAAAGTCATCAGGACAAATCTTAAACGATTGTCCTGGCCAAAGCCACCACCTTTCAAAACCGACCGCTTCGAACATGACCACTGTTGTTTCCAGAGAATCCACCACCGCATCCTCTGAAGCCACCATCAGTACGTCCTCCTTAACCACTAGCATTCTGATTTTCCGCTGTTTGGTGGTGCTACTTTTTCTTCATAGTTACAATCTAGTTACAAATATAATTTTTTTTCTTTAACACCAATGGTAAATATTAAATTAAAGCAATTCACAAATTTTATCAAGCGTATGACAAAAATATATTAAAAAATTGGCATTTTTAGAAAGTGTTTTTAGTTGTTCTACTCTAACACACATGTTAGAGTAGAAACACTAATGTAAAATTGTTGCAAGTGTGTTAGTAAATAAATTTTTTTTTTTAGTTTTGGTTATGCATTTCTTGTAGGGAAGTTTCTCTCTTACTCAATACATTTTGCTTTTACATGATAAGATTTTTCTCATTCTACATAATTTTTTGCAATGTCGTAATACATTGTATTACCGTGTAAACTGGCCTTTAATAACATGGCAACCAAAATATTGTTGTGGTTTTCTAATGAGCTACTGATTTAACCATAAAATATTTGTAGCAATATTTTAGAAGTATGCGCAATAGGCATGACAATTTTTGGTTAAAAAACGTTCCCATATGGTCACGGCTAACTGACCATATGAGAACGTTTTGTTTCTCGGCATTTGAGTTCTTAGATATACATATCAGAGGAAAAATAATGAACTTTTCTGAGCAAAATTTAACAATCGTTAGCTTTAAATTTGTTGAAAATATAACATATATATATAAAAAGTACACTAATAACTCTAAAATTTTAATTTTAAAGTGAAATATCCAGTTACATATATATAATTAAAAACCAAATTTTTTCAGGGCTTGAAAACTGCAGTCGAAATCAAAAACTGTCGAACAAAAAACTAAAATTTGTGTACAACTTTTCGCTTTTTGATTTGGTTTGACAGCGACTGTTTACATTTAATTAATCAAAAGTAAAAGCAACAGTTTTTTTGGCCGATGACAAAAGAAGAAGTGGAAGAAATTACAGTTTTTCTACTTTGACTGCAGTTTTTTAAACGATGGATATATTATTATTATCAAACAAGCATTTATTTAGTAAATCTCTCGTAGGCCAACCGTGAGTAGTAGTCTTAAAACTAAAAAGTAATATGCAGACTGGCATCGTCTTATAGGGGTGGAAGATCGGGTGTTTGAAGACTTGTTCGAGTTTTGAGTTTAGAAAGGTGCTTTGCAAGCGGATTTGGATAATTTTCTAGTTCTATAATATATATATATATATATATTTGTTATTCCTATGAATGTAAGTACAAATGTTCTCATTTCTTTTATACGACGGAGATCCGCCTTGGTTCTATAATTTTTTGTATGAGTTCGTTATTGGAATTGATAGCCGTTCGGCATATTTGGATATAATATGTCCAAATCGACTTAAAAACAGTTTTATATAGGATATCATTAAAGTCAAGGCTTTAGTTTAGATTAGTCATGCATTGCCCAGTGAAGTCTAGAGGCTGGTAATTGTAAGTTAAGTGTATTGGTTTTTATATGCTAGTAAGTCGTCTATCTAAATGTATACGAAAGTATGTACCAAAATTAGACTTGGGTATTATAACATTATTAAGTGTGACAAATGTTCAATTTCCCCGTGGAACTCCAGCTTTAAATTCATATCGCACACTTAGTTCAAAAGTGGCTCAATTAAAGATTTTCATTTTTCGGGCTTATATGTATATAAAATATGTACAATATACTTGTTTATCTATAAAAATAATACATGGTATTTTTTATTTGTTAACTGTTGCTAAAAAAAAAACAGTTATGTCTTTCTATATGTTTTAATTGGTATAAAATTGCAATGCATAAACGTGACTTATTTTCAGTTGTGTCAGATAATATAATGGTACTGCTAAGTGCTAAATAGACTTAGTATGAATTGTGACACTTTTGATAATATAAATCTTTGTTGGAGTTATTCTTAATTAGACTTATGTCAGTCTAGAATTTGCCAAAAGTGTTAAAACTTGAAAAGAATTCCTTTAAATTGACATAACTCAAAATAATTCGGTGACTTATAAAAATAATACATCATCAAAAATAACACAACTAAAAATTTTTTATGATAACCATATATTGAACGATATTTCAACAAGAATTAAAATTAAGAAAGTGCCACCGAGGTGTCTAGGGCGTGTTAACCCGACAATACATCTCAAAAAGGTATGTGCCAAAATATGTATTAAAATCGCACTATTCGCTTAGAGATTTAAGATTTATTTTCCCGAAGTTTCTTCGGGTAGAATAGTAATAAAAATGTAGTTTAAGTTAAAAGCTTTTTTCCTTTCTGTGTAAATCTTGTTGCTCTTGTCACGTCATTAAATTATTATTCGAATTTAAATATTTTCTTTTAAATTGAACAAATAGACAAACTTCTTATCAAATTCAAAAATATTTTTTCATTCGCTTTTGTTTTTGGCACATTAATGTCTGGTATTCACACCTTGTTGAAATTCAAATACTTAAAGAAAGGAATTTTTATGGGTTCCCTGCTAACAAATACTCTTAAACACGTTCAGACTCACAAATAAAATTTGTATCAAGGAGTCGTTTGTAATAAAGTCTGGTGAAATTTATAGATTTTTAAAAAAATAAAAATCTTTTATAAGTATAATTCATGTTTACACGGATGGTATAAGTAAAATCAAAAATAATAACAAAAAAACAGATGGTTGCAGTTTTAAATTTTTACAAAAACAACGTGAAAATTTCCTGAGTTGATTTTAGTTGTTTTTGTTATTGTATAAAAATGCTACCACCTTCAATATACTCCGTTAAAATACACCTCTGGTGTGATGAGAATACATAGCCCTACAAGAAGACTACCGGTCATTTTACTAGTTATATAACCGGTAGTGTTGACCAATATATTGGTTAAAGTTTCTATTAGTGTATTAAGAGCAAAATGAAAAAACTAACCGAAACTCTTGTGTTCATGTGATTTTGCCTCTCTTTCTAACTAATGAATTCCACTTGACTACGGAACATATATCTATACTGCTTACTCTGCTGCTTTTTATTAGTCAATGATAACCAAAACAGTGGTTAATGCTAACTAGTTAGTCATAACGTAAATATTGGTTAGAACTAACTAGTTATTCATAACGTAAAAATTGGTTAGTACTAACCTTTATAAAAAATATATTATTTTATTTTTCATTTTAAATAAAAATTTTTTTATTGAAACAATTATAATCCAATTAATAGTCAGGAAATTAGGCTTCAGAAAAATAAGTACCACCTATCGCTATTTCTGTGGCTGCTTGGTAACGTTTCACTTTAATTTATTGTAGATTTTGTTAACAGATTGAGACCAAAAAATCAAATACATACTTGAAAAGTCATCAGGACAAATCTTAAACGATTGTCCTGGCCAAAGCCACCACCTTTCAAAACCGACCGCTTCGAACATGACCACTGTTGTTTCCAGAGAATCCACCACCGCATCCTCTGAAGCCACCATCAGTACGTCCTCCTTAACCACTAGCATTCTGATTTTCCGCTGTTTGGTGGTGCTACTTTTTCTTCATAGTTACAATCTAGTTACAAATATAATTTTTTTTCTTTAACACCAATGGTAAATATTAAATTAAAGCAATTCACAAATTTTATCAAGCGTATGACAAAAATATATTAAAAAATTGGCATTTTTAGAAAGTGTTTTTAGTTGTTCTACTCTAACACACATGTTAGAGTAGAAACACTAATGTAAAATTGTTGCAAGTGTGTTAGTAAATAAATTTTTTTTTTTAGTTTTGGTTATGCATTTCTTGTAGGGAAGTTTCTCTCTTACTCAATACATTTTGCTTTTACATGATAAGATTTTTCTCATTCTACATAATTTTTTGCAATGTCGTAATACATTGTATTACCGTGTAAACTGGCCTTTAATAACATGGCAACCAAAATATTGTTGTGGTTTTCTAATGAGCTACTGATTTAACCATAAAATATTTGTAGCAATATTTTAGAAGTATGCGCAATAGGCATGACAATTTTTGGTTAAAAAACGTTCCCATATGGTCACGGCTAACTGACCATATGAGAACGTTTTGTTTCTCGGCATTTGAGTTCTTAGATATACATATCAGAGGAAAAATAATGAACTTTTCTGAGCAAAATTTAACAATCGTTAGCTTTAAATTTGTTGAAAATATAACATATATATATAAAAAGTACACTAATAACTCTAAAATTTTAATTTTAAAGTGAAATATCCAGTTACATATATATAATTAAAAACCAAATTTTTTCAGGGCTTGAAAACTGCAGTCGAAATCAAAAACTGTCGAACAAAAAACTAAAATTTGTGTACAACTTTTCGCTTTTTGATTTGGTTTGACAGCGACTGTTTACATTTAATTAATCAAAAGTAAAAGCAACAGTTTTTTTGGCCGATGACAAAAGAAGAAGTGGAAGAAATTACAGTTTTTCTACTTTGACTGCAGTTTTTTAAACGATGGATATATTATTATTATCAAACAAGCATTTATTTAGTAAATCTCTCGTAGGCCAACCGTGAGTAGTAGTCTTAAAACTAAAAAGTAATATGCAGACTGGCATCGTCTTATAGGGGTGGAAGATCGGGTGTTTGAAGACTTGTTCGAGTTTTGAGTTTAGAAAGGTGCTTTGCAAGCGGATTTGGATAATTTTCTAGTTCTATAATATATATATATATATATTTGTTATTCCTATGAATGTAAGTACAAATGTTCTCATTTCTTTTATACGACGGAGATCCGCCTTGGTTCTATAATTTTTTGTATGAGTTCGTTATTGGAATTGATAGCCGTTCGGCATATTTGGATATAATATGTCCAAATCGACTTAAAAACAGTTTTATATAGGATATCATTAAAGTCAAGGCTTTAGTTTAGATTAGTCATGCATTGCCCAGTGAAGTCTAGAGGCTGGTAATTGTAAGTTAAGTGTATTGGTTTTTATATGCTAGTAAGTCGTCTATCTAAATGTATACGAAAGTATGTACCAAAATTAGACTTGGGTATTATAACATTATTAAGTGTGACAAATGTTCAATTTCCCCGTGGAACTCCAGCTTTAAATTCATATCGCACACTTAGTTCAAAAGTGGCTCAATTAAAGATTTTCATTTTTCGGGCTTATATGTATATAAAATATGTACAATATACTTGTTTATCTATAAAAATAATACATGGTATTTTTTATTTGTTAACTGTTGCTAAAAAAAAAACAGTTATGTCTTTCTATATGTTTTAATTGGTATAAAATTGCAATGCATAAACGTGACTTATTTTCAGTTGTGTCAGATAATATAATGGTACTGCTAAGTGCTAAATAGACTTAGTATGAATTGTGACACTTTTGATAATATAAATCTTTGTTGGAGTTATTCTTAATTAGACTTATGTCAGTCTAGAATTTGCCAAAAGTGTTAAAACTTGAAAAGAATTCCTTTAAATTGACATAACTCAAAATAATTCGGTGACTTATAAAAATAATACATCATCAAAAATAACACAACTAAAAATTTTTTATGATAACCATATATTGAACGATATTTCAACAAGAATTAAAATTAAGAAAGTGCCACCGAGGTGTCTAGGGCGTGTTAACCCGACAATACATCTCAAAAAGGTATGTGCCAAAATATGTATTAAAATCGCACTATTCGCTTAGAGATTTAAGATTTATTTTCCCGAAGTTTCTTCGGGTAGAATAGTAATAAAAATGTAGTTTAAGTTAAAAGCTTTTTTCCTTTCTGTGTAAATCTTGTTGCTCTTGTCACGTCATTAAATTATTATTCGAATTTAAATATTTTCTTTTAAATTGAACAAATAGACAAACTTCTTATCAAATTCAAAAATATTTTTTCATTCGCTTTTGTTTTTGGCACATTAATGTCTGGTATTCACACCTTGTTGAAATTCAAATACTTAAAGAAAGGAATTTTTATGGGTTCCCTGCTAACAAATACTCTTAAACACGTTCAGACTCACAAATAAAATTTGTATCAAGGAGTCGTTTGTAATAAAGTCTGGTGAAATTTATAGATTTTTAACAGTTTATGTTTAACAACTTATTTTTTTCTATTTTTTTTTCAACAACAAAAGCCACTTGGCTTTAAAATGGCAGATAAATGGTAAGAGGAGGGAATAAATAAGTTCCTAATGGCTGGCTGGCTGACTGACTGTTAAGTTGTAGTTGGTGTTTTAACGATTATTTTTTATTGGCGTTTTTTTGAACATAAACATCTATGAGATTTATTGAACATAAATAAATAAATAAATATTTATTTGAAAATCTTAAAGTATGTAAATTATTTAATGTTTTTTTTTCTTTTCTTTACAGGTGATAACGCAATAAGTAAGTAAACTTTATTTTATATTTTATTATACTTTCAAACATTATACAACAAATTGGCTTTAAATAAAAAAAAAACTTTAATAGAAATATTGCATTCAATTTGTAATTTAAGAAATATTTATCTTTTTTTTACGTTGAAGTTTTTTTTAACTTTTTTAATTTATTATAAACCGCAGAATTTTATCCCAAAAAGAAACAATTTTAAATATTTTTTTCGCTGGAATGTATTTTACTGTTGTTGTTTTGTTTTGTGGGTTTGGCATTTGTATGATTTCAAGAAATAAATCTCATTTTTTCTTTACTAACTTAAAATATTTTATGGTCAAAAATACACTCTTTTTTATTTATTTTTATTTTTTTCATTGGCGGGAAATTGCAATCATGTTTTTTTTTCGTCTGGGTTTTGGTCATGGTCCAAAGAGTTTTTGTTGTTGCTGCGATTTGTGAGTTGTCTAAAAATAATAAGAAAAAGCCGAAGAAAACGAAATTATGTTTAAAATAGAAATAATAAGATGGGAAAAATATTTTTTTCGAAAAAAAATTAAGACAAAAATTGTAGTGTGAGAACTTTGTAGAAATTTCAATGCCGTATTTTAGACAAGTTTCTTCTTAATTTTAAACTTATTTGGAAATTCATTAAAAATTAAGCACAAATTTTGTGTTTAACCCACTGAGGAACTATATCTTCTAAATTATATATTTTTTATAGAATTAAAAGTCATATTTCTTATCAGTTAACCGAGCAATAGTAAGGCGGACTTTGAGTCTATTTAAGTGAAGCAGTATAAAGTCTGTGGCGAGAATCGAACAAGTAACCCTTACACTAATGGACTAGCTTGCTACCAACTCACCTACCGAGGCACTTAGATTTTTTTTACCGGATATAATATATAAAATAAATCTTTTCTTCATTATGGCCATAACAAAGATGTTTAACAGTGAAACCTTTCCGAGAATGCCTAATAAAAACAATTAGAAACCCTAAGTTCTGTAATTTTGAAGCAACGCTTATAACTGCATACTGCATTATCTAGATTGAAAAATGGCAGTTAATGAAAAATTGTTCTTAGATCAATATTTTATTTGTGAAATCTTTTGCCTAACATTTTTTTTTCTTAGTTGAAATTTAGTCTATCTCTTTAAAACATTAAGAAGATACACCTCATCTAAAGAAAAAAAATTTAAAATGGGCACCTCCATTTTAACCATATTATGCTTAAATTAGTCCTCCATCAAGAAGCTAAAGCCATGCTACAACCTTCTGCGGCTGCTAACGAAAAGTACTGCCTGCAGAAAATTATGGTTTTCTTGTGGAGATTTCTAACGCACACACTTTTTTGAAACCAACTTATAGATCGAGATTTTAACACTTCAAGCGTTTGGGGAATGGAGAATTAAATTCATTAATCAACAAACATCATTAAGAATAAAGCTTCGTTGAGACGGAAGTCAGATCTATCAAAATTGTCAGTAAAATGTGCTGAAAATATCTTGCAACCGTGCGAAGCGCCAAGTTTTGTTTGACAACGTCGTCAGAAAAATCATTGTCAGTCCATTGTAAAGCAAGAAAATGTTAGATATCTGATAATCGTGTGAACACTCTTCGTTGCAATTGGCAGTTCTTTGTCAGTCGTTAGATGCTTATTTTTTATTATCAGAAGTGCGAAGTTTATGCATCTGCCAATGGCATCATAGCCAGAAACCTTTTTCTGTTGGCAACGCTACAAATACATTCGTAGCAGGGATGGAAAATGGATTATCATTTCGGACTTTGTATCAACTACAATAACCGCCCGTCTATACCAAAGATAAATGGTGCGACATATATTGCAGAAAATGTCAAAATCATGTTATCTTTAATGTAGGCAGCACTTTTTTGTACATATTTATTGCCGGCAATTTATGTTGCAATAATTGTTAGGCAATTTTCGTTGACAATTATTGCTAACATAAAACGTCAAATTTGGTTGTCAATTGAAACAAAAAAGAAAAAAAATAGAAGCAAATTGTGTGGGAAAGAAATCTAATTTGTGAAAATGTAGCCAGTTAAAATTAAAGAATAAGAATTAAATAATTAAAAATAAACACTTAAATGATTTTTTTCAAGTCTTTCTGTCTGCTAATGAAATTTTATGTTTTTCTTACAATCGTCTGAACTAAAAACTTACTTTTTGTGGCGATTTTTCTTTGGCAGTATTTGGCATCACATTGCCAGACCATATATTATTGTAAGATCTGACCACCCTCTGTACGAAGCTTTACACAACAGGTTATTCCCTTTTTTTAGCAATCTAATTTATTTTAGAATTAAGAAAATTTTAAATAGCAACCGGCAGAAATCGAACGTTGAAATCCACCTAAAATAAGCTCGTTAAGCGTAACGTTTTCTAACGCATACTTTAAAGTTAAATGACGTATTTTGATTTTTAGTTGAACTGTTAATTTTTAATTTTTTTGATATTCTTTAATTAGGCTTGAGTTCATGAAATTTAATTTTCATTAAATTATTTTCACTGAGGAAGGAATTTTACAACTTGGAATTTTTATTAAAATTTATTGATAATTTTTTCTTGCTTAAAAAAGACCGTCAACGTTGTGTCATGAACAGTGAACTTATGCTGTTTTATAAAACCCTCAAACTAGAAAAAAAAGATAAAATCCTACGCGCTGCAGGGGCCAAATTAAATAATTTTATTAAATCGCCATATTTGTATGGTAAAGCGCTAAGATACTCCTAGGTGGTTCAAATGTATGAGATTTTTTTGAACTAGAAACTATTCTAAAGGCTCAGTTAGCCGGGAGTAACAGCAACGTTGCAAATCAGCTGCTTCATTTTGTTGCACGTAAAGCAATTAGAACGATTATAGTTAGCAGTAAGATGTTACGTCTCAATCTGTAAGAAATAGATTGGTCTTACTTTTTTACGGTAAGGTTAAGTTACTGTTACTCCCGGCTAACTGAGCCTTAACTCCTAAACTAACAGATCAATAACGTTTTGATATTTATATTAAAATTTGAATAGCTGTGCCCTCTTGAAACAAATCATTGGGCGTGGTTTGCCGACAACATAAGTATATTAGGTAGATTTTTAAATATTTTAGATAAAAAAAAATTTATTGAAGTTTTTTTATTCAGCTCACAATGGATTAAATAAATGCTTTATTTTTCTAATTTAAAAGCATTTTGTATACAAATAATTTATATCTTATTTTAACTACGTAAAAATTCATTTCCTTTTGATGTTTCTCTTTTTGTTTAAAACAACAAAATTTTTTTCATACTCAGTTAAGAAATACAATGCGGTTTAAATTATTGTAGTTTTCGGCTTAAGACATGGGTCATAGAGATGTTTCTCCATTTGGTTTGTATTCTTGCTGCAAATGCTTTGGGGGTTTTACGCGACGAGACAGAATTGGCCCAAATTGTATTACGACATCAAACATTCGTCGTCTTTAAGTCTTTGTGTGTGTGTGTTTAAGATTAAAAGCAAAAAGTTTTTACCTGAATTAAATTAAGTAACAAAACAAAAAACTTTTATTTTTTATTGCACGAGTACAAGCCATTTGTGTGCTTTCAAAGGTTTTGTATTGTTGCTGTTTGTTAATTCTTCGATGGAATGGCTCCCGTGTTTTATAGCGTGTCTTTTTTTGGGGGTTTTTTTATTTCGTGAATATTTTATATTTTTAATCTAGATAAATACATACTTTTCCTTATTTAGGAACTATAATTTTTACACCAAAAAAAAAACAAACAAAATGACGTGTTTCAAATAATTTAAGAAGAAAATATACAAATACAATCGTGTGTGTCAGTTTTTGTGTAAATAAAAAGGTAAACAAACTCTCCACAAACTACGGAAACACGCTACTGTTTATTTCTATATATATTTTTTTTTAATCTATTCAGGCATAAAAAACATTCACTTATTGGTGGTTGGTTGGTCAGCTCAAACCTTGATAATCATGTTTTTGTACATAAAATGGTCATTGTGTGATTGAAGGGTACCATGTTTTTAAAAAGGAAATAATTATTTCTATTGAATAATCAAACTATAATGAACATCAAACAAAAACTAAAGATTTAACTCATCTTTGGCGGCTGTGTAAAACTCAGGTACCGAAGTTTCTATATTTTTTTTTAAGTGTGCATCACATCTCAAGAACTTGTCTGCCTTCTATTTGTTTGATTTTACAAATACGTGGCGCAATTCGTCATTAACTATAACCAATTATCAGATCTTGGATATACGAAAATTGCTTTATTCTCTATAATTGTTTAAAATGTTCATGATCATAGTATAATAAGTACCAGGTATGTTCATAAGGGAGAGTTTTTATTATTTACCCATGTAAAGTCAAATTAATTTATTTGATTTTTGACGCTTGTTTTAATTTTTTTTCCATATTTTCTTTTGTTTGACGTTATATGGGTTTTGAAAGTGAGAACAAAATTTCTAATGACTATACCTTGTACTTATTCCACCATGTTCATGATATTACTTTTTTAAACGTCAAAAAAGCAAAATTATCCCAATAAGAAATTTTGTCGGAATTCGAATGCAAAACAATTGGTATTCAAGTTTGAATTGCAAGTTTCAAGGGTTCAGATATACTTGGGTCTTACTTTTATTTAATTTTCTGGGCAAAGTGTGAATAACATTAAATCACTTTTTGTACTTACAGTAGGCCATTATTAAGAATAATTCGATTATGTGTGTGTTTTTTACTTTAGCGGTCAGTTTACCGGTTGTAATATAAATATCTGAAATGTCCAACCAAACTGCCTTGTGTTTTATTTATTGTCTCACCAAAAAGCAATTTGACTGGAAATCAAGTGCAAAGTCCCAATCCATATTATGAAAAATTTGCTGCGAAACATTGGAGTTTGTTGATGAAAGCGGAAAGACGAATGAAAAAGTGTAATTTGTTTCATGTACAAGCAGTTTTTGTAAGTTTGTTATTGAATGAAGGATAGAAGGCATAGAAAATGACTCAATGCTGTAAAACAAAATTTTTATTCTATGGACTCGAATGCAGTTTGAAAAGATAATTGAAGAAAGTTTTTGCAGCAAATATTTCATAATATCAATGAGGACAAAACAATTGGTATTCAGGTTCGAATTTCAAGTTTCAAGTGTTCATATACTTTTGTAACACTTTATTTCAATAGCATTCTCCAGTGCATTTAAAAATACTTTGAACTCAAGTTTGTTTCCAGTTAAATTTTAAGCACTTGAATTTTTATTTTTGAGTGCTGATTGGGATAATACAACAATGTTTTTCTGGAGAATTTAGTAAGAGAAGTACGAATTTAAATAAACGAATGCTCTTAAGGAATTTACGACTATAGCCCAGCTATGTGTACCAGTAGCTCGTTTCTGTATTTCTCGCATCGTAAAATTTCTTGCATGAAGTGTGAAACAAAAAATTCCATCGTTTCTCGATTTATGAGATAAAAGTGTTTCTGTATTTGAATGCGAAAACAGACACAACAAATTCTGTTTATACTGGAATATTTCCAGTACTTAAGTGTCAAATAAAAGCGAAACGTCAACAAAAGAAATAAATATAATAAAAACAGGGCTGCCAGATTTGACGAGATATCGTCATCTTGACGATTTTTTGTTCCGATATTAACAAAGTGACGTTTTGATGATTTTTTCTAAAAAAGTGACGAAAGCAAAAACAAAATCAAAAATATTTTATAATTTTGCTGTTACTTTCTATAGAAATTCATCTTGAATTTTTAAATTTCAAACACTTCTATTTGGTGGCGTTGAAAATTGAAAAAAAAAAAAATAATATGAATGTCTGTAGAAAGCAAAAACAAATTTATAAAATATTTTTGATTTTATTTTTGCTTTTAAAGAAATTGTTGGCGTTGCGTTTTACACTATAAGCCCCTTAGTCTTCCAAATAAGATAATTGTCAATATTTTTATATGTTTGTTTATTAGAAAAAAAGATATCTTTAGAAACAAGGCTGCTTAAATTTTTATATTTATCCCTATTGTGAAAATTGTCCTCGAAAATTGTTTGTTTCTTCCCTAAAAAATGTATCGGCAAAAGCAAAATTTCGAGGGAAAGTAATGGACCGACTTGGCTTATTTTGAACATTTAATACTTTTTATATACATATACAAAATATGATTGATATTTGATATTCTTATCTTATATGTACACTTTTGTGCCAAAACCATTATTCCGGCAAGAAAGAAATTTGTTTGTCTCCCAGTAAAAACTTTTTCAAAATGGATAGCTTCTTTCACTCGTTATTAAGTAGTTTTCTTCCATAAGAACTTCGATAACTACTTTTTTCTGGATGTATTAAGATAAAAAAATGACTTACTTTTGAATTTGTTCTTTTTGGCACAACCCTTGTAAAATTCATTAGTTTTTTAGTAGAATTGTATGTAGTGCTTTTGTGTGTTTCTGATTACTTAACATATTATTTTGTAGGCGAAGATTTTACTGGGTCTTTAACCCGTTTATTTATGAACCGATTTTTTTAATTTTAACTACAAGGTATTCTACTAAGTCTATTTCAGGTAAAAAAGAAAAAGATTATAGGAATAGGTAAATTAAAGACTTATATCTCAATTATTAAATAATAATTATTAAATACCCATGAACTTTAACTATGTTTTTATTTGATTATTTTTTAATAAAAGTCGAAACAAATTTGTTTAAAATTGATTTTAAATTGCACGATTTTTAAAACAAAAAAGACGATCTTTTTTATTTCTCAGGAAATTGACGATTTTGACACAAATTTATCTGGCAGCACTGATTAAAACCAAAACAAGAAAAGGCTAACAAAAATTTAAACTAACAAAATATAACAATTGCTTTTTGTTTATTTTCATCATATAAATTATGCATTTATCATTTATATTCCTTCTATTTTTTTATTTATTTAAAAAAAATAGTATGTAAACATATTTTAAATTCAAAATATCTACATTTTGTTTTTCTCGCCACCAATTTCAAATGTGACTTATTTTGACAGTTCTTGAAACAAACTTTTCGCAAAATATTGTTATAGAAACACTTTTTCTCGCATCCTTCCAATAATTGCTGGAAAATTATTTAAATGACAGATAATTCTCGCAAAAAAAAGATACAGAAACACTTGTGTGAGAAAAACCATTTTTTGTTTCATTTCACACTATTTTTGTTGCAATTCACACGTTTCATGCGAAGAGTTTTACGATGTGAGATATACAGAAACGGGCTACAGATTCGGACAATATTTCTCCTACGTTCTTTAGATATAAAAAAATTATTTTGTGCCACTCCCACTTTACCAATCCAGCCCATATTTTGTGTGGGATGTTGTGCATTAAAACCCAAGATGTATGTACCTAATTTGGAAACTTTGGCGAAATTTTGAAAAAAATTTGAGGTAGTCGTGGATTTTTGCTAATATATAAGTCATTTCTAAACTTTCAAAAGCAAAATTTAAATGAGAATATCTGACATAAATATATACCAAACAAGTACATACTCATCACATCTGGGGTTTTCAGAAAACCCCGTTTTATTAGACGGACGAACAGACGGTTAACCGGAATTGATCTTCTTTTCTCATAAGGACCCAGAATATATATACATTATAGGGTCTAGGATCAATATTGTGGAAGATACAAACGCAAACGACATAAAAGGGCATACTTAACTTAAATACATTTCTTGTGAAAAAACGTGTGTGCAAGTTAAAAATGTAGTAATTTAATTGTTATTCTACTTGTGCTGAACAGGTTATTTTTACAATCTATGCTTCTAAAGATGTTGTTGTTGTAGAATTAGCACCAGTTTCTAAATATTACCTTGTTAACGACACACATGCTCTACCTCTGAAACTATCGGGGGTTGTTTTAATACCAAAAAAACTTAAATTGAAACATAATAGAGAAACCATTTGTAATATACATACATCCTTTTGGCTTAAATTATTAGATATTTTTTAGTATTAATGTTTAAGCCATACCGCCTCGAATAATCGCTTTGAAGTTCTTGATCGTTTCGTTTCGTACACCAAGAAAAAATAATATAATGGTCCGAACCGATATGTATACAATACTTATGCCTTAAGCGGCCCATACACTAGCAATATTATTGTATATGATATTCGCCATATTATTTCCATTTTATCCTACATTATGCAATAAGTCGCACAATGGTTTTATTCATTCAATAAAAAGGTAAACATAAACAGCATTATACAATGTTGCAACACATTTCATTTTCTTTTCGTTGTGCAATAAAAATCAAAAGTCTTTTGATTGTTGCCAATATATTGTGTCACCTTCGAATATCTCATACACATTGGCGATATAATTGTACAATACGTAAAATTAAACAATTTTACTGCAAGAGAATGAGCCGCTTTATAGTACATTTATACCAACGCCATTATCAGGTTAAAAGTCTGAGAAACTTATTTGTCCATTCAAATCATACAGATCATAAGCACGTTTGTAATTAGATTTAAAAAAAAAAAAATTATAAGCAACCAGTTTTCGTTAATTAAACTCTATTTTTTCCAATTTTTTTTTGGCAGCGCTAGTAATATTTGCATTTGCTCAAAAATAAAAAAACCATGGTCCAATTAGTAGATCTGCGCAAAACGCCTGCCGATTTTTTGCAGAGTTGTGTTTTTTTCGTGCAATTGTTTTTGACATTTCTACCATTTTTTACACAAACAAATGCTCTTGTTTGTCATATCCCTGCAGATAACGAGACTAGTCCATACATGCATGTAAAGAGTAGTCCATAAAAGAGTAGGAGTACTCCAAAACTATTCCAAATATATGGGTAAAAGGTGGTCCATTTAACATTACGATGTCCTAGGAGAGAACCATGTAACCCACCGAAGTAGTCCCTAAACCAATCCATGGAGTACTAAAGTGGGTTAGTTTTAAAAGTACTCCATGCCACTACAGTATGGAGTACACTAAAGGGGTAGTTTAAACATCTTTAATTTTTTACTAATCGCCTTTTATGGCGTGCCCTGTAGTCTATTATTGATATTATTAAATATATTTACTTGGTATTTTTATTTTTTGTACCTTTTTTTCACAAATTTCACAAACTTTCACTTTTAAATAAACAATTAATAATGGACACCATCAGAGCTACCAATGTGTTATACTGTAAACTATAGAAAAGTATACATCATGCAGTTGTTGGCAGCACTGCATGTTCATTTCTTAAAACATGGTCCATATTACAGTAGATTGGACCATGTTGTAAGTAGTCCATTTAAGCCACAATGGACCACGTAGTCCAATATTATCTGTAGGGATCTTGCTCATTATTTACACAAACAAATTGCGTGTTGTTTTTTTTCTATTGTTGGATTGTTGTAGTTATGCGTAGACCTACTAATTGGGCCATTTTAAGTTTAAAAAAGTTTATTTTTTTCTGGAAAATATTATAAAAAAAGAAAAAATTTTAGTCAAGTATTAAAAAATCAAACAAAACTTAAACTTATCTTACAAAAACCTTTCATAGCCACAACGATGGGTGTTTTTCATATTTTGAGGCATCCTGCGCAAAGCCCCTTGAATCCCCTTTGTGTTTATTTGATCCATTTAATTTGAGTAAACAGTCTAGTTTTCTTGGTTCCTATCACTTTTCATATATATTTCTTTTCAAATTCACCCAAAAATATTAAATTGCTATCAATTGATGACCTTGCATTGATAAGTAGCTCCCATCATCCATGGTGTGAATTAAGTTTATTATTGTATTTGTTTTACAAAATTAACATATGGATGTAAGTGTTGCAATACATTTTATATTGCACCACTTGTGTGCAGTATAAGCACAATATATATTTATGTATAGTGTGCACGTTTTAAAAATTTTAGTATCTTTATATTTATTAAAGGGTGTACATATGTATGCATATTAGGGCGGGTCGATTTTTTTTTTAATCGTTTAGCAAAAACGTAAACTGCATTAAATTCCAAGAAAACTCTCCGAGGAAACCATGTATCTAAAATAGAATCCTAATCCGCGCCTTTCGACTAGAAAATGTATATGCCCGCCTTTGCCAAAAAAATATATGTTTGAAAACATAGCTTTTTCCAAAAAGAAGTCGAATTTTCTGAATAAAATTTTTACGTATGGTAGTTCTTTTGCACTTTATATTTTTCTACACTCAAAATTTTTTTACATTAAACAAAATATTCACCCAAGTAAAAAAATTTTCAAGTCGAGAGGCGCGGATTAGTGTTTGAGTTTAGACCCATGATTTCTTCGGAGAATTTTCTTAGAATTTTATGTAGATTACGTTTTTGCTATACGATTTTTCCTTTTTTTTCATCCATACAAATTAACCCGCCCTAATACATATACATGTCTTCTTAAAAGAATACAATGTTGCCTTTTCAATAATGGCTGAACTAAAAAACGTGTATATAATTTCATGTTTTTTTTTACCATGTGTCGGTTTTTTTTTTGTGGATAATAAAAAATTCCAATTTTTTATAAAAATAAACCGACATAATACAATGCTTTGTTGACGGCTTCAAGCAATTATTTCCTTTATTTGTTCTACAAGTACACGAGCACCATTACATATGCACAAGCACAAGTACAGACACTTAAATATTTAAATACAAATATTTTCTAAGGTAAATTCAAAAGTGATATGGCGAATGGCAATAAATATATAAATTATTTCTATAAATCAGTGTTGCCAGAACTAGGGAAAAAATCCCTACTAAATTAGTTGGGAAAATTTAAGCTTTAATTCTTTAAACCGTGTCTAGTTTTTAAAATTGGCATATTAATGATAGAAAAATGATTCAAAACAAATGTTATTATTATTTTTTTATTATTCGGTATATATATAATATATATATATATATATATATTAGGGCGGGTCGATTTATTTTTCGACGATTTCCCTATGATTTCCGTATTCTATGGGTTATTCCATGAAAATTTGCCAAAGGAACCATACCTCTATCGTTAAAATCGAGTCCCCTACTTTTTGTTGGTAGATTTTTTCCCAAATTGACGTTCGTATGAAATATTACCTACACGTTCACATCCATAACTCAAAAACTATCGATCGGGTTTAATCGCCAGTAGGCGCGTTGGAATTTGTCATTTTGATAAATTTACAAAAAAAAATCTCCAACATTGGTCCAACGGTTCAAAAGTTACGGGCATTTTTGTCCAAATTTTGGAGAATTTTTCCATTTTTTCATGATTTTGTCCAAGAATATTACTTTCATGGCCATTTTTTTGGCTCAATTTTTTTGACTTACGAAGCTTACGAACCTAACGTTACGACTGGACTGATTTCCGCTTTACATTATTGGCATATTTTTTCACAGGGTGCACACCCTGTGTTATGTTTGTTTATTTCTTTTTGTTTTTAGTTTCTTTATAGACTTCTTTATTTTTGTTTGTTATTTTTGTTTGTTTATAATATTCCAGCAAACAAGACTTTCAGAAAAAATAATGTTTTTTTTCACAGTTTGTCTTTTACTACACTCAAATTGAATATTTTTTTTTGATAATAGGTTGATAGATACTTTATTATCTCTTAATTTGAATTTTTGTAGAAAAAAAAATAAAAAGGGAAAAAAAATCAAAAAGGTGGTTTTAAGTGTTATTTTGTTTTAGCAATATCGCATGAATTAACCAACCGAATTCGATAAATTTGGGCTTAAACTTTTCGTTTTGAATTGTAAATTGAATTAAATAATGGATTGAGCCAAAAAAATGGCCATGAAAGTAATATTCTTCGACAAAATCATGAAAAAAATGGAAAAATGGTCCAAAATTTGGACAAAAATGCCCGTAACTTTTGAACTTTTTACCAACAAAAAGTAGGGGACTCGATTTTAACGATAGAGGTATAGTTCCTTCGGCAAATTTTCATGGAATAACCCATAGAATACGGAACTCATAGGGAAATTGGTAAATTTTTTCACTCCCTACAAATCGACCAGCCCTAATATATATATATATATATAATCCAAACAATTTCTGAAAAATTAAGCTTGATAATTATATTTAAAAAGTTTTCTAAAGATAATTTAAGAAAATCAGAAATTTTCTTGAATAAATTTTGTAATTTTTCGTTATAAATTTGTAAGAATCCTAACAGCGAAATTTTGTTTGTCGTAAAGGTAAAAATTGGAAGTTTTCTGGCAACACTGCTATAAATATATATTTAGTACATAGATATATACGTTATATAGACCAACTTATGTATGTAGTTACATACAGAGTTATGCATTAGGTGGTTTTAAAAACGCCGGTCTGGCAAGGCTGTCAACTGTAAAATATCTGTTACATGAAGTGTCATTTATAAATATAGTGAAAGACTTGCGATTAACGAGTATGCATCGCTTAACAACCGATGAACGCTTTTTACGCGCTAGTTAAAACTTCCCAGCAAAATCTTTAATTACCTGGTAAGTTAGCAAGTAATGTTGGAGAACAATAAACACTTCTTATTTTTCGGCCGAATAACTACTTATTTTTGTTCGAGGTGTCCACAGAATTCAGTACTTACAATATACTTACTAGAAGTCAAAAAAGCCCTTGTTAATAGACCTAATAAGTAGTTATTGAGCTGATTATTAGTAAGCAAATATTCAGTCGCGAAAATAATAGAAGTAATAAGTAGTTGCTGAGGTCATTACTAGTAAGTACTTATTGAAGTTTTCAGAATAGTGACAATTGTAATGACAACAACTTACCAGGTACTACAAAACTAATGGCTCAAATGTAGTCACTATTCTAGCATTCGTCCTACGACCTACTTTGGAAGGAATTGGCAAAATTATTAAAATACAGATGTGGTCACGCCTGTGCATCATCGCAATGTGCGAACTGCCGAAAATATAGCTTTTGTTAGTAAAACGGTGAAAAACCCGTTACCATCAATTCAGAGCGCTATGGCCGTATGATTACCGACTTTTTTTTGGCCTGCAATTGCAGATAAAGAGCTGGACGACATGTGGCTTAACAAGACAATGCCACGAGCCACAGAACGTGGCCGATTTTGGATTTCCAGAACGCGCAATTTCACATTTTTGTCGCGGCATTTAACTACCAACATCATGCGATTTGCCACCGTTAGAGTTTTTGTGGGATTACGTCAAATACCGTGTCTACACGTTGGAGCATTTAAAAACCAACATTCGTTAAGCTATTAATCTAAAAGTTTCATTGAAATCATAGCTTTATGTGTGTTATTTTTTTATTTAACTTTACTTTTGAAACCGAAAAATGGATAACCTGTTATTTATATTCTTGTACTTTGTCTATAGTTCTTCAATATTGTTAGTAAACAATTTTTTTTAGAAATTTTCTTCTTTATTAACACCCATTTAATGTATCACACACATTCTCTTTCATATTTTTCCATTTCTTTTATTTTTCTAATTTTTTTCTATAAAAAGGATATAAGCACATGTATTAGTTTTCAGGACATGACCTTAGTTGAACTCCGTTTTTCAGAAATAATGGTTGTTTTTGTGGTAAATATCATTAATAGACCAAGCTAAAGAATTACTTAAGGAAGGTAAAACTTGCACGGACATTTTAGATTGTTTATTGATTAACTTGAAATTATTGCATAATAATAAATTTTTATAGAAGTTACTCAAAAAAATATAAAATTTAAGTAACCAGATTTAGCTTTCAATACGACTGGTGAAGGATGATTTTCTATACCTGTCTGATTAGTTTTGAATAAATTCCATCTAGGTTCTCTTTTTTAAATATTTTTTGGAATGATCTAAGAGACACTTTGTCCATGGGATCACTTTGTCCATGTTTTTGGTTATAGGGTGGGCCAACTTCGACTGACTCATTCTCATTAGCCGTTGTGATGGATCACTAGGTAATATTTATTGAGCCAATTCAATTTTATACGTAGTCATCCACAGATCAGCTTT
Organism: Pollenia griseotomentosa; assembly: GCA_963931875.1. Taxonomy (NCBI): domain Eukaryota; kingdom Metazoa; phylum Arthropoda; class Insecta; order Diptera; family Polleniidae; genus Pollenia; species Pollenia griseotomentosa. The sequence goes on along the minus strand of OZ007560.1, from coordinate 140,620,682 downwards.
CAGAATGCGCAGCATCGTTGTTATGGATTGAGTAGCAAGTGGACGAGTAGACTCAGATGGATCCGTGTGAATGCGTTCAAATTTCGATATGAATTAGTTTCAAAAAATTTATTGCATTTAAAATCAGAAAATCAATTTTCCGATTTTGAATACATTTAGAAAAGATGCAATCATTACCGAGTTCTTTGTTCCGAAATTAATTAAAGAATTTTGTCTGTTAGAACAAATTGGTCCGTCAAACTCTTCTACTTCTTAGTTAATATAGCGAAAGTTTAACAAAATTTACTGCAGCCTCTTACTTTAAAGATAAGGTTAGGTTAGGTCCCTCGGGCAGCCTTCGAGGGACAGCCCACTTCGGTCCTTCAGTGGTCGCTTTGTGATACCCAGCGCCAATAACCAACATACAGAGCAGTAACTCAATAAGCGTCACTTGATAATTCCACAAACTCCTCTTCCTAATGAAGAGCAGAAGCAACCTTAGTTCCAACCTAGATAGCTCCTCCAAACAGGCAAACACCTGGTTTCCTTGGATTTTTTCCTCAATGTCCCAAATTCTAGAACAGTGACATAGAAATTTAAAAACAGTTTCCTCTACCTCCTCGTCATAACAACCTCTGCAGTAGTCATTAAATCCCACACCCTTTTTCCTTGCCTGAGTCCCCACAGGCCAGTGCCCAGTCGCAACTGAGGTCACTGTTCTAATCTGGTCCCTATTGAACCTTAGTGGAGAGCTACTTTTCCGTTCATCAAAGGCAGTTTAAAATGCCTTGGATATGGAGCAGGTGGATTCGCAAATTCATCCCAGCTGCGCAAGTCTATAAGGCCATCGAATTAAGCAATGAAAGTCTCATCCAGACGACCACCTTGTTTGGAAAGCTCATCTGCTATCTGATTGCACGGGCTGTTTGCATGCCATAATACCCACATAAGCCTTCTACAGTTAACTTAGATATCGTTTAGACTCCCGCTAGGGACGCAACGGTAGCCCTGCTAGCATAAATATACATGTATCCTTCGACACCTAAGCCAATTAGCCGGCCCCCTTATAGCAGAGATTTCCGCCTGCATGACACTACAGTCATTCGGCAGACGAAAATGAACTTTTATATCCAGCTTTTTTACTAAGAACCACGCGACAACTCAGCCCCCACTTCGCTATAAGATCGTTAGCCAAGGTGGTGGAAAGATTAGGTTAGTTATTAAGCACATGTACTGGTACATTTTATTTCTCGAAAATTTATTTCTTAGTTTTAGTAAAAGGAAATAAACATATAAGAGCACACAAAACGACTCAGTACTTTTTTAGGTACATTTATGTTTACATTTGTATCTAAAACAGTCGCAAACTGTGCCCATTTAAAATGCAATTAATCACTTTCAGCACCGAGTGCTATTTTTCTCTGCAATTGTATGTAACTAAATGTCAAATATGAGTTTCTTTTACAACTGACAAGAGCAAAAACGCAGACCTAATTTTACTAAATAACTACCTACTTCTCGTTATCGTTCTACACATGTCGTTTAAACATAGAAGTTGAAAATAAAATTAAAAACAAAATAGATAAAAAGCAAAGTAAGAATAAAAACCGTCACCACAGTTTTTTTTTTTTTGTTTTTGTTTTTTTTTTTGTGAACAATAATTTGTATCCTTTTTTAATTGCAAACAAATGAAGATTCCAGTTTAGCTAATTTAACTCAAATTAAAATTAAAAAAAAAAAAAATAACTTATGCAACCAATTCGGAATAAACAATTAAAAGATTGTCTTTGTCGTAGTCCTTTTGTTTTCAACGAAGAAACTTTTAAATCCTGTAATGTGGTTTTAACGAAAGCAAAACAAACAGTTTAATCACTTTCGACATGGTGATTAAAGTCTTAAAATGCATGGATCCATTTAAGAAAAAAAATTACGCACATAGCCATACACACACACATACCTTTTTATTCACATACACATGGAACGCAATTGAAAGCTTTTTAACGGCGTGTTAAATACAATAAATATGTATTACAAAAATGTGTAGAACACTCACCCCCTCTATAAATTTTTATTCTCTGCTGCCAAAACAGGAAAAGGAAGGAGGCGTTTCATGTTGTGTTGCAAGTGTGCGAGCTAGACGTTCGTTACAAGATAAAACTCTCAATCGCATACATACACAAACACACAGGTCTATAGCCACCACCCACAGGATGCACGCAGGATGTTGGAAGTTTGTTGTGCCACTTTTTTTTGGTTTTTTTTTTGTTTTTTTATTTTTAACTTCTGTTTTTTGTGTTGAGAAATAAATTAAAAATATTTTAAGGCAAAAAGGAATATAATTTTTAAAACACGATATCATGTATTTCGAAGTGGGTAATAGAGGATGTTTAAGTGGTTTTGAAAATTTTTTATCAACAGAATGTTAAAAAATCAATAATGTTTTAAAATCATTCATTCACAAAAAGGAAATTTGCATTGTTAATATGTTATTTTTCTAACTTTTTAATTTTTTTTTTTTTTTTGCTAAAGTTGTTTTAGAATTCTGTCCTATACATACTTTGCAAAATAATTTTGTCTTAAGCTGTTCCAACATTTTCGATAACTTTTAACGACTTTTGCAGGTTTGATATTTTGTTTACAATTAGATTTAAAAAAAAAAATCGTAAAAAGAACGGGCGTAAAACATTCACTTATGTAGGTGGATTCGCACTTGATTTTAAACCCTGCTACCACCGTTAACCACTGGGTTGAAACTTTTTTTTTTGGAATTACTATACATTATTAACGCGCTGCCAGGTTTGACGATTAATTGTCCTTTTAAATATTTTTAGTATCCCAACGGCCTATTGACAGTTTGACAATTTATGCGAAAAGTTGTTGGAAAAATTCTATTCTGGATCACTTATTGAGTGTTTTAACTCATTTTATTAGCGGAACTTTGTGTATAAAATCACAAGGGATAGTTTGCTTTGACTTTGATTTTGCTTCTCGGTTCCATTGTAACATAAAAGTTTACGCTTCATATTATAAAAATAAATCCATCTTTATTTTGTTGCACTAAAACCCAGAAATGTTTACAGTAATAAACAATACAAAACATCTGTAGAAAATCGAGCCAAACTAGAGTTGGGAAAATTGTTTCTTTTGTGGAATCGTTCCGACCAATCCGAAAGATTAAGGGAACTAGGTCGTTCCTTCCGTTCATCGTTTCGGTTTTTTACTTTAAGCCTGGTACTCTGTTCAACATTTCACGTGAAATGCTGTCAAAACGCATATGAAAAAAACTTGTGCGGAATATCTATGAAAAAATGTTGATAGAGTTGTACTCTGTTCATTTTGTGAAAAAGTTCTGAAATGTTTCTGGCAACATTTTTTCACAACTGCGAAAAAATGTTTGCTGCACTTATTTCACGTGGAATCTTAAGCAAAAGCAAAAAAGTATGAACTAATTTTTAAATAAGAAGTTAAAAAATAAAACAACACAACCGGTAACAGTTTCTTATCCATATTTACTTTCTTTTTTATTAAATTTTTAATAAAAAAAAAATTTTTCAGTAAAATATATGTGGGGTTTGTTTACATACGCAAAACAATGTCGCATACTTTCCAGGAATAAAAACGTCAAATTGTACAAACTCGCATAATAGATAACATTGATAATTGTCAAAATTTTCATGTGAAATAATTAATGTTGCTCAACATTTTTCACAAATTCGAACAGAGTACTAGGCTTTAAACAATAAATGAGCAAGGAACGAGAAAACTTCTCTGTCAGTCGTGAAAACGTCAACAAACAAACAATTGTTTTTATTTGGTGGCGCATCAACTTACAAATAATTTTTATGTGTCTTTTATATGTTTGTAAAATATAAAAAAAATTTTCAATAAATTGCAAATATGTTTTAAGAACTTCGGAAATTTGTACATACCAGGGGGGCTGGTATGGTAGCCGGGACTGTAAGAAAAGATAAACTCACTGTTTATTGTTGTTGTTTTTGTTTAAGCTTTGATATTGTTACAAGTAAATCTGTGGCTTATAATTCTTATTCGCTTAACAGTTTTATATGTGTAATATCTTTAGTTTTTCTTAAATCTTTGGATAAAGTTTCCTGACGATCTGGCCTAAGCAACCAGTGAAATGCGCATAGGAATAGCTTATCCCTTCAACAATAAATTTCAGTTTATCAATAGTATGAAATGTTCGTAATAAACAGTTGCCGCTACGAAAGGAATTTTTTGTTTTCGAAAAGGTATTAACAACTTCCGTTCATTCGAAACAAATAGTAGGAAAATCGTAATACACAGTACAAATTGTTCGAACTCGTAAATTATTTCTTTCGAATCGAAATACGCGGTAACCCCCCAGTTTTAATTTACTTTTAATTGCGATCGTCAAAACAGATCCCAACCCAACAAAGCAATAAGTGAACGAAACACATGTTATGATCCAACGGATTGCAACTGCGAAACGAGGAACGATAAAAAGGGAACCATTGGAAAAGTCCGAACCGTTCCATTTAGGGAATCGTTCAACGGAACTAGGTCGTTTATGAACGACACAACTCTTGGCTAAACTGAATTTTCCTTGCAAGGACAATATAAGTGTCTAAATTTTGGATACACGCAAAGAAAAAACATGGTTGTGGTAAACATATTCTAAGAGCAACATATTATGATAAGAATTATGATTGTAGTCACAATATTAAGATTATTATTGAAACATATTATGACTCAATATACTCGTAATATGTCATCATAATATTTTTCCCTTAATCATATTATTATTCTGTTAATCATACTAAGTTAAGAAGTAATCAAATTATTGTCATCTTAATCATAATAAGCTAAGAAATTAATCATATTATTGTCATGTTAATCATAATAAGCTAAGAAGTAATCATATTATCATCATGTTAATCATAATAAATTTAGAAGCAATCATATTATGATACAGCACCTTTCATAGCTGTCATAAAAATACAAAATAAATTTAAATATTTTTGAATCGATTTTTTATTTTGTGGCTTTTTACAATTTTTCTTAATGTTAATCAAATAGCGGAGTTCAATATAAGGCTTGCAAAAGAGCAAAAGAGCAAATGAAAAATCTGTGGTTTTCATGGGCAACCGCGTGTGTCCATTTTTTTGATTTTAAGATGTTGATGCCATATTGCCTAATTTTGAACGCTCTTTATATTTTTTAGAAAAAAGATGGATCAATTCCGTTTTGTAACGTAATGCCAAATTTAAAATGTGCAATACCTAGCCCATAGTTTGATCTAGAATGGGTTTTCGGCTTTCCTGAACAATTTGTTTGAAGACATACGCGGTTACCCATGAAAACCACAGAAATATCGTAGCACTTTTATAAAATATAACGAAATCTCTGTGTGTTTTGTTGTTGGATTTTACAAAAAACTATGATATTTTGCATTTGCACTATAACATCACTAATACTTGAATGAACTCCGCTAATATTTTAATTTTTAATTTCTTTAAACTTATTTTTTTTATGGAATTTTATCTTTTAATTGTTTGACCGCTCACAAATAAAAAAAAACGAAACAACTTCTTCAACATTATTTTACAAATGGCGCTAACATAATATGATTAGAGTAAAAATAGTTTGATTGCATCTTTAACATAATATGATAAATGTATAGAAAGTTATCATGTTATGGCTATTAAATATCATGATATGGTTGTGAGAAATATAATATGTTTAGAAAGTTATCATAATCAAGTTGTTAGAAAAATAATTATTTTTCGGTCAACAATACTCAAATTCATAAGTCCCAATTTCCACAATGCAAGTCTTATTGATCAGCTTGCTACTTTGTAGGCGAGAGTGACGAGGGGAAAAAAACGAGTACTCAGCTTGCTGTACTCGTCATATGCGCTTTGTTTTCTCACTCGTAACTTTCACCAGGTCTATTTTGACAATTATCTTTCATATTTAATTTCGTTGTACAAAGTTAATTTCGTAGCGTGTGTGATTTTTTGTGTGTAAAATTTTTGGAATATTTTTTATTTTAACAAAACAAAAGAAATATACATACATATTTAATAAATATTAAAAATTAACACGAATTTGAATTTAAATATATTTTAATAAGAAATATGTTTTAAGCGAAATGTCAAAACGCACATATATATTCATACAAATGGAATAACAGATCAATAATAAGACTTGACTCGTGGAAACACCGAAGCTGATTCAAAGAAGAAAATGTGATAAGTTTATTAATAAGACTTGAATTGTGGAAATTGGGACTAATTGCGATAAACATTGATATGTTTACAGTAACTATAATATTGTTGATATTAAATAAAAATAACAATTATTTGTGTACGACAACAATATATTGTTACATTAAACATAGTGTTGTTGCCCTAACCATGCCCAACCATATTTTTTCTCTGCGTGTATGGATAACAAGAAAAAGCATCTTAATTTTGTACAAATTGCTCCTTTATCAAAACACGAATTGAGTTTTAAAACAATTTTGTATAAATAGGGGTACCGAAGCGTACCGGGTTAAACTAGTATCTATCGTCTTCTTTATTTGCGTATTCGATTTTCCAATTTTAGCGATCATACTACTGAATAATTTACATTACAAAGACATTTTATAAGTTATTCACTATTTGACAAAATCTATCTCTACACTTACACTCAAAAGAAAAATCAGTCCATCAGTACTCAAATCAATCCGAAGCGGTATTTCTTGAATCAAGTACAAAAAGATTGATTAAAGTACGGATTTTCAATCGTAAAATACTTAAATTATCCATATTCGATCCCGATTTCGTACTTGAAATAATCCGAAAATGAGATTGATTTAAGTAAAACTAAGATTGAATCAATCTCAAAATGCGCTTGCTTCTAGAATTTTAAAATTGTTTTAGTCCGAATTTGTACTTGAAAAAACCAAAAAAAAAAAAAAATTAAAAAGAAAAAGTTGTTATGATTGATTTACTTACCCGTATTACACCTTACAGAATGATAAAACACCAACATCATGCCCGATATGTTTTTTACTTTAGAAATCTTATGTACATATTTAACCAAAAATATAAACTAAATGAGAAGCAAGAGCTCAAATTTACTTTTTAACCCTTCGTGGTACACTTGAGTCTGGCCAGATCTTTTTTCAATGTGTAAAGAAAATCAAAACATGCGCAAGCCGGAGGGTTAAACACAACGAAAAGTTAAATTTTTTGTACTTGATTTAAGAATTTTATACTTATTTCAAGAAATTCCGGGATTGATTTTCGAAAGTATTCCCATTTAGGATTGTTTTGAGTACGTTTTAGTGTTATTCGTACTTGAATTTTTGAGTACGACTCGTGCTTAAAGTAATCATAAAAAACTTGATTTATCCCGAGTGTTTTTTTTTTTGTACAATATTATTACAGTAACGGACTGTAGTTTATTTGAGAAGTATTCCGTTCAGTCATTTTTAAATAAATAAGCATTTAACATCAGCGTTACCGTTGTGATACTAAAGTATCAATTTTACCCTGTTTCAACGGTCTGATACCTTTTATGACCTTTTTTTTAATTATCCTTTTGTATCATTTTCACCTATTTTGTGCCACTTTTTGATCCTTTTTGGAAATAGCACTCATATTTTGTTAATTTGTCAACACCGCTGAACGTTAGTGCTAAACATATGTTTTCGAAATAAGCGGAGATGGAGGAATGGACTTCGAGTGAAGGTTTAATACCAAAATATAGAACGCACATTCCTAAAAAGTAGTTGGAATTCGTAAACAGTTTGTGTTAAAAGATTTTTTACGACTTCTAAAATAGATTTTCGATAGTAAAGTACAAATTAAAGTACAATTTCCCTAATAGCAAACATATCTCATATACTACATATATGTTATTTATTGCATAACTTTTGGTGGTTTCTTCTCAAATAAAATGTGACATTTTATTAAAAAAATGCAATTAGGTGTAAGTTTTTTAAAAATGCAAGTTTATGCTAAAAAATTCGCAAAAATTTAAAAACTCGAACAAGTTTGCAAAAATAGCGCCATAAAATTAATTAAAAGTCCCTTAAACTAACAGGAATGAAAAAATTCGGTAAAAGTTGCCGGAATTTCCAAATACTTGGTAACACCGGTATGATAGCAAAGTCTAATATTTATTCAAAATCGTAAAAGCTTTAAAGAATCAGAAAACTTACAGGAAAAAAATAGCTTCAATCTCGCACAGGACTAAAATTCGCAAACGATTACAAAATTGGAAACAAACCCTAAAATTTATTTAAAATCGGTAAACCGGTAAAAAAAAGAAAATGTCGGAACATAACAGAAAATAAATTAAAAAAATAGGTTATAATGATGAAGAACAAAGTTTTTGTCAGGTGTTAAAAACAGGAAAAGGCATAAAAAGTTAAGTTTTTAAAGCACTGCCTACCAGAAAAAAATATTTTTTGCTTGTTTATAAAAAACTTGATCTTATTACATATAATTATTTCAATGGGAAATACTGCTTTTAAAGAACTTGACACTTTTTTTTATTAAAATACCCTTTTTTGACCCCTTTTTCTGGAAAATCCACTTTTTGTGACTCTTTTCAAAAATTTTCAACGGTAACCCTGTTTAACATTCCAAGCAAATTTATTTTTAAGTGATTCTAACATTTATTCAAAAAACTAAGTGCATATTAATACGGATTTTCAGTTGCAGTGAATATTATCCGTTGATTAAGTTAAATTCTTCTGTCTGTAAAATAAAATGAAAATGTAATTTAAAATAACGAAAAGTTCATTTAATTTTCATTATCAAAAAATTACCCCCAAATGGATTTTCAGTTATTTTAAATAATTTAACTACCAAAAAATTAATTTTATCTATCTATAAAAACGATTTGCTTGTTTTGTGTAAAAAATTCCCATATTATTTTTGGTAAAATTATTAATTTAAATACATAAAATTTGTAAAGTTAAATAATTGCGAAACCATATCGGTCATGCTGCTGGTGTCTTATAATGGAGAGTTCTTCTGTAAACAACGGGGTCAGTACAAGAAAAGTGAAGGCCCAACCATAATGTGCTTAAATTGGCCTAAGCAAATGTACGAAAACATGCAAATTGTATGAGGAAAATCATTTTGAACTTAAGGAAACTTTTTGCTAAGTTTAATGAAACTTAGCTTAATCAAGGTGCGAATCTAATCGCACATTCCGTACGGAATCAAATTTTTTTTTATTTTGTTTTTATTTTTTTTAATGCATTTTTGACAGTAGGTTAAACAAGGCTATGCGCATTATGGTTAGGACTTAAAACACATGTGTAACGGGGTAAGTAAATAATAATATTCTCTCTCTCTCTCATTAGAAAAACAAACGGACAGGTGACTGGTATATTTTTTAGATATTCGGCTCTTTTGTGGAGTAAACGAGTATAACCTATATTATAAAATTACTGATTTTACATAAAATAACTGAATATTCCTTTGGTTTTACGGAATATGTTGTTAATTTTTTGATAATTAAATTATATTAAGTAACAAAAAATTAAATGTACTTTTCTTTAAATATAAATGAAAAATAAGTAGACCGGTATATAAATAACTGAATTTTCATTTATTTTATATTACAATTTCAGTTAATTTTACTTACAGAATATTCTGAGTGTATAAGGATCTCTGCATTGTCATATCTTATCCATTGTTGTATATTCTCCATCCATCTCATATCCTTTTTGTCTCTAATAATTTTTCCACTGATTTTGGTTCGAAGAATAGTTTAGAGTAGTTTATTTTTGGAGTTTCCCATAAGTATGCGGTGTTTCGTCTTTTTATTCGACTGATCAATTCTCGTTCTTGACTAATTCTTCTTAAGAACTCGTCATTGGATGTGTTAGATGTCCAAGGTGTTTTAAGTATTCGTCGATAAATCCATATTTAAAAGGATCCTAGTTTCTTTATATCCACAGATTTAAAATTCAATAATTCCACTGCATACAGCAATACCGACCATATGTAGTTTTGTATCTATAGAATGCTTTTCTTACATAAATACGCCCTTGTGGACATTTCTACAGTTCCTAATTAAAACACAAACAAAAATAATGCTTATCTATCATCTTCTTCGAGAAACCATCCCCTCGCTGAATCCGAATTGAGTATTTCCCATGACACATGAACGTTTGTCATACATCCTTCTATGTATAATTTTGAGTAATAGCGTAACTCAACTGATGATTCGATATTCGTTACATTTTCTAGCAAAGTCTTTGTTATCATTATAAACGTTGATCTAAACCAATTCTTAGGGTATTGTCCTGTTGCATAGATGTAATTAAATAGTTTTCTATTGTCATTTATCAATTTTAATATTTCGGCCGGAATATCATCTTTTTATATTTTTTTGTATAAGTCGAAATCGTCGTGCAGGAAGGAGTCTTAGCATCTCAATCTCCTGGCATTGATAACTAAGGTGTCTATTCTTTGCAGCACGCGTTGCTATTTTGATTTTCGTATTTAACTTCAAGTATAATTCATAATTTTTAATTTTTATATTTACGATGTTCTTCCAGCTGTAGCTTGCATTGTCATCCAATTTTTACTTTTGATCTTGAATAATTTCTAAGAGTATTTTGATCGATTGCAATAACAGAAGCTTGTATCGTGTTTCACATATTTTCCACATCCTCTTTGTAAATATTATTTAGCTCTGTATTAATATTATCTGTCATGTTGGATTTGATAACTGGGCCTTCGAGTTAACCGATGGTAAGCCTTCGAGTGTGCAGTAAGTTTAATGCACATATTTGCCATAAGGTTTTGGTCGAATGGTACATCTGCTCATGGATATGCTGAAGCATTCGTTATTGATGTGCAGAAACGTTTATTTATAAGGATAAAACCGATTTGGTTCTTAAAAATGATTCCCATTCTATCCTTGAAGGATTTCCAGGTATATAGTATTCTGGGTGGATGACCGTACCTTCTTCCGTATTCCTGACAGAATTAGACAAGTCATCTCTTCCCAATTTTGCGTTTAGGCTCCTTGGACAAAAGTTATCTCGTGTGTTTTTGGAGAAATTTGGTACCCATATCTTAGTTATAATACACAACTTCTGTAGAACGGTTAGACAAAAACTTTCTATATTTGTAAATAATTGTTTGATTTTCTTAAAAAAAATCTCTAAAAAAAATGGGCCATATCGGAGAAGTATTCCATACAAATAGAATATAGATCTCTATATATCTGAAGAACGGTTGCAGTAAAAGTGTCTTAATAAAGTGCAAATAACGTTTCGTTATCACTACTCGAGATCTGTTTTAAAAAAATGTACTTACTTTATTTCAAAGAGGGTAGCAAAGCGCACCGGGTTAAGCCAGTTTAAAAAAAATACAACATTTTTCTTGAAATTTACATGATTTTCATTCAAACGATTTTACATTTATCCAATACAAGTTACGAAATGTATATTCGATAAGGAGATTTGCATAAAATAAAACTTTTGATTCAATCTTTGATGAAACAAGATTAAAATATAAAACATACTTTCGATTTGGCAGTTAAATTATAAAAAAAGGAAAAAATATCTAAAGATGACATTCAAACGGAAGCGGAAATAAATTTTTAACTCAACAGAAATCACCAGCAAATGTTTTCTTCAGACGCAAGTTTGAAATTTACAATAAACAAAAAAAAAAAAAATTAAAAAACTCTTAAAGTAAAAGTAAAATTTAATATAATATTCCCTTCCTTCCCACCCCTGTTATCTTTAGCAATGAACTCACTGTGAAACACATGTAAAATCCACAATTTAGGATTAATTTGTAATTTTGTTTTTCTTTCTCTATATGACTAATGTTTGACTAATGTTTAATGTCTATTGACCATTGCAGCAATGTAAATGTATTTCTGTTTGTTTACACTGACGAATAATGTTTCGTACTACTGGACTAAACGCTAAACACATCATTACACTGTCGTTTGTTTGGATTTCCACTCTTATCGATTGTGTCTACTTAATTCACCTTGATGGAAATGGCAAACGTTTCCTTTCCCATCATTTCTTTCTTCTTCTTGGCCATACACATTGACAGTATTTTATATTTTTCTTTAAATACGTCTTCTGTGTGTCTATAAAATTGCCCTCCTTCTTTTTTTATTTTCTTTTTTTGGGTTTGTTTTGCTTAAAGAAATACTTATGTATGTATGTATGTATATATATAAAACGTAAACTACGGACCCTTAACTTTAATAAACAGTTTCATACTCATCTCTCCGTTTGTCTACTTGTCTGTTTGTGTTCAGGCCCACATGTTTGCATCATTAATCATGACGTTTCAAAACTGACACATTCGGTCGATCAGCAGCGCATCACAGAAACTTGTTACAAAAAATTGTTGTATTAAATGTTTTAAATGCTTTAAGGTACATATTTTGGTAAAAAGTACTTATACAGTATTAAGTTTTTTCCTCTACGTTCGTTGACTTTTTAAGAAATATTGACATTTAGATTTGACAATGTAAATGTCATTTATTTTCAATCAAAAATAAATATTTTTTAAACTTTTAATCATTAATTTTTATATTCGTGTATGTGTTTGTAAGCATTAAAAAAAATTAATAACCTAAAAAATTTACATACAAATTTGGGTGATTTTGCATGGTCTGGGTTATGAAAGTTTTCTTTCAGAAAGTCTAGTAGTTTTAAAACTACTTTGTTTGAATTATTAAATAAAAATTCGGTAATTTTTCTTTAATTTTTGGATCTTTTTCATAATCCCAAATTCGTACTTTAAATAATCCGAAAAAGTGTAATTTTGATCCTAACCTAAATTCTTATCCCAGAGAACCAGAGAGCGAGAGAGAGAAAATACTTTCTTACCCGTTTACACATATCCATGCTTGTTTCACTTTTCTTGTATTTCGCATTTAGTTAACTGACGAACTCACAATAAGCAAACAATAAGCAGCATGTCCGATATGGTTTTCGTAATCATTCTACTTTGAAAATTTGATGTATTTAACTAAATAATTTTAACAAATAGAATTTGGGAATTTGCTTCTTATATTACTTTTTAAACATGAAAATAATGCGTGTTTTTCTTTTTGTAGTCAGGGTTCCCACTTCTAATTTATGCTTTATCCCATATTCGCGATTTTTACATCTACAAAAATCGCTAAAATAGCTATTTTCTTATCCCCAAATATCCCTAAAAATAAAATAATATTCACCCCTATTATGTAAGTCGACGTCGACATTAATTTTAAATTGTTGTACACATTAATTTGGTATTTTATAAGAATGTTTTGTCGACGTCGACTAGTTATCGAACATTTGACAAAAAAAATCCCATCTCCAACTATTTTTTATTTTTATATAGCTCACTTTTTAACACTATTTATGCTTCTTTCCGACATATTTAGCGATTTAGCTTTTTCAAATAAAGTGTAGTGTTTGTTTCCAATTTTGAATTTTTCGCGAATTTTTGCCATGTTTTTGTTAACAGATATTATTACTGAAAGTTTTCTGATTCTTTATAGCTTTAACGTTTATTAATAAATATGTATAAGACTTTTTTATCATGCCGCTGTACGAAAATTTTTGCGAATTTCCGTTAATTTTGCAATTTTCACCGAATTTTTGCCATTCCTTATAGTTTAAGGGACTTTTAATTAATTTTATGGTTTTTTTGATATATTAAAAATTTTTGCGAACTTTCGCTATTTTTGCAAACTTTTTCGAATTTTCGCAATTTTGGCTCTTTATCTTAAATTAAAAATTTTTGCGAATTTTCGCTATTTTAACAAACTTTTCCGAATTTTTTCAATTTTCGCGTTAATTTTACTTATAAAATTTGTGCACATAACTTCTTTTAAATTTTAATTTTTTATTTTAAAAATATTCAATAAATATGCTTACATTTCACTTAAAATTTCTTTAACTTTCATTTGAGTCGTAGCAAAATTTCGTGTCGACTAAAACTGGGACAAGTCTACTCGACGTCAAATTAAAAGCGCCTTAGAAAATATCAATTGACTGTCAATAGTAATTGATTTTTTTTTTCAATAACGACTCAGAAAATACCATTACTGTTCAGGTGCCGTCGACGTGTGCCGACGTCGACTTTCATAATAGGGGTTGATTATATCAAAAAAAAAAACATATTCATACATTTATTTATTTAAATATATCAATTTGTGTAATATTGTTAAAACTAATGTTATTTGTATGCACTTAGAGTTCAACATATCTACGTACACACGTATAGTACATAACAAGGGTAACGTAAAAAATGCGCAATAAAAAATATTATACATCAATGTTTATCACTTCAAAAACTTTAGAATAAAAATCTTCTGATTAATCAGCCAATACAAGTTTGATTTACATGATGTTTGTTTCAGAAGTGCATTTGAGAAATTGGAATAAATTTGTCACAGCAAACTGCATTATTTTTAAAGTGTGTATTTATTCTAAGAAGATTTTCTAATAACTCATACTGCATTCAGTTGCGAATTTTGCTTTTGGTTGTATTCATTAAAGAAAAGACTCGTTTAAAACAAGCGTTACTTGCTGGTACAAAAAGCATATTTAAAACTTCAGCATGTCATTTAAAAGGTTTCGAACCGCCAAAAAAAAAGACTTAAATTTGTAGCCACATCTTGACCACATCGGCACAGAGTACTGTACAGAGGTGTCACGAGGTGAAAGATATTGCGTTTTTTATGTCTCTTTCTTCGAAAGCTGCCCTTATTGCATTTCTCTTTGCACTATCTTTTATGCCACAATACAATGAACACAAATTTATTTAGTTGAGATTTATTTGCAAAACGGTTGTAAAAAAAGCATATATAAAAATTAAATTTCAAAATAACACTGTGTGACAAATTTAATTTTTTTTCTTTTTGGCAGAAACGCCTCTATATATCGAATCTGGAGACAAAACATAGTCAAACTTCGTATTTGATGTTTCTTTTCCTTTTCATATTTTGTCCTTTTTAAAGAGCTTAATATTTTTCAATAATACTTATTTTAAATAATTTTTTTTTTTAATATAAGTATCTAATAACTCGGTACCAAATAATTTAGAAGGCTATGTAAAATTTAAAACAAATATTTTCTTCAGTTCCCCTGAACTAAAATATAAAAAAATTTCCTTTTAAAAAAATATCCTTCCTTATTCTTAAAAGTTTTCATTAAAATTTTTTAAAAAATTCGCAATTGTATTGTTTTTTTCTCTTAGTTTAGAAGGTGTGATTGTTTTTTTTACGAAATTATTTCTATGTAGGGGCTTTTTCGGAAATGCATCACTGCGTTGCATCCGAAAAGCAAACTGTTTTTAATGCCGATAAAAAATAATTTAAATTTTTTTTATTATGTGACTATTATTTTTGTAGAGTATTTGACAATTTTTTTGGTCCACATCTACTTCACTGATATATATTTAAGCATTTGAAATCACTGATGCAGCGCAGTGATGCATTTCCGAACAGGCCCTTGAATTTTGATACATTACATATTCGCTTTTAATATTCGCATACATTTTAGCGGATGTGAGTGCGAATGCAAATAGTAAAAATAATAGAATAGTTCGCAAATGCAAACGCGAATATTCGAATGCCCATAATTACATTTTAGAGGGCGACGAATATTCGGGTACATGGTTTTGGTAATTGTTGAAGGTTGCCAGGCTGTTAGGACTCATAGTATACGGGCTCTGTACAAAAATGACTATTTTACTTATTTTTAAACAACATATTGAAAATTAGGTAATATTTGGAAAATTCCCTATATTGTCCTTAAAATAAAATATCGTTCCTTTTTCCCCTACTCTTGAAATTTTCCGAAAAACTCCCTACAAAAAGGGAAAATTTCCTACTATTGGCAAAACTGCCCAATAGGCAAATTTAATTAAAAAAAATTCGAATTTTAATCGAAAAAGTGAATACATTTATTTGCATTATGAAGTGCATATTGTCATATCCCTTTTTTATTTATTTTGCAAAATCCACTCCAATAACAACTATAAACACTCAAACTGAACTGGCAAATTGGTTTTTTTTTTTGTTTTTTCTTTTTACCTACTTACAACTACAATTCGAGTCGGAAAAAAGCCAACCCATTTCAGGGGAATGTAAGAAAAGTTAAACTCACTGTTTATTGTTTTTGTTTTGTTTAAGCTTTGATATTGGTACAAGTAATTCTTTGAGTGTTTATAATTCTTATTTGCGTTAAGGTTTTATTGTATAATACTTTTAAGATCTTTGGAAAAGGTTTCCTGATGATCTGGCCTAAGCAACCAATGAAATGCGCATAGAAACTAGTTTTCCCTCAACAATAAATTTCAGTGTATTTATGAAAGATAAAAAACTGGGAACTTAGCACGTCATACAAAAATCGTTTAATGAGAAATTTTGTATTCCAAAAATAAGTTTGATTTATAAAATAGTTGTCGATTTTGTTGGCTATTTTCAATGGGTCATGAATTTGTTGTAAAAATCGCCTTTTGCAACTATTTCCCTTAAAATCTGCAACAGCCTCTACATTTTAATTAATATTTTTCTTTGAGACGTGCGGTTTTTTTTTTTGTGCAATGCACTCACGAAGTCCCGACTCATTTCATCGCCTTCATATTGTCCGTGTAGATATTTCTGCATTTATTTGCTGTTTATTGTCAGCCTTAATTTCAAGCAAAAATAAAAATATTTAATTTACTGGCCCTATAAACGACTCTATCTTCTGTAAGAGTGATCTTTCGTGTCCTAGACTTTCTGGCGTGAGCAGTAAATTGATCAAACTTAAGCTTTTTTTTTTAACAATTTCTATTACTTTACCAGCATCGAAAATTGGTTTTTTGATAGAGTTACCATTTTTAGCTCTGATTAAAATGTTTAGTTAACCAATATACAGTAAATATGAACTGCTAGTTAGCCAATAGTTTTCATATAAGTTTACCCATAGTTAACTAATGACTATAAGTTTGGGCCTTTATAAATAAATAAATACTTTTAATTAATAACAATTACATAGATAAATTTAAAAAAGGTATTGTAATTGTTTACATAGTTTACAAGTAAACATTAAAATTATATGAAAAAAGTTGGGTTTTTTAGTTTCAGTTTCTCTCTCTCCGCAAATACTTTGGATATGTTTAGAGTATTGAACTCCCTCAAGTCACAAGATCTTTTTTAAGTTTTTTTCTCTCTATTTTATTTTAGACATAAATCATTTAAATCACTTAAGCATGCATATGCCTCGCGTTAAGACATTAAATAAATCGCTTTGTTGTAGCTGTTGCCAATGTTACTTTGGCCAAAAATTCTTGTGTGTACTACAAACAATATTTATTTAAATAGAAACACACTAACATATGTTAGTGTCAGTATAACAAGTAAACTTACAGCAACAACAACAACAACAAAAATATCTTAAAACTTGTAACTTCTACATTTAACTAACCCCATGCATGGCTGAAAATTACTACAAGTAAAAATGCCACAATGTTCATATACATAACACATCATGTATGTTTGTATATTTGTCAAGTAATATACATGTTCATGTGAATTTTTGCCACATTTTACATACCACGCCATATCGAATTCAAATGTAACCCAGTTTAACTAAATGAGTTGGGGGTTTTCCTACCGACTGAACTAAACAAAAAAAAAAAACATTCAAGGAGAAAAAAGCAAAAAAAAACATGCACTGGGTGTTTTAAAAGATTTGAAAACATAAAACTACGATAAATTTTGACTTTATTGTGTTGAACTTTTCACGGTTTTTTATTCTATAACAGTGTTTTTGTGTTAAAAACAACAATATTTAAGATGATTTGTGTACTTTAAAACAGGTGGTAGAAACAATCTGTCACTAGAGGATTTTTAAATTCATACATGTATTTTTTTAAGTCACTAGTGTACGTGTACCATCATACTACATGTGTATTTACGTATGTAGATAAGAAATCACGTATTAACTTGGCTGCAACACGCGAGGACATTTTTTTTATTTGAAAGTATAAATGGTTTCCATTAGACTTCCTTCAATGTTCGTAATAAAAATCAGGGGTTTTTTTGTTAGGACCAGCACTCAGGTAAAACCCCCTCCTAATATATCGCATTGTGTTGGAACTAGGAAAATAGGTTATGGGAAGGAGGTTAGCGGGAGTAGTGCTTGTGAACATTCGACTTGAACTTATTAATGTTGAAAGTGAGACGGACGACTTCTGCATGAAGGTTATTCCACATTCGAAGAGTCCGACCAAAATATGGCCAATTGACCACAAAAGCATGGATTCTTGAGGAAAAACGTGTATTACGAATAAACGTACGGGTTTCGGAAACCAGATCCCTAATTTCATCAGAATACATCCGATTGTAGCAGAGATTAAACAGGCAAATACAACCCACATTGCGACGGTGCTCAAGGGAGTAGAATTGGATACCCTATTGTCACCAACCCTGCAAACAAATGGAAGATTTTAAAGGAGTTTGTTGGAACTCATGGTGAAAACTACATAATTATTTTCTTTTACTTTTTTTTATTTGTAAGTATAATTTACTTATATTTTTTTTTTCTCATTATTTTTTTATTGAATCTTCATATATTAAATATGAACTAACAATAATTAATCAAATCTTATCCTAATACTTTATTTATGTCCTGCCAGTGCCAGACAAAAATTTTCTTCATCACGGGTTCTGTTCACATATATAGGTGTTTATCGCTCATCTAATTGGGTAAGTGCTGCAGTGTCTCTTCTTCTTAAGCGAGTGTGGCCGCCATGGTTTAAAATATTTCGAGCTAGTGGATTTGGGTGTTGTTCAAGCCTCTTTAAATATTTTACTGCATATTTTGTAATCATAGTTTTTACTAATGGAACATTGAGATCCTTGTGAATATTTGAGTTTTTAACATACCAAGGGGCAGCTGTGATTATTCGAAGAAGTTTATTTTGGCGCCTTTGAATTCTTTCGATATTTGAGGGCGAGTCAGTGCCCCAAGTTGAATACCGTAGCACCATATTGGCTTTAAAATAGAGTTGTAAAGTAGTAGTTTGCAATCGAGACTAAGAACAGAATTTCTTCCAAGAAGCCAGTTAATTTGAATTGCTTTTAGTTTCATTTGGGTTAACTTTGCTTCTATATGGCTTTTCCAGGTTAAACGGCGATCTAGATGAATACCGAGGTATTTTACATGCGAATTTTGAGGCACTAAATGAATGAGCATTTTTGCTCATTGACCTTTATCCTCCATTGCTTTAGCCACAGTTCGAGTTGAAATATATGATCCTGCAGGTATCGATATGCTTCTTGACTGTTTTCGTGCACGCTTAGAAAAGCTGTGTCATCAGCAAATGTTGAAGTTTGGGTGTAGTTGTTTGTTGGCATATCCGAGGTATATATTAAGTATAAAAGTGGGCCCAGGATGCTTCCCTGAGGGACTCCAGCTTCAATTGGCTGAGGAGAGCTTAAATAATCACCTTCTTTAATAATGAACTTTCGACCGATTAAGTATCTTTCTAACAGCTTGTGTGTGTTTACTGGTAAGTTTAGCTTAAATTTATGTAATAAGCCTTCATGCCAGACTTTATCAAAAGCTTGAGAAACATCGATGAAGAGAGCGAAACAATATTTTCTTTCTTCAAAGGCTTTTCTTATTGCATTTACTATACGATGGGTTTGCTCAATTATGCTGTGTTGTCTTCTAAAGCCGAATTGGTGGTTAGGAATACATCTGTTTTCATTTAGAATTGGGGTCAATTTTGACGCTAACAGCTTCTCAAACAGCTTTGATATATTTGAAAGTAAGCTTATAGGCCTTTATGACTCAACATACTTATATGTATGTATGTAATTAAAAACTTTATTTTAAATAAAAAGCTAGGCTTATTTTCACATAAATTAATATGTTTCAAAATGCAAAATCTTCTTTTTTCATCCCAATGATATTTTAGCAATATCTTCTAATTTTCTTATATGTGGTTATCTGGCGATATTGCTGGTTTATCATATAGCAGAATCGCTTTCGTATTGCTAAGGAGTATTGCTATCGAGACACGTTTCTTCCCCAAGGAAGTATCTTCCGCAATGCAAAATCGATTATTGCCGCAATAATATTTTTCATGCAGGCAATACGTATTTCTGTGTTTGCTGGGAATGAGAACCTTCGCCCTCTCCTACACGTGGTCGATAAGCTCCACAATAAACTTCGAAGCACTGGCCCACATATAGGAGTTGTATTGCATTCTCGGTTGCATATAGGTGGTATAAATAGTAAGGAGATCAGATGGAGTGAAGTATATCTTACACCGTTTTAGAAAACCGAGGCACTTGAAAGCTTTTTTCGACACCTTGAATATATTTTTTGTTCATCGGACATCAGATTGTATATTCATGCCCAGAACATCTTGAGATTCTGATTCCCCAATAATAATTCCACCTATATACAGATGAGGCACCTTGATCTGTCGCGTATTTATGCAACATTGGGTCTTTCGGGCATTCAAATCGACCGACCCTATTCGCACGACTTCATTCCAATATAATGTCAAGTTCTCGTCCAATGAGGTCCTCTGCCTCATTGCACCAACACCAACATTGGTCTATAATCAAATGAATACGAATGGCAAAGGTTGCTGCTTTGAAACGAAAATTGGTGTGCAACTTTTCGCTTTTTAAGTTGGTTTGACAGCGACTGTTTACATTTAATGAATTAGAAGTAAAAGCCAATGACAAATAAAGAAGTGGAAGAAATTACGGTTTTTCTTCTTTGATTGCAGTTTTTAAAACGCTGGGACAGAGCCTCGCGGCACCCCTGAATGAATCTTGAACTCGTTTGACGAAACCCCATCTTTAACTACTCGTATAGTGCGATCTCTAAGAAATCGAGTGAAATTATCACTGACACCATATGCAAAAAAATTGACCAAGCAATTACCTTACTTTCGCCGAAATGGTATATGGAACGGCCAGTTTGTCACCAGCCGAGCGACCTCTACGAAAGCCATACTGAAGGTCGCTTACTAGGTAGTTTGACTCTTAAAATTTGACAAAAACAAATTGCCATTGGGCGGTAATTTTCAAGGTTGGTAGCCACTCCTTTTTTAGGAATTGGCGTAACATTAGCGAGGGAACTAGTTTGCAAGCGGTGCGTTTTTTTTTAATTTAGTCGCTCACCACCATACTTTTGCTCTTATGTATATTAAAAAGATAAATCATCAAAAAAAATTGTCAAAATTTCAGAAGTTATAAATTTCTATGAAAGGCTAAACCGATGTGCAGTAATAACTTAGTTTAAAGCACATTTACACTACAGCGAAATCTATTGCTTAAGGCCGTTATAAACTATCCAACAAAGTCTTAAGTATTTTACGAAAATGCTGTCCTGATCTAATTATTGTTTTAAAACTTTCAAAAAACAATAAAAACTTACCATGACAGGGTTGCATTTTCGTGAAAAACTTAAGACTTTGTGGGATGGTGTATAACGGCCATTACGAGATTTGGACCAAAATCAAGTTGTTTTTGACTTAATTTCCTACACAAAACAAATTCTACTTCGTTACTAGATTTTGTCTAAATCTACTCAAAATCTAGATGTACACTTAGAGCCACTTTTGGGTTTTTGATTAAAGTAAATTGAATCCTATAATTATCTAATTTAAGAATTAAGTTAATCTACTATCAATTGCAATTAATATTTTTGGATGGTGGCTTAAATGACGATGTATTGTTACCATTCTGAGCACAAATAAATGACAACATTTTTTTGCAAATGCCATCTTTAGAATTTGATTTATTCTCATGCGTTTTCAGTGATTTTAAACAAAATGTAGGAAAGTTAAAAAATATTGTAGCCATAGCCCTGACTGTAATTAATCTCAATTTCTATTAGGAAAAAATCCTGTTGAGTACCCATAGTATTTCAAAAATGTATTTTATGTTCTATTGAACAAATCCTTGACAACAAATTGTATCAACTGTTTTCTTTTTAACTCAAACGTTAAAAAAAAATTCAAGAAAGGGGGTTTTTCAATTTTGGGTGAAAAACTTAGAAATAAAAAAAATTACAAGAAATAAAGAATTGATTTACATATATAAATCATATCGAGCCCTAACCGTGGAAATAATGTAAGCGACATAATTTTCAATTTTTTTTTTTAATAGATGACTTAATTGGCAACAGTTGCATAATCTCCTAAAATTTCATGGTCACAAAGGGTACCGTTACGATTTTATGGCAAGAACAATTTTATCGTAAGCGACAAATTTCATACAAAATTTATATGAAATAAAAAACTCTCCCCTGTAAAATTTGATTTTTGGCGCTTACGTTATTTACGCGGTAAAAGCTCAATATCATGTAAGTATAAAATGTTGTTACTGTATTATCCATTTTTAAAATTATCAGGGGTGTTCTTGAAATCGAAATCGCAAAAATTTTAAACGTCGTTTTTAAATAAGATTTCTGTAACAATAGGATTTTATGACTAATATTATGCAAATATTTCTCTATTAAACCGAATTTTATAACAAACAATATAAAAATTAGATTAACTGCCAGGCCCACAGTGTCGACAGGAACATTTTTTCGCATATATTTATGTATATTGAAAACAATAATAAAAAACTAAAATTTGTTTTTTTGTTTGTAAATATACGAAAAAAATTTTCTTGTCGACGTCGCACAGTGCTTTGTCCCCATATAACGAAGGGACATAAATAGAAGGAGTTGTCAGAAATTTTTGAAATTTGGTACACTAGCATAAAATAGCTTAGTTAAGAAAAATATGAATTTTTGGACAAATCGGTCCAAGGACACGCCTACCTCCCATGTGTCCTGAAATGGAAAAATGTAATTTTAGCTTCAATAATGCCCACAAAACTACAAAAAAATGGGCATGCTAATACACACACAACTAGCAACGTGTGTGCAAATTTTCACTTAAATCTGAATAAGGACTCAAGGTCCTGCCATATATCCTTTTTCTTAAAAATGCTATAGTACCTACAAAAATTATCCAATCGTAATAAAATTTGGTATGGAAATTGATATTTGTTAGAGATATATGTGTGCCGAATTTTGGTAGAATCGGATTATTAATGTGAAAAATACAAAAACATCATTAAATGAAAAATGAGTTAAAAACGCTTCAAATGCTCTTGCAAAAATAACAAGTAAGAAAGTATAATCAGTCAAACCCGACCATGTGATACCCTATAGTATAGTATTTAAAAACAAATTTCCTAGAGTGTAATTTATTTGGGACCCATGGGCAATCATGGACCCGCCAGAACAAAATTATATTATGAGGTTAAGATTCGTTTAAAAGTTCTTTCTCCCGAATATTGTTTAGATATCTTAAGCTCCGTATATGAGTTTTTTGGATGAGGGTTTATATTGAACCTATAGTTTATTTTAGACCTATCTGTACAACATTTTGTCATGACTTAGTAGCTATCGTAAAAATCACTGTCGCCAATTTGTATGTAAATACTTATATTTTTAAGGAAGCTGGCATTAAAAGCTTTTTCGGGAGAATGATTTGTATGGGAGCTACGTTCTAAAATAAAAAGATTCCAATACAATTTGATGAGCTGATTTTGATTGCAATAAAATTAGTTTGGTTTGGACTAAATTTAATCTTGCCGATGTAATAAGAATAAAAAAAAATTAAAATGAAAATAAAAATTGTATGCGTTTTCCCGTAAAGCACTAAATTGTAAAATATGAAAACATATATTAGTGCCATTATTTGGCTTTATTTATAAACCTTTTATCGTCAATAAGTGGTGGATTTTTCTTTTAATAAAAATAAATAAAACCAAATAATACTCAAATAATATGCTTATGTAGGTTAAATAAATGTGAAAAAATGCGATATTTTTATTTTTTTTTCAATTTTAGTTACACAATAACAGATGTTGTTAAATTTAGTTTTTATACATTTTAATTATGTATCATCATAACTACTAGAGTCTTCCGAAGACCAAATTTCGCACAACGAGGAACTTAACTCGTCCTGCTCAACTGCCCCATCTTCCAAATCAACATTTTCCTTCTGTATATATTTCTCAATATCGGCTGATACAAATTTATGTTTAGTCTTTATGTTCATGTTTGTAGATAACGCGGGATCCGAATTTTAACTTCTTTTGAATTTTTAATTTAAAAAGGTTGGTCATAAAGCACGTAGAACATTTATGTAAAAAAAATTTATTTTTTTCTTAATAATAAACTAATTTATTAATAGATACTTATGCCCAATTTCACCAATTTATTTAAATATCAATTAATATTAAAATAAATTTTTTCATATAATTTTTTTTTTTTTTTTACATGAAAAACAAATTTTAAACATAAATTGATATATAAATATGTTGGTGAAATAGGCCCTAAGTTTAAAAAAAAAGAAATATTTGTAATTTTTTACAATTTTTGTTTGTTTATAAACTTAAACAATTATTGGGATTGATCTACCACAAAAATAGGTGTGCATATAACGTATTACTTTATCCTGCTGAAAATTACATAATTGTAGCGCACTCTGATTAAGGGGTATGGTGCACAATTTGACTTTAATATTTTCTCAGTATTTCTTTTTTAAATGTTTTTTCATATAGCTTGTAACTTTACTTAAACATTTTAGCTCTATAATAAAAAAACTTTAAAAAAATTTGTGAAATTAGTTAGACCTATTTAAAGTGCATTTTTTGTTAAGTTGCGGTCAAAAACCGGCACTAATCTTTTTACGGTCCTTTTAAGAACACTATTTGCTAAGAAAAAACGAAATAAAAAAATGTCTGATTTTATATGATTTTTTTTTAAAGTTCAAAAAAAGTTTTGTAATTTTTGGATTTTTTTGAAAAAAATATATTTTTTTTTTGAGCGATAAAAACTAACTTAAGTTAATATTTTTAATAAAAACTGTATTATTGCCAAATTTTGAACATACCAAGGATCACAAAAAAAATAACATTAAACTCTTTTTTAAAAAAATGAATTTTTGAGAGTTATTTTCTTGAAGCAATTAAATTCATTTTTTTTTATTCATTAATTCTTTCTTAAATTTGACTGAATTTAGCGACCTCTGGCGGAGTCTAGGAGAGTCACACGAAATCAATTCCAAAAAATTTTTATGAGTTGTGTTGTTATCTATCGATCAATATATCTTTTATCACATTTTGAGACTAAAATTTTTTTTTGATTTTTGTCTATGGGACAAAGCACCGTGCGTCGTGAGCCAGGCAGTAAAAGTGTATTAAAAACAACTTCCAAGTTCTTGCGTTTTGCGTTTTCAATTTCCAGAACACCCCTGTATAGATATATTTTTTTACCATTTGCGTTAGTGTCACAATATTACCATTCAAAACTATGTAGTGGAAGATAATCCAACGACATCAAAAAATTTCGAACTTGGTCCAAAGGAAAAATACATAGAGAGAGACAGCGGTTGCTCTATTGAAAAAATTGTGTGCAAAAGTTTAGCTGAAGATGGCAGGTCTGCCAACGCCATATGGAGTTAAGATGAAAAGTTTAACATTTAAAAAAAAAAGAATTCATAGCAGATTTAAGTAAAAATAAAGAAGAAAATGAAAGATTTTTATAGTTGTGGATGAATGGACGAATGTAACTTATTAAAAATACGTTTTTTTTTTTTTTTGTAAAAATAATTTTTTTTATTCGTTATTCTTATGGATTAATCGAATAATTTTATAGATTTAATCGTTTGATTGAACGAACAAAAACAATTATTTGAATTATTCGAACAAAGTTGAAATGCGAATATTTGACAACTCTAGTACCTACTGAAATAATAATAACATCCGGGTGTTTTAATATCCGCACTTTTTATTCCACATTTGGTACTTGAAAAAGTATATGAAAAGATTAAAATGTTGATATAAAATTTCCTAAGTGTGTAAATATATAAAGAAAAAAATTGTAGAAAATGTTTACTTTAACTTTGTTCTTAATTATAAACTCTTAAAAAATTGAGTAAGAAATACTGATAATGCTTTTAATACCAATAATAACATTCTTCCGAATTATAACATTAAAAACGCATAATTTTAGACTAAAAATAGATTTAAGCTTATACTCTATACCACATACAACAGATTCAGAAAGGATTTTACCCCATACATCAGATTGAAAACTCGTTTACACCTCTGCTACCCATACAATCGATTTTGTGGCAGTCAGTTAAGCTGATAAAGGCGACCGTACACGACGTGTTTTTGTCATCTGACATGTCAAATTTTCCACTGCAAAACACATACATGTCGTGTGTTACCTTTTTAACTTTGCTTCTGTAAAAGTCACCTAGCATTTACACATGCCACTGCCAGTTCGAAAAACTCAATACACTCACACTTTTTTACTTATACACTCACATTTTTCGCAATGGCAGCTCCAGTGGCAGCAAAAATTGCATGCGAGTGGAAATTTGGCACTTGCATGCCATTAAATGACAAAACGATGAACAATGTTACCCTGTTAAAAATTGAATGCAAATTTACTGGATTATTGTCGAACTGTAATTAAAGTTTTAACTTGATAAATGTATTATTATGATTAATTTTTTGAAACGCGCATTAATAAAAGCAAGTTTGTTAATTTTAGAGCATTAATATTGTTAAAATAATGCTTATATAAATAAATGTAAACCATTTCCCCAAAAATGTGCTTATGTGATTAACTCGGTAACTCTATTTGATTTTTTGATACTTTTTTTTTTAATTTAAGAAGTCAACAAATGATCTCAAGTTGACGCTTCAAAGACATTTTGAAAATGAACTCGCAGTGGCATGTGTAGACACAAAAGCTAATGGCATGAGATTCGACTATTTCGAACAAATTTTCTTTGATAATATGTATACTGTAGTGGCATGCAACTACTTGCATGTGTAAAGGCAGGGTCAGACGCAAAGTCATCTGACAAAACTTCAATTAGAGCGTGCTCTATTTTCTTCTGACAAACCATCTGACATCAGAAAGCTATGCCGGCAAGAAACCGGCAGCGGCGTCCACTATTGACGGAATCATTAGCCGGCTGAAGTTAATTTTTTACAATACCGAGATATGTTTGATCATCTTACCATTGAATAGAATTTATGTGAATATATATATAAAAACCGTTTTATTATAAAATCCTAAATTGGTATCTTTGAATTAAAAGAAAAAAATGTTAAGATGGCTGAACTATTTTACGGCGCAAATAAAACTTTTCATGGCGGCAGCAAGTTATTTTGAAACCGAGCACTACTTTGGTTTCTGCAATAACAATGCGAAAAAAACAGAGACAATGTCAGAAGCAAATTACATGTACGTTTGTGACCGAATATTATAAAGCTTATGTAAAAGAGCGATTTTGACAGACATGCACAATTACATGTGACTTGAAAATTTGACATGTCAGATGACAAAAACATGTCGTCTATATGCGCCTTAAGAAATAACAGATTTTTTTCCATAATCGCCATTTTAAGGCTTTTTAAATATCGCAACTAACGAATAAAAATAGGTCATTAAAAAATTTCGCTAACTGCAAAAGAAGTAAACCCCAAAACTTTAGTAATTTCTAGTTTTGCGTTTTATGTAAAAAAAAATTGCAATACAAAAAAATTTGCCCGGAAGTGACTGTTGGTTTTTTAGCGATTAATTTAGCTTTCCAAGCCAGCGACCAATGCCACCGCTGGCATAACAACTTCAACATTAAATACAACTTTACATATTAAATAAAGTTGCAAAACAACAACGGCAACCACTTTAAGAAGCAACTGTAAAAACTAGACGACAGTTCATTGTGGTGGCATAGAAGACAATTCTTGTATCGTACAAATGTTTTTGTAGGTATGTTGTACCATTTCATTTGGCCTTTTAAAAGCTTCTCATTTTCTTTGAGGTGTCCATTTACTTGGACACATACACTGAATCATGGAAAATGCAAACAACAAATTCACAACCTTCTTCGTCTTGTTGTATCTTGATGTCATGTCTAATACTGGGTGGTCATGGTGATTTTTTGCTTTGTGGCGATTATGAGCCCTCTTAAACTGTATGGTCTTGGTCGTCTTCATTTTGGGTTTTTTTCTTTTATTATTTTCCTTAACTAACACACACACACACACACTGAACACGGTGTTTCATTGTCATGAAGGCTGAAGCTGAATGACATTGCATGAACTTTTTATTACATTTCATTTTGTTTTGTTATTTAGCAGTTGTAGTCGTTCGTTTTGGCGGTTTTATCTGAAGGCGATTTTTTATAAGTCTCTGGGTGCGAGAGACAAATAAACAAAAAGAATTTATTTGTTTTTTTTTTTCTTCCTATTACATGCGATAAGATGAATTAAATGGAAGATGGAACATAAATGTTTCTTTACGTGGTCTTAAAAGCCAAGATATGCGTGTTTTAAATATGTATAATCAGAATTTAGACGATATGCGACAAGCCGCAGTTGTTGATGGTATACTTTAATGAAACGTTTGTAATACAACTTTTTTAATTGACTTGAATTTTCATTATAGTACATACTATAAAAAATAGTCTTCTTTATTCTAAATTACTAAAAATAAAAAATAGCAACAATTTTTATAAAACTATGCAGCAGGTGGAAAGGGTATATATGTATTTATGTCTGCCATTCTTTTTGAAATTTCTACAATATTATTCGTAGACCCTATAAATTATATATAGTTATTTTGGGTAATTATGAGCAAAGAAGTTAATTTGACCATGTCCGTTTGTATGTTGAAATGTGTTTCCCGAAGACCCCATATATGATGATAACTAAGTTGTTAAATATTTATAACACCAGTGAAAATGTTGCTGCCTATTGTAAACGAAGCTTTACTTTCTAATTTTTACCCACATTTTTTAATGGTTCCTCTTATCTATAAGCTTTATTTTTTTCCTTTACTATTAAAATAGTTTAGAGTACTAGTAGTAAAAATTAACAAACACAAAATTCTTAAATTTGTTTTTGTTTTAAATGTAGTTTTATATACGAACGTTAACGTTCGAAATCGATGAACAGTAGCCCGTTTCTGTATATCTCACATCGTAAAACTCTTCGCATGAAACGTGTGAATTGCAACAAAAATAGTGTGAAATGAAACAAAAAATGGTTTTTCTCACACAAGTGTTTCTGTATCTTTTTTTTGCGAGAATTATCTGTCATTTAAATAATTTTCCAGCAATTATTGGAAGGATGCGAGAAAAAGTGTTTTTAAAACAATTATATACTATTTTTTTTAAATAAATAAAAAAATAGAAGGAATATAAATGATAAATGCATAATTTATATGATGAAAATAAACAAAAAACAATTGTTATATTTTGTTAGTTTAAATTTATGTTAGCTTTTTCTTGTTTTGGTTTTAATCAGTGCTGCCAGATAAATTTGTGTCAAAATCGTCAATTTCCTGAGAAAAAAATAAAAAAGATCATCTTTTTTGTTTTAAAAATCGTGCAATTTAAAATCAATTTTAAACAAATTTGTTTCGACTTTTATTAAAAAATAATCAAACAAAAACATAGTTAAAGTTCATGGGTATTTAATAATTATTATTTAATAATTGAGATATAAATCTTTAATTTACCTATTCCTATAATCTTTTTCTTTTTTACCTGAAATAGACTTAGTAGAATACCTTGTAGTTAAAATTAAAAAAATCGGTTCATAAATAAACGGGTTAAAGACCCAGTAAAATCTTCGCCTACAAAATAATATGTTAAGTAATCAGAAACACATATAAGCACTACATACAATTCTACTGAAAAACTAATGAATTTTACAAGGGTTGTGCCAAAAAGAACAAATTCAAAAGTAAGTCATTTTTTTATCTTAATACATCCAGAAAAAAGTAGTTATCGAAGTTCTTATGGAAGAAAGCTACTTAATAACGAGTGAAAGAAGCTATCCATTTTGAAAAAGTTTTTACTGGGAGACAAACAAATTTCTTTCTTGCCGGAATAATGGTTTTGGCACAAGAGTGTACATATAAGATAAGAATATCAAATATCAATCATATTTTGTATATGTATATAAGAAGTATTAAATGTTCAAAATAAGCCAAGTCGGTCCATTACTTTCCATCGAAATTTTGCTTTTGCCGATACATTTTTTAGGGAAGAAACAAACAATTTCGAGGACAATTTTCACAATAGGGATAAATATAAAAATTTAAGCAGCCTTGTTTCTAAAGATATCTTTTTTTCTAATAAACAAACATATAAAAATATTTACAAATATCTTATTTCGAAGACTAAGGGTCTTATAGTGTAAAACGCAACGCCAACAATTTCATTAAAAGCAAAAATAAAATCAAAAATATTTTAGAAATTTGTTGTTGCTTTCTACAGACATTCATATTATTTTTTTTTTTCAATTTTCAACGCGACAAAATAGAAGTGTTTGAAATTAAAAAATTTAAGATGAATTTCTATAGAAAGTAACAACAAAATTATAAAATATTTTTGATTTTGTTTTTGCTTTCGTCACTTTTTTAGAAAAAATCATCAAAACGTCACTTTGTTAATATCGGAACAAAAAATCGTCAAGATGAAGATAACTCGTCAAATCTGGCAGCCCTGTTTTTATTATATTTATTTCTTTTTTTGACGTTTCGCTTTTTTTTGACACTTAATTACTGGAAATATTTCAGTATAAACAGAATTTGTTGTGTCTGTTTTCGCATTCAAATACAGAAACACTTTTATCTCATAAATCGAGAAACGATGGAATTTTTTGTTTCACACTTCATGTAAGAAATTTTACGATGCGAGAAATACAGAAACGAGCTACAGGCTATTAAATGACCGAGTTAAACATACAGAACTTGTTATAACTTCCCACGATAATGGTTTTAAGGCAATAGCGTCTATGTAATATGAGCTAGAAGGACCAAATTTAGGTCAGATATTATCTAAATATAATTAGTATTGAATGTTGAAAATTAGCCAAATCAGTCCAGTATTTCACCTGGCCATCATAAAGGGTGTTTTTTTAAGCCCGATAGAACTTGAAATTGTAAAAAATAACACAAAAAATTAAATTGTAATCAAAATTTTTTTTTTATTCGAAAGATCAATACGTGATATTAACATTTGAAAATGATTTCGGGCATATGGGCACCGCGGCTGTTCTTGACGAAGCGCATTCTGGACGTCCAATTTTGGGCCACTTTTTCGAGCACTGCTGGCCGTATGTCACGAATAACACGAACAATGCTGGCCTCCAAGGCGTCAATTGTTGCTGGTTTATCAGCATAAACCAGTGATTTCACGTAGCCCCACAGGAAATAATCGAGAGGTGTCAAATCGCACGACCTTGGAGGCCAATTGACAGGTCCATTTCTCGAAATCAACTTATCGCCAAATTTTGATTTCAATAAGTCGATGGTTGCGTTCACCGTATGGCACGTAGCGCCATCCTGTTGAAACCACATCTCCTCCGGATCAATGTCATCCATATTTTCAAACAAAAAATCATTGATCATGGTGCGGTAACGAACTCCATTGACCGTAACGCGAGCTCCGGCCTCATTTTTAAAGAAATAAGGTCCGATGATGCCACCAGCGTGAAAACCGCACCAAACGGTGCATTTTTCTGGATGTAATGGAGTCTGTAGGGTCTCTTGTGGATTGGTCTCGCTCCATATGCGGCAATTTTGCTTATTAACAAACCCGTTAAGCCAAAAATGCGCCTCATCGCTGAACACAATTTTGCGATATAAGTTGCGCGAATCGACGACTGATTTTCAAAGTAAATTTGGATAATTTCGTAGCGTTGTTCAAGCGTGAGTCTATTCATGATGATTTGTCAGAGTATACTGAAACGATAAAAAAAAATATTTCATCAAAATTTAATTTTTTGTGTTACTTTTTATAATTTAAAGTTCTATCTAGCTTAAAAAAACACCCTTTACAAGTGTTCGCCTGCGTTAAGGGTTTTGGTACGTTAGACTCCAGTTGCTTGTTTTTGAAAATCAGCGACCTAATATTTAATTATTCTCTCGGATTAAGAACTTTGAAACGATAGCGCTCATTATATGGGCGTTGAGAAACATTTCTGTGGTTTTCGTGGGCAACCGCGTATGTCGATTTTGAGATGCTGACACCATATTACATAATTTAAAACGCGCTTTGCATGGTTCTAAAAATGTCTGCAAAAACGATTTACCGGTTCCGATTTTTAAACGTAATAACCAGGGAAACCATTAGTCTGCTTTTACACGTTTCATCTTTTGATGCTCAACTCTTATGTTTTTTGGTGAGGGAAGAAAGAAGAAAGGGGGTTAGTACGGAGATGCCTGTACTCGGTCAGTACGCTTTGTGTTTTTATTCGTTGGTATATGCACAACGATTGTTGCATGTAATTTTTTTCTTTTCTTTTTCTCTTTGATTCGCTGTTATCAAAATTATTATTGTTTTGAACCAAGAAAAGTTGAAACCGGTTGCTGCGTGTGATTATATTGGCATCTTTAAAAGGGAATTGAAAAAAAGTTGAGCATCAAAAGATGAAACGTGTAAATTCAGACTAAATATGCAATTGCATGTTTTTCCTTGTGCAACCAATGAAGGCAGAAACAATACATTTATCTGTTTTAGAGCCTTTTATTAATTATGGCATCGATCTGTTAGTGCATACTTTTGCATACTTTGCATTTTTTTGCATAATTCAGTTAAAAGAGCATTTTTACAAAATTTTTAAGGTTTATAGCGCATATTTTGCCTTTTAAAGCATATTGTTGTTAAATTTTTTTAGATGCCTACAATACTTTCGCAGCAAATAAAAAAACAGCTTTTTTTCGAAATTCTGGTTAACAGATGGCTTTTCTGCTTTAAATATCTATCTGTACACCCTCGCGTTGCTTCAAATTCGCCATTTTCATTTAATTTTTACTCTAAAATTGTAATTCAAACCAGTTTGCCATTAAAGAAAAATGTTATTTTAAACTTTCAGATTTTATATAAAAGCAAAAATTAAGGAAAAGCGATTTGGCGATGAATATAATACATAGAAATCTAGATCAATCTTTTTGTATACCGATCGACTTAGAATCTCGTTTTAAAGTAATCTTGAGATGTCTATCCGTCCTTCTGCCTGGTTGTCTGTCCGTGTTAAACTTTGCGCAAAGTACAAGTTGCAATTTTGTAGATAATTTTATCAAATAAGGACGAAGTCTATGTCAACGGTGAGAATCGGTCTATAATTTTACATATTTCACATAAAAACTTCTTTCCATGTTAGACTCTTTGTGTCCGTTAACCACACCCAGAGAAAAAACATGTTTAAATATGGTCACCTCCAACAATACTACGTTTAAAGAAAATTTTAAACATATAATGTTTATTATCAAAAAGTAATTTCAATTTTCGGGAATACAAAATTTTAATTTCAAAAGATTTTGTTATTCGTGCTTAATTCCCAGTTTTTATTATTGATAAAAACACTTGAAATTTATTGTTGATGGGACAAGCCATTCCTATGCGCATTTCACTGGTTGCTTAGGCCAGATCATCAGGAAACTTCATCCATAACGTTTTAGAAAAACTAAAGATATTAAACCAAATAAAACTGTTAAGCGTATAAGACTTATAGCAACAGTTCTACTTGTAATAATATCAAAGCTTAAACAAAACACATCAACAATAAACAGTGGGTTTATCTCATCTTACATTCCCCACTACAATTAGTTGAAATTCTCTCAACATTAATTGTAGTTGTAAGTAGGTTAAGAAAAACAAAATAAAAACAACAACAACAACTTTACAAAAGATGTTGACAATTAAGTGTTTTTTTAGGCCGTGCACTGCCTGTTTATTATCAAAAAGTAATTTCAATTTTCGGGAATACAAAATTTTAATTTCAAAAGATTTTGTTATTCGTGCTTAATTCCCAGTTTTTATTATTGATAAAAACACTTGAAATTTATTGTTGATGGGACAAGCCATTCCCATGCGCATTTCACTGGTTGCTTAGGCCAGATCATCAGGAAACTTCATCCATAACGTTTTAGAAAAACTGTTTTTCTTAACCTACTTACAACTACAATTAATGTTGAGAGAATTTCAACTAATTGTAGTGGGGAATGTAAGATGAGATAAACCCACTGTTTATTGTTGATGTGTTTTGTTTAAGCTTTGATATTATTACAAGTAGAACTGTTGCTATAAGTCTTATACGCTTAACAGTTTTATTTGGTTTAATATCTTTAGTTTTTCTAAAACGTTATGGATGAAGTTTCCTGATGATCTGGCCTAAGCAACCAGTGAAATGCGCATAGGAATGGCTTGTCCCATCAACAATAAATTTCAAGTGTTTTTATCAATAATAAAAACTGGGAATTAAGCACGAATAACAAAATCTTTTGACATATAATGTTTAGTTTAACCATATTATTGTAAACGACAAACATATTATGCTAAAAATAGTCTTGGATCAAGAAGCCACAACCATATTATGGTTGCCTCTGAACACATTATGTTAATTAATAACTAAAATATGTTAAACACTTATAATAGCATGGTTGGTTTTAAACCATAGTATGTTGCTCTTGAAAAAGAGGAAAATACTATTGTTAATTTAAAAACAAATAATTGTCATATTTAACCATAAAATGCTTAGAGGCCATAATATGGCTGTGGCTTCTTGATGGATGACTAATTTAACCATAATATGGTTGTCGTTGACAAAAATATGGTAAATTAAACATATTATGGTTAAAATTTTCTTTAAAAATAGTTTTGTTGGAGGTGACCATATTTAAACATGTTTTTTCTCTGTGTGCATCTAATTATGTATTTAAATTAAATAAGCCCCAAAAATATTTTACTGCAGATTAAATTATTTCCAATCGGTTCACAGTTAATCAAAGCTCCCATCCCTAAATAGCTTTAACTTCCTTTTAATTATATGGAGGTTAATATCTAGATAATTTTTGGTCCAAATATATCTTATATGAATTTTAACCTCAAAACATAACTTTGTTTTTGGTAGCCCATGACTGCCTATCGTTTCCGTTTAGGGAAAAACATCGAAAATTCGTTCATAAAAACTCTGGTTATGGCCTTCACCGATTATAATGTTAGGATTGTTTTTTTTTTTTTCTTTAATGCAAATGTTATTAAATTGTTGGATATGAATTTTAATTTGAAATTAGCTATTTTTGATTTTTTGGGCATATTTTTAACAATTTTCAGGGCATATTTTCATGTTTTACTGCATATTTAATGCGCATAAAACTCGTTTTTTAGAGCATATTTCTGGTTTCCCTGGTAATAACAAAGTTCAAAAAGTGCAATACCTAGCCCATAGTTTTCTCCAGAATGGTTTTTCGGTTCTCCTCAAAAATTTGATTTTAAGACATACGCGGTTGCACATGAAAACCACAGAATTGCCTTTCAATACTATGGTTAGGGGTATAAAAGATTTGGCTTAGCCGAATACTAATAGCACTTCTTCTCGCTTTTTTGTAAAAAAAAATTACGAATTTGTTCAATATTTATTGTTGACCTGTGTCGATTATCTATGTTGTTGTTTTTTGTTTGGCTTAAGGTCATAAAAAATTATAAATAAAAAATTCACAAATTTTTGTATTTTTAATTTTTTTTTTTTTTTTTTTTTGATCCGATATTTCGACCATACATCAATGGTCATCTTCAGGGGATTTAAAACACTGTCAAATTAAAAACTACAAAAAAGTTGATACGTCCTCACTGCTTGTTGATGAAAATATGACAAGCTGAGAGGACGTTTCAAATTTTACCACAAAAGCGTTATTTTTATGGTTTTTGCAAATTATGGGCCGATCTTCACGAAATTAAGTCGTATGATTTATAATCATACAGAGCGAATTTGCGCAAAATGTCCTGTCTTTTCATGAGTTAAGCAAAAAATGATTCCGTTATTTCACATAAATTTATTTTGACGTTCACTAGGATAGTCGAGCACTGGTGCTCTGAATGGTAAATAAGATTGGGAGGCTGTCCCGACTGAATTTCCACTATGTAACCCCACCGCCTGAACTATAGGCTTAGAGCCGCCCTTGTCGATAGATAATTTATATTAGGCTTGAATTTAAATTTAAATAGTGTTTTTTAATTTTGCTTCCCATAAATTCTATATATTCTTGCACAAGTTTTACGTACTTTTTGCCGTTTTAATTGTATTTTGGCATTGAGTGTTCATATAGCTTTGTTTTTGGATTTCAAATTTCTATTACTTTTTAAATCAGCTACAGGTCGATTGCCATGAATTTCCAATTTTTCTTATATTTAACATTTCTATCATTTTTCTATTCGTTCCTTTTGCAAAGTATCGGAGTAGTGGAAGCTTTTATCGTGCTATTTTAGTTAAATCATATTTTGGGCTTTTGCCGTTTTGTGACTTTGCGTTTTATTTTATCCCAAATGAAAAGCAAAAATTTTTTTCTTGTTTTATTGTACAATTACGAACAATTTTTATTTATTTTGTTTTATTTTCGTTTTGTCCCTTTGGTGGCGTATTACTTGCAGGTTAGAAAAAGATGTGAAAATAAAAACCTATTAATGGAAATGTAATCGAGCAGAAAAATATACATTCTTTTTTTTTTAAATGTATCATAGAAAATAATTGTATTTGTAGGAAACAAAAATTAAAGTTATATATATTCACCCCGTATTCACAAACGATTATTAAATTTAACAAACGTTTATTAAGGACAATTTTCATAGTAAATTTTTTCTTTAAACCTTTATTAAATTTAAAAAAATTTTATGAAAATACAGGCATCATCAATCTATATTACTTATGTACTATATAAAATTAAGTTGTCCTTTGATCGTATTTAACTACTCGATAGCCACTCAACCGATTTACAAACCAATACAGGCGTTGAAAAGGCCTTTTTTTCACTGATGGTTTGAAAAAAAAAAAACATCGAAAAACTAGCATTACGAGGGAAGGTAGAAACTAATTTATGCCTTTCCAAAACAATCTAACCAATTTTAATGAAATTTAAAACATACGCTCAAAAAAATCAATCCATCCATAGTTAAATCAATTCGAAGCGGTATTAATAGTATGGTAAGTACGGATTTTCTTAAATCAAGTACAGAAAGATTGATTCAAGAACGGATTTTTTATGCCCATATTTAATCCCGAATTTCGTACTTCTAATAATCCGAAAATGAGATTGATTTAAGCAAAACTAAGATTGAATCAGTCTCAAAATGTTTATTCAAGTATTATAAAGTTGATTTAACTCTGAATTCGTACCTCAAATAATCCGAAAGTGAAATTAGATTGATTTTTACCTAAAACACATACCCCTGAGACAAAAAGATATTTTTCGGCCATGTTCTAAAAATCGAAATGAAGTGGAATTGAAATCTAACGAGATTTTGAACTCTATTATTTACAAAATGACTGTAGTTTTTCCTGTTTTTAACAGTGGTTCTTGTAAATATAATTGGAACTCAAAGTATGAAGTATGTAAGAGGGAATATTTTTATGAACTTTCTTTACAAAATTTGTGCGATTTTAAATCCACTTCATTTCGATTTGTAGAACATACCCGATTATGTATTATGATTGATTTACTTACCCGTTTCACACCTTACAATTATAAAACACCAGCAACATGCCCGTCATGGTTTCTACTTTAAAATTTTGATGTACATATTTATGGACAAATAAATAAATCAAATCAAACTAAATGGGAACTTTTGCTTTTTATTTAACTTTTTAAAGATGAAAATAATGTATAATTTTCTTCTTGTTCTGTTGTTTTTGTTGTTTCTACACAAAAGTCTGAGTTAAGACGAGCGAACATTTGGAAGGAAAACATCTGCAATTCTTTTTTTTTTTTGATTCGTGATCACACAGACGAACATGTGGTCGACAACATTCTGTTACTATTGTTGCTTTTTTGTAAAAAAGCATAGCAAATATCAACAAAGAAAATTTGAAGAAAACTTTTCGCCGAGTACCAAATACAAAAACCATACTCTGTTCCCCACCCGCAATATGCTACCAAACTTTATGTTTCCCTGTCTAAACGGTGACAAACAAGCAAATCGTTTTTACCTTCTTGTGTGGTGTTGTTGCAGTTTCTACAGCAAACTTTGACAAACACACGCGTATGCACGCACATAAAATGCAATGCTTAGAGATGAGACCAGTGCTACCACGACATAACATTTTTACAACCATAATTTTTGAAAAAGTTGCCAAATGTGTAAAAATATAATCAAGCTAGAAATAACTTTTGGTAATTGAGAAAAACATCAAAATGTGCATGGTAATACAAAGAATATTTGCACTATATAGGTAAATTTTAATTACAAATTTAAAAAACAAAACAGGAAATGTAACACTTTAACACATTAAAAATAACCGAGAAACTTAAATTAAAGGTTAGTATTTATTTAAGACCTTTTTCATTAAAAAATATCTTATTTTATAAGAGTTAAACCCAAATAAAGTATTTTGAAAGTCAATAAATTGAATATATCCTTTACAATAAATGAAATTTGTACTTGACAGTTATGATAACCAAAACAGGAAAAATTAAATGGTTTTCTGCTTTTGAACTGTCAGCAGGGCTGTCAAATGTGGCAATTATTTAATCCTTTTGGCGAATAATTATCAAAAAATATAAAATAAATATACATAACAACAAGTTATAAAAAATAAAATTTCAAATTTCTTAAATTCACAGCCATTTTCTTGACTGTATTCTATAAATTTTAAAATTATAGATTACTAGTTGTTTGGTCCCGGCGTTGCTCGGGATTTTCCAAATTATAATAAAAAATTTAATACTGGTGAAATCCTGTCTGAAATTGGTCATATCAACTTATAAACCTTCGCCGGCTCATGCTCAACAACTTTGTTAAAGATCATAGCATCGTCAAATGCAGAGTTTACGATTTAATTCATACTGAGTAATTTTCAATGGCGCCACCTATTTTAGACTTTTTTTGCTATTCTTCTTACTTGGTCAGAGACCATTCCGAATTGGTACGAATCCTCGAAATCGGTTCTTTAGTTATAAACGTAGTAACTAACGCCATTTTCTTTTATATATATAGATATATCCATTTATTTTGAAACATCTTTTAATTTCTTATGTTTATTTCCATACATTAAAATATACTAGACAATGAAAATTTAGAACATTTGACTTTCAAGTTTTTAGAAACATGTTCTGAAATCGATTCCGCGTGACATTATGCACTATCTTCTTTAAGTAGCCTTGTCTTTACTACTCTTAAAATTAGAAAAACAACGCTAATTTAAATAAAATTAATTAAAAATCTTCATCGATTAAAATATAATAATAATATAAAATAAAATATAAAAATCACATTTGGCAATTTTTTCTTAACAAAAATCTTTAAAAAAAAACGTATCTGGTAGCTGTTTTAAAAGGAATTTTTTGTTTTCGATGGAGTATAAAAAATCTACGTTCATTCAAAACAAATAATGAGAAAATCGTAGTCACAGTACACATTATTTGATCTCGATGTAAATAAAAACGTCAAAACTTTCAAAAACGTAAATTGCAAGTGTATCAAGAAAAACATATTCATACGTATTAAAATTTTAGAAAAAAGTAACCAAAATGCAAAAAATTTTCACATCTCCACATTGAAAATAAATATTACCAATTTCGGTTAGAAATAACAAAAAAACTGCAGCTCTGGACGAGACTATAAGTTGTATGAGATTAAAACGCTCACTTTCTAATTTTACTCTCAGAGTGGCACTACCAATTTTATACTTATTTTAAAAAATCCCGGGATGGATTTTGGAAAGTTTTTATTTAGGATTGTTTTAAGGAAGTTTTAGTGTTATTCATACATAAAGTTTTAAGTACGACTCGTACTTAAAGTAAATATAAAAAACTTAACTTATCTCGAGTGTTTTTCTTTCTATGAAGATATATCCCTTTAAAAAAATAGACGCATTAGCTGTGCATTAAAAAAAAATAGGAGGGGCCTCTCCGAAACTAAAACACAAGCAATGTATTTTTCAAAAATAGTCCGATGAGGGGAGCGTAGTAGCAAACGCCTGGTAACAGCTACTTACATTTGTATGTTAAATTGTTTAAAACTTGCATAATATAAATAAATCACCTCTTCTGCGGTGTATTCTTATTATAATTTGGGTTCTAGGGCACAGGGACATACATGGTAACATTACAGCGAATGAGATTTCTACAACTAGCACCACGTTACGAGTTTTACTGGATTTGGAACGCGCATTTTTGTTTTTTTTTTTTTTTTTTTGTAAACTTAAGAAGAGGCTTACATTGGGCTAACAATTACGCATATAAAAGATAATACGGAAATATTAATTGTAGGATTGCCAGGTAATTGTCGCCTCATATAGAGGAAAAGCGTACAAGCAGGGACCGTAATAATTTTTCTTTTTTTTTCAAAAAAGTCTGATAATAACAGTAAATTTTTTATTTTTATTTTTGAAAATAAAAAAAAAAAAATTAAAATTTTAAAAAATTTGAAATGCCTTTTCATAGACCAATTCACAAGGATGGCTTTTCTTTAATCAGATTTTTTGTTTTTATTTTTATGGTTTTTCGTAATAACTATTATTTACAGTCTCTGCGTAAAGACCTTTACTACATTAAATGACCAGAAAGGAAACGTTTCTTGAATGTTCGGACACCGAACATGAAAATGAGAAAATGACCATTAAATATTCCTTCAAATATCTTATATATGTTACTTGTTGGGCCGATTCTTGAATATGGATCGCTTATGTGGGACCCCATTTACCAAACGTATTCTAATTCAATCGAATCGGTACAGAAACAATTCATACTCTGCTGTCTTCAAGGATTACATTTCATCCCACTTACCTTGCTTTCACACAAAGCTCGACTGGCTCTGATAAACCTCCCTGCTTTAAAAAGTTTAGAACGACGATGAATGTGTCATTTATTTTGAACATTATTAAGTGATATCTGCGCTGTATTTTTAATTCATGAGATCCAATTTAATATTCCTCATCCCGAAATTTCATACCGTTATTCGTCAAATTCTTTAGAGCTAACTTTGGTGATGCTGATCCTCTTAGTGGAATGTGTAACTTTTTCAATCAATTATATAGATTTATTGATTTTTCATTGGATCCAAGGTCAATAAAATAAATTGATAATTGATTTTCTTAATTGATAGTTAAATTAATGTCTTGTAATCAAATGTTAGTTTATAGTCTGTTTAATTTTAACGTAAATTTTAATTATCAAAAGTAATTTTTGGGAATACAGAATTTTAATTTAAAAGATTTTGTTATTCGTGCTTAATTACCAATTTTTATTCTTGATATGCGCATTTCACTGGTTGCTTAGGCCAGATCGTCTGGAATAGCTTATCCCATCAACAATAAATTTCAGTGTTTTAATCAAGAATAAAAATTGGGAATTAAGCACGAATGATAATAAATTTGATAATAAACTGGCAGGTGCATGGCCTAAAAAAACTTAACTGGCAACATGCTTTTGCAAGTTGTTTTTTGCATTTTGTTTTTTCTTAACCTACTTACAACTACAATTAATGCTGGAAGAATTCCAATCAATTGCAGTGGGGAATGTAAGAAGAGATAAACTCACTGTTTATTGTTGATGTTTTTGTTTAAACTTTGATATTGTTACAAGTAGAACTGTTGCTTAGTCTGCTTTCACACGTTTCATCTTTTGATGCTCAACTCCTATGTTTTTAGGTGAGGGAAGAAAGAAGAAAGGGGGTTAGTACGGAGATGCCTGTACTCGGTCAGTACGCTTTGTGTTTTTATTCGTTGGTATATGCACAACGATGGCTGCGTGTAATTTTTTCTTTTCTTTTTTTCTTTGATTTGCTGTTATTAAAATTATTGTTGATTTGAAGCGTAAAAAGTTGAAACCCGTTGCTGCGTGTGATTATATTGGCATCTTTTTATTTTATTTTTTATTTTATTTTTAATACCTATCACAACAAGATATAAATCTTATAATTTACAGTGATAGTAAGTTACATGGCAATTAAACATATAAAAAATTGAATTATTAAATTAAGTTATACAATGCGTTCAATAAAATAAAT
Source organism: Pollenia griseotomentosa (assembly GCA_963931875.1). Taxonomy (NCBI): domain Eukaryota; kingdom Metazoa; phylum Arthropoda; class Insecta; order Diptera; family Polleniidae; genus Pollenia; species Pollenia griseotomentosa. The sequence continues at coordinate 140,578,620 of OZ007560.1, read as the reverse complement.
AAATAATAAATAAAAACAATTTATAATTAAATGGAGAATACTTTAATAATTCCTTCTTAAAGGCCAAAGTGTTCCCTTTAAAAGGGAATTGAAAAGAAGTTGAGCATCAAAAGATGAAACGTGTAAATTCAGACTTATGATTCTTATACGCTTAACAGTTTTATTGGGTTTAATATCTTAAGTTTTCTAAAATCTTTATGGATGAAGTTTCCTGATGATCTGGCCTAAGCAACCAGTGAAATGCGCATGGGAATAGCTTATCCCATCAACAATAAATTTCAGTGTATTTATCAAGAATAAAAATTAGGAATTAAGCACAAAAAACAAAATCTTTTAAAGTAAATTTTAATTTGTAAAATGTCTGTAAAAAAAAATACATAGACAAATAATTATAAATAAATAAGCACTGATCTTGGAGTGCATGTTAAGCATCACAAGCATTTTAGGTTGGTTCTACGGTGTGAGTTCTATTCATACAAAATTGCATGGTACCACAAAGAATTTATAGGTCTAAATGTGTGCCAGTTGAAAACTGACTGATATTCCTGCCTAATCAAACATGCATACATATATTGGAAGTAGGTTTTGGTAAAAAAAACAGACATTTATAACAATTTATAACTGCAAAAAATATCATTAACTGAATATTTTCTTAAAAGTGTTTATTAAGATTACAAAAACCTTGATCTAAAAAATAAATTGCCACAAATTTCAATAAAATAATAATTTATATATACCTTTAATTTCTTATTTCACACTTTTAATTTAAGTTAGAACCTTAAATTAAGCACGCGACACAATTTAATTACTAAAAAAACAAAAACACAAAATAGTAATTAATATTCATAAATTTACCTCAAAAAGCTTATTATTATGAACATTTTATATTTTATTAAAAAAAACTCACTCAACTTAACAAAAACCATAAAAAGTATTAATTTAATAAACTACAAAACAAGTTTTTTTCTTACTTTATTATAAATAAACAAAAATCCTCTTTAACAGTTAAATTTTAACTATCAAAGTGGAACCAATTTATAATTTAGCATTAAGAAAAAAAATCAAACTAGAAATAAAATTGCACGTAACGAAACCACTAATTTGTCAAATGTCCGACAATCAAACATTTTGTTTATTTCATCCAACATTCAACCAAGTAGACACAAGCCACCAGACGATTTCATACAAAATCTAGCTGGGTATAGTTATTTTTTTATTCAACATGTTTTTGAAGAACTTCACTTATTTTTTTATTTGGAATAAAGACTGCGCTGGAACAAATGAATTTTTAAGAAGCGCAACCAAATGTAAAAGAGACTTAAAACATTTTGAAGATGACTTAACAACACAAACAGTTACCAATAACTACACATCAATACTTTTAAACAAAATCATCACCAAAGTCGAACAAATACATATGTATATGCCCAAACTCTAAGGCAAAAACTTCTCCAAAATCATGTTTGAATACACTTCTCCACAGACCAAAAACTAGAAGAAACAGCAAAAACGTTGAAACTTTAAAAAAAAAGTAACAAAAACATGTTGAAAACAATCAATCATTTACTCATTCATGTTGGAGAGTACAAGTATTTTGCAAGAAACAAAAAACAAGAGTGACAACTAGTGAGTTAAGCTGCAAGTGATAGAGTTTGTTGGTTGACTGGCTGCTTCGTCAGATGTTTGATGATGTATCATCTTACATCAAAAGTCATGGATGGTTTGAATACTATTGTTATGAATATTATAAGAAAACCCGCCGAAAAATCTTAGAAAGAAAAGCTGCTTAGGGTTTCTTTAATGCCCTACATATCTTTGGATGCATTGTGAATCGGTTAAGTAATTTGTCGTCACTATCGTTCCTTAGTGTTCGGTTCGGTAGATTTGTGGAAAACACAAAAGCTAAAATCATTACAAAAAATAACGGTTCTATGTTTGTGATCTTCGAACATAATAATAATAGTGAAATTAGCCAACTCAACAAAAAGAAGAGAGCATTTAATTGCGTTCTGTTTTTTTTAACCACAAACTTCGATGTGTTCGGTTAGATCATTAATGTTCGTTCGTTTATTTTGTGCTTATCACTCTTTGGCTGGTAAAAAAAAATAAAAACTTTTTTTCAAAACAAAATACATATACGAAAAAAACAACAAAAGCCAGGGATAAAATTTTACACAAACAAAACATGTACACAATACACACACAAGCTGTTCGTGCTGTGGTCGTTGCGCATTTCTTTATCAATGTAAAAAACAAACACTATCAGGTCTGACACAGAAATCAATTCCGATCGAAAGTGATTTTGTATCTTGCTACACATAAAACGAAATCACTTTCGATCGGAATTGATAGAACATAGAACATTACAGAACCACTACGATTGATCTGTTTTATAAAGAAGAACAGAACACTATATAATGTTCGTTACTTTCTTGAATATAGTTACGAACGGTATTAAGGTTTGTGTTCGTCTACACAAACGCTAAAAATAGATATCTTGTCTAGGTGTGTAAGCCAGCCGTACGTTAAATAATGTTCTGTTTATTTTCGAACACTGATCTGTGCTAAGTTGAATTAACTTAACTTATATGTATTGAAGAGCCAACAACCATAATTTTTTCACAAACATGCGATCGTGCCTGGTTTCTCGGTGTAGGGATGCTCTGAGGGAACTCATGGAGGAATTTCAAGGTAAGGCTGTGTGGGTATCCGGACACTGCATGGTTGATGGAAATGAGGTGGCGGACGAACTCGGGAAAGAGGGTTCGAATCTGGACTTAGTGGTAAAGCCTCCCCCTAAGTTACTACTATGGGGTTACACAGGAAAGCTTCCATGATGACGTTAGCCGGTCCTGGAGGTATAGAACGGATTGCAGGGTGTCTAGGGCACTATGGCCCGGATTGGATGCAGAGCAACCAGGGTTCTACTAGGACTGGATAGGAGTAGTCTTAGGACACTTATAGGGTTCTTGACGGGTCATTGTCCTGTTAGGGCTTTAACGGGTAAATGGGACAATACCATACCGGACTTCTGCAGATTATGCGATGATTCTGAGGAGATAGTGACGATTGAGCATGTACTGTGCCACTGTCCTAGGATGCAGAGTCTCAGATGGAAATGGCTAGGAGATAGATTTCACGAAGAACTGGGGTGTAGCGCTGGGTGTAATCCAGTCGAACTACTAAGGTTTGTCAAGGAATTCTATCTATCTGTTATTTATTTTCTTCTTTTCTTCCCTCTTTTCTTTACCTTTTAATTGAAGGGATTCACAATGGACCGCATTGGCCTCCGGGAGAAAGTGTGCCCTTGCGCCCATTACCCTTCTTAACCTTACCTAACCTAACCTTTTCACAAACATTTTTAAACTGTTTTTAAAATCAAAACAATTAAACCACAAACTTAAGCCTTTATATCATTTACTGTAGATCGGGGTAACAGTACTGATAAACTCCAAAAATGAAATAATGGTCCTACTGTTTTAGAAAGTTTTTAATTGCTAACAATGTTTTATCTTGACAATGTTACAAAAAAGAGAAAAAAAGTTCCAAAACGTCTGCTGCTTTTTTAAACGCATTTTAAAATGCAACATTGTAGAATTTTACATTGTAATCTGTTACAAAGTACTCCAAAAAAGTTCGATCGAAAGTAATGCGTACACAATAAAGACTTGTCAACCTCTCAACTGGCATTTCTGCATGTCTTTCAAAGTCGTTGTTTTACAGAGGCTTATAATATTCGAACACAAAAGTACGTACCTGTCAATCGCTTCCGACAAAGTCTCTATTTTTCGCATAGTTTTTGCAGACACCAAAGTCATTCTCGGTTGCTAAATGGCATGGTGGTGATACAAAAATGTTTCTTTGCGCCGTAAAAGGTTCAGCCATCTTTAAGTTTATTTCTTCAAATTCGAGGTTACCAATTAAAGAAATAATAATAAAACGTCATATATTTATGTGTGTATGTATGAATATAACCCAGCGGTAACTAGAGTGAGTAAAGAGGCCTAAGAGAAAGCCCTATTTAGTAGCCATAAGCGCTTCTCGCCGCGTTCCATACTTATTTATTTTTTACACTGGTTGTCTTTGGGAGCAAGCCCTTCTACACTCCATATAACATCAACTTCGATCCCTTCCCAAAGAGGGGAGTAAGGAACGTCACTGAAAATAAAAAATAAATAAAAGTGGGCAACTTCCTTTTCCCTTCTTAAAGAAGGGATTAGCCAATATGTACTGAATTTCTTGGAAGGTTTTTCAAAAGGAAATTTATACCTCCTAGAAGACATACTTCTGAAGGCAGGATATCATAGGAAGCGAATCTTTTAGAAAGGAGAATAGAGGCCTTAAAAAAGGCCTGCCACTTGCGGTCCTTTCAATATTTACCGCTGGGAATTGCTATTAAATGGTTAAAGGAACATTCATATGTATATCGGTATTGTAAAATAACAACGATTCCGTCAATAGTGGACCGCCGCTGCCTGTTTCCTCGCAGTATAGATTTCTGACAATATAATTTTTTAATAATAAAAACAGCTGGATTGTCAGAAAAAAATAGAGCACGCTATAATCGAAATTTTGCCAGAAGCAATATTTCAAAGGTAACACACGACATGTACATATAAGGCGTGGTCCAACCATAATGCACGATTGCACGAATACACTAACTTAATTCGACATTTTTTGTTTCAGTGTGTAACAAATTTAACCATGGAGTGGTGCAGCTCGTTAAGATTTTTGAAACCTTTTGCGAAAATGGGCTTTCAAATTTAAATGCATTTTGTGCACATTATCTTTAGCAACAAGGCACACTTTCACCTCAGCGGATTCGTTAACAAGCAGAATTGCCGTATTTGGACAAATGAGAATCCACCAGTGATTGTTGAAAAGCTGATGTATTCCACAAAGAGTGACTGTTTGGTGAGGCGTATGGGCTGGTGGTATTATCGGGCCGTACTTCTTCGTAAATATGGGCGGCCAAGCAGTTACCGTGAATGGTGTACGTTATCGCGCGATGATAAAGGACTTCTTGTGGCCAGCAATTGAGGATATTGGCAAGGACGATATGTGGTTCAAGCCGGATGGTGCCACTTGCCACACTGCCAACGAAACAATGGCTCTTTTGCGCGAGAAATTCAATGGCCTTGTTTTCTCACGTCGTGGCGGTGTTAATTAGCCGTCACGATCATCTGATTTGACACCGTTGGACTTCTTCCTTTGGAGGTATTTAAAAGAATATGTGTACGTCAATAAGCCAAGGACAAAAAAATGATAATTCGGCATATTCACGACATTAAACCTCAATTATGCCTCAGAGTCATTGAAAATATGGACCCTCGGATAGAGGTTTTCCACCGAAACCGTGGCAAGCATTTGGCTGATATATTGTTTCACACATAATTGTATTAGATCCTTCTATCATAATAAAAAATATAAAGATAATTCTCTGACAACTTTTTGTTTTATTTACAATTAACATAGTGCGTTTTGGTTTTTTGAAAAGCAAAGCAAACTGTGCATTTTTAAGCTTGATGATACATTTTTGACTTTGACTGCAAAGTACTATGATGTTTTAGAACAAGTGTTCTCATTTCGACATATTTTCTGCTAGATTTAGCAGAATGAGTTGCTAACTGCTTTTTAGCATTATTCCTTGTCCAAAAGCAGATTTTTTTTGCATATTTTTACTTTTTTGAAAAGAAATATTTAGCAAATTTTGTTTCAAACAGACTTATTGTACATATTTCAAACAATTTCATATTCAAACTATTACTATTTCTTCGTTTTTCGCATTATTAATCTAATACTTTTTTAAATAGAATTTTTAATGAAAATTCCTTAATTATTTTATTTTATTTAGCAGATTTTTAGCATATTTTCTTCATTTTAAGATTTTGCAGATTTTAGCAGATTTTGTTTGAAGTTTTGCCATATTCTCATCAAACAGTTATGGCAACACTGTTTGGAACTCACCAACAAGTATAATTTGTATTCAGTTTTCTTTTTAGCCTCTAGATCAGTGTTAACCAAGCCCCGAACGCACGTACACAAAGATATTATATCTAGAGTCTAGATATTGAGGCTGTTGTCTAATGTGTACGACCGTTACGTTGTTTGTTACGTACATATTTAGTTATTTTTTGCCCTTAACATGAAAAATACAACGATGTCTGTGGTAAACCTTTTTAAGGCTGACGAACAAACTTAAACCAATACAATAATGCCGATCTTTAAAAACAAAAGCTTGTAAAAGTAGCGAGTTATATGATCTTTTTGATGTCCGTATTTTTTGTTTCAATTGTACTAAGTAACAACAATTGCTGCGGAGCCCACTAAAAATACTAAATATATAAAACAATTTTAATTGGAGACCCCTAAGAAGTCACTCTGCTATACGTTACTCTATTTACTAACCTATTCAAAACTATATTTGTTTGTGATCCACATGGTCTCAGTGTGAAAATAAGCTTCTTTTACGGAATAAATCATTCTATTCAATGTCTTGTTTCGTTGACAGGTCGGAAATTTGTTTGACGTCTTTCATACCGCTAACAATGTGTCTGCATTCTTGTACATAAATGTATGTATATGCTCTTCACATGTGCTTAGTTTTATTATGAAAAAAAATATTGAGTATTATTAATGATCATATTTTTTTTTTTTTAATTTTAATTTTTTACTTACTGATGATCGCATTGATTTTTCAGTTATTATTTATGATTTTAGTTGTTGGTGTCGGTTTTTGTATTAATTTTATTTTTTCATTGGTACGAGAACATATTTCCACAGGTAGTTGTTAAATAGAATTAAGTGCTTCATGGCTTAATTTCTTTGTCTTTTTTAACTGTGAACGCGTTAACACATTCAGTCATTTATATTTTTGTTCATTCATTCATACAATCATCTGAATGCATTCATCTATTTGTTCATGTGCTTCTGTATTTAATAAAAAAAAATAACTATTATATTCATTATCGCTAAGAAATGTATAACAGATTTGAATTGAAGCTGGTTATTAAAGATTTTAAAGGACTTTTTTGCTGGTGTGCTAATAACGGGATTGCCAATTTTTTTCTTTTTTTTTAATAAGACTAAAAATTTTAAAACTTTATTAATTTTTGCTAGAAAATATCATTACGAGAATAAATTAAAAGGAGGAAGAAATATGGTAAAATTTTGTACTCTTTGTAAAAATAAAATTTTTTTAAAGTAATTTCAAAATTTGGGATACAAGTTCAAGACTTAATAAATGCACTTTAAATAAAAGTTACTTTGCAGAATAGGTTTAAGAAGGGTAAAATAGATAATTCCATAAACGGACTTAAAATATAATAATAAAAGTCGATTCAATTTTATCAAGAAATATCAGCAATAATATAAAAATAAAAAAAAACTTTTAATCCAAATTTGATTTTTTTAATCAGGCTCGAGTTCATCAAATTTAATTTTCATTACATTTTTCGAATAGAAAGGAATTAAACAACATGAAATGCGTAAATGCAAATTTTATTGATAATTTTTATTTTTGACTAAACTTGGTCGAACTGACAACGTTGTTTCGAGAACAACCACGTATTTCATCATCAGAGTTCGAGCATGTTTTTCCTTACGTCACAGCGGCGACAGACAGTCTTTAGTCATTGAAAAATTCTTTAACCAATTGTATTATGTATTGCTGAATCGAAATTAGCTGTAATCGATTACTCTACGTGACAGTTTTTTGAACAAATGTATCTGAAACAAATATTGAATATACACATGTATGTATGTAGTTGGAGTTCTATTATATATCAAACACGCTATACACCCTTTCTGTCTTTTTTTTTTGAAATACATTGTAAGAGAATTAAATATTTTATTTAACAAAGTTAGAAAATAGGTGCAATATGTATCATTTACATTCATATAATTTATAACTCGTAAAAACGCGTCAATAAGTTCGTATTGCATTCTACTTCAAAGGCGAGTTATAGTAGAGTTCATTATTAAAAATACTCTGTCAACACAGGCGTTACTAGTTGGAATTACCAGCATAAAAAGAACATCCAGAGCAAGTTTTTTAAAATGGTACGTACCTGCCGAGTTCTTATAGATAAAAAATTTTGGGCAAAACTGACTTAAATTAAATGGAATATCATCATTAAAATACTCTTTTCAATAAACAAATGGTAATTTTTGCTTTTGAATTTAAATTGCCATATCTTATACTTGAAAAATGTCTGTTTTAAGAAATTCTTTTTATTTATTTTTTCAGGAGCATTTTTAAATATGGAAAACAATTTTCTCGAAGATTTTCAATATCTTTATCAGTCATTTCAACATTACAAAATTTACTATACTGATGAATGCCTTAAATTTCATACTAAAATTAAAATAACATAATTTTTTCGGTTTGTATTTAAAGAATTTCAAAACGAATTCATTGCTCATCAGAAATAGCCAACTTAATCGCCAACTATTTTATAAATCGCCAAAAACTCGCCATGTCGTCAAATTGAAAATTTGGTCGCCAAACAAGTTTGAAAATCGCCACATTTGGCGAGAAATCGCCACATTTGACAACGTCTGAAACTGGATCGTATTGAAATAGCCTAACGTTGTAAGTAGAGTTTTTTTTCCCCGGGAAAGCGGGAAATTTTTTTAAATTTCCCGGGATCCCGGGATCCCGCTCCATATAAATAAAACAAAGTAAATTTTGATATTAATTAATGAAAAAAACTTTTATAAAAAAACGTAAGGGAACTTGTTTACAAAGAAACTAAAATAAATGGTTCAATACTAAAAAATTAATTGAAGATTGAAATAGGAACTTCAAATTTTATTACCTCACGACTTTATTCCCTATTATTATGCTTTTATTCAGTATTATTATGCTCTGGATAATTCATAAAACAATAATAAAAACAAAATAAAAATTGAGGTACTCAAGATATGAAATCAAAAAGTTAATTAATAAAATAGATAAAATACTTTAAAGAAATATATAACATTTTTTAATGGCTTAGGAAATAACTTTCTAACACACTCAAAACGCTTTGTAAGTCGTCAAAAAGTATATTCCCGATTTTATTTACTAATTATCATGTTTCCGAAAAATTTCGTTAATTTTTTACCGAGGTTGGACAAATAGTTAAAAGTGCACCGTTGTAGCATGCTTCGGATTCACAATCAGAAGCAATTTTTTCTTTTTTATAAACAACGTCTATATCAGTCAAATGTTTGTCAAGGTTGATGCAAAAATAGCATCATCCGGACTGCTTCTTACAAACCTTTTCTTTTCAATAGGTCCATTTGTAATCTTTAGGACAATGTGTTTTTCAAGTTGTATGTTGTAGTATCTTACACGAGCTTCCAAAATGTTATTTTATTTCGGTTTCCCCGCACTTCAAGAGTATATAAACCAACACAAATTGAAATTGAAAATTTGTGTTTATCACCTAATAAACATATCGCTCCTTCATTGCATCATAGTCATATCTCCTTCATACCTTCTCGTATTATATCTTAAACTGAGCCGAAGTTATAGCAAAATATTTCTTTAAATTTTTTATTTCCCGGGATCCCGCAAGAAAAATCCCGGGAAAACGGGAAATAAAATAATGGAAATTCCCGGGAATTCCCGGGACGGGAAATCCCGGGAAAAAACCCTAGTTGTAAGTGATAAAAATAAAAATAATTTTATTGTTTGGTTTAAAAATAATAACTTGAAAAGAGCAAAATTTCAAAAAATCATCAAATTTTTCATGAAGTTGGAACTTTTGTCTACTGTAACTCTGTGATTTCTTGACTGATCTTCATTTCACAAAAATAGAAATACATTATCAGTTTAACCCTGGATGGTTACTGTTCGTCGAATCTCGTTTACTTTTTATTATGTAATTATTTTATGTATATGTACTCAAATTACATTCTTTTTTTTAAACAACGTTAGCTGATGACGAAGCTTTAAAAAAAAAATTAATAAGAAAACACAAAAAAGTGCTAAAATTCGTATCAAATTTTGAGATAGATGAAGAACTTTATTTTTTTATGTTTTATTTTAGTTGATTTTTTAATAAAATGCTTAACTTAATAAGTTTTTGTTGATTTTTTACTTTAAAAATGGTTCTACTAGAATTCTACTAGAAGTTCGTCGATTCGAAGAAGAGTAGCCTTAATGTACCAAAATTAGAAGTGTAACCTTTCAGGGTTAATATTTTTGAAGATATTTGCATTTAAGTCACATCATCTTTTTTAAAACACAAATAACGGTTATTTTGAAATATCTCAAAAAGTGTTACACTTTTGATAATTCTGATTCGGATTCAGCGGACAATTTTACATACAGATTAGGTGTCAGATTTATTTGGTCACGACTTTTTTTTTAATGATTAAAACCGATCGTCATCGGCATCGGTTCGGTTTTAAAATATAAAAATTTAACTTCATACATAAACATATATATTTTTTTTTTATCTAATAAATTTTTTTTTATTTGTTTAAATACAGGTACTTTAATTAACCCTTACAGCCGTACCTAAACAAGAGCGGAAAGCGTTTTCTAGTTGTCAAAAATTCTCAAGCGGCGTCAACGCTTTGCAATTGGAAAATCCGATTTTGACAGCGCGTTTAATAGTGAAGTTGGCCGCTATTGTTAATAAATAATGGCAATTTAGTGGTTTTTTTCTCTTCTTTTTATTTCTATTATGTGGGTTTTATTAAACAAGAAAGTTAACACTACTGTTTGTGACACAACGTTTACGCTCTTGTTTAGGTATGGCATATCTGCGTAAAAGATAACCGGAAGAAAACGTTCCGCTCTTGTTTATGTACATAGGTACGGCTGTTACATGTATACTTGGGTGATTATTCGTAATCAAATATTCAGTAGTAAAATAATAGAAGTAAACAAGTAGTTACTAAGGTAATTACTAGTAAGTACTTATTGAGGTTTTCAGAATAATGCTAATTGTAATGACAACTACCTACCAGGTAACGTATGAAATAACAACTACCTTTTACCACAATTCAAAAAGTTTTTACTGGGTGGGTAATGATTCATATAAGAGTAATTCATCACTCTTCAAAAGGGTGGGATTTTCACTTTAAACAAAAAAAATGCTCTGCTGACTAAAATATGCAAAAAATGCCGCAAAGTATAAAATACGCACTAACAAATCAATGCCACAATGCATAAAATATAACATGCAGTTGCATTTTTAAGCTTTTCTTGTTTATCAACAGAAGCAAGTCTTCATTTTCATAACGCTTCAGTTCTTAGTACTTTAAAAACAAATAAATTAATAAATGTATACATAAATATACATTTTTGAACTGCTTAAAGTTATAAATTTAATAAATTCTAAAAAAAGAAATTTTAAGACGATGTCCTTATTAAAGAAACCCTAGCAACCAGAATTCATAATTTAATTCATCAAATTATTCAATATCTATATTAAGCAGCCATTTTGTATTAATTTTGAATAAAAAAAAACTTGTAATCCATACTCAGCAGCAATAACAAGAAAAGCAGCAAATATAAACTAAAAAGTCCTTTCAAACTGTTTAAATAAACATTTTCGCGCAACGAATGAGTTCTGTTTCTGAGAGTGTGTTTGTGTGAAATATCACACATACACGCATCCTGTTTTTTTTATATGAAATGTAAATTTTTGAATTATAAAGAACAAAAAGTTTCCCTTGTTTTTGATTGACAGCTTCCATCCATCCCTGATGGATTTTTGTATAAAATTTTTAAGAGCGTCATTCTTAACTGACAGCATTTACATTCTTCAATGTGGCTGAAAACGTATAGAAAATGGTTGGATAACAAAAAAAAAAAAACATAAAAAGGCAACAAAACAAAATTATGAAGTTTGTTTTTGTTTCCGTTTAAAGTAAATCAGGCTTAAATGATAAAATAAGGATTTTTCCCTGGCAAGTATTTGAAACAAAAAAAAAAAAAAAAAGAAGTGAAATTTATAGAAAAACACTTTCACAAAACCCTGACATTATTTTGCAAGATTTCTAATATGCCAAAGTAATCGAGGAGGAAAAAGAAAAAGAGAGTGGGATTTTTAAAGTTTTTCAATTTAAAAAGATTTAATAAATAAATACTTGTGTGTTTTAAAATTATTAAAACTTCTTCCGCCTTAATAATAGCAGAATGATGAAAACTTGCAATAAACTTCGAATTAGAATGTAAACCTCAGTTAGTTTCAATTTGCTTAACATTAATGTCTGGTGAACATTTTTTTTTTAACTCGATTACTTTAATGTAAAGTTTTTTTTTGTAATAAAAGTATTATAATTTCATAAAGTGGTGTAGTGAATTTTTGTAATACTACCCAGTTTTAAAGCGTTTACGTGTATTTAAATGAAAAATTCAAATTTGCAAGCAAATTGCATAAAATTACATTTTCTGCTTTTGACGGTTTAAAACACGCAATTGCTTAATTTAATAATCGGTTTCTTGGTTTGATTTATTGTTGAGTTTTTTAGTTTGAATTACAACTAAAAAAACGCATTTCTAATGAAGTATTATTGCTTTAAAGAATTAAGGAGCTGGTTTAATTACAAATATTTGTAAAAATGAATTTCGGATCCGAGTTATAAAATTTGCTAATGTAAAACCATGAACACAATTAATGGCTATTATAAAAACTCGTTTGATTAACTTAAGCATAAACACTAATAAGGGCGTATCAGCCATTGAAAAAACTTTTAAGGAGACTGTAAAACAGCGTGCCACTTTTTAAATAATTATAAAAAAACTGTAATGTTTTGAAATTTTTTGGTTCATTTTTAAATCATTGACTTTTTGTGTAACTTTTTCCACTGTCACTGTCCGGCGGCAAAACAATAAACTGATATGGAATCCGCCACCTTCGACGGATTGTACGACGTCTGTGGCGTTGTATGGAGCGCTTTTTAAATTTCGTCAGAAGTTCCGGTTGGTTCTGCGTTGGGGGTTCTCTTAGTAGAACTCCATTGTATCACAATGGATCATTGGGTCTAAGTGTGTCAGATGGATACTGACTTCCATTTATACCTAACCTTACCTAACCTGTGTAACTTTTGTTTTATTACAGACGTTTAAATAACCCTGTACAAACCTAATGTTTGATAAAATTTCACGCTGTTTTTTACTTTAACAAAATAAGGTAACTTAAGGCTTATATTTATGTAAAAACATCAGTTATTGGACTCGATTTTTGTCTCAAGATGAAAAGTAAGAAGGGATTTCAGTCAATGATATAAGTTTTAATAGTGTTTTACATGTTTTTAATGTTTTATAGCAAAGAAAACTAAGGCTGGTAAATTAATAGCAAAATATTTAAAAACAAGTAAGAGTGCTATATTCGGCTGTGCCGAATCTTCAATATCTTTCACCTAACGTAATGCAGCGTTTCTGAACTCTTACTCATTAACACACATTATCAAAGAGAATTAAAACAAGTAAGAGTGCTATATTCGACTGTGCCGAATCTTCAATACCCTTCACCCAACGTAATGCAGCGTCTTAGAACTCTTACCAACTAAATATGCTAAGTACATTTTTTCGTTGAACACATATTGCTCTATTTAGGCTGCAAATCTTGTATGTATGTATTAGTTATGTGTTAAAAAGCAAAAAAGAAAAACAACAACAACAGGGGATTTTTAGTGGTGGTTTAGTGCTCATACCTCAGTCAATTATGGACCGATCTGGCTAAACTTCAATAGCAAAATTGAATGGAGCATACATGCTCCTATTCGAAAAACTAAAAAGAAAGGAACAATGTTGGTGTCAAATTGCTTTCAGTAATCCTAAGAAGTTCAGTAGGAACCACCACACACAAAAAAAATGATAATTTTGTTACAAAATCTTACATAAATAGTGGTATAATGCACGGATTGATATAAGATTTGGCACTAATTCGACTAATAATCATATTGTTTAATTTCGTAAAGATCGGACCACTATTAACCATAGGCCCTATAAAGGGTGGTTAAATTTTAAGGGCAGATATTAATTTGGAATAAAACAGAAATTATTTAGGAAATAATAATATTGGTATGGTTCAATTATGTATGGCACAAAATATCGGCCAAATAGCCGCCGCGACCCCGATGGTCCAAATTTTCGATGACGCTAAAGCATAATTGAGGTTCTATGCCGTTAATGTGCCGAATTGTCTCATCCTTTAGGTCTTGAATTGTTGCTGGCTTATCGACGTACACCTTTTCTTTTAACTAACCCCAAATCCAACGGTGTCAAATCACATGATCTTGACGGCCATTTGACATCGCCACTAAGTGAGATAACACGGCCACTGAATTTGTTGCGCAAAAGAGCCATTGTTTCGTTAAGCCTGGTACTCTGTTCAGTATTTCGTGCGAAATGTTTTCAAACTCAATATAAAAAAAATTTCTGTGAAACACAAACGAAAAAATGTTGATAGAGTTGTACTGTATTTATATTACGAAAAACATGCGAAATGTTTCTAGCAATATTTTTATTTTCCGTACGAAACAAGTGCAGCTCATATTATTTCGCACGGAATTTTAAGCAACAGCTAATAATTTTTTGTAATTTTTTATTTTGTATTTGTGAAGTGGGGTTTATAACAAGCGTTTCAAAAAGAAGAATGTAGAAAAGTGCAAAAATTATTAATAAAATTAAATTTTTTGTTTTTTACTTTAGGAAATTATAAAAATAATATTGTTTTACTTTTTTAATGACAATTGTAAAAACACATGGTTTTTGTCATAGATGGGGGTAGTGCACTAATGTTGAAGTTTCAACTCATACTTAGTGATAGTTCAAAATGATTGCAAACATTTTGTCGATGTTGAGTGATGAATTGAAAACTAGCAATCTTACTAAACATGAGTGATAGTAATGTTAAAAAATTTTGCGCTAAAAAAATACTTTGATTTAACAAAAAGCAATCATCAGTTTATTGCAACTTTTTTTCTTCACTCATTTGACTGCAACTAAAAATTTTGCACAAAATTTAAAATACAAAACTTGTGTTTTCATGATTAAAGCCAAGAATTATTCCGTTATTGACAGAATTTTATTGCAAGTTCAAATTTTGAACTACATATTTGAATTGAGTGCAGATTTTATGCATTCAATCACAGTTAGTGTTAGTAAAAAAATTTGCAATACCACTTTATTTTTTTTAGTGATAGTGAAAAAAAAATACCAATCATCACTAACTAAAGCTGGTAAAAAATAGTAAAAACTAATTTTTTTGCAGTTTTATTCAGTGAGATTGCAATGTTGATTTAAATCAATATTTAGTGCACTACCCCCAACTATGGTTTTTGCTTTCCTTAGCACAATAATGTTGTAAACTTGTATCTAATAAAAACGTTAAGTTTTGAAAAACCGCAAGATAGATAATATTGATACATGACAAAATTTTCGTGCGAAATAATAAATGTTGCTCAACATTTTCGCAAGTTCGAACAGAGTACTAGGCTTTAGATGTGTGGCAAGTGGCACCTTCCTGTTGAAACCACATATCGTCCACATCGATATCTTCAAATTCGGGCCATAAAAAGTTCGTTATCATCTCACGAAAAAAAAAAATAAAAACCACCCTTTATTTATGTGATACAATTTTTAACAAGAAGTAAATTTTGGTTTTTAGTTGGAAATTTTATTTATTTTATTTAATCAATATATGTATATGTATGTATACATATAGATATTTTTTTTGAATTAATTCACACAGCTGAATAAAAAATATTTTTTGACCAAAATTAAATTTTTTGTGTTTTAACAATTTCTAGTTCTGTCGCGCAGAAAACCACCCTTTTGTTACGATAACGATTCTACCGACTTTAAAAAAAAAATAGCTTGCTGAAATATCAATTGTGAACTGCAGGATGGTAATAGCATTATTTGTAATTCTATCTTAAATAAGAGATTAGAGAATTTTCTTATCTCAATTGAGGATCTCAAAAGATATGATTAAGTCCATAATAGTTTTAACATTACTCTACGATCTTGGATGTTTTTACAAAACATGTTTATGAACAGGGCAAGTTTAAATATGCACAAAAATGTTTAAAACAAATATGCGAAAAACAAAAACTAATAACTTTTAGCTAGTTTTATTTGAACAAATGTTTATAACAAAGTAAAATAGTGTAAAATCAATCTCAAATAATATTAGTTCTCATGCGATTTCGCTTTTATCAAAGATATACATATATTTTGGTTTTTTAACTTTATCAACGTTTGAAGGCCAAAGGCGCGACCATAATGTACATGAGGTGACCAACAACTGTGCGAATACATGTTAATCATATATGCGTCAAACCATATCGAACGTAAGCAAACTTGTTGTTAAGGTGCAATAAGGTGTTTGGTCCATAAGGTTGGTTCACACAGTTGTTTTGTATGGTAATTGTATGTCACGTCTAATTTGGGCTTTAAGTTTCATGAAATTGTAATTTGTTTCAGCAAAGTCTGAAACTGATCGCACATGCTTCTCGGAGTCAGATTTTTTTTTTATTTTTTTTTGTAGGTTCATTTGAGAGGCTTTTAATTAATTTTTGACAGTAGCTTAAGCTAGCTCATGCATATTTTATTTGGCCCTTAGAATTTCGATTAAATACTTTGTTAAGTTTTACAATAAATATTTTATTCTTAATATTTTTAAATTTTTCTTTAACGTCTTCTATGGCGGATAAACTTGAAGCACACAAAACACAACGGAACAATACAACCTTAAAGTTCTTGAGTTATCTTTCACCATACACTTAAAAGAAGAATCAATCGCTCCGAAATTAAATTAAGCCGAAGCGGTTCTGTAAGTACGGATTTTCTTAAATCAAGTACATTATGCTTTATTCAATTACGGATTATTGAAGTGTTCCGTCACTTAAAATAATCTGAAAACGGGATTTACTTAAGTAAAAGTGAGAAAAAAAATTAATCTTCAAAGTCAATTAAATCCCGAATTGATATAAGAGGAGCATTAAGAGAAGCTTCCAAAATATTTTTGTTTCGTAATTGCAAAAGATTGCAATACTTTTCTTAAAAATGGCTGCCAACCTGCGTAACATGCAAATTTACGCAAAGCATATATTTTTAGGAAAAACTTTAAAAATATGCAAATGCATATTTTTCATGCAAAAAAAACATTAAAAACTAGCCCTGTTTATGAGTAATAATTTTATGTAACAGTGAAAATAAATTTCTGAAATGCCCTTGTGTAGATAATAGGCCGACTTGAGTTCATCATTTTGTCCTTTTTAGCATTACACCCCCAAAATCAAAAGTTATCGACAAAAACGGGTTTTAAGACATTTTAGACTAAATAATTTTTGACTTAGTAATTTTTGCTTCGATCTGGAAGATTTAATTTGATTAGATAATATCTCAAAAAACCGATTTTTATCGATAACTTTCGATTTGGAGTTATCAGATATCTCAAAATTATCTACTTAAGTATGCCCACAACTTACAAGAGTTCTTTCCAAAAGCATCTTAAATTTATACGGCTTTGTCCCATAGTGTAATTGTCTGAACAAGAAACTCGGATTTCTTTCATTACGGTTTTGAATTGTCAAAAAACGAATGAGTTTAAAAACATATTTAACATTACATCAAAACTTATCCAAAAACGTACTAACAATAGATATTTAAATCTTAAAGTGTCAAAACAATTTCATCTCTAACCTCTTTTTAATACAATCCCTTTTAAAAGAGCAACAAAAATTCAGTTAAAGATGCTCATTTACGAAAAGGGTTAAAGTTCTACCTCCCACCTAATCACAATATCCTTCAATTATTTGATCTCTAATAATGGCATTTGTTGCTTGTCATTGTCCCAATACAAAGATATTATATTAAAACAATTCATTTTGTTTCAGTTAACATTTTTGTGGGTTATTATGGGAAAAGATTAATAGAAAACATGAAAAATTGGTCGCAAAAAAAAGAAATGTCTTCAATCATTTTTTTCAGGAAGTCCCTTTTACGAATGTTGTTAAAATAAAAGAACATAAACTGAGTGGAGGGATGGTGACTTTGTGTGACATTTATTTGAAAAAGTATTTGATTATAGCACCACAGCAAACAAAAAAGCACATTTTGTTGGACAGATTAGTTTTAATTAGTGTTTTGAACAAAATGTTAAAAACAATCAAATCGCAACAATAGAAAGGGTTACACTAGAACTAATATGAGTTTTTCTAATTAGACAAAAGGCGAAAAACATAAGAAAGATAAGTCTAGATATCAATTAACGAAATACAGATGATTGGGGTGATAAAAAGACTTTTCAGATACATCAACTCTATGGATCATATAAAGGACTTCGGTATAAATTTATTTAACTACTATACTATGCTATTCTATATATACACGCTATTCTTTATATATGGCTCAAAATTTTAATATTTTATTTTCTATTCTCTTTACAAAAAACTTTTATTGAGACTTGTTTAGAGTTTCATTAACAAAAGCGTGTTCAGTACATTCCAATTCTATGAATGGAAATCAATTGAAAAAAATGTCTTTAAGATTTATTGCTGTAATTGTTATGAACAGGGCAAGCTTTTAGCTTGTAAAAAAGTTTTTGCATATTTCACCTGATTTTTTTAAAACATACTTTTTTCAATTTAAGAATTATTTTTTAACAAATCAGCCCCTATATAATTAACTTATTTAAAGGGATTTTGGAAGCTAATTTTACATGCGGCGACAAATTCAGTTTTTCAATCACATTCGCGAAATCTTCGCTTATTTCTACTATTTGAATTCGCTTAAATAAATTCGAATGTTAAAAGCGAACAGCTAATTAAACTAGTTTAAAAAAATAAATTTAACAAACGTCAAAAACACGAGAATACTTCTAAAGGTGTTATGATACTTTTTTTTTTTTGTATTTTTTCTATATTGGAGAACAGTGCAAATATATTTGCATAGGAAAACTGGCTAAGTGTAAAGAGGAGTATGATTATATCATAAAAATCTTTAAATGTCAAACAAATATACGTGTGTTATTGATAAATAATCTAAGACTGTCAAAAAAAATAAAAACATTTTTAACTTAAAATTTACATTTCCAGATTAAATGTTAGCACTGTTGCGAATTTTTTTAGTTTTTGATCGAAAGTAGCGGTTTTTAACTTTTTTTGCGATTTGTAGCTTTTTTGACCGTTTTTTGTGGGATCTAAAAGTGAGCCATATTGTTTGTTTTGTGTACATTTCATTTTGGAATCACAAACAATTTTTTTTTTTTTATTCAACGACAAAATTTAATGCAAATAATGAAAAATATTACGAATTACATCGGGGTATATTCTTTAATTGAAAATTTATGATCTGGAATCCCATATGAAGGGCACCTGCTTCATTTCATTTATCAAAAACAAAATATTTTCATCTGCCCAAGCTTTTACCATTTTTGTTTTAGTCATAGAAAAAAATATACATGAGAAATGTCAATCAGAAAAAAGGGTTTGTTTACATATTGTATTTCTTGTTCTATCTCACATTTGTTGTTTCATTCAGTCAATCCTAAAAAATCCAATACAAAAAATAGCAAGTATCATAAGGGCTTAAGCAAGCATAAACAATTACACTGTGCAAGAAATTGATACTTTTTGTTTGAGACAAGCTGGGCACCTGGCGTTTTAACCTAATTCGGGTTAGCTGAATCCAGTGGTGCTCGCCGTTTTTTTAGATTGGCTCTGGTTTTCGAGATATACCGTTATTTCGAAAATGGAGGAGGTTGCACAACATATCGAGCCCTAACCGCGAAAATAACGTTACCGACATCATTTTCAATTTTAGTATTTTTTTAATAAATGACTTTTTTGGCAACACTTGCATCATCTCCTAAAATGTCATGGTAACATAGTGTACCGTTACGATTTTATAGCAAGAACAATTTTATTGTAGGCGACAAATATCATACAAAATTCATATGAAATAAAATAGAAAAAACTCTCTCCTGTAAAATTTAATTTTTGGCGCTTACGTCATTTTCGCGGTTAGGTTTATTGTTTATTGAAATTACTAAAAAAAAAACCTTAAAGAAAAGTAATGGCCTGTTCGTCGATAACGAATGAAGACTTCGTTCGCTTAGATTTCATTTAAAACAAAAAAAAAGTTATAAATTTTTGTTATCCACAAACAGGCCCTAAAACTTTTTTCTAATTTTGAAACATAATTTTTTTTTTTTTTTTTTGAAAAAAAATTAATTTTTTTATCAAAGCTTAATCCCAGAAGGCATCTTGATGTTTAACCCTCTTTTCTTTGTAGCGTTCGTCAGCAATCTTAGATAATTCCATATCTTCAATTTCTTCTTCCATTAACTCAGCTAATAGTTTTAAAACGGATTTGTTTTGAGATTGAGCTACACTAGTGAGTAAACTAGTCAACTGCTTCTTCATCATTGGTATTTGGCCCATCTGCTACTATTATTGCTCTTAGCTTTTCTGCTATAGGAATTAAAGCGCTAACCACTGGATTTTTGCCACTTTCAGGCAATTGATGAGTAAACTGAGGGGCAATTAGTATTCTTGGGGCAACATGGACTATACTTTCACTGCTGAGGAATGCTTGAATCCCTTGATATTCCCCAGTTTCATCATCAACTCCTCCAATTATATTCTTCAGCGTCTCCTCTTCTTTTAATTTTAGGGCACTATTTTCACTTTCTTCAACTCGAATAACTTTAAATACATGAAATTTGGGAGTTGTACTAACCAGTAAAATGGCAAGAACGTTTATGGAGGTCATCGCGATATGAATAATTACCAACATGCAAATTATTTGACTGCCACCTAAAGGATAGCTTATAAAATAGAAAAAGGATTAAAAATTTTTTTATTAAATTACTAAAACGTGACTCTAAAGGCACATAAAAAATTTCGGAAATAAATTACTATAAAATGGTTAGTATTGACCATATTATTATTAATTTGGGCATAGTGTGGTTCATTCTGATCAAATAATAATTAATTTTGACCAACTTATTTTTCTGTATTTTGAAATATTTGCTCGAGAAAATATCATCTGTACATTTTTCTTTAAATTTTCTGTAACATATTAATGTTTTACTTCGAAAGCATATTTGTTTTTTTTTTTAATTTTTGTGCATATCAAAACTTCCCCTGGTCTTGATTTAGAACACCACAAGATTCATTGATACCCAATTGTTATTCGTCACTGTAAAGTCGGCACTAAAATATTTTCGAATAATTTATAATGATTATATTGATATCATAATATTATCCGAGATTTCTATTGTCAAAACAAACTCTGTCGGACTGCAAGATACAAATGCGAGCATATTAGATATATTTTTTTTTTTGTTCTCTCTGTACTCCACTTTTTTCTCCAATTAAATCGGATTTGATGCGATTCTTTGTAGTCGATTTTTTCCATAAATTTTGTCGGTAGCACATCATTCGCATTTGTAGTTTACTGAAACAGATAGATACATGTTTAGATGAATAGATACAAATACACTTTCCTCATGCAGAAATTTAACAAAGAAAAAAAACCGAAAAAAACTACGTACATATTTCTATGAGAAATTGACTTTTTTGTTGTTACTGCTGCTGTTGCTCAAAAGCCAAAATGATTAATGATTGTTTCGTTATCCATACATGAGCGATACCAACAGACTGATTTCTTGCTGCACTCGTATGTACGATTTGATATGAATTTATATAAAAATATATTGTTATATTTATATTTTTAAATCTGTATTGCATTGGTATGCGTGTGTGTGTTTTGCAATGCGATTGTATGGGTTTTGTTTTTATCGTTTTGCCACAATAGTCCTTGATACCAAGTCGAAACGCAACAAAATCTATGCATCTATATGAAAAATTATTTTATTCTATATGTTTCTTTGTAAGTTAAAATTTCATGTTGCAGAGCTGGAAAATCTACAATTAAAACAATATTGCATACGTTTTTTAGTACTATAATAAAACAAAAAAGGTTTTATTGCTTTAAATGTTTGATAGCATATGGATAATTCCAAAGTGTTGAACGTGACACTCGTACGCATCAAAAATGCAATAACATTTTAAACAACAAATATTTTAACGTTCTTTTAACCCTTAAATTAAAGCACTAAGAAAGCACTATTATCTATGCTAAAGTTTGCGCGGTTCTAGGTAAAAGATGTAGCGGTCCGAACGTGAAAAAAGAAGAATAGAAGAAGAATAGAATGTATAAAAAGGCGTAATTCAGCGAAACCTGGAACAATTTTTTAGTAAACTACTTTCAGAATTTTACGTAGCAATGTAACATTAAATTGTCTTTGGTTTGATTCCAAAATTTTCTGTATTTTTTTTTTTTTTTGTTTAAGCCAAAAATCTGGTTCGATACGTGACATTTCGAACGTGAAATTTTTTCCATAATAATTTAACTGAATAATGATTAAAAAAAATAAAAATTTACATATTTCTCTTCGAACTCTTCCTTAGATTACAGGCCATGTAAGAAAATTTTTTTGGAATAATTTTCATCAAATATGACCTCTTTTAAGGAAGATAATATTAAAGAAAACATGCAATAAAACATTCTCACAAATAAGATATTACGTTTGCACAACTTTGCAGTCTGATTGTCTATCTAAGTGAACAAATTTATGAGTAAATTTATAAAATTAGTAAAATATAAATATTTCTCTATAACAATATCGTAAAATAATCAGTTTTTAATAAGTCTTAAATGTTCGGTCACGGTGGACCTTTTGACGGAAATGCCCATATACAAGAGAAAAAAGGTTTATGGCCTGTTCGTCGATAACGAATGAAGACTTCGCTTGCTTAACTTAAATGTAAAACAAAAACAATTTTTTGTAATATGTTTTTGTTTTAAATTTAATTAAAACGAACGAAGTCTTTGTTCGAAACCGACGAACAGGCCCTTACAATATATTCGACTTAAAAACAAATTTTAATAGACTTAAATCGGAAAAAACTGATATCGCTTTAAATTTTTCTTCTGTTCGCTTTCTTTTTTATGCCTTTTTGTAGCAAATTGTATATTTATATTATTATGTATAAAATCAGAACAAAAATAAGAAAGAGAGATCGTATTTGATACTGCGTATAACCAATGTGGCCTACTAAAGCCTTAATTAAAATTGTATTTATTTTTTAATTGCAGAATCCATTTAGAAACTTTTCATTGTAATTATCGGAAAAATACGCTGGATAATCTAACTAAAATATTAGGGATTACTCTCAAAGATTTAATCAGAGATATTAAAGCGGTAGGTTCAGTATACACTAATAGAAGAGGCGTCATTACGCTGATGTATATGTAATGACAAACTGTCATTAAATTGAGTCATTGGGATTGACTTAAGTCAAAGGGAGAGATCATTATTATTTACTTACCCGCTACACATGTTTGTTTCACGTTTGTTGTATTTCGCCCTTTGTTTACAGAAGAACTCTCAATTATAGGGAACCCAGCAGCATGCCCGATATAGTTTTTGCAATCATTTTATTTTGAAAATTTAATGTATTTTAACTAAATAATTTAAGCAAATTGAATATGGAAATTTTTTTTGTTTTCTAATTTTACTTTTGTAAACATGAAAATAATGTTAATAATACACAAAATGTAGAATAGAATTGATGTCACTGTAGTTACATCATAGAAGACGCATAAAATATGACAAAATATTATGATGACGTTCGTCATTGGACTGATGCCACTTTTTGCTTCATTGATGCCATTTGTAAAAACACTGATGTCTCAATTTTGATGTTAGGTCATCATCAATATGAAGATACATTTTTCTATGAGTGTAGGATAACTTACCCTAATGAGCCAGGTTCTTTAAAGCTGCCAATACCCAACCAATCGTAATTTAAAATCAGTTTAAAATTATGGAAAATATAACATGGTAAAATAATATTTTAAATTGAAAAAAATTCAAATTTGTAAGTTATATAAAGTCTATACGAATAAAAAAAAATCCACTAAATTATCTATTGTTGAACAGGGCTCTTAAATAGGGAAACTACCAAAATTAATATTTTGCCGTAGTAAATTTAGTTTTAACAAATAATACAGGTCCGGAATATCAAGTCTATGTAGGCTTTGTTCTATAGAAACGCTCTCATGTTTTTTGTAACATGAACTTAATATAATATCAAAAATTTAATAACAAAAAATTCCCAGCTGTGACATACAGTAGCATTAAATTAAAGCATAAAAGTTCTTAACCAAAAAAGCAAATAGCAAAAAAAATCATTAACAACAACAGCAGTTCGATGGCAGAAAAATGTAGGCTGAACTAAAAACATCAGCATCCGTTGCAACAAACAGAAAAACAACATCCATCCATTCAAACATATCGATACTCAAACTTGGCTTATTTATTCTCAAGATCTTTTTTCACTTTTTTGTTTTTATTCGATTTCCTACCAATTGTAATGTATGAAATAAAAGTTGCTTTGGCCATATCTCAAAAAATTGTTTTTCTGTTTCTATTGATGTATTCGTTATGCCACTTGTGTGCATTGAATAAATGAATGTTAACGCCTTTGCATCAGTTGTTGCTTTCAATCGTTGTGAAGTGAATTGATTTTATTTAAATATTGAATTCTATTTGGTTTTTTTAATATTTCTGAAATATTTCATTTAATAGTTTATGATGTAATCAACACAGTTTTTCATTTTCTTAAATTTGAAAGCAAAATATGATGAATGTGAATGATGTGTAATTGAAAAATGTCTTTAAAAATTTATGTTGGGTTTTTTTATCATAAACTATTAAAAGAAAACTATAAAGTTTGTAACTTTTTACTTGCTGTCTTTGCCGGAAACTAAAATATTTGCATTTTATATGGCTTTGTATGTTTGTTACATTCCAGTTGCTACCGTATTTAAATTTTGCTGTCCTCAAGATAAATTGGGGTCATTTTGGTTGTTACTTTTGGCTCGGTGTGCAGTTGGGTATTTTAGCCCAAGGTGCTTTTTGGTAGTTTGTCATTTTGTTGCTGTTCAACATCACTTTGTAACCAACCACTTGTCTGTTGTTTTTTTTTTTGCTTGGTGGAAAGTGTCGTTTGTGTTTTTGGTCGACCACTTTTTAACCAAACGACAAAATGGTCAACAATTTAACAACCCACACATGTCCTTAATGTGAGATCCGTACTTTTTTTTATTGTTTTTTAGTATGCATGAGAGTTTCAAAGTTTCAACACTTTTTTGCTAGAAAGGACTATAAATTATTAAATGTTTTGCAAAAACAAACAAATCTTAATCCAAGTGAGCGAGTCTTTACTTAAGTTATATCTTGTAAGGATTTTTAGTTAAATTAGATTATTTTTATACAAGGAAAATAAAGGAATCCTTTTGAGTTTAAAGTCTTTAAAATAAAAAAATAATTAAATAATTGATGTTAAACATGAATGAAATAGACAATACCAGGGACCGTAAAAATTCTGACATTTATCTTTAAAATTTAAATATAATTTTTATTTTCTGATTGTTATTTTGGCAAAAAAAAATGCCATTTTGTATACATATTTATTTTTTCTTTTTGAGAAATAATTGTTATTTTCTGATCTATATTTAGAACGGCTAAGAGCTCTATTTAATATCGATTATACTATATAATTATTATAAAGTCAGTTTCCTATGTATTATAAACATCATAATTAAATTAGAAAATAATTGCACAATTTATATTCGTGTAATTCAAAAACAGTGGGGGTATTCACGTCACAAGTTGCACCCTTGCGAAAAAGCAAAAGTGCAGAAATATAACAACAACCACACAGACAATTAGTTGTGCGTAAATAATTGTCTTTGTGGTTGTTGTTATGTTTTTGCACTTTTGCTTTTTTGCAATTGTGCAACTTGTGACGTGAATACCCTTAGTTTAGTTTATTGCACAAACTAAAATATTACTTTTAAGTAAACCTATGGTGTTTTCTTTTCTACAAAAAAATGTGACATTTTATTTAAAAAAATGCAATTTGGTGTCCGTTTCATAAAAATTTTGCTCCCGAAAAGGATGAGTTTTTTATAATAAAACAAGCCACCCTTTTCGGGAGCAAAATTTTTAAGAAACAGACACCAATTTCCATTTTTTTAAGATAAAATGTCACCTTTTTTGTAGAAAAGAAAACACCATTAAATATTTTACAATATGCGCAGTCGTTTTAGAAACATAGTTTTTTTTTTTTTTTTTTGGAAAAAAAGTAATTTGTTTCGAAATTTTTGTGCTTTAAAAATGCATAAAAAATAATTTTCTAGACGTATAGAAAATAAAGTTCCAAACAAAACAAGCCGTAAATGATTAAAATCCCTCTACAACTTTTGATTTTATTCACAAAGGATGAAAAGTTTTAATTAAACCTTAGAATAAATCTAAGGAATCGTTCGCTCTTAATCATGTTAACTAAGAAAGTCTCTTAAATTTGTGCCAACAAAATTTCATAAAATTCCATATATGTATGGGACGGCAAGTTTGTTTTAAGAAAAAGTTTAGAACGAACAACTAGTGGCGGTCGGTCATACATACTCTCCCTAGGGGCGACTCCTAGGCAGTTACGGATAGAAATATTGTTATTAACTTACCCGTTCCACATGTTAGTTAAATTTTTGTTGAATTCCGCTCTTTGTTTGCAATTATAAGTCACCAGCAGCATGCCCAATATGGGTTTCGTAATCCTTCTACTTTGAAAATTTGATGTATTAAACCAAACTTGTGTTTGCCCAATGGTCGAAACTCCTCCATAAATTTTTATGCAAATAAATATAAGTATATATGAATATGCATTTTTCGACCATTTGTTTTTTCCGTCTAAGTAAATAAATTTGGCGAGTGCCAACCTCCGGTCCATATGTTATCTTCCACTCAAGTCCGTGAATGTTTTAATTTTGTAAGCTCAATAGTATAAAAATAATCAAAAAGTACCAACTGAGAAACCAAAAAGTCTCCTCTTATAGTTTCACTATCACTTTGAACTCTGTTTGTTGAATTTTATGTTTCTAGGTCAGTATTAATAAAGAACGAAAATTTATGCAAAATATCCCTCTCACAGATTCTTATTCCCTCATTACCTTGAATGTTGAATTTTTAGTTTCTAGGTCCAATACTTACGGGAGTTTAAAAGTTAGTAGTTGAAGAACAAAAAAGTACCAGAAAGTTGCCTCATAGATTTTCATCTACCCAGGACATTAAATGTTTAATTTTATGTTTCTAGGTCCAATATTAACGAAAATTCAAAAGTGCCGGTTGATGAACGAAAAAGTTCAATATTATAGAAAATTAAAAAGTTACCACAAAAGTAAAAGAAAGAAATTTGTTTTCCCTATTACTCCTTTTTGATACTTTTTTCTCTTAATTGAAGTAATAAAAAATATAATTAAATACGTTTATATTAGGAAATGCAGAAAACGTTTTGGTAAAAAGGACCATAAAAAGATACGGTGTTCACCCCTTAAATGTTCGAATCTCGAAAAAGTACCAAATATATATTTGTATTGTTTAGATACGTTACGATTTTGGTATTATCGCTATTTTTATGTTTATTTATTTTAGAGATAAATGGGGTGACAAAGAAGTTCCAAAACACAGGTTATATCCGCTTACTCCCCAAAAGTCCCGAATTTCAAAACAGTACCAGACACCTGTCCACTTATGTTGCTAATAAATAGCGATAAGTATTGAATTTGTTTTAAATCTCTTTTATTCTTAACTGTTTTGCCTTTGCCGATTTACATATAAGATAACTTTTACAAATAGAATTTGGGAATTTTTTCTTCTTGTTTTACTTTTAAACATGAAAATGATGCATGTTTTTCTTTTTGTAGTTTTTTACCTTTTTTTGTCGTTTATACAACAAACTTTTACAAACCCATGCAGGTGCACGTATATTGGTTTTCGAAAATTGTCCCATTTTGGAAAGTTTAAAGTGCTTTTTAGTTTTATTCTTACTTAATTTTTTAGTTAAGGGGGGGGGCGGAGTGTTTTCTGTGTTTATCGCGGTATTGTTGCATATTAATTGGAAGTCGTTGACAAATTCAGCAATATTACTGTAAAATCTCGTTGCTAGGAATTATAAATTGAAATTGTGAAAGAAAATGTCTAAATTATTGAAGCGGAACAATTTTATGAAAAAAATAAAGGGTTTTTTTAGAGTGTCACAACTTTGAGTTGGCATCACCCATTTAACAGCTGATGGTTACTTTTTGTTTAGTTTGCTTTGAAATTTTATTATGAAGCGACTAACACCAGAGCAACGCGTGCAAATTGTTGAAATTTTTAACCAAAAAATTTCGGCGAATGGGCTGAAGCACAAATTGATATTGATTTTGAATTTCCATTCAAAATTTTATTTTCCGATTAAAGCCATTTCTGGTTGAATGGGTACGTAAACCAGCAGAATTGTCGCATTTAGAGTAAGGAGAATCCACAAGCTTTTGTCGAAACCTAATTACATCCACAGAAAATTACTGTTTGGTGCGCTTTATGGTCTGGCGGAGTCATTGGCTCATATGTCTTCAAAAACGATGATGGTCAGAACGCGAAAAGATGTTGAAAATTGGTGTTCCATTGTCTTACTAATAAAGCCCATTTCATTGATATTAAAAATATATTTCCTTGTTTTATTATGATTTAAACTTATGTCACTCTATAAAAAAACACCCTTTATATCTTCATAAATCATAATTTTGATTAAGATTAAACTGTTGATGTATATACTCTATTTTGCAAATCTTCAACCGATAATGTCGGATAAGAAAGTTCTAAAACGCAAATAATGGTGTTTAGCAATTGATATCATAATATCGAGCCATAACCGCAAAAAAAGCTTAAGCGACAAAAAAAAAATTTTACAGGAGAAAGTTTAATTTATTTTATTTCATTAAAATTTTGTATGAAGGTTGTGGCTGGAGATAAAATTGTTTTCGCTATAAAATAGTAACGGTACCTTATGTGACCATGATATTTTAGGAGATGATGCAAGTCGTTCCAGCAAAGTCATTTATTAAAAAAAACAAAAATTGAAAATGATGTCGCTTAAGCTTTTTTTACTGTAAGTGCTTGATATGTATATTACATTTTTTTTAGCTTAGTTAAACAATTTTAACTCAAAACAAAACGAAAAACACCATAATTCACCTCCAAATGTTTATAATTATTTACTGAAAAATATTTAGATAATTATCACCAAAAAGGACATCTAAAAAAGAAAAAACTAAAGAAATATTTTGCATTTGTTGCAAAATTTACGCTTATTTTAATTATACACTTTACACCAAGTACTTCTGACCACTTGTAACAAACCTTTTATTTGAAGCAAAAAAAATATACAAATTTAACAAAAGAACACATATCATAATTCATACTCCCGTTCAAACATGAAGATAGAAAGGACACATTTTTAAGGGATACTTTGGGCATAACTGCAGAGAGGATGTAACAACGCTAAGCAAACTATTCCTACTTGTTTAAACGGACACAATACAGAAACACAAGTGCTTTTAAGTGTTAACAAGTAAATTATAATGTTTAATAAATGTCCTTAGCCAGAAAAAGGATACTTTTCTGGAAACCAACCCATAAATAACCATAAAGTCAACCTTAAAAGTTTAAATCAATTTTCCTGAAAGTAACGGAAATGTGAAACCATTAGATTGCAATTCGTTTGGAAAATTTTTAAAACATATATACTCACGCAAACACACACACATTCTCCATATCAATAACGAAAAGTTCTTGCAAAATATACTTGCAGTGTAATAGTGCTTGCTACTCCAATGAAATGAAATATTCAATACTTTTATTCCATTCTTTGTATAGTTCCATGTGCAAAAATTGTTAAATGCACAAGTTTTGTAGATGTGTATTGATACTAAAGCTACGGTCACACTTATTAAATATTTGATCAAATAAGCGTAACCCCTACTTTTGTTAATAGTTAGTGAGATTTAAAATGGTCTTAATATTACAAAATAAACTAATTATACTACAAGACATAGCAAAAAAAAACAGTTTTCTGTAAGATGTGGTATTTTAATCAAAATAAATATTGATATTAAGCGAAATGATTTTTTAGTTTGGTTGTTGGTCCCGTTTTTTTCGTCAAATATTTGATAAGTCTGACCGTAGCTTAAGGAAAAGCACAACAAAAAACAACTCTTGAAACATTTGAAAGTTTAGATAAGTTTGACTTCGGATATTCCGGTATTTCTTCTATGATGATGTCAATGTTGCTGATGATGACAATATCGAACCAGCAAACTAACCAGCACTTGCATTTCTATTCAACAAAAGTTTGTTATTTGCTTGCGTCACAGAGCTGGAGATGATGTTGTTGACAAAACAACTCCAAGTCTGTTTAATTTTGAAAGTAAATCGTATGCGGCAGTCACTCCCAACGATACTAGTTAATGCTGTACATCCGTATCTTATGTCTCATTCGGATTTTGAATACATGTCGTCACATGACTACTGACTGCTGGCACTGATTGCATTTTACATTGTCAAATACTTGTATCTATGTACATGTTTTCTGGTTGATGATTTCCTTGTGATTCCATATTCAAAATTCAATATGGGAAAATGTTTGCAAACATCTTTTGTGTCCAAATTCATGAATTTCCATATGCACTCGGTAACTACTTATGAAGATAAAATTGCATTGAATTTTAATGTGTATAGCAAATTTAAAAACTGCATTCTCATACACATAAAGTAATATACAGTCTTTACTGTGGTATAGATTTGAATTTCAATAGAGTTTCCTATTTTTCTCAATATTTCCTTGTTTTGCCTGCCAACATGCAATTTTATCTGTTCTAGTTTCACAAATTTTGTTCTTTTGCCAACTTGAAAGGAAATCATATTTTCTACTTTTGTATTCGTTAGTTTATATACGTATTTAGATAAATCGAATAGAAAAACTTTGGTGAGTATAAGTTTAAGGTAATCTGGAGTATTGAATTTGTATTCTATTGGAAATACAAGTTAATTCGTTATAGATCTATTAAGTATTAAAAAAAAAAACTTATGTGCTGTTTTCACAACACAAGTGATTGAACGTGTAGTAAAATTTATATGAAAAACTCTCAAAAAACTAAGTGCTTTTCATCTAAATTTTCCTAGACGTTCAATCACTTGTGTTGTAAAAACAGCACATTATTTTCGAATTCAATCATAAACAAAACTAAATACATAGTTTAAATAAAAATCCAGTAATCATAAAATATAGTTCAGCTTTTACAGCGAAAGTAATTAATATATCGCTTTTAAAATTTTCCAGATATTAATTTTAAATTTTGCGTCATAGATCAGGGGCCTTCTTCTTAAAACTTAAAGTTACAAATCTAGAAGTAAAATAAATAAGAAAAAAAATTTTTTTTTTAACGTATTTTAAATTGTGGATTAGTAACATCTAGTTTTTGAAAATGGGCCCCTGATCTGTATTTTATAAAACACTTTGTACTGGCTTCGTTTTACTCCTATTCGTAATGTTAAATGGGATCGGATGCAGCTAAAGTTTCTTTCTATCCGGACTTTTGGGGATCTATAAGCTATTAAAAAACCACTAAAAAAACTGACCTCACAATATTATAATTTGTTGCGGTTTTAGATTAATGCTAAATTATAGACCGATCATCAGAAAGTTTTATAATCTTATTTCAAGTGGTATAAAACTTAAATTAAATATCATGATTCGTATTACATAGTTTTATTTTTAATTAAAGTGGCTTTCAGGAGAGGATTTTATATTGGAACTATGGTAAAATATGGATCAATCATCAAAAAATTCGGTAGGACGACTTCTCAAAATAAACCTAAGACTGACGAACTTTCAATACAGTTGGGCGATTTTTAGTATATCTATTACAGTGTTAAAAAATTCAGTACTTTAGTACTTTTTCATATAAAAAATACCGCAGTATCCCCGCGTTGTTTTTAGTACTTTTTTATCCTTTGCGCTTTTTAACCGTAATGTGATCGTTTCAATAGCAGACTTTGGTAATCATGTGTTTTGCAAAATTTATATTGTTGTGTATTAAATATAATTAACAACTAGAATCTGGGAATTTATTTCTCACGTTGAGTAACATTTATTATAAAGGGTCCGCCAAATAAATTTTTTTTTTTTTTTGAAAATGCTATAAAAAAAACTATTGAATATTTTCTCAAATTTCTTTTTTTATTATCAAAGTTATTTACGGGAATACAAAATTTATCATTAATACGATTTCTGTATGACGTGCTAAATTCCCAATTTATCATATTTGATAAATACACTGAAATTTATTGTTGAGGGAAAGCTAGCTTCTATGCGCATTTCACTGGTTGCTTAGGCCAGCTCATCAGGAAACCTTTTCCTAAGATTTTAGAAAAGCAAAAAATATTTTACGAATAAAACCCTAAAGCGAATAAGAATTTTAAACACTCAAAGTCTTACTCGTAACAATATCAAAGCTTAAACAAAACAACAACAATAAACAGTGAGTTTATCTTTTCTTACATCCCCCTACAATTGGTTGGGTTCTTTCCGACTCGAATTGTAGTTGTAAGTGGGTAAAAAGTGGGTAAAGTACAATGCTTCCGGTTAATAATGGAAAATAATTTCATTCAAATGGCTGCCTCGGCTGGACATGCAGTAGCCTACACCATCGGTCCAATTTTTAAGCACATTATCGATTATGTGCAGCTGTATTTCACCAATGGCTTCACGAATATTGTCCTTTAAAGCGTCAATTGTCTCTGGCTTGTCGGCGTAACATTTATCTTTGACGGCACCCCACAAATTATATTCCAACGGTGTCAAATCGCAGCTCCAAGGTGGCCAAACGACATCAGCTCTGCGGCTGATAATGCAATCTTCAAAAACAGGGCGCAAAACATCGAGTGTAGCTTCGGCTGTGTGGCACGTAGCGCCGTCCTGTTGAAACCAAATGTTGCGAATATCCTCCTCTTCAATTTTTGTGAACAAAAATTCGTTCAACATGGCCCGATAACGATCGCTATTGAATGTAACGGCCACTCCTTGCTCATTTTCGAAGAAAAATGGCCCAATTATGCCTCTGGACCAAAATCCGCACCAAACAGTGACACGTTTTGGGTGCATCGGCTTTTCAATGGATGCGTGCGGGTTTTCTGTGCCCCAAATGCAACAATTTTGCTTGTTTACATACCCGCCAAGATCAAAATGAGCTTAATCTGAAAAGATGATTTTTTTGGCAAAATCGGCATCTTCTGTAAGTCGATCGCAGGCCCACTTAGCGAAGCGAAAACGCATTGGATGGTCAGTTGGCTTCAACTCCTGAACCAATTAGACTTTGTATGGCGTCATACCAAGGTCTTTATGCAAAATTCGTCTCAATGATATCTCCTAAATGTTCAATTGTTGAGAACGACGGTGAATTGATGTTGATGGCGCTTCACGCACACTTTCTGCCACAGCAGCAATATTCTCGGGTGTACGCACTGTTTTTGGCTTTTTACGCTTTGGTTTATCGATGAGGGTGCCAGTTTCTTTAACTTTTTTCACAAGATAACGAACATACGAAGCTGACGGTGCTTCTCTTCTTCCAAAATCCGTACGCAATTTTCGCACACATTCTGCAACATTACCATGATTTTCAAAGTAATGTCGCAATATTTCCCAGCGTTGTTCAAGCGTATACACAACCATTTTCGTTCAGCGGAAGGATAAAACTAATTATCTGTCAAATCAGACATGAGCTAAGTGTTACGATTCACGAAATAAGCACTAGTTGAACAAAAAAAACGTTAGATGGCGGACCCGTTATAAATTTTCATATTATTCGAATGTGTATTCTAAGTCAAATTACAATCCTCAAAAGCTTTTATACTTTAATAGGCTTATTCCTTCAATATTTTCCAGGAGGCTTACTTTTGCTATCCTTTGGCGAGCAATGAAGTAAATTCTAAAGAAAATGTATACAACTATTAGATACCAGCAGAATGTAATCCATTTTCTGGCCCGCTACGGCCTTCGTCAGCATTCTTACATTCTGCCGGTATCTAATTGTTGTATACATTTTCTTTACAATTTACTTCATTGCTAGCCAAAGGATAGCTAAAGTAAGGCTCGTAACAGAAATATACAAACGAAAAATTCTGATAGTGCATAGAAAATGTTCCTGGAAAATATTGAAGTAATAAGCCTATTAAAGTATAAAATCTTTTGAGGATTGTAATTTGACTTAGAATACACATTCGAATAATATGAAAATTTATATAATTAACAACGTTGAGATGAAAGCGAGGACGCCGGGTTCATACTTTGCTATACAAAATGGGATATTTGCTCTTAAAAGTCACAAGAAAATTTATAAAAAAGATGCATTGGATAATATATTATTGGAAAATTTAAATGAAAACCATTAACCTTTAAATGTATCTTTTTAGGGAACTCGATTTGACATATTTATAGAAACATGCAAAGTTAATAACGAAATTATTTATAAATTGAAAGAAACATATTATCTGAGATTTGGAGAAACATTTGTTTTTACTTTAAATTATAAGCAGCTTCACTCCAGAAAATATTGTTTTCGGGAAAACCAATAGCATAACACCATTGTTATTAATGTCCTTAACAAGCGAGAAAGAAAACTATTCTCAATTCCGTGTATACACTACTACAGTATACTAGCGGATCTCTCTGAAATAAAGCATTTCAGACCTGAAAATATTTAATTAAGAGCGAAGTGGATGAACATTTCACAGATTGCTTTTGGAATTTTATCGATACCACATTTCTCAGCATCACTTGAACGCACATTTTTAAATGCAAAATTATGTCAAAAAGCAAAGGACGAAATCGTTTACACGTAGAAACTGTTTCAAGTTTCAAACTAAATTTCTATTAAAATCAAATGATAGCAGCTGCTGTAGTTATTATATATCTTTTGATATCTAAAAAGTCACATGTAATTGTGCATGTCTGTCATTTGTTGGAAAAAGTACTCTTTTAGTTAAAGTTCAGTACCATTTCAAAATTAAAATTTTGCAACACTGATCTATTATGAGTTCTAAGTTGTTTTTCGGAACGCCATTTTATAGGTCCCATATAATAGTTAATTATGGATCGATTACTACAAAATTGCATAGTTGATTCAATATATGAATGGATCCTGTTCAAATCAATGTCAGAAAGACAAGTTTTGCCCGTGGAGATTCTTCGACCAAACAGAAAAATGTATTTCAGTTAAAAAATTTGTGATATTTTTTTGAAAATGAATTAACAAATTAATAACATCAAACAAATATTTTTTAAAATTAACAACATTTTCTGCAGTAATGCTGTTGAAATAAATTAACGTGTAACTAATTTTATTTTTGATTAATGGTTTAATTGAATAAAAAATTGGCGAGAATTTTTTCTGTGCATCAGCGTGAAATCATGTGATT
Organism: Pollenia griseotomentosa; assembly: GCA_963931875.1. Lineage (NCBI taxonomy): Eukaryota > Metazoa > Arthropoda > Insecta > Diptera > Polleniidae > Pollenia > Pollenia griseotomentosa. The sequence goes on along the minus strand of OZ007560.1, from coordinate 140,543,236 downwards.
ACAATAAAATCGATTGATTGCAAACTTTTTTCAGCTCTTTTTCAACAAATTAAAACTTTAACAAAAATAAAAACTCTTAAAGTGGTCGGCATATCTGCCTGAAGCACTTTTAATTAAGTCTCTAATTTAAAGCTAACAACAAATTTATTTACTAAATAAATTTTTGTTAGCCAAACATCTGTTAAGAATAGAGTAGAAAATTAATTTAAGTCTCCACTTTAGGAAAATTCATTTAGTAAAACAAACCGCCAGACAAACAAAATGTCAGCCATACAACAAAAATCGTTTTCAAACAGTAGCAGTCGAACTAAAAAGCATAAACCAAAACCATCCATTAAAGAAGCAACAGCTCCAAAAATAAACTTAAATGTACTCGTAAACAGAAAAATCTACAATTATTCTTTTTGTTTTAAATGAAGTTTGATTGATTGATTAGAATTTTGTTAAGTTTTATTTTCTGTTTTGTTAATTATCTAATGTTTAAACAACATCTTATTTAGCGGGCCGCTAAATCAAATGAAACTGTATGATGAGCGCAGTTACATTTTCAAGTTACAAGTAAAGCCTGTTATTTTTGTTGTTGTGAATAGATAATTAAAAAAATCAAAAGCCCGACGGTTGGATTCTTAAGTAGCGGTAACGGGAAAGTCTTTGAATAAAAAAAATATAATAGCTTGTAACAGATCTCGGTAAAATTCATTTGTAATCAATATATCCATATACATTAGAGTGGCCGTTATTTTTTTTTTATTTCTTATATTCACTCCCCTCAAATCGGTTCAGTTTTATTTAAAAAAAAAAATAAAAAATAAATATCATAGCGATAAGTTGTGTTTTAGGGGTTGCGTCCGCCCCTCAAAGCTTGCCTTCAAGCCCATTTATTCAAATGTAATTTTTGTGCATATTACTATCTTTCTAAAAATCATTTCACAAGAATATGATTTATAAATAAATAAAACTGAACCGATTTTGGAGCAGAGAATATAAAAAAAAAAACAAATTCTCCATACAACTAACGGCCACGTGTATGTACATTAGAGCGACTCAAGTTGTATGGAAGCGAAATTCGTGCAAGGTGTACCCCCCTCAAAATGAACAACCCCGAACAAAAAATTCAAAAACTGTTCTTTTTCACAGAATATCCTTAAAAAAGGACATGGATGATCGTCATTGGACAAATTGTAAATACAGATGGGCGCGCCTTAAAAAACCTTTCCTATGATACCCATATTGTATCTGTTAGTAAGGAAACAGATTCTCAAATTAACAAAACATGCAAAAATATACCTTTTTTAAAAATGGTCCATCTCACGAGACGTCAAAGCTGGATCCGAAATATTTTAAATGTCATCTTAAAAAAGTCCAAGGTTCATTTTAAGGAGGGTACATCGAAAAAAAAAAAAATTAAACCAAATGGAATACTACTGAAGTAACCACGTCGCTCAGAAATAAAACTTGTTATAACTTGTAGTTGTTTTCTGAGCGGCAAAAAAAAAACATAGCAAAAGTGAATGTAAAGCTTATAATTTCATCTGTATTGCGTGGCCTCGGCCTTAGTTGTGACTTCTTAATGAAGGAAAAATGTAACCATAATATAATTTCGGGTGGCCATAATTTGGTTAACTTAACGATAATATGTTTAAAAATTTGCTAATGCCATACTAAAAAATGTTTGTTCTCTGGGTGTTTGTCTGTAGAAATATTAAAAAAATCCTTGATAAATTTTCTTGTAAGTCGGTGAATGTTAAACTTGAATTTCATTTAGAATCGAATTGGTTTGAGTTTAAAATAACAGTGAGAAGAAGCTTCAGAGACAACATATGCATTAATTCAAAAAAAACATTCTTAACACTTACCCGTAGAATCAATAAGAGAGAGAATATAATTATTTATTTTCCTTTAACACATGTTTCACTTTTTTGTGTTCCCCTTTGTTTAAAGAAGCACTCACAATTAAGAGACAGCAGCAGAATAGCCCGATATGGTTTTCGTCATAATTTTACTTTGAAAATTTGACGTACTATTAAACTAAATAATTTTAACAAAAAGAGTACGGGAATTTTTTTTTCTTTTTATAAACAATTTTAAACAAAATTATGTTTTTCTTTTTATAGGATGTTATGGATGGATTCAATATTGAACACTGTTATTTTAAAATTTTTCGTTTAAAATTGATATGAAACAATGATAATTTTAAATAATGTCCATTCTTTTGCAGAAATTTGCAATGATTCTTAATCAACATTGCGCAATGTTAATTTAACATTGATATTTTTTCTGTGTGTGGCGGTGAGTGTTAAACGGCAAACCCCTCCGAAGAGATTGGTTGGTTACAATCGAAACGTCAGGGCAGCCTGTCCGTGAAAACCTGGCTTCAATTCCCAGTTCTGTCAAGAATGAAAAATTATCAATCGATTTTAATTTATATCATGTTGTAAAATTTCTTTCCTCAGAAAAATAATTTAATGAAAATTAAATTAAATGAACTTCAGCCTAATTAAAATATCAAAATTTGATAAGTGACCTCATAACATAGCTTTGTTGTGGCTCATTATCACCCATAAGTCTTAAATAGGGTACACCCTTAATCTCGCTGTAATAGTGGGACATATTATTACCATATTAAAATGATAGTAACATCTTTTAACCCTTCAATGTTCTATAATCTTAGTACCACTAAGTGCACCACATGGTCTGGACAGACCACGATTGAAAACCCCAGCCAAATAAGTAAACTAAACAAAATTGTGTACTTATTTTGTGCTAATTTAAGATAAATCAGTCTTTTTAATATAATTGTAAAATATGGAAATTATTCTGTTAAACAATCATTGCAAATACATAAACGTTTTTGTCTCTCTGCCAGGTTGAAGGCACATAGCTTTGTTGCAGTTACCGCAGCAAAAACGAGTTTTTCTCTGAGCTTTGATTGTGGTTTTACACAACGAACGGTAATAAGTTGAACTTGATGGGTGCGGTACCGCTTGTACATGCTCGGATTGCGAGTTAGTATTTTGGACCTGTGATGTACTTTAAAGGTACCTGTTAGGGTATTCATTCGGTTAACCGATTAATTACTACCCGATTAACTGATCGGTTAATTTCAAATTGGCTTTTTTCGATTAACGATTAAACCGGTTAATTTCAGTCGATTAAGCGATTGTAATAAGATTTTTAATTTTTTGTAGTATTATAACATTTTTTTTGTATTTTTAATTATTTGTTTCGTCTGATACAAAAGGTATGTGTTTAGAAAATATTCTTACAAACAAAGGTGTTCAGTGATCTTCATTTCAACCCACTTTTCGCCGACCGATTTCAATGTTCAATCAACAGGAATGTGGCGAAAAATGGGTTAAATGTTTGATTGCCAACACCTTTTTCTTGTTTCACGTACTTTTTATATGTACGTGTTTAGTTATTTCCCTGTTGGCCAAACTGCCGTCGACGATATTGTCGTCAATATGAGAAGAAACAATTGTTTCTTCTCATATCAGTCTTTTAACAAAATAAGCCGAAACAATTAGAATTGTTAAACATTTTTAAAAATTAAAACAGGACTCTAAGAGCATAATGTAATATTTTATATGTTTAGAGAAATCCTTAAAAAGGACTGAGAAATTAGATATTTATCTAAGATAAGTGAAAGAATTTTTTCTAAGTCAAGTTTTTTCAAAATAAAAGAAAAGAATCGCTTTACTCCTAAATATTTAAACCAAATTACTTTTCTAAAAGATTATTTTATAAAATCTCCTTTAATTATTGAAATTACTTATAAAATTATCTCAGTCTATTTTTTTATAAAAACATACTTGGGGGATTCACAAGGTATTCATAAAGTTGTAAAGTCTTATATTTTTAAATAATTACTAGAAATATATATCGTAGGTTTAATATGCAAACCGGCTAAATCCACTTTTTATGTAAATTGAGATTTTGATGCCGTGTGGTAGAAAAAGATACGCCTCGTCGACCAGCATGCAGTTTTTCTTCTATTTAAGTCTTGAAGTGTGTAAAACTAATTGTACTTTAATTTTCTATCAAGCTGCAAATAGATAAAATAAAAAGTTTTTGGTCTCTCCTGTGAAATGTGCTGAAAGGAAGTTAGCAGGTTTGCATATTAAGCCGACGATATGACTGTTGTGGACTTTTGCTAATAATGTATATTTCTACTGTGCAGTTATGACGAATCAATGAGCCCTGCATTAAAATTTTTATTTTGTTTGAAACACAACAATATTTATTTTAAGCAATTGAAAAATATTATTTAGGACATTATGACGATATGACCTGATAGCACACCTTGTAAATCCCCCAATTATGTATTAATTGAAAAATGCATACTACATATTTATGAATTGTTTTTTTGTTTGCTCGTTTTAGTTCAAGAATTTTAATGTTTGGTATGTTATTGTTTTTTTTTACTAATAAACTCCAAATAATAAATAATTAATGTATTTATATATATTGAAATTATTTAATTTATGAAAAAAACTTTATTAATCGGTTAACCGATCAAAAAAAAAATTAACCGATTATTGACCGATTAAGCCAAAACCTCGGTTAATTAATCGAGTGATTAACCGATTAAATCAAAAGGTCGATTAAATGAATACCCTAGTACCTGTGGTCCAGCTAGACCATGAGGTGCACTAAGCGAATTTGTTCTTGTGGGAGGGTTTTTGTGCCCTAAATGTGATCCAAATATTTTTATTCGATGACTTTTTTTCAATTCAGGACAACTTACTTGTTGTAGAATTCATAGCCTTCGTTTCTTAAAACTTTTGCTACAAAAAAAGAATGAAGTCGTTTTGGCTACCACTAAGATGCCCATTTTTAAGCAATTTAGATCACCCTTTACTGCTATGAATATACGTTCAGAAAATAATTAAACTTGTACCTGAATTCTTCACCGTTGCAAATTAGTACTTCAAGAATGGGGCAAAAGTGTAATAATGGAATTGTAACAAATTCACTTCGTTAAACTAAAAATTAGCTATGCATAGTGACATACTGATGGATTGCTTGAAATAAACTTGTACCCTTGTGTACGTAGAAAAACATAAAATACATAATTATTTTCACAAATGGAGTTAGGCCTCACCAGCTAAATATATATAATAAAAATATATATTAATACATAATGAAGAATATTTGAAATTAAGATTCAGGAAAAGAACTAAATTTGTTCTTTAAGTTTGGCTCATCTGCCTAAGTAAATGAAGAGTTTTTTATTATTTTATTTAATTAAATGCAAATTGAATACCGCCTTTTTATTTATTAAACGTAGGGAAAAAAATTAACAAAATGAATGCAATGTTTCTTAACAACGCCACCACCATCACAACCACCACTACAGGCACAACATTAAGCCACCTTTAAACGTTTCAAGTAGCAACGGACCACAACAGTCCTAAGAACAACGTTACCATTTCAGTGAAAGAAAGCAGTTTTTACAAAATCAGCTACTAACATGGCTGCCTTTTTAAAATGTAGCATGTTGCGTTAAAAAAATGTTGAACAAAAAAATAATCAAGTTTAAAACAAAGTGTACCAGTTGTGAGCAGTGTGCTGATGGATGTGCTTGTATTAAGGTGTGTGTGTGTGTGTGTTTGTTTGTTGTTTCAAAATCTCATTTATTCATGTATCAAGAAAATGCAATTTTCAATTGCAGCTGAATTCGTTCCAGAGAATGGCCTGCCACGACGTTTGCGAACCGCTTACACAAACACTCAACTGCTGGAATTGGAAAAGGAATTTCATTTCAATAAATATTTATGCCGGCCAAGAAGAATTGAAATTGCAGCCAGTTTAGATTTAACCGAACGGCAGGTGAGTAATTTTTATTGTTTTTCTGTCTAACTGCCTTTCAATATTCTTATTTGGTTTCATTCTTTTAAGTGTTAATTTAATAATCATTCTTCTTTGCTCGAGAAAAGCAAAAACACTAAATGAAAGAAAAAAGAAAACTAATTTTGCACAAATTGCAACAGCTTGTAAATTACCAATTAGTCCTTGTTATACCCTCCACCACAATTAGTTGTGTTTGTCATTCCGTTTGAATCTTTTTATTATTCATCTCAGACCACATAAAGTATATATATTCTAGCTCCTTGAGTAATTTTAAGTCGATTTAGCCATGTCCGTCTGTCTGTCCGTCTGTTGAAAACACGCTCACTTTCGAAAAACTCAAAAGAAGTTAAAAAAACTTGTTGTCAAATTGCTTGTAGCTATCCTAAGCAAATTGGGATTGAAATCCAGCAAAATCGGTTCAGTAGGATCAGAGCTATGAATCAAAATGTGCAACCACCATCTTAAGAAATTGATAATATTGTTACAAAAACTGACATAAATGGTGGAACAATGCACGGAATGATGCAAGACTTTGCAAAAGTTAGTTTTATTCGACTAGAAATCATTTCGTGAAGATCGGTCAATAATTTACCCTAAGCCCCATATAAACCCTACTCTCAAAAAACAGTTTAGTACGCCTAAAACCATAACTAATAATGCTATCACAACAAATTTTGGCATGTCACAGTTTTATAGGACAAGGAATGACAATGTGAAATTCCGTAAAGATCGGTCTATAATTTATTTTAGGCCCCATAGAAATCCTTCAGCTAAAACCATAATTAATAATGCTATCACAACAAATTTTGGCTCGTCACAGTTTTATAGTACTAGAAATGACGCTGTGGAATTTCGTGAAGATCGGTCCATAATTTACCATAAACCCCATATAAAGCCCAATCTGGTAAATTAATTAAATACGCCTAAATCCGTAGTAGATATATTAATTGTGGTAAAATTTCTTCCAACGTTGATTCATATTGCCTGAAAAAATGTTATGAATTTTGTGATATACGTTTCATAATTTACCTTAGATCCCATATTTAGCAGCCTTCTGAAATTCACTGTAAACGCTAAAACTTTTCACCGCTGTTTTGAAATATATTGAAATTTATGTTTTTATTACCAGAAATCATTCTGCAGAATTTAAGGATGATTGGTTCATAAATTACCATGGCTCGAATATTAATTCCCCTCCTGAAAATCATTTAAGATCGGCTTAAATTGTTACGAATTATGATATTTTACTCAAGCTAGTTAAAATTGCTTAAAAAAAGCGTAAAACTTTCTGATTGTCGGTTAATTATTTAATATAGGTCTAAACCGCAACCAATTTTAATGCTGATGTCTGTTTTTATAAAGATAAATTAAAAACACATAGATATCATGTATATATCACTCCTGATATAATTGAACTGTCGGTGGAGGGTATCAAAGATTCGGCACAGCCGAATATAGCACTATAACTTGTTTATTTTCTTTTTCAATTCCTAATAAACGTCCTTCTTTGCTGAATTTAATTTTTTATTTATTTTAAATTCTCTTTGTGTGTGTGTGTTTTACAGGTAAAAGTTTGGTTTCAGAATCGCCGTATGAAACACAAACGTCAAACGCTTTCCAAAACAGACGATGAAGACAACAAGGACAGTCTAAAAGGTGATGATGATCAGTCCGATAGTAGTAAGTGCAACCTTTTTATTATTTTAATTGTGTCCCTGATCTAAAGCAGAAGAACCCGAGAGTTCGATATTATTTAATTTTGAAACATGAGTTTATAAGACAGTTCTTATTATTAAAGTTTGCTATGTTAAGGACCTTGATTGCATGTCTTCATCGGAACTCTTGATATTTTTACATTTTTAAAGCAATCTGAGTTATTGGATTTTTTTACACACACTTCATATTTGAAAAAGTTCTAAAAACTAATATTTCTAAGCCTCCGAAAAAAAAAACAAAATGTTCTATTGATATTTCAAAAACGTCTAAGCTAATTTAAAAACCTTTTTTTGTACAGTGCAGTCGCAGTTGATCGACGCGGTAACATGAAAAATTATCTCTATTGTACCCACAGCTGAGGTGCTTATTTCTTCTGCGCAATATAGTCCAGGAAAAAGTGAACATTTTAATGTTCACACTACAGTGAACAATCTTGATTTTAAAAAGTTCACGTTACCGCTACTGTATAGAGTTCCATAATTTATAATTTACTTTGGCATTCATTTATTGTCAATAATCGACAATATGAAATAATTCTTTATTGTTCAGTTTAAGATTCTGTAGAAGCTTTTGAAGAACTAAGAACACAATTAATTATGAACACTAATGGTCCTTTTCCCTTTAGGCGATTAACTTTTTTTCAACGAAAATCTGCAAATTAAATAAATTTGTGTTTCTCAATGACTCATTCGCTTTCATTTTGTCACAGAGCTAAAACGCCCTCGTCTGCCAATATTTATTTTTTTGTCGTACAGAAAAATTTAATCAGCAGCCGTATTCTGTAATTCGCTAAGCTAAATCTCTATCGCTAAAAATCTATAAATTTGATTTAGCGGTTTTTGGCTACGAATTCAATTCTGCCAAATTTGGCAATGCCAAAAACAATTAATTCGCCGCAATTTTAGCTTTTAATGTCATGTTTACGGCCCAAATATACTGGCCAAATGCTTGTCCAGCCGGCGAATTCAAAGTGTACGTGTGCTGGACGTAATATTCGCCGTCATATCTAAATTTTTTGATTTTTCTTCAAGCGTTGTCGGTGTCACACATACAAACACATTTTCACCTTAAGGCCAAAATACATCCCAACAAACCAAAACGATATAAAAAGAACTTGCAGCAAGCTTACTAACATCTGCCTTAAGCTTAGAAAAGTGTTGTGATTACTATTATAAAAGGCTTATTAATGATTGCTTAAAAATGAAAACTGATCCCTTGCGATAATATTACTTGTCTATAATATAATGTAAGCTTAGAAGTCTAATCATAGAATAAGCGTACAGAAAAATACTTTTTTAATCTATAATAATATTAAATTCTTTACGATCACTCTGTTTTAATTTATATGGCTTATTTACAAAAAGTTTTTTATTTATATAATATTTAATTAATTTTTAAATTGTGCACTCTTTAAAACACTTCACTCTTTGAACAAAACACAAATACTAAAACTAATAATAAAAAATTAAAATAACGGGACATCATTCTCAAAAACACTTACAAAACTATTGCGAGAATAAGTCATTTGCAATCATATTGGTTTTCATGTTGTAGGAAATCTCTTATGATAAGCTTATTCTACAACTCATTTGCATTTTGTTCCACTTTAGTCTGTTGGGATTGATCAAAATACTCATCAAGCATTGTGGTAGTATTAGTGAAAATGTGTTTGTTTGTGTGACACCGACAACGCTTGATGAAAAATTAAAAAATGTAGATATGACGGCGAATATTACGTCCAGCACACGTAAACGTTGAATTCAAACGCGTATTATGCATATACGCTTAGAACGCATTAAGTGGGATTACTTTTCACATTTGCGCCTTGAAAAAAGGTCACGAAAGTATCAAATGCAAAAATTGCGAGTCGTTGACCTTCAGTTAAAAAAAATCAATACAAACAATTTATTATTCTGTTTTAATTACATATATGTTTTGCTTTTATATGTTTTATTTCTTTTAGTTGTTATGCAAAAAAAAAGCATTAAAAATAAAATTGTTTTAAAAAAACTCAAAAAAAAGTATCGGTGTATCGACAGTAAAATATCGCCGATACCGATATATCGGCGATCCTTTAGGTTTAGGTATTCTTTAAGTCCCTAATCTAAATATTAAATGTGCTTAGAAAAAGTGGTTTGCATAGATGTAGAAGTTTCGAAAACATTCGTTACGTCCCTAATCTAAATATTAAATGTGCTTAGAAAAAGTGGGTTGCATAGATGTAGAAGTTTCGAAAACATTTTACCAAAAAAGTTAAATCATACACTTTAGTTTTTTACATGATACATAATAAGTGGTTAAAGACGCATTTTTTTTAATAAAAGGTTTTATCTTTTTTTAAAAAAGAAATAAAATTGTAAAAAAAAAAAATATCTGTACCACCAAACTAAAAGTTACCACCTTTAATTTAACAAATTTGTTTTAAGGCAAAAAAAAAAAGCAAAATGATACTGAAACTTATCAATCACTGTCAGTATAAAAATTAAAGTATCTTTGATTTTTCCTGTTTTTACTTTTAATTTTTCGGATTCACGCAAACCGCATGAGACGCTTTCATTCACCCTACATTACTATATAATTCATTATAAAGTGTTAGAATGGAAACGGTATTTTATGTCCGTATCTATTTTACATGTTAACTTAAAATAGAAATTTTCTGGTCTATATAAAGACCAATGAAATATTTGTTTTATTTATAAACAAATTAAATCTAGTAATTTGATTTTAATGTTAAACTTATGGCATAAACACAACTGGAACGAACGACGAACTTCGCATAGTACGAAGAATTTTATAAAAATAAATACCTTGGACACTAGATTTATTATTCTTAAGGCTCAGTTAGTCTTTACATTCTGTTCTGTTACGAATCAGCTGATTTGTTTTTGTTATTAAAAAAACCTGTGAAATTGGTTAGTTTTTCTGTTCCGTTGCGGTTCATCAGTTTGTTAAAATCAAAAACTTGTTAAGTTATTGTAAGTGACAGCAAAATAAATAATAAAAAATACATATTGATATTAAAATAAACTATTTTTTTGATTTTAAGAATTCATAAAATTTAATTTCTTCAAATTTATGTGCATTAAAGTTGTTGAAATAAAACAATGGACAACTCTTAAATTTGTCATAAATGGCCGATAAGTTGCTACAGAAAAAGTAACTGCATATTACAATTTTGTAACAGGAGGGCACGAAACAGAACAGAAACCGAAAGTTAAGACTAAGTGAGCCTTAAAATTCTAAAATTTTTTACTTGTTGGTTAACATTTATCAATTCATAGGTTGGCCATATTTCAACAAAAAAAACATAAAAAACTATTAATAGGGTGTGTTCTAGAATCCGAATCCACTCAAAAGTGGATTACTTCAGAATTTTTTGCATTCTGCATTTCGATTTAACGATCTCAAATTTTGCCATTTTTCGGGAATTTAAGTCATAAGATCATAAGAAATAAGAAATTCTTGCGAATTTCCGCTAATTTAGCAATTTTTATTTTTGTTTTTATCCCCATTTATCGATTCGAAATAAATTTAAGTGTTTGTATAAAAGTTTGCAATTTTTCGCGAATTTTAGCCAAGTTTACCATAGAAACGACTTTTCCCTGTGATTCTTTACAGCATTTACGATTTAGCTGCAGTTAGCTGTTCCTGTCGCAATTTACTCGTCGCTCGTCTGCGTAAGAAATAGAAATAAACCTATCGTAGAGTTCGTTATGCACGACGAATTTCGGTCTACGAAATGATTGTGTGTATTTTTCTATTTTTGACGACGAATATTTGTTGCGTCGTTCTTTCCAGTTGTGTTTCTAGCATTGAACATAGTCGGCTTGAATGTTCAATATATTTTAAGGACTTAGTTTTTTTAATTGTTGAAAAAAGATTATTTTAATTAACGAGTTTTCTTCATTTTGAATAGATTCCAATTCAAAGAAATCATGTCAAGGCTGTGAATTGCCATCCGATGATATACCAGATTCAACATCAAATTCAAGAGGTCATAACAACAATACACCAAGTGCTACTAATAACAATGCCAGTGCAGGAAGTTGTAAGTGAATTCTGATTTTAAAAACTAAGAAAGAAGGAGTTTTTTTAATACCATACATGTGTTTTTTGTTATCACAGTAACACCCAATTCCACATTAGAATCTGGTGTATCTTCCAACATCTGTGGCAGTAATGCCGTATCCGGTTCTAATATGGTCAGTGCAGATTCTAGCGTTGCTTCCAGTGGCAGTTTAGATGATGACATTGAGGAAGGTCCAATAAATAAAGTCAAGAAAAAAGATGATCACCACATTAAAAAAGAATCTGCCGTTTCAACTTCTACCAAGATCTCACAATTTAGTGGTTACGATACGTCCATTTCAATTGGCATCGGTTCGGGTTACCGACGTGACTCGGACACCTCTTCCCAACACAGTCAAGCTACGGCAAATAGTAATAGCGGTGCCGGGATTAAACGGCGTTATCAAAATTCTAATGCATCCGCAAATGCAGCCAATATGGTGGCGGATGGCGTTGGAAATTCGTCATTTTATTCCAATTATTACAACAATAATAAGCAACCACAACAGCAAATGCAATCACCACAACAACAGATTCAACAGCCACCACAAACACCAACCCAAGAGTACTATGGCAAATATGATATTGAATTCGCCGCAGCTGGTTCTCCTCAACATATTGCCCATCGATTACAGCAGCAACAACAACAGCACCAGTTACAAAACTCCACCATGCAAGTACCGAATGGTGAATATCTAAGTCCCAAAACGGACTTTTTAGCAGTTTCACAAAATTCACCGCACCTCAAATCTGGAAACGAAGTGGTACCGAAACTTCCACATGGTCCCAGTACTTTTCATCATCCACCACCGCCTTCTACCACAGCAACTACTAATCAGCAAATTCAACAACCGTTCTTTAATCACCATACTGGTGAAAACTTGCAATACAATGCCTACAACAACCACCACCACAATCAACATGGTGGAAATTATGTTGGTCCACCTTTAAGTCACCAACAGCAACCACAATTGGCAGGAGAATTTGATGCTAGTGGCAATTATTATGAAGCGAAAAGTCAAGGGCCGAATGGTGCTTATTATGAACCAATTAATTTCCAACAGACCTCGGAATTTCATCACCCCCATCAGCAGCACCACCAGCACAGTATGCCACATATAAATTCAGCAACTGCTACAGCGTTGGGCATACACATGGAGGCAGCACCACCACCACCACCACCGGCACTGCCAACAGCACAACACAATCATATCCAACAAACGTTCTATAGCAATCATCACCACCACCATCATCATGGACAACACCATGGTGGAGAGCAACAATATAATCCCCACAGTTATAATCAACACGGACATTTTACTCACCATCAGCAACACCAACAACCAATAAATGGTAAGTTTTCTTGATGTACGACCAGGGTTGTTAGATCTGACGATTTTTCGTCATTTTGACGATTTTCTTGAAAAAATACAGCAAAATTACGATTGACGATTTTTTAAATAAAAGTAATAGTGTTATGACGATTTTGTGGCATCAATATGCGTGCTTAAAACTTCCGTCATGTTTGGAAACATTTACACGAAATATTTACAATTATATTGACAACTGTCCAAATCGTAACAAACAATTTTAAGAAATACAAAAATTATTGGTAATTAAACAAAAAAAAATCTTTCCCAATCACAAGCCAGGTTGCTTTCATTAGAAGCATAAGTAATTCGAATTCTGCAATTATATGAACCGCTAAAAATTAATTTTGGCTTCGCTGCTAATATCGATGCTATCGGTCCTGATATAAATGGGTTGTATTTTTGTTTTTTAACTGCCTGTTTAGAACGCTTGCGCAAAAGTGACTCGTTTAACTAACATTTAAAACAAAAACAAAATTTCTAAATTTTAAAATTTGTTTGAAATGTTAGTTAAACAGTTAAACAGGTAGTAAAATACATTCTCAACGTTATAAATAAAATAAATGAGACTGTTCAACGTAAAGGTGTTCAAATTAATAAAATGCACAGTGAGTTTTATGTCAAAACTTTTTAAAACTGTCTTTACAATTTTTAAAAAAAAATATAATCTAAAACATAATCCGTTTGATTAAATTAATTTTGTTGATACTTGAAATTTTTTTAACTAGGGAAGAAATTTACCTTGGAGTTTACGTTAAAGAAAAAATTTCTCAACTTGCAAATAATGTTAAAGCTCACAATTAATTTGTTGATAATTGTGTGGCATTCTATGTTAAATTATGCATTCAAATAAAAAAAAAATTGATTTCGAAAATTTTGTTACAATTAATTTAAAATTAATACCTCCATCTATTATTTTAAGCAGAAATACATACTTCCTTTGCTAAAAAGTTTTCCTAATTTTTTATCTAAAGATTCCAGTCAATAGAAAAGGATATAGTAACAGAGTAAAGATTAAAAAATTTTGACGAAAGAGAATATTTTTCAAAAACTTATAAATTATACTTGCTTGTAATTCAAAGTTTATTTTGAATGGTTTTGTTTGAACAAAAACTGTAAAACTTTTTTTTTTGTGCAATAAAAAATTTTACTGCCTTTTTCCGATGTGCGAAAAAATTCTTAAGAAAAAAAAAAATTTTAGAATTTGTTTTTAATGTAATTGTTCGAAAAACAGAATTCTTTCGCACATCGGAAATAGGCTATTATTTTTACATAATAAATGAAATTGCCTCTTATTTGTAAGATTTAAATATTTGACGATTTTGTTAAATGTGCGTGACGATTTTGTTAAAACTTTTGACGATTTTTTAAGAAAAAAGCATAACAACCCTGTGTACGACCGTTACATAAACAAGATTTTAAATTAATTCCTTTTTTTAGAAAATCACGTGGTTCCCCCCATGGCCGGCGATGTTCTGCTAGACACCGACCCCCCACCACACATTCATATACCAAGTGGAGGCTCTAATAACAATTTCGTTAATCCTGCCAATGTTCAACCGCTCAGTATGCCCGCTCATAACCCAAACTTTCCACAATCGGGACCAGGATCTAATTTAAATGGTCTAGTTGATAATTCTAACAGTTCTTCAGATTTTAATTTTCTAAGTAATTTAGCAAATGATTTCGTACCCGAATATTATCAATTAAGTTAGTTAATGTAAATTTCAGAAATATTATAATTAAATCAATATAAAAACTCTAAATATTTAAAAATGATAAAAGTGTAATAAAATGTACTTTAAACTTTCAGATATTATAATAATTATTGTAAATAATTTCTTAATGTATCTTATATAATATAAACAACTTTCTCATACCTTCTTTGTTTATTAGAATAAAAAAACTTTTAAAATATTTAGTTTTAAGGGGAGAAAATATAAGTTTTAAACGTTTTAGTTAGCAATAACTATACAATTTAATTAAAAGTAATAAAACATGTCGTAAAAAAGTTCTTCAATGTCTTGTGCAAAGTTATTAGAATTCTTAAAAATAATTTTTTTTGTTTGAAAAAAGTTCAAGCTGTAGATGTTTTTTAATTTACTCGAATGTGCCTTACGCATTTTATTTAACATATTTTTTATTATTTACTAATTTTACCGGAAACATCAAATATTCGAGAAATAAAAAGAATTGTTTTACATCGATTTATTTATTTTTTTTTTTTTATATATAGATTTCTCTAGGATTTTGCCAAAAAAAAAGAATACATTTCGTCAGCTCGTTATTTATTGGTTTGGCGCATATCATGGTGAAATTACCGTGATATGCGTCAATATAAATTCTTATTCATTAGGGGTGTCATGGAAACCAATCTTATCGGTATTGGATTTGGAACCAAAAAAAAATACTTTGGTGTCATGAAATCCAATGTTGTCGGTTTTTTGTTCGAACTAAAATTATTGTCGGTTTTAGGTGTCACATAGAGTTTTTTTCCCGGACTTTTTCGATTCCCGGGAAAGCGGGAAATTTTTTTAAATTTCCCGGGATCCCGGGATCCCGCTCCATATAAATAATACAAAGTAAATTTTGTTATTAATCAATGAAAAAACGTAAGGGAATTTGTTAACAAAGAAGGTAAAAGAAATGGTTCAATACTAAAAAAAATAATAGAAGATTGAAATAGGAACTTGAATTATTATCACCTTACGCCTTTATTCCCTATTATAATGCTTTTATTCAGTATTATTATGCTCTGGATACAAGATAAAAAGATAACATAAACATAACAATTTAATTCATAAAACAATAACAAAAACAAAATAAAAATTAAAGTACTCCAGATATGAGATCAAAAAGTTAATTAATAAAATAGATAAAATATTTTAAAGAAATATATAACATTTTTTAACGGCTAAGGAAATAACTTTCTGACACACTCAAAGCGCTTAGTAAGTCGTCAAAAAGTATATTTCTGATTTTATTTCCTAATTATCATGTTTCCGAAAAATTTCGTTCATTTTTTACCGAGGTTGGACAATTAGTTAAAAGTGCACCGTTGTAGCATGCTTTTTTATAAACAACGGGTATATCAGTCAAATGTATGTCAAGGTTGATGCAAATAACACATCAACCGGACTGCTTATTACAAACCTTTCATTTCAATAGGTCCATTTGTAATCTTTAGGACAATGTGTTTTTCAAGTTGTATGTTGTAGTATCTTACACGAGTTTCCAAAATGTTATTTTATTTCGGTTTCCCTGCACTTCACGGCTATATAAACCAACACAAATTGAAATTTAAATTGAAAATTTGTGTTTATCACCTAATGAACATATCGCTCCTTCATTGCATCATAGTCATATCTCAAAATTTTAAGTAACTTTAGCAAAGTAATTATCAACTGTTGCGCTGCCTATTCTGCTTTAAGTAGATTTATTGCATCAGTATGTAATACATATAATACATATGTTTAGTGTATTACCACTTCTTATTTTCTTTTCAATAATTTTTCCTTTAATTAAATACACATATTTTAACAATTTTCAAGCGCAAAAATCATAATTAAAAAATTGTCAAACAAAAATTGTATTTAAAGCTGTAAACAAATGAGCCAAAACATTAAACAGCTGATTCGAATATAGGTTTTATTTGTATTCAAAAAACCAAATCCGGCTTGTTTTCATGTCACCAAATGAAACCAATATATATTGGTTTGCAAAACCGACTTGGATTCTATGACTGCTTTTAAAATCAAAAAATTTTTTCCGTCAACGCACGTGGTATAGGTCGTACTTTGGGTACGTACGTAAATGCATAAAAACTGCATCACTGCTGCAGTTGTGATGCTGAAACTTTTTACTGCACAACCGCTGTGCAAAGTTTGAATTTTTGAACACGAACTAAATTTCAACAATAACGTTCACAAATTTTATTGAAAATATTAAACAAAAAGTGACAGATTTCTTATAAATGACAAGAAAAGGCATAAAAAAAAATAAATAAAACGATTTCTTTTATGTCAAAAGTTATTGCTTCAGAAAATTAACTGAGGGAATAATTGCCAAAATTTGCTTCAGAGTTGAGGCATTCCTGCCCAAAAAAACTTTTGACATATGTATGAGAATGATGTCAAGTTTCTTAGAAGTGAAGCTTTCACGAACATTAAACTTTACTTCCGCGCAAGTGATACCCAACAACTGCATTTATGAAAGTACCCTTCATCAATAACTTTTAAGGTAAAAACTGGATCTAAGAAGAATTGGTATTTTTAGAAACTACTTTTAAATATCTTCACATGATGTATTAAAAATTCCGATTTATTAGCCAGTTAAAGCCTGGTACTCTGTTCAACATTTCACGTGAAATGCTGTCAAAACGCGTATGAAAAAAACTTGTGCGGAAAATCTGTGAACAAATGTTGATAGAGTTGTACTCTGTTCATTTTATGAAAAAGTTCCGAAATGTTTCTGACAACATTTTTTTACAGCTGCGAAATAGTGTAAGCTGCACTTATTTCACGTGGAATTTTAAGCAAAACAAAAAAGTATGAACTGAAAAACAACACAACCGGTAACAGTTTTTTATCCATATTTACTTCCTTTTTTATTAAAAAAAATTATTTTTAGTAAAATACATTCAAATTGTACAAACTCGTATAATAGGTAACATTCATGGTGGAATAAGCAGGTGGCATCGTTACGGCAACAAATACAACATTACAACAAAAATGGAAACTACATAACCGTTTACGTCAAAAAATACATTAAACAAAAATCAAAGCATGCAGCTGAACGTGATGAAATAAATAAATTTTTAGCCAATTTTTATTTAGTTATGGTCAATATCTTATCAAAATTATCAAAAACTTTAATAAAAAACAAAAATCCCAGCACAAAACGTGGACTTTTTGTAAACATAAACAAAACTTTGACATAAACCTAGACAAACAATGCAAGAGCAAAAAATCGTCATCTGGCGTAGTGCTGCCACCTGTTTATTTCACCATGGTAACATTGATAATCAAAATTTTCTTGTGAAATAATTAATGTTGCTCAACATTTCTCACAAATTTAAACAGAGTACTAGGCTTAACCCTGCCTTTACACATGCAAGTAATTACTTTCAAGTATTGTATACGTATTATCAGCGAAAATGTCGAAGAAAAAGCCGAAAGTCTTGCAAGAATCTTGAGTATTTACACAGTCAGTTGTAAGTTTATTTTTCAAATGTTCTCGAAGCGAAAACATCTTATGAAAAAAGCTTTGTTTTTCAGCTTAAAAACATTGTCATGTTTAAAACATTACCATATTATAACTAAATAAATTTAATAATTTCTTCTTTATTTAATTTTCGGTCCATCTTAATGAAAAATATTATGTTTATTTTTTAAAATATGTGACTCCAGTATTGCCGTAGCGGCGATAATATAATATTACTGAGAAAATATTTTAATTAACAATTTTTTTTTCAAAATGCTTGAAACTTATGATTAAGATTACAACTAAGATACGATGTTGTATAGTTGTGCTCTTTTTTATTTGTTATTTTTTATAAATACACAGAAAACCAGCTACAAACACAACTTTTATGTTACTACGTACTAGTTAATTGATACAAAACTCATCCACGGTAACACTGTTTTTCCATTAGTCATTTTACTTGCGACAAGTGTCAAAAATTTACATGCAAGCAATTTCTCTTGCAAGTTGGGCTGCAAGTAAGAAAAATGTGATGGTGTTAGTAAAAATGTGTGAGTGTATTGAGTTTTTCGAACTTGCACTTGCAAGTGTAAACCCTAGGTAAGATCCAATTTAAAAAATAAATATTTCTTAAAAGATTTTTCTACAACACTTAAAATTTTGTCAATATCTTTATATAAATCGACAAAGGCAAAACAGTAAAGAACACTTTCCTCCTCTGAATGTCAACCGATTTGAACAAAATATACACCTTTTGAAACAAGGTACAGAAGTACACAGTATATATTCTATTAAAATCTGTTCAATATTTTTAGAGTAATAAGCGTTGTTACTAACACATATGCAGAACAAAAGAAATTTGTTTTTTTTTCAATTATCAAATAATAAAAAATAAGGTGGTCGATTATTCGGTATTTTTCAGAAACCGGTTTTCGAATATTTCGACTATATAAATCTTATGTATAAATCGGCACAGGCAAAACAATTAAGAACGCTTTCTGCCTTTGTTTGACAACCAAACCTACATGGGGAGAAAAAAGTATCAAAAAGCGAGAATGCGGAAAATTAAATTTCTTTCCTTTACTTTTTCGTGCATCATGTTATAATTTTTAAATTTTCTATAATATTGAACTTAGAAACATAATATTCTAGGTGGGAACCTTTAAGATGAAAAATGTTGGTACTTTTTGTTTTTCATCTGGAACTTTTTTAATTTTTGTTCGACCTACAAAGATTAAAATTAACATGCATGTTCCTGAGTGAATAAGAATGTAGAAGAGGGAGCTTTTTGGTTCTTTTTAGTTCTAAATCTGGTATTATGATTAATTTTCGTTAATTTTAGACAAAGAAAAATAAAATTAAACATGCAATGGCCTGAGTGGATGACAATCTACCTATAAAGGAGACTTTTTGATACTTTTTTGTTTTTCAATTGATATTTTTTATATTTAACTTACAAAACTAAATTAACTGCCTGTTTTTAGAACGCGAGTGCAAAAGTGTCTCGTTTAATTCGGGTACGCTGAATGCAGTGGTGCCCAAAGTTTTTTTTAGGCTAGCTCTTGTTTTCGAGATATACCGTTATTTCGAAAATGGAGGAGGTTGCACAGCATATATTCGCGTAACTCAAAACCGGCTTAGTTTATTGAAATTACTAAAAAAAAATGCAAATTAGAAGCCTAGCTGCATTTTCCAATTTTTTATAAATTTTTAAAATACAAAAATTTTGAAATTTTGATAAACAAATTATTTTTTTTCCCAAAAAAAAAAATTATGTTTCCAAAACGACGGCTCATACTAAAAAAGAGTTTTGACTTTTCTTAAAGGAGTTTGCGGAATTTCGGTTTTTTCAGTAATTTCAATAAACTAAACCGGTTTTGAGTTACGCGAATATATGTTGTGCAAGCTCCTCCATTTTCGAAATAACGGTATATCTCGAAAACAAGAGCTAGCCTAAAAAACGGTGGGCACCATTGGATTCAGCTTACCCGAATTATGCTAAAACGCCATGTGCCCGGCTTGTCTAATTTTGCAACTAGAATAGTGGTTTTAATTAACAAAAATTTTTTTTGTATTTTTCATGTACATATTTATTTTGTTAAATGAAAAATTTTCGATCAGAATTTTGCTAAAATAAGTTTTTTAAAATAAAAAGTGTTTAAAACTCATTGAGCGATGAAGAAAACGAAAAGGAAAGGCCAATGGAAAGTTTTTTCCCACATATATTTTATGTATAGAAACAATATAAATACATTTTGGAAAATAACCACCAGGCTTTGCTGTTTATGTTTTCAAATTTTATAAAAAAAAATGTAAATAATAAATAACAAACTAAAAGGCGGACACAATGGAGAAAATTTCTTGTCTTCTCCCGGTTCTATAACAAAAGAAGAGTGTGAAGTTGAAGAAATGAAAATTACAGAAAAGTGTGGAATGAAATATATTGAAAAAACTCGTGTCTTAATAGTATATAATAAATAAATAAAATTCATCATGTCGAAAACGATATTCTAAATATAGAAGGTTTCAGATAATTAAATCCTGACAACGACACCATTGCTACTACTGATATTAAGAAATATATGGGTAAGTTTTTAATTATGCATTAATTTTAATAAGCTTATTACAACGTACATAGTAACCATATCGAATCTGTTCAAAAACAATTTCTTCTGTTTTGTCTGCGAGGTTTACAATGGAATCCGTAGATTTACACCATCATATCCAAGTAGACTTAGTCTAATTAAACTACCAACTTTAAAAAGCCGAAGAATTATGCTAAATGTATCCTTTATGTTAAATATAATTAATGGCGATATTTAAATGTAAGATTTAATTATTTCATACATCTAATATTATATGCCTTTAAATTTATGAAATCAAAAATTTTTTTATAAAAGCATCATATTTCAATAATTGAAAAAAAAAATATATTATTTTTAACATTCAAATAACTCTATAGTCTCAATAATTAAAAGTATAAAAATATTTCGAAAAAGCATACCTTCATAAATTTAATATTATTATTTTCTTAGATTTAATCTAAATGGGCTTTCAAGGTCATTTGTATTTAAATAAAAGATTATTTATTTATATTTTCATCCTACGTTTCGTTGGTATTTTCCAACTTCATCAGGGATTTTCAGTTTATTAAATCTGGCAACGACACAAAACAAAAATAAAATAATATTTAGAAACAAATATAATAAAGTTCCACATTACAACAACCAAACTTACATTTAATCTTGGTTAAATTTACATTTTATAATAAAAAACACACAAGTTTTACTACATAAAACAGGAAGTTGTTTAAAATTAATAAAAAATAAAAATAAAAAAGTAATTTAATATCACAGGTTATTGTTGATGTATCACAGTTGAACTAAAACTAAATTATTGCGATTGTGTAATTTGCATTTGTGCCGTCTTTATCCTCCTTTCTATTTATTGCATTGTTTGATTTTTCCTGTATTCGAAGACTTTCAAGAGTGTATCGTTTGTTTGTGTTTTTCTCTCTGTTTAATATTTTAACTCTTTTAATATCAATATAGTGTCCAGTATCAAAACAATGCGTTGATAATGCTGTTGTTAATTTCTGTTTGTTTATATCAGTTTCATGCTCTGCTATTCTCGTGCCTAAGCTTCGTTTATTTGTCCCTATGTATATGTTCCCACACGTTTCGTCTTCTTTGCCCACACATGTAATTTCATACACTACGTTGCTTAGTTCGTTTTTATCAATTTTGGTTTTTGTAAATAATGTAGATATTGTTTTGTTGGGTCTGTGTGCTAATTTTACTTGTTCATCTTCTATAATTTCTCTAAGTTTTTGATTATCGGTAAGTTTTGGTAAGTATGATACACTATAGTATTTAGTGTTGCCAGATGTATTATTTATGGTAGTTTCCCTTGGTTTTTTGTTACTTAGTTTGTTCAATAAATTATTTATTATATTTTTCGGATAACTGTTTTTAGTTAGGATGTCTTTTATTTTAAAAATGTTTTTAGAAATAAATTGATCATTACTTATTTTCATTACTGTTGTTATTAGGTTTGTTGCTATATTTATCTTTTGCCTTAAAGGTTGTGTTGAATTAAAATTTATCAAGCGTCCAGAAGCTATCGTTTTAGTATACCAATCTGTAACAATTTTATTACCTTCTCTAATTATTCTCATATCAAGATATGGAATTTAAATTTTCATTATGACAATGAAAATGTCATTATAGTAATAAAACAAAATCTTTCAATTCATAAATAGGTATGTTTTTAGTTTTCTTTGTTCTCTCTTTATGTTGTCTTTTTTATTATGCGTTTATAAAAAAAAATCAACGTTGTTATTGTTGTTATGTTATGACAATTTAATCTCATATTTACGCTCTAAATTGAGTAGTGGCAAAGAACATAGTTTTTATACCCTTCACCACAGGTGGAAAAGGGTATATATAAGTTTGTCATTCCGTGTGTAATTTCTATAAGATTGATCTTAGACCCTATAAAGTATATATATTCTGGGTCCTTATGAGGAGAGATGTTGATTTAACGATGACCGTCTGTCCGTCCGTCTTACGTTTGATATGCGTTTTCCGGATACTCCAGACATGATAGCGACTAGGTTGTTTTGCATTTATGTCACATATAGTCTACCATTTCTTGCTATTATATATAAGAAATAGCAGAGTTTTCCACAGGTGGAAAAGGGTATATACAAGTTTGTCATTCCGTTTGTAATTTCTACAATATTGATCTTAGGCCCTGTAAAGTATATATATTTTGGGTCCTTATGAGGAGAGAAGTTGATTTAACGATATCCGTCCGTCTGTCCGTCCGTCTGTCCGTCTTACGTTTGATATGTGTTTTCCGGAGACTCCAGACATGATAGCGGCTAGGTTGTTTTACATTTATGTCACATATAGTCCACCATTTCTTGCTATTGAAATTCAGCCAGATTGATCCAACAATGGCTGAGATATGACCAAAAAACCACGACTGCCTCTAATTTTTCCAAAAAATCCCTTGTGGTTGTTGTATTTTTATTACTTTTTCGTATATCTGGAGAACGGCAAGAGCCAAAGTTTTCAAATTTGGTACAAACATTAAGGTTATAAATACATCATTCCACAAAATGTGGGCGGGATGGGAAAAGTGGGCGTGGTACCTTCCATACAAAAAGTATTAAAAATTGTATAAAAACCTGAGTTTTTTGACTGTTATATGACCTATGGTTACGCCTTATATATCAAAAGATCGGAAATTTAATTAATAAAATATATTTTCTGAAAAACTCGGCAAAATCGGTTCAGATACGAAAAAGTTATGACCAAAATATTAATTTTTTTTGGAAAATATCCATTTTCTGGAACCATAGATCTTCCCGAGTCCAAGTCTTACAACCAAAATAAATGGCAAATTTCTTCTTTAACACGTCGGTATATAAATCTTTCAAATCGGTTCAGAAATAGCAGAGTTATGACCAATATACTGAAATCCCAAAAATTACTCTTTTTTATACCCTTCACCACAGGTGGAAAAGGGTATATATAAGTTTGTCATTCCGTTTGTAATTTCTACAATATTGATCTTAGGCCCTGTAAAGTATATATATTTTGGGTCCTTATGAGGAGAGAAGTTCAAATCCGGTTGTCGTCTCATCTCTCCCCCCCTTCGCATTTGTTTACATATACTAGCATAATGCCCAATATGATTTTCGTTTATTATTTCATCTATTTAACGAAATAATTTTAACAAATAGAAACTAGGAATTTTTGTGTTTTTTTGCTACTTAAAAACTCGCCAAAAGAGATAAAAAATGACAACAGTGCCTTTACAAACAGAAAACAAACAAAAAACTGTGTTGAGTTGTAAACAGTAAACGGTCTATATTTCATTTTAATGATATTTAAACAGCGTTCCTTCATGGTAGGGGGTGTGTTAAGTTAGAAGCTGTGAGTTCCCTGGTTCGAATCTTGGTTTTTTAAATAGAATATTTTTTTAATATTGTTATGTTCCAAAACAATTTTAAAAAAATATTTACCAGTTTTCGCTTTTTAAATTTCATTTATAATGAAGTTTTAAGTATTGTAAATATGTATGTATGTATATGTTTTTTTTTTTTTTTTTTTTTCTCATTATTTATTTATTGAATCTTCATATATTAAATATGAACTAACAATAATTAATCAAATCTTATCCTAATTCTTTATTTTATGTCCTGCCAGTGCAAGACAAAAATTTTCTTCATCACGGGTTCTGTGTCACATTTACATATGTGTTTATCGCTCATCTTAATGGGTAAGTGCTGCAGTGTCTCTTCTCCTTAAGCGAGTGTGGCCGCTGTCATTTAAAATATTTCGAGCTAGTGGATTTGGGTGCAACTCTAGTCTTTTTAAATATTTTACCGCATACTTCGTAATAATAGTCCTTACCAGTGGCACATTGAGATCCTTGTGGATATTTGAGTTTTTAACATACCAAGGGGCAGCTGTGATTATTCGAAGAAGTTTATTTTGGCGCCTTTGAATTTTTTCGATATTTGAGGCCGAGGCAGTGCCCCATAGTTGAATACCGTAGCACCAGATTGGCTTTAAAATAGAGTTATAAAGTAATAGTTTGCAATCGAGACTAAGAACAGAATTTCTTCCAATAAGCCAGTTAATTTGAATTGCTTTTAGTTTCATTTGGGTTAATTTTGCTTCTATATGGTATTTCCATGTTAAACGCCGATCTAGATGAATACCGAGATATTTGACATGCGATTGTTGAGGCACTAGTTGATTATTGATTTTAATAGGGGGGCATGTTTCCCGACGCAAGGTAAATGTAATATGTACGCATTTTTGCTCATTGACCTTTATTCTCCATTGTTTTAACCACAGTTCTAGTTGAAATATATGATCCTGCAGGTATCGAGATGCTTCACGACTGTTCTCGTGTACGCTTAGGAAAGCTGTATCATCAGCAAAAGTTGAGGTTAGGGTGTAATTGTTTGTCGGCATGTCCGAGGTATATATAAGATAAAAAAGTGGGCCCAGGATACTTCCCTGAGGGACTCCAGCTTCAATTGTCTGAGGAGAACTTAAAAAATCACCTTCTTTAATAATAAATTTTCGACCGAGCAAGTAGCTTTCTAACAGCTTGTGTGTGTTAACCGGTAGGTTCAGCTTCAATTTATGTAGCAAACCTACATGCCAGACTTTATCAAAAGCTTGAGAGACATCGATGAAGAGAGCGGAGCAATATTTTCTTTCTTCAAAGGCTTTTCTTATGGCGTTTACTATCCGATGGGTTTGTTCAATTGTGCTATGTTCTCGTCTGAAACCGAATTGATGGTTAGGTATACACCCATTGTCATTTAAAATTGGGGTTAATTTGGACGCTAAGAGCTTCTCAAACAGCTTTGATATATTAGATAATAAGCTGATAGGCCTATATGACTCAACTTTGGTGTGATCTTTTCCTGGCTTTGGTATCATCGTAACTAAGGAGACCTTCCATTCTTGAGGGTAGTATTCAAGTCGTAAAATAGCATTAAAAATTAAAAGAATAATTTTCTTTGCTATGCTGGGTAGCTCCAGAAGCATTTTGTTGCTGATCTTATCAAAACCAGGAGCCTTCTTGGGGTTTAAATCACAAATAGCTTTTTCGATTTCTCTTATCTCAAATCTTAGGGGAACAGCTGCTCTAGCAACAACAGGTGGTAACTCGGCCGCAATATCGTGAGATATGTTTGGGGTAAATACGTTTTTTAAATGATTAACAAACAGATTTCCTTTTTCAACATCATTTCTTGCCCAACTACCATTCAAGTCTCTTAATGGTGGTTTAGAGACAACTGGCCTTTTGAGATTTCTAGCTGCACGCCATAATGAGTAGTCTGATTGTGGGGTTGCATCAAGTTCCTTAAGATATTTTTCCAGAGAAGCCGTTTTCTGAGTCTGCAGTAACTTTCTAAGCTTTTTTGTACACTCTTTTAGTAAGTTCTTAAGTAACGGGGATCTGTGCAATTGCCACTCTCTTCGAGCCCTCCTTTTTTCAGACAAGAGACGCTCGACATCTGTGGAATATATTTTAATATTTTTTGTTTTTTTGGGGGCAATACTGGAATGTTGAACAGCTAGTTTCAGAAAACTGTCAAAATTGGCAATAGAGCGATCTACATACTCCGGTGTACTAAGCGGAATATTTTCTGTGCAATGGGTGCTAAGGTATTTTCTATATTTTAACCAGTTAATTTTCGTAGCTGTCGTCGCTAAGTGACCAGTCGGAGATACAATTCTATTGGGGTTCATTATAGTAACAATTGTAGGTGTATGGTCAGAAGATAATTCTAAGGAAGCTTCAACATGAATCGTTTCTATGGGGATGTTTTTAACCACGCCGAAATCGATAACATCTGGAATTTTTTGATGATCAGTAGGCCAATATGTTGGTTGTCCGCTCGCTACCACATTTAAATCCATTTTAGAAATTGTGTTAAATAAGACACGACCCTTTGGTGTTATAAGTCGTGACCCCCAGAAGGTATGTTTAGCGTTATAATCGCCAGCAGCTAGGAAACAGGGTCCTAATGATTTAAAATATTTACAGTATTGGCTTTCTGATATTGAAAATCTAGGCGGTGAGTATAACGATGAAATTACTAGGTTTCTATTTAATTCCTCAACGCAAATGTTCGTTGCTTGGAGATAATCTTCGCGGTGATCAAACATTAGGTAGTGTTTGACTCGGGTTTTAATTAAAATGGCTGAACCTCCGCAAGCTCTATCTCGAGGGTCATTGGTATCATATAGTGTATAACCATTGATTTTAAACGTATTTCTTGAGGTCAAATGAGTTTCAGAAACCATCATGACATCAATTTGTTTATTTTTTAGAAAGTATTCTAATTCATTTTTATGTTGGCGGATGCCGTTTGCGTTCCAAAAACAGATTTTTAAACAGTTCATGGCTTGTTAAGTACAGCTTGCAATAACATCGATTGCATTCTTAGAATTTCCTGCATCATATTACCCATTGTGTTCGTAAAATTATTAACTGTTTGCACTAATGTTTCCATGGTTTTTTCAAGACGACTTAAATTAGAAACTGGAGTTTCATCATTACTTGGCGAAGCGCCTTGCATTGGCACATGGTTTGATTTAAGGACGTTAGCATACGAGGTTCTGTTATTACTAGGCTGCGGAGCCTGAATGCCATTAGTGTTTACTTGATTTGGTACCTGCATTTGTGGGGGATTAGTTTTCGGTCCAGCCGACTGCTTGACGATAGTATATACAGGGCATCCTCTATAATTGGCAGTGTGATTTCCGCCACAGTTGCTACATTTTTTTACATTGGGGTCATTTTTAGACTTATCGCACTGGACTGTACAATGTAATTCTCCACATACGACGCAAACAGGGGGTAAATAGCAGTATGCCTTAGTATGGCCAAATTCTTGGCAATTAAGACATTGAACGGGACCATTTCTTTTGTGCGGCTCCTCTATAGTTATTCTTCTGTAGAGAATATATTTTAAATTATAAATAGGATGCGATTCATTTTTTTTAAGCTTAATGTCGCCAGGTTCTAATTCTACCCGAAATAATGGTTGGGGATTTTTTCCCCTGTTTTTAATATTTGTAACGTTTTTTATTTTAAAACCCTTCTCTTCCAAAAAAGTTTTAATTTCATCTGGGTCCACGCATGAGTCTATGCCCTTGATCACTACCTGAAGACCTTTGCTGCTCTTTAGTTGGTATGTGTAAAAGCTTTTTTTAAGGGCTTCGAATTTGTTAGTTAATTTACGAAAATCATTCTCATGATTTACCTGTATTTTTGTCTCATTTATATTTCCACGCTTGATTGCAGCTACGTAAAACGAATTTTCACCTATTACCGAGATCACGCTCTTTATTAACTCACTTGAGTTTTGCTCCCTTAGATATATCGGGGGTGGCTTAGAAGATTTTATAACGTTTGGTGCTTCCGAGGATTCATCCTCGAGAATTGCAAAACGATTTTGAGAGTTTATTTTATCAAAAGATGGTACTTTTGAAGCCGAAGCAACTGCTGCAGAGGTAGGGCTGCGACCCCGTTTAAGCACTGTTATGTCCATACCAACTTGTACTTGAGGCTTTTGACCACTTTTTACTTGAGATGTTTGCATTGCATCTGTGTTAGAGTTCATGGTACCATTTGTTAATAAGATTGTGTTTGCCGTTGTGGCAACACTTGCAAGTGAGAGGTTTATATTTTTTAACGTATCACTATCAACCGTCTTTGTAAAAAGAGAGGGCGAAAGGGATCGTGTTCTAAAAATTGGTTTAGCCGTTAGGTAGTTACTATTGTTTTCTTTTGTTTTATTTATTACAGCATTGTCTTCGTTAGCATGCACTGTCACATAAACATTTCTATCATTTAGTTTTATTGTTGTTTCATTGTTTTTATTCATGCAATAAATTGTTTTTGTTTTTCACCGTTTAGCTGTGCTTTTAATATTTTTGTTATTTATTGTATTTTACAACAACAAAAAAAAATAAGAACTTTAAACTAAAATGTTTTTGCTCAGAATATGTATGTATACATACACATGTATGAACATTAGTACGTATATATTTTTACTATTTTTCTTTATTTAATATTTTTTTTCGTATTAATTGTTCACTTTTATGTTAAAAAATTAAAATAACAAAATATATCATTTATTTTCAAGCGTCCATTCGCTGTTTATATAACAAAATCAAATGTGATTTATTAAAAATTCAAATTGTATGCGGAGTTAAGAATACACGTCTGTATCACAACAAAGCACGAACCGAACTGGTATGTATATGTAAAAATTATTTAGTTGCTCTGTATTCTGCTCGCACAATGGTGAAGGGTATATAAGATTCGGCACAGCCGAATATAGCACTCTTACCGAAGGTCTGGGTATTCTGGGTCCTTATGAATAGCGAAGTTCAAATCCAGTTGTCCGTTTCTCCCCCCCTTTTGCATTTGTTTATATATACTAGCATAATGCTCAACATGATTTTCGTTATCAGCCTTCTTTATTATTTCATCTATTTAACGAAATAATGTTAACAAATAGAAACTAGGAATTTTGCAGATCCGTGTTTGTTACACCATAGAGTAGAAAATCCTTGCGTCCGGCCAGTGGCCGGCTATCCAGTTAAGATTTAGTTAGCGAAGTGGGTGTTTGTTTAAATAGATTTTCTTTTACAAATTTTTTTAAATAAACTACACACATACATATATACATAGGAACATTTTTAACTGTGTAACGAAATAGAGAGTTAACAAATTAAAAATCAGGTTTGTTTTTTATCAAACTAATTTTTGGGAATACAAAATTTTTAATTAATACGATTTCGTTTATCGTGCCTAATTCCCAATTATTATTCTTGATAAAAACACTGAAATTTATTGTTGGGGGATATGCCAGTTTCTATGCGCATTTCACTGGTTGCTTAGCCCTTTCAGACCTAGCTGAATCGATTGTGCGATCTGCCTTTGTTTGCCTCAAATTATATGAAATAATAATTTTTTGTCTATTAACCGGCAAGCAATGATTGTGAGTTCTTGTTTCTGTTAAAAAAAAAATAAAAAGAAACGACAAACCAGCAGAAAATAAAAAACTACAGCTTAAGTTTGATTGTGTCTTACCACAAGTGAAAACATGTGTCCACATGCAAAGTGTTTTTGTAAAGTAATATTGAAATACGTTTTTAGTCTTTGCAGTGGTAACTGTAAAATGAGTTGTTGCAACAATTAGGCTCGTTAGTGTTGATATTGTGCATAGTAACAAGGAGTCAGCGCTCAAGAAAATACAGATAGCACAATTGTGTTGATCAGACAAAATATGTCATTTCCCTTCAAACATTTTTGAAATTTTTTGGCGATTGCTTGTTTGGCGATGATTCCGCGATCCTTCTCAGGGAATACGAATCGCTAACCATCGCCTATGGCGATGAATATGCGAGCGCACACAAGTAGCGGCAATCATCAGTGTTTTTTTATAACTTTCGAAAGAATTTTTTTTCTCTTGTTGTTTTTTTAAGGTAACGGGAAAATAAATATTTGGTTTCAAGGGCAATTAGCAAAATTGTCATTCCAGTTGAGCAAGTAATTTGTGAAGGGTGTGTTATTTAATATATCTCTGAAAGCAATTTTCATCGCCGAATCATCGCCCGCGAATCGCCGGCAAATTGTCTAACATCGCAGCGATGCATCGCGTGGAAGCTAAGTGCGATCCTCTGGCGAATCGGCAAAACGTTCGCATGTGTCAACCACGTGAATCGCGGTACACGATGTTCACGCGAATCGCGGTACGCGATGTTTACGCGAATCGCGGTACGCGATGTTCAAGCGAATCGCGATACGCGATTCGCGCGGTTGACACATGCGAACGTTTTCGCGATTCGCATTAAGCTTCCACGCGATGCATCGCGGCGATGTTAGACAACTTGCCGGCGATTCGCGGGCGATGATTCGGCGATGGAAATTTGTTTGCAGGGTTTGTTTTATGCTCACGTTTGTGCTATCTAATAATTTTACAGGGAAATTTTTTGATTTGAATGACAATTATGATGTTGAGGTAGTTTAAAACATTCTTAACAATTCTGATGCTGACTTAGGTATTGATGATAATGTTGCTGATGCAACATGGATCCCTTGTAACGTAAATACAGAAGCACAAGAAAGTGATGAAACCTCATGTAACGAAAACACTTTCCCTGACACGAATGACCAAACAAGTACATCAGTTGAACAATCATACACCCCAGATACAGCCCAACTACCATCAGTTTTTAGATCCAAATACCAAACAGGCACGTTATATTGAAAAGTTTATCATTTCCGAACACAGAACTTTTAATACCACCTAGTTGCAAAACGAAACAAATGATTAAACTCCATTCAATATTTTAGAAGCTACTTTCCAGAAATACATCGAGAAGTTGTGAAATAAACTAAAATGTATGTATGTGTTGAGTAAACGTGGTCAGAAAGTGCGTTACGTACCAGCATAAAAAAATTAATAAAAAGATTGGACGGGTGCGCGATCATGATGGGATGTCTCAGTTTAAGAATGTACTTTGCGAGTGGAATCAAAATTACTGCCGTTTATAACTCCATGTCCCGCGACAAGTTCTTTCAGCTACGTCCACATACATATTTAAAGATAACTCTGCATCACACTCGAAAAATAAGGTTTGGAGAGTTCAACAAAAAAAAAAAAAACGGTGTTATGAATTGGCAACAGAAATCATGAATTACTCAATTGATGGGTAGATGATAATTTTTACGGGAAGATGTCTTGGACGTGAAGTAATTAGGCCATTAGATTAAAAATTGTGGTCTTGGTCATGGACCCTTTATATCCATTAATATATATATATTTCAGACCGATTTTTTTTAAACAAATGCCACTGCTAGAAGAATTACACCAGATGGGTTGGTAGAAACAGGTACAAATATGGCAAATAAATCCTTTGCACAAAGAAATGAATCGGGGCGATATTTCCCAATTTTCCAATATCGAAATTGTAGCTGCAGATAAGCGTAGAGCTTCGCGGGATTAGCGTAGGGGGAAAAAAAGAGATGTGGAAAGGATCCTGTAGGAAAAATTAGAAGATGGAACAAAAACTTGAAACTCCGCTGATTATATTCTTTATTTCTTATAAGGCAGTGAAGTATCTGTATTTTTTAAGTTTAATAAACGTTAGAAAAGTTCCAAAATATGTTTTATCAGTTCGAAGTTACTTTGCAGATATTGACCTAGACCGCACAATTGTGCGATGTCCTGTTTGCCAAAAAGGACCATGTAGGAATATTTTATGGTACTATCTTATACAAATTGCAAAAATATTTTGTTTGATTTTTATGATTTAGGGTTATTTGAAAGCAATTTAAAGCATGGGTCTGAAAGGGTTAGGCCAGATCATCAGGCAACATTCTCCCAAAAATTTGAGTTTCATATATTTAGAAATATCCATTTTAAATGATACCAATATTAGCTATAAACGTTTAGAAGTGTAGTGGAAAATCGCATATATAGATGAAACTTGAGAGTTCCTTAACTCGAAAACTATTCGTTTCCGAGACGTTGGTGCACTCAATTTTTTCCGATAAATATTGTATTTTTGTATTATATTTCTTTTTAATATAAGAATTAAACGAACAAATCATCGAGCTAGTTCATCAGAATGCATGTCTGTACGATAAATGGGATGGAAAATATAAAGACGTTAAACATAAAGAAAAGATTTGGGAAGATATTGGAAAGCAGACAAATTTGACAGGTAGTAAAAATTAACACTTGTTGTCATGAAAATAGTTTATATGTTCTATATCAATTTTTTTTAGTGAAAGATTGCAAAGTGAAGTGGAAAAGACTACGAGATAGATATAGGAAGCAAAAAATTGCCGAAGATCTTTCTTCCGGCTCTGCACAAAAACTTGAAACTCCGTGGAAGCACATGCAGAATTTAAGTTTCTTGGCAGAATCTATAGGAACCTGCAAGGTAAAAACATTATCCCCCTTATTCATAAAAAAAATCAGTTTTATTAAAGGTTAATTAAACAAATTTTCATATAAAATTCGTATTATAAACCTGTTGTAAGCATAGAATATTGTTTATGAATAAGACCATATACGTATAATAATTTTAAAAGCGAAAATATAACTAAAATGTTATTTCTAGTACAATCTGTAATATTTCCGAGGAATTAGATTCAAGAGTAGAGTGGTTGCTTGATGATAGCAGCAACCAAACTACGACTGACTTCAAATAACCAACCACTCAGAAAAAGAAAAAATGATGATCTATTTACGGAGGTGCTAATGACCATGAAAAAGAAATACGAGGAACCCCCAATTCATCAAATAAAGATAAAAATAGCAGCTTTTTTTAAAAATTTGAAAGAAAAACTGGATAAACTAGAAGAAAGTGAAGTTGATAGTGTTCAACTTGATATTTTGAAATTAGTAAATCAAAAAATTGTTTATAAAAAGTAGGAACTATAACTTACAAGTCTACAAATTGATTAACCTTGATTTTAAATTACAAATTTGTAAAGTTGTGTTTGTTATCTACAAAAAAGAAATACATATACATATAATTTAAGTTCAGGTTAATTAATTTGTAGATTTAAATATATCAAATTATTATTTTTCCATTGAAATGCAACTTTAATTCATTTATTTTAAAACAAATGAAATTTTCAATATGTGACAGCGCATAGAGAAAGGGACCTAAGGGTAAAAAAATTAATGTTCACTTTTTTTTTGATGTGGACAACATCTGAGCATCGAATGAGACCGATCCCATGCCCCAAAAGTGTTCCCTCCCAGAGATACGCGCGTTTTATGATGTGATGGTTCACCAAAGATACACGTATTTAAATCTTTAAAACGGCCCTCCTGAACAAAACCGCCCTACAAGAAGAGAATGAGCGAGTTGTCACTTTTTTCACGTTGGTGTTAAGAAAATGATAGAATGAAATGACCGAAATTAAGTTTTCTGTCATTTTCTTAACACCAACGTGAAAAAAGTGACTACTCGCTCATTCACTTCTTGTAGGGCGGTTTTTGCCCTTAGGTCCCTTTCAATTTTGCGCGTCACATATATTGTTTGTTTTTAATAAAAAATGTTCAAATTTTACTTTTATTCGCATTTTATTGATTTATAGGAAAATTTTGTTGTAAATGTAAGTTAAACGAGTGAGTTTTGCGCTCGTCATTAAAAAACAGGCAGTTATACTATTTCAAAAATTAATAAATTTAAAATATTCAAATAAAGTTTAATTGAATAGTTTTATTTTAAACTTTTGAAGAAAAATAGATAAATTTCAAAAAGTGAAAACAAAGTTAAATTCTATTTTAAAATATATGTATATGTACAGAAAATTTTACTTAACAAATGTTTGCTAAATTAAAGTGGTTTTTAAAAACAGGGGTTATTAATTTGATTTTTTTTACAAAAAATTTAAATATTGGCTGAGTACATTTCTTAAATTAAGGGCCTTTTGGCTTGAGATGTTTGCAGTATGCAAATCACTCCTATTCACACTATTTAAATTTGGGCTATCGCTTCCTTCTGTAAGATTTAAATTTATTATTGCTAATACGATCTAATAGAGTAAAAAAGTTTTTTTTTCTTTTATTTATTGTTTTGTAAACATAAATATCTGTGGCATATTTAAAAAGTTTAAACAATTTTGTTAATCATACAAACTTTCAATAAAAAAACCTTTTTGTTTACGTTTTTAAAATTTTGTATTATAATTTAAAAGATATTATTTTATTATTTGCTAAAAATTATTTTTCCCCCGAGTTTTTTTAACTTTTTTGCTATCTTATCTCGACTTAAGCTGTTTTGTCAAAATGCCACAGATACATACTATATATAAATAACTTTTTGCGTTTTCCGGTGAAAACGATATGCTCGTCATTAAGACTCTCCAACGAGAAGTGAGTATTCCTTAAAAAATTCAATTAAAAAAAAAGTTATTTAAATATGCATTTGTATAGTAGAAGTTTTTCTTACCAAAAGCAATCTCAATGCGTATTCTTGAACTACTTATGTATTTTTTTATTAAAAACCTCTTTGGTATCATCAGTAATTTTTGAATAGGGCTTCATAATATTTTCCTTTAAAGGAAATGCTGCATCAGCTACAAAATAATATGGGAATTGAACATTAGACGCAGGCTAGTTTGTTTCTGGAGGTGCATTTAAAGTTTTATATAAAATCATTTTTCCAAATTGCGATTTTCGAAAAACTCCACCATCGCTCTGGCTACGTCTACCAACGTCACACGCCGCAATTAAAACCTTCAGAAACAAATATTTGAATTAATTTTGCAATTAATGAAACTAAAGTTATAACTTACGATGCTGTTAAATTTTTTATACATAATTAAAAATTGTGAGCCTGAATTAGGTGGACATGTAATCCTTACATGTTTTCCATCTAATGCCCCTAGGCAATGCGGTGAGTTATTGGTTTGATAAAAATCATTAGCAATTTTGACGCACTCTTCAGTATTAGGTGGACTTACGTAGGAACTTCCTAATACACGCCACAAAACCTCGCACGCTTCTTGCTGTCTCTAGGCCTATTCGGAACTTCATATGTAGATATAAGGTGGATAGCACATCCGTGCGTTAAAAAACTGTATTTCATAAAACATTAAAATCCAAATTTAACCGAACAGTATACATACATAATTAAGTAGATTGTTCTTACTGTAAGGTTATGTACAGCCTTTGCTCTGGTTCAATGGGTTTCCTGTGCGAGCACTTCCAAGGTTCAACAAAATTCAAAAGAACATTAAACTGTTCATAATTTAGCCTGGTAGGATTTAAAAAAAGGTCTGGGTTTTTATCAATTAAAATATTAAATCCCGTAGAGTAAAATCCGTATGCTGCACGACTTTTAAAAAGCTCTCGATTTCCTTGACGTCTATTTGCCATCATCCTTAAAACTAATTAGTTTTCTAGATCCTCGAATTCGTCCATATAACTCATTTTTTAAAGTCCTATTATATTTCCCTTTTTAATTTAATTAATTTAAATATAAAAAGCACAATTCACAAACAATTTTTTTATGAAACTTTATTTTAAAATAATCAGGGTTGGTATATTTGTTTTTCTTGACAGCACTGTTTTTATCATTTAATAATAAATAATGGCAATTTAGCTATTTTTTGTTCAATCTACAGATTTAATTATCTCCACTTTTATTTTTATGACGTGGGTTTTATTAAACACGAAAATTAACAATACTGTTCGTGACACAACGTTGACGCTCTTGTTTAGGTATGGCATATCAGCGTAAAAGCTAAGCGGAAGAAAACGTTCCGCCTTCCGCCCATGTTTAGGCACGGCTGTAACAATGTAGACAGCTATATTCTAGAGCATCTTCTTGAAGAATATCGATATCGTCGGCATTCGTCTCATCGAGATCATCACAATTCTGAACACGCTCTTCCGGTAGTTCTTCAAGAGTCCTGTGGCTCTCCTTCGGTTGTGTTAAATGACATTTCCACGTTGTTAAGCCAGGATGTTGTGTCGTGCTCCACATATCATGTGCCGTTTAAATGTTCCGTATTTCTTGCCAAATATGTATATGACCAGAAGTTTAATATTAATAAAGTTTAAAATATATTGAATGTTGTTTAAAACTTACCAAGGATATACTTTCGAAGCCTATAATTGAAATCTTTAGAGCAAGGGTGGTCATTTAATCCACCGTTGCTACGTATATCACTAGAAAAGGTCTCCAACACGTATTGATCCGGCTAAATGACTTTAAACGACATGTTAAAAGCCTTGCCATACTGGTGGAGCATTACCAAGTCAATGGTGGAGACTATAATGCCCTGTTGAAAAGGATCCAAACTTTTTTTCCGGGAACGATAGGAGCAGACATAACGTTATTCATTTTCATGAGTATGTCATGTTGTGCAATTAGCGCAATTCCTGCGAAAAATATTTCTATAACGCAGAAAAAATTATAAGGTAGGAAATATATAGTTAAATATTTAAATTACCTTGACAGGGTAATGAAATGTCTTCAAAGAGGAATTATGTATATTAAACCAATCATCAATTATCTGAATAAAATCAGCTGTTTTTATTGGGTTATACAATTCCAAGCCAAGGGAACAGCAACGTCTTATTGCGTTGCAAGTGGTGTTGGAAAATAATTGCGCTGCAAGTTTTACTTTTTGCCGCCCTAAAAATTTTTTAAGTAAAATGTAAATTTTTTTTTATCAGAAAATGTTTATCTGCTTCATTTACTGAAATATGGTCTTCTAATATTTTGAATGTTATAAACAAATCGGATTGCGATGTGTGCTTGCGGAGATCGGCTATAGTGCGAGAAGAATAAAATTGTTTTACTTTTTTAATGACAATTATCGAAACACATGGTTTTGGTCATAGATGGGGGTAGTGCACTAGTTCAAAATGATTGCAATAATTTTGTTGATGTTGAGTGGTGAATTGAAAATTACCAATCTCACTACACATAAGTGATTGTAATGTTAAAACATTTTGCGCTAAAAAAAAAATCATTCCGTTATTGACAGAATTTCATTTAGTTTAATATCCTTTGCTTATGCATATCATCAGAAAACCATGCACAAATTAATTTTTTTTTTTTAATTTTAGTGATATTATGTTTTTGTACAGCTTTTTGATGGCAAGTTCAAATTTTGAACTACATATTTGAATTGAGTGCAGATTTAATGCATTCAATCACAGTTAGTGATAGTGAAAAAATTTGCAATACCAAATAATTTTTTTAGTGCCAGTGAAAAAAATACCAATCATCAATAAAGCTGGTAAAAACAGTAAAAACTAATTTTTTGCAGTTTTATGAAGTGAGAGTGCAATGTTGATTTGAATAAATTTTTAGTGCACTACCCCCAACTATGGTTTTTGTTTACCTTCGCAAAATAATGTTGTATACATGTTATTAATATAAACCATATACAATGCTTTAGTTAGTTTGATTACTTAAAAATGAAAACATGTTATTTAATTTCTGAATATTGAGAAACATTGTAATATGCCTTTAAAACATTTCCCAAAGGATTGAATGGTTTTATACATACATACATACATACTTTTTTAATCTTGTAATTCAATGTAATCCAACTACTGGTAGTTGAAGGAGAAAAAGCCATAAGGTATTTTGGATGTGTTATTTTGTATTTTCTCTTAAAATTCTGAAAGCCATTGTTAATTCGAATGTAAAGTGTCAACAAACGACAACGCTCAACATGAATCTCATCATTCCATACGGGCAGGGCAGTCAATGCCATAAGTTTGTTAATACGACGGCCAGCTGAGAATACAAGAGGAAGGTGTCACTTTTTCTCGTCAACTCTCACACACACCACAATCTAACTTCTAGGAAGAGTATTTTTGACAGAAGCGGTGAAAATTTAAGATTGATCACCAAACAGAGGATACGAAGGATACGAAACAGCAAAAAATAAAACAACAATTGGACAACAAAAACTTGTTAAAACCTAAATTATGTCAAAAAAAATATTCTAACAAAATTTTCATTTGTGAAATGGGTGTTTTTTTAATATTTTTGTTTTTATCAGCAATTCTATCCGTTTCACTGAGAAGAGAAATCCCTGGAGTATGGATGTGTTGAAAATTGCTGTAGAGTATAGATAATTTCATTAATTTTGTTCTATGGTTTTAGAAAAAGAGATAATTTTGTAGAAACCCCGAGAAAAGAACCAATTTATTAAATTCAAAGGATGAATTATTACGATATAAAAATGTTATTGTGGCAAAATATAAAATAAAGTTCCTAAGAACAACAGCATGTAGAAGAATTCAAAGAAGCTGGTACATTTTGTTAACCAATGATTACTAATTAAAGTTTTATTATTTATATTTTATTCCTTTGAATTCCTTCTAACTATTTATTTTTTAAAATATGTAAGAAAGTAAAGTCGTTCAAGATCGGTTATATAATATCGTACACCAAAGTTTTTCCCGACAATTCTGAGGAGATTATCATGTTTAGGACCCAGGGAGAAATAATGGACCCGCAAAAACAAATTATGCTATGAGCTTCAGATTTGTGTAAAGAGTTTTCATATAAAGATAATACATTCAAAATATTATGCACCCAAATTAAACAATTAAAATTTATTAAAAAAACAATTCATTTACATTTCATTTAAAATAAATGAATTTTACATTAATTTTTAAATTAATTACACTATGCTAGTTGAAAAAACTGACAAGCCGGGCACATGGCGTTTTAACATAATTCGGGGACGCTGAATCCAGTGGTGCCCGCGGTTTTTTCAGATTGGCTCTGGTTTTCGAGATATACCGTTATTTCGAAAATGGAGGAGGTTGCACAACATATATTCGCGTAACTCAAAAACGGTTTAGTTTATTGAAATTACTAAAAAAACCGAAATTCCGCAATAAAATTTCATTTTAGAAAAGTAAAACTCTTTTTCTAATATGAGTAGTCGTTATTGAAACATAATTTTTTTTTTAAAAAAAAAAATTAATTTTTTTATCAAAATTTCGCAATTTTTGTTTTTTAAAAATTCATACAAAATAAAAAAATTCAGCTAGGCTTCTAATTTTTGCAGACTTATAAAAAACGAAGCTACAAACAAAACAAGCCATAAATGATTAAAATCTGTTTGCAACTTTTGATTTTATTCACCTATGGTCAATTTAGAGCTACCAGTAAGGTGATTCGAAAAAAAGAGTTGACTAGCTCCTAGCCTCCTAGGATTAAAGATGAGTTAAAAACAATTCCAGAAATATTTTTCTTAATTTTTTGCCACGCCTCTAGAAATGCGTATTATTACAACAATTAAACTAAAAAAACGCCTACACCGCTATTCTTCTTGTGCGTAAATTAAATTGGCAAAATAAAAATAAGAAAAATCCAAAACGGCATTAGTAAAGTATAGGTCGATGAATTTAAACATCACAGTAAAGACATACGTATAATTAAAATTTAACAAATAAATAAAAAATAAGTTTATTTTCTTATTAAAGTTCGTTAAAGGAAAGCCTAAAATTATAAACATTTTTGTATGCAACCGAGGTAAATAAGTTGATTAAGTGCGAAGTATTTATTTTAATTAAATTTAAATAAATGTTCCTATTCGGAATCTCAGTGTAAGTGATAGATTAAATTTACGTTAATATTGAAACGAGACTCTTCCACGTTCATTCTAATTAAACTTAAACCTATATAATTTGTGGTCGCTGATTTCAAATCAAATCTCCATTTTTCTCTATCAGCTCGACTATTCGAGATAAACCGTTATATCCAAAATGAAGGCACATTCACTACATATGTTGGAATAACTAAATTAATTCAAAGTTTGACAACAACATTATCTTTAAGCCGTGCATAAATTGGCTTTAAATTTGCCCAGAAGTTACAGAGATACATATACAATTAAAAAAAAAAAAAAAATTATTTGACACAATTTTTATTGTGCTTTATTGACGCACAATAATGAAATAGCACCAATCAAATATTTTGAAATCACACGATTGCCCTGTTTTAAGCAAATTTAATTGCCGCTGGTTGGTACAAAGCGAAATGGTTACAACAATTGCCGCAGCACAGTCACACCGTTGTTCTTACTTGTGTTAACTGCGAAAACAGCTGTTGCGGTAGCTTTTTTATTTGTTTAAAAGTTCTTGTTGGTTTGTTCATTAAAAAAAAATTTTATTTGTATCATATACTTAAACAAATTTTGTTTGAATAGTTTTATTTAAACTTTTTAAGAAATTTCAAAAATAAGATTTGCATAGAAATATCTTTAATTAAGATATTCACACTGAACAGCTAAATATGCTTGTGAACATACATACATATTTTGTTGATAGCAATAATTAAAAAAAAATTTAAATGCATAATAAATAAATACATACATATTTATTTTCATTACCTACTAAAAGAAACAAAATAAAGGAAATTTATTAAAAAAGGCAAATATTGGCGCGTATTGTGTTGTTTAATTGCCGCACAAGAAATATTGATCGGTGTGAACAAAACATACTTTTTTAACATACTTTTTTTCAGAGTTGTAAAAAAACGTATTTTGGGGTACTGGCAAATTTATTAAAAAAAAGGTATGTAATTTCAATTTCACGGCGTTTCTAGGTAATAAACAGAGCTTTTTAAGACGCTTATAGCTGAAAGCGAAAACCGCATTTTAAATAAAATTGAAGCTATTGAAAATAATATGAAGGAACTGAGGAGAGATCTGATCGAAGTTACAACCAGGGTATCAAAACTTGAAACGGTATCAAATGAAATATCAATGCTAAAATCAGATATTAAGGAGCTCAAACTACAAAATCTTCGCCAAGAAAATTCGCAGGTAGCATGTGATTTACGTATAAATGGAATCCCGTTTTTTGATAACGAAAACCTAGGAAAGATCTTTGATGATATCTGTTTCACGCTAAACATAAATACACCGTCTGTTAAAGCTATATATCGCCTGCAAAACAGAAACAATAAAAATAAAAACTTTTCTCCTGATGCAGTGATTATCGTAAAATTAATGTCACCTTATGATAAAAATTTTATACTTAAATCTATTGCTAGCTTCAGGAAAACTAATCGTTGCTCTTTAATGCTTCGTCATATTGGTTATCAATCGGAAAACACGGAGCGGTTTAATTCTAATAATCCTATTTACATTAATGAGAATTTAACGACAAATAATTATAATATTTTTATATCTGCACTACGCCTTAAGAAGAACAAAAACCTACAATCCGTATTCACAATGCGTGGAATAGTGTATGTAAAAAATGAAAGTACAGAACAGCCGGTGCGCATAGACTTCATCGAGCAATTGGATGAATTTTTTCTTCCGTCTAATAATTAACCACGCATTATTGTATTTTTTTACTTATATATTATTTATGCTTAATATTTTCTTGTTATTTACCTTATTTACTTTAATACTCCTATTATATTATTTGCATGTTTTACGCTTATTAACTAATGATCTTAGCTATGAAACAATTTTAAACAAAATTGATGCCATCATCAAAATGCGCCTAACTTTACCCTTTACCATTGTTGTTTGTTATTTAATAAAACCTCGTTTTGATAACGATGAACATTCAGGATAATACGACCTTTGGTTCCAACGAAGGCTCAATGTATATGCTGCGTATCTTGACTAAGTTGAAGAAGGGTATAAACATTTGTCATATCAATGCACAGAGCTTGAATAATAAAGCGGACGAATTTAGACTCATGTTTGAGAATTCTTCAGTGGACATCATATGTGTTTCTGAAACTTGGCTTAATCCCTCAACAGCGGTAACTTTAATAAATCTTAATGGTTATAAAATTTTTAGAGCTGATCGTAAGACTCGTGGTGGCGGTGTAGCAATTTTTATAAAAAATAATATAAAATGTAATTTCATATCCTCAAACCTTTCAAACACCAATGTAGAAACAATAATTGAATACCAGTTCGTTGAAATTGTATCCTCTAGCAGAAAATTGCTTGTTGGTTGTGTGTATCGGCCTAATCGAAATATTTCCACTGACACCTTTTTCAATTATCTCGAACAACTTTCCTTATTATACGCGGACTGTGTCATTGCTGGAGATTTTAACTCAAATTTATTAACTGAAACTACACTCTCAGATAACCTATTCTCAATTGGCATTGAACCTATCAACCGCTATACACCAACCCATTATACTACTACATGCAACACTCTCCTAGATCTATTTCTAGTTTGTAACATCTCAAAAGTTCAAATTTATGAGCAACTTTCCGTCCCTTGTTTTTCCAAACATGACCTAATTTTCACTTCATATGATTTTGATTTAAAACGTTGTGACCAAACCTTTTCATATCGAGACTTCAGAAACATTAACTTTGAAATGCTAGATGAGTATGTCTCAGCCATAAATTGGGATAATATATTTTATATGATATCTTCAAATCAGCAAACCACTTTTCTTGAGAATAACATTTCTGATCTATATGAACGCTTTGTTCCAATCAAAACAAAAACTGTCAAAGATAATACAAGGCCCTGGTTCAATCCAGTCATAAAAAATTTAATTAAGAAAAGAGATGTTGCGCATTCTCGCTGGAAGCGTTTCAAAATCCCTATTTTATACGATGAATTTCGTAGAATTAGAATGGAAGTTAATCGGGAAATAAAGAAAACAAAAACGACTTTCTATGCTGAACGATTTAAAGGTGCTATTGACAGTAAAACAACGTGGCGAACTATACGCGATATTGGAATCGGTAATCATACCAAAAATGTTGACAGCAATTTATCAGCGGACGACCACAACGTTATTTTTTTGTCAACACCCTCATCAAATGATGTTTCACACACAAATG
Source organism: Pollenia griseotomentosa (assembly GCA_963931875.1). Lineage (NCBI taxonomy): Eukaryota > Metazoa > Arthropoda > Insecta > Diptera > Polleniidae > Pollenia > Pollenia griseotomentosa. Next base: position 140,500,127 of record OZ007560.1, on the reverse strand, counting down.
ACTATATAAACTCATTAGAAGATAGTATAACAAATATCCAATTTAATTTTCGATGTGTCTATAATGATGAAGTCTTAACTTGCTTAAAGTCTGTTAAATCAAATGCAATCGGATATGACAATTTAGACCCTCGATTTGTAAGATTATTGTTGCCAAGATTATTACCTTATTTAACCCACATTTTTAACACAATATTTACTACTAATGTCTTTCCAAGTAGCTGGAAACATGCTAAGATTATTCCGGTCCCTAAAAATAACTCGGAGTTTAGGCCTATTGCAATTCTGCCTTATCTTTCCAAAATAATGGAAAAACTTATGTACATACAAATAAATGAATTCATTGATCGGCATAATTTGCTCACGCCACACCAATCTGGCTTTCGAGCTAAGCATAGCTGTGTTACAGCATTAATAAATCTGAGTGAGGATATTAGATATGATATAGATATCGGGAAAGTTAATATTCTAGTTCTTTTGGATCACTCCAAAGCTTTCGATGCAATTGACCATTCTCTGCTCTGCCTCAAACTTAAAAAGCTATTTGGCATATCAGGGACCTCAAATAGGCTATTTAAATCATATCTCGGTAGTCGTTACCAGTCAGTATTTATTAACGGTAGTTATTCGTCTGCACTCCCAGTCACCAAAGATGTTCCACAAGGATCAATTTTGGGACCACTTTTGTTTTCGTTGTATGTTAATGATCTTCCCCGAACTTTAACATATTCTAAATTACACTTATATGCCGATGATGTACAAATTTACATTGGCAGTTCTGTGGAAAATATTGTAGACAACGTACATAAATTAAATAAGGACTTAGAAAGTGTTTATAGATGGGCAACCGCTAATAGACTTCTAATAAATCCCCACAAATCCAAATGCCTTATCATTCACCGTAAAACGATCCGTTTTAATATAAACTTTGACATTATGCTTAATAATGAAAAAATTGAATGTGTACGCTCGGCAAAAAATCTTGGTGTTATATTCAATAATAATTTAGATTGGTCTGACCATATAAATAAAACTGCATCAAACATTTACCTACGGTTACGTGAACTTTGGCCTACCCAATACTTTACGCCCTTAAATATTAAAATACTTATGGCCAAAACATACTTAATGCCTCGACTTTTATATGGTTGCGAGTTGTTCTCAAGTTGCGACTTTCGTAGCAAAAATGTGTTACAGAAAACATATAACAATATAATCAGATATGTTTTTGGTTTGGGGAAATATGATAGTATATCCCAGTTCACAAATAAACTTTATGGCATGACATTTAAAAACCTTTTAGATATGAGGGTATTGCACATGCTACATAAAATAATATATACGAGGAATCCTCCATATCTGTACAACAGATTAACCTTTGCAAGGTCTAACAGGGGAAATAAGATAATTCCCTTTACACACCGCAGCCTGTTATCTGAATATCAATTTTTTATTCATTCTGTCCGTCTTTGGAACCTACTTCCCAACCATGTTCAAACAAACAACAATGTGAACAATTTTAGAAATCAATTAGTAAATTATTTAATAAGCCAAAACTTATAAAACTTATAAAACTAAACCAATTAATTTTGTTATCAAAGCTATTTAGTTAATTAGTTTAGTTTATTTTAATCTATAATTTATATGTTACAATCAGTCAACTTAAAATTTAAAATTTAATCTTTCTTTAAATTAAATGTTTATTTCCTTTCCATCTTGTTATAATGTACTCTATTTTGTTTTTTTTCTTTTCTTTCTTTTCAAACTTAATCGTTTGAGTGTGATTACCCCATTATGTTTTAAAACTTATATAATTCCTGCACTTTAACTATAAGATTTATATCTTGTTGTGTAGGATAAGCAAGAAATTCTTAAATAAATAAAATAAATAAATAATTTATTTTTAATTTTAACATAAAATGTGGAAAAATGAGAAATTGATACCAAAAAAACTACACGCAAAAAAATTATCTATATAATTTTACCAAGAATTGCATAGGTAATATAGTTTAATAAAAAAACAAAAAAACTAAGTTTAATTGCCTAAAAAATTTGCCCTACAAAATATTAATAACCAAAACTAATAAAACACTATTTTTACTTAAACACTTGCAACAATTTTTATTTATTTTATTTATTTATTCAAGGTAATACAAATAGCCAATTGGCCAATAAAATATATTACAAGTAATTTCATAACTATGAGGTGAGAAATAATTCAATATACATATAAAATAAGTACAACTATGAGATTTCATTATCTAAAATAAACATATACCAACATCATGACAACCCAACCAACTCCCATACATTACAGCGAGTAAATTTAAGCAGGATAAAACAAGAGAAATGAAAAAACCCCAAAAATGCATCAGCGATTACAAAATTAAGCTATGTGAATTAAGAAACACACAAAGGTTACGCTTAAAGACTGCAAAAGACATGGCGAAAGAACGTAGGTTTCTAGGCAAAATATTCCATAACCGTGCTGCACGTACGAAAAAAGATTGTTCATAAACCTGTTATAAATGCGTGGTATAACGATTTGAGGATTTCTAACAGAACTGTTAAAAGATATCATTCGCAAAACACTCGGATGACTTTGAGTCTTTATAATATTAAAAAGATAAATTAATAACCGAAACTTTAAATAGTCCTCAAAAAAAAGATTCAGAAAACTTTTTACGTAACCACGAATTTGTGCAACACGTTTTTGCCCTTGACCATGAAAAATTTCACCTGTTCTGTGAACTGAAACATGTCCGTTTAAATTTATTTTAAATCGGTATTTGCAACAATCTGGAAAGGTGCAATATCCATAAGCTAAAAGTCCTGAAACTAAGAATTTTAAATTATAGAAAGAGATGACGCACGAATTATTAATTTTTAAGTACTCTTGACGAATAACATCTATAACAAGTTTATTTTTAGAGAGATTCAATTGTAGATTATCTTTTGCATTAAAAACTAAATCAGGATTTACTTTAAAATCGCCGTCAGAAATTTTAGTTTTGAATTGACGAACTTGATTGATAGTTTTCCCGAGTTCACGAATAACATTTTTATTTATTTTTTCTTTTTGGTCAATGCTCTTTCTATAACTGTCAAATTGAGATAAATCTAAGCTACTTTCGGTGGTTTCAAAGGGACCAAGAATCTCATTACATCTTTTCTTCGTTTGATTAGTTTCACTTGATGCAACAAAATAAGACAAGGATTCTGGGGATTTATCGATTTTATTATTATTTTTATTAAAACTATTATTATTGCTAGTAATAAAATTAATATTAGAAAATTTTTCTAATCCTTCATTTAACAATACTTTCAAATCTTTTAAAAAACTTTTTAATTGTTTTTCAATAACATCCGCCTTATTTACAGTATCGTCTTCGTGGTGCTAAAAATAAACAAAAACATTAAAAATTAAATAAAACATAATTATTTAATGTTTTAAATTGTCTTACCAATTGGTTTAGCTCACTACATAAGGAACTAGTTTTCCAGATCTAAAAATTAAGCGTAAATAAATTTTGAAATTGGTAAACTTTAAACCTTATTACTTACCTTTTCTTTAACAGAACAAGTTGAATGTTCATTTTGCAAAACGTTCAAAATTTCTGTACCTTTTTCAAACAAGGAGATTAGAGCTTCTGTTGCAATTTTTTCATCCTCTGTACAGTTACTTAGTGTTGTTTTACAAAATTTTTTGTTTTTTTTTAGCAAAAGAAGAGATTCTATTGCAATTTTTTCATGTTCTGTATAATTTTTAAGCGTTGTTTCACACACTTTTTTGTTTTTTTGTAGCAAAAGTAGTGATTCCATTGCACATTTTTCTTCTTCCGTTAATCCACTTTCTACTTTCGGCTTAAAGTCTTCGGTAATATTTAAGTCTTGCAAAGACATATCATTTTTCTACAAACAAATATTAAAAGTTTTTTTTAATGAATGTAAAATGTTACACAAACCTGAGTGCTTTCTAAATTATGAAATCCTTCAAAAATATCGGACAAATTCGAATTACTTTCATGAAGGGATGTGGTTGTGATTGTTTTATTTAATGTATATAACTGAAATTAATAAAAGTGTTATTTTAATGTAGATATTTTAATAATTACGTACACTTGTCTTACTCTTTTTAAAATCATTTTTCGGTTTTTTAAGTTATTTGCAAGTTTATAACATTTGGAAAGATCATTGTTGTATTCCTCAAATAGGCTAATAAAAACTGAATTATTAGCATATACCTTTAGGCTACCAACATCCATTCCCATATCAATTTGTCTTTGCAAAATAGCCGAAAGTTTTTGGTTATTAACAACCATATTGTTAAAGGAAATCTCCAATTCGTTGCATTTATAAATTTAAATAATGAAAATATTATAGCATTTTAATAACAAACATTAAAATAATGACCACATACATACAGAAAACTTCAGAAGTTTATAATTGTTTTATTTTCTATTTTTCCATCACCTGATTTTATTTTTAATTGTGTCCTAAACTTGAATTTTTAAGTTTCCGTAAAATTATTTCGTTAAAAATGGACTTTAATTTTTTTTCAAAATGTATCTTTTTTGGGAAAAAGGGTATATTTTGATTATTTGGATACTAAAATGTATCTTTCTCGAAATTTCACTGGCACCACTGATAAAAACACAAACCAACATCAAAAAATAAAAAGTTGCAATAACCGAGTCACAAGATTTTGCAGATTTGCGCTAGTAGAGTCTACAATGTAAGAAACTGGCTCTTGCGATAGACGAAAAAAGTTTTAAATTCAAAAAATAAATAAGCTATTTTCACCATGTCCAAATATTATCTTTACATACTGTATAATTTAATCTATTCAATATGTATTGTCTAACGTTTTTGTTAAGACAGTGGGCGTCAAAATAAAGTGTACAGCTTGTTTTCCAATACAAAAAGTGTTATGTTAATTATACAAAAAATTAAATGTTATATATATTTTTCACTAAAATAACAATTTTTATATTGAAAAACCAGTTGTACACTTTATTTTGACGCACATAGCAGAGTTCAAAAAAATTTATATGAGATCGCTCATATTTAACCATTCATGAATTTTTTCACATGTAAATGAAAAATGTAAAATATGCTAATACGCCATTTTAATTTTGTAAATATCTTGGTTATTTTTTATGGTACAAGTTTAAAATTTTTTAAAAAATGTTTCTTGATTTTATAATAGAAATCAATTTCTTACATTAAGGAACTTTGTAAAAAAATCAAAATACCTACAATACTTCTTTTTTACCTTCACAACAGTCTTTCACCAAATTGATTTTAATAATTTTTATTAAATTAATTTTTCTGGGTAGCACTGATCACTTTTAAATTTCTGTAAAAATAAATTTATTAATTTTTATTTTATTTGTGTCACTCTTAATTTTGTTTTTATATAAAATTATTTGTTATATATTGTGTCTTGTCCTTTTCGGATTAATAAAAAAATCTACCGTTATTTCAATTTCGTCGTTCCTTTAAGATATGAAATATTGCCACACTTTTAATATATAACATGATATGTAGAGTTGTATTTAGAAAACCTCGTAAAATATTAAAAAAAAATATTTGCACCTGCCATTTTAAAATATTTTAAAACGATTTATTTAATTCTCAATTTGTACTTATATATATATATATAAATTAGTGAACAATTAATTATAATATTTTAAAGAAGTGTCTGGATTATGTCACAGAAAAACCATGAATATTAAAAAAATCGGTTCATATATGATCAAAATATTGACAATAAAAAATTCATCCCGAATTTGGGACAAAAGCGCCCATATGAGCTAGGGGAAGATGCAACCATTATTATCAATGTAATCCAATTTCACGTCAGGATTTTAACTAATTTTGCCTTTAAAGTCCATAATTATCCATGGAAATGTTTGCGTCGTTCAAATTAATCATCTGCAATAAAAGTAATAAATCCGGAAATATATTTTTTTATAACAATAATTTATATTGTTTTATTTGGCCCTTTTTAATTATATGAACGTAATTTTATTTAAGCTCAAGGTATTTTTTATGAAAAATTAAAATATTTATATGTATATTTAAAATATTTATACATTTAAATAATTTCTTTTCGATAATTCGCTAATTTTTGGCTAGCATCTTCAGGAAAAATTTACATACATATTGAATTGTTTTTTTGATTAATAATAATAATAACAATTTTTTTAAACATTAAAACATGTGGATTTTGATAAATTTAGGCTGCCAGACTACATCTCAATCATTAATCTGGCAAATAATGAACAGGGATATATGGCATCTCTTTGTTTTCTAACTGTGGTATTTTTTTCTTTTTTCATTTTAAAAATGGACTCCGACACTAAGGTAAGTGGTAAATTTAAAAAATTTCAAAAAATAAGTATTTTCTTTTTAAATTTAACAAAAACACATGTTTCTAGATTAGAATTAGTTGGAAATATAAAAATGTTTTCAATGAAACATTTTTTATTGCTCTAATGCATCTAGTTGTTCTAGGGAATCGAGTGAAATTGAAATCCATGGTATAATAAGAACATGGTAGGTGCATTTTAAAATTAAATATTAATTAAAACCCCCAAAAAATTAAAGAAAAATTATATTTATTTTTTAATTTTAATAATTAAATAATATTGTTTTTCTTTTCAGAAAATTTTATTGTTAATTTTAAAAAACAAAAGTCGTGGACGTGGTCGTGGTCGTGGACGTGGACGTTACTTAAGAAGCCGTAGCAATAGGCAGGAGGCACAGAACCTACAGGTAACAAAAAAAGTGAACTTATCGGGTGTGTTCTACTTTTCGACTAGTATTGTTCTCAAACCCGCATGTTTTTGTGTATTCAAAGTTTTTTTGAATGTCTAAATATTTTTTTATCTTTTTAGTTTGCTAATCAGGCATATAGTCCGCCCTTACCTCCCGAATATTTTATTTATCCACCGCCAACGGCTGGTACATATTACCAACCATTATACTATAGGTACCAGCCGTTTCAGATGCAAGATACTAATTACCACCATCAGGTAAACCAGCAGCCGGTACACCACCAGCAAACGTTTAGCCATCAGCCTGTAAGCCAGCAAATGGTCAACGAAGAACCGATAAACCAGCAAACGGCAAACCATCAGCCGGTAAACCAGCAAACGGCAAACCATCAGCCGGTAAACCAGCAGCAAACGTTTAGCCATCAGCCGGTAAACCAGCAAATGGCCAACGAAGAACCGATAAACCAGCAAACGGCAAACCATCAGCCGGTAAACCTGCAAACGGCAAACCATCAGCCGGTAAACCATCAGCCGACAAACCACGATCCAGAGGTGATGGTAAGAGGTGATGGTATTTGAACTGTTAGGAGTCTTCTAAGAACAAAAAATCATAAAAAATGAATTTATTAATTTATTTTATTTCTTTAATTTAATTAAATAAATATATGTATGTATACAGGATGCATCGGTGCAAACTTCCGAGGCAATAAATAAGTACATTTCAAATAAATTTTAGGGGTTGTTTACAACTTTTATTCCTAATTTTAACAAAAACAAAATGGTTTTAATTTGAAATGTTCTTTATTCAATTTAAACAAAAACAAACAAAAAATATATATTTTTTCCATAGCTGTTCATTGCAAATTATTTTCTTTTAAATATTCTTCAAAATTAATTATTACCAAAATTTATTTAAAGCTTAAAAAAATTTTGAATAATGCTATGTTCTTTAATAATAAAATTTTGGGTTTTTTTATTTGAAAACCTTTTTACAACTTTTATTTATTCCAATAAGCACTCAAAAATTTAATTTCAAGTACTTTAAATCAGCGTTCGAAAATAAACAGTACATTATTTAACGTTCGGCTCACACACCCAAGAACGATATCTATTTTTTTAGTGATTGTGTAATAATACACAACCCTTAATACCGTTCGTAACTATTTTCAAGAACAGAACATTATATAATGTTCGGTTCTTCATTAAAAAACAGAACAATTGTAGTGATACTGTAGAAAAACATTATATTTTAATGTTCTTTAATGTTTTTTTCGTGTGTGCATTTTGTATTTGTAAAAAATTTTTGTTTTTTTTACCAGCCAAAAGGGACAAACATTAGTGAGCCGAACCGAACACATCGAAGTTTGTGGATTTTCAAAAAAAACCGAACGTAATTAAATGTTCTCATCTTTTGTTGTGTGTGATAGTATTATTTTTGTGTTCGAAAGATGACTAACAGGGAAACGTTATTTTTAATGATTTTCTACACAAACAGTATTAGCGTTTGTGTTTTCCACAAATCTACCGAACCGAACATTAAGAAACGATATTTAGTGTTTATTTTCGAACACTGCTTTAAATTGAACTGAAAACATACTTGAGTTCAAATGTATTTTTAAATGCTATTCAAGTTTGAAAATGGTTTACTAATATTCACTTGATTTCAAATTCCCATTTTATTGGCGAATGCTATTGAAAAAAAGTGTAACAAGAGTACATCTCAACCCTTTTAACTCGAACTTGAATACCAATAGTTTTGCACTTGATTTCTACCAAATTTGTTTATTGGGATTATTATTATATATGTACATAATATGTATATATATATTATATAGATATATTATATAGATATATATATATTAGATAGATAATATGCAATTTTGGTGGAAATCATTCTCCAGTAAAATGGGAATTTGAAATCAAGTGAATATTAGTAAACCATAGAAACTGGGAATTATTTCCTTCCGAAGGTAACTTTTATATTATATTCAACATTATTTATTTATTCTATGAGCTAAATTTCAGTTATGTATTTTATAAAGCCATATATATATTTTTAATGCATTAGATTTCAAATGGTAAAATATATATATAGCATGAAAATGATTCTTAAAAATTTAAAATCGATTTTTGAAATATTGCATCGTCAATTTCGAATAATTTTTATTTTGGAAAATTTTTTATGCCGAAAAACTTTGGAGTCGGAGTCGCGAGTTTTTGTGGGTACTACGACTCCGACTTCGGCACAAAAACCTCAACTCCGACTCCACAGCCCTGTAATTTATAATGACGGGCATCTTGCAATAGTCGCAAAAATAACAAAGTGATTTCAAAAAGTAGTTTACGTAGCTGAACGTTTTAAAATCACAAAATAATACGCCTAGAACACATTTCTTGTGATTTTAAATCACTTTCATATAATGAGATTTTCAGAACAGGCTTTAATCTCTGTGTTTTCTTTTATTTTAATTTAACATTAAGGTTAATTTTCATAGTAAATTTGTTCTTTAAACCTATAGGTAGGTATTAAATTTAAAAAATTTAATTTAAAATTTAATGTGTAAAATTAATGCATCTGACAATAGCACCATTGTCAGAAAAATGGCAATATTGTAAGATCTGACCATCGTCTGTACGAAGCTTTAGACGTCACAAACAGTTTCACAAATATCCAACATGTCATATTCAATTCTAACGAAAGATCTTATCGCATGTTGCTTTCAAGAAAATCATTAACAGCGGCTATATCATTTCTAAATAAAGCAAAATACTATTAGAAGTTAAAATCAATTTTTTTTTTTACAAAACGCTTACTGATAGTTATTTAAATCGCACAAATAGTCATTTATAATGATCCATTTACCACCATCCAATAAGTTCACCACTTGAACTTAGAGCCAAATAATTGAAAACTCCTAAGGCCACATCTATGGTGATTATAGATTGCTAATAAGTTTGGGTGTACTCAAACATTGTACTTGTTCGCCGAGTTGATTGTGACCCAGCCGTCCGCCACAAGCCTTACCCCAGGAATAAAGCTTTCCCTCACACGTCAATGCCACGAAAAATTGAGCTCTAGCAAATACGCGTTGTACTCGCGGCAAATTTTCAATTAGTTGCTGCAACTGATATCCATTCCCCAGTTTGCCAAAATCTCCAACACCCCAAGCATAGACCAAACTTGCTTCTGCAGCAGCCAAACCACGTCAACTACCTTATGGTGAGCCAAAGCTGCTACCTGGGTCGAAATAAGTTTGTCATCAGAATTTCCATGACCTAAATATAAAGCGCCATTGCCCTTTTATGCAACCTTTTCTTTTGCAAATCAAGATCAAGTAAAAAGAATCAATGCAGTGCTGCCACTCGCTTATAAATACCAAGAACAAATGGAATAGAACAATTATCCATACACTGTAAATAATAAATTACTAATTAAAAAATGCGTTGATATAAATGCTTAATTCCAATTAAAATTTTTAACTAAAAAGACTGGACTATCGAATAAGCAGTATCCAAAATTATTATTTTATTGATGTAATACTTTTGATTTTTCCGCAAGTCATAAGAAAATAATTTATAAAAATTAGTTATTCAATATATGAAGTTAAGCACAAAGGTCTTAAGCTTCGTATAGACCAAGGACTTAATAGTTGTAACAATTATGGGTATCAAATAAAAGTATTTCTCAAACATAACTATTACTATTTGATAGATATATAACTAATTATTTTTAATAAGAAATAACATAACAGTTATAACTAATTTTATGAACATGTATAGATGAACGATGTTTATCGGTTTTATATAGTAACAAACTATGTAAATATTGAATTTTGATTTTTACACTTTTTTGGGTATACCCTATAAACGGCTGATTTCTCGAAAGTGACAACCCGTTATTTGGATTCCTAGGGTCTTTCTACATAGAATTACGTTTTCCAATTTTTGTCACCACGATATTTATCGGTTTTATATAGTAACAAACTATGTAAATATTGAATTTTGATTTTTACACTTTTTTGGGTATACCCTATAAACGGCTAATTTCTCGAAAGTGACAACCCGTTATTTGGATTCCTAGGGTCTTTCTACATAGAATTACGTTTTCCAATTTTTGTCACCACGAATTGAATTTTGATTTTTACACTTTTTTGGGTATACCCTATAAACGGCTAATTTCTCGAAAGTGACAACCCGTTATTTGGATTCCTAGGGTCTTTCTACATAGAATTACGTTTTCCAATTTTTGTCACCACGATATTTATCGGTTTTATATAGTAACAAACTATGTAAATATTGAATTTTGATTTTTACACTTTTTTGGGTATACCCTATAAACGGCTAATTTCTCGAAAGTGACAACCCGTTATTTGGATTCCTAGGGTCTTTCTACATAGAATTACGTTTTCCAATTTTTGTCACCACGATATTTATCGGTTTTATATAGTAACAAACTATGTAAATATTGAATTTTGATTTTTACACTTTTTTGGGTATACCCTATAAACGGCTAATTTCTCGAAAGTGACAACCCGTTATTTGGATTCCTAGGGTCTTTCTACATAGAATTACGTTTTCCAATTTTTGTCACCACGATGTTTATCGGTTTTATATAGTAACAAACCATATATGTGATTTTTCAAGTTAATTTTTAACTTTTGTTGTCATATTACTTGCGGACATCATGGAATTGAAATAACAAACTTTTTTTTTGTTGATGTTGTTTACAAAAACACGTGGAATTGAAATATAGTACTTTTTTTTAATTGAAAATGGTTGGAAAAACATGTACTTTAGTACTTTTTTGATTTCATACTATTTTTTTCAACTATGCAAAAAAGTTTGTTTTCTTCGGTATGATTTGTTCACGCACGTGAAATATTGGTGCATTTTTGTAATTTTTATTGACGCGCGGTTGCATAGCAAACAGTCACACGATTGCCGCACCAGGGTTGCATTTGATTGTTAAAAGTAATCACAATATTGTCCTCGATTGGTACATGAGCCATTTGGTTGTGCAGTCACACGATTGGCGTATTAAAAAGTGTAAAAATTAATGCATTGCGGCAATCGTGTGATCCCAGCTTTAGAAATTTATAAAAAATTAAAATGCGCTAAAAAACACAGTTTTGCTTTAAAAACATTTGTTTAGCTAAATTTCGAAGCAATCGGTAGTCGGTGCACAAATTTTGATTTTTTTCCTTTATTTATTCCTATTGGGAACATAAGGCTTCTACAAGCAAGAATACAGATTTTTGGGAGAAAGTTATCTTCTCTGATGAAAGCAAATTTTTCATTTCATCGGCTTCTGGTGTTGGGGAGCTCGTATTTATTGGTGAAATAATGGATAAGATACTTTATTCGAATATTCTAAAAATTCGAAGAAAAGTGCTCGAAAACTTGGTATTGAATCAGACTTCTACTTCCAACATGATAATGATCCCAAGCACACAGCAGAAATAGTTCGCTTGTGGGTCTTGTACAACACCCCCACACCCTAAAGACTCCACCACAATCACCGGATCTCAATCCGATCGAACATTTATGGGACCATTTAGATCGACGGATTCGAGAGCACCACGTAACCTCCAAAAGTATGCTGAAACAAATACTAATGGATAAATGGCAGAAAATTGATTCAGCTGTCACTAAAAGACTAGTACATTCGATGCAGAAGCGCTTGCAAGCTGTTTTAAAAAATAATGGAAAATATATTTCATATATAACTACTAAAACAGTTTAATATTTTTAATTATTGAAACACATCTTTAACTCACGGTGACTTTTGTCCACCAAAACAGAGCACTATAAACTATAATATATTTGTTTTAGTAAATTAGGCTAAAATGAAAAGCGTTGTTTGAACTGAAATTAAATTTAAATTATATTTTTTGTTGGATAAAAAATTTGTTTGTGTTTGAAATTGTTTTTAAGCGCTGCAGCTCTTCAAATTTTCTAAAAGCCAAAAGACGGTAATTTTTGTCCATCTGGTATATTTAATTAAGTCATAACATATTGTTTTAATTTCATCAAAGGCTTTGTTGTGTTTGCGTAGTTCACTCAATACCGTTCTTCTCCAAGTATTTATAGGGCGTCCGCTGCGCCGGTTGCCTTGAGGATTCCATTCTAGCGCTGTCCTTGTAATACTGTTCCTTGGTCTGCGCAGTGTGTGACCTATCCAACTCCACTTCTTTTTAGCTATTTGGGTGGCTATTGGCTCCTCTTTAGCTATTCTCCATAGTTCAACATTTCTTATCGTGTTAAGCCAAAAGATTCTACATATAATACGCAGGCATTTGTGCTATGTCTCTGTGCTATGTTGTTGGACATCAGCCAGGTTTCGCTTCCATAGAAAAGATTAGACTTTACATACATACAGCGTTAAATATTCTTATTTTCGTATTTCGTGAGATCTGCGGAGACCTCCACGTTTTGTTAAGACGTCCAAAGGTAGCTCTAGCTTTTTTAGCCTGTTTGATACATCTTCGTCGACACCCCCATCGACCGGCATCATGGAACCCAGATAACAAAAAGATTTCACATATTCAATTTTCTGATTTTGTATTTTGATATGGTTGTTGGAAGTGTTATTTATTTGCATTGCACTTGTTTTTGCAATATTAATTTCCAAACCTGCGCGGCCTGCTAGTTTAACTAGGTCGTTGACTTTACTTTGCATGTACTTAAAGTTATGTGAAATGAGACATATGTCATCAGCAAAATCTAGATCTTCGAGATGCTTATTGAAGGTCCATACAGTTCCTCTTCTTTTTGTGGTTAGTTCTTCCATTATTTCATCTAGTACAACAGCAAATAGCAGCGGCGAAAGGGGACACCCTTGTTTCACACCAGCATTTGTCGTAAAGGGTTCAGTAGTTCATCCATCGTGTCTGACGTAGATTATAGTATTGTTGTATATTGTCTTTATCATATTTATTATTTTTGTAGGCACTCCTTTAGCTCTAAGTGCTTCCCATATTGCATTACGCCTTATTGAGTCGAAGGCTTTCTTAAGATCGATGAAAGCTAGATAAGAGGTGTATGCCATTCAACTGATTGTTATATTATGACGCGCAAGGCATTTGCCTGATCCACACAGTTGCGATGTGGACGGAAAACTGCTTGCTCATCCCTAAGTGTTTGTTCAACTCCTACCAGCCTAATGTTAATAATTATTGCAATTATCTTGTAGATACAAATTTTGATTTTATTCACAATTAACTTAGAAAACTGAATTGATAAAAATAGCGATTTCCATATAAAAATAAAATATTTTGTGTATTTATGGATGTTTCTTCCTTCCCTTAAAAATGAGGTATATTCACTAAATTGTGAATAAAAGGGAAACGCATTCGTCGACTAGTATGATCTACATATGTCTTATTTTGTTCATAGGTTATGTGACTTTACGTTAAAGTAATAACAGCCGTATTCATTAAAATTTATTTATGATTAATTAACCGTTTTTAAGCAATAATTGCTAAAGTTATATTCATAAACGAAAAATAGTCTATTAAACCTTTAATAACCCATTCATAAAGTAAAAAATTTATTGTTGGATTTTCCCTTCTTTAAACCAAAAATAAAATGACATTTTGATAAGTGTTTGCATTTTATGATATTATTTTTGTGAAATACATACATATTGTTACGAAAGTAACTTTAGTTAAGAATTAGTTGTAATTATTGGTTATAATTGTTGGTTATCTTGTATTTATTAGTTATCTTGTATTTATTAGTTATCTTGTATTTATTAGTTATCTTGTATTCATAAGTAATTTTATTAGTTTACATCGTTTTTGTTATAATTTAGTACACTTCAATCCCAATGTGCAGAAAGCCCTAGAAATGACCGTTAAAAAAGCTTCAGTATAAGAGGTAAAATTATGTAAACATAAGTGCTACCATAAATCAAATTAAAGTGTGGTGAATAGAAAAGCCTCGAACCTTCGAAAAACATTTCGAATGTTCTAGACAACCAAATTGCAGTATAAATACTAGCGGCGAGTAGCAGAACAAGTTCATTCTTAGTTCAGACTTTGTCAATAACGCATAACGCTGAGAAAATTATAGTTGGTTGTGAATAAAAGCTATAAATTACGGTTGTTAAAAAGACTTAGTACTAAATAGAGTTGAGAAAATTGTAAACAGTTTTTAAAGTGTTTGTGTTTTATTTATTTTATTAAAGTTGCAATAAAGAACTCGAAACGGTTTATTATAAAGGAAATTAACCAAAACGTTATTGAAAGGCAGTAACGTAACAATTGGTGTCAGAAGTGAAATTGCATAAATAAAATAAATAGATTAATAAAAGTGAAAAAAAATTATAAAATAAAAAAAAAATAATAATAACAAGAAGACAGCAATGAAATTTGAAGAACTTAAAGTAATAAAGCAGAGCTGCAGAAGAGACTAATAGATGAATTCGAGCGACGCAATATCGACATTGTAAGCCACGAATTCGAGGACAAAGACGAAATTGAGGTATGTACTCGTGTAGTTGCTAGCAGCGTGGATTTCAACGTAATGTTTGCTGCTATGATGGCAAAAATTGATGAAAATTCCAGAAAAATGGATGATAATTCCAAAAGCATGGTACAGATGATAAAAGAAAATTCGAGTGACATTCTTGCTGAAACTTCTAGAAAAATTGATGAAACTTCTAGAAAAATGGAAGAGAAGTCTAGCACCATCTTGGCTGAAATTCAAGAGAATTCCAGAATCACAAATGAGAAACTTCAGGAGATTTCCAGTGAAATAAATGAAAGAGTAAATGAAATGGAAATAGAGTTCAACAAAAAGCTGACTGATGTTAAAATAGAAGTGGATGAAAAACTACACAATCTGGAAGTAAAAGTAAATAGTCTTCAAAGCCAAGAGGGATCAGTACCGGTTATTCCAGAAGTTTCTAGCAGAATAAAGGCCCCTTGCTTTGACGGTAGTGTGCCATTAAATGTTTTTACGCTCCAGTTCGATACAGTTGCCCACAGAAATGCATGGAACAGTGAGGAAAAAGCCATCGAGCTAATTCTAGCTTTAAAGGGGACTGCGGCTGAAGTGCTTGAAAGTGTACCAGTAAGTAGCAGAAACAACTATGATGAAATTATGGTAGCACTGCAACGTAAGTATGGAGGTGAACACAAAAAGGAAATCTACAAAATGGAGTTGCGTGGCAGAGTGCAAAAGGCAAACGAAACCTTACAAGATTTTGCTCTCGAGATAGAGCGCTTGATGCAGCTTACATACCCTGGTGAGAATCATCCATTTTTGGATAATTTTAAAACTGAGGCATTTGTAAACGGTATTCGTGATGCAGATATAAAACTTGCGGTATGTGCATCACAAAAACCAACATTTGCAGAGACGGTTTCATTCGCCCTGACCCAGGAAACCGCAAGAATTATTTCAAGACCTCAAGTGGGCAAGGTGCGAAAGCTCGATGTGACCAGCGATGCAGAAAGAGATATTGTGCAGTATTTAAAAGAGGCATTTATAGAAGCTTTAAGTGAGAAGCAACCTAAATCTAAAGTAAAATGCTATAACTGCGGAAAGATTGGTCACATACAACGTAACTGCAAAGCACCAAGAAAACGTTCAAGATCTGCTTCACCGCCCAGAGACAACCAGCGGGGTAATCACCAGTCTTCACAAGAATCCCCGTTAAACTAAAAAGAGCTAGCACTGCGGGGCATGAGCTAGCTCTCATATCTTAGGGCCCCACAATCTCCATCTCAGTAATGCAACAGAGTAACAGAAACCTTACTGCTTGTGGTTATATTAACGGTCAAAAACGGGGTTTGACTGTGGACACTGGGGCATCACATTCCATAATTAGGCCTGATTTAATACAACAGCCCATTGAACCACTAAGGGGTGTGAGTCTGCGAACAGCTACGGGTGAGCCTGCCACCGTCTATGGGAAAGTTAAAGTAAAATTAAGTATAGGCAATACAAGCGCTCACCATGTATTTATTGTGGCTGATATTGTAGACGAAGTAATTATTGGCTCAGATTTTATGATAGGCCAAGGTGTTCATCTGGATATGGGACAACAAATTATGACTTGGCGAAATGTTGAAATTCCCCTTGATATTGGATACGAAAACAAGGCTCATGTAAGACAGTTACACGCCTTTACACGTGAAAAATTGCCACCAAAGTCAGAAACAATAGTGTGGGCGCGAATGGAGGGAGATTGTGAGGACAACAATAGTTTATGGGTGGTAGAGCCAGCAGCAGTAACAGGTGATATAGTAACAGCGAATGCCCTCGTTAAAACCAGCAACAGCCTAGTTCCTGTAAGAGTTTTAAATTTATCCAACAGCGAAAAGGTCCTTACGCAGAACTTTAAGATTGGACAATGTGCTTCAACAGAGGCAATAATAAGTTGCGAGGAGCATCCAGACGCAGCTAAAAAGGGTACCAAGGACCAGGAATTACTAGAGGAACATGTGCGGAAATGGACCGAAAAACTGAGGCCGCCCGAGAGAAATAAGGCTAAGGAATTATTAAAGAAATATGCCTTTATTTTTGCCTCGAAAGGCAAAAAACCAGGGCAGGACGTCAATAGTGAAACACGAAATTAACACCGGCGACGCTAAGCCAATAAAACAGGCCCCAAGAAGCATTCCTCTAGCAAAACGAAATGAAGTTAGAGACCTGGGTAATAAAATGGAACAGGACGGCATAATTAAACCATCATCAAGTCCCTGGAGTTCACCGGTGGTTTTGGTAAAGAAAAAAGATGGAAGTATGTACTAGGTTCTGCGTAGATTACAGGAAACTTAACGACGTCACCAAAAAGGACAGTTATCCATTGCCTAGGATTGATGACACCTTGGACACGTTAGCTGGAACAGAATGGTTTACCACATTAGATCTGCAGAGCGGCTATTGGCAAGTAGAAATTGCAGACAAGGATAAAGAGAAAACTGCTTTTAGTGCAAGTGATGGCTTATGGCAGTTTAATGTAATGCCATTTGGGCTTTGTAATGCTCCGGCTACTTTCGAGCGTTTGATGGAACAGGTGTTGAAAGGTCTCCACCGAAAGACATGTTTGGTGTACCTTGATGACATAATTGTCATGGGAAAAACATTTGATGAACACCTGAAAAACCTCGAAGAGGTGTTAAAACGTATATCTACAGCCGGACTCAAGTTAAGTGTCAAGAAATATTCACTGTTCCAGAAAGAAGTAAAATTCCTAGGGCATCGTGTAACATCTGATGGCATTTCAACAGACGAAGAAAAAATACGAGCAGTTATGGATTGGCCTCGCCCTAAAATTCTTCATGAGCTACGCAGTTTTCTAGGTTTATGTACATACTACAGGCGTTTTGTACCGAATTTTGCAAATATTGCTGCAAGTCTGCATGAATTGACCAAAAAGGCGCAGGCATATGACTGGGGTGAAGCACAGGAACGGGCATTCCAGAAGTTGAAAGAATTATTGTGCTCAGCACCAATTTTGGCTTATCCAATCGCAGGCGAAAAATTTGTGCTAGATACTGATGCGAGCGGATTTGGAATTGGAGGTGTGCTGTCCCAAGTGGTCAACGGTGTAGAGAAAGTCGTAGGCTATTACAGTCGAATACTTTCGAAGCCTGAGAGAAATTACTGCCTGAATCGGCGAGAGCTTCTGGCTGTACTAGAGTGCATAAAACATTTTCACAAATATTTGTATGGTCAACATTTTCATTTAAGAACAGACCATTCTGCACTCAGGTGGTTGCTGCAATTTAAAAATCCAGAAGGCCAGATAGCTCGTTGGATAGAGCGCCTTCAGAGCTACGATTTTAGCATTGAACACAGAAAAGGTGGAAAACATGGCAATGCGGATGCTCTGTCAAGACGACCCTGTAAGCTGGAATGTAAGCACTGCGTAAGGGCTGAAGGAAAAGAAAACATCTGTTACGTTCGTCTATTGCAGATAGAGTCCAACGAAGATTGGTCAATTGCGCAGAGAAATGACCCCATTTTAGCAAAAATTTTACAAGCCAAGGAAGAGGGCGAAAGACCCACCCGAAACGAAATCTCGCCTGAAAGTCCACTGATGAAAGCATACTGGGCTCTGTGGAACAGCCTTCAAGTAGTAAATGGCTGCTTATACCGTACGTGGGAAAGTGCTGACGGAAAATCTGTTAAAAACCTTATGGTAGTGCCGTCGGCGAAAGTAAAAGAAGTTCATAGTGAATTTCATAACGGTCCTAGCGGTGGTCATCTGGGTGTGACAAAAACCATAGAAAAATTAAAATTGGCTGCCAACAAGCTGTAGCTGATTGGATACCAAATTGCGCACAATGCATTGCCGCTAAAGGTCCAGTAAGGAGAAGTCGTGGGCCGCTACAGCAGTATAATTCTGGTGCCCCATTTGAGCGAATTGCAATGGATATAGCTGGGCCATTTCCTGTAAGTAATGCCGGTAACAAATATGTGCTAGTAGTCATCGATTACTTTAGTAAATGGCCGGAGGTATATGCCATCCCAAACCAAGAAGCAAGGACAGTGGTCGACGTCTTCGTGAACAATTGGGTGTGCCGCTACGGTGTTCCATTAGAAGTACATTCTGACCAAGGCAGAAATTTTGAATCTGCTATATTCAAGGAAATGTGTGAATTGTACGGAATAAGGAAAACAAGAACAACCCCATTGCATCCGCAATCTGACGGCATGGTGGAAAGATTTAACCGTACATTAGAGGAACATTTGCGAAAAGTAGTCAGCACACAACAAAAAGACTGGGATGAGCACATTTCAAAATTTATGTTGGCGTACAGGTCAGCTGTTCACGACTCCACCTCTCGTACACCCGCTAAAATTGTGTTTGGAACAGAACTCAGACTACCAGGAGATCTAGAGTTTGGTGTTAAGCCCATACTAACGGGAGAAAACAATGAAGACTCCACCTCACAAGAACAAGAAACTCTTCTTGAACTTCATGAATTTGTACGAAACCGTATTAAGTTGTCTAGTGACAAGATGAA
This sequence comes from Pollenia griseotomentosa, assembly GCA_963931875.1. Lineage (NCBI taxonomy): Eukaryota > Metazoa > Arthropoda > Insecta > Diptera > Polleniidae > Pollenia > Pollenia griseotomentosa. Next base: position 140,480,363 of record OZ007560.1, on the reverse strand, counting down.
AGCCAGATACGATCGAGCGGCAAATTCTGAAGGATTTAAGGAGGGCCAGTTAGTTTTGCTTTTTAATCCCCAACGAAAGAAAGGGTTATCTCCCAAATTACAGACCCATTGGGATGGGCCATATAAGGTGATAAAGAAATTAAATGATGTTGTATACCGAATACAGAAATACAAAAGTCCAAGAGCCAAAATGAAAGTTGTTCATTTAGAACGATTAGCCCCTTATGGAAGAGGTGATTCTGAGCCTATTCGGGACGAACAGGCTTAAGTGGGGGGCAGTGTTACGAAAGTAACTTTAGTTAAGAATTAGTTGTAATTATTGGTTAAGAATTGGTTATAATTGTTGGTTATCTTGTATTTATTAGTTATCTTGTATTCATAAGTAATTTTATTAGTTTACATCGTTTTTGTTATAATTTAGTACACTTCAATCCCAATGTGCAGAAAGCCCTAGAAATGACCGTTAAAAAAGCTTCAGTATAAGAGGTAAAATTATGTAAACATAAGTGCTACCATAAACCAAATTAAAGTGTGGTGAATAGAAAAGCCTCGAACCTTCGAAAAACATTTCGAATGTTCTAGACAACCAAATTGCAATATAAATACTAGCGGCGAGTAGCAGAACAAGTTCATTCTTAGTTCAGACTTTGTCAATAACGCATAACGCTGAGAAAATTATAGTTGGTTGTGAATAAAAGCTATAAATTACGGTTGTTAAAAAGACTTAGTACTAAATAGTGTTGAGAAAATTGTAAACAGTTTTTAAAGTGTTTGTGTTTTATTTATTTTATTAAAGTTGCAATAAAGAACACGAAACGGTTTATTATAAAGGAAATAAACCAAAACGTTATTGAAAGGCAGTAACGTAACAATATGTTAAAAAATAATGAAAATAATGTTTTATTTATTAATATGAACATGTTAAATGGATTTTACTAAACTGTGGACAACCAATAAAAAGTTATATTGTTAATTATTTTAAAAAAATGTTATATGTTTTAAATGAATATGTTCAGGGGCAAATGCAGATACTGTCTTTAATTATTTATTAAACTATTGCAATTAGTTGCTTTTATGCTTAAAACAAGGAATAGTTATTCAAAAATATTAAAAACAAGTCTATCGACAGTTCGAATATTTCAGGAGTGATATCTAGATGATATCTATTTATTATTAATTTATCTTTATTTAAACCTATATTAAATTATTGACCGACAATCAGAAAGTTGTATGCTTTTTTAGCAATTTTAACCAGCTTGAGTAAAATATCATGATTCGTAACAGTTTAAGCCGAACTTAAATGATTTTCAGGAGGGGGATTTATATTGGAGCCATGGTAAAATATGAACCAATCATCCCAAAATTCTGCAGAGTGATTTCTGGTATTGAAAAACATAAATTTCAATTGTGAGGCATCGTTCTCATTTTTTTTTTTTAATTAAAATATAATATTTTTTTTTTTATCGCATTAGTTTTGAAATTTTTATAAGAAAATTTTGTGAACATTTAAATTTAATTTTCATTGTCTTGATTGAATTTGTGAAGATAAGTCTTTTTAAGTTGTTTTTTTTTTGTGTACCAGGATAATAAATAAAGATCCTGTGAACTTGGTTTTAACACATCACCTGCGAATGAAGATTTTGTTTGTGGGAATTCTTTAACAATATTTCAAATTTTTTATAGGTAAGAAAATGGAAATGTATAAGTTTTTTTTTGTGTTTAAATCTGGACTATTCTTTCTTCGTCATAGGATCTCTTGATTAGAGAATTGAGCCTGAACACCATCTGTAATTGAGGGTATTGTTTACCGAAATTACTGCGATAAATTCGAAAACTTTTAGGAGGAAAGAAAGAGAAAGGAAGAACACATTAAATGGAAGAAACAGAGAACCGTCTCAAGATATTTTAACAACAGAACGTATTTTTTTTTTTTTTGCAAAAAGGCTCTGAAAAGTCAAAATATTGAATTATTTAATTCGTCTTTAACAAGATTTTTTTTTTTTGTTTAAAAAAAAATTATACGACTACAAACGGATCATAAATATTTTCATAAAATTACTTTGCCTAGATAGGAGAGTAATACTTAATAATATTCTGGTGGTCTGCTGGGAGAAGGGAGTAAATGCTCCAAAATTTGATTAATTAGGATAATTTGTTCTTAAAATTAATATTTAATTAATTCTGTTTTTTTTTTATTTAATATCAATAATTTTAAATTATATATATATTCGTAAATTTAGAAAATATGTTTATCTAAATTTTTTGTATTGAATCAACAATTTTCTGTTCCCTCCTCCTTTTGTTGTTTGTGCTAGAATTCAAAAGTTTAAAATTTCGAATTTAAAAAGTATAGTAAAATATACAACAATACATAGTTTAACATAAAAAAAAAAAATCTAGTACTGTTATTTTAACAATTAAAGAATATTTATATTTAACTTTATAAATAAATAATAAGATTCAACTTCCATTGACATCAGGCCTGGAGTCAACGTGGGACAAGTATGTGGGTGAGTCTAGTATAAATTTTTATTGTAAATTTTAAATATTCTTTAATATAATTTTTTTTTTTTAACATATATTCGTACAACGTATGATTCTACATTTTCTTTAAAATACAAACAAATTTCCTTAATTTCAATTGTAATAACTTAACCATTGTTTTTTTTTACCATAAACATACTACAATTTTAATAGACATACATCAATTCTGTTAATAACATTGGTGAAATATTTTGTTTTGATTTATTATTGAGAATAAATTAGATTTTATTTGAAACATTATTTATTTTTTTTTATGAATGTTATCAACATAATTATAACAGAATTGTTTACAAATGATATTTTACAATAGTTTTTTTTTTGTTTTGGTGAAATAATTTTAAGCTTTTGGACGGTGATATAAGTTAAATAATTTAACATTGTTTTTTTTTTAGTATAATTTTAAATTTTGATAATAATTTAAATATATAATTATTAATTGGTTTGAAATGGACCTAAAACAAAATATAAGACAGCTTGTTGTTAAAATGTATTAGATTTTTGTTTTCTTTTAATTCACGAAAGGTTAAGGTAACTTAGTATGTAGATCAGTGATAGGCTATCTGGGAAGTTTTGGATGGTTGGGTGGGTAGAGAAATACAAGAGGATTTTTACACCTTTTCCTCTTCTACTACTTTTCTCCTTTATTTGCTTTTGACCAGTTTTTTTATTAGTATTTCACATTTTGTGTTTTTTTTTTTTTTTTTTGTGTTTTATTGTCGATTCTGTAGCTACCTAAATTTTAGTTTGTGTGGCGATCAATAAGCTATTTCGATTGGGGTAAGAACCACCCCATTTTCCACTAGCACGGCCGGTAATAAAGGTAGCAAACCCCTTGAGAAATACGCCCTCGTGGTTTGGTTCGTTACATAAAAATTAAATGGCGCCCAACGTGGGGCATCGGCCAATATGCTTTTCTTTAACACTCAAATGTTTAGAAACTTTTATTTCTCATAATAACATCTTGGTGCTGATGCTTCTACATATTTATATCTGATATTTTTTTGTTTAATCGACTTCTTTTGTGTCCCTCTTTTAATTTTTCTTCTGGATTTTTTGAACTTTTCAGAGTTGGGATGTTTTAACTGAAGAATTATTAGTAGATTTTATTTGGTGTTAGATTTCTGTTGAGATTTTTGTATTTTAGACCTGTTTTGAAATAATACTCACAGTTTTAACATTATGATTTTGGGTAATAATTTTTTTTTTATGTTAAGTTTCTTTTCATTTTACAAAATTTTACTTTGAGATGATGTGTGGTTGAGATTTCTGCATTTGGATTTATCTAAATACCTACTCTCATACTAATGTCATTGATAATTGTTTTTTTTATCATTTTAGTATAAAGAGGATTGATTCTTACAATGAATGTATAAATATTATTGTATGCGTTCTCTAAATATTATTTTTATTTGATCTATTTTTTTTTTGTGGAGAAAGGTTTAGTAAGTTAATTCGTTTTATTTAGCTTTTCTACATATTTTTCTGACCCTAACTGAGTAGTGAAATTTTGTTATTTGTTTTCTTTCCAATTTTGACAAAAAATGCCTGTGACGAGAAGTCATAAAATTTTATTAAACTTGGACGTACCTACAAACTGCAGTTTTACAGTTTCGGTAGAAGACTCTAACACAAATCCGACGCAATCTACGTCCAAGAGACGTTCCAAAAGAAATCCGGTTCAGACTAGAAATGATGGTGCGGATAATGAATCTGATAATCATAATCAAATTGAACAAATTGTTTCCAACTCGATGATACAATTTCGCGGTGAAATGACAGAATTTGTTAGAAATGAGCTTAGGTCAATGCTAAGTGAAATTAATTTTGATAGTAATTCTGAAACTCGTAACGTGGTATCTTCTAATAATAACGCATCGGAAACTCCACCGACACCAAATTTTTCTAGGGAACCTTTCGTAGGTAAAAAGGTTTCCAATATAATACGCAACTGTCGTATTAAATTTACTGGCAGAGACGACCAAATGACGGTGGACGATTTTATATATAGGATAAATATACTTACAACGAATAGTTTAGACGGGGACTTTAGGCTTTTGGGCAAGCATGCTCACGGACTATTTGATGGCAAAGCTTTAGACTGGTATTGGCGATACCATCGACATGACAATGAACTGGACTGGTTTAGTTTGACGAGAGCTTTGCGTGAACAATACAAAGGGGACTACAACGATTATGACGTAATGGAGGATATACACAGACGCAAACAACGGACAAATGAGAGCTTTGATGACTTTTACGACTCCATTTCGGTGTTGACGGACAGACTTAAAGCACCACTTTCTGATGCGATTTTGTGTTCCATTGTAATTCGAAATCTCAGAAATGAAATCAGACATGAACTGATACACTTGGACATATCGACAGTAGCTCAACTTCGTCGTGAGGTTAAACGACACGAGAAGTTTGTAAAAGATATTCGCAATTTCGATTCGCGGAAAACTGTCAGAGGACATGTAACGGAAACAAGTGACACGAATTTCGATAATGATTTGACTACGGACTTATCACCGGAGATTTGTGCAATTCATGGCGACAAGACTGGACACAATTACTATGACTGCTTGGACAAAAGACGCATATTTTGCTATGGATGTGGTGCAAAAGACATCTATAGACCTTCTTGTCCTAATTGTGGTGTAAAATCACAGGGAAATGGACAGAAGGATGTCCGCAGGATCTAATGCGGGCATCCAAGACATGTGATTTGAATAACTTTGATTTGACTAATTTTGATCCTGACAATATTACAAGCACTGAGAAAGAATCTGGTATCCCCAGTGTGGTTAACCAACATCCATTAATGAGACCATACCACGTGCGTTTGTTGGAATACCAGAAAGCTCGTGATCGAATTTTCGGATTTACGGACAATACTTCAAAATCCAAACGTTCGTCATTACGTATACGAAATTTTTATAAAAACTTAAAATCTCTACGATCCATTACCATTTCGCCTATCATTTCCCAAGATGATGATAGTAGACCTTTCATACAGTTAAAAATTGAAAACAAAAAGGTTTTGGCTTTATTAGATAGTGGGGCCAATAAAAGCGTGATCGGTGGTACATTGGTTTTAGACGTTATGGAGATGGAAGGTTTTCGGAAGTGTAACGGGAACGTAAGGACTGCAGATGGACAAAGACAGAATGTTTCAGGGACGGTGACATTGACAGTGACCTTTCAAAAACAAACGAAAACTATGGACTTTTTAGTAGTTCCAACTATCCAACAAGATATTATATGCGGGTTCGATTTTTGGACCACTTTTGGTTTGAAAATTTCTGTTCCGGAAATTGGGGAGATTGCATATAGTGAACCTGATAAATTAGTATTGACACCTTTAGAAAAACAAAAACTTGAAAAGGTAATTTTAGCATTTCCTAATTCGGAGACTGAGGGGTTAGGGTGTACAAATTTGGTTGAACACCAAATAGTCACGGGTGACGCCAAGCCAATTAAGCAGAGATATTATCCTATATCTCCTGCAGTTGAGAAGCAGCTGTGTTCGGAACTAGACCGAATGTTATCGCTTGGTGTCATTGAAGAAGCTCCCAGTTCTCCGTGGTCATCTCCAACTGTGGTTGTAATAAAACCGGATAAAGTGAGAATGTGTGTGGACAGTAGGAAACTTAACTCTGTGGCAGTAAAAGATGCTTACCCAATACCGAACATTGACGGACTTATATCGAGACTTCCTTCAGTTTATTGCATTTCAAAAATTGATTTAAAAGATGCCTTCTGGCAAATTAAACTGGAGGAAAGCTCAAGACAAAAGACAGCTTTTACAGTTCCAAATAGGCCATTGTACCAGTTTACAAGAATGGCGTTTGGACTGTGTAATGCACCGCAGACGTTGTGCCGACTTATGGACATGGTGATTCCGTATCAATTGAAAACACATGTTTTTGTGTACTTGGACGACTTATTAATTGTTTCGACAAACTTCAACGAACATTTGACACATTTGTTGGAGGTGGCTACCCAATTAAGGAAAGCGGGTTTGACGATTAATGTCAAAAAGAGTAGTTATGCTCTCAATAAGGTGAAGTATCTTGGATATGTTGTAGGAAACGGGACTTTACAAGTAGACGATGACAAAGTTAGGGCAATACGTGACTTTCCGGTACCACAATCTATTAAACATTTACGGCGTTTTTTGGGAATGACAGGGTGGTATCGACGTTTCATTCAGGACTATTCAACATTAACTTTCCCACTCACAGAACTATTGACGAAAAAGAAGACTTTCAAGTGGACTAACGAAGCACAAGCTGCTTTCGATATTTTAAAAACTAGACTGACAACTGCCCCATTACTTGTTCATCCCGATTATAAGAAACCATTTATTTTACAGTGTGATGCAAGCACATATGGTATAGGTGCACTGCTGGCGCAAAAGGACGACAACGGACTTGAAAAACCTATTGCGTTCATGTCCCAAAAATTAAACAAAGCTCAGCGTAATTATACAATTACAGAGCTTGAGTGCCTGGCGGTGGTAATGGCAATTAAAAAATTTAGACCGTACATAGAGGGACAAGAATTTAAGGTAGTTACCGATCACGCGAGTCTTAAATGGCTTATGAACCAGCGAGATCTATCTGGTAGGTTAGCACGGTGGTCCTTGAAGTTACAAGAGCATAGAAGTGGCAAGGATAATATTGTGCCAGATACGCTTTCACGTATCCATGAGGGTGAAGTGTTTGTTGATTCTATTGAAATTGAGTCCTTGCCTTCTATTAATTTAGAATCGGCTGCTTTTGATAGTGCTGAGAATAGCGACTTGCGTGAGAGATTTTCTTCATCTCAGTTGCCAGATTTTAAGGTCATTGACAAATTTATATATAAACGCGTGAACTTTTCGTCAGGTGACCTGGACGAATCAGACTCTTGGAGGCTTTTTGTGCCTAATGACCTACGTCATGGGGTATGTTATTCTGCTCATGATACGACCAATTCTGCGCATAGTGGCATTGCCAAGACTTTGGAAAGAATCAGACGATACTTCTTTTGGCCAGGACTAGTGACTGACGTAAAGACTTATAAACTGAATTGTGATAAGTGTAAGACTTCAAAGACTCCGACATCGACTTTAAGACCACCATTGGGTAGGATGGTATCGACCGAAAGACCGTTTCAGCGTTTGTATATTGATTTAATCGGACCCTTACCCCGGACTAAATCTGGACATATCGGTATTTTAATTATTTTGGATCATTTTTCTAAATTCACTTTTTTTGAAACCACTGAAAAGGTTCGTTTCGAAACATATTATTGATTACTTGCGGACGGAAATTTTTTGCTGCTACGGTGTTCCTGAAACGATAGTTTCTGACAACGGATCCCAATTTAGGAGCAAAGACTTTGAGAAGTTTTTGGATAAATACGGTATTGAACATATGTTGACGGCTGTATACAGTCCCCAAGCTAACGCTAGTGAACGAGTAAACCGCTCAATAAGCGAGGCTTTGAGGAGTTATGTAAGGAATGACCAAAGAGAGTGGGATTTGTATGTACCCAACATTAATTGCTCATTGCGGAACAGTATACATCAATCGGTTGGCAGGACACCGTATCAGATAGTTTTTGGACAGAGTATGTTGACTCACGGTAAGGACTTTGAGATCTTACGTAAACTGAAAATTTTGGCGGACGCAGATTCTTTTGTGGAAAGACAGGACGAATTTTATTTGATAAGGAGCAAAATTAATGATTATTTACGCAAGGCATATGACAGAAACGCTAGAACATATAACTTACGCTCGTGTACAAAAGATTTTGCATTGGGACAGGATGTGTTCCGACGGACATTTACTCAAAGCTCAAAAGCGGAGTATTTTAACTCCAAACTTGCTCCAGTGGGAGTAAAAGCTAAGGTTTTGCGAAGAATTGGCAATGTGTATTATGAGCTAGAGGACCTTGATTCTGGTAACAAAGGTAAGTATCATGCAAAGGACATCTGGTCATGATACGTGTTTATCTCACTGCTTTTGTTTTTGCCTTTTTCAGCTTCAGTTTTGGAAGATAATATTCTAAAACTGTATCTGTTTTGTGAGGCATCGTTCTCATTTTTTTTTTTTAATTAAAATATAATATTATCGCATTAGTTTTTATAAGAAAATTTTGTGAACATTTAAATTTAATTTTCATTGTCTTGATTGAATTTGTGAAGATAAGTCTTTTTAAGTTGTTTTTTTTTGTGTACCAGGATAATAAATAAAGATCCTGTGAACTTGGTTTTAACACATCACCTGCGAATGAAGATTTTGTTTGTGGGAATTCTTTAACAATATTTCAAATTTTTTATAGGTAAGAAAATGGAAATGTATAAGTTTTTTTTTGTGTTTAAATCTGGACTATTCTTTCTTCGTCATAGGATCTCTTGATTAGAGAATTGAGCCTGAACACCATCTGTAATTGAGGGTATTGTTTACCGAAATTACTGCGATAAATTCGAAAACTTTTAGGAGGAAAGAAAGAGAAAGGAAGAACACATTAAATGGAAGAAACAGAGAACCGTCTCAAGATATTTTAACAACAGAACGTATTTTTTTTTTTTTTGCAAAAAGGCTCTGAAAAGTCAAAATATTGAATTATTTAATTCGTCTTTAACAAGATTTTTTTTTTTTGTTTAAAAAAAAATTATACGACTACAAACGGATCATAAATATTTTCATAAAATTACTTTGCCTAGATAGGAGAGTAATACTTAATAATATTCTGGTGGTCTGCTGGGAGAAGGGAGTAAATGCTCCAAAATTTGATTAATTAGGATAATTTGTTCTTAAAATTAATATTTAATTAATTCTGTTTTTTTTTTTATTTAATATCAATAATTTTAAATTATATATATATTCGTAAATTTAGAAAATATGTTTATCTAAATTTTTTGTATTGAATCAACAATTTTCTGTTCCCTCCTCCTTTTGTTGTTTGTGCTAGAATTCAAAAGTTTAAAATTTCGAATTTAAAAAGTATAGTAAAATATACAACAATACATAGTTTAACATAAAAAAAAAAAAATCTAGTACTGTTATTTTAACAATTAAAGAATATTTATATTTAACTTTATAAATAAATAATAAGATTCAACTTCCATTGACATCAGGCCTGGAGTCAACGTGGGACAAGTATGTGGGTGAGTCTAGTATAAATTTTTATTGTAAATTTTAAATATTCTTTAATATAATTTTTTTTTTTTAACATATATTCGTACAACGTATGATTCTACATTTTCTTTAAAATACAAACAAATTTCCTTAATTTCAATTGTAATAACTTAACCATTGTTTTTTTTTTACCATAAACATACTACAATTTTAATAGACATACATCAATTCTGTTAATAACATTGGTGAAATATTTTGTTTTGATTTATTATTGAGAATAAATTAGATTTTATTTGAAACATTATTTATTTTTTTTTATGAATGTTATCAACATAATTATAACAGAATTGTTTACAAATGATATTTTACAATAGTTTTTTTTTTGTTTTGGTGAAATAATTTTAAGCTTTTGGACGGTGATATAAGTTAAATAATTTAACATTGTTTTTTTTTTTAGTATAATTTTAAATTTTGATAATAATTTAAATATATAATTATTAATTGGTTTGAAATGGACCTAAAACAAAATATAAGACAGCTTGTTGTTAAAATGTATTAGATTTTTGTTTTCTTTTAATTCACGAAAGGTTAAGGTAACTTAGTATGTAGATCAGTGATAGGCTATCTGGGAAGTTTTGGATGGTTGGGTGGGTAGAGAAATACAAGAGGATTTTTACACCTTTTCCTCTTCTACTACTTTTCTCCTTTATTTGCTTTTGACCAGTTTTTTTATTAGTATTTCACATTTTGTGTTTTTTTTTTTTTTTTTTTGTGTTTTATTGTCGATTCTGTAGCTACCTAAATTTTAGTTTGTGTGGCGATCAATAAGCTATTTCGATTGGGGTAAGAACCACCCCATTTTCCACTAGCACGGCCGGTAATAAAGGTAGCAAACCCCTTGAGAAATACGCCCTCGTGGTTTGGTTCGTTACACAATGCAGCGGTGAAATTAGTTTTAACGTTTACAGTGAATTTTTTTGACATTTTTTCTGGCCATATGAAGCTAAGTTGGAAGAAATTTAGGCGTATTAAATTAATTTACTATAGTGGGCTCTATATGGGACCTATAGTAAATTATGGACCGATCATCGCGAAATTTATAAGTGTGATATCTAGTCCTATGAAACTGTGAAGTATTAAATTGTATTCTTATAACATTATTTATTACGGTCTTGGGCGTACTTAACTGTTTTCCGAGAGTGGGGCTTATATGAGGCCTAGGGTAAATTATAAACCAATCTTCTCGAAATTTTACAGTGTGATTTCCAGTCGAATAAAACGAATTTTTCCAAAATCTTATATTATTCCGTGCATTGTTTCACCATTCATGTTAGTTTTTGTAACAAAATTATCAATTTTTTAAGGTGGTGGTTCGACATTTTGATTCATAGCTCTGATTCTACTAAACTGATTTTGCTGGATTTCAATCGCAAAATTGCTTAGTATAACTACAAGCAATTTGACTTCCAGTTTTTTTTTATTTCTTTTGAGTTTTTCGAAAGTAATCGTGTTTTCAACAGACGGACATGGCTAAATCCACTTAGAATTACTCAAGGAGCCATATATATATACAAAGAGAAAACAGATTCGTGATCACAACCGAAGTTGGCGCCAATCGAATTTCGTCGGTTGCATGTACTATCACACAATTCGGTTCCAATTACTGAAAATTTCGTTGCTTAGCATAATAGTTTTGATAGCAACATTTGAATTTTAGTACACTCTCAGTTATAACAACAGATATTGTTAGTTGTTAGTATGATTATTAGAAACAAAATTGTGCTTATACCCGAATATATGATAGCTGCAACTGAATTAACACATAATTGGTGTTCATAACAAGAGATTTGATTGTCGTTATCAATATATTTTTTTTTAACCGGTCAAATGTAGCCCATAAGGGGCAAGGACTTGTCCAAAGGTAACCCCAATGATTGGAAAAAATGGCTAATTTTACAGTACGATGTTCTAGGGCAGGACCATATAAAAATTTTATGGTTTTTTTAAGAAAAGTTTTGAAAATTGCTAACTTTTTAATTTTTGGAAAAAAGTGAAAAATAAAATTAGTATCTGTAACTTAAAAACTCGAGCTGATGGAGAAAAACGAAGATTAGCTTTGAAATCAGTGACCTTTAATTAGTAAACATTTGAAATAAAGATCCAGACCGCACAAAGGAAGTTAAATTTTGTTCCCTTGTGTAATATGTAATACATAATATATTTAAAAAAGCTTTCCGAAATTAATTATCACGATTCATTTCTGTTTTAAGATGGTCACACACTAGTGATTTGTGCGACGTTTTGTTACTTGTTAATGGGGCTGTGCGCGCACAAATGACAAGTTATTAAAAATTAAAAATTTTTAATTTCACAACTAATTGAAAATTTTCAATTTCTTGTGATTTGTTTTCATGTATTAGTGGGTTTGTGCGTGAATATTTTAAAATTTTTTAATTCCAGTATGCAAAGAAACGTCTATTGCGGAGTAGTTTAGCATACAAAAATGATCAAAAATGTAATTGCATCGTCCGCTTCACAATTTATGTTGTCTTTTTGAAGTTTTAGGTAATTGTGATTTGTTCGTCGTGTGTGGAGAAATGGTACGCTATCAAATCACAAGCACAAATTACTAGTGTGTGGCCAGCTTTACACGCAGAGAAAAAACATGATTAATGAGCGATCACTACGACCATTTTTATTCATATTTGCCAAATATGTTTACCATAACACATTTATTATAGTCCTCATATAACTTCAAACAAATTTTTTGTCCTAAACATTTTGAAATTCACTATAATTATATTACCTTAAGAGTAACTCTGATCTAGCTGAACATATTAAATTATGTGAAATGTTTGCTACTATAATATTTATATTTTCAAACATACAATTTAATTCATAATATTAGTTTCACATAAAAACTATGTTTAAAACCATAATTTTTGTGTGCTTTAAAACACATTCTCTAAATGAGCAACCATTTATTGTCAAAACGAACAGTGTGTGTTTATAAAAAAAATAAAATTTTCTCCCACGTTATTTCTATCCACGAGCGTTAGTTACATAAATGATTACAAAAGAATTAAGACGTTTTTCGGGCAGAAAAAGGCCATGCTGGCTTGCATATTAAGGAAAAGGATTATAATACGTTTTTAAAACAGGTAAGTGATTTATATATGAATAGTTATTAAAAAAATATGTATATAATAACGTCGTCTTTCTTGCAGCCAAAAAAACCTACAATATTGAAACCGGCAAATAAATGTTGACACAAAATTTGATCATTAGCCCCGAATAAATATAAAAACGTATAAAAAGTGCTTGATGCGTCGGGAAAAGTCGTGGAAATTCGCACAAGATATTGTGGACTTACCAGAAATTCTACAAGGAGATGACAAAGAATTTTTAACAACATATCACCGAACTGCAGACATATGAGATTGTTGCAGAAGACGTTTTATGCTGACAATTTATGTCAAACAGAAAAACTTCCTTCAACAAAAGTAAGTACTAACATTATACATATGTACGTTTATAACAAATAATAATAATTAATTGTATATGTATTTAATTTAATTTTTTTAATATAAGCCATTTTATGTATGTATATATGTACCTATAATACAAAGTTATGTATATGCAATTTTTGTAGAGAATAAAGTTTTGGAATTAAATTTGTATTGGTTTTATTCGTGAGAATCATTTAACATGTTAGACATAGTTAGTTAGTTTTGCATGGTTTTGGGAATATAGAAACATGGTTTGAAAGATCGTTTGCCATTTTTTCTGAACATTATAATATGTTTGAGACAATAATTAGCTATAAACATTATGTCTGAACATATATTGTTACTTCAGACGTGTTTGACACAATCATAACCGCAAACATTAATGATAGTTTGCGATTGTGCTTGTATCAACCTATTTTTTCTTTGCGTGTAGGCATATTAAAGTGCTTTTAGAAAGGCATCTTTAAACGGCTACTATGCAAATACTGAATCGATTATCACAAAAGCTTTTTATTAGGATTTCTAGCCTGACAACACTTAATTGGATAAAATTTCATCACAACATCATTATTTGTCACAGTTTTCGACACGACCGGTCATCACAAAATTACCTGTGTAATTTTGAGCTGCACAAAAAAGTTTCCCCGTACACTCTCTAATATAAAGTATTTTTTCAAACAGGTTTCGAAAAAACTTTTTTTTAGTTAAACGTTGGGGTTGCCTTTTTACATATTTCATTACACACTTACAGTCCGAAATACAAGTTTGATAAATCAATGTTGTTGTCTCGAGAAGACCAATGTTTTGCGATTAGGAGCCATTGACCTCAAGTATCTCGTTCTAGTATTTATTCTCCAAATCTAGAAATAAATGATCGAGATGAAAAATAAAGTGCACGCAAAGAAAAAACATGGTTGTGGTAAACATATTCTAAGAGCAACATATTATGATAAGAATTATGATTGTAGTCACCATATTAAGATTATTATTGAAACATATTATGACTCAATATACTCGTAATATGTCATCATAATATTTTTCCCTTAATCATATTATTATTCTGTTAATCATACTAAGTTAAGAAGTAATCAAATTATTGTCATGATAATCATAATAAGCTAAGAAATTAATCATATTATTGTCATGTTAATCATAATAAGCTAAGAAGTAATCATATTATCATCATGTTAATCATAATAAATTAAGAAGCAATCATATTATGATACAGCACCTTTCATAGCTGTCATAAAAATACAAAATAAATTTAAATATTTTTGAATCGATTTTTTATTTTGTGGCTTTTTACAATTTTTCTTAATGTTAATCAAATAGCGGAGTTCAATATAAGGCTTGCAAAAGAGCAAATGAAAAATCTGTGGTTTTCATGGGCAACCGCGTGTGTCCATTTTTTTGATTTTAAGATGTTGATGCCATATTGCCTAATTTTGAACGCTCTTTATATTTTTTTGAAAAAAGATGGATCAATTCCGTTTTGTAACGTAATGACAAAGTTTAAAATGTGCAATACCTAGCCCATAGTTTGATCTAGAATGGGTTTTCGGCTTTCCTGAACAATTTGTTTTAAGACATACGCGGTTGCCCATGAAAACCACAGAAATATAGTAGCACTTTTATTAAATATAAGGAAATCTCTGTGTGTTTTGTTATTGGATTTTACAAAAAACTATGATATTTTGCATTTGCACTATTACATCACTAATACTTGAATGAACTCCGCTAATATTTTAATTTCTTTAAACTTATTTTTTTATGGAATTTTATCTTTTAATTGTTTAACCGCTCACAAATAAAAAAAACGACACAACTTCTTCAAAATTATTTTACAAATGGCGCTAACATAATATGATTAGAGTAAAAATAGTTTGATTGCATCTTTAACATAATATGATAAATGTATAGAAACTTATCATGTTATGGCTATTAAATATCATGATATGGTTGTGAGAAATATAATATGTTTAGAAAGTTATCATAATTAAGTTGTTAGAAAAATAAATATTTTTCGGTCAACAATACTCAAATTCATAATTGCGATAAACATTGATATGTTTACAGTAACTATAATATTGTTGATATTAAATAAAAATAACAATTATTTGTGTACGACAACAATATATTGTTACATTAAACATAGTGTTGTTGCCGTAACCATGCCCAACCATATTTTTTCTCTGCGTGTGGGGTTGGTCTCACATTTAACCCGTCTAGGAGCATTCTACGTGCTGCAGGGGCCAACTTAAGGGATTTCAATCATACAAATATGGCAGTTTAATAAAATTCTTAAATTTGGCCCCTGCAGCGCCTAGGATGCCCCTTGATGGGTCAAATGGATCAAGTGTATGAATGTATTATTTTTTATATCCTCATCATTGATTTCTAACACACTCACCCGCTATCTCCATTCCTTAAGGGGGCTAACATAAAAAATTTTCAACTTTCGGCAAACAAATTTTTTTTTCGAAGCCTCCTTGCAAAAATTTTGTTAATAGAGGTTGTACGGCTGACTTTGCGCTCCGTTGTAATGCAAAGCTGGGTTATACGGTCCAGCACTAGGACATCGTTAAGTTAAATAGACCATGTTTTTTCAATACATTTGGGTTACCTTTGGCCTAGTCCTAGTCCCTTATGTGCTATATTTTACATGCGTATATGGACTATTCCTATTATATGCAAGGATAAAAAATTATATTTAATTTTTCTGCATAGTTAATTTAAAATAGTTGAATATTTTTATTAAGAGTATTTAATGGAAGAAACGGTTTATTATTTTATCTCATTTTTATTTGTGTCTATTCTGCAGACGCCAACATATGTTGTTTTTCTTATTTAAACCTTTTTTTTATCAAAACTTTATTGCAAACTAACTACAGAAAATTTTAAGTTTATCTTAACAACAGTTATAAACTTTATGGGAAGAAATCTTCTTGTTGTCGGACTACCAACCCATTACGGACATATAAAAGTAAATTTATTTAATTCTTATCTTAAATTCAAAAAAGTAAATAGACTGTTAAGTGATTTCAAACATTTTATTACCGGTTAGCTCGTAAAAAAACGTGATAATTACTTCAAGCAATACCATTGGCATAGAAATGGGGGGGGGGGGGGGAGCAAAATCTTATCAGAGTCACATCATCCCCAGATGTTTTCCCTTTTTTAGTTGCTGATTTCGTTTGACATTTTGTGTTAACTACACAGAAAGAAAAACACTTGGAATATGGTTTGTAATTTACACGTTCACATGTTGGTATGTAAAGTACACTTGACATAACCTATCAAAAAAAAAAAAAACAATCTTAAAACAGTTGAGTGTATAAAAATTTAATTTGTGTTAAAAAAATTTTATTTTAATATGGAACGAAAGGTTGATTAAGTAGTCATCATCTGCTCCAGCACCTACTTCTTTTTTCTTTTGCTTGTGCAATTTCTCGGCTATATTGACCGCGCAAGTATGTTATTTTATTCTGGAAATATATTGCATTACATTTATTACAAACAACAATTGCCCAATGCCTTACCTTAACTTCATTAGGCCCAATAGATGAATTGCGTACCTGGCATGCTTATTGTGGTAGAACTATTTCGCGGGTTATACAAGCATTCCTTCTCTTGCCACATATCTATTAACTGTAGTACCGATTCTTTACACCAGTCCAACTGGAAAAACATAAAAATAAATATGGAAATTGTCATAAAAAAAATACATATGTACTTACTTTTGTTAATTCCTTTTCAATTTTTCCCTCCATTTTCAATAAGAAAATTGGTTATTTTTTATTTACAATTATAATTATTAAGAATAAAGCACGACAAACAAAATCTTGTAAATTAATTATAATTTATATTTATTAAAATTTTAATTAATTTTTGTCGCCATAAAATTTTGTTAATAAAAAACAGCTGATGTCAGATGGTTTGTCACTTAAAAATAGAACTCGTTCTAAATAAAAAATGTCATGTGTACTGCACACAGAGAAATAACACATGATATTGTTTGGAGGGGCTCAGACGATATGTACAAATTTAACATGTGAACAAGTGACATTCCACTTGACAAATACACATAATGTGAACACAGCTTAAATTAAGTTTTTTGTACTTACTTTAAGTACGAGACGTACTCAAAAATTCAAGCACGAATAACAACAAAACGAACTCAAAACAATCCTAAATGGGATAACTTTCGAAAATCAATCCCTGAATTTCTTAAACTAAGTATAAAATTCTTCAATCATGTAAAAAAAATAGAATTATTCGTTGGTATACCACTCTGTAGGTAAAATTACAAAGTGAGGGTTTTAATCAGAGTACCGAAACGTTCACTCATTTTTCAGTCATGAGCGAGCGTGAAAAATTAAAAATTTTACTGCTTTTTCATCCTCATGAGGGTGAGGAAAAAAACTAATTTGAATTTCCTCATTCATGAAAAATGAGCAAACAAAAAAATTCATAAGTGAATTTGTCAGATATGAAAAATTTAAAAAAATTCACAATCAAATTCCTCATAATGAAAAAAACGCAACCATTAACAGCAGGAAAATGAAGCAGTAAAGAGGCCTTATAGAAGGCCTCTTTGCCGATATAAAGTTTTCTAATTTATACAGTGTGTTATTGGAGACCAAAACCCTGACTTCTTGCATCTACTTTAAAGGCCTTCTTAAAATAATAAAGAATAAAGCTTTATTCCAGTGTAATTGTATTTGCTAATAATGCGAAGTGAATAAATTAATAATTAAACTTGGTACATATTCCAACATAACTACTAATAAAACGATTTCGATCTTAGAATAGAAAATTTAAATTTGTAAAATATTTTATAAGAACCCTTCTAAAAGAACTTTTAAAATAAGGCAGAGTGGAATAAGTAAAAGTTTATTAAAAATACAGCTGTAAACCTTCTTTAAGGCCTAAAAAGTGAAAGCGCTGGCAATTTTTCCCGCTGGACAACACGACAGCATATGTGTGTATTTGTTTGTGTAAAATATTTTTGGTAAAGGCAACCAGCCAAAGTGTCTGTTGGATTTTTTGTAGGAAACAATTATTGAAAAAAAATTAAAAGAACTGCACATATCGTCATCTTAAATGCAGAATAATGTAACATCACATTAATAAGTTTACATGCAAGGCATAAAACTTTGTAATATGTTAATTATTTGAAATTTAAAAGAATTTAAAATATTTCAGCTCAAAATGCGATATCCGATATATTTTTGAGGAAAAAATATTATATTTATTGTTATTTTTGAAGTTGTGTGTGTTACGTTAAATTAATTTGTAATTTTTAGAAACAAAAAGACGTATCATCAAAAAATGTATATAAGTATTAAGTGAAACAAACATTTAAAATAATTAAATATTTTTTGTTAAATTACCGGAAAAATAGAATATATATATAATAACCACACGAATATTTATATTATTATAGATATTATGATATACCTATTATGTATAATTTTTTATTGATTTTAATTACTAATAAGTAGTGGTTTAAACTAAAAATTGTACTTCATTAAATTTAGCTGTGAATTAATTTAAAAAGCTATCTTTTTCATTCTAATTTAAAAGTATTTTGATCTCCTTAAAATGAATTTTTTTTTACAACGAACAAAATTAGGAAATAAATATTTGACCTATTTGTCTCCATATAACGAATTATTTTAAATGAACTCTGCATCGCATACTTACAAAGATCCACTTGGAAGAATGCAATCCTTACAAAAAAAACAGATTTTTTTTAAATAAACTAATAAAAAATATTTCTTTTGTATTGTAAACTTTTTATATGATGAAGAAATTTTGTGGTCCAATACAGATTCATTGTAGGGAAGTTCGACTGCATTTAAATTTATTAAAAAGGACATACATACATATATTAACTCAAAAATCTAAGGACCTGCAGATGTTGCCAATTATTCTTGGAAATTCTTAGCGTTTGGGAGTGCAATGAGGTAGGCTGCAAAATTTCAAAATTACTAACGGTTCGGTTCTTTTAATTTTAAAGCACTTTTTTATTTTTTCTTATGCAATACTGAAAATTATTATTATAAATCATTATCTGTTCACTAATTTCACTAACACCGTAGTGACAGTTATAAAACAGATTACCCAGTTTTGATGTTTAATAATATTAATGTGCTCTTATAAAAAGAATTAAAAACTCTGCTAATTTTTTTCTTGAGTGTGATTATACATTACGTTGTTAAAAAAATTATATATGTATTTAATGATACGTCATTTTTAATTTTGTAAATAACTTGGTTATTTTTAAAATTTTTAAAATTTTATAAAAATATGTAACGTGAATCGTAATCAACAAAAAAAAAGTCAACTTCAAATGTTCCAATAATATCTCCATTGTTTTGCATTTATGCTAACGATATGTGTTTTGTTTGTAAAAAAAATTCCTTGATGCCTTTAAAAGGTCCCTGTTTCTTTCGTCAAAAAGACGTACCTTAAGGCAGCAATTATTAAGAAAAAAAATAGCCACAAGAATTTGTTGGTATTTTGTGCTTGTAAAAATATTTTGGTTTCTGTACCAATCGCGACGGTGGTTTTTTTTTTCTTTGAAAACACTTTTCTTAAGTAAGTAAAAATATTTGAAAAAAAAAAAAATTAAAAAGGTCTTGTTTTGCTACAATTTATGTGTAAGTAACCAATATACATAAAAGCAAATGTGACAGTATCAAAAAATCTGTTTTGTTAATTGTAGTGTTTAACTTTATTGTTTTTTTATTTTTTTTTGCAATCAGGGACATCATCACTATCACTTTCATTATCACTTTTGATGTCCTGCCGATGAACAAGTTTATAATGACTTTTTATGTTCGATTTTATCTTTCCACAAAGTTCTTTTTTGCATGATGTTATTAAACAAGTGCTTTTGTTTGAAGATGCTTTATACGACACAAATTTTTTTATGTTGAACTGTTTTTTGGCATTGTTAAACTTTTGAACTTAGACACACACTCCACGTCAATCACCTATTAAGAACTGCTTTCAGTAAAAACTATCTATATGAATATATGTAAATATTTTGCATTGCCAGTGCAAAATGTTTTGCAGTTATTGCCTGTCACAATGATAAAAAGGTAACCACAATACTTAGAAAAATGTACAATAAGAAAAGGCAACAGGACAATTAATTCAAACATCTGTGCATACATTTTAATTCTACCTAATGGTATATCATAACTTTTTACAAAATACCAAATGCGCACCTGTGTTTGCCTGCAAAAATGTATAAAGTCATTATAACAGGTCAAATTTACGTTAAATAAATTACCATAAAATGGTAAGGTTAACTCTTTGGGCTCGGTTATATAATTGTAGCATAAAAAAAGTAAGAAATAAATTTAGTGCGAAACAATAAAGTTTCATTAATACATCAATAAAACACATCAGCGGTATTCAGTGTTTGGTGCGTTTTAGGTTGCAACGGTTTGGTAGTGCAATAATTTTATCATTGACAGTGAGCGGTATTTTAAGCAACTTTGCAATGCTTGATGCAAATTAGATAACAGCTGTTATATAGAATTATTGGTCGTGATAGTTAACAGAAAAGTGTTTGATTATTTTGTGAAATTGTTTTAAAATGCCACGAAGCAGTGCAAAAGAAAATATTATCGCTGCATTAGTAGAAGAAGTTGCCCAGGAAATAATTCTAAACCAAGGTATATTCATAAATTTCGAGCGGTAATAAACATATAACTTGTAAATACTTTAATTCCAGAAATGTTGGATGATAACGATGCTTGTGAAAATGTGCTAGATGAGTTTGAGGAAAATATAACTATTGCAATGTCTTGTCGCCGCGGAATTTTTGATCGAGTTTCAATATCCTCTACTTGGCGAAACAACGTTCTCACAACTCTAGACGACGCCAGATTTAAGCAAATGCTAAGGGTTAGCAGAGAACAGTTTGCAGAACTCGTTAGCATAATAAAGAATGCCAAGGAGTTTACTGGAGCTCATTCATGTAAGCAATATTCAGTGGAACTGCAGCTGGCTGTTGTGCTCTACCGTTTGGGTTCTTCTGGAGAAAGCGCAGCGTATAGGAAGATAGCCTCAATATTTGGAATCGGAGATGGTGGAACAATATCCGCTTTCACAAGCAGGATTTTTAATATTTTGTTGTCCTTAAAATCAAAGTATATATACTGGCCAAATGAAACGGAGCGGAATGAAATTGTATCTGATACATTAGATGAGCTTCCATATTGCATTGGTTATATAGATGGGACAGAAATAAAACTAGCAGAAGCTCCTATTGTTGATCCTGTACAATATTTTTCTCGAAGTCGACACTATTCTCTAAAAGCGCAAGTTGTATGCGACCATAAACTACGCATTCGGCATGTTGTAGTAGGACATCCAGGAAGCTGGCACGATGCTCGAATATATCGACACTGTTCTCTTTTTAAAAAAAGAAAGGATTATTTTTCTAACCAACAATGGATTGCAGGAGATTCGGCATACCCACTGTCCACAACCTTAATAACGCCTTACAGAAATAACGCAAAACAGCTTGATAGAAACGCTCGAATTGAGTTCAATTTGAGACACAGTCGTTATCGAGTTCGAGTAGAGCATTGCTTTGGCCTTCTGAAAGAAAAGTTTGGTAGCCTTAAAGAGCTAAGAATGCGTTTAGCAAACAAAGAAAGCCATCAAAAGTGCTGCGAATGGTTTTTAGTTTGTTGCATACTGCATAATATATCCAAATTTGAAGAGGATGAACCTTTCTTAGAAAAAAGTTGCGTAGAAGACATAGCAGAAGAGGAATCCCCAGGAGCGCTAGAAACTGCTGCAAACATTGATGGAGAAATTAAAAGACAAGCCATTTTTTCTTTAATAAAAAAATAATTATTTAATTCAGTCATTTAATAAAATATTTTAATTACTAAATTATTTTAATTTATTAATAATATAAAAAGATAATAATAATTTTACACTATTGTTAACTTATCAGCTTTTCGGTTAAACAAAAGGGTGATTAATCAAATATCAAAAATATTGCTTATCCAAATTTGAATCTATTATTTAAACAAACCTACCTTAATAAAAACAAAAATGTAAAAAATAAAATAAAGCTTAAGTTTTTCAGTCGTTCAATAAATTGGAAATTTGAATAATCAATCCATATTCAAAAATAACAATATTTAAAAAATAACTTTAATATTAATAAAAAACAAAGTAGTTACCTAAAAATTAAAATAAACAAAAATTTCATAACAGTAAATACCTACATTTAATTTTAAAATACAGTTTAAGGCACTTTTTTAAGTAAAACTTTGTACTTTTGTATGTTTACATTTCCAGGAAATGGCTTAGGAATTCGAAATATGTATGTACTATGTAATAGTTAATATAAGACAGAAAAGAAATAAAAAAACAAAACAGGCGCACATTTTTATCCCTTAGTTTTGTATTTCATTTCAATCTCATATTTTCTTATTCGCTCATCTTTTTCCATTTCCATAATTTTCAGCCTTTCGTCTTTCTCAATTTCTCGTGCTTTAAGTTGTAATTCTTGTTTTTTTAGCTCTAGTTCCGCTTTAGATTTTTCTTCATCTAATTCTAATCTTTTTGTGTTAAACTCTATTTCTTTTTCATGTTTTTCCTTTTCCCATTCAAACTTTAGCTTAAACAGAGAAGTACGTTCAGCTTGAAAGGTGGCAAGGTAAGCTGCCGAAGATTTTGGGGCGTACTTTTGCATTTTTTCGGCAAATTCTTTTGCTTTTTTTGAAACTTCTGAAGACTATGGGGATTTATCTGGAACAATTTCTGTTCTTTGGGTGTCATCTACGATAGTAATTTCAGCTTCGCAAGGATCAAAAATGACACAATCATCATCGCCAATTGCACCTTCTTCATAATTTGATCGGCTTAATGGTTCTTCCATTTCTACAACTTCGCCAGTATCCAAAATATTGAACATAAGTTCACTTTGCGTTTTTTCACCAAAGATTTTATTTAGTTGTTGGTAATGAGGGCACATTTGCAGAATTTTGGCTTTAATTTACAAAATACGTTTATATGTAAAATGTTTACAAACGACATATGTACATACATGCTTACCTTCCACACTTGAAGTTCCTGCATCGCTATCCAAGAGTCCTGCCCCAGTAGAACTACGCCAATCGTTGGCCTTTTTATAAGATGCCTTAAGATATCGTACCTTCCACCTTATTATATCCCAGGTTGCATCGATACCGCTTTTTTCAATAAATTTTTTATAAAACATTTGAGCTGTTGGTGTCTAAATAATAGTAATAAAGAAATTGGTTATGAAAAATTACGGACATCTATTAAATACTAACCTCTATGTTTTCTGACTCCTCCAAATAATCCAAAACGGTTTTTATTTCATCTGGTGTCCACTTTTTGTTGGGTTTTTCTCTTTTTAATTTTTTATTTAGACTTGTCGGCTCCATATCTTCAATTTGGTTTTACGATTTTAAATTATTGTTTACAAATTTCAGCTGTTCGAGTATCAGTGATGTAAACGCAATATACGTAGCAAAAAAAGCTATACAGTTTAAGTGTTGCGTAAAAGCAATGATGTGACAATTGCAATTCTGTATATTTTGTTGTTGGATTGCAAACAAAAGCTACAATATTTTGCATTTGCACTTTCGCAAGACCATTCGCATCAAACACTGAACTCCGCTATCTTCTTTTGCAAAAATTCTACCTAGTGTCACATTTGCTTTTATGTATATTGGTTACTTACACAAATTGTAGCAAAACAAGACCTTTTTAATTTTCAAAGAAAAAAAAACCACCGGCGCGATTTGTACAGAAACCAAAATATTTTTACAAGCACAAAATACCAACAAATTCTTGTGGCTATTTTTTTTTCTTAATAATTGCTGCCTTTAGGTACGTCTTTTTGACGAAAGAAACAGGGACCTTTTAAAGGCATCAACGAATTTTTTTTACAAACAAAACACATATCGTTAGCGTAAATGCAAAACTATGTAGATATTATTGGAACATTTGAAGTTGACTTTTTTTGTTGATTACGATTCACGTTACATATTTTTATAACATTTTAAACTTCTATCTTAAAAAATAACCAAGTTATTTACAAAATTAAAAATGACGTATCATTAAATACATATATAATTTTTTTAACAACATAATGTATATTCACCCTCAAGAAAAAAATTAGCAGAGTTTTTAATTCTTTTTATAAGAGCACATTAATATTTTTAAACATCAAAACGGGGTAATCTGTTTTATAACTGTCACTACGGTGTTAGTGAAATTAGTGAACAGATAATGATTTATAATAATAATTTTCAGTATTGCATAAGAAAAAATAAAAAAGTGCTTTAAAATTAAAAGAACCGAACCGTTAGTAATTTTGAAATTTTGCAGCCTACCTCATTGCACTCCCAAACGCTAAGAATTTCCAAGAATAATTGGCAACATCTGCAGGTCCTTAGATTTTTGAGTTAATATATGTATGTATGTCCTTTTTAATAAATTTAAATGCAGTCGAACTTCCCTACAATGAATCTGTATTGGACCACAAAATTTCTTCATCATATAAAAAGTTTACAATACAAAAGAAATATTTTTTATTAGTTTATTTAAAAAAAATCTGTTTTTTTTGTAAGGATTGCATTCTTCCAAGTGGATCTTTGTAAGTATGCGATGCAGAGTTCATTTAAAATAATTCGTTATATGGAGACAAATAGGTCAAATATTTATTTGCTAAATTTGTTCGTTGTAAAAAAAAATTCATTTTAAGGAGATCAAAATACTTTTAAATTAGAATGAAAAAGATAGCTTTTTAAATTAATTCACAGCTAAATTTAATGAAGTACAATTTTTAGTTTAAACCACTACTTATTAGTAATTAAAATCAATAAAAAATTATACATAATAGGTATATCATAATATCTATAATAATATAAATATTCGTGTGGTTATCATATATATATTCTATTTTTCCGGTAATTTAACAAAAAATATTTAATTATTTTAAATGTTTGTTTCACTTAATACTTATATACATTTTTTGATGATACGTCTTTTTGTTTCTAAAAATTACAAATTAATTTAACGTAACACACACAACTTCAAAAATAACAATAAATATAATATTTTTTCCTCAAAAATATATCGGATATCGCATTTTGAGCTGAAATATTTTAAATTCTTTTAAATTTCAAATAATTAACATATTACAAAGTTTTATGCCTTGCATGTAAACTTATTAATGTGATGTTACATTATTCTGCATTTAAGATGACGATATGTGCAGTTCTTTTAATTTTTTTTCAATAACTGTTTCCTACAAAAAATCCAACAGACACTTTGGCTGGTTGCCTTTACCAAAAATATTTTACACAAACAAATACACACATAGGCATTTCGAGCTGTGGTCATGCAAACTGTCGAGCAACAACAACATTACTAGTGAGGATCGTTTCTAAAAATTTTTTTTTCCTCATTCCTCATGACTGAAGAAAGGCAAAAATGTATTTTTCCTCAAAAACATAAATGAATTTGGCGAAATATTAACAATTCAGTTATGACTGTGAAAAAAGTTACATATTTTACATTTTTCATTTATGAAAAAAATTCAAGAATGGTTGAATATGAGTGATCACATATGAATTTCTCTGAACTCTGGTTTTAACCTCATATAACCTATAAGTCTCACCCAGCGTTGTCAGCTCGGTGCGTTTCTCAACATTTTGAGTGCGTTTTTAAATTTTGTTTGCAAAAATTCCTTTGTTGGTGCGCTTTTTTTTAAATTTCGGTTCGTTTTTAAATTTTTGGTGGCACCAAAGCAAATTCAACACAACTTTTTGTTTCAGTATGAGCAAAAAATCTTTGTACAATAAAATACACCGGTTTATATTTACCATTTCATTCAGCAGTGCAAAATATTTACAAACAATTTAACAGGTCACAATAAGAACAACAAGTAATGATGTTTGAGACGTACCAACTCATATGCACTTTAGATAATTTGTATAATGTAAAGAGAAAGACACATTTCATTATATGGAATTCGCAGTAATTTTATTTTTGAATCCATACTATTAATCGTTAATCTCTTTTTAAAAAGTTTTGTATAGATTTTATGGAATTAAAAAAAAAAATTATTATGAAAATGAGAAAATTCCAAATTAATATGAATGTAATTAAAATTGTATAATTCAATTTTATCAAATTAAAACTTCTCAATTTAATTTGGAATTTTGAAACTTCTCAATTCAATTTGGAATTTTTTCAATTTCAAAATAAAATTCTCAATTTTATTTGTATACTCTCAATTTCGAATTTAAATTCCCATTTTCATTTGGAATTATCTCAATTTCAATAAAAAATAAACAAATTTGTTTAATTTTTTTTTTGTTTTTGTTAGGAGATAAGTTATGGTACCTAGAATAAGTTCTTTTTATGATACTAAAATTTTGAAAAAGTCAAAAAGAATAATGATCGCAGCTATAGATCGGCCGGATAAAGATGACAACAAAAACTACAATTCTTCCTGATCAAATGCTGAAGATTTTATTTCGCAAAAAACTTTACATTTTTTCAAGCGTATTCTAGTCCAACAGACTTTTAAAAGAAAAAAAAAAAAAAAAATTTAAATTGGTTTGGGTAAAGTTGGTAAATTGCTAGTTGCTAATGATACTGCAGAAAGGGCTGTTAAGATTATGGAGGAATTCAGTCAAGTTTTGTGACATGATAAAGAAAATAAACAGTTTATAATTTAATTTGTAGTTTTTCTGTCTCCTGTTGGTCCAAGGTTTGAAAAAAATAAAGCCTGTGTGTTTTATTGTATGCAGATCGATCTACATATATTTTAAATTTCATCAAAAGCAGTAAGATAGTTTCAGAAATTGTCCATTTGAATTTCTGCCTATCTATCCCTTCATATTTCTAGCTTTGAAAAAAAAAAAATTATTCCCGTGTGTTTTATTAACGCTGATCTATTTATGACT
Source organism: Pollenia griseotomentosa (assembly GCA_963931875.1). Taxonomy (NCBI): domain Eukaryota; kingdom Metazoa; phylum Arthropoda; class Insecta; order Diptera; family Polleniidae; genus Pollenia; species Pollenia griseotomentosa. Next base: position 140,453,192 of record OZ007560.1, on the reverse strand, counting down.
TAAATTTCATCAAAATTGGCAAGATATATTCGGAGAGGCAGTAATTCTCCCTACGTCCCTCTCTTGGTCCTAGTTTTGAAAAAATAAAAAGCCTTTACTTCCAATCTCATCAAAATTGGTTCAAGTATTTAGCCGATAAAGCTTAGAAAAACGCATGGTGGAATGGGAGATGAACAGCGTACTCTTGTTAAAATGCCTTGGTTTTCCTTTTGAGTATAGAAACTATTGCTTTAATATTGTTACGTTACTGCCATTTTCAAAAGCGTTTTCGGTTTATTTCCTCTAAAATTAACCTCTTGAGTTCCTTTCTTGCAACTTTAATAAAATAAAATAAGATAAACACAAGACTTTAATTTTAAACACTTCTTTATTAAGAACTTAGTCGATTAAACAACCGTAATTTACAGCTTTAGTTCAATGCTCACTACTGTGATCAACACCCTTCAAAGTTTAAACTAAAAACTGATTTGGCAACGTCATTTTGCAAGTATTAATACTCAAATGCATTTATCTAGAAAGCTCCAGAATGTTTCGGGTTTGTTCGAGCTTTTACTATTTGTTGTTAACGACTAATACATTGGTTATGATATGAATTTAAAATTTAACGTCTACTATGTTATTATTAACGGCATCTATGGTTACATATTCGCATCACTTATACTATGTAAAGCTTTTTTTAACGGACTTTTTAACATTAAATTACTTTCATACTAGAGCATTCTGCACATACAAGATATCTAATACATTTAACTAATAATTACAACTTATTCTTAACTAAAGTTACATTCGTAACAATATATCTCTTCTAAAACGATAATTCATATTTTCTGAGTAGGGGAGGCTTAGCGCCACTGGAACCTATCATAAGCACTTTGGGGGAACCTAATATAGCCTATTTCCGTAAGGAGGTTCCATTCCTCATTTTGTGGAAGAAATTTTCAAATCTGACGGAGATTACTTCTTACAAACATATAAAAATGCAAACATACAAACATACAAACTTTTGAACTTAATAATATTAGTATAGAAAATATGTAAAATGATTTTTAAATTGTTAACTACATATCGCTCCTTTTTTATTGCAACATAGTCATATCTCAAAAAATCCAAAATTTGATGTTTCTTAAGCAAAAGTGTTCCTTCATACCTTTTTTGTCTGTAAAAAAATCAGTATCATATCTCAAACTGAACCGAAGTTATAACATTATTTTAATAAATCTGTAATCTGTTATGTATACAAAATTACAGTGTAAGTGATTATTAATATTTAATTGTAATAAAATTAAGAAAAGAAAGAATTAAATTTTAATTCATGATAAAATTAACAAAAAATTAAAAAAATTTTTACAAAAATAACAGCGTATGAAATTAATTATTAATACATATTTAAAATTGACATTATCAAGATTTTTGCTTAAAACACAAAGTTGTCTCAACATTTGCGAAGATAGACGATTTCGCAAGTCCGTTTGAACCAGACCTGAAGTGGAAAATATTAGCCATGAAGGCATTCCTGTATTGATATTTTATAAATAAAATAAAAAGAGTCTCTCAGATACGACAGAACTACTTTTTTTCAAGTTGGAGTATAACATGCCATTGCAACCGTAAACAAGCGGATCTGCGTCTCTAGAAATTATAGAAGATCTAAGGTATCTTTCGACTTCTTCTTTAGCAGAATCACAGCAAAAGATGTAAAGAGACGAATCCTCCTCGGATTTCAATTTCAATTTTCAATTTTATTTTATTGATCACAACCCAATACAAAGATGAATCTTATATTAAAGTACTGGATTATAAGAGTAGGTATACAAATCTTATTAAAAAATAATTACATTCTTATTTGAAGAGGTATAAACCACTGAGTGCACCACAAATTTCTTAACATTCCATATACTCTTGCCGTAGCAATATTTATATGGTTACTCCAATCCAGGTGATTGTTAAAAGTAACTCCAAGATTCTTTGTTGAGGTAACTATTTCAATTTCTGATCCATTTAATAGCAAATCCGGAAATATCGGTATGGATAGTGTTTTCTTTGTTATCACTAAGCATTTTGATTTGTTTGGATTGAGACACAACCCGTTTAAAGTTGCCCAGTTATAAATATTTGTCAAATCCTTATTAATTTTTCGGACACATTCATTAATTTCGAAGGGTTTGCAGCTAATGTAAAGTTGTACATCATCAGCATACATTTGTACATTACAATATTCCAACTTGGTTGGCAAGTCGTTAGCATATGCAGAATACAATAAAGGCCCTAAAATAGAACCTTGTGGTACGCCTCTAGTCAGTAATATACTACTTGACATCCTATTTGCATAAAAAACGGACTGTGACCTATTTGTTAAATATGACGACATTAACTTGGTAGCTTTCGATGACATATTGAGACAGTTTTCTAGTTTAGAAGTAAGAATTTCCGTATTTACTGTGTCAAACGCTTTCGAATGATCCAGTAAGATTAAAAAAGCAACTTCACCATTGTCAATATATGACCTCACGTCCTCAGTTACGTCAATTAACGCTGATACACAACTGTGAAGGGGTCGAAAACCAGACTGTCTGGGGGTAAGAAGGTTGTTATCATTTAAAAATGCACTTAGTTGGTTGTGCAATATTCGTTCAAGTATCTTAGAAAGAAATGGAAGTATTGCTATTGGACGAAATTCAGTATCTGATTTTGGTACAGGAACTATTTTGGCATGTTTCCAAATTGTTGGGTACGAAGACTTTGAAATAATGTTATTAAACAGGTTTGTAATATATGGTACAATTGATGGAAAGATTATTTTAATAAATCTGGGATGTACTCCGTTATAGCTTATAGCATTGGACTTTATACTGAAAAAACTTTTGTATACCTCAGTTCGAGTTACACATCTAAAATCAAATTTATTAGAAGTATTTGTCGTGGTATAATTTCTGTATGGATCCACATGTGCGACTGGCATTGGAAGGTCTACGAATTTTCTATTAATTTCATCAATATTTATATCCTGATCAGCATTATTATAATCATTCAGATCACTAACTATTCCAATATTACGGATTTCCTTCCACTTACTTTTGCTGTCTAAACAGTTTGAGAATTTATAATTATAATAAGACGATTTTGCAGTCCTAATTTTAGTAGTGACTGTATTTCGTAATGAACGAAATGCTGACAATAGTTCAGAAGTCCTAAATCTCTTCCATCTAGTATAAGCTATATTCCGGAGCTCTATTAAATACTTAATTTCCGGCGAGAACCATTGATTGGTAGTCGATGTTACTTTTCTCGTTTTCGTCCTTATAGGAACGAATTCTTCAAAAATTTGTACCAGATTTTCCTGAATAAATTGAAGTTGTTCATCCACTGTTGGCATATAGAAAGTAGAGTCCCATTGGATTTGTGTAATTCTTTCACTTAATGCGTCATAATTAAGGCTTTTGAAGTCCCTATAAGTAAATGTTTCCTCAGTAGTACTTGATTTAAAGTTATAGGACGTAAAAATCAAATCGTGCTTCGAAAACAAAGGAGCTGAAAGCTGCTCAAACAAAAGAATCTTCGAGAGGTAGTTGGTAAAAAAAATATCTAAAAGTGTACTTGTATATCTAGAAAAATGCGTAGGATTGGTAGTATTCACAGGGTCCAGACCCATACTTTTCATTTCATGTGAGAACCCTGATTCTAAGAGAATATTGCTATTAAAGTCTCCAGATATTAAGATATTTGTATAGCCTATAGTGATTGAGGATAAGCTCAAAAAGAATGCATTGGTATCGATATACCGATTGGGTCTATAAACATTTCCAAGTAGTAATTTTTCATTCCTGTTATATATTTCTAAAAATAAAAATTCAACTTTGTCAGCCCTTTTCGCTTTTTTAACAAATTTGCACTTTATATTATTTTTTACATAAATGGCAATACCACCACCATTACTATCTCTGTCAGCTCTAAATATTTTATAACCACGTAAACTATAACTGCCGTCTTTAATTTTCGGATCAAACAGTGTCTCAGAAACGCACACCACATGAACGTTTGAAGTCTCAAATATATATCGAAATTCATCAATTTTGATTTTCAAACTTTGCGCATTAATATGAACAACATTTAAACCATTTTTTTGTTTAGTTAAAATTCGAATCATGTTATATATGTTGAATTTGGAACTCACCCTAGAATTAGATAAACTGGGCATATTGTTTTTTTACGAAGACTACAATGCAATTCAATTGTTTGTTAGTTAAAACTTTTAAAATTTTTAAAGAGGTATTATAAATTAGGTAAATTAAATTATTACAAAATTTTGGTAAATCAAAGCAAAGAAAAATATACGAAAAGTTTAAATATAATTTAAATTGAGTAAAATTATAAAAAATAAATACAGAATAGTTACGCATCAAAATTGATATTTCACGTATTAGCAATAGAATTGGTATAATTTTTTTCAGCCTGTTTACGAAATAAATTCAGTTTTCTAATATCCTCAAGACCATCAATGCGGATTGGTTCGTCTGATCGAATTATCTTGACATAAGCAATACCGCGCCTTGAAAAAACTGATTCTAACTTGTTATCCCTTCATAGTTTTACAGCTTCTATATATAACATGAAGTTACGAGGAGTTAGGTTTTCCTTGACATTAAAAGGTTGATTCGAGTCAAAGCCAATATCAGATAATAATAATGGACCTTTTCGAGTGCGCATGAAGTTAGAAATTTCCCTTAGAATAAAATTTCTATCAAATGGAGTTTCAAATCTAACGATAATAGCTGGATCAGTCAAATTTGTCCCACTTGTTTCGGTCTTTTTCAGACGAAAAATTGATTTTATAGGGGGTCGATTTATTTTAATAGTATCACATAGACTATTTAATATTCCGAAAATGTTTTCATTTTCACTCATAGGTACACCATTAATACGGATATCACCTGCTACAGTAGCATTTTCCTGTCTGTCCACTTCTTTTTTTAAAACATCAATTTCTTTACGTAGACTTATAACATCACCTGCTGCTGTTTCTAACTCCACTACTCTTTCCTTAACTTTATTCAAGTCGCTCTTTACATCACATAACTCTTTTTTAAACTCTTTAAACGATTGTTCAACTCTTTCTAATGACTGCTCAACTCTTTCAATTATTCTTTTTTCACTTTGTATTAGCTGCTCACAGATCTCATTAAAACGGTCGTTGATGTATTGTTTTTGTTTACACATGTTTTGTTCAACCCAATCCCATGTGTGAGTCGCTGAATCAGTCTCTAATTGTCCAGACGATGCACAAGTTAGATTATCCAATCCAGCATCTATAGCGCTCCTTTTTGTCGTTTGGCGCGTTTGTATGTTTTTGTTTGACATATTTTTTATATTATTTTAAGTTGAGAAAAACAAGAGAATAAAGTTTATGAATTTTTTCTTGGTTTTTTGTTGTTATTTATGCTCTTTTATTTTTAGGTTTTTTTTTTTTTGTTTTTTATTTTTCTTTATTTCTGCATACAGAATATTGTTTATTGTTTACATATATTTTGGGACTATTGTCTTTTTTTATAAGTTTTGTTCTATTGATTTTTTATTTTTAAAATTTTTAAAATTTTGTATATTTAAACACATATACATATTTATTACTTTTTATAAGCGGCAGATAGGGCCGTTAATAAACGATACGATTAAGCGAAAAAATTTTTAAAAAAACTATTGATTTATTTTTAAATTAATTAAATAAACAGAGCTTAAAAAAACACAACCGACTGAGATAAAGGCGCTCTTAAAATTCTCTTATGTCCTGTTTTCAAACGTTCCAAATACTCATCATAACTTGTACGACCTTTAGGGGTGACCCTGTTTTCAATACTTTCGGAATGCAGAGACATGTTAAGTAGCTCAATAAGACGTTTTATCGATATGATTGAATATTCGAGCATTATATCGAGGGTCAAGAATTTTAGATAAACAATTTGTTTTATTATTTTTAAAAGCACCAAAACTTTTATGTATCTAATGCTAAGTAGGCCGCTAAATTTTGGGACTATTCTCCATCTCCGTTGATTCATTTATTATATGAAACAATTTCATTATTTTGTTTTGATTTTACGCTCTGCTTTTAATGTGTTATTTCTCTCAGTTGGAATGCAAAAATTAAGCATAGTTAGTAAAATTATGTGTTCAAAAATACTCAAAAAAAATATAAAAAGTATCGTCATATCGACGGCATGGTATCGCCGATACCGATACATCGGAAAAACTGATGTATCGCCGATATATCGGTATTTGTTACAACCCAGATTTTTATACATACTAAGTTTTGTGCTAATTTAAATATTTTTTTCTATATTTTAGCTGCAAAAGAACTATTTTCATATAAACCGTAAAAATCGTACTCTTTCGTGAAAAATTGCATAACTTAAAAAGAAATTATGTTTTATCATCATTTGGTTATCGGATTCAGCTTCCGTATGTATACGTCTATTATAACCCATCTCAAAAAAGTTCAGCTTTTCACACGAACCACCAAAAAAATATATTTGTGCTAATTTTATATGGGTTTAAAAAAATTTAGCTCCTTCCCCTGATGCAATCTGCATAATATTTTTAAAGCGTGTTTTTCGCTACGGAGAACATTTTTGGGTGGAGTGCAATTTTTCAGTTTTAAAAATGAGGCGGACCCTACTGTATAAGTTTTATCGTCTTAAAAATAATAACTAGCGTAAGGAATATAAGATTTATTTTGTTTCATGTCCTTTTGTACCCTCCACCAATAGTGATGAATGGTGGTATTCTAAGTTTGTCATTCCGGGTTAAACTTTTTAATATATATTTAAGTCCCAAAAACGTACAATAAATATATTTTTTGGATCCCTGGTTAATTCTAAGTCAATTTACCCATGCCCGTCTGTTGAAAACTCGTCCATTTTCGCACAACTCAAAAGAAAATAACCATATTTGAATTTTCCTGTCATCATAAAAAGTTTGGCATTACAATCCAGCAAATTCGGTTCAGTAGGATAACAATGTATAAAAAACCGTAAACTATCATAAATGGTGGAGAAATACACGGATTAATATTAGACTTTTCACAATCTGGTTTTATATGACTAGAAATTACACTGCTGGACTTTGTGTAGGTCGGCTCCATAAATCACAATACTTAACTTCATCAAGATCGTTCCATAATTTTTTATAGGCCCCATATTTAGCTAACTCTCGGAAGATACCTTAGAACGCCTAAAACCACAACGAATAATACTTGTATAGTAAAATTTAGTCTGGTAAGTTTTATTAGACTAGAATTTGCAAGCCCACTCTGGCAAATCATTTTAAAAGGTCCCATATAAACCGGCTTTCTAAAAAGCTCTAAAATTGGGTGTAACTTCGCAATAAAAATTGTGCTTCATACGAAGCAGGTTTGTAAGGGAGAAACGTGAGAGTTTCGCTTACCATCTCGCTTGCTGAAGGCATGAATTTTATATGGTGAGTTCCCACTTTGAAACAATACATTTTTGACTCAAAAAGCGCTTTATTCAACGCAAATAAAAACTGGCCAGTGTAGCTATTAGGTTTTCCCACTGAATGTTTGTTACGGTTATTTTTTACTATTCTCCCTTACAAATCTGCTTCGTAGTAAGGGAATGCCGTGGCACTTGAAATGTTTTTTCATTTTAATACAAATTGTTATGAGTTCGTTCACTCACTTTTCTGCAACTCTGTATGTCTTATTGCGTAGCGTATAATTGTGCGCTTATTTTTTATACCCTTCACCACAGGTGGAAAAGGATATATATAAGTTTGTCATTCCGTTTGTAATTTCTACAATATTGATCTTAGGCCCTGTAAAGTATATATATTTTGGGTCCTTATGAGGAGAGAAGTTGATTTAACGTCCGTCTGTCCGTCTTACGTTTGATATGTGTTTTCCGGAGACTCCAGACATGATAGCGGCTAGGTTGTTTTACATTTATGTCACATATAGTCCACCATTTCTTGCTATTGAAATTCAGCCAGAGTGGTCCAACAATGGCTGAGATATGACCAAAAAACCACGACTGCCTCTAATTTTTCCAAAAAATCCCTTGTGGTTGTTGTATTTTTATTACTTTTTTCTGTATATCTGGAGAACGGCAAGAGCCAAAGTTTTCAAATTTGGTACAAACATTAAGGTTATAAATACACACCATTCCACAAAATGTGGGCGGGATTGGATAAGTGGGCGTGGTACCTTCCATACAAAAAGTATTAAAAATTGTATAAAAACCTGAATTTTTTGACTGTTATATGACCTATGGTTACGCCTTATATATCAAAAGCTCGGAAATTTAATTAATAAAAAATATTTTCTGAAAAACTCTGAAAAATCGGTTCAGATACGAAAAAGTTATGACCAAAATATTAATTTTTTTTTGGAAAATACCCATTTTCGGGAACCATAGATCCAAGATCCGAGTCCAAGTCTTACAACCAAAATAAATGGCAAATTTCTTCTTTAACACGTCGGTATATAAATCTTTCAAATCGGTTCAGAAATAGCAGAGTTATGACCAATATTACTCTTTTTTGTAATTAAGTTTGTTTTTTATACCCTTCACCGAAGGTCCTGCACCCTATAAAGTATATATATTCTAGGTCCTTATGAAAAGCGAAGTTCAAATCCGGTTGTCGTCTCATCTCTCCCCCCCTTCGCATTTGTTTACATATACTAGCATAATGCCCAATATGATTTTCGTTTATTATTTCATCTATTTAACGAAATAATTTTAACAAATAGAAACTAGGAATTTTTGTGTTTTTTTGCTACTTAAAAACTCGCCAAAAGAGATAAAAAATGACAATAGTGCCTTTACAAAAAGAAAACAAACAAAAAACTGTGTTGAGTTGTAAACAGTAAACGGTCTATATTTAATTTTAATGATATTTAAACAGCGTTCCTTCATGGTAGGGGGTGTGTTAAGTTAGAAACTGTGAGTTCCCTGGTTCCAATCTTGGTTTTTTAAACAGAATATTTTTTTAATATTGTTATGTTCCAAAACAATTTTAAAAAAATATTTACCAGTTTTCGCTTTTTAAATTTCATTTATAATGAAGTTTTAAGTATTGTAAATATGAATGTATATATATGTAAAAATTATTTAGTTACTCTGTATTCTGCTCGCACAATGGTGAAGGGTATATAAGATTCGGCACAGCCGAATATAGCACTCTTACTTGTTTAAATGTACTATTAGTGCTTCGCAAAATGACAAATTTTTTTTTGTGTTGCCTTTTTAAAAACCAGAATTTTTTGTTGAAAATATTATTTTGCGATGACATACTAGCTATTATAAAAGTTATCGTCGACCAATCTGATATTAATACCTAAAAACTTTAATAAGAAAGCTATAGCATTTAAAGTTTTTTCGGAAGTGGTGTTTGTTTGGCGGGCGGGCTATGGTCAAATGTTGACAAATTCAAAGAAAATTTGAAAAGATGATTAAGGCTGCAAAAATATATTTTTGGACCAAAATGGACTAATACCAACACAATAAGATGGTTTCTGGGCACATATAGTTTATTACCAAAACAAATTTGTCTGTTGGAAAGACGAACCTCGTTCGATCAACTTATAGCCAATTTCACCAATTCTATTTAAATATCAATTCATATTAAAATATAGTTTTTCTAGAACAATTGTGATTTTAGTTGAACTGTTAATTTTCAATTTTAATATTTTTAGTTAGTCAAATTCAATTTCAAATTAGTTCATCAAATTCAATTTTCATTAAATTATTTTTTACTAAAGGAAGGAATTTTACACCATGAAATTTTTATTAAAATTATTTGATAATTTTCTTGGCTGAGCTGGGGCTCGAACCTGGGTTGAATTTACATGTTTCAAGAATTACCACATTCTTTCATCAGAATTCTTTAAGTTCTTTGAGTTTTTCATATAATTTTATTTTATATGACATATTTACATATAAAACGAATTTTAAACATAAATTGGTATTTAAATAACTGCCCGTCTATTCCATAGACAAATATTGCGACATATATTGCAGTAAATTTCAAAATTATGTTATCTTATGCTAAGTTCGCATTAAGGTTTCTAAACGCGTTTAAGCAAAATGTTGATTTAGCTAATCAAAGCCGTTAACATTACATTTGAGATGATTAAGATGACAGATGATTAAGAAAAAAAGTACCAACATTTTTTATGTTATAGGTTTTTATTCACTCAGGACCCTGAACCTATAATATTACAGTAATTTTGACTTAGCTGCACAATCTCCTTTGCACGATTTTTTGTGCAGGTAAATCAAAAATGCAGCTATCTTAAATGTATTTAGCTGCCTTAATGTGCAGGTACGCAATTGTGGTTACCTGCATAAAAGTGCAGCTAAAGTAAAGTGTTTGAAAGAGAAGTAACAACGTTTTTATTAATAAATTGATAAAAACAATGACGTTCAAACAACTTGTAGACATTTGTTACGCATTTTTATAATGAACGAGCTAGCCAAATTGGTAACAAAAAAGTTTGGAACAGAATAGTCGCTGTAGTACAACGTTAAGAATAGCGCTGCAAGCTCTCAAAAGTAAAAAACGACAGTTGCAAAGTAGTGTCAACAGAAAACGTAGTTGTAGTAGTCGTTGCAGTTGAAGCGCAAAATTCGAAATTTTGAACTTTGTTGCGCTACAGAGCATTCGTCAGCTTCAAATACTACTACAACTACTTTATTCTGTTCCAGACCTAAGATTTGCTATTCCTTTCATATAATCGTGGTAAAGTTGCTGTAACCACAACCCATATGCATAAATGTAAATATATGCAAACAAAATAAATGAATTATAATGATACCAACTTGACTTGTTTGCGATTTTTGATTTTATAAACTGCTAAAATTGGATATTTATGTGAAAAAGTGGCCACCATATTTTTTCATGTGTGCAGCTAACTTTGATGTTTTATATGAAAATATTTTAAAGTTGCCCAAAAATACGAAAATTGTGCAGGTATCCAAAATGAACGTAAACAAGGATTTTGAAAAATAATTACAGAAAATATGTATTTTGGGCAGTTAAGTCAAAGTGCAGCTAACTTGAATTTTTTGTATGAAAATAATTTTAAAATGCCAAAAATTTTGGGCACTTATCTTAAATGTGCAGGTAAAGAAAGTGCACTTAAAAAAGGAATTTGTATGGGATTATAAAGAATAATGCCAAAAATTATCAATTTTGTGCAGCTAAGTCAAAAGTGCACGTAAATAAAAGGCAGTTAAGTCAAAACTACTGTATGTTTCTAATTTCAACAATATAGAAAATTTAAAAATTATCACATGCAGCTCGGAAAAGTAAAAAGAAAAAATTTATTTTCCGTATTTCCCCTTTTTGATACTTTTTTCTCCACATATAGATTCGGTTGACAAACAAAGGAAGAAAGCGTTCTCAATTGTTTTGCCTGTGCCGATTTATACATTAGATTTATATAGTCGAAACATTCGAAAACCGGTTTCTGAAAAATGTCGAATAATCGACCACCTTATTTTTTATTATTTGATAAATGAAAAAAACAAATTTTTTATATATGTGCTATGTAGTTATATGTGTTAGTAGCAAATTTAAGCACTTATAACTCTGAAATAATTGAACAGATTTGAATAAAATATATATTGTTCACTTCTGTGAGTAAATACCTTTCAAATGGTGTATATTTTGTTCAAATCGGTTGAAATACAGAGGAGGAAAGTGTTCTTAACTGATTTGCCTTAGCCGATTTATATATAGAGATTAATGAAGTCAATTACTTGTGTCTTTACCAATTTTTATTCTAAATAAATTGTATTAACCGATTAACACAATGCTGGTCGTTGATGTCAAGTTCAAAAAACCTTTTTTTTGTTATTTTGCTTGTAACGTTGTGATTTAATTGTAACAATTGTACGCACTTGTTAAGTTGTATTGAAGGTAAAAAAAGAAACAGTAGTTGAATATCAGTACATAGAAAAAATTTTCTGTAGTTTTTTTATCAATTAAAAAAAATTGTTTGAAAAGTATTTAAATTAATTTAATGTGATAATTGAATCAATTATTTTTTAAGTTAAAAAAAAAATTAAAAAAATTATTTTCAGTAAATAAACATTTTAGTTGCTTTGAAAACATAACAAAAAATCTAAATTGATTTTGTCGCTTTAAATAAAATAATTTAAGCTTGTATTTAGAATTGTTGTAAGGAATTGTCAAAACCTGTGCCTATGCTCTGTAACTTTAGTGAGAACTTCTCGCATCGAAAAGATGTGAAACAAAATATTCCATCGTTTCTAGAAAAGTAAGAAAAAACTGTGTCTGTAACTCATGTCGAAAATTATCAAAAGATATTACATCGTTACGTTATAAAGGGTGGTTAAATTGTAAGGGCCGATGTTGAATGTGAACCACACCTAAACGCCAAGTTTTTTTCCGAATTTTATTTGACATTTCTCTATTTCAGACTTACTCAATTTGAACCATGGAGATACACAATCCAACAACGTGTTAAAGTTATCCAGACTTATTATGAAAATGGATGATAAATTTCAAAGAAAATCATCTTCAGTGATGAGGCACATTTTCACCTCAGTGGATTTGTCGATAAGCAGAATTTCCGCATTTGGGCGAATAATAATCCAAGAGTGATTGTCGAAAAACCAATGCACCCACAAAGAGTGACTGTTTGGTGGGGTTTATGGGCTGGCGGCATCATCGGGCCGTATTTTTTCCAAAATGAGGCCGGTCAGGCAGTTACTGTGAATGGTGTTCGCTATCGTGAGATGATAACGAACTTTTTATGGCCCGAATTGGAAGATATGGATGTGGACGATATGTGGTTTCAGCAGGGCGGTGCCACTTGCCACACAGCTAACGAAACAATGGCTCTTTTGCGCAACAAATTCAATGGCCGTGTTATCTCACGTAATGGCGATGTCAATTGGCCGCCAAGATCATGTGATTTGACACCGTTGGACTTTTTTCTTTGGGGTTATTTGAAAGAAAAGGTGTACGTCGATAAGCCAGCAACAATTCAAGAGCTAAAGGATGAGATAATTCGGCACCTTAATGGCATAGTACCTTCATTATGCCTCAGGGTCATCGAAAATTTGGACCATCGGATGGAGGTGTGCCGCCGTGGTCGCGGCGCCCATTTGGCTGATATTTTGTTCCATACATAATTGAGTAATACCAATATATCATAATAAAATAAAATTACAATAACTCATTACGTAACTCATATCGTTGACGGCGACCAAAATTTACTAAAATTAAAAATTTTTCAACGACGGAGCCGAAAATACAACCGTCGGCTATACACAATAGTGTAAAGTGTGACTTTAATGTTTGTTGTTTGCAAACGAGCTTTGAAAACATTCGTATATTTTGTAACAATGTTAAAAGAAAAATATTTAAACAATGAAAAAATGTGCAAAGAACAAAATATTATTATTTGTATTTCGCATTTTTAATTACTTTTTAATGTTAAAATTTTTTCTCGCCCCATATTATTTCGTGAGTTTTTTTGACAGTTCATAGCGGGAAATTTTCTCACTAAAATGTTACAGACACACTTTTTCTGAAAATTGGCGAGTACTTTCCTTACGTGAAAGCTAGTACTCACCAAAAGAAGTAACAGACACAGTTTAGTGAGAAAAACAGCTGTTTGTTTCAATATATTGCATTTCACACATTTCAATCGAAAAATTTGTATTTTGTATTTGTATTTGTATTTATTAATTTGATTTTCTTATACAACAAGACACAATATCTTATAAATTACAGCATTAGAATCAGACAAGTTAAAGTATACGTTGATAAAAAATATTTTCTAAAAACTACATAGGTTATATTTAAATTTAAATAGAGTAAAATAAATAAAGTATATAAGTATAAAAATTAAAATAAATAAAAAAACAAAGTTTACATTTAAAACATAAAAAAACAAAATTTTCCCAAAAATTTACGAAAAATATTCCCTCAATAATTTTCTAAATCTTATAGCGTTGCTAGTGGTTTGCAAATCATTTGGAAGTTGATTCCAGAGACGTATGCTTAATATGAAGTATTGGCATTCAGAAGCATGGTCACGGTGACGAAGTTGTATTAATTTTGTCCCTCTACACGATCTAGAAAACTGCAGACGTTCATAAAGATATTTTGGCTCCTTTGTCGTTATTATTTTGTGAAGTAATATTAAGTTTTTGAATTGAAGATAGTTTGAAAATGACATATTGAATAAACTACAAGAGTGCTGCGATATATGATCAAATCTTTTTAAAGAGAATATGTAACGGATGATATTGTTATATGTTACGGTCAGCCTCCTCATATCATTTGTGTTACAACCAGTAAAAATTTCAGATGAGTATAAAAGTGTCGGCAGAAGATGTCTCGACGTTAAAGTTACAGAACATGGGCACTGAGCTATATTTAATTAAATCAATTAACAGATTGTTTGAAGTGCAAAGTGTTTTGATAATTTTTTTAATAAAAACCCCTCTGAAGATATCGAGGGTAACCTGTCCGTAAAAGCCTGGGGTCGAGCCCAGCAGCAGTTAAGTTAAGCCTAATTAAAATATCAAAGTTTGGATTAAAATCCATAAATAGTGCAACAAAATAACCACAATACTAATTAAAATTAAAAATATCAATTATTGAAAACAAAAAAATTCACAATTTTAAATTTTTAAAATTTTTTAGTTATCTTTATTAACATTTTGGTAATAGGTACAAAATCAAGAAATCCAATTGTTTGCTTGATTGCATTTATTTGGTGATTATAAACAATTTTTAATTTTTTCTGTGTTGGTTTGTCGCTCTACCTTTAAACACAAACTATTTCATTTATGAATGTACTTATTGTGTACTTACAAGACTGACCGACAGACGCTAGACTGTACAACAAACAGTAGCCAAAAGAAGAGTTAAAAAATTGTATCGCTTATGATCTTTGTGTAGTTTTGAATTAAGTTAAACAAGTAAGAGTGCTATATTCGGCTGTGCCGAATCTTTAATACCCTCCACCGACATTTCGAATATTTTAGGAGTGATATCTATTTGGTAATAATTTATCTTTATAAAAACAGATTAAATAAAAATTGGTTGCGGTTAAGACCTATATTAAATTATTGACCGAAAATCTTGAGTAAAATATCATAATTCGTAACAATTGGGGTATTCACAAGGTGTGCTATCATGTTATATTATCATAATGTTCTAACATTTTACAATGGTTTAAAAATATTGTTGTTGCTTTGTTAACAAAAAGTGTCTTAAATTAATAGAACTTTGCTTGCCATGTTTTTTGTGCTGTCGTAATTAATCAGGAGAGACCTGCGCTGAGCGGCTGAGTAGAGCCGCATTAGTTTTTGTAGCCGTCGCCGTTGATGATATAGTTTTGTCCGGCTAATATCCGAGTTTCACCTGCGGCTAGCAATTCTTGCAACAAAACACTTGCGGCGTCAAATTATATCGGCTTAGGACTCTGAAGTTTGGTAAACAAACAAAATAAAATTTATTTGTGATTTGCGTCTTAAAATGGAAAATAGTCAGGTAAGATCTAATTTAATTTATTAATTCATGGATTAGAATTAAAATATATTATTTATTTTTTATATTTGTTTTAAATCAGCTGATTTAAATTCAAAATAGCACACTTGATTATGAGGGGTTGTTCACAATAGTCGTATTTTTTCATGTTATTGTTTTAAGACTTATGACACCTTGTGAATCACCCAAAAAAATTTTAATATTATGATAGCATTATTTATTACGGCTTTAGGCGTACTAAGCTGTTTTCCAGGAGTTGGGTTTATCTGGGGCCTAGGGTAAATTATGGACCGATCGTCACGAAATTTCACAGTGTCATTTCTGTTCCTATAATTCTGTGACGTGTGAAATTTTGTTATGATAGCATTACAAATTATGGTTTTAGGCGTGCTAAACTGTTTTCCGGGAGTAGGGTTTATATGGGGCCTATGGTAAATTATAGACCGATCTTTACGAAATTCAACAGTGTCATTTCTAATCCTGTAAAACTGTGACGTGCCAAAATTTGTTATGATAGCAATATTTATGACGGTTTTGGGCGTACTACACTGTTTTCCGGTAGTAGTGCCTTTATGAAGCCTAGGGTAAATTATGGACGGATCTTCATACAATTTTACAGCGTGATTTCCAGTCGAATAAAATGAATTTTTGCATTGTTCCACTATTTATGTTAGTTTTTGTAACAAAATTATCCATTTTTTAAGGTGGTGGTTAAACATTTTGATTCATAGCTCTGATCCTACTAAACTGATTTTGCTGGATTTCAATCCCAATTTGCCTAGGATAACTACAAGCAATTTGACACCAAGTTTTTGAACTTCTTTTGAGATTTTGGAACGTGAGCGTGTTTTCAACAGACGGAAAGACAGACGGACATGGCTTACCTATAGTCTATGGGGTCTGAGATGAATAAAAAAAAAGTTTCACACGGAGTGACAAACTTAGTATACCCTCTTCACAACTAATTGTGGTGGAGGGTGTAAAAATGATTTTATTTAATTAAATTGTTTAAAAAAGTCTTTTTTTATTGAAGTTCATTATGATAACGTTGAAAAAGACCCTCAAAAGTAATAAAGACCACAAAAAAACAGACAGATCAACTAAAAATATCTGAAGCATTTCAAAAACAAATTGTATGCATACAATTATTTATACATTTGATATGTGTATATTCGTGGAAGTACTTAGTACCTTAAGCTCGATTCACCCATGCGTTCCGAACAAAATTTTTGTCCGGACAAAATTTTTTTTATATTGAGTTTGACGTTTTACTTTTGAGAGAGAGAGCAAAGATTTTGTTCGGCACGTTTTTTCTTGAATTGGTTTAATTTTAATTCTTGTGCCGAACAAAATGAACTGAGATGCCACTTTTTTTCAATTTTGTACATAAGAGTTGAATTGAGCTGCCACATATTACATTTTTCGTTTTGTACTGAATAATTAAAAAAAAAAAAATAAACAAAAGATGGATGTTAAAGAAAATATTGCCCTGAAACTAAAATAATAAAATTAATTTTCTTCTTTCGTCCATTTTCTTTAACACACTTTTATAAAAAAAACTAATTGTTTGCTAACTGTGCTGCCACTTTGTATAATCGTTTACATCTGTAAACCATATGGTAGCTTTGTTTGTCCGGACAAATTTTCCAAGATGGGTGAATCGTTCTGCAGAACACTCTCTGTAAAAAAATTATTGTCCGGTCAAAAATATTGTTCGGAACGCATGGGTGAATCGACCTTTAAGTTATTTTTTATTTTGTGCGATAAAGTTAATATCAGTGATTCCGACTAGTGCTGTCGTTGTTACTTGCACTTTTCCCTTGCAAGGTCTAAAATAGAAACAACTAAGAAAGTATTGTCGGTCAAGCCCGACCATATGATACCCAACCTACAGTATTTTAAGAAAAAATTTTTAAGAGTAGACTTTACAACAGACCTATGGGCAATCATGAAACCGCCAAAATTAAATGACATAATTGCTATCTTAAAAGTTGTTGTCGCCAATTTTGATGTCAATACTAACATTATTAAGGATATTATGGCATTAAAAGCGTTTTTAGGGAGTGCTGTTAATATGGGAACTTTGGTCAAATATGGACCGATGCCAGTGAAACTTGGTAAGACGATGTAGGTTGCAATAAAATATGTTTAGTATAAATTTAACCTCAATACAAATATAATATAATTCTTAATAGGCACAACGCCTCTGTTCCAAAGAGAAGCTTGTTTAGGGGCAATGTGAAATTAGGGACCGGTTCTCACCATTTTATCTAGGATTGATGCTTACGGCAATTAAAATTTACAATACAAACTCCACTAAATTATCTTCAAAATTGCGACCTGAACTTTGCGCACAAAGTTACCATGAACACACAGCCGGACAGATGGACGGACGTTGTTAGATCGATTCAAAAAGTGATTCGGTATCGACCGGTATGCTGAAAGAAGGACTACGACCAATATTTTTTAGTGTTACACACATTCGCATAATACCCTTTCCACTATTGTGTCACAGAATACTACAGAACTGTCACGAAACAGAAGATTTTCCGTTTTTTTTTTGTCTCTTTTTAAGAAAGCTGCCCTTTTTGCATTTCTCTTTGCATCATCTTTTATGCCGCAATACAATGAACACAAATTTATTTAAGCTGTGTTCACATTATGTGTATTTGTCATGTGACATGTCACTTTTTCACATGTTAAATTTGTACATATCGTCTGAACCCCTCCAAACAATATCATGTGTTATTTCTCTGTGTGCAGTACACATGACATTTTTTATTTAGAACGAGTTCTATTTTCAAGTGACAAACCATCTGACATCAGCTGTTTTTTATTAACAAAATTTTGTGGCGGCAAAAATTAATTAAAATTTTAATAAATATAAATTATAATCAATTTACAAGATTTTGTTTGTCGTGCTAAATTCTTAATAATTATAATAGTAAATAAAAAATAACCAATTTTATAATTGAAAATGGAGGGAAAAATTGAAAAGGAATTAACAAAAGTAAGTACATATGTATTTTTTTTTATGACAATTTCCATATTTATTTTTATGTTTTTCCAGTTGGACTGGTGTAAAGAATCGGTACTACAGTTAATAGATATGTGGCAAGAGAAGGAATGCTTGTATAACCCGCGGAATAAGTTCTACCACAATAAGCATGCCAGGTACGCAGCGCTCAATGATATGGCTGACAAGTTAAAAATTTTCAATTCATCTATTGGGCCTAATGAAGTTAAGGTAAGGCATTGGGCAATTGTTGTTTGTAATAAATGTAATGCAATATATTTCCAGAATAAAATAACATACTTGCGCGGTCAATATAGCCGAGAAATTGCAAAAGAAAACAAAAGTGGGGCCGGAGCAGATGATGACTATTTGATCAACCTTTCGTTCCATATTAAAATAAAATTTTTTTAGCACAAATTAAATTTTTATACACTCAGCTGTTTTAAGATTGTTTTTTTTTTATAGGTTATGTCAAGTGTACTTTACATACCAACATTTGAACGTGTAAATTACAAACCATATGTAAAACATAAATTTTGACATACACATGAAATTACATGTGTGTAGAAAAGTGGCATTCCATATGACAAATACACACAATGTGAACACAGCTTTAGTTGAGATTTATTTGCAAAGCTTTTGTAAAAATTAACTTTTAAGTTTACCACAACACAAGTAAATAAATAACATTATAAAACAAAAAAATATTAATAAATACATTTTTTGCACAAAACACAACGTTTGTTGAACTAATGCATTTTTTTAACGTGGTCTGTGTTTTGTTATTTTTGTTTTGATCGTGCCATTTGTGTTGATTGTTGCTGCCTGTTTTTACACATTGCCACTTCACTACCAAAAAAAGCTTTCTGTCTTTTTCTTCGAAAGCTGCCCTCGCAACTGATTTGGGGCTTTTTCACACGTCACTTTTTACAGTTCTGTGGTATTCTGTGATTGTGTTGTGAGTATAAATATTCTTATTTTTGGGATGTGATATCCAAATGTCCACCTTGTTTTAATTGATACAACAATATGAGCTTAAGTGTTGCCATGGTAGGAAAATAAAGCTTTGCAGTTTTTGTAAATTCGGCAGTTAAAAGATAATATACGAGGTGTTTTTTATAACACAACCCTCGATATTATAAACTTTTACTACCGGTAAGTTAAAACGGCAATTGTGTTTTTAATAGTTTCTTATTGGAGATTAACATGACATCTTACAATTTTTTTTTAAATTTATTAATTGCCAATTTCACCAATTTATTTGCATATCAATTTATGTTTAAGATTCGTTTTTCATGTCTAATATAAATGAAAGTACATGAAAAAATATATTTAAATATGAATTGACATATAAATAGAACTTACTGGTGAAATTGGCGATAATAGTTACAAATACAATTACAAATTATGTTCTAACTTTATTAACCGAGCAAATGTTACTAAGGCCTTCAGCCTGTTGTAGTGAAACAGATCAGACTCGCCGGCGAGAATCGAACCTACCACCCTCGCACTGACAGACTACCTCACTACTAACTAGTCTTCCGGCCATCCTATTTAATCATTCATTAAAATTCTATGCAATTATATTCTCGACATTTTCCAAATATGGAATACCAAGTAAATTGTATAAAACATCAAATAATCTTATTTATTCCAAAAGAGAGGAAATATTCGGTTATCTTGTACTTCATATATGGGGTAAACCAAGGATGTAATTTTTTAAATTGTTAAGAATTCATGTTGATCTCCAATAAGAAACTGTGCAAATTCGAATTTCAGTGCAGTTTTATATACCATTCAGTTGAAAAAAATTAGTAAAAGTGGATTTTCTACGACCTAATTGTTATTTGTTATCATAAAAAACTTAATTTTTAATGATAACATTTAATGGAATTTGCAATAAATTTCGAGACGCAAACACTTGATGTTTACTCGAAAAAGTTATCTAAAAAACTTGTTATTATCTAAATGAAAAAAAAACAGCATTAAATGTGGAACATTTGGCTTAACCGAATTTTTTGTACCCTTGACGGTAGTTTGCTAGGAACAGAAAAAAATTCCTGTGGAACTTAGACCGAATAAGTTCATTTACAAATTAAAAAAAAAAAATAAGTATATACAAAACATTTTTTGTGGTGAACTATATTTTTAAGTAACTAAACAATTTGTAAATAAGATTTTTAATCTTAATGACAGCATTTAGGTTATTTAAACAATAACATTAGAAATGCTGGTTTTCAGCCGCCATATTTCATTTATTTCGTTTTGTTGTTATGCAAGTCTTTGGAAATCTTTCGTTATTATATCAATAAAGTTTTGAATTATAATTATACCCTTCACCTCAGGTGGAAAAGGTATATAAATATAAGTTTGTCATTCCGTTTGTAATTTCTACAATATTGACCTAAGACCCTATAAAGTATATATATTCTGGGTTCTTATGAGGAGAGAACTTGATTTAACCATGTCAGTCTTTCCGTCCGTCCGTCCGTCTTTCCGTCCGTCTTTCGTTTGATATGTGTTTTCCGGAGACTCCAGACATGATAGCGGCTAGGTTGTTTTACATTTATGTCACATATTGTCCACCACTTCTTGCTATTGAAATTCAGCCAGATCCTCTAATTTTTTTCAAAAATCCCTTGTTGTTGTATTTTTATTACTTTTTTCTGCAAATCTTGAGAACGGCAAGAGCCAAAGATTTCAAATTAAGTACACACATTAAGGTTATCAATACACAGCATCCTACAAAATGTGGGCGGGATCGGAGAAGTGGGCGTGTTACCTCCCGTACAAAAAATATAAAAAATTTTATAAACTCTGATTTTTTGGACTGTTATATGACCTATGATTATACATTGTATATCAAAAGATCGGAAATCTTTAGTAAAAAAAATTTTCTGAAAAACTCGGAAAAATCGGTTCAGATACGAAAAAGTTAAGGCCAAAATAATAATTTGTTTTTAAATACTTACTTTCGGGAACCATAGATCTTCCCGAGTCCAAGATTTATAACCCAACTAACTGGCAAATTTCTTCCTTAACACGTCGGTATATAAATCTGTCAAATCGATTAAAAATGGCTGAGTTATAATCAAAATAAAAGAAATTTTTTTTTAATTTTTATGTTTAAAAACGATTTTAAAAAAATATTTACCAGTTTTCGCTTTTTAAATTTAAATTGTAATGAAGATTTTCGTATTGTAAATATGTATGTATATGTAAAAATTATTTTGTTTTTGTCTAGTTGCTCTGTATTCTGCTCGCAAAATGGTGAAGGGTATATAAGATTCAGTACAGTTGAATATATCACTCTTCCTTTTTTTTATTGCCATTATTAGGAAAAATATAATACGACTTTCAAGAAAACAGCGAAATTTTTTTCTTTTGTTAGAAACGATATCTATTAACAATGCTTTCGAATCTCCATTTCCTTGGCAATAAATCTTTGAAGAAAGTTAGATATCTTATGTTCATACTTAAATTATGGCTAAGGAAAAAAATCAGCTTAATGCAAATCAAAATATCACTACAGAATTCGATTGTGGTAGGGCCAAAAATTACACAAATAAATCTTATTTTATATCAGTGACGTCCAAAAAATAAATTGTGGTTGTATTGCTTCATATTAGTATTAGTAAATAAAGAGAGTTTACCCAGCAAACACAAATTCAAGTCAAACTAAAAAAAGCAATTATTAAAATAGTTTAAATCAGTACCGCATTAATTACGAGCAGTGCCATAAAAGTTAAAGTTTGTTATTTTCCATCTTTTTTATTTTGCTTGCAAAATAAGAATTATTATTTTGTTATTGTTATCAAAAACAGAAAATCATTTTTAAATTTAATTTAATTTTAATTTAATCATTAAATTATAAATCATTTAAAAATAAGAGGGAAGATGTTTTAAAAAGGCATTTGGTAACATTCATAGTAATATAAATGAATTTAAATTGAAAGAAAAAGAACACCTTTTTGAAAACCGAAAAACATTTTTAACAGAAATCAAAAGGCAATAGTTTTGTTTTTTTCTTCCCATGTACCGCAATATTATTGCCTGGCATTGTATTCAGCTAGAATCATATGTAGAATCTGCCATTAACGAAAAGCTTGAAAATGGCAAATATTTTGCTTTTTTTTTATTAAAAAACTATGAAATTTTTCAAAATGCCTTTCTAAAACATCTTGCCAAAAGCATTTCCAAGCATGAAATATATATTTAATTGCATCATTCTATTACTTCTCAATTTATGTATGCAATGTTTGCTGGGCAAGTTTTCTTAAGTAAAATATACAAAATATGAAAGCATCCGCCGCATGTGCACTCGTCGCTTGATAATCGACTACTGAATTGTTTACTCTCGTTGACTAACTTGAGGGTTACACGATCAAGTTTTAATACACTCACACTTTTTTACCAATACACACATACTTTTAAAAATTGAAACAAACTTGCCTTTAAAATTCTCTTTCCAGTGAGTGTTTCAATTTACGTTCAAGAAAACAGCTGATTTCAAGGTTAGCGAGCGAATTTTTTGTTTGCCTTTATAAATAGTTTTCTTGATGACATATTGAAAGTAAATTGCTCAAAAATTGAATGCAGCCTACGTCACAACTTTCAATTTTTGGAAATTTTGACAAATAATATATGTAAAAGACTATCAAGTAAATCTTGATCGTGTGGCTGCACTGTAAATGAAAGAGCGTAAGAATGCGTGTGAAGAATGTGTGTGAATTAGTTTCCACAATTGTGGTATGGACTGGACACCAATGTTTTATATCTGTCGCAATGAAGAAAAAGTGTTTAAGTTTTTTTCCTTAGTTTTGTAGGGGGTTTTACACTTTAAAGGTGATTGTTGCGACTCGAACTTTGCGCACAAAGTTACCATGAAAACCCAGCCGGACAGATGGACGGACGTTGTAAGATCGATTCAAAAAGTGATTCGGTGTCAACCGGTATGCTGAAAGAAGGACTACGACCAATATTTTTTAGTGTTACACACATTCGCATAAACGCATAATACCCTTTCCACTATTGTGTTGTGAGTATACATATTCTTATTTTTGGGATGTGATATCAAAATGTCCACCTTGTTTTAACCGAAACAACCATATGAGCTTAAGTGTTGCCATGGTAGGAAACTAAAGCTTTGCTGTTTTTGTAAAGTCGGCAGTTAAAAGATAATATACGAGGTGTTTTTTATAACACAACCCTCGATACAATAAACTTTTACTACCGGTAAGTTAAAACGGCAATGGGGTTTTCAATAGTTTCTTATTGGAGATTAACATGACATCTTACAATTTTATTTTAAATTTATTAATTGCCAATTTCACCAATTTATTTGCATATCAATTTATGTTTAAGATTCGTTTTTCATGTCAAATATAAATGAAATTATATGAAAAACTATATTTTAATATAAATTGATATTTAAATAGAACTAACTAGTGAAATTGACCATAACAGTTAGAAATACAATTACAAATTATTAACCGAGCAAATGTAACTAAGACCTGAAGCCTGTTGTCGTGAAACAGATCATAGTCGCTGGCTGGGATCGAACCCGCCACCCTCGCACTGAGAGACTACCACACTACCAACTACTCTTCCGGCCACCCTATTTAATCATTCATTAAAATTCTATGCAATTATATTCTCGGCATTTTCCAAATATGGAATACAAAGTCAATTGTATAAAACATCAAATAATCTTATTTATTCCAAAAGAGAAGAAATATTCGGTTATCTTGTACTTCATATATGGGGTAAACCAAGGATGTAATTTTTAAAATTGTTAAGAATTCATGTTGATCTTCAATAAGAAACTGTGCAAATTCGAATTTCAGTGCAGTTTTATATACCGTTCAGTTGAAAAAAATCAGTAAATCATGTTTATAAAAGTGAATTTTCTACGACCTAATTGTTATTTGTTATCATAAAAAAAAACTTAATTTTGAATGATAACATTTTATGGAATTTTGAATAAATTTAGAGACGCAAACACTTGATGTGTACTCAAAAAAGTTATCTAAAAAGTTATATAAAAAAATAAAGATATACAGAACATTTTTTGCGGTGAAATATATTTTTAAGTAACTATACAAATTGCAAATAAGATTTTTAATCTAAATGACAGCATTTAGGTTATTTAAACAATAGATTTGAAAATGTTGGTTTCCAGCTGCCATATTGCATTAATTTCGTTTTGCTATGAACGTCTTTGAAAATCTTTCGTTATAAAGATTTGAATTAAAAGTTTTTTTATATTTTTAAGAAAACAT
Organism: Pollenia griseotomentosa; assembly: GCA_963931875.1. Classification (NCBI taxonomy): domain Eukaryota; kingdom Metazoa; phylum Arthropoda; class Insecta; order Diptera; family Polleniidae; genus Pollenia; species Pollenia griseotomentosa. The sequence goes on along the minus strand of OZ007560.1, from coordinate 140,428,355 downwards.
AGAAATTTTATCTCTTATGTTAGCAACGATATCTATTAACAATGTTTTCGAATCTTCTTTTCCTTGGCAATAAATCTACGAAAAAAGTTAGACATCTTATCTTCATAAAATTATGGCTAAGGAAAAAAATTAGTTAAATGCAAATCAAAATATCACCACAGAATTTGATTGTGGTGGCCTTAAAATGACACAAATAAATCTTATTTTATATCTGTCGCAATGAGGAAAAAGTGCGTAAGTTGTTTTCCTTAGTTTTGCAGGAGAACAGTTTTACACTTTAAAGGTGATTGCTGAAAATTGAAAAACGTTGTAAATGGAAAATATTTAAGATATATTAGCAATTTTTTACATGTAAGCTTGAAATGCGATAACCGACCTATTTTTGAAGAAAAGTTATTGAATTTGTTATTTTGATTTGTAATTTTTTTAAACAAAAAATGTATCATCAATGAAAGTATGTTTGTATTTAATTAAACAAAGATTTATAATATGTAAAAATTAAACAATTTTGTCAAATTATAACATATTATTCGAGATATTACAACAAATTATGTACAATTTTTTATTTATAACTACTAAGTAGTGGTTTAAATTAAAAAAAATACTTCATTAAATTTTCACTAAAACAGCAAAGAAAGATTTACAGAAGAACTTTCTTATATTGAATTTGTATGGGACCATAAAACTTCAATATACAGAAATATGTAATATTTTTTCCACTTTTATCAGGTGTTTTAGCTTAAATTACATTGTCCGAGGTGCAGTGGTTATCATTTGAGCATCGCTTTATCAATAAACTTAATAAGACAGGTTCAAAGGGTCTTGCGTTCAGTACTTAACTGCTTGTCTCCTACATCTTTAAAATACCTGCGTTGTTTTTTAAATACATATTTGATAAAGTGTTGGTTGCTATTTCTTCTTCAACTTGATTAAATACTTTTAATAAAATACTGTTAATTTCGAACACGGGCGATTGATGTTATCACAGAGAGTTTTTCTCTTGTTTTTATTTTTATATTTTGAATACCCAAGCATTATTTTTTTTTTAATAATTCTTTATGTAGAGAAAAAATGCGTTAAAGTCAAATTTACATTTGCAAAATTTGTTCATTGTAACGAAAAATTTACTGAATGGAAATTTGTTATAAAAAGATTAAAAAAGCGGAATCAATCAATTCATCAATTCATAAAAGGGAGGTGCGTTATTGTATAGAAGTTCACTAAAGAGAAGTCCGACTGTATTCAAATTTATTAAAATATTGTATTTTTTTCGATTACAGAACAGATTTTTATTATTTTTATAGTCCTTTTTTATATTAACTTCTACAATAATTTTTAGTTTGATCACCAACAGAACAACATAAATCATTGCGTTAAGCGTTTTCTACAAAATGTATGAAGTAAGCCCAAATAGCGACCAAATCAACGATTTGCAATTGGAAAATCCGATTTGGACAGCGCGCTTAGTAGTAAACTTGGCGGCTATTGTTAAAAAGTAATGGCAATTTAGCTATTTTTTGATCAATCTATTTATTTTACTTTGTAACAAATTCTTTTGAAAGGTACAGTATTGTTTTCAGTTATGCCCGTAACATTTGTGCGCTTTCTTGTTTCTGTGTGTTGCTCCACGACACTTATTTTGGACACAATATCGCGTTTGCAGTAATTGCAAATGGTTTTTCTAATTCATCTGTTTCTAAACCAGAAACAAGAAAGCACAAAAATGTTACGGGCAAAACTAAAAACAATGCTGTCCCTCAAAGTTATTTATGGGAATACAAAATTTATCATTAATATGATTTCTGTATGACGTGCTAAATTCCCAATTTTTCATATTTGATAAATACACTGAAATTTATTGTTGAGGGAAAGCTAGCTTCTATGCGCATTTCACTGGTTGCTTAGGCCAGCTCATCAGGAAACCTTTTCTTAAGATTTTAGAAAAGCTAAAAATACTATACGAATAAAACCCAAAAGCGAATAAGAATTTTAAACACTCAAAGTCTTACTTGTAACAATATCAAAGCTTAAACAAAACACCGACAATAAACAGTGAGTTTATCTTTTCTTACATCCCCCTACAATTGGTTGGGTTCTTTCCGACTCGAATTGTAGTTGTTAGTGGGTAAAAAGAAAAAAACATAATTAAAAAACAAATTGTTTCATTCTATTGTCTTCGTAAGAAAACAACAAAAAACAAACCAATTTTCCAATTCAGTTTTCTGCACGGGCAAATGCAAGTATATTATCAAAGTTATTTACGGGAATACAAAATTGATCAGTAATACGATTTCTGTATGACGTCCCTTTCTAAAGAATTTGTTACATACCAATCTTTGCAAAACTTTTGTGAATTTGTTTTGCCATTGCAAATTAAAAAAAGGTAGGTTCATTAGGCAGGGCTGACAGGTACCTTTTTTCCTTGTTCCCAAAAGATTAAAAAAAATCCCCAAAAATCCTTAAACAACAAAAAAATAACCTAAAAAGTGAATTTTGATTGATTTTTTAAAAAAAAATAGAAAGAAAAATTTTAATAAAAAATTCCCAAAAATTTCCCCATAAAATTTTTTGGTAAAAAATATTATTTTATTTCGTTTGTAGAGACTGGTTTCGGCATGTTTTTTAAATCCTTTTATGCGATTCCAGCGAGGAATTACAAGCAGAACTGTTTTTGAAGACGAATGAGTCAATTAATAAAAATTTGGAGCTTGCTCCATCGGCTTTAGACATCCTTAAAATCAACAATAAAAATACAAATTTCCCAAACTTTATTATATTGTCTTTCATATTTACTTATTTTTGGGGAATACACATTTACTTATATATTGTCTTTAAAAAATCAAAAATTGTATGTGTTTTTAACGGTTTTCGATTTTTTTAAAATTTTTCTTTTTTAACATAGGGTCTCCACCTGAGATAAGATATAAGATTTTTATATCAGCAAATGTCAAATTCAATCGCAGAGAGTATTATCTTACGTGTAGACTCTCAAATAGTGTTAATATTAATATTATAATAAATCTTATAAGACAGTTGTTATGAGAAATCTTATAACAACTATCTTATAAGATGAGCTGTCAAAAATACACATACATGCATACATAAAAAACAATAATAAGACGCATTCATTAAAATGTTAAATTTTTTTGTACAAATAGTGAAAATCTTGTGATAAGTGTTTAAAAAAACAATATTTTTAACTAAAAACAAGAAAAAACTAAAAAAAAAGAATAAAAACGACAAGTTTACCTACTGTGCGAGAATCATTCCATTATGAAATCTTATAAGATACGTGTTCCCCTTGTTTAAGATTAAGATTAATATGAAGAAATTTGTTCTCTCATTCTGCCGACGTTCTCTCACATATTATATCAGATATTATCTCAGGTGAAGACTCTGTGTAACACAATCACTCAAAAATAATAACATAAGCAGCGTTGCCGTTTTGGTTACTTTTAACCAAAATTGGTTACTTTTTCTTCCAATGTGTACTTGTGTACTTTTTTTCCATTTTGGTTACTTTTTTTCAATACAAAAATAACCAATTTTTTGTCTTGGAACAAAAACTACCTGGTCCGCTTTGTTGATCCTTAAAATTGTGTGTGGTATTTGTGCATCCAAAACCAATTCTTTTTTTATGTACTTAAAAATTATTTTTTTAAAGCTTAAACTTTAACATTGATAGTCTGTTAACAATATAAGGTATATACTTTGAAGTATAGTTATATGGTCATTATCTGCTATTCTTAATGCTTCATAGGTCTAAATGAAACACTTTTCTAGATAAGCGATAAGGTCAAAGGCCCTTCCGCTCCAATCCCGTTTAAAATTATAATATTTCCACCGGGAAAAAGCATCTATATATAAAAGATCTACCGAATAATTTAACTCAATTTTGCAATTTGATACCATTACGCATAGCAAGACCTTAAAAGACCTAGCTAAAAAAGTTTTTAAAATTAAAAATAAGTGTTAACTTTGTATAGAAGGTGCCACTTACACCTAAAAATTTCGAAAAGTTATAAAGCATATTGTTCTTTCCAGACCATCGGAAAGAACTTTAAAAAAAATCGGTCCAACGGTTTATGTGCCTACAATATACAAACAAACACTATTTCTTGTTTAGACACACAATTTGTAAACTGAAGCTGTTTAGACACACAATTTTGAAACTGAAGTGCGAATAAAAAACATAGTACCAAGGTATATTTACACAAGGTAGACTCACTTGGGAGTGTAGACATGCTGCTCTATAACAGGCACAGAATACTAACAGAACTGTCACGAGACGGAAGATTTTGCGTTTTTTTTGTCTCTTTCTAAGAAAGCTGCCCTTTTTCATTTCTCTTTGCATCATCTTTTATGCCGCAATACAATGAACACAAATTTATTTAGTTGAGATTTATTTGCAAAGCTTTTGTAAAAATTAACTTTTAAGTTTACCACAACACAAGTAAATAACATTTAAGTAAATAAATAACATTATAAAACAAAAAATATTATTAAATACATTTTTTTTGCACAAAACACAACGTTTGTTGAACTAATGCATTTTTTTAACGTGGTCTGTGTTTTGTTATTTTTGTTTTGATCATGCCATTTGTGTTGATTGTTGCTGCCTGTTTTTACACATTGCCACTTCACCACCAAAAAAAGCTTTTTGTCTCTTTCTTCGAAAGCTGCCCTCGCAACTGCTTTGGGCCTTTTTCACACGTCACTTTTTTCAGTTCTGTTAGTATTCTGTGATATTGCCAAGCAATAAAAACAATACTAATGAGATACGTTGCTAAAACTGTTTTGTTTGCTCATTCCTTCATCAATGTGCAAAAAAAAAACACTACAGAATATAAGAATACAACGTATGTCTAAAGAGCCACAACAATTGTTCTGTTTTATAACGAAAACAGAAGACTACATAATGTTTGTTACTTTGGTGAAAATAGTTATGAACGCTATTAAGGGTTGTGTACTAATACACAAACACTAAAAATATATATATCGTTATCAACAGTTTTAAGTTAATAAATTTCACAGGTGTGCAAAATGTGACTTTGGATAATTCGCAAACTACTGTGTAGCAGACTTAAAACTTGGGAACCACTGCTAACAGTTAACTTTTTTCACATAAAAGAAAAGCTAATAGACTTGGACAATAAATGATTATGTTTCTGGTAATTTCTTGCGGAATTTATGTTGTTATTGTTAAAAAATTAAATAGTTTCTTTTTATTTATTTTCGGGTTTCATTATTTAATTGCCCACAAATAGTTTCACGATTGTGCGCAAATAATTTTCGACGAAGGTTAAATAACTCTTTGGCGAGTAGCTAGAGCACTAATGAAGTCTAGAAAGACAGACACTAAAATATAATACTTTGTAGCAGCAGTTGGTCACAGAAAAATTACCAAACTTTTAAATTATATTAGTGGGATTCACACCGAGCTTGTTAGTTTGTTAGTCGTTAATCGTTACTTTTTTACAGGCATTTTGTTTTTGTATATTTAACGCGCTACCGGATTAACATTTAACAAATTAACGACACGGCACCCCTAATAAAATAGTTGTTAGTTGGTAACTCACAATCAGTTGTTGCAGTTTCTAAATAAATATAATAAAAAAGTCATTTGTGATACATTTCTAAAAAAATATTTGTGTTTTGGCAATTTTCGTGTACATTGAGAGTAAGTTTGTTAATTAAATGCTGTTTTACTACGAAAGTTACCAGACTAACAAAGTTTTAAAAAGGGGGTCGTTCACAGTTGGTAACTTTAACAAATTAACAATCTACCGAGTAACAAATTAACAAGTTCGGTGTGAATACCACTATTGTTTAGTTGAATTTGCAACCTAATTAAAAATTATGTGTCTTTAACACATACACAGATACAAAATTAGCACTCCCGTTTTATGTTGTATGTATGTATCTATGAGATACCATTCGGATCTGTATGCACATGTGAGTGCGTGTGTATGTTAACTGTGCCGTTTCAACGATTTGCTAACACATACAATTGTTTTGTTTTATTTTTGTTTAATTAAGCTAAAACAATTTTTTTAAATAAAATGTTTAATTCAAAATAAATCAAAGTTATTTACGGGAATACAAAATTTATCATTAATAAGATTTCTGTATGACGTGCTAAATGTTTTAATTAAATTTAAACGTGATTAATTTATATTAAGAGCAAATTATGGAAACTTACGTAATAATGAGATTTGTTGTTCAATCAAAGTTCAGAACACAAAAGCTCTCGAAATACCCTACACTCGTTTAGAAAAAACACACAACACTTTGCTGCTGGGCCAGCAAACATTTTTTACGCCTATTGCAATTTTTATTGATTTAACCTAAACTAGCAACAACATTTAAAATTTTGTTCATTGATCGAAACATCGTTTGAAGTATCCCAGCATCGATGGGCGATTCAGTGTTGAGCGTTGAGTATCCCTTGAGAGTTTCATGTATCACCTTTGCTTATCACACGGGGACACTGGAGATTGTTCAAATCACAAAGCACCTGAAAAAAGAGGTTTATTATAAAAAAACATTATAAAATTACAATATTTAAATAAAAGTTAACAATAATTTTTTTAAAATAGAAAACATTATGCTGGAGTAAGATTTATTTTTTTCCGTTATTTGTTTTTGTAAATTAATTTTAATCTTTAAATAACGGACTTAAATAATCGTTAGTTTGTTGTTTACAATCATATTTTAAAAATTATTTTTACGATTGTTTAAGATAAGTAAGCGCAATTTATTTTAATTCATTTTCAGTTTCTTAATGATCTTTTTAAATCGTTTAACAGTACATTATTTGCTTTTACCTTGTTGATAAAAAAGCTAAATTTTTAAGCTTTCTAAAACATCTTAGTATATAAAAATTAAGAAATGGATACGTTATGCTCAATATCGTGATAACAGAAAAAGATAATACACCTTCAAAAGTTCAACTGAGTTCTACAAAGAAACGTAGACGTATCTAGATAATATTCGGCGCAAAGAACTCTTATATGAATCTTAACCTCATAATAAAATTTTGTTTTACCTGAACATGATTGCCCATGGGTTCGAAATGGGATTAGGGTTTGCATTTAACCCTCAAATATAAATATGTAGTTTACAATTTTTTTGTCTTTTCGCATCAAAGTTCTAACTAGAATGATTTCCTCGTCCACGCTATCGCAATAATTCAATTCAATTGGTATCGTTATACTGAGATATTTATTAAAAATTTGTGCATCGTAACAGCGTGAATACTTGTTTTTTTTTGATGACTGTCGGTAAGCGGTCTTGGGTGTTAAAGGGTTAATTGCAAATTTGTATAATTGCGATTACGATTACAAGAAAGCTTTAATTGCGATTATCGATGAGTCCTAAATGGGCATTTACAGCGAAAAGTCTACTTGTTGTAATGTAACGCCAGCAAGGAAATTTGGCTCGTATTTTGGGTCCATGTTATTCAAATGTTATCCCATAAAATGTTTGTAATTGAACTTCTCCGAAACGGATTGACCGATTTTTATATGTGTATTTGTTAGGCATGAGAATAGGTCGCAAAGTATATTTCATATCGCGAGAGGGCGCAGCAACGGGTAAAAAAGGTAAATGCTCCCCCTCCCTATATCCTCTTAACTACTCAACCGATTTTCTAGAATTCTGGGAGGCAAATAGTGTAACATCTGGAAGGAACTATATCCTATAATTTTTATTATTTAGGGCGTGAATTATGGCAAGAGGGGTACAAGATCCTCCTGGCTTTATCTTCTTAGCTTATCAACCGGTTTTTTTTTAATTTGGCATGCAGACACTGTAACATCTGAAAGGAACTTAAAGATATACATTTTTTGAAATTCCAACATTTAATAGCTCCCCCTACTCATGTCTTCTTAATTAATCATCCGATGATAGTTTCAAGTCTTGAAGGAACTAAAGGCTATAAATGTTAACATTTAGGGCGTTAATTAATTAGCCGAGTCTCTTGAAAATTTTAAGTATTTTCTCGAAAATTTTATTTCGTAATTCTTTTCATATGGCATTACAAAAAAGGCTCTCTAATATTTTTAATCGCGATTTTAATTTTTTTGTAGGAGCATTATTCAAATAATAAATCGGTAATCTTACAAATGTTGTCTGTCTGTGAGTATTACAGTAAACACTGCTAGGAAGACGTAAGGGAACAAATTTGAACCGTCGAACAACCAATACAACAAACGTGCGAAGTTTTAAAGCAGCACGAACAGACGGACAAGCCCAATAAGATAATGAGAACGTGCGTGGGCGCCGATCATGGAATACAGCGCTTCATTCCTCTTCCTGATATAGATCCCAACCCCATACACTTACAATACATTCGTTATTTTTTAATTAAAAGCCAAAAAATTCACGTGAAATAAGTTATATGGCAAAACAACGTTTGCCGGGTCACGCAGTATAACATATTAAATTTTTTGAGAACAATTTTAATTGCTTGCTGGCGTTACGTTACAACAAGTAGACTTTTCGCTGGATGTTTATATGTTTATTTTGAACATAAGAAGCAAAACAAAACATATAATGTACATTGTAAAAAACTAGTCAACAGTTAAAACTAACCCATTAGATGGATAGTTTAAAAATTATTTAAGTAAAACGTTTAAAAAAGTTTAAGCATTTAAGACAGGTCAGCTAGACGAGATCGTATTTTTGTACAAAAATTTCCTGCCCAAGAAATGCTCTATCGGAGGCCTTTATTTAGTTTAAAATGCAAAAAAAATAATGGTTTTTAATTAAAAGTTTTGTAATATTAATTAAAAAAAAAATTAATTAAATTTGTACCAATTAACATATTAATAGTATCAGTTAAATGTTTAATTCACTTGCTTAAATGTTTAATTAAAACTGATTTCATTTTTGTGCTTGTACAATAAGGTAATATTTTTGTTTTGTTATTTGTTCTTCGGTATAAAACAACTTCCTAGCGCAACAAATCAAAATCGATTTTAAACAGGTATCAGTAAATGCTCTTTTAATTTGACTCTACTCGGACTGTTTTTTCAATTTTCAAAACCATATAATCTTTCTAGCAAATGTAAGGCGTAGTTAATTAACTGCCGGTTCTTCGAAAATATGTTGTCTTTGTTGTTGTTTTTGTTTTCAATATAAATTTCTAAACGAATATTTTATTTTAGTTTGTAAAACAGGCAGTAAATCTTTGTTTGGCTTTGTATTTCGATTTATATGCATACCTAACACACATGTGCTGGCAAATTGATGACATTTTTATTGAAGGGTTATGGCTTGTTTACACGGTAATACAATGTATTACGACATTGCAAAAAATGATGTAGATTGAGAAAAATGTTATCATGTAAAAGCAAAATGTATTGAGTAAGAGAGAATACGAATACAAAATCTGACAAGCGGTCGGGTCAACGTTGCCGTTGTGACACTAAAGTATCACTTTTGATCCTTTTTCATGCCAATGACACTTTTTGTGACCCTTTTTTTAATTTATCCCTTTGTATCATTTTAACAAAATGTATGACATTTTTTAAACCTTTTTGAAAATATTTTATATTCCTTACAAAAGTTCTCATTAGTTTTGTGAACATACATATAAAAATTGGTAGCATGTCATAACGTCAATCGAAACTTGTGAGTCCATGCTTTCGTCTCTCAACTTGCTCAAATCGGAGCTGGAAGAATGTAATGTAAAGAATGTAAAGAATTAATTACAAAATATAGAAAAAATATTTATAAAAAGTGATAAACATTATCAAAAGTTTTTATAAAACTAACTTGTTTTTTTTTTTTTTGATAATATGACTTATATTGGAATGTACCTGTGAATTGTTTCTTAGTTTTAACATTGATTTATAATTCAAGTAAGTATAATTACTTGTATTTTAGTCTGATGTATTTAATTAACACATACTAATAAACTTGACTCTCTTTTACTTTTAAATACCCCCTTTTTGACCCATTTTTCTAAAATACCCGTTTTATGACACTTTTTTGAAATTTACAACGGCAACCCTGGGCCTGGTAAATGTTTTTTTTTTAAACCATTTTAGCAACTTATGTATTTTCATCACACCAGAGGTTTATTTTAACAGAATATATTGAAGGTGGTAACATTTTTATACACTTACAAGAACAACTAAAATCAACTCAGGAAATTTTCATGCAGTTTTTGTAAAAATTGTAAAACTGTAACTATCTGCTTTTTTGTTATTATGTATTTTTGATTTTACTTATACCATCCCTGTTAACATGAAATATATGTACTTACAACAGACTTTTATTTTTTTCTTCTAAAGACGGAGAGAATTTCATACTACAAATTTTGATTCTACCAAGTCGTAATACATTGTATTACCGTGTAAATTAGCCTTTAATAACATTTTGTTTGTTGCACATCGGTATTTTGTTGTTTCGAAGGGCACCTCCGGCTGATATTTGCATTCGATCTACAGAGAACTTTAAGTGTGAGTTAAACTTGCAAAAATATGTTGTTAAGTTGAGCAACAAAACGAAACTAAGAATGTTCAATAGGTACGAGGTTAATTAAATTTCAGCATGTTCTGGCATCTAAGTTCCTTTTTCTGTATTTTTTTTTTTTAAACTTTGATTTTCTTTAATTGCACAGTGTAACATTTTCAAGGTCATCAAATGTGCAATTCCTTTTTAATTGGTTTCTGATAGAACTTCTTTGGGATTTTTTTTGGATTTTAGTCGTATTGAGAATTAGTATTCCTATGCAGCAGCACTTAAAGTCTTATCATTATAGTACAGGATAAACAATTGCCGGGAACTGGGCATATTCCAGGCGGAGATATTTTCGGCCAAAACGGCTGCTGATTTGGCGCGTAATCCTAGTACTGGGAACTCGCACGTGAATTTGTCATCGATAGTCAGGCGGCGATCAGGGCGATAACCGCTGATTATTCATACTCTTCGATCGTGCAGGAGTGTAGGGACTCGATGGATAGACTCTGTGCAAATAGGAGAGTTCACATCTATTGGGTTTGCGGACACCAGGGCATAGAAGGCAACGAGGAGGCGGACGAATTTGCGAAACGGGGGGTCCAATTACCATACGATAGGGTGATGGCCATTCCGGCTCCAATTCAGAATATAAGGAGAGATACGATTTGGAAAAACACCAGAACGTGCAGGGTTTCCAAGGTAATGTGGGGATCCTATGATCCAGAGTCGACAAAAATTCTTCTGTCGCTATCGAGAAGGGACTGTAGACTTCTGGTAGGTTTTATGACGGGTCATTGTTGGACTGCGGTATACGCCCAGAGGGAGGGGCGGTTGAATAGTGACAATTGTAGATTCTGTGGGATACCAGGGGAAAAGGAGACAGTGGAGCATTTACTCTGCTACTGTCCGGCACTCGTGCGCTCCAGGGCAAATTGTCTGGGAGATCATTACATCCAAGGTCTCGGGGAAGTCTCCGGAATTGGGTTAATGGGACTCCTAGCATTCGTCAAGAGAGTGTGGGGTACTCTGAGTACCATTACATCGGAATGACCTTTCTCTAACATTCTTCTGTGGACTATCGTACAACGTGGTAAGGCTAGGGACCTATTTGGTCTATGCGGGTTTTTCTGACCGGACACTCTAACCTAACCTAACCTAACAATTCGTAGCAGTTTTTTATGTGTCATTTAATTCAAAGAAAACCTAATATCTCTCACGGCTTATCTCGTAAAACTCTCATACTCAAGAGTCTCAGGATTATTGTGGATCAGTCAGTTGAATGGATATCACCTCTCTATTTCATATTTGTTGACTTCTAAAAGGCTTTTGATACTCTCAGTCACACGGCCATATGGAGCGCAATGGCATGCAGGGGTGTCCCTACCAAAATAAGCTTAATAAGAACACTATACAACAACGCAACATGCCGCGTATTACATGAGAAACAACTGAGCAAAAACATCAAAATAAAAATAGAGTTCGCCAAGGCTACGTTTTATCACCACTTTAACTGTGTCCTCGATGGAGTTATGCAAAAGTCAACAAGTTATAGGAGAGGGATTACATGGGGTTTGCAAGACAGATTAGAAGACCTGGACTATGCGGATGATATATGCTAACTAAATCATTCTTTCTTTGACATGAAGTTAAAGCTTAGTCTAGTAAGCGAAACAGCAAAGCTAGCTGGATTGAAGATAAACATCCCAAACACCAAAACACTTAGTATTAATACTAACGCAGCACGAAAATTTATTATTTACGGCAAGGAAATTGATAATGTGGAAGGACTGCTATCTAGGCAGTATAATCGATAGATCCCGTGGTCCATTAGCAAATGTTGCCAGTCGCATTAAAAAGGTACGAAATGCATTTGCCCAACTTAACCTTTTTTGGAAATCATGTAACATATTGAGACGCACCAAAATTAAAATTTTAAATTCCAACGTTAAATCCACATTATTGCACAGTTGCGAAACGCGGAATATGGCACCGCGCGATACCCAGTCCCTTCAGACGTTTGTTGACAAATACCTGCGTAGAGTCTGGGCAGACACAAACCAGCAACCAATTGAGATGGAAATAAGAAGACGCAAATGGGGTTGGCTTGGACACACTTCTCCGCAAGCCATTAGATGATATCACTAAGAAAGCCATAGACTGGAACACCCAGGGAAGCAGGCGCATCGGACGACCATCAGACACTTGGAAACGTCAAATCACAACCGCACTATCTAAACTACGACTAAAGTGGAATGAAGTCAAACATCGTGCTAATTATCGAGCTCATTGCGATCAGCTTGTTCGGCCCTATGCTCTCCAGAGGAGTAAGAGAAACAAATATATATACATATATATCTCGTTAAACTGCATCTAATGTTTTAAGATCGAAAACAATTTAGCAAATTACCATTTTTCCACTTTTTTTGCCAACTTTTAGGCTCAAAGTTGCCAATATAAGTTCGAGCCAGAAAACCCCAAACGGGTACTTGCTGGTCTCGATTAGTATTAACAGACTCTAAGGTCGAAATGGAGTACACTTTTTATGAACAGGACGTTACAAGTCTATCACATTACAATAAAAAGTGTGATAAAAATGTTACGTCATATTCATGTTATTGATAATCATTCTGTGGTTTTCATGGAAAACCGCGTTTGTCAATTTTTTCGATTTTGAGATGTTGATACCATATTGCTTAATTTTAAACGCTCTTAACATGGTTTTTAAAATTTCTGAAAACAGATGGACCAATTCCGATTTTTAAACGTGGTAAAAAAGTTCAAAAAACATGACTTTAAGGCATACGCGGTTACCCATGAAAACCACATAATTTAACTTGAACATGATATCTGGAATACTAGTCACTCAAAGCAGTTATTTTAGTTGTTACTGATGAAGAGTTTTTTTAACTTTCACCCAATAAGATCTAAACATGACTGTAAAAGATAAAGTTCAGCTTTTGAATTAATCCTCACTTTTAGACAATTTTGACTCTTTGTGTGCTGATTAAATTGGACAAAAACTTTATAATTTAACTTGTGAAGAAGGCGACTTGTTCTTTAAATGTAAAAAAGTAAATTTATTGAATTGTCTTAAGTCCAATTATGGTGAAATTATCAAAACTAGTATATACAATCTAGTGATGTTTCATCTTATTCTATCGAACCATCGAGCATGTGCCAAAGTCTGAGGAATATACCGAGAATCTTTACAAAACACTGTCCACAGCAATTTATTAAAAATATTGTGCCGCTCAATTTAATTTGTTGGTTTATAAAATTTGTTTAACTTATTTACCTATTTTACAAGGTATTTACGCATTTATCATCTATATATTCTTGCTCTTGATCAGTGATGCCAATAGTAGGGAATTTTCCCTTTTCGTAGGGATTTTTTCGGAAAATTTCAAGCGTAGGGAAAATAGGACAGATTTTTTATTTAAAGGCAAATGTAGGGAATTTTCAAAATATTATCTCATTTTCAATACGTTGTCTAAAAATACGTAAATATGCATCTTATTTTCATAGAAAAATTAAATTTTTTTGTATAAAATAGCATTTTTTAACAGAAACCCTATTCTATAAGTCCTAACAGCCTGGCAATCTTCAACAACTACCAAAACCATGTACCTGAATATTCGTCGCCCACACTAATATATAGTTAGAGGCTTACGAATATTCGCGTTCGCATTTGCATAGAACTTAATAGAAATTTATTTGTAAAAAAACAATCACACCTTCTAAACTAAGAGAAAAAAAAAACAATACGATTTCGAATTGTTAAAAACATTTTAATGAAAACTTTTAAGGATAAGGAAGTATTTATTTTTTAAAGGAATTTCTTTTTTATTTTAGTTCAGGGGAACTGAAGAAAACATTTTTTAAAATTTTACAGAGCCTAAAAGGGAAGGTACTAAGTTTGCTAAAAATGATTAGATACTTATATTAAAAGAAAATTATTTATAATAAGTATTCTTAAAAAATATTTAGCTCTTTAAAAAGGACATAAGATGAAGAAAAAAAATCAAATACGAAGTTTGACTAAGTTCGACTAGATTAAACGATATATAGAGGCGTTTCTGCCAAAAAGAAAAAATTTAAAGTTGTCACACAGTGTTATTTCTGAAATTGCATTTTTATAAGTATGTGCGTGAATGGCATTTACATATTTATTTAGTTGTTGTTAATAAATTCTTTTATTATAATATGTACAAAATGTTAACAAAATATGTGTTTGTTTGCCTGTTGCTAAAAACAATAAATTTTTAACGTAGGGAAAAGTGTAGGGAATATTTTTTTGGTTGTCGGGAAAAAAAGGAATTTTTTTCTTAGGCACGTCGGGAATTGTTGAAATTTCTCCTGGCATCACTGCTCTTGATTAAAAAGTAAAAGTCGACGCGCCTTTTACGACTGATGGGAGTCTTGAAGAAAACCTAACTTCTGCTGCCAAAGTTTCTCCTACTTGAAAAAACAAAATGACAATACCAACTTTTAACTTAAATTATTTGTTTCTTGTTACTTATTTTTGAGCAAATTTAATTTTTTAAATATTTTTGGCTCGTACGTCCAACAACTGTGAGTGAACCTCCGATTTTTGCAGAGGTGTTTGTTTCGAGATGGAAGATTTCGTTTTAGTAAAAAGAAAAATTTTCTTCATTAGAAACTGGAAATATTCATAATCAGCCATGTTCTGGAAATCGAGTTTGAGCAAAATTGAAATTGAACAAATTTTTAAATCAGCCTTGTTGTTAAAATTACACTCACAATATTCTGTACGTAAAATTAACTGAAATTGTAATATAAAATAAATGAAAGTTCAATTAAAACCCGGTCTACCTATTTTCCATTTATTTTTAACAAAAAGTTCATTTAATTTTTACTGTCAAAAATTCAACACCATATTCCGTAAAATCAAATAAATATTCAGTTATTTTGTAAAATTTTACTGTCAAAAAATTGACCCCATATTCAGTAAAAACAATTAAATATTCAGTTATTTTATTAAATTTTCGTTTACTCCAAAAAAGAGCAGAATTTCTAAAAAATACCAGACAGACACCTGTCCGCTTGTTTTTCTTATAAGCGAGAGAGGGAGAATATTTTTATTTACTTACCCAGTTACACACGTTTGTTTTACTTTTGTTGTACTGACCACGTTGTTTACAGAAGAACTCTCAATTATAAGACACCAGCAGCATGACCGATATGGCTTCGCAATTATTTTACTTTTAAAATTTGATGTATTTAACTAAATTGTTTTAACAAATAGAAAATGGGAATTGCTTACACAAAACAAGCAATTCATTTTTTATAGATAAGTAAAAATTAATTTTTGGTAGTAAAATTATATAAAATAACTGAATATTTAATTGTTTTTACTGAATATGGTGTTGAATTTTTGACAGTAAAGTTTTATAAAATAGCTGCATATATATTTGTTTTTACGGAATATGTAGTTAATTTTTTGACAATTAATTTATATAAGATAACTGAATATTGATTTGTTTTTACGGAATTCGCGGTTGAATTTTTGACAGTAAAAATTAAATGAACTTTTCGTTGCTTTAAATTACATTTTTATTTACTTTAACATAAAGAAGAATATAACTCAATCAACGGACAATATTAACTGCAACTGAAAATCCGTATTAATATGCACTTAGTTTTTTGAACAACTGTTAGAATCAGTTAAAAATAAATTTGCTTGGAATTTTAAATGTTTATTTATTTAAAAATGACTGAACGGAATATTTCTTAAATAAACTACAGTCCGTTACTGTAATAATATTGTGAGTGTATAAATATATTTTTCTAATTCTTTGAGGAACGATTAAGTTAATTTTTAAAAAAATTAAATTGAAAACCTCCTTCGATTTAAATTTCACGTGATTTCGATTTCCAGAACATGACTGAATATTTAATTTAAATTTGTCTTTTTTGCTATGCATAAATTTAAAAATGAGTTGATATTAGGGACGCCAATCCCGTCAGAATTTCATTGAAAACACATTTTTTATTACGTTTTAAAAAACCAAAATTTGGCTAAAACAATTTTTTTTTTGCCAAAAAAAAACACAAGTATCAGCCATATTCTGCAAATTGAATTCGAGCGAAATTGAAATGAAACAAATTTTTAAATCTGTCCTGTGTTTAAATTTAGTAAAAATATGTCCTTTTATTTATCTCATTCTTGGAGGATCACCTATTTTTGCCAGTACTGCTTTTGAAATCGGGAAAAGCTACGTATATTTAAAAAATTAATTGAGAACCTTTATCGATTTAAATTTCATGTGATTTCGATTTCCAAAACATGGCTGTATATTTCTCAATCGCTTGAAGGTAGTTTTATTGCGGAATTGCAAGAAAACCAGAGCTAACCTTTAAAAAACGGTTAGCACCAGTTGACTTAGCGTCCCCGAATTTGGTTTACCCGTCGGGTGCTCCGCTTCGAGTGCCATTAACACAGAAAAAAATTAAAATTATTTTACTTGTAATATTTATTAAAAAAAATTATTAAATTTGCACCAGTAAACAAATTAATAGTATCAATTAAACTTGATTAAACGTTTAATGCACTTGATTTCATTTTTTATTTCTGATAAATGCTTTAAATGGTGAAAAATTTTTGGATAATTTTTTCTGTGAATTAAAAAAAAAATTACAGTTTTCAATTTTTACAAATGGTGCAAAATCAACAAATTGTTTCCTTGATTATTCTTATTTGGTGACTCAAATAAATTTTTAATTTTTTTTTCTGTGTACTTAATATTTTTTCTAAGATTCCAGTATAACTACATTCGTTTACTACAGTATTCCACGGATAGTTACCTCGCCAAAAATGCCAATATTTTTGGGTAATTATGCGGGCTAAGCATTTAAACGAATACGTTTAACTACCTCATTGAGGTAATTATGCGAATACGCTCAAGTGAGGTAATTAAACGTATTTATTTACAAGATACCTTAACTTTGATGTATGAAAAAAGTTAAGAAATCGGAATTTTTACATGTATCAGCTAAATCTAAAGAGATAGTAATAGGTACAAAACAATGGGATTTGCTCTCTTAAATTTCATCTGTAATGATTTTTGAGATGTCCTGTCATATTCTACTAGCAAAAGCGTACTCATAGATACAAACTTATGATCAGGGAAACCGTAAATATGCAATTGCATGGTTTTCTTGTGTGACCAATGAAGACGGAAGCAATATATTTAAGAGCTCTTTATGAATTTTGGTATCGATTTGTTTGTGAATACATAATTTGCATATTTAAGCTATTGCTGCATTTTTATTGCACACATTTTTAACGCTTTTGAAACATATTTTAATACATGTTCAGCAAATACAAAAATTGCTTAAAATTCTGGTTAACAGATGAATTT
This sequence comes from Pollenia griseotomentosa, assembly GCA_963931875.1. NCBI lineage: Eukaryota > Metazoa > Arthropoda > Insecta > Diptera > Polleniidae > Pollenia > Pollenia griseotomentosa. Next base: position 140,410,503 of record OZ007560.1, on the reverse strand, counting down.
ACTGTTGCTTTAATTTCGACATCTTCATTTAATTTTCACTCTACAAAAGCCAAAGCAAGTTTTCGTTGAAGATAAATGTTATTCCAAACTGTAAAGTTTTATATATATGCAAAAATTAAGGAAAAAGCAATTATATTGTGCTGATTAGGGTGTTCAACCGTATAATTATTGTTCGATTAATCGAACGATTAATCGTCTAAGATTGTTCGATTAATTCAAAATTGCTAATTTCGATGAAATGATTAACCGAAGAATTTATGCCAATTAATCGAATAATAATAATAATAGTATATGGTTTTTCTGTTAAATGTATAATTTTTTTTAATGTCCAAATTTAAGAATAGAATTTAAAGCAAGGTTAAAACAAGAATATGCTACACCAACAATATCAAAGGAAGCTCCATGTGGTCCAATGAATAAATATTTGAAACAAGATACTTCGATCGATTCTCTTGAGGAAATTATTTGCAGAAGCATATCAGAAGATGAAATGTCCGTAAAAGGTTTCAAAAAAGTTATATTGACCGTTTTGAAATCTAAGGGCTTAAATATGCCCGAAAGTGAAGCAACAATTCGGAACTACACACGATGGTGCAGCCGCAATGCGAAAGTGTGGTAATAATATTCCAGTAGAGTCTTAACTTTGCATTAATCATGCTATTCACCTTGCGATTGTTGACACAATATATACTAAAACGTATAAAACAACTATAGATGAAAAAGTAGAAGATAATGAAGATGAATATGACTGCCAGGGTGATGAAGATGATGAATTAAAAATACCAGATGAATTTGACCTTAAAATTTAAATAAGTGAAGTTATTAATCGTGTACGTAAGTATTGTAACAAAACAAAAACTTCAAACATATGTTGTATTGCAAAAAAAAGAGATTAAACTTATACATGACGTAAAACATCGTTGTTCAACTTTATCTAATATGATTCAAAATTTTCTTCGAATATATAAATGTGTCAATTAGTATGAATTGTTACGTATGTTTTGTTTTTTTGTTAATAAAATGTTAAAATACTTGTAATTAACAATGTTTGTTTACTTTAGTACCAATTTTTTCTAAAATTATCGAAACAAAATCTCGTAATTTATTAAATTTCTGGATTTGGAATTATTCGATTAATCGATTAATTTTAAAATTTTATTCGTTTAATCGAATAAGTCAAAAATGCCAAATATCGATTAATCGTTTAATCGAACAAAAAAAAAACCGATTAATTGAACACCCTAGTGCTGATACGTAGAAATCTGGAAGCATCGCATTCAAATCAGAAACACTTTCAAAGTGATCTTTTCGTCCATCTAGCTGGTTGTCTGTCCATGTAAAGCTTGTGCGGAAAGTAAAACTAGAAGTTTATTTTAATGCAAATATTACATTGTGGAATTTTTGCTTTTAATAAGCCATGTTTTTTGGGCATATTTTTTTAAAAAAGTTTTAGTTTATATTTTCAAATTATTTGCTTGTAAACTTGGTCCTCAAATAGTACTGAGGCAATTAAACGAATAAAATTTAGGTGTAATTTTGTTTTGGGAGTTTAATTTTTAAGGCAATTACCCAAATTGTGTAATTAAGCTTAGGGCAATTAAACGTGGATTTTTGTTTGAAAACTGGAAGAAAAAAAACGGGGACTTAAAACTCAAGGTAAAAAAGCGTAATTAACCGGGTTATACTGTAAATGAATTGTTTAAATTTTGTTTGTAAACCTCTTTAAAGACGTTTTTCTTTAAAAGGCAATTATCTTTTAAGTTTTCAGACACCCAAGAATCCCGGGATTTGCGAACACCAGTTCGGCTTGGCATCCCTAGTGGATATGCTTTTAAACAAAAATATGTTGTTGAAAAGAAAAACTAGAAAAATAAATTTAAATTCAGCTAAAGTATGCAGTTGGTTAAAATTAAGAATTAAAATGAGGAAAAAAATACTCTATGAGGCTTGTTCTTTTTTAATTTTAAAAAAACATTTCGACAATGTTTGAAAGTACTTATCTTTTCCAATCTTAAAACTCAAAAAAATCAAGTTTCATTCAGAGGTTTTGGTACAAAAAAAATCACTTTTTCAGAAAAACGGGCTGTTCTTTAAATCTTGATAAAATTATAAAAATTTTTTTGTAATTTAGAAAGAACTTGAAGTATTTAACTTAATAGTTTTTTTTCGCTCTGAATCATCAGTCTATTTCTACTTTATCAAGATCAAATAAAATGTATTTTTCACTTCCCTACTAGTTCCAAACGAAACGATGTTTTGAATTTCTAAGTAGATTGTAGGCACAAGACACTTTTTTGTTGATTTCACTAATGATCAATTGTTGATGTTTTTATGAAAGTTAGATCATACCTTTTACTGCTCCAGACAGACAAAAAACATTTATTTTGTAAATTTAATCCATAACCTGTTCTTTGTTTTCTTTTTTTTTTATTTTGTCACAATGCATTGACAATTGGCAATAGATCGATCGGCTCCTTAAAATTTTGCTAATGATGACAGTAATGATGTTGGGAATACCAGGAAAACGCAACGCGAACAAATGTCCGGTAAATTAAAAATAATAAATCTCCAAACAAAAAACTCTGAACGGTCTCAACACAAAACACTGAATGATGTTTTAGGAGATGACAACCTATATTTATACACAACCCAAAAGGAGTAAGAAACCGAAGAAAAACAAAAACAATCCAGCAGACATACTAGAATTGAGTAAAAATTTCAATTACTATTTATTTTTTACATGGAGTGTTTCTCGCCACAACTTTCTTACGTTTGACTGGGCAAGTTAAAGGAACAAAACAAATGATATGGAAAAGAATCGCAAGAAAAAAAAAGCTAAAGCTAAAGGATTGTAGTGTTGGCTGGCTGGCTGATAATTGATAGCACAAGTTTTAGAATAAAGAGTCTGAAGAGATAACAGATACTAGTGAAATGAATACACACATACACATACACACATGAGTAAGAAGCAAAAACCAAATTGTAAAAGAAGAAGGGTTTGTCTCGAAGCGATTGCATTGTTGTGATCCTTTAAATAATTTAAGTAAATACTAAAAGGCACAAGGGAGTGTCATTGAATGTTGGTTGTTGAACACTTTTGTTTGTTCCCTGCTTTAGTTATTCATTTAGAATGATGCACTCAAAAAGGTCAGCAACTTGCATTTACACTACTTGGTCAACAATAATACGAGCTAACCAACCAACCAACCAACCATCCATCCATCCATCGATCTCTGATCTATATACAAGAAATTGCTTAACTTTAAACCAAACTGAAACACAATGGAAACAAAAACAAAATATAACGAGGAAAACAAAGCGAAAAGAACATTTTTCCATTATCGTTATAACTAAAGATCTTATGATTTCTTCAACTAGCACCAGGTGTACCGACAGGCAGTTTGCGAGTGCATTTTTGAATTTTAACTATTTGCTTGAGTTTGGGGTAACTAGACGAAAGAGTAATGAACTGATAAAGATACTGGCTGTGATTCCATGTAATGACCTTGAACACATTTCTAACATATGCCGACATACGAAAACAGGTCCGATTTGTAAGTATGATCGTCGTTTACTTGCAGAAGTGCCCTTACATCCTTTATAAGCAGAATGGAGTAAACAAATCTTGTGAATTTATTTGCAACAGCTGTGTTTTTAAATGTTGTTAAATTGCATTTAGTTAATGCGATTAAATGTTGATATTTTGATTTGTTCCTTCTTTAATTTGAAAAAATCTTAAAGTTTTTTTTTTGTTTTTAAGCAAACAGTTTCATTATGTTATGAAATTTCCAAATATCTCTTTATTTGTATTTTAAATATTTTGAGTGTCTTTAAATAATATTTACGAGTGTTTACGCATTTAATAATCTTGTGTGAGCTAAATAATCAGGCCAGACACAAATCCAAAATAATAAAAGCAACAACATTTAAGGAAGTAAAATATCACTTTCTGGTCATTGCACTCTGCATATTTGTATTGAAAGCAGCAGCAATAGAATAACGTCTTTTTTTAATGCACAGTGAAGCCAATTACACAAAACTTGTTACAAATGGGTTTATAATAAAAAATTAATTTGTATGAGAATTAGTTGAAAATATGGAAATATTGAATGTATCGATAAACTGTCTGTTGCTTAAGGCTAGATTACACTATTATACTTTGTATTAATACATGTCAAAAACTCAAGTAATGTGACAAAGTGTGATAGTGTGAATTAAATGTGCCACGAAAATGGCTTCATCGTTTTTTGAAAAATTTCTAAACAATAATACTTTTCATTGGATCAGGGTTGCATTTTATTTCATGTGTGAGTGTTTATACTTTGTGTGATGGTGTGAACACAAACTGTCATGTTAAATTAGATTTTTTGACGGTCGCAAGAAAACTCATTAGATTTCTATCTCACAATGTATTATGGAATACGTAAGACTTGTGATATTGAAAACTAGCCTTTAATGTCAACAAAAAATTTTTAGAGCGATAAACTGTCCGTTAACGATTTTGGGTTTCTGGCAGCACCTCTTAACACATTGAGTGCCAAGCGGTTTTGACGAAAACCTTCCCAGGAGGCCAAGCAGTTTTTGTGTTATTTACATTTTATACATTTTTCACTTTATAAAACCTCAAAAAATCATCCTAGACCCATGAATGCTTTTGCAAAAATGTTCAGTAAAGAGTTCTTTATTTAAAAATCACAACAAATTTCACACAATGTCGTCTATAAATGAATGACGGGCTCTAAATAAACTAAGTAAAAAAATCACTGTCGTACGGAAACGTACGACGTGGCACCCCACGACGACTAAGGTGTCGTGCGGAAACGTACGGCGTGACACTCAATACATGTAAAAGTTGGGAGTCAGCCGATTGAATTTATCTGTACGGCAAATAAAAGGAAAATAAATAATTGGCAGATGAGTGCCGGTTAGTTTTGCGACAGGATAGAAGCAAATGAGACATTAAGAAAACCAAATATCTTTAATGTGCAGTTTTTCGTTGGGGAAAAAGATAATCGAGTAATGAGAAAACGGCCATAAGACTATTAAAGTATAAGCTTTTAAAATTGTTACTTGACATAGAATACACATTCGAATTAATATGAAAATTTATATATTAAGAACCTTTTTTTTTTTAATTTTCTAGAACTACGATGCAAGACAATTTTGTAACATTAGTTTTACCTAATTTTATATTTAGATATTTTGTTTGCATTTTGTATACCCTTCACCGAAGGCAAAAGGGTATATACAGTACTTTTCGCTTATAGTCCATTCCGCTTAAAGGCCAAAAACGGATATAAGCCAAAACTGTCATATTCACATGCAGATTTGTTCGAATTTCATACAAATTATTTGTTCTAAGGTCCATTTCGCTTGAAGTCCATTTTCGTTTAAAAGCCACATTTTCTTAGCATGCGTATCTGTTTTTTATATATTTTTAATCAACTGGCAACATGTTTTAATTTACGTTTCTGGCAATTACAGCACACGCGAATTTAGATAAATTTGACCATAAGATATACAAAACTATACTTTTTTTAATTTTAATTTATTTAACATAAAAACTATAAAAAACTTAACGAAATATAAAAAATAACAATTCAGTTCATTTGACTTTATTTAGTATGTGTAATACAAACACCAAAAAAACTGAGTTTTAAACTCTAACAACATCAAGTTGATTCTGAGAGTTCGAATTTCTGAGCGTCTACTGTATTATAAATGCCAAATTTCGCAATTTATATTTCATGACATGGTGTCTTCGTCTGACAATTTTTTGTTAAATAAACGTCCAACTTCATAAAAAAAAAACGCTAATAAAAATATAAGAGTTTTTTTATATAGACTTTGACGTTTGGTATAACAAAAAACTGTCAGGTGGAGACCCCATGTAAAGATCCTATGAAATTGATATTTATGTTGTGTTTGATTTCGTCATCCAAAGAATTAAAATGAATCTCATACGCATTTGTTTTTGTTGAAATCTTTTAAAGCATTTAAATTAATTAATTAAATTAATTAAACATAAAAAGATTTTTTTTTTAACTATTTATTTAAAATAAATCAATATTTGGTTATGTTTTAAATAAACTTTTCTTTGGTTTAAAAAGAGTGGATTTATTGAAGAAAATAATATTTATATAGTCCAAAATGTGGATTATACTAGGTTTCACTCATTATCCATAAAATGGCTTATAAAAAAAATCGGTTATAGTCCAAATTAGCTTATAGTCCACAAAAGTTGTGCAACTATCGTAGTCGACTATAAGCGAAAAGTACTGTATAACTTTGACTTCTGTTTGTAATTTCTGCAATATTGATCGTTTTGAGAAGAGAAGTTGAAATCCGGTTTTCCGTCTGGCCGTCCGTCTGTTGAAATGGGCTTTTCAAAGACCCCAGATATGATAGGGACTTTGTTGATATATATTTATGTCAGATATGCTCATCATAGTTCTAGTATTGAAATTCAGCCAGATCGGTCCATTAATGGATGAGAAATACCACGACTACCTCTAATTTTTTTCCAACGGCACGAGCCAGAGCTTTCAAATTCGGTACAAGCAACTTGGTTATCAATACACCAACTCTCTAAAAATAAAAATGGACGGAACTATTTAAGTGAGCGTGGCACTTCCCATACAAATATATTATAATTTTCTGCATATTTGCTGAACGAAAAGTTTCCAAATTAGGTACAAACATCTCGGTTAGCAATAAATATGGGCGGGATACGAGAAGTGGGCGTAACACTACTCATACAAAAATGGGTTAAAAACGTTAAAATTTAAAAAAAAAAATTCTAGGACTGAAGTGTGATCTATGAATACGTCTAATGTGTCAAATGTTTTTAGTAGAACATATTTTCTGAAAAACTCGCAAAAATCGGCTCAGATACTAAAAAGTTATGACCAAAATATTATTTTTTTCTTAAATACCTATTTGCGGGAACCAAGATCTATGTCCAAATTTATATGCACAAAGGTACAACCGCAATCATCTTCTCCTCTTCTGGTTTGGGAAGAAACCTGGCCCGCTATTCCCAAAGGACCCTCACCGCGACCTATAAGATATCTGCCAATTTTAAACCTTTAAGAAGCATGAGATTTTATCTTAGTCTCCCGAGAGTGCAATGCCGAAATATAGATGCTAACCAAGAAACAAACGCGCAAACCAGGGGCCATGTTTTACAAACAATCCAAAGACTTTTAATTTGAATACAAAATTTCTTTCAGCCAAACCACTGTATTCAAGTAAACTTAGTTTTCTTTCGCAAAGATGTTGTTTTTAGTAATAAATTTAGTTTTTGTTGAGCATTGATGAAAGTTTTCTTGATTTGTGTTTTGTATTAAAACTTTTGTTTAGCAATTCTAGGGCTTTTTGCTATAAAAAATAATTAAATGAATGAAACTGTCAGCCAACCAAGCAGCCACTCAGTTAGCGCGTCGGTATTTCATCTTTTATCTCTGGACAAATTACACACATCACACGGATAATGCGATCTAATAAAGATTCAAATAAAACATTCAACTACAACAACTAAATAATGCATCTGAATCAGTCAGCGTCAGCAGCAACAAAACAAAATTGCATTCAAAAAGATCTATGAACTTTTATTTTCATCCCAGGTTTGTTCCTTTTTGTCTTATTTTTTTTTTTAATTCACTAACAGAACTTTTGTTTTTTAATGCGAAATGAAAACAAGTTTATTCACCCATGGTAGCATTGATTTGTTGATTGTATTTTTGTAAGCATACGAGTGAGTTCTTCCGATACCGGTATCTTAGGGTGCAATACGAATGGACAATAATAATTTAACAAAAGATCTTTTTCTCCTCATCTATTGTTTTCTGTCGGAGTTGTAGATGTTTTCGTTTTGTTGCATAGTGCAAAATCAAAATGAATATAAAGGGAATCTTAAAGTATTATTTTTGTATCTGTGTCTGTGATTTTGTGTGTTATATTTTTTTACTTACCAAGAACACAATCGAAATCCGTTGACTAATATTTTTATGCGTACAATTCAACAAATAAATACATTTTGTATTTTGCCGTTTTCTACAAAATAAGACAACAAGTACTAGAAGAGTTGTTATTGTTATTGGTGTTACTTAGTAGCGATTTTAGAATAATTAAGTAGTAGAGCAGAAAAAGATAAAGAAGGGTGATTATGAGAAATTCTGACAATGATCTTAAGATAGCGATAACAACGTACAAAAGTCTAAAGTCACTGCAGCAAGAAAAGAGCCGTCTGTAAATAATAATCGAAAGCTTAAGTTCATTTTAAGTGTGTTATCCAAAATATTGTAGGGGTGTTGCCAAAATTATATTTATGTGGCATTTAGCAGCATCCATTACATATCTTGATATAAAGTATTTGTCCGCAGTTTTTGTATAAAGTAATATATCTAAAGATGAACTAATTGATAACTGTTTCAAGTTTTAAAATATCAGCTTTTGTATAAAAATATTTGATTGTATTTAGAACTTATTTTTTGATTATGATGTTGCGAATTTATTAAATATCATTTACATTGGTATTAACTAAGTTCTTAAATAGTAAGAACATTATTTTTTTTAAGTTCAAATAATATCTTAAAGGTTTGAAAGATTCATTACATTTAATTTTAGTTTTGTTTAGCATAAAAAATGTTAAAAAAATTAGAATTTCCTTGTTTTTGTAATACTTTTTAAAAAACATCGAAATCTCGCAAAAACAAGAAAATGGGTACATTCGGCGCTTTGCTGAATCGTTAATGCAGTGTGAATTGTAATTAAATGAAACTATGGCAGCTTTAATTTTACTACATTTGCATTATTATAACAGATATTTTTTTACGAAAATATCATTGAAGGTATTCACGTCAAAAGTTGCACTCTTGCAAAAAAACAAAAGTGCAAAACCATAACAACAATCACATAGACAACTATTTCGCACAAACGATGCAAAATTGTCAGGGTCTAAGTAAGTGCAAGATTATCCTAGTAAAAGCATGCAAATGTTGCAACTTTTCACTAAACAACAACGCACTTATACCATTTTAACATAGTGTTTAAAGATTTACTTTGTAAAAAAAAAGAATAAGCGTCAATGGAAAAAGCCGAAATAATAAAAATACTAATTACTTGTCTGAAAAACAATTTTAAGGTAGATAAGTTATAAATTATACTTGTCATTTTATAAAATTAACCATTTTGTGTATTTTTCAATAAACTTACGGTCCATCGCAAGTGCATTCATCTTGGGATACTTTCAAATGGAAGGTGCGTTATTTATAAAAATAGGTTCAGAACAGCGTTGCCAGAATGAAGATTTTACCTTATTTTTGAAGATTTTTTGACTAAAATAAGATTTGAAGATCTTTTTTCTCAAATTAAGATTTTTTATTTTTAGAAATAAAAATTCTTAACTTTAAGTTTGCACAACATACGTAATTTTTTGCAGTTTTTTAAACAGTCAGTTTTTAAAACAATGAGGTTTTGTATCAGCTTGTTGTCTATTGCATATGTTGCCATTGTCAAGCATATAGAAAAATTAGCGGTTGTTCATTTTGGGAATATTGATGAAAAGAATTATTTGAAAAAAGAAAACCCGTATTTTTATAAAGTTTAATATATTAAAGAACAAAAAAGTTCATGTTTTTAGAACCAAAAGGTAAAACTAATGGAACTTACCCCTAGGATTACCGTCTTGGTCTGGCCAGACTAAATTTGTGTTTTGCAATTATTACAATTTTTCGAATATAACAAAAAAAAAAAAAACAGGGTCGTCTATAAATGATGTGTGCTGAATCGAATGTAACTAATTTGGATTTGATTGGAGCAAGATTAGTGGGGTGAAATTCTATTTTTATGTTAAAGTCTATGAAATTACTTTCTGGGACGGACCAATTTTTTTTTTTTTGCAATATTTTTCATAAAGAACAATATATCAAAAAAACAGAAAGGTAAATTCTATAAATGATATGTTGTGAATTGAATGAATCAAGTTCGAATTAAATCAGAAAACTACGGACCATTATGAGCTAGGTATAATTTAACTACAAAAACCAAGTGGAAAACTCGTTTCACTCAGTTGCGAAAAAGCAATGTGCAAAATAAGGAACTACATATTCGAAGACTTGCATGTAAAATAAAATAATAAAATTATATAATAAATTCGTATACAGGGGTGTCCTTTAAATCGAAAAGGCAAACATTTTAAACGTCTTTTTTTAATAAGATTTCTGTGATAAATGAATTTTATGACAAATATTTCTCTATTAAACAGAATTTAATAACAAACATTATAAAAATTTGATTAAAAGTGTATTAAAAACAACTTCCAAATTCTTGTGTTTTCGATTTCCAGAACACCCCTGCTTATCTAAAATAATAATTTAATAAAAAATATATTTATTTACTTTTTATTTAATTGGGGTTTTTTAAGCTGTTCTAATTGGCGTCAGGCCTGACCAAGAGGAGACCTAAGTGGTAAAAAGTTGCCTAGGGGTAAGAAGTTTTTGGTGTGAAAATTCCAAATTCCATGTTTTTTATAATTATTAAATAAAGTGTATATACATTAGTGCTTTACAATGTCTGTTCAAAGGTGTACATTATTTTAATAACAATTCCATTAGGAATATATTTAGGGAAATCCATATAATTCATATTTTTTCAAATGCCTTCGATACAACAACGGTATCAAATATAATACTAAATTGAGAACCCTTAAAACTTCATATGATGTATGATCTTCTTGCCCAAAATTTATATATCTCTAATTTTAGAATTTAATTACTTCCAAAGAAACTTCTTTATTTATATGAATTTCTTTACGTTCTTATTTATTAGAAAACAAATGGATTTAAAGTATATTTTTAGAAAGAATTTAATGGAAAATATAACTAAAAACACAATTTAAGCTTGCAATCTAATTTTGTATAAATACCGCAATTATGTATTTCAATTTAAATAGTTTCCATAATAAGAAGTATTTCTTTTTAAAAACTTAATAATTTTTACTTCTTTGCCCTTGTTATTAAAAATTTTAAGATTTTCCTCTTCAAAATAAGATTTTTTTTGGCCATATGAAGATTTTCCTTCCAAATCTTCTGGCAACGCTGGTTCAGAATCTGAAAACTGAAGGTGCAAACAAAATGGGTTGCTCACGTCAAATAAGTGCAACTGTATTATTTTGCACAGTTGCAAAGGTAAACAAAATTGATGTGAATATCTTTATTATTTGTAACGGTTTGAGGTGCACTATAGTTTTTTCTGATAGAGGACTTTATACGGGGCATAGGTAAATTATTAACCGATCTTCACATAATTCTGTAGTATAATTTTTAGTCACATAAAACAAATTTGAGCAAAACTTAATGAGAATTGGTGCATTCTGTTACCAATACATTTTAGTTTTTATAACAAAAGTATCAATTTTTAAGGGAGGTTTTTCCAAGTTTGGGTTTAGCGAGCAGATTGTGAATTTTCAAGCTGTTTAAACTTTTAAAAATTTAATACATACCAAAATTGTTCTTCTTCATAACAAAATCTTATTGATTAATGTAAAATTTTGTGCTCCCGAAAGTAACGTTAATTGTTCTTTTCTGTTGAGTCTTCCGAAAGTGTGCTTGTTTTCAACAAACGTCAACACGGACAGACAGACGGACGTGTCTAAATCGACCTAGAATTACTCAAGGACCCAGAATATATCACTCCATAGGATACCAATATTTAGTATCGCATATCTTAAGAGTAGGGTTTTTTCCCGGGAATTCCCCGGACGGGGTTTTTCATGCGGGATCCCGGGAAATAAAAAATTCCTCATAATTTCAGAAAATAGCTATTTATACTTTGAAATTTAGTTTTCTATTCTCTAAAAATTAGCATTTGTGGATGGGTTGTGGATTAGATCAATTACAAGAAGTGAGTACATGTATTTAAATCAATGTCTCCTGATGCAATAAATCTACTAAAAGCAGAATGGGCAGTACAACAGTTGATAATTACTACATTTAGCGAAGTGAAGAGTTAATAAAGTACATTAATTCAAAATAAGATGCAGGCAGTAAAGTTTCATTGCCCATGAACAAGTCTTAAAAATAGGAGATACCTTAACATATCGCTCCTTTATTGCAACATAGTCATATCTACAAAAACAAACGATCTTGGCAAAATGCGATTAAAGTTTTCAAAATGTACCGACTTAAAGATCTATTTTGCTATAACTTCGGTTCAGTTTGAGATATGACTATGATGCAATGAAGGAGCGATATGTTTATTAGGTGATAAACACAAATTTTCAATTTCAATTTGTGTTGGTTTATATACCCGTGAAGTGCGGGGAAACCGAAATAAAATAACATTTTGGAAACTCGTGTAAGATACTACAACATACAACTTGAAAAACACATTGTCCTAAATATTACAAATGGACCTATTGAAATGAAAAGGTTTGGAAGAAGCAGTCCGGTTGATGCTATTTTTTGCATGAACCTTGACGTACATATGACTGATATAGGCGTAGTTTACAAAAAAAATTAGCATTCTACAACGGTGCACTTTTAACTATTTGTCCAACCTCGGTAAAAAATGAACGAAATTTTTCGGAAACATGAAAATTAGAAAATAAAATCAGGAATATACTTTTTGACGACTTACCAAGCGCTTTGAGTGTGTCAGAAAGTTATTTCCTAAGCCGTTAAAAAATGTAATATATTTCTTTAAAATATTGTATCTATTTTATTAATTAACTTTTTGATCCCATATCTTGAGTACCTTAATTTTATTTTATTTTATGAATTAAATTGTTGTTTATGTTATCTTTTTATCTTGTATCCAGAGCATAATAATACTGCATAAAAGCATAATAATAGGGAATAAAGGCGTGAGGTGATAATAATTCAAGTTCCTATTTCAATCTTCTATTATTTTTTTAGTATTGAACCATTTCTTTTACTTTCTTTGTAAACAGGTTCCCTTACGTTATTTTATACAAGTTTTTTTCATTAATTAATAATAAAATTTACTTTGTATTATTTATATGGAGCGGGATCCTGGGATCCCGGGAAATTTAAAAAAATTTCCCGCTTTCCCGGGAATCGAAAAAGTCCGGGAAAAAAAATCTACTTAAGAGCCGCTGTACACATTTTCTTTAAATTTTTGCAGTAGGATCTGCTTAGCACCGAAATTGAAATAAGATATCAGCAGATGAAGTGGTACCCCCGCCAATGTTACATATCTCATATGTTAAGAACTGTAATAGTGAGAATTTTCAAACTTTTAGGTGTCATTTCTATAGTAAACTATAGGATGCATATATTAAATATCGCGTAACTGATGAACTATTAAAGCCAGAGTCTTCAAACCAATATAATGGTTAACTATAAATTTTAAAATAAAAATGGGCGGGGTAGACGGAGGAAGAGCAATATCCATCATAGAACGAAAATATTAATTACCGAATATCTGAGACAAAACTCTTCCAGCTTTGTGAGACTCACTATTATTGTAACCTACATCTTTCAAAATAAAAATTTAGGGGGGGGGGATACAGGGGGAGCAATTAATAATATATAAATAAAAAAGCGTACACTTATAAAATTATTACAGTAACTGATTGTGGATTATTAAATTCGTTTTCCGTACTGTTAAAATTTATTAAAAATATAGTTATTTTAGGAATAATTTTATTTTTTAACTTTTGTGTTTGTCATTCAAAAAACAAACTACCAAAAAATAATGTTTTTCCGTATTTATTTTTTTATGAAGTTTGATTTTTGTCGGTTAAAATAGATTTTTTAAAAGTAAAAACTATTCAATTTCAAGGAATATGCAGTTTAATAAATAAAAAATTTTAAAATGAATGTAAAAATCATTTGTTTTAAATGAAATGTAAATGATCCGTTTTTAAAATGCATTTTAATTTGTTTAAAATGATTTTTCGTTTGAATTTAGCTACATAATATTTTGAGTGTATGAGTGTTTATTCCCTATGGACTCCTAAACTACTGAACCGATTTTCCTAAAATGTTCACACTAATTTTCTGATTTACCGACGCTTAACATAGGCTTTTATTATTTTTTAATTTTCAAGTGGGAGTGGTACTTCCTATACAATGACAATAAAGGTTTCTACATATTTGGAGTACTGCAACAATGAAAGTATTCCAATTTTGTACAATAAGCTTAGATAATAATATGTTCACAGCATCTTTCAAAAAGTTGGTTCAAAAAGAAAAGTAGGCATGGCATCAGTGTTGCCAAAACTTGTTGACCACAAATGGCTTTATTTACAAAAAAAAGTTAGAGTGCTTTATTCGGCCGTGCCGAATCTTTATACCCTCTACCGACAGTTCGAATATTTCAGGAGTGATATCTATATGATGTCTATTTATTATTAATTTATCTTTATAAAAACAGACATCAGCATTAAAATTGGTTGCGGTATAGACCTATATAAAATTATTGACCGACAATCGCAAAGTTGTATGCTGTTTTTTTAGCAATTTTAACTAGCTTGAGTAAAATATCATGATTCGTAACAGTTTAAGCCGAACTTAACTGATTTTCAGGAGGGGAATTCATATTAGAGTCATGGTAAGCTATGAGGCAATCATCCCAAAATTCTTCAGAGTAATTTCTGGTATTAAAAAACATAAATTTCAATACAGCGGTGAAATTAGTTTTAGCGTTTGCAGTGAATTTCAGAAGGCTGCTAAATATGGGATCAAAGGTAAACTATAGACGGCATATCCCTAATTGAGTGACATTTTTTCTAGACATATGAAGCTAGGTTGGAAGAAATTTTACTGCAATATCTATATTTGCTACGGTCTTCGGCGTATTTAATTAATTTACCAGAATTGGCTTTATATGGGGTCTATAGTAAATTATGGACCGATCATTACGAAATATATTAGTGTGGTTGCTACTCCTATGAGACTGTAAAGTTATAAATTTTATTCTGATAGCATTATTTATTACGGCTTTGGGCGTACTTAACTGTTTTCCGGGAGTCGGGTCTATATTGGGCCTAGGGTAAATTATGGACCGATCTTCAATAAATTTTACAGTGTAATTTCCAGTCGAATAAATCGAATTTGTGCAAAATCTTATATCATTCCTTTCATTATTCCACCATATATTCTAATTTTTGTAGCAAAATTATCAATTTTTTTGGGTGGTGGTTCCACATTTTGATTCATAGCTCTGATCCTACTGAACCGATTTTGCTGGATTTCAATCCCAAACTGATTAGGATAACTAGAAGCTATTTGATACCAAGTTTGTTCATTTCTTTTGAGTTTTTTGAAAGTGAGCGTGTTTTCAACAGACGGACAGACAGACTAAATCGACTTAGAATTACTCAAGGAGTAAGAATATATCGAGCCCTAGCCGTGAAAATAACGTAAGCGCCAAAAATTAAATTTTTCAGGAGAGAGTTTTTTTTATTTTATTTCATATAAATTTTGTATTAAATTTGTCGCTTACCATAAAATTGTTCTTGCTATAAAACCATGGCATTTTAGGAGATGATGCAAGTGTTGCCAATAAGGAAATTTATTAAAAAAAAAGAAAATTGAAAATTATGTCGCTTACGTCATTTTCGCTGTTAGGGCTCGATATATACTTTATGGGGTCTGAGATGAATAACAAAAAAAAAAAAACAATTTAATAAAAATAAAACAGCATTTCAGTCTTATCAAATTATTTAGTGTTGAATTAGAGAAACGCAGTTTTGATAGATTTTTAAATACACACACTAAAAAGCCGATGAAATATTCATCTGCTTATTACTGAGCTTTGTTTAAGGAAAACTGTAAGTAAATTTAAAAAATAGTTAAGTACTTGTTTTGGTTGGGCTTTAAAAATTCTTGACTATCATGAAAAATCACTGCCGTCTTGCAAGCCTAATTGTAAGCGATTATTTTATTCAATATGATAATGACTTATAAAGTACGCTATAAGAAAAAGGTTTGTAAGAGCTGCAAAAAGTAGCGAAGAAAGCTTCTAAATAATGAGTGAAAAAAGCTATTATTTTGAAAAAGTAAGCAAAGTCTTTACTTGGTATTTGCGTTCCACCATCAATTATACGCTAATTTTTGTTATGCTAGGAACACAATTGGGACGAGCGACGAATTTCGCCCTCCACGGCGAATTTTTTAGTAAAAATTCGAAGAGTTAATTCGTCGTATGAAACACAATAACGACGAATAACTAACAGCTTTACTAATTGAGAAAGTTGTTTGCTGTTTGTGCAAAGAGAGAGAAATAGTGTGACCATATAAAAAAAATTTACTTAAAAAACTCAAACATTAACAAAAACACAATAAAAAACTATTCTTTTAGGCCCGTATTTTGTAAAAGACAACGCACGCTAAAGTATTATATTAAAACAAAAACAAATTCATAAATATTTTGTAATTTTGTTGTTGCTTTGTACAGAAAGGTATGTACCGTTTTAAAAGTTTCAACGCCACAAGCAATGAGGCGTATGAAATCTTAAAAACCAATGTGAATTTCTGTTAAAGGCAACAACAAAATTACAAAATATTTATGAATTTGTTTTTGCTTTCAATGTAGTTCTCTGTCGTTGCGTTGTATTTTACAAAATTAGAGCCATAGTTATCTACCTTGTATATTTATTTTAAATGTAACTTTATATACTAAAATAATTGAAAAATAAAATCAAACATGTTCACCTGGTACTGATTTGTTCGTCGTTCGCCAGCGAATTCCGGCCGACGCCATGATTGTGTGTATTTTCATATACACAAATATGTTTTATTTTTGGCGACGAACATGCGCGGCCAAAAATTCGTCGTTCGTCCCAGTTGTGTTCCTAGCATTTTGTTTGCGTTTTTGTTTAAATTTTTTGTTATCGAAAATAGATAGAAATTTTTGTAGGGAAAAAGTGTTGCGTCTTGTATTTTAGTTTGGAAAAAATATTATGGGAACAGCGAATGAAATATATTAGTTCGTTACTATAAAAAAAAAATAAAAATTGGTTTCAATAAAAAAAATTGTGATATTAACTAAAAAATTAATTAAATTTGCACCAGTAAACAAATTAATTCTATCAATTAGACGTTTTATTCACTTATTTAAACTTTTAATTAAAAGTGCTTTTATTTTTGATTAATGCTTTAATTAGTAAAAAAAATTTGGATAATTTTTTCTGTGTAGCAACCATCTCTCTTTTGCAGTTATTAAAGAAAAAACACAGCGGAAATTTTAAATTAAATATATTAATTTTATTATCTAAACATATTTTTAATTCTTATAAACATACGTATATGTTTATTTGTACTTGCTAAATAAATATTCGAATGGATTATTCAGTGATGATATGAATAAGATGGAGCAGCGTAAGATGTGTAATGAGCTGGAACTGAGTAGTGAGCCAATGGAGCCGAATAATGAGCAACTGGAGCTACAGTGTTAACAGCAGCTGGTGCCGAGTAATGAGAAACAGATGGGGTGGCGTAGTGTGCTACGGGAGAAACGGTTTTAACAACAGCAGGAGCAGAGTAATGGGCTACAGGAGCAACGGCCTTGAATACCGTAGGAGCTTCATAATGAGCAATAGGAGCTACAGTTTTTACTACAGCAGGAGCAATGGCCTTGACAAGGGGTTCACGATGTACAACAGCATTGAAACCATTGAGAGAATCAGCAGTGTATTGCACAGTACGTTTGTAACCATCAGCATCAATCAGTGAATATTCACCACGTACCACATCACCATCGCGTTCTTCAACTTGGCTCTTGGAGTCACCAGTCAATTGGTCATCAACACCATAAGAGAATCTATACTGAGGATGAGGATCATATTCCTCTGATTTAACAACAACCTTTTGAGCAATAGCTACTGGGGCAGTATTTACAGAAACAGGAGCTGCATGATAAACCTGAGGGGCAGGAACATATCCAGCTGTGGCAACAGCAACAAAGGCAAGTGCGAATAAAAACTGTAAATAAAAATTTATTATTTGTTTTTGTATTGAATTCACCCAGCTCAAGTGTTTTTTAATACTTACTTAATTTATTTGATTTCCAATACAACAAGATTTAAAATCTTATAGTTATAGTAATGGATTTTTAAATTGTATAGAAACATGACGTTAACAATAAGTATTTATTTAAAATTGTTACATAAATACAGATAATTATTATTAACAAAATTAATTAATATAATACACAATAGAAATATTTAATTTGACAGAGTAAATCATCTATAATGCTTTAGCAATTCTTTTTTAAAGTGTAGTGCGTTGCGTATAAACTGTGTGGTCGGTGTTAACGAGTTCCAAAGACGGATTGTATGGACGTAAAATTGCCTCTCAGATACTAAAGTTCGATATCTTATATGAATAATGTCTTTTGACCTTCTTGATTGTGTAAATAAGATTTTATCAAACAGATAGACTGGTTCAAGAGTGTTGATAATCTTGTGTAGAAGCATTAAGGTTCTTATTTTCATTAGATTAAATAATGTGACATTGTAGAGTTTTGTCATATATTCAGAAATCCGGTCATATTTCCGCAAATTGAACACATATCTCAAAATTGCATTGTACGTATTTGTCAGTTTTTTACGGCTGGCAGAATCACAACTTGCATATATTTCACAGCCATATAACAATGATGGCATAAGATATGTTTTTGCCAGCAAAATACGTATATTAAGTGGGGTTATATGTTGAGTGTTCCATAGGGTCCTTAGCTTTGCGTATGTCTTCCCAGCTGCAAAATTTATGTGGTCTGACCACGTAAGTGTGTTATTAAATACAATACCAAGGTTTTTAGCAGATGTTACAAAATCAATTTTTTGAGTGTCAAGCATTATCCTTGGTTCAAAAGGCAACTTTATTGTTTTCTTAGTTATTACAAGACACTTAGATTTCTGTGGGTTAAGACACAAACCATTCGCATTTGCCCAAACCTGGACACGTTTAAGTTCCATATTTAACTTTTCAACACATTCACCTATGTTACTAAGGCTACTACTTATATCAAGTTGGACATCATCCGCGTACAAATGGGCATTGCAATATTGTAATTGAGTGGGTAGATCATTGACGTAAAGAGCAAACAGTAAGGGTCCGAGAATTGATCCTTGGGGTACACCCTTTGGGACTGGCAGCATTTGTGAGGTTTTGTTGTTTAAGAATACTGACTGCTTACGATTCGTCAAGTAAGAAGACATTAAACCAACAGAAGCCGCGGTAAAATTGAACATTCTGTGTAACTTCCAGCAGAGAATTTCATGGTCTACCATATCGAATGCCTTTGAGTGATCTAGAAGAACAAGAAACGAGACTTTGCCATCATCAATATTTTCACGTATTTCTTCAGATACATCAATTAAGGCGGTTATACAACTATGCCCAGGGCGAAATCCTGACTGCCTTTTTGTAAGTAGGTTATTTTCATTTATATATTTGCTTATTTGATAAATAAGGAAGTATAGCAATTGGTCGAAAGTCATTGTTTGTTTTCGGTGTTGGTATTATTTTTGCATATTTCCAGCTTTGTGGATAAGCACTCTTTGTTATTATATTGTTAAAAAGATAAGTTATATGGGGTAGGATTATCATAACAATTTAAGTACACTACATATTTTGTTTTCCTCTTTTTTTATGTTTTTTTTTTGGCATTTCTTACTGCCACATAACAACAGTTTTGTGATAATGGCGCGTGATTTTTACCTTAAAAGCCATGTTTAATTATTTTGTTGATTGCCGGATCTGTGCAGAATCGTGTGCGAGAAGTGAATGATACAATTTGAAAATTATCGTCAACTTTTATAGCAATTAATTTCAATTGAAGTTCAATTTCAGTTTGGATTAACATACATAAATAGAAACGCCAAAACTGTTTGTTGTTATTTTCTATTTAATGTCTTGTAGGTTTTAAAAATATACGAAATAAGAAAAAATCTTACGCATTAATTTAATCAGCATCAAGTCTACAATATATGTACATATATGGTTTGCCAGTTGTTGCTTATTTCCGGTTTAGAATCTATTGTTTTTTCTTTTGATACAGATACATACATGAAATAGATCGTGCTAACTTTTATAATGATTAATGATTTTTAGCAACAAACGTCGATACTGTTACTAAACGCATTTCAAACTTTTGCTACCGAATATTTAAATCACCAGATTAAAAGTTCAAAAATAATATTGTTTTTTTTTATCCGTTTACCTCTATAAATTAATATTAAGATTGAATTTTCTAAAGCTAATTTCATACATCAAGTTTGTTATATTAAAGCTTAACTAAGGCGTTTCAGGATTTTAAACTTTGTTAGGACAATTTTTTAAATGGATGCCATTTTTTGTCCTTTAGTCCGATTTGAAAAATTTATATTTATTCTTTAAAGATCAAATCGAATTTTGGTGTTTTATACGAACTGTTTAAGTTTAAACTTAAATTGCTATTCTCTAAAAGTTTTGTCATTAATACAAAATTTTCAAGTAAAATGCGACTTAAATTTTTTGTTTTATTTAAATTTTATACCCTCCACCCCAATTAGTTGTGAAGAGGGTATACTAAGTTTATCATTGCGTGTGAAACTTTTTAATTATTCATCTCAGATCCCATAAAGTATATATATTCTGGCTCCTTCACACAGAAAAAAATCAAGTTAAAAACGTAGAAAACAAGGTTGATTTAAAATTTTTCGGTGGTGATTTTGCTTTATACGTTTTTCATGTTAATTCAACCTGGTTTTACAATAACTGGGAACAACATTTTTTTTCTTTTAAAATAACTATAATTCATGTTAATTTAACATTGCAGTAAAGTTAGAGCAAAATGTAATTTATATTGAAATAACAATCCGAATCACGTTGAATGAAAGTTATTTCAAGTTGAAACAACGTGAATTTCATGTAGAATCAAATTGGTTTGAGTGTGTTATAACAGTGTGAAGAAGCCTCAGAGACAACATATGCATTTATTTAAGAATAATTCAATACACTTACCCCTGTAACACATGTTTCACTTATTTTGAGTTCTCCTTTGTCAACAGAAGCATCAGCATCGCCCGATATGAATTTCGTCATCAATATACTTTGAAAGCTTGATGCACTATTTAAGTAACTAATTTTAATTAAAAGAATACGGGAATTGTCCTCTTTTTATAACATATTTTAAGAATGAAAATAAAAAATGTACAAACTTAAGTATGAATGCATGTTAATTTAACAAGATACACTTTTGATTTTAATATAAAACTGGTTTTTATGGATTCAATATTGAATCCATATTTATTTATATTTTATTTTTTTTTTTTTTTTTTATTTTACCAGTGAATAATATTAAATAAACATGATTTAAGGTTATTTTATTTAAAATTATTATGAAATAATGATAAATTTAAAAAAAGGGCATACTTTTGCAGAAATTTAATATGATTCTCAATCAACATTTTTCCATGTTAATTTTACATTGGCATTTTTTTCTGTGTGTTGAGTAAGTCTAAGTCGAGTTCGAAAAACTCAATAGAAATTAACAAACTTGGTGGCAAATTGGTTGTAGTTATCTTTAGCAGTTAGGGAGAGTTAGGATCAGAGCTATGAATCAAAATGTGGAACCTTCAGCTTAAAAAAAATGGATAATTTTGTTACAAAAACTAACATTTATGCTGGAGCAATGCACGGAATGATATAAGATTTTGCAAAAAATCGTTATTATTTGGCTGAAAATCACACTATAATATTTCGTGAAGAAGACCCTAGGGTCCATATAAACCCTTCTCTCGGAAAAGAGTTTATACGCCTAAAACCATAACTAATAATGCTATCACAAAAAAATGTGGCACGTCACATTTTTATAGGACTAGAAATCTATAATTTACCCTAGGCCCCATATAAACCCTCTTCCCGGAAAACAGTTTAGTACGCCTATAAATTTAATAAATAATGATATCAGAATAAAATTGAATACTTCACAGTTTTATAGGACTAGAAATAGCACTAATATAATGATCTAATGATCGGTCGATAATTTACTATAGGCCAAATATAAAGCCCACTCTGGTAAATTAATTTATATAATTTAAAACAAATAACATTGTTAACAATACACCACAACTGCCAAAAAGTGGACTGGATTGGAGAAGTGGGGGTTTTTGACATTTGTCAAAAAGTGAGCTAGGTTGGAGAAGTAGGCGTGGCATGGTAGCTTCCATACAAAGACAATTTAGATTTCTTTAAATCTGGAGAATGGTCAAAGTATTTAAAGGTTTTAAATTTGCAACAAATAGTTTGCTTCTCTTTACAAAATTTCTGTCAAAAAGTTGGCTGGATTGGAGAAATGGTCATGACACCTTCAATATAAGCACAATATAGTTTTCTATGTATATTTCAGTAGAACGGTAATAGTAAAAGTATATAAATTTGGTACTATTTGCTTTATTATCCATACTCAAGATCTGTTTTAAAAAATTTGACTAATAAAAAAAAATTAAAAAGTAATTTAAATTTTTGGGAATACAAAATTTTAATCTCAAAAGATTTTGTTATTCGTGCTTAATTCCCAGTTTTTATTATTGATAAAAACACTTGAAATTTATTGTTGATGGGATAAGCTATTCCTATGCGCATTTCACTGGTTTCTTAGGCCAGATCATCACTTTGATATTATTACAAGTACAACTGTTGCTATAAGTCTTATACGCTTAACAGTTTTATTTGGTTTATTATCTTTAGTTTTTCTAAAATCTTTATGGATGAAGTTTCCTGATGATCTGGCCTAAGCAACCAGTGAAATGCGCATAGGAATAGCTTATCCCATCAATAAATTTCAAGTGCACAGAAAAAAATTTCTCAAGAAAATTTTTAACAACACAGTTTGTTAAAAATAAAATTTTAGGTCAACAAACTTTTTGTTTGATTCAAAGAAAAAATTTATCAAATATACATTTTGCAAAATAGCACTCAATAAAACATATTTAATAATGAAATAATTATTTATTTCTTCATATTCAATAAAAAAAATATTTGAATCAAAGTAAAGGCCGTATTTTAACAAATCTTGTCCATTTTTAAATAGCTCATAATTCTCATTTGTTTTACAGTTTTATTTGAATATAATATTTAGTTTTGCCAAAGTCTTTGGAAAAGGTTTCCTGATGATCTGGCCTAAGCAACCAGTGAAATGCGCATAGGAACTTACTTATCCCCACATAATAAATTTCAGTGTTTTTATAAAAATATAAAAATTGAAAATTTATGACATCATCATTAATAAATAAAAAAATAAAGATTCGATTAACATTTTGTTTGATTTATTCAACATTTTCAACAATTTATTTTAACAAATCAAGTAAACATTTTGTTGAAAAAAATTATTTTGGGCAACAACTTTTTTTATTGACTCAATAAACTTGGTTGTTGACTAAAAATTTAACAATTATACATACAAACTTTTTTATCAATACCGCAAAAATCGTCATCGCAGAAAATTCAAAAATTTTTGTAATCAAATATGCGATTTTCGTATTCAAATATGAAAATTATTTTTTTCTGTGTGTTTTTATCAATAATAAAAACTGGGAATTAAGCACGAATAACAAAATCTTTTAAGATAAAAAAATAATGTTTAAATGCAAAATGATAATTTTCAGTTGCATTTCTTAATTTTTTCATTTAAAACCACGGTATTCGGTCTAAAATGATTACCGTTTGCTAAGCAATAATATACATAAGAAACATTTTATTATTGTTTTTCCCCTACATTTAAGTATGCTTCGGTTTTTAAGTCGCTAGTGCGTAAATAAAGTTTATTTTAAAAAATTTATTTAAATGGAATTTTTTTATTTTAAAATGAGTACTTCTTTTTTTTTGGTTTTTCTGTTGTTATGATTTAGTTAATTTTATTAACCACCAATTTCACCAAGTTCAGTTAAAACTAATATTACTTTAACTTCCAGTTAACAATATGTTTTGAGAGCTATAACTGATAGTTAATTACACCTGAACTTGGTGAAATTGGGGGTTAATGTTGTAAACTTTCTGAGAAAATAAAGGTACGGTCACATATGGCAAACAATTGTCAAATTTTGTTTGCCAGCATTTTTAAAAAATTTGTTTCAAAAAATAAAAATTTTATTTGCTGGTCACACTGCGCACATTTATTTGCCCATTTTTGTTTGTTCCAACAGATATTAAATACCTTCAAATAAAAAATGGGAAAACATGTTTGCCCTGTGTTCACATATAAAAATATTTGCCCAAGGTATATTTACACAAGGTAGACTCATTTGAGAGTGTAGAAATGCTGGTCTATAAAAAGAACCGAGTTGTCAAAATTGTCTACATATAAAAAAAACTATTTAACTCATACATGTATAAATTTTAGCTCATATACACGAAATTTGACGTTTGGGTTCCAACTAGAGGTAAACAGCTGACAAACATATGGGCCAACGAGTTTACCTTGTGTAAATATACCTTGTATTTGCCTAAAAATAAATATTTGAACAAATTGTCAAAAATAAAAAATTAAATCAATAAAATTACTTTTTATTTAAACTAAAAATTTACATTTTGATGCAAAATATTGAAACTTTTATGGTTTTATGGTACAGAAGAGCGAGAACAGCAGTTTTAAAAGTATAGAGGATTAAGATAACAAATAAAGGGATACAGGCAATTTGGAGAAGTAATTTCAATCTCTTATACAACTAAATTAAACTAAATTATGAAACTAAAGCATTATTCGATACGGTTTTAGATGCAAGCAATAAAGTGTTTTTAGACAGTGGATCTATTGTAAATTATAGACCGATCTTCACGAAATTTAGTTATATGATTTCTAGGCATATAAATTGAGTTAGTGCAAAATTTAACGATAAAAGTTGCATTCCGCCACCAATAATGCAGGTTTTTGTAACAGAAATATCGATTTTTTCGGGAGGTTGTTTCACATTTCGGTCCATATCTCTTCTCTACTGAACCAAAAGTTCTGAATTTCAATCCAAACTGCTTGGAAGAACTTGACAGAGCTTGCCACTAAAATTTTAATTTTTCGTCAGCCTCCTTTTCTTAATCGATGTAACAATGTCTTTCCGTCCGGCCAGCTGTCCATAACCTTATTCGCAAAGTACATGTCGCAATTTTTGAGATAATCGGGTGTGTTCTAGATTCCGAATTCACTCAAAAGTGGATTACTTCAGTATTTTTTGTGTTCTGCAATTAACCTCCACATGTTTTTATTCGTTTTTAATTAGAGTAGTAAGGAGTTAGTAAACGAATCGACTTTTATTCTTATATGTGAGAACATTTTTTGCAAAAACATAATTTTGGTTTTTAATTTAAAATGTTCTTTATTCAATTTAATGAAAACAATATGTATTTTCACACAAACATTTTCGCAAATTTCCACTGATTTAATAATTTTTACAGAATTTTTGCCATTCCTTATAGGGACTTTTAATTAATGTTATGGCTTGTTTGAAATATAAAATTTTTTTTGCGAATTTTCGCTATTTTTGTAAATTTTTTTTTTTTGTTTTTTTCCGACATATTGTTTTTTTTAACCATTTAGCCATCTCAATAACTTTTTGGGTTTTATTCCAAGTTTGCAATTTTTCATGAATTTTCGCGATAGATGCAATTGTTTCCTCTATTTTTTTGCAGCTTTAACGATTTTTAATAAATATTAAACTTTGCTATCATGCTGCCATTGGCAAATTTTTGCAAATATCCGCTAATTTAGCCATTTTTATCGAACTTTTGCCATTCCTTATAGTTTTAGGGACTTTTAATCAATATTATGGCTTGTTTGAAATATTAAAAATGATAGCTATTTTTGCAAATTTCGCGTATCTTTGTGGCTCTTTTCGGCAATCGTCACCATTATTAAGATAGCCCCATATAAAAACCGTAGTCACCTATTTTACAGGGCACTATCAAAGAAAATATCATTAAATCTTTTTTTTTAACAAGATTTTCGAATACACAAAAACATGCGGATTTCAGAACACCAATTTCTGAATTAGGCGGATTCAAAAAATTTTGCGTTTTCAATACGAGTCGATACCTAGAACGCACCTGATATTAATGAAATTTGGTGTTTACGTTTTTATTGTCATAAGATGTGGAAAGAATCGATCATTAATTTCACATAGCCTAAAAACTTATTTCTAGAGAAGAGTCCTTGTGCCCATAGACAATCTATTATCACCTTACCAAATGTTATTGTAATCGATCCATATTGGTTTTGGCAATAATTTATATAATAGCTTGTATATCGGTCAAAATTTTGTCTTGGTAGGCCAAGAATTGGTTCTAGGTTACTTGCTACAATCACTTCAAGACGAAAAAACCTCAAAAAGATTTCGATGTCGGTAAATTATTCGGCACAAATAAGTTTTATATAAATCTTAAATTCATTATATAATTTTATTTTGGCGGGTCCATGATTGTCCACTGACCCCAAACTGGTATACTCTCGAAAATTGAACTATTTATATAGATACGCCATGCTTGCAATGCATAATTCGTAACATAGGCTCCTATGTTATACCCATTTTAAATAAATTGCCTGTTTACTTAAGAAAAATGTATTTTGTAACATCTTGGATCCTACTTACCGCGGCAACTCTTTGGTAAAAACAGAACACAAGAACATTTTTATACATATGAAAAAAAGTTTTTTAAGGTACGGTCACATATGGCAAATATTAGCCCCAAATATATTTGCCTTTATTTAGCAAAATTTTTTTCAAAACAATGTAGGTTTTATTTTGTGGTCACACTACGCACATTTATTTGCTCATTTTTGTTTACTCGAACAGATGTCAAATAGCGGCAAACACACATATTGGCAAACATGTTTTCCATATGGTCACACTTAAAAAAATATTTGCCGAAAGTATTTGACCAAACTGTCAAAATATATAAATTTATTTGCCAAAAAACTATATATAATACAATTTGTGATGGAAAATATTGAGGAGTTTCTTGTGTTAAGCTGTGGAGCAGCAGCAATATTAATTTTAGAAGAGGAGGAAAATAAAATAAGGGGAAAAAAAAGAAGAATGTGGGTACGCAAATAGGTTCTACGTCGTAAAGATGAAGGATGTTGTACAAAGTTGTTGATGGAGTTACGGTCAGAAACTCCTGTATTGTATAACAACTTTTTACGTATGACTTCAACTGATTTTGAAAAATTGGTGAGTTGCAAATTTAATTTAAGTAATGCAAGTTAATACAATTTTTAATACTCTTGAAGCTTACATTAGTGGCACCGCTTATTAAAAAAAATAACACAAATTTTCGTGAGGCAATTTCTCCTACCGAGCGGTTAGCACTTACACTTCGGTATTTGGCAACAGGCGAAAGTTTTAGGTCTCTACAATATGTATTTCGTATTCCCCATAATACAATTTCAGGGATTATTCCCGACGTATGCAACGCTATTTATAAAGTATTACAGCCGGACTATTTGACGGTAATATACGTTAAAATATATTTTTATTATTAAATTAATTAATATAATATAAGGTACCATCAACTGAAAACGAATGGAAAGCCGTGTCTGAAGACTTTTTGAAATTGTGGAACTTTCGTAATTGCATCGGATCGTTGGATGGAAAACATGTTGTGATGACTGCGCCATCCCATTCAGGTAGTGTTTTCTACAACTACAAAGGTAGGTAAAGTATTAATATTTCTTATTTCTTTTCTTGACTAAATATTTTTGTAGGAACACATAGTATTGTTCTCATGGCTATTGCCGATGCATCATATAAGTTTTTGTATGTCGATGTAGGGTCAAATGGCCGTATATCTGACGGTGGAGTCTTTCGCAAAAGTTCATTTAATGCAGCTCTGACTAGCCACCGTCTTAATCTGCCTTCCCCTAAACCTCTACCATCTAGACTCGTGGCTGTGCCTCATGTTATTGTTGCTGATGACGCTTTTGCTTTAACGCCGAATATACTTAAGCCGTTTAATTTACGCAACATGAATGCTATTCAAAGAATATTTAATTATCGGTTGTCAAGAGCAAGACGTGTAATAGAAAATGCATTCGGTATTATGTCCGCGCGTTTTCGGGTAATGCGCAGTCCAATTAAACTTCAGCCAATAAAAACGAAGCAAGTAACGCTAGCATGCTGTGCATTACACAACTTTCTGATGAGTCAGAAAAATTCCGTTTACTTCAACGCAAAACTTGTTGATCACTATACTGAAGACGGCATTTTAGTCGCCGGCGAATGGCGCAATGATCAAACCGGCCACGATTTTCCAAATCTGCTGCCACATCGTTCCTATATCGCGCAAGATACTTCAGAAATACGACAAGAGTTTTGCCAATATTTCGTAGAGGAAGGCGAATTGCCTTTTCAATATAAACATATTTAGACGAGTTGTTTAAATCATTTATTTAAAATTAAAAACAAAAACATGATAAGTATGTGTATTTAAAAAATGTTTTATTTAACAATAAAGGTTAATAAAAAGTATACATATTCATTTGTACTTTAATTCAGTATTTTTTTTACTTATATTATTAAATTATTATCATAAATTCATTTTTTTTTTTAATTATTTCTAAATTTATTGCAAAAAAGTCATTGTAAAAAAGAAAAAACAAAGTAAGTTACTTCACAAGGCTTAAAAAATACTAAAGAAATTAACAAGCTGTACTAACTGCTGTAATAATTGATGTACGTATGTATGTTAATATATATGTACATATGCATGTACTTGCGGTTTGAAAAAGTTGTCAAAAATATTATAAATTCAAATTATTGTGATTTTAAACCGGTCAGCTAAGTGGCCGCCGCACACTGGTTCATATTTTGAGAAGGCGGCCAAAATTATTTTTTTTTTTGTTCTCCGATTTTAAAATTTTTTTATTCATGTGAAAGTAAATACTAGTGAACCTCGGGAGCCAAAAAATTAAAACCCTATTTCAACTATTTCATTGAGAACAGGGTGGTCCGAAATGGACTTTCTCAATATTTGGTTATAGTTTTGAATTTCTGAGTCAATTTTTGAAGTTGAAATGCTCATAACTTTTTTGTTTTTTAAGATTTTTTGACAGAATAAGTTTTGTGTATTAGTTTATTTTATTAGCTATACGTGGTTTAAAGCATTAAACTCTGCGACCTCTAGAACTTTTTAATTTTTTTTTTTTTTTTTATGTCAAAATTTCCCGGAAATTTCCTACTTTATAGAGCATAAGTCCTGAGCGTCAAAATGCGTCAAAAAAAAACCTATACTCTCTTGTAGTCCAGAATCTAACCTACATTTCTATACCCCATTGTACGCACGTCTGGATACGACCTTGCGAACTACAGCAATTTCTGTGACCCAAGGTAAGATATTCGGTTCAAAAAATAAGTCCTGCAAGGAAACATTACTGAAATTAAAGAAGGTGAATCTTAAAGAATTTTCGACAAATAAAGCAGTTCAGGCCACATAAATTATCTAGCACGTCAGGTTATCAATTAATTTGGAGATGGTAAAGGTATTGCCATTGTTATGAACTTATTGTGGGTGAACGGATGCTGCAAAACGAATAGGCGACATAAATAGACTACCACGTTAGATTTCTGAGTAAGTTAAAAGGTTAAACATAAGTAAATAGCCGCAACATAAACTACATAGTTTAATTACCTGAAAATTGCAAATTAATTTAAAAAAATGGAAGAACAGGTAAATGGTAAAAAAACTAGCACGCAGTTGTATTTTACGTGAAAATTACCTATATGTTACCTGTTAATTTATTGCCGGTATGGTATCCTTTTAAAAATTGTGAAAACAGGGGTTTTTTATGTTTCAAAGAAATGCTAATAAAAGATTAAATTTGTATTTAAAAAAGGGTTTTTATGTTTTAAAGAAGCAGTAACAAAAGATCATTTAAAAAAACTTCTATCAAGAGTATAAAAGTGCATGCATTCATAATTTTACCTTCATTATTGTTTAAACAATGGCTAAGTTCAGTTATAAAGTTCTCGCAGATATATATTTTCAACAGAAAGATGAAAAAGATTTTGTGTTACACATAATGAATAATCCATTCTTTCATAAGATTCATAAGATAAAAATTAAAAATTTTTTATTAACATTAAGAAAACGGTACCTTAAATGTTCTAGAAACAAGAAAACGTTTTACTTACGCAACGAAAAATGGCTAACAAATGATCTGATTTTTAAGAAGCTGTCAATAACTGCTAAGGAAACTGGAAAAGTGGGTCGGCCCGCAAAACAAATTGACAATTGCAGTGAAAGATCACGAAGACGCAAGCTAGCAAATATCAATAAAGAAATTTCTCATAGTATGATAAAGGATTCATTTCTGCATCAAATTCAACCAACGCAAAATAAGAAAACAAAAATTGCAATAATTGAAAAAAGAGTGGAAGCGAGCCCTAAACGCACAAAGAGGATTTTAAAAAGTATGCCTACACCAACTGAAGAAATGAAATTTACTCCAGAAGAAGCATTTGCACTATTTTTGGATTTAAAACGGACAAAAAATCAGTATACAGAACAGCGAAAGCGAACCAATAAAATAAAATAAAATACACATACATCTCAAACCAAAAGTAAAAGTTGAATTACCTAAAATGTTATCGATAGCCAAGAATGCTATTTGGGCATTTTTCAAAATATTCCTTTTCAGTTTTATCCTTATAACAACTCGTCTTTCCAAAAAAAAGCCAACCTTTGGCCCCTGTGAATATTGGGACTAAAAAATTTACAGGGGCCAAATATTGGCATTTTCTGACAGGATCTAAGTTCGACAATAAAAAATAAGTATCAGTTGTAAAATACAAGAGAAATAATGATAAATTATAAAAAAATCATATATGAAATATTCAACTTTTACACCGAAACTCAACAAAAAAATGAAAATGCATTTTGAACTCCAATAGGAGTCCAGGGGCCAAATATTGGCATTTTCTGACAGGATCTAAGTTCGACAATAAAAAATAAGTATCAGTTGTAAAATACAAGAGAAATAATGATAAATTATAAAAAAATCATATATGAAATATTCAACTTTTACACCGAAACTCAACAAAAAAATGAAAATGCATTTTGAACTCCAATAGGAGTCCAGGGGCCAAATATTGGCATTTTCTGACAGGATCTAAGTTCGACAATAAAAAATAAGTATCAGTTGTAAAATACAAGAGAAATAATGATAAATTATAAAAAAATCATATATGAAATATTCAACTTTTACACCGAAACTCAACAAAAAAATGAAAATGCATTTTGAACTCCCCATAACTTTTGCTTCTATCAGTCGAATTTTACGTTTTATAGCGCAAATTAAAGCCTAACATCGCACCTATCGAGCAAAAAAAATCGCATAAAAAAATACCGATCCAGTCAAAAGTTATGGAATTTTGGCCGCCTTCTCGTAAAATTTCCCACTGTGCGCCGATTTAAAATTACTTGATTAATTTTTCCACCATTTAAAACCAACTTTAAACTTTGGTGGTTTTAAGAACACTTTTAAATCACAATTGTGATTTTAAAATTCCAAACGAAAATGTTTATTGTATTCTGAAAAAACAGGCAGTTCAATATACAAGCATGTTCTGAAAATCACAAGATTTCAAATCACTTGTTATTGAAACAACAAAACTCTTAAGTTGGTTTTAAATAGTGGAAAAATTAATCAAGTAATTTTAAATCGGCGGCCACTTAGCTGACCGGTTTAAAATCACAATAATTTGAATTTATAATATTTTGGACAACTTTTACAAAAATTAAGTACATACATTCATACATACATACGTACATCAATTATAACAGCTCTTTAGTAACTAGTTTAGAGAAGAATATTTAAAATTTCTTTCTTTCTTCCTCTAAATACTCCCATAAATTAAGTGTAATTTTTTTCGCACTAATGTTGCAGCATCAACACTTAAAGTATTTAGCTCACTTGCTAAATAGGCCGCAAACGTATCGTTCGGGTTGGTTTGGTTGTTTCCACGGTCTTTCATTACCGTAACGGCCTCACGCATTGTGGCTGCAATTTCTGATGTAACAATTTGGGTGTTTTGGGTTTGTTGGCGCCGTTTTGTTGTTGACTTGATACTAGAGTTTTTTTTTTCCCGGACTTTTTCGTTTCCCGGGAAAGCGGGAAATTTTTTTAAATTTCCCGGGATCCCGGGATCCCGCTCCATATAAATAATACAAAGTTAATTTTAGTTATTAATAAATGAAAAAAACTTTTATAAAAAAAACGTAAGGGAATTTGTTTACAAAGAAACTAAAATAAATGGTTCAATACTAAAAACCCAGTAAAAAAATCGCTTACTTTTTCAAAATGAATAGCTTCTTTAACTCATTATTTAGCAGCTTTAACTACATCTATAACAGCTTCTATTAATACATCGTTTCTTTCAGTAGAATTGTAAGTAGTGCTCTTATGTTTTTCAAATTACTCAACACATTATTTTGTAGGCGAAGTTTTTACTGGGAAATCAATTGAAGATTGAAATAGGAACTTGAATTATTATTATCTCACGCCTTTATTCCCTATTATTATGCTTTTATTCAGTATTATTATGCTCTGGATACAAGATAAAAATATAACAAAAACATAACAATTTAATTCATAAAACAATAATAAAAGCAAAATAAAAATTAAGGTACTCAAGATATGAGATCAAAAAGTTAATTAATAAAATAGATAAAATATTTTAAAGAAATATATAACATTTTTTAACGGCTTAGGAAATAACTGATACATTCAAAGCGCTTCAAAAAGTATATTCCTGATTTTATTTACTAATTATCATGTTTCCGAAAAATTTCGTTCTTTTTTTTACCCAGGTTGGACACATAGTTAAAAGTGCACCGTTTTAGCATGCTTCGGATTCACAATCAGAAGCAATTTTTTCTTTTTTATAAACAACGTCTATATCAGTCAAATGTATGTCAAGGTTTATGCAAAAAAAGCATCAACCGGACTGCTTCTTACAAACCTTTTCATTTCAATAAATGAAAAGTTGTATGTTGTAGTATCTTACACGAGTTTCCAAACTGTTATTTTATTTCGGTTTCCCCGCACTTCACGCGTATATAAACCAACACAAATTGAAATTGAAAATTTGTGTTTATCACCTATTAAACATATCGCTCCTTCATTGCATCATAGTCATATCTCAAACAGAACCGAAGTTATAGCAAAATATATCTTTAAGTCGGCATTGATTTAAATACATGTTCTCACTTCTTGTAATTGATCTAATCCACAACCCATCCACAGATGCTAATTTTTAGAGAATAGAAAACTAATTTCCAAAGTATAAATAGCTATTTTCTGAAATTATTAGGAATTTTTTATTTCCCGGGATCCCGCAAGAAAAATCCCGGGAAAACAGGAAATAAAATTATTGAAATTCCCTGGAATTCCCGGGACGGGAAATCCCGGGAAAAAACCCTACTTGATACGTATTCAATATCACTTGCTGAAAGAATGTGCATAAATAGAAAATATTAATCTAAACACATACATATGTATAACATTTACATTTAGCTCATTATTAATACTTACAGAATCCTTCCGAACCAGTATCAAAATTAAAATTTGATGTTGTGTCCTGAGTTTGTTGCGTTTCCGCATGTCCAACAAACCTCATCGCATTAAAAAATTTCCATTTTGGGATTTTTTTTTGCGCCTTGGCCAGACTTCGTTTTTGCTCTGGCTGCATAGCCACGAAATTGAATGCGAAGATTCGACCATTTGGCATTTAACTCTGCTGCGGCGTATTTTTGCTCAAAATGTTCCGAAATAGTTAGCCAGGCACGGTCGCGTAATGCTTTGTTGTGGTAAGCTTCGTCGCTGGCATCCCACAAACACTTCTCAGCTTCAACCAAAGATATTAATTTAAAAATATCTGCTTCCAACCAATCGCATGCCACTTTTGGTTTTGTTCGTGGCTTCTTGGTAATGGTTGGTTCGCCAAAGTTTTCCATTTTCTAAAACATAAATTAAAACATTTGTATATTAAATGTTGTTTTTAATAAACATTAATTAAATTATTTTCTTACCTTTTCACAATATAACACGAAATTATTTTTAAATTGCATCTGTCAATCAATTACTTTTTATTTAATTTTTATATAAGTGCTGCCAACGAATTTGTTTTACCGAGATGACAAAAAAAAGCTTAAACAAAACACGACGATAGAAGTTTAAGCAAATATATGTCCACAATAATTCAGCAAATCTTACATTTAATTTAAGTTGTCATTTAATAAGGTTTCGGGCTTAAAAAGCAAAAACGAATCTCTATTGCTTTTTGGTACGATGTCCATCTGTCTGTCTGTCTGTCTGTCTGTGTGTGTTGCCTGTTACATGGTTCTATCTCGGAGATCTTGATAACTTCGCAAGTTTTTAATGATGCGTATGTATTTCTTCGGGTCTATACTGTTTGCCATATAGAGGCACTTTAACACGGTATGTATATAGCAGTGTATTTGTCAAACTTCCCACTGCAAATTGCATACATGTCGCATAAACGCATAAAAAATTTGCTTTTATAAATGTCAGATCGAATTAGCAGTGTAAAAGTTTTCAATAAGAGCGTGATCTATTTTGATTTGACAAACCATCTGACATCAGCTGTTTTGCAAGTCGTCTGTTTGTGAAGGCAAATATATATGTTTTCAGGTTATGTCAGGTAAAACCAAAAAGGAACGTGTGAAAACAAAAATTATTAACCTTCTGTGTTTGTCAATTTTTACAGACATGTGAAATAACATATGGACTTTACATCTGACAAACTCACCGCAAATTACATATCGTGTAAAATTGTCTTAAACATGTTTAAAAAGATTAACAGCCAATCCCACGATGTCACACGTCAACGTTCGCATATAAAATAACATTTAAAACAAAAACAAATTTAGAAATTGTTTTTGTTTTTAATGTAATTTTCTATGCGAACGTTAGCGTGTGACATCGTGGGATTGGCTATAAGTTTTTAATCGTTAATATATGATTTTAGTGTTCTTTTTATATTTCTTAATCCATTTTTGATATCTAAAAATGGTAATTACTCAAAAAATGGTTTTATACAATAATTAGATAACTTTTTTTTTGTTGATCCAAGGCAGTAACCGCCCAACGATTTGGCCACAACAACAAGAAATACTGAAAATCAAAAACGAATTTTAATAAAAAAACGAAATCTTGTGTTTTTTTATAAATAATTCAGATAAATGTTAAATGCTACAAAAA
This sequence comes from Pollenia griseotomentosa, assembly GCA_963931875.1. Taxonomy (NCBI): domain Eukaryota; kingdom Metazoa; phylum Arthropoda; class Insecta; order Diptera; family Polleniidae; genus Pollenia; species Pollenia griseotomentosa. The sequence goes on along the minus strand of OZ007560.1, from coordinate 140,375,283 downwards.
TATTTTTACAATATTTTGTGTTTTTTATTTGATTTCAGTCGTATTTTTTTTTTAAGTTGACCACACTGTTCCCAACAGCTGTTTTTTGCTACTGTTTGGTCAAGGCGAATTCATCCCAGGTAATCTCGGTACTACAACAAGTACAACTCGTACAAAAACCACAAGCAATTTGTTTTTGTAAAATCATTGTACAATGTCAAAAACAGAAATAAAACAAAACAGAAACAAAGATAGTAAAAGAGAATAAACAAAATTTTGACATCCAACAGTGATTTTAGCTAATATCAGCAGGGCTTTTAAGACCACCTGTAATAAATTCGCCTTGTTTTTGGTCTTACAAAATAATTGTAAGAACAAATATTTGTTTGCTCAAAATACAGGCAAATATTTGTTATTGAGTGGTCACATTAAAAGCATTTTGGTTTGACACCAAACAAATTTGTTAGCCCAAAATCAGCTGTTTTCCTGTTTGTAGCAAATTAATATGTTGTGGTCACATTACGGCAAACAAATTATTGACGTTTTTCGGCAAATGTTTGCCATATCTGACCGTACCTTAAGTCATTAAAAAATTATTTAATATTGTTAATTTTTTCAATTTTATTCAATAATTTTTATTTTAAAGCTTTTTATTTGCCGCTGTTTGGTCTTACAAAATTTTAACTAAATTTTTAAAAATTATATTCAACATTATAAATAAATTCAAATATATATATATATATATATATATATATATATCTATATAATATAATATATATATATTTATGTACTGTAGAAATATATATATATAACCATACAGTAGTTTTGACTTAACTGCCTTTTGTTTACGTGCACTTTTGACTTAACTGCACAAAATTGATAATTTTTGGAATTATTCTTTATAATTCCATACATATTCCTTTTTTAAGTGCACTTTCTATACGTGCACATTTAAGATAAATGCACAAAATTTTTGGCATTTTAAAATTATTTTCATACAAAAAATTCAAGTTAGCTGCACTTTGACTTAACTGCCCAAAATACATATTTTCTGGAATTATTCTTCAAAATCCTTGTTAACGTGCATTTTGTATACCTGCACATTTTTCATAATTTTGGGCAGCTTTAAAATATTTTCATATAAAACATCAAAGTTAGCTGAACACATGAAAACAACTTTTTCACATAAATATCCAATTTAAGCTGTTTATAAAAATATAAATCGCAATTATTTTGTTTATTTTTTTCATAAATTGTTATGTTCTTTGTGAATTCTCAATGTTTTTGTTTCAAATTCTTGCGTTTTCGAATAAAAAACAAATTTACTCCGTTTTTAACGCGTCGAAAAAAAGTGTGCAGTTTTAAAATACTAAGAAAAGTGAAGTGAGTTATACTTTGTTTGATTTCTTTTTGCTTTTAGGACGGCTTGTAGTCTCTTTGCCATCGATTCCACCCATTTCAAAGTTAGCTCAGTAGACATTTTTGGCCACACTTCCTGCAGAATTTTCTTCAGAGAGTGCTTGCTGCTAATGTTGTCTGTCCAAATGCTCCCAGATGCTTAGTTAAGTTGATATTGAGCAACTATTGGGCTGATGCAGCTGTTTCAGGACGTATTACAAAAGCCAACCCTATCACGCTTCACTATAGATACTGTTTATTTTGCATTAAATTTCTTATTTATACCTTTTATCACGTTTTTCTTTGTCAAACTTGAATTTGTCAAATTTTGGAGTAACGTATTTTTCACAGATGACAGCAAGCTTGAAGTCTGATCAAATTTGGCTAAGTAGAAATTTAACTTTTTCTAACTAACATTACACTTTTTATATTGGAAAACCAGCTGAACACTTTATTTTGACGCTCACTGTAGGTTATTTGAAATAAAATTTTAATAAAATATAAATTTATGTATTAATAAAATAATTTTTTTATTCTACTTGTAAATCAAACACTTTACTTTACCTGCACTTTTGTGCAGGTAACCACAATTGTGTACCTGCACATCAAGGCAGGTAAATGCATTTAAGATAACTGCATTTTTGATTTACCTGCACAAAAAATCGTGCAAAGGAGATTGTGCAGCTAAGTCAAAATTACTGTATAAATAATTAATATTAGTATAAATTAAATTAACTAAATTTTTAATAAATTATGTGCCTAAAATCAAAGAGAGTTAACTGAATATTTATCAGTGACGTGTTAAAAGTTACAGGCAGGTTTGTTGGCTTCGATTGTTTCTTTGGTGAATTAATTAATGAATTGTGGGCCAATTACAAAGTGGTATATGTATGTATTTTTTAAATCGTATAAGAATAATTTAAGTAGACAGACTGTTTAATGTTTTGTACGAGCTTATGTCAATTTTATTATATCAAACAGGTTGCAACCCTGCAGATAACGAGACTAGTCCATACATGCATGTAAAGAGTAGTCCATAAAGGAGTAGAAGTACTCCAAAACTACTCCAAATATATGGGTAAAAGGGTGTCCATTTAACATTACGATGTCCTAGGAGGGGACCATATAACCCACCGAAGTAGTCCCTAAACTACTCCATGGAGTAATAAAGTGGGTTATTTTTAAAAGTACTCCATGCCATTACAGTATGGAGTACAATAAAGGGGTAGTTTAAGCATTTTTCATTTTTTACTAATCGCCTTTTATGGGGTGCCCTGTAGTCTATTATTGCTATTATTAAATATATTTACTTGGTATTTTTAATTTGTTTACCTTTTTTCACAAATTTCACAAACTTTCACTTTTAAATAAACAATTAATAATGGACACCCTCAGGGCTACCAATGTGTAATACTGCAAACTATAGAAAAGTATACATCATGCAGTATTTGGCAGCACTGCATGTTAATTTCTTATAACATGGTCCATATTACAGTAGATTGGACCATGTTGTAAGTAGTCCATTTAAGCTACAATGGACCACGTAGTCCAATATTATCTTTAGGGAATATTTCAATCGGTCATAGTCTACTTAGAGGTTTCATACATTAAAATCATTTTAGGTAACTAAATAAAATATTAGAATTTAAAAAAAAGAAAGATCTTATAGAAAATTTAGTATCAAGCTTGAAAAATTTAATTAAGTGTGCTCGATTTCATCATAATTAAATGTTGTTTAAATTGTTTAAATATATGACGAGTACCTGCACAATATTTGGATGTGTGGCATTGAAAGCCATGGGTAATTATACCCTTTATACACAGAAAAAAATAATTTTCATATTTGAATACGCAAATCGCATATTTTATTACAAAAATTTTTGAATTTTCTGCGATGACGGTTTTTGTGGTATTGATAAAAAAGTTTGTACGTATAATTGTTAAATTTTTAGTCAACAACCAAGTTTATTGAGTCAATAAAAAAAATTGTTGCCCAAAATAATTTTTTTCAACAAAATGTTTACTTGATTTGTTAAAATAAATTGTTGAAAATGTTGAATAAATCAAACAAAATGTTAATCGAATCTTTACTTTTATGTTTTTATAAAAACACTAAAATTTATTTTGCGGGGATAAGTAAGTTCCTATGCGCATTTCACTGATTGCTTAGGCCAGCTCATCAGGAAACCTTTTCCATCCAGAAACCTTTTTTTTATTGAATATGAAGAAATATTTAATTATTTCATTATTAAATATGTTTTATTGACTGCTATTTTGCAAAGTGTAAATTTGATAAATGTTTTCTTTGAATCAAACAAAAATTTTGTTGACCTAACATTTTATTTTTAACAAACTGTGTTGTTAAAAATTTTCTTGAGATATTTTTTTCTGTGTATGTACAATATCGATAATAAATATACTAAATAATATATATTTTTTATTTTTAAAAATAGGAGTTTCTTTTATGTGTAATTTCAACAATTTTGCTAAGAAATTTAAAAAGGTCAGTTTATAAATTAAGGAATTGTTCGAGTATTCGAACAATTCTTATAAAGTTTTGTTGGAAAGAACATAATTTTTCAATTAAGAATAATCAAGTTAGAATGCCATATTCGGCTGTGCCGAATCTTAGATACCCTTTACCGACTGTAAGAATATTTCAGGAGTGGGCTATGGGACCTATGGTAAATTATGAACCGATCTTCGCGAAATTTGGCAGTGTGATTTCTAGTCATATAAAACTGTGAAAGACCAAAATAAATTACAACAGCGTCATAATTCGTTACGGTCTTACGTGTTCTCAGCTATTTTCCGAGAGTGAAGACTATGGTATGGTTTCACACGGAATGAGAAACTTAGTTTACCCTCTTCACAAGTAGTTGTGGAAAGTATAAAAATAATTCGAACAGTTTTTGACGAATGTTTGAATATGACTCCAATTACTCTAAGAAATCAGAAGAAGTTGCTAAGCTGAATGATAATGTAATAATAACTGGTATATAAAAGTCTATCAATAGTGTAAGAAATACTTAAAAAATTATTTAAATTAAATACATATGTGTTTGGAAAAATAAAAGAAAATAACAGACAACGGGCGGTTATTAGATGATCAGCACAAAATTCGTTCATTAAACTTACCGAGCTACCTAAATTAGAGCGTTGAATGTTTTTTCATGTCAAAACGTCTCATTTTCATACAGATTATACGAAACAAGCCTTAAGAACGCGAATTTCATACCACCCGGTCTCATTTGAAAGATCGCTAAGTCGGTTTGTTTGACAATAGAATTTTAATTAAATTTTAACATTCTATTTCCAACAGATTTGTCAGCAACAGAACAGAACGAAAAAGAAAAACAAACCACACATACAGACTTTTAATTAAACAGAAGCAAAACAGCTGATTCACAACAGAAGAGAACGTACAAACTAATTCTGCTTTTACTGTTAATAATAAAAAATTCAACTTATAGGTATGTCGATTTTTGTATTTTTCAAAGTTATTCGATGGAGATTTTTTATTCTTTATTCGAATAATCGAAAAAATTTAAAAATTATTCGGTTATAAGTAAAGTTTGATTTGAAATTACTTGTTAATCGACAAATTATTCCAGGTAGTCCACATTCAATAATAGTACTCTCCTAAATAAGGGGTTTTGACAAGAAATGATCAGAAAAGAAAAGCTTAAATTATTTATTATGCTTATGAATATGTTCTTTCTATAAAAAGCTTATGTGGTTATTATAATGAGAACAATAGGTGCATTTAAAAAAAAATCAGTTCAGAAATTGCTACCCTACAAGAAATGCATAACCAAAACTAAAAAAAATACTAACACACTTGCAACAATTTAACATCAGTTGTTCCACTCTAGCATATATGTAAGAATGGTACAACTAACATTTCCCTAATAATGCCAATATTTTAATATATTTTTGTCATACGCGTGCAAAAATTTGTGAATTTCTTAAATCAATTAAATTTATTGTAATTTATTGTAAGTTGTGGGATAAAAAATTTCTATAACAAAAAACTGTAATCAAAATGCTAGTGGTAAAGGAAGGTGTACTGATGGAGGAAGTGGTGGTGAATTGTCTGGAAACAACAGAGGTCATGTACAAAGCGGTAGTTTTGAAACGAGAGGTCGTTTAACAGGAAGCGGCCATGCGGGTGGAGGATTTGACCAGGATAATCGTTTAAGATAAGCCAGTGGTAATAAAGGAACAAATAGTGTTATTAAAAATCTCGATAAGTTTTCAAGTATGTATTTGATTTCTTGGTCACAATTAATTAGTCAGACGTACGTTTACCTCCATTTCCAGACCCATGCACGAAGTGGAACGTCATTAAGCAGCCACAGAAATAACTATAGGTTTGTATATACTTTTCTAATTTCCTATGAATTTGATTATAATTTTTTCAATAAGCGATTTAATTGAAAATGAAAATTAAAAAAAAATGTAGTATTATGTATTTTATAAAGGTAAGTACTAACCAATATTTACGTTATGAATAACTAGTTAGTGCTAACCAATATTTACGTTAAGACTAACTTGTTACCAGCGTGGCCATTTTGGCATTTTTGCAGCTAGATTTAGCATTTTTTTGTCTGATTTTGCTGCAAATTTTTCATTTAGCAGTTAGCATTTTTTTTAGCATTTTTTAACTAAATATTTAGCATTTTTTAGCATTATTTAATTTAAGAATATTCAAGTAATATTTTTTTGAAAATCTACCACACTTTTTTGTTGAATGCACATACAAAACCCTACTCTTTTGCTAAAGAAACTGTACAATCTTTTAAAATATCTTTCATATCAAATTGTTTTAAAATTTGATCAGTTTGATCCATTAAATTCATGTTAAGCTGATTTTTTTTATTAACGATTTTGAAAAATTTTTGGAAACGAAAAGTGATGCCATAACTTTTGAAATAGAAACAAATACGAATTACATGCCGAGATTTTATAGCTCAATTAATATGTCAACTAACTAACTTGCTAACTTTTATTGTGTAGAAAACAGTTTAAAAGCTAATAAATGCAACTTAAGCGAACATTTTAAAGAAGAAATAATAGATTTCACTGTAGAAGAAATTACAACTTTGGAACATCAGTGGCAGAAACTAAATTCATATGAATTGTTAAATAAGAACTCAACAGTTGATTTCTGGATAAATGTATATGGATATAAAAAAGCAATAAATGAAAATCCATTTAGTGAATTAGCTTCTTTTGCAATAAAGTTCTGGGTTTTGCCATTTAGCAACGCGGAAGTTAAAATTGGTTTTTAGTTGTATAAATCTCTTGAAAACGAAAATTCGAAATAGACTGACGTTAAAGACTTTGAATTCGCTACTTTATATTAAGTGTGGTTTAAAATTTTGCCATAGTTTTAAAAAAATGTACGATCTCACATAAAAATGCGATAAGGACATATATTATAATGATATCTCGATCGATTCTTCAGAAGTTGAAGCATAATATTAATTTTGATGACGTATTTAATTAATAAAATGAAATTTTTTATTAAACATGTTATAAATTTTATTGAAATACTAAATAAAAGCCATTTATAGGTCAAGTTCCTTTGATTTTTTCTTTTATATTTTTAAGACTTTTTATGTTTACTAAATATTTTATTTATTTTAATCAGTTTGTTCTATTGATATGATGTAAATTTATAAGGAAGAATTATGTAAAATAAATCATATATGGGTATTTCCTCAGAAAGGTAAACTAGAATGAACATTTAAAATGTTAATAATCATCGTCTTTTATTGTTTATTATTATAAAAAAGTATATGCTGTAAAGGTTTCATAGCATATCTCAGCTGTTTTACTTGAGGAAATTGCGCTGGAAACTCGAAAATTTTATATTTTCTTTTTAAGCTACCATTTTTATGTAACTATTTTGCATGCAAAAAATATGTTATGCTTGCACTCTTTCTTCATAATCTCTTCATTACAATCAATTGTAAATTGAGTATTAAGTTTTTTGTTACGGAAATTTTAAGATATTTATAAGAAAATGCATGGTGATAACAAAAAAAAAAACTTATGGAAAAATCGTACGTTTGCGACCGGTACATAAGCCAATTAAACAAAAGCCAATAGAGATATTTTATTGTGTAAATACTGGATAGAGACCTACACACTTTTAAAATAAACTAATCACTTTTGAATATTCCGTTCCATTACGCAGATTTTTACATTTCCCTTCTCTCAGCCAAAGTTGACTTCTATTTTGCGTACGTTCGTGACCACATGTTTATGTTTATAACTAGGAAAAGTTTTGTTTTCTATATTATTTGTACAGAAAAAACGTACGAACGTACGTTCGTGACCCTAGGAAATGCCCATATAAAGGTATATTAACTAAAATAACAAAAAATAATACAATTTAAATTTTAGCATTATTTTTTGGCAGTTTAAGCTTTTTGTTAGCATTTTTTAGCATTATTTAAAAGCCGATTTAGCTGTAAAATATTTTTGGATATGGCCACACTGCTTGTTACCGTTAACCACTATTTATGACTATTTGACTTATAAAAAGCAGCAGAGTAAGCAGTACAGATATATATATAGTGGACGAGAGGAATTAATTAGTTAAAGAGAGAGGCAAAATCACAAGAGTTTCGGTTAGTTTTTTCATTTTGCTCTTAACAAACTAATAGAAACTTTACCCAATATATCGGTCAACACTACCGGTCAAATAACTAGTAAAATGACCGGTAGTCTTCTTGTAGGGTAAGTTGTAACCAAAACAACAAGAGCTTTTAAAATTATTAATAAAAGTACCCATAAGTAGCGGTGCAAGATGATTTTGGTAAGAAATCGGTATCGGTAAGAAATCGGAAATCGGCAAAAAAAAAATCGGCACTAACGGGACTTTAATTTAAAGAAATCGGCAAATACCAACATAGGTATTTTAATTACAGTAAAACATTTTTTTAGTGACAAAAATAACAAAACACAAAAATAAACGTTTTACAATTAAAGTATTAATAATTAGAAACAAAACTGTATGTGTATATTCTGTACTTTACATAGCGTTTACATTTGACAGTACTGGAAAGACAGTAAGAAAATACATATAAGTTGCCAAAAACACTGCTAACTGTCTTCGTGACGTAAGCGTCCAGACAGTAGTTAAGACAGTTCACTTTGAAATATATGTCAAACGTCAATGTTGCAGTGAAAGTTCAGCTAAACGTGGTTTATATGAACTAAACAAACTTAAAAACAGGTTAAAATAACTATATTTTGTAAAAAACATAACAGTTAACTAAAACATAAAAAATCAAAGCAAAATATATTTATTTTTGTACGTGTTTTTTTTCCTTTTGCTAATAAAACTTCAGATTACTGTTAGAAAATGTCAAATCACTGTCCAATTTTACTGTCTGCAAAATTTGCTAGACAGTAGACAAGACAGTTGGAAAAGTGTGTATGTATTAGTAAAAAAGTTTGCATGTATTGCTACTGTCATGCCAGTACTGGCAAATGTAAACGCCAGGTTAGGGTAAATTGTTTTAAAGTTTTGTACTTCTTATGCCTTCCACCACAATTAGTTGTGAAGAGGGTATACTCAGTTTGTCATTCCGTGTGAAACTTTTTTATTATTTATCTCAAACCCCATAAAGTATAAGTTAACACAAATTATGTTTAAAATCTATTTTTTTTGGAAATAACTAAATAAGACACAAAATAAGTTCACAAGCTGACGTTGCGTATTTTGCAATACAACAACGCAGCTTATTTCACAATAATTCCATTGCACATGCCAATGGTTGATATCCGATACCCACATGGGGTGACTGCCAACAGCCAGGAATACTGCAACTCAACAAATTCCCATCAACAACATTGCACAACGATAGCAACAACATTGCACGCGCCGTCTGCTGATACCAAATACTCGAATGGCGTGATCAGCAAAACCTGTTAATAAGTAGGGTAGTTTTTAAGAATATTGTCACTTTTAGTTTTGATACCAAAAAAAGAACATTGTTGTGTCGCCATCCGCGCACAACAATTAATTTTTTTATTAAAAAATTCTATACAGGATTTAATTGGCGCCCGAGCAGGGACCCAAGGATAAAAGGTCCCCCGGTATCGAAAAAAACAAAAGTCAAGCCTTGCCAAGCCCCTCAGTAATCCGTAAACGATAAACAGGAGTGACGTGAAGTCACAGCTTGGTAAGCCCGTGCCCCGCGGATTAACTAGATAATAGAAATTATAAATAAGGAAAAGTGAAACAAAATCTTAAAAAAATTAATAAAAATAAAAATAAAAAAAAAAAAGAATAGTGACATTAAAATTAATATCGAAAATTCTGGAAAAAAAAATGACAACAAAGTTTAAAAGAAAATTTTTAAATGAAAATTAATATAGAAAAATTATAAAAAATAGTGACATTAAATCAAAATTTTAAAGGAAAAATTTTAAATAAAAATTAATGCTGGAAAAAAAAAACAGTGACAACAAAGAAAATTTTTAAATGAAAATTAATATAGAAAAAATTATAAAAAAATAGTGACATTAAAACAAAATTTTAAAGGAAAAATTTTAAATAAAAATTAATGCTGAAAAAAAAACAGTGACAACAAAGTTTAAAAGAAAATTTTTAAATGAAAATTAATATAGAAAAAATTATAAAAAAATAGTGACATTAAAACAAAATTTTAAAGGAAAAATTTTAAATAAAAATTAATGCTGAAAAAAAAACAGTGACAACAAAGTTTAAAAGAAAATTTTTAAATGAAAATTAATATAGAAAATTATAAAAATAAAAAAATAGTGACATTAAAACAAAAATTTTAAAAGAAAAATTTTAATTAATATCGAGAATTTTGGAAAAAAACAGTGACATTAAAACAAAGTTTTAAAAGAAAATTTTTTTTAATAGAAAAATTGTGAAAAAGCAGTGACATTAAAATATAAAAAGAAGAGTGAAACAAAGTTTAAAAAAAAAAAAAAAAAAAAAAAAAGGAAAAAAACAATTCTTTTTTTTATAAATTATAGAAAATTTTTGGAAACAGTGACACAAGAATTAGAGGAAAAAACTAAGGAAGTAAATAGAAAATTAAAAAACAAAAAAAAAAATAAACATTAAGAATACATAAAAATAAGTGCAATTTCGAAAAAAAAACTCTTCCTAAAAAGGTGCAAATAGCAAAAGCATTAGAAAATTTGTAATAAATAAAAATTATTAGTATTGTGATTAAATTGTGAACTTGGAAACAACGTCAGCTACAACAAACAATATCAACAACACCAGCTACTCATCAGTCATCAAGTGCTTCAAAATCATCCAGGAGAGCAGTATGGTTCTTAGATTAATGTAAGATTATTCCTTTTTTTTATTATTATTCTATTTTTTACATATTTAAGTATTCAAGAATCCGATTGTTAAAGGGAAAAAGTGAAACTTTTATTATTTCATCTGTGAACATAGAGTATTTCCGAAAACAATGTCAGAAGACGAGACTATAGATCAACTGACAGACAGATTAAATAGAACATTAAATATGAGTTTAAGTGGACCATCCGTCCATAACAGTGGCTCCTCGGGGCTTAATAACATTCAGAGGGAACAGATAAGGGAGATTCTGAACGAAGTTCTGGGATCACAAAGTCCTCACTTGGAGGAGGAAATAGATCAACCCATCGGAACTGTAACGAGACTGGAGGAATTAGACAAAGTACCGGACATTGTACGGACGCTACGTGAATTTTCTGGGCAACCAGGGGAATTTAACTCCTGGCGTAAATCGGTGGATAGGGTAATGGAACTCTTTAAGTCCCTCCAGGGGACAGGACGATATTATGCAATTTTGCACACCATTAGAACCAAGATAACTGGTGATGCAGATACTGCATTAGAGTCATACAGAACACCTTTGGATTGGCCCAGGATGAAGAAATGTCTGATGATGCACTATTCCGATAAAAGAGATATCGGAACTTTAGAATATCAAATGACAGTTCTGTGCCAAGGCAATAGGCCTATAACTGAGTTTTATCAAGCTGTTTATCAGCATCTTTCACTGATACTTGACAAAGTATCATGTTTGAATCTAGATGAGGGAAGCCTTCGATCAATGACGAACACCTATAGGGATAAAGCCTTGGACACGTTCGTTAGGGGTCTAAACGGCGATCTTCCACGGTTGTTAAGCGTCCGTGAACCTGCTTCCTTACCTGAGGCACTACACATATGCTTAAAGTTAGATAACATGGCATTTCGCATGAATTATGCACATGGACAAATATCAAAGGGGAACATACAGAGGGACAGAATTGGAATTACCAATCCGTTCACGGGAAATAGACAAAAATTCTTTCCCGAGCTTGCTTATGTTGGCGGTACGGTACATAGAAGACCACCATTGCCACCCCGTAATACTCCTGTACCGAACTATAACCCAAATTACAGTCCCAACCAGAACTTTCGCCCAATCGGTTACCAACAATTCGGCCCAAGACCACAGTTTAATCAAGGAAACCCAAATGGTTTCCAGAACCATTATAACAGACCCCAATATTCAACCCCGAATTATCCTACACCGGCACCTAGGGTAGAACCTATGGAGGTAGATAAATCCATACAATCCAGACAGGTCAATTACATGAATAGACCACACGATACAGCCTTCAAGAGGGCACCTACTTCATCCATACAGGCCCCTCAGAGAAAGATGCAAAGGAATTTCCACGTTGTAACGAACAACGAAAGTAGAATTCAGCAACCATCTCATGATGTCAATAATTACTACCAGGAAGAGGGCGCAGTTGGTGGAATGAATGAAATTGACGAATATTATAGGCAATTTGCCAATAGCGGGCTGGAGATGGCTGAGTATCCGCCTGAAAATTCGGAAATGGGGGAAAATTACCCCATAACAACTGACTATCCACAGGAAGATTTAATCAATGACCTGAATTTTTTTTGGTTAAATAGTTCCTCGCTCCCATACTTTCGAGTTAGAACGAGGAACGGCCGAACTCTCAAATTCCTTTTAGATACGGGTAGTAATAAGAATTATGTAAAGCCAAGTTTAGTTACTAATCATATACCTAACCAGGAGAAATTTAGCGCAAAATCGATTACGGGAGATGTGGAAATAACACATCATGCTCTTTTGAAAATGTTTGGCATCAATGATGTCCCCATAAAATTCTTCATATTACCAGGGCTACGAACCTTTGATGGAATATTGGGCAACGATAGTTTGAAAGAATTATCAGCCGTGATTTATACATCAAAGAATTATTTTACTGTAAAGGGAGAGATAAAAATCCCGATATTTCAATATATTTCCCAAGACGTCAATAATATAGAAATTAGAATGAAACACCTGTCAGAAAACGACCAGGAAAATAGGTTACAAATTATGGAAAAGTTTTACTTTCCGGGAATGGCAAACAAGATTAAAAGGGTCATAAAATTATGTTCCACTTGTAAGAGAAATAAGTATGAAAGGCATCCCAATACGCCTGAATTAAAAGAGACACCTATACCAACTCATCCTGGTCACACGGTCCACCTTGACATTTTTTCCACAGACAAAAAATTGATACTAACGTCGATTGACAAATTTTCAAAGTATGCCCAGACCAGATTACTAAAAGGGCGATCGATAGAAGATGTTAGGGGACCTCTTAGAGAGATTTTATTTTTTTACGGGGTACCAAAGAATATTGTCATGGACAACGAACCTTCCTTAAATTCAGCCTCAATCCTATTCATGATGAGGGACGATTTGAAAATAAACGTCTTTACCACCCCATCCTATAGAAGCGAAGCGAATGGACAAATAGAACGTTTCCATTCCACTTTAGCGGAGATAATGAGATGTTTGAAAAGTGATGGCACATCTAGGAACTTCGAGGAACTGTTGGAAAGATCTGTGAATGAATACAACCATACCATTCATTCGACGATCAAGAAGAGACCTGTAGATCTCTACTTTGGTCGAACAGTCGACTTCTCACCTCAAGATTTGTAGATAACCAGATTATCCAACGTTGACCGACTGAAGCGCAAACAGGAAAATGACTTGACATTCCATAATAAGAATAGGAAACCAGTAAAGGAATACGTACCGGGTCAATTGGTCTACGTTAAGGGACAAAACTTTCTGGCCGGTTTAAAGAGGAGATAGTGAAGGAAAACCGTAATACAACTATAGTTACGGAAAGTGGGCGCGTTATTCACAAGAGTCACATCAGAAATTGATAAATTTCTACATCTTATTCCTCACCTTTTTTTTTTTTCAGATTACTAATTACTAGCGTCCTTGCGGACTTTAACATTCTTGACTACTCTAATGCGAGACTGATAACCATCCAGAACGGAATCGCAAGAAAACAGAACGGCACCTTTAAAGTTATACATTCTATTGATCTAGAACAATATCGAGTTTTGTCGCAAGATATCGAATCCATATTGAACAGTAATATTACATATAGTCATCCGCTCCGTCCGTTTTTAAGACAACAAGTGTCCGATATTAATGGACTCCTCAAACGATTAAGCCCGAAAATGAGGAAAAGATCTATCGATATTATTGGTAGTGCATGGAAATGGGTTGCTGGAACTCCAGACAGCCACGATTTTGAAATCTTAAATCAGAAAATTAAAAATTTATTGGAGAATAACAATAGACAAATGATTATAAACGAACTGACAGCTAGCAGAATACAAGACATTTCAAATATTACAAATGAAATATTAAAAGTAAAACGAGAAGATTTTAATAATGAACTGGCAAATACATTAGAACACAAATTAACGTTAATTGAAAAAGAATTACAAAACATTGAATATGCAATCCAATGGGCTAAAGTAAACATCGTAAATTCATTTATTTTGTCAAAAACTGAAATTGAAAATTTAAATCATGTTTTAGAAAATTACAATATTCCCATTTTTAATGTAGATGAATTGTTATCTTTTGGAAGTGTAAAAATTGTAACAAATAACAAAGAAATTTTATATATTTTAAGTATTCCCATTGCCCAAAATGATATTTGTAAAATTTTTTTAGCAAAGCCAGTAAAGATCGGAAATACAATCGATAAAATAGAATATGAAAAAATTTTGGATTGTAATAATAATTTATTCGCTATCAAGGATAGCTGCAAAAGCTACAACGAATTAACTATATGTAATAGAGATAAGCTCGTACAATTAAATGATAACTTTTGTATAACTAGTTTATTTAGAAATAAAATAGGAAGCTGCACACAGGTTAACAACGAACACGTACCCGCCATAGAGGAAATCGGAAGCGACTTACTACTACTGAATCAATATATTGGGAAAATTACAGTGAACAAAGAAGAGATAAAATTGAATGGAACTTATTTAGTGAAATACTTTAATACAACAGTCAACATCGATGGTCGAGAATATTATTCGAAAGAAATAAGCGGCAATAAACCTCTTCCAGCCTCTCTACAACCAAAAGCATGGAATAGCAAAACTGAAGAAATTCTCTCATTACAGAGACTACAAAAACTTAATGTGGGAAACATCAGAAGATTGGAAGCATTAGAAAACAAAAATAAATTTCTAATGACATCAAGCATCATTATCGTTATATCAGTTTGTGCCACTATCATTTGGATCGCTAAGAAGAAGAAAACAAAACCAAAAAACGAAACAATAGAAATGGAAGTAACTCAACCGGAATCTCCAATTACTATAAAATCCACAGAAAGGAAAACTGGAAAAAAGAACTCCACCATTTACGACATCCATACATTTTAAGCAATCGGGACGATCGCATTTAAGGAGGGAGGAGTTAACACAAATTATGTTTAAAATCTATTTTTTTTGGAAATAACTAAATAAGACACAAAATAAGTTCACAAGCTGACGTTGCGTATTTTGCAATACAACAACGCAGCTTATTTCACAATAATTCCATTGCACATGCCAATGGTTGATATCCGATACCCACATGGGGTGACTGCCAACAGCCAGGAATACTGCAACTCAACAAATTCCCATCAACAACATTGCACAACGATAGCAACAACATTGCACGCGCCGTCTGCTGATACCAAATACTCGAATGGCGTGATCAGCAAAACCTGTTAATAAGTAGGGTAGTTTTTAAGAATATTGTCACTTTTAGTTTTGATACCAAATAAAGAACATTGTTGTGTCGCCATCCGCGCACAACAATTAATTTTTTTATTAAAAAATTCTATACAGGATTTAATTTATATATTCTGGCTCCTTGAGGAATTCTAAGTCGATTCAGCCATGTCCGACTGTCTGTTCGTCTGTTGAAAACACGCTCGCTTTCGAAAAACTTAAACGAAATAAACAAACTGGGTGCCAAATTGCTTGTAGTTATCCTAAGCAGTTTGGGATTGAAATCGACCAAAATCGGTTCAGTAGGATCAGCGATATGAATCAAAATTTGAAACCACCACTTACAAAAATTGATAATTTTGTTACAAAAGCTAACATAAATGGTAGAACAACGAATGGAATGATATAAGATTTTGTAAAATTTCATTTTATTCGACTAGAAATCACGCTGTAAAATTTCGTGAAGATTTGTCCATAATATTCTCTAGGCCCGATATAAGCCCTACTCCCGGAAAACAGTGTAGTACGCCTAAAACCATAATTAATAATGCTATCATAAAATTTCGTGAAGATCGATTTATAATTTACCCTAGGCCCCAAATAAACCCTAACAGTTTAGAACGCCTAAAACCATAATTAATAATGCTATTGGAATAAAATTAAAAACTTCACTGTTTTATAGGACTAGAAATCACACTAATAAACTCCGTGATGATATAAAGCCGACTCTAGTAAATCAATTAAATACGCCTAAAACCGTAGAAGATTCCAACTTAGCTTCATATGACCAGAAAAAAATGTCATGCCATTTTGTGGTTTACGGTCAATAATTTACCTTAGATCCCATTTTTATCAGCCTTCTGAAATCCACTGTAAACGCTAAAACTAATTTCACCACTGTATTGAAATTTATGTTTTTTATTACCTGATATCACTCTGCAGAATTTCGATATGATTGATTCATAACTTACCATTTCTCCAATGTAAATTCCCCTCCTGAAAATCATATAAGTTCGGCTTAAACTGTTAAGAATCATGTTATTTTACTCAAGCTAGTTAAAATTGCTTAAAAAAAGCATAAAACTTTCTGATTGTTGGTCAATAATTTAATATAGGTTTAAGCCGCAACCAATTTCAATGCTGATGTCTGTTTTTATAAAGATACATTAAAAATAAATAGATATCACTCCTGATATAATTGAACTGTCGGTGGAGGGTATCAAAGATTCAGCACAGCCGAATATAGCACTCTAACTTGTTTTTTAAATTATTGGAATTTAATAAATAATTTATTTTACCCAAGCTAGTTAAAATTGCTAAAAAAAAAGCATACAACTTTCTGATTGTCGGTCAATAATTTAATATACATAGGACAAAGCCGCAACCAATTTTAATGCTGATGTCTTTTTCCTAAAGATAAACTTATAATAAATAGATATCATATATCTATATATCACTCGTTAAACATTCGAACTGTCGGTGGAGGGTATCAAAGATTCGGCGCAGCCCAATATATAGCACTCTAACTTCTTGTTATAATAGATTCATATGAGCTTGACATTTTTATTAAATCTTAAATTTGAAATAATCGTTAGAATGAAAAATTCCTTTAAAGATTAATTTTGCAGGTAACATCAAAATTTTGTTTTATTTAGTTGACTTGGCTTAAAATTCTTTCCACATTGGCGGAAGAATATAAAAGCCCGTAATTTGTTAGAAATGCACCAGGAGAATTCTCGCTTTTAAATTTTTTTGGCCAAAACGTTTGTGAATTTACTTGACTTTCTTAAAAAAGATTGGCTATTGATGTACCTGCATCATTCCCAATTGCGCTCATAAAAATCATTTTTAATTAAAATTTGTTTATTAACATTGAATATGAATTTAGCTTGCCTCAACTTTTTTATAAGTAACAATCTGTTTCCAAACTTAAATATTAAGAAAGTACTTAATATTTTTAAATTGACCTTTTTTCTTCTTTTAGCTTTTGCCAAAAAAATTGTTGATTTTTTCTTTTGCTTTGAGCAAGTTGTGTTATTCTTTACAATTGAAACATTTTCAAATAAAAGGTCTTAAAAATATCCAGTTTTTAATGCTCAAATATGATTTTAAAATATTTTTACCTAAAACTTGTTAAAAACCTAACCAATTTTAAAAAATATGCCTTTTAAAAAACTAAGATCATTTAGAATAAGAAAAAAACTAAATTTTACGGTGAAGCGTATATAAGATTCGGCAAGGCCGAATATTGCACTCTTACATGTTTTCGAGTAAAAGTGTGGCTTATTTTCATTGTTGCCAACTTTTTTTGAAGACTTACCGTCAAATCGTACTTCAAAAACCACTAGAAGCCGCTAAATTTTTTATTTAGCGTAAAATATTTCAAAATATCGCTTAAACCTCAATATTTTGCAAAATGTATATACAAATCAAGATATATGGTGCTTTTTTTAAAGGTATACGAGTTTTTATTAAAATTATATAGTAAAGTTCTTAGTTTCCCTGACTTTTTTAGTCCCGGGAACGTACAAGAATGTTTCTTTTAAAAAAGTACCTAAAAGTAAGTAAAATATATGGAATAAAAAGGTTTTAAATTCAAATTAGTTTTAAGTCTTTTGCTATCACGCCTAGTTTTTTATTATGGGCTGGTGATGCTAATATATTTCATCATATCTGGAAAATGATTTCTCAGATTTTGATCCAATGATTGAGAACAAAATTTACAAATGATTACGAATAAATTTTGTTTAAATCATCCAAATAACATTTTTTTATATTTTTAACTGTTTCTGAGCTATTCAAAAGTTAGATGCAATAAATTTGGTTTTTATGCAAAACAAAAATGACTAATATTTCGCCGGATTTGTCCGATTTGTATAAAATTACTAGCATATGACTTGGAATAAAATTCCTTTCGGGCGAAATATTAGACAGGCCCATAAAAAACTAGACGTAATAGAAACAATCTGTGAACAGATTTGAATTAAGCACGGCAAGGTTAATTAAAATCACATAAGAAGGTTCTTGCTCCCGCCTTTTTTTTATTTTCCGACCAGTGTAATTAGCATAATCAACTATAAAACTACGAATTATTTTTGTTAACTGAACATTATTTGACAGAATTCCAGTTAATCCTAATCAAAAAAATTAATTTAAAAAAAATGTTTTTTTAGCGGATGCGAATTCAATTTCGAAAAACACCCAAATTTTTTTTCTTCTTACTTTATAATTTGAATTAAAAAAAAGAATACATACTTGAAAATTTTTATTTTATGAACACATTTTAAATTTTCAAATACCAAGAACAAAAATTTTATATTCTTTTGATATTAAAAAAACCGCTAGATTTCCCGCTAACCGTCAAAACGGAAATTTTACCGCGATGGGCACATTAAAACCGCTAGAATCGCGGTAAAACCGTCAAATTGGCAACAGTGCTTATTTTGGAAGTATGTACCTACATACTTATATGTTTTGTAAAGAGTTAAGGCCTAACCATAATATGCATAGTCTTGCTTAACCTACTGTCAAAAATTAACAAAAAGTCTCTCAAATGTATTTAAAAAAACAAAAACAAAATAAAAAAACAATTGATTCCGTACGGAAAGAGCGATTAGATTCGCACCTTGCTTAAGCAAATGACAGTTTCATTAAACATAGCAAAAAGTTTCTTTAAGTTCAATATGGTTTGCCTCATATAATTAACATGTATTCGCACATTTGCTTAAGCCAACTTAAGCACATTATGGTTGGGCCTTTAGCTTAACGTTGTTGTTCACATTGTGTACTTTTTATTTTTTCTTGGTAACAAACGAAAACAATACAACGGTAATTACCAGCTACACAAAAATACAACGACAACAACACGTTTTTACGATAGTATATCAAAAACAGCGTTAAAATTAAGGTTGACTTTGACCTTCACACTCTGTTGCCAAAAGGAGAGAGAGAGAGAGGGAAACGCATAAAAATAACAAAAAAATCGAATGCTCAAATTAATCTTAAAGCTTCGTTCACAATGGTAGCATTAATTTAGTTTTTGTTTTCTTATCTTATATCTTACCAATGTAGGTATTTCATATATTTTCCTCTTATTTTTCGAACAAAAATGTAACTTAAGATTTTTTAAAAGTTGAGTCAACTTCTACTACAGCAACAATTTGTAAAAAAATAAATATTATGTTTAAAATAATTTTATTTAGTTTTAAATGAAAATTTTAGTAAAAAGTTTTAAAAAATAAAAATTAATCCTATAATATTGTTGTGGGAAAAATTTTCAAAAGTTTTCTTAATTAAAAATATGTGTGGTTGCAAAAAAAGTTGTTGCTCTATTATGAACACCAGTGAAAATGTTGTTGCCCATTGTGAACGAAGCTTTCTTCTACTTCAGCAACAATTTGTTAGCAAGTATAAATGACGTTTATAATACACAATTTTATTTAGTTTTAAATGAAAATTTTTATAAAATGTTCTAAATAACAACACTGTGTAACCAAAAAAAAACCAGCCTCAATACTTGCAACGCGAAATAAAACTAGACTACTGGTAGAGCAAATCTGCCAAAGCGATTTGAAAAGTTAGCTCGGATTTTCGAAATTTCGGGCCTTGAAGTTTGTGAATTTTTTGAAAATGCGTATGGAATAAGTTAAAAATTATTTCAGATATCTTCAGTAGAATTACTAAATTAAAAATTAAAAGTAAAATTTGATGCAAAAAAAATTCGTAGAACATTTTTACACTCAAAAGTGCCGTTTTAGTATACTTTTGTGTGAAAGTTGGGAAAAAGGACAAAAATTACCCCTTAAAATTAGAGTTAGAGGTAGAGTTTCTACGCGGGAAAGAATTCTCGGGAATCCCGGGACATTTTTTTAAATTAATCCCGGGAAATTTTTTTCGGGAATTTTCGGGAATTTCAAATTAAATTTTTTTAAATTTTAATTTATAAAGCTTCGTACAGACGGTGGTGAGATCTTACAATGTTGTCATAAAAATTTACTAAAAATGTCTTGCAACTGTGTGAACATTGTACGCTATTTTCATTTGGCAGATGTGTTAAATTAATGCATCTGACAATGAACCATTGTCAGAAAAATGACAACATTGTAAGATCTGACCACCGTCTGTACGAAGCTTTAGATTATTAAAATCTAAAACGATTACTAAAAATATATTCTTTACTAAAATTACTAAAAACTTCCTTCAAATCGAACTATTTTTCCTACGCCAACGAAATGTCTAAAAAGCTTCTTGAAATAGAAAATGAAAATGTACACGATACACCACCACCAACATCAGAACCATCTTCAAATTCTAAAAAAATAAATGTAAAGAAAATACAACAGAATGAAAAAAATCTTAAAAAAAGAATTTGACGTCTATGAAGTCACGGGTAACAAACAGGCCAACAAATTTATAATCTTTGTATGATGCGCTTCTTACTGTAAAACCAACGTCTGTAGAGATCACGTTTTCGGTAGCAGGTAATATACATATCAACAAGGATTAGAAATAAAATCTCTAATGAGCTTTTAAATGCTTTAATAATACTAAAAATTGTTTTATTAAAAGAAAATTAATTTTACCAAGTTGCTATTAATAATAACTACTAAATATTTTAATTTTAATAATTCGTGATCTCCAAAAAAAAAAAAAATAAATATATACATACATACATATATAATATGCATGTACATATGAAAGTAACAATTTATTTGGTTTTCAGTGGAATTATTAAAGCTAATTTTTTTAGATTGTTGTATATGTGCATATTCTTTTAAAAAAGTAAAAAACTTTTGTCTTGAACTCATTTAATTAATGAAATCATTGATTTATTTAAAAAATCCCGGGATCCCGGAATAAGATTTTTTTTGTTTCGTTTCCCGGGAATATAAAAAGTCCGGGAAATTAGAAACCCTAGTTAGAGGGTTTATATAAATAATATAAGAAAAGAATCGCCATACAATTCTACTGAAGAAATTTGAAATAATTATTTAGCTCAGAAGTACATTTAGTATAGTTGTTTTACTTATTCCAAACGTCTACCAGTAGTCTAGTCTTATTTCGCGTTGCAAGTATTGAGGCTGGCGGGAATGACCCGAATTTTGTTGCACTGTGTAATAATAAATTCATACAAATTAGGTATTGTTGATGGCAAAATTTGCAAACATTTTCTTAATTTCTAAATTGCGAAAAAAAATGTTGCTTTATTGTGAACACCAAGTGCAATTGCTGCTGCCATTGTGAACGAAGCTTTAAAGTTTGAAAATTAATACGAATGTGATTTATGTAGAACTTTAAAAGTTTTTCATATTTTATTAGGCAAGTGTTCCTGGGAATACATAAAATTTTTTTTGCCGGAAATTTATTAACGAAATGTGCCAACGTTTTAAAAATGCTTGTTTACACAAAAAAATTTGTGTTGATAGAATTTAAAACTGAATAAAGCTTTTATTTTATACGACCGAAAAATCCGGAACTGTTGAGTACTGCTGCACTCACGTTTCCCAGATTTTACGATTTGTCATAATTTTGGGGAAAAAAATATTATGAATTTTCATTTTTTCCAAGTATAAAGTCGATTGAAGAACTTCTTTTTTAACGTTGAAGCGTCAGCTCCGATATTCAAAATTTATGTGTAATGTTTCTTGTCGACGGTTTTTTTTTTTGATTTTGAATAAATCTACATGCTTTTAGTGTAAAGAAATAATTTAATTGTACCTATAACTTTAAATGTTTTTTAATTTCTTCTTGAGTTTGACATAAATCCAGAGTACCGAAACGTTCACCCATTTTTCAGTCATGAGCGAGCGTGAACAATTGAAAAAATGTTACTGCTTTTTCATCCTCATGAGGGTGAGGAAACAAAAGGAAACTTAAAAGGCTTCTGAAGGGCCTTCGAAAAATAATTAAGTATAAAGTTTTATCCCAGTATAATTTGCGACCTTAGGACAACAAGGTTCTATATTACATGTAGTTAAGGTGCAAATAGAACCTTGTTGTCCTAATGTCGCAAATTGTTGTTGCTAATAATGCAAAGTGAGTCAATAATTAACTAAACTTGCTACAAAATCCGACATAACTACTAAAGGCGCCCGTACACGACATGTTTTTGTCATCTGACATGTCAAATTTCCCACTGCAAAATACATACATGTCGTGTGTTACCTTTTAAACTTTGCTTCTGTAAAAGTCAGACGCAAAGTCATCTGACAAAATTTCAATTAGAGCGTGCTCTATTTTCTTCTGACAAACCATCTGACATCAGAAAGCTTTGCCGGGAAGAAACCGGCAGCGGCGTCCACTATTGACGGAATCATTAGCCGGCTGAAGTTAATTTTTTACAATACCGAGATATGTTTGATCATCTTACCATTGAATAGAATTTATGTGAATATATATATAAAAACCGTTTTATTATAAAATCCTTAATTGGTATCTTTGAATTAAAAGAAAAAAAATGTTAAGATGGCTAAACTATTTTACGGCGCAAATACAACTTTTCATGGCGGCAGCAAGCTATTTTGAAACCGAGCACTACTTTGGTTTCTGCAATAACAATGCGAAAAAAACAGAGACAATGTCAGAAGCAAATTACATGTACGTTTGTGACGAATATTATAAAGCTTATGTAAAACAGCGATTTTGACAGACATGCACAATTACATTTGACTTAAAAATTTGACATGTCAGATGACAAAAACATGTCGTCTATATGCTCCTTAATAAAATGATTTCGAAAGGCCTTATCTTAAAATAGAAAATGTGAATTTGTAAAATATCTTACAAAAATCATTCTAAAAGACCTTTTCAAAGAATGCAGACTTATTCCACAGTAAAAGTTTATTATAAATACAGTTGTGTGTGTTTTGTGAAATTATTTGTTGGCTGGTAAACTAAAATGTTCATCGGCCATCGCTCCTAGAATTTACGGCCTGCCAAAATTTCATAAAAGAGACACTCCACTTCGGCCAATTGTTTCCTCTATGCAAGTTCCCTGTTATAGACTCTCAAAACATGTGGGACAAATACTAAAACATATAATTTCAAACGAATACAACATTAAAAATTCAAATGAACTAAAAAATCAGATGAAAAATATTAAAATAGAAGAAGACGAGATTTTAATATCATTTGATGTCGTTTCCCTGTTTACAAATATCCCAGTACATATGGCAATAAAAAATATAATCGGAAAATGGGAAACGATAAAGAACTTCACAAAAATTCCAAGCTCGAAGTTTCTAAAAATACTTAATTTTTGTCTCTCCGATAATAACTATTTTGTGTTTAATAAGAAAATTTATAGCCAGATATTTGGAATGCCTATGGGCAACCCTCTTTCTCCTACAATAGCCGATATAATACTTGATAGCCTACTTGACGAAGCGATAAATGAACTAAAGAAGAAGAATATCCATTTCAAGTACATAGCTAAATATGTAGATGACATTCGCTTATATGTCATCTACATATAATCAAAATTAAAGATAAAGATGAAATACTGAATGTTTTAAATACTTACCACACATAAAAAAATAAAAATTAATTTCAATTAAAAAAATTTGTGATATTAATTAAAAAATTAATTAAACTTGCACCAGTTAACAAATTAATAGTATCAATTAAACCAGTTAATAGTATTAATTAAACGTTTTATTCACTTGATTAAAAGTTTAATTCACTTGATTAAATTGTTAATTAAAACCGATTATATTTTTAATTAATGTTTAAATTCGTGAAAAATTTTCGAGAACTTTTTCTGTGCACAACAAAATTCAATTTACCACAGAATTGGAAGAAAATAAACAGATTGCCTATCTATATACTAAGATACACAGGGGCAATAACAGGATCACATTTGATTGGTATGCTAAGGAATCATCATCAGGAAGACTAATGAACTTCAATGCTACACAGCCTAAACACCAAATTATTAATACGGCAAAAAATTTTATTTTCAGAGTTTTAAATATTAGTGACCAACAATTTCATGCCAAAAATATTAAAAATATAAAATTTCTATTAATTAACAATAGTTTTCCAATTAAACTCATTTATTCATTAATTAAACAAACACAGCTAAAATTAAAAAATAATATCACTACACAAAATACTGATAAAAAGGAAAATATTTTTTTCAGTGTACGATTTATTCCTGGTTTAACGGACAACAATAATATAAAAACAACAATAGAATCACAAAACATATGTTTTGCTTATACTCCTAAAGCTGGGATCACACGATTGCCGCAAATGCACCAATATGACACAATTTTTATTGTGCTTTATTGACGCACAATAATGAAATTGGACCAATAAAATATTCTGAAATCACACGATTGCCCGTTTTAAACAAATTTAATTGCCGCTAGTTAGAACAAAGCGAAATGGTTACAACAATTGCCGCAGCACAGTCAAACGATTGTTCTTACTTGACAACTGCGAAAACAGCTGTTGTGGTAGCTTTTTTATTTGTTTGAAAGTTCTTGTTGGTTTGTTAATTAAATAAAATTAAATATGTATCATATATGTATGTTAGAGCGGGTCGATTTTTTTTTCGAAAAATCGCATATGCGGAAAATGTTCTACGGATCATTTTGAGAAACTTTGCTTAAGAAAGTATGGGTCTAAAACCGATTTGGATGCCGCGATTTTTAAGGGGAAATTTAGTTTTAGGTAGTATAAAAAATTGTATCAAATATGTTTACATAGAAGTAAATTACATGTACAAAACTTATATTTTTAGCTTTTTGACAATAATTGGAAGGTTTAATTTTTTGAAAAGTGGTACAGTGGTTTCCCGGTATTACGAACGATATGACACATTCGATTTTTACGATCGTAACATCAGTGCAATCAGCGAGTAAAAACCTTGAAGAGTGTAAAAAAAAAATTTCCTCTGTATATTAAATTAATGAAATTTTCGCATTTGAAAACGCAAAAATGTAATATTTATCAATTCGCAAACTTTAAGAGTACTTTTATTTTGAAATAAAATTTTACACATGTTTTTTCTTTAAAGAAATTGAAAAACTTTTTTGAAAACTATTCTGAAGTTTTAAAAAAGAAATCGCTTCCAGCGTTAACGAAAAGTAAGACCAGAGTAGAAAAAAATTTAAGAAAAAAGTGTTAATAGATAGGCTCGTTCGTTAAATTAAAAAATCGCTTGAACAAGTGGTGCCTTTTTAACGTTTTTATTTTTATTAAAAACAGTGCAGTTGCAATTTTTTTCTAACAGTCTAGTTTTCGTTGATAAAATTTTTTAATTTTTATTCAGTAAATTTTTAAATTCATAAATAAGTTTTTATAATCAATAAACGTTTGAATCTTTAAATTTATATTCAATAAAAGGAAAACAAAACATTGTGATAAGTACTAAGATTTGTGTGATTTAAGTTCAACTACGCGAGTGAAAAAATAAAACGTTCCGCTGTTCGGCTTTTTTATTGGCTATTCCATTTTGCATTTTAAATTTATAATCTAGTAAAATGGAAAATAATTTTTCATCTTCTTCATATGAATCTACCATATCTCATATGGCTTCCCCAGATATTTGCATTTTTGGACCACCAGCAGATTTTAGTGGCCTTAACTTACCAAGCAAGCGTGATGTATTAAAGTATTATTTCTTCTTGGGTTACCAGGCAAAAAAAGAAGGAAAAAAGTGTGCTTACAAGAACTTCACTGCTGACGTGTTAAATAAATTAACTGAAATATGGAATCGACTTTTTATTGATCTTATGAATGAAAAAAGCATTTTACTAAAACTAAACCAGTTCATTGAAAAGTACCAAAGAGAAATAAAAAGTAAAAGTAAATTAAATCGTTTTGTGGAATCGATTGATGATTTGTTTTTCATTGGAAAATGCAAATGTAATTTAAAAGTACATGAATGCAAATGTGGAGAAATTCCAAAAAGGTTGACATTTTTTATGCTAGATCAACACAATGATAGAAAACTGACTATTCCAGAGAATCATTCTGACCAAGTATCAACAATAGCAACCTTCCTACCAGTGAGTCATGATTCGACATATCAACCAAGCCAGTTAAACATGGAGGTGGAGGAGCTTATAGAGCTAAGTGCACCATCTGAGGATGTATTAATTTCACCGAAACCACGAGCTTATACCAAAAGGTACTCGGCTTTAAATTTCGCGATGATGTGCGACAGATTCGGCATATCTGACAGAGTAGCTTCAGGTTTAGCGACAGCTCTATTTAAGGATATTGACTATAGAGATGAAACTGGAGACCTAATAATTATGGATAAAAATAAAGTCGCCAGAGAAAAGATGAAGGGACGGGAAGCAGTACGCAAGAGTCAAGCAGGAGACACCAACCTATGCTACTTTTCATTTGATGGCAGAAAAGATGACGCATTAACAATGGAAAAAATTGACGGCAAATACCACCAAAGCATGGTTAAAGAAGCACATTTAGTCGTCCTTAAAGAGCCGAACTCGAAACTATTAGGATATGTTACAGTTCAAGCTGAAGATGCTTTAACAAAGCAAAGGCAGCTTAGCGAGTTTTTCAGCAAAAAAGGTTTCAGTTTTAATAATTTAATTGGTATTTGTAGTGATGGAGAAAACACTAACACAGGCGTTTCAAATGGCATAATACGGCGTTTCGAGATCGCATTGGGAAGACCATTGCATTGGTTTATATGTCTCCTACATTTTAATGAATTGCCTTTTCGTCACCTATTCGAATTTCTGGATAATTCGAAAACGAGCGGACCAAGAACTGCCAGCGGCTTAATTAGTAAACAAATTACGTGCTGTGAGAAAATGGTGGGAAAATAATTTTTCCAGAATATTTTTTTTAACATTTATTAAAAAAAGTTTAAAATTTTTTCAGAGGGTTGTTGAATTTACAGCCATTCCGCTAGAGAACATGCCACCTTCTTCATCAGACGAATGGAAGCTTGATTTATCTAATGACGTAAAGTATTTGCTTCAAATGGCTTCAGCAATATCGAATGGTTTTATTTCTGTTGACTTAGCTAACATAAAGCCTGGACCTGTAGCGCACTCCCGTTGGTTAACCAAGGCCAGCAGAATTTTACGATTGTACGTCGCAACAAGTTCACCCACTAGTTACTTAAAAACTCTAGCAGAGTACGTAATAAGAGTTTATGTTCCCATGTACTTTAACATCAAATACTACAATTCTGTTATTTACGGCAGTACGCTTTTATTTAAGTTTATTCGCCTCACACAGTTTCTTCCCTTGAATGTGCGGCAAATTGTTTACTCTGTAGTTCAAAATAACTCATACTTTGCTCATCCAGAAAATGTTATGCTTTCAATGCTTTACGATGATCGTAAATCAATACGCGACCAGGCAATACAAAAAATTTTGTACTACCGTAACAAACTTTGCGATGCAGAAAAACTTAGAGAGTACAAAAAATGTAAAATTAATTTTGACTGCTGCAATTATTTCAATATGATAGATTTAGATGATGACAGTATTTTATCAGAACCACCAATTACAAGAGATATTCCGTATGACTATTTGAAGGAATATTTAGAATTTCAAGATCCACCACTTCCTGACCCACAAGTTCCATGCCACATTCAAGGAACTGAACGATGCGTTAAACTTTTAACCAGTGTTTCTCGGCGCGTAACGGAAAAAAATCGTGAAAGTATTATGGCTGTGACTGATGTTAGTCGAAAAAAAAATCCACGCTTGGAAAGCAGGCAGGACTTAAAAACTTAGTTATTTAGTTCTTTTTTCAAATCTAGAAACTAACTTTGTATTAATAACAATACACTTAAAATTTATTTTATTCTTTCTGATTTTATTGCTAAATTAATAACTGCAAATAAAACAATAAATCGTAGAAAACTTAAAGGATAATTTTAGTTTTATTTCAATATATGGTCAACAAACAAAAGTATACCTTTCCCTCGATTAACACCTTAAAAAAAGTATTGTGTAAATCGAGGGATAAGTGTACTTTAAAAATAAGAAGTAAAAACAAAGGGTTTAGAAGAAAACTTAGCGTTTTTTTAACCTCAGTGGGTCCCTCACACTCATAAATAAGCTATCTGTTTAAGTTTTTCTAACAAAATTTTCTATAACCTGAATATGAAACTTCCCTTTAAAAATCGCGGCATCCGAATCGATTTTACACACATAGTTTCTTAGGCAAATTTTCTTAGAATTGTTCGTAGATTACTTCCCGCATATGCGATTTTTTCATTTTTTCCGTCCCATACAAATTGACCCGCTCTAATGTATGTACTTAAACAACTTTTTGTTGAATATTTTTATTTAAATTTTTTAAGAAATTCCAAAAATTAAGTCTGTTCAACAATTTCGTATGTTAAGGTTCGCTTAGAAACTTAAATAAAAATATTCGCACTGAATAGCTAAATATGCTTGTGAACATATATACATACATATTTTGGTAATAGCAATTATTAAAAAAAAATTAAAATGCATAATAAATAAATAAATATTTATCTTCATTACCTACTAAAAGAAACACAAAAAAGTAAATTTATTAAAGCCCAAGGAGAAATTCTTTAACTGATGATCATTTTAAACAACTATTAATTTTAAAAACAGTTCTTAAAACAAACTCCTGTATTGTTCTTCAATACAATTACATTAATAAATTTGGTTTACAAAAAGTAAAATTAAATAAGTTGTTAAAAAAATTTTAGAATAAAAAAATATTTTTTTTTTTTTTTGGAATATTATGTATGCAATAATTTTAATTATTTTTAAATTGTTTAGAGTTTGTAGTTTGTGCACGATTTCTTTGCATTTTAATTAAATTAAAATGAATATTACACAAGATTTTTATATTCAAATATATTAAATTGTATTGGCCCATAACCTATAGTCATAAACAAAAGCATACTTTACACATTAAAACCGATGCTAATTTTAAAACCAGCTGAAGTTGTTTTTAACTTATTTAACAACAGCATCAGCTGGTTTTCGCCAAACAAAAAGGTACTTGCAAAAAGTTAAAAATGATTATGTAACAAGTACTAGTGGCATTTTGATTATTAACTCCTAATCTACTGTAGGGTTATTATACTTCGCATTAATACATGTCAAAAACTCATGAAAATGACAAATATTTCGAAAAAAATGTATCATCCCATACGACTTTAAAATTTTTTGAAATTTTTCTAAACTTTTGATTTGATCAGGGTTGCATATTAACAAAAGCATGTTCATGTGGGATAGTGTGAATACAAACTATAATATGTGCGTTCGTTTACTTTTCCAGTAAAATCCAGTAGCTGAGTAATATGAAAATTTAACAAATTTGTGTGTACGCGAACGCATTTCAGTAAAATCCAGTACAAATTTGTACAAATTTTGGGGTAAACGAACGCAGCTAATGTTAAATCAGATTTTTTGTTACGAGTAGAAAGATTTCTCAGAAAGGGTCTAAATATCAATTTAAGAACTTCCTTATAAAACTATTCAATTGAGGTGTAGAATTAAGTCTTAATCTATTGGCACACTTACAAAATATTTGACTATTTGCACATTTGTTTGTTTTTTAATGACGTTTGGCCGAACAACGAGCGTTTAATAATCTATTAAGTAGTTACATTCTACTACGACTTTTTTAGAAATAAAGCTTAGTAAATCAAAATATTTTTTGAACATAAATTTTAAGGTTCATCAATTAAGTGGTCACGCTTTTTTTCCTTAAATTACTATGACAAATTCAAAAACAAAATTTGACATAATTCGGGTACGCTGAATCCAATGGTGCTAACCGTTTTTTAAGGTTAGCTCTTGCTTTCGAGATATACCGTTATTTCGCAAATGAAGTAGGTTGCACAACATATGTATATTCGCGTAACTTAAAAACGGTTTAGTTTATTCAAATTACTAAAAAATTCCGCAATAAAATTTCCTTTAAGAAAGTTAAAACTTTTTTCTAATATGCGCAGTCGTTTTAGAAACATAGTTTTTTTTTGGAAAAAAAATAATTTTTTTTATCAAAATTTCGAAATTTTTTGTTTTGTAAAAATTCATAAAAAATTTTAATTTTTTAACAAACTAAACCATTTTTGAGTTACGCGAATATATGTTGTGCAACCTTCTCCATTTTCGAAATAACGGTATATCTCGAAAACAAGAGCTAACCCAAAAAAACCGGTTAGCACCATCCAGCGTACCCGAATTATGTAAAACGACAAGTGCCTAGCTTGTCAAAAAAAAGTGTCCATTTCTAGCACAGTGTAATTAGTATTGTGGTTATTTGACTAAACTGTTTATGGTTCTTTATCCAAATTTTGATATTTTAATTAGGCTAAAGTTCATCAAATTTAATTTTCATTAAATTATTTTTATGAAGAAAGGATTTTTACAACATGAAATGAATTAAAATTTATTGATATTTTCCGTTCTAGGCTGCCGCGAGAATTGAACCCAGGCTTTCACGGACCGGTTACCCTTACATGTTTCGATTGCAACCATTCAATCTCTTCAGTGGGGCTTGCCGATTAACACTCACAGCCATTGACGACTGCTGGCAGCCAATATTCAAGCATCAATCTTTAAACCAATTTATTCTTTATTTATTCTCGAAAAAGAGAATTTTCAGAATGTTTGTATTCGAAAATTGCTTACTTGCCTCTTTTTTTAGTAGTTTGGTTAAGCATTGCATAAGAGTAATTTATAGCTATTTACCAACAATCATATGAAATTTATCGATTTGAAAGTAATATTAAGGAGGAGGCATAATATTAAGAGTAATTTTTGATCCTTGCCTTAGTATGGATGGCTAAGGTCAAATATGGGCCGATTCTATTGACATTTCGATTAACATTATTTTAGCTAGCATAAAAGATTTATAGCAAAATTTCAAATATACCCACTTTAGTTAAATCCTAGTAATTTAAGTATATCGATCGATTATCGATGCGGCTGACTGGCACTATCCACAATTTTGAAGATAGTTTGAAAATTTTTTAATCCGGTTTATATTTGACCACAGCTCCCAAATGCCATAACTGTCTTATAAATGGCGACTATAACTTTTATAAAATCTACTATTTATGGAAATATTTTATATTGATAGGTCGAGAATTGTTATAAGACAAGTTAATCTCATATAGATATTGATTTTTAAACCACATTCAGCACAAAAACTCGTGTATGATTCTAAACCTAATAACATTATTTTGTTTAAATGGCAATGGATCCCAGATATGGTTTACTTGGCTTTATGTACTTCGGTGTATCAAATGGTCGCGCTTGACTGACAATATTCTCATGCTTGGTTTTTTATTTTTAAATGAGCTTCTTTGGATACGCCAATTGTTCTCCTTGAATATCTTAATTGATTTTGTTCAAGCTCTTTACATTATGTTGTTAATATGTATATGTAATCTGATTTTATCTTGATTTATTGACACATGAACGCTAAAAATCTGTTAACTTAACCGCGAGATTAACTTGGCTCTATTGTATTTATTAAATAAATAAAATATTCAAAAGAAAAAAAACAAGATTAACTTGGCTCTATTGTATTTATTAAATAAATAAAATATTCAAAAGAAAAAAAACAATCAACCAGTTTTTGACACGCAAAGTTAAGTTGATAACTAAAAAATTAAAAATCAATGAAAATGATTTTCTTATTTAATTCGGTTGCATTTTCACTAAATTAACTCCCATATAATTTCTGACAAAATATATACAAATTATCTGCAATAAACAATAAACAAATCTTTACCCTGCAATTATTTAAGCGAAAACAATTCAATTATGTATTCGCAAATTGAATTAAATAAGAGTGAACATAAAATACGAATTGACATAAAAAACGTAAAATATTAAAATTGATGTTCATGGTAATTTATCTTGAAGATTTCAATTAAGGAACACATTTTGGCAACAGTAAAACTCAGCAAACTTCGCAAATAATAAACAGCATTTAAGGTCACTTCAACTTGAATTCATAACAGTTGCATTCACACATGCCGAAAAACAATGATCTTGCCACTACGAGAAAGATATTGATAAAATCTGTATATTTTGCAACCAAAGGATGGTGCAAGTAAACGGGAGAAGGGACACCAAAATGAATTTAGTTTCTGCAGTAAGCCGTACTAAAAAAATATCAGGTGAATATAAAAATACGTAGTAAATACAAGATACGAGAGCTGCAATGTGTTGAAACAATAGTATGGAGTAATCGTCATACAATGGCCTAAAGTTAAATAAATGTGCTATTAAATATAAAACATTTGATTTAAACTAATAATGAGGTCGAAATACTTTAAGATTATAAACTACAAACAAGTATATTTTAGTTTAGTTTTTTTTCGGTATTACTAGGTATATATTTTGAGCCACTGTGTGTCATCAAATTTATTTTGTTACATACAGCACGTTTAGTTATGTATGTACAAAGGTAAGTTATGGCAGTTTGAGTATTCAAAAAATCATAGTAGAATGATTTAAAAATCATTCTACCATTCAACACGATTATAACGAACATGAGGAGACTGATAGTCTTAGTACTGCATAGCCGTAAGGAAAAAAATCCAAAGCTTTTATAATTTGTTAAAAGATACAAACATACATATTTTAAAATGATCTTCCAATAATTTTTAAAAGTTAAACACATTTAAACAAAACTTAACCCTTATCCTGAATACAAGGAAAATCGGATATATTTTTTTTTTAATTCTTTAACGGTCAATTTGACCAAGTTCAGTTAAAACTAACTATTTCTTTAACTTCCAGTCAACAATATGTTTTTGACAGTTATAACTTATAGTTAATTATAACTGAACTTAGATAAATTGGCCGGCCGTAAGTGTGAGAAATTAGTATTTTGAATTTTGTTTAAGTTAATAAAATTATTTTTAATGTAGGAAGAAATTTTATAACATTAAATAAATTAAAATTTATTTATAATTTTTGACTGAACGAGGGATTAATCACAGGTCGAACTTACATGTTTCGAGGATAAC
This sequence comes from Pollenia griseotomentosa, assembly GCA_963931875.1. Classification (NCBI taxonomy): domain Eukaryota; kingdom Metazoa; phylum Arthropoda; class Insecta; order Diptera; family Polleniidae; genus Pollenia; species Pollenia griseotomentosa. The sequence goes on along the minus strand of OZ007560.1, from coordinate 140,341,818 downwards.
CACATTGTCATCATCAGAGTTCTTTACAGTTTTCCCCATTTTCAACACTACGACGGCTGACAGTCTATAGTCAAACACAGTGTTCGAAAATAAACATTATATACTGTTCTTTAGTGCTCGGTAGATTTGTGGAAAACCAAAATCTAATAGTTTTTGTGTAGAAAAGAGCATAATAAACCACACAAAATGCTTGGCAAACACACACATTGTTTCCGTTTGGGGCTTGCCAATAAATAACACAAATATTCTCCGTACAAACATTAATTGACATTTTTGTTTTGCTTTCAATGCCGATAGTGCTGCGGCAATTTTGTTGCTTTTTGCTTAAAACGGTATAGAAATTATAATATAAAGGCGAAAAATTTAAGGTAAAAAGTGATTTAAACAAAATTAATTGAATTGAATATTTAGCATAAGACAACACAAAAAGTTTGACAAATCGTCGGTTGATTATTTAATTGTCGTATGTGGATACATATTACATACGACAATTAAATAATCAACCAAAGAAATATCCAACATGTCTGCCATATATTAAAAATGTTTAATATTTCTACAAACATTGCTTCAAATGTTTGTCCAAACACCAAACACCAACAATACAAATGTTTGCCAAGCCATTTGTAAGGTTTATTATGCCCTTAAACCATTAAAAAGTGCCATTGAAGTTTGTCAAACAACTTCAAGTGCAGCCATAGTTGCCAGTAAAATTTGTAAAAACTGGTCAACAAAATCGATTTGTCTTAGTCATCACAAAATACAGATACAGTAGCCCGTTTCTGTATATCTCACATCGTAAAACTCTTCGCATGAAACGTGTGAATTGCAACAAAAATAGTGTGAAATGAAACAAAAAATGGTTTTTCTCACACAAGTGTTTCTGTATCTTTTTTTTGCGAGAATTATCTGTCATTTCAATAATTTTCCAGCAATTATTGGAAGGATGCGAGAAAAAGTGTTTCTATAACAATATTTTGCGAAAAGTTTCTTTCAAGAACTGTCAAAATAAGTCACATTTGAAATTGGTGGCGAGAAAAACAAAATGTAGATATTTTGAATTTAAAATATGTTTATATACCAATTTTTTTAAATAAATAAAAAAATAGAAGGAATATAAATGATAAATGCATAATTTATATGATGAAAATAAACAAAAAACTATTGTTAAATTTTGTTAGTTTAAATTTTTGTTAGCCTTTTCTTGTTTTGGTTTTAATCAGTGCTGCCAGATAAATTTGTGTCAAAATCGTCAATTTCCTGAGAAAAAAATAAAAAAGATCGTCTTTTTGGTTTTAAAAATCGTGCAATTTAAAATCAATTTTAAACAAATTTGTTTCGACTTTTATTAAAAAATACTCAAACAAAAACATAGTTAAAGTTCATGGGTATATAATAATTATTATTTAATAATTGAGATATAAATCTTTAATTTACCTATTCCTATAATCTTTTTCTTTTTTACCTGAAATAGACTTAGTAGAATACCTTGTAGTTAAAATTAAAAAAATCGGTTCATAAATAAACGGGTTAAAGACCCAGTAAAATCTTCGCCTACAAAATAATATGTTAAGTAATCAGAAACACATAAAAACACTACATACAATTCTAATGAAAAACTAATGAATTTTACAAGGGTTGTGCCAAAAAGAACAAATTCAAAAGTAAGTCATTTTTTTTATCTTAATACATCCAGAAAAAAGTAGTTATCGAAGTTCTTATGGAAGAAAACTACTTAATAACGAGTGAAAGAAGCTATCCATTTTGAAAAAGTTTTTACTGGGAGACAAACAAATTTCTTTCTTGCCGGAATAATGGTTTTGGCACAAAAGTGTACATATAAGATAAGAATATCAAATATCAATCATATTTTGTATATGTATATAAGAAGTATTAAATGTTCAAAATAAGCCAAGTCGGTCCATTACTTTCCCTCGAAATTTTGCTTTTGCCGATACATTTTTTAGGGAAGAAACAAACAATTTCGAGGACAATTATCACAATAGGGATTAATATAAAAATTTAAGCAGCCTTGTTTCTAAAGATATCCTTTTTTCTAATAAACAAACATATAAAAATATTTACAATTATCTTATTTCGAAGACTAAGGGGCTTATAGTGTAAAACGCAACGCCAACAATTTCATTAAAAGCAAAAATAAAATCAAAAATATTTTATAAATTTGTTGTTGCTTTCTACAGACATTCATATTATTTTTTTTTTTTTCAATTTTCAACGCCACAAAATAGAAGTGTTTGAAATTTAAAAATTCAAGATGATTTTCTATAGAAAGTAACAACAAAATTATAAAATATTTTTGATTTTGTTTTTGCTTTCGTCACTTTTTTTAGAAAAAATCATCAAAACGTCACTTTGTTAATATCGGAACAAAAAATCGTCAAGATGACGATAACTCGTCAAATCTGGCAGCCCTGTTTTTATTATATTTATTTCTTTTGTTGACGTTTCGCTTTTATTTGACATTTAATTACTGAAAGTATTCCAGTATAAACAGAATTTGTTGTGTCTGTTTTCGCATTCAAATACAGAAACACTTTTATCTCATAAATCGAGAAACGATGGAATTTTTTGTTTCACACTTCATGTAAGAAATTTTACGTTGCGAGAAATACAGAAACGAGCTACAGATCTCAATCTGAAGGTTTCGGTTAAACGAACTTAATACCTTTAAGAATGGTAGATTAAATACAAGGTATAGTCATTAGAAATTTTGTTCTCAATTTCAAAAAGATGTGGAAAAATATTAAAACAATCGTCAAAAATCAAATAAATTAATATGACTTTAGATGGGTAAATAATAGAAACTCTCCCTAACCAATAAAAAATTGAGCTTCAAACGAAGTAGGTTTGTAAGGGAGAAATGTAAGGGGTTCGCTTACCATCTCGCTTACGGAAGGCATGAATTTTATATGGTGAGTTCCCACTTTAAAGCAATACATTTTTGACACATAAAGCGCTTTATTCAACGCATATAAAAACTGGTGAATGTAGCGTTCAGCTTTACACACTGAATGTTTTTTAAAGTTATTTTTTAGTATTCTCCTTTACAAAAAACCTTCTTCATAGTAAGGGAATGGCGTAGCACTTGAAATGTTTTTATTTTTTTTTTTGTTAAGAGTTCCTTCACTTTCTTTACTGCATCTCTGTATGTCTTATTGCGTAGTGCATAATTGTGCGCTTATTTTTATATATGTATTAGTATTAGTGCTTCGCAAAATGATGAAATTGTTTATTGGGCCGGTACTTATTATACTATGCTTTTAAGATTGTTTGTAAATATTATATCGATATATTGTTAGAAAAAAAGCAAACACGTAGACAGTTATATTTCAAAAATAAATAAAAAAATACTTCATTTTAATTATAATTTAATAAAATCAATAATAGTAAACGTAGTCTTTTCGTTCCATTACAATGTATTTTGTCGCTTTTATTTTTAATAGTGTCTTCAAATATTCATTTATTTTTGTTTGGAGGAGTTTCCCAATAAAAAAGTGAGCTTCGGACGAAGCAGGTTTGTAAGGGAGAAACATAAAAGTTTCGCTTACCATCTCGCTAACGGAAGGCACGAATTTAATATGGCGAGTTCCCACTTTGAAGAAATAAATTTTTGAACCAAAAACCACTTTATTCATCGCATATCAGAAATGGTGCGTGTAACATTTACGAGAAGCGCCTTTTGATGAGCCAGTAAGAACCACTGTTTTCATACATATTAAAAAGCGCTCCTAAAGAGAGTTTCTTATGGCTTGCATTAAGCGCTAGTGGTATGCATTTCAGTTAAACGTTTTCATAATTGCAAAAGTGCCTTCAAAGAAGCATTTACTTCAGTTTTTACTGAGCACTTTATGTTCTTACTTATTACCTTAACTTATTTTTATTAATAAAAAAAAATCTTTTTTTAATTTTTTATTAAAGTTATTTAATATTAGAAACTTATATGTATTTAAACATTTAAAAGTTTTCAATTAAAACTAAAATAACGTAAAAACATTTCAATTAAAAAATTAAAAATAACACTACTTGACAGTTTTTTGACCAAACGAATCTGGAACCTAAATTGTCCGCTTAATCTGAATATGAAGTCGGAATTGTCAAAAGTAGAACAGTTTTTGAGATATTCCAAAATAAACGTTATTTGTGTTTTTAAAAAAGATAATGCAAATATCTTAAAAAATTTTAAAGGGACTATGTATTTCTCTCTTTTTAGTGAAAGGTTATTACATTTCTAAAATAACCATTGGTCGTTTGTGAAGATAAATGGTAGAGTTATAGTGGGCAAAATTGCAAACTTCATTATAAATTTGATGATTTATTGCAATTTTGCTCTTTTCAAGTTATTTTTTTTAAACCAAACAATATTTTTTTTTAGGTTTTATCACTTACGACGACGTAAGCCTATTTCAATGCGAACAAGTTGACATAAGATTAATTGAATTAATCCACTTTTCGATTTATATCAAATCAAAGAAAAACACATCAAATAAATATACAAAGCTAAATTTTTAGTAACAATAAATATTAAAAATAGGTTAAAACTATTGGATTTCTTTGTTGGTTTATTTACTAAATCTTCTGTAGCTTTGCCATTTTTGTACCAATCTATGTCATGCTGGAATATCTCAAAAACTGTTCTACTTTTAACAATTCTGACTTCATATTCGGATTCAGCGGACAATTTTACATAAAGATTAGGTGTCCGATTCATTTGGTCACGATTTTGTCGGAAATTTGAGAACCAGTGTAATTAGAGTAACACTATAGAATTTAAAGCAATAAAATTTACTTTTTAAAAATTTACACATATGAATTAATAAATTATTTAAATCTTAAATCTTGTACATACATATGTATTTTAATTAGCTAAGTAAAGAATTTATTTTTTAATAAAATTAATTACCTGCATAATAATTAATAAATTATATTTCTTGGAACTTAATTTAGTTATTCTTTATTAATAAGATTTCTGTATGACGTGCTAAATTCCCAATTTTTCATATTTGATAAATACACTGAAATCTATTGTTTCAATATCTTAAAAAATTTAATTCACAAAAAAACTTATTACTTTTAGTTAAAACTGGAAAACTGTTAGAATATTTCCTTAATATGCAAAAAAGCAACACGTGTACAATTTATGAGAAAAAATGCACAATATTTCGTCCGCATGTACACGTCACTCGCAAAAACCTGTTTAATACTGGTTTTTTTGCACTTATTTTACATCATCAAGCTCAGCATTATTAACCGATTATTTTGTTGCTGGAGGTATTCTTTCATATTCCCGCTTAAAAACCTGCTTCCAAGTAAGGGAATGCCGTGGCGCTTTAAATGCTATATTTTTTAATATGCTATATTAAGAATTCGTTCGCTTACCTTATTGCTTCTCTGTATATCTTATTGCGTAGCGCATAAATGTGTGCTAGCTTGTTAAAATGTACCATTAGTTCTTCGCAAAATAAGAAAATTTTTTATTGGGCCCAATATAAAATGGAGCTTCCTACGAAGCAGGTTTGTAAGGGAGAAACATAAGAGTTTCGCTTACGGAAGACATGAATTGTATATGGCGAGTTCCCACTTTGAAGCAATACATTGTTGACACATAAAGCGCATAATATGATAAGAATCTTAGGCAATCAACGAGTTGGTTTTAGAATATGTCACATTAATGCACAAAGCCTTGGAAATAAAATAGATGAATTTAGATAATTATTCAAAAATTCTGAAATTGACTTCATTTGCGTATCGGAAACTTGGTTTCACAAAGATATCAGTGATTTATCTGTCTGTCTGAATGGTTATAATCTTTGTAGGGTTGACTGGGAAAAATATGCTGGTGGTGTTGCAGTGTACGGTAGGAAGGGTAAAATGTTTAATGAGGTTGTTGATAATGAAGATGGAAATGAGAATATTCAAGTTAACTTGGTTGAATATCTATTCGTAGAAGTAATCAGTGAGGGAGGCAAGTTACTTGTGGGTAGCGTTTATAGGCCAAATAGTAGAATATGTACTTAACGTTTTTTGAGAAATCTTCCTATGATAACATTTTAAGAGCAGGTGACTTTAATTCAAAAATTTTATCTGAATGTACTCCAATAATATGATATCTCTTGGGCTTTTTACGCCAAACATTTGCACGCCTACGCATTTTACATCAACAAATAACTCGTTACTTGATCTGTTTTTTGTCAGTAATCTGTCGGATGTTTTTCTTTATGACCAACTTTCTGCATCTTGTTTTTCCAGGCACGATCTTATATTCATGGCATATGATTTTAGATTACAGGTACCTGAGCAATTGATAACTTACCGTGGCTTTAAACATCAAGATAGATTGGAATAGTTTACATAGTATTCGGTAGTAGTTAAAAACAAGTTAGAGTGTTATATTCGGCTGAGCCGAAACTTTGATACCCTCCACCGACAGCTCGAATATTTCAGGAGTGATATCTATATGATGTCTATTTATTTTTAATTTTTTTTTTATAAAAACGGACATCAGCATTAAAATTGGTTGCGGCTTAGACCTATCTTGAGTAAAATATCTTGATTCCTAAGAGTTTAGCCGAACTTAAATGATTTTCAGGAGGGGAATTTATATTGGAGCCATGGTAAGTTATGAATTAATCATCCCAAAATTCTTCAGAGGTATTTCTGGTATTACACGGAGAGAATTGTGCAGAAATTATGGGCTATGGGCACAAATAATTCACGAAAAACGACAAAGAACAGTTGTTCATAATCTATGCACACTTGTTCATAACTTAAGTTCAGCACTATAAGTATGTTTTATGAATAACTGGGCGTAGGTTATGAACATCATTTTCATAGATTGTGAACAACTGGGAAAAGACTATGAACAACTGTGCATAGGTTATGAACAACATTTTCATAGATTGTGAACAGCTGGGAAAAGACTATGAACAACTGTTCATAGGTTATGAACAACATTTTCATAGATTGTGAACAAGTAGGAAACATTTTACACCTCCTGCAAATATTAAAGAAACAAAATTTCATTTTATTTTCAAATGTCTTTATTTCAAAGTACAAGCGCTTTATAACTAATATTATATATACACATATTAAAATAAAATAAATCTTATACTTCAGTATTAACATGTTTATTTTATATAATTTATAAAGTAATTAATTTTTTTACATTTCTATAAAATTCTTATCATAAAACATAGTCTAGTGCTTAATATTGGATGAAGCTCAAAGGGTTTAGGAAATTCAATTTCTGTAATAGATTTTAATACATAATTTTCCGTTCTTTCCCCAATAATATATGCATAATAATGCAAATCAAAATTTTCAATTTGGTATTCATTAAGTAATAAATATATGCCGTCTTCTAATAATATTATATCGATAATACTATAAACACACTCCATCATAAAAATATAGTACCCAATTTTGTAAATTGTTCCTTTGTAACTTATAGAATTTGAAACATTTAGTGCCTGTTTAACGATATCGAACGTCATCGTTCGCATAGAAAATTACATTTAAAACAAAAACAAAGTTCGTACAATGTTCGAACTTTGTTTTTGTTTTAAATGTAATTTTCTATGCGAACGATGACGTTCGATATCGTTAAACAGGCAGTTAGTTCTTTTTTTGTTTCGAATGGTAGTAGTTATTGTTTAAATGCATATTCTTGAGTCGTAAATGTTTTCATATTATTTATTTGAATGATATTGAAAGGGTCCTTGTTTACAAGCATTTGATTTGAAAATTTTACACAGAACTTTTTTGCTATTGATAGCTCTAAATTAACTCTCGAATATGAAACTTTGGAGTATTCTTTTAACATTTTGTTTTTACTTTCATGTCTCATACACCATAAGTCCTTCAAAGGGCCAACTGCTTTTATAATAGAGCCATAATTTGTTATGTTATGGTGTTTTGGCTTTAAATTAGTTTTAAAGCAATCCGTATACATTTTATAAGTTCTGCGTTACTAAAAGAATCTTTCAATAAAAATCTATCAACTCTTTCAACTTGATAATATACCGCCATACTTTATTTTTTTGAGTAACGAATTCGCCTACGAAAACAGTAAAATAGCGCAAAAAGGAATATGTTTCTCTGGCTGAAAAGTTAAGTTTATTTTGTTTTAAGTGCATTAATTTAATATTGCCAGGAGGCTTGTTTCGAAGCTCAATGGAACCGTATTCAAATGTATTAATTTTGTCATTTAAGACATTGATTGAAAAAAAAAATTTTTTCTAATATAAAATATATTTTAGAGATTCTATTAAACCGAATGTTACACAACCTTCTAAGCAATCATGCATATAATCAGAATACAAGTTTTGTGTGACATGGAACATTGTTAATGCATTTAATGGTGAATTGGTTTTTACTCCAGTTTTGCTATAATCATTTGTAAGGAGATCTTTATTATAATTTTCCATATTTCTTAAAAGGCTGCTGTTTTCTACTAATGAATTATTCATTTCAAGTTTAGACATTTTACATATTCTGCAACTGAAATTATGGCTAAAAGATCCAGAAAATCCTAAAAGATTATTCAATGCCAAGTTATCGGCAATTACAAGGCCAACTACGAAATTAACATTAAAAATTCCATCTATTGTATTTATCTCTATTCCCTTTTCTAAAGTTCTCAATATGTCAATGAATGGAGTCAACGTTTTTAAGAGGGGAAACTTTTTGAAATAAGCTGTTCTCATTAGCATCGCAACAAAGATATTTTCTACTGAATTACAATTTTCAGGCAATGACGGAAAATGATAGTAAAATGCAGCAATGGATTGATTTCCAGGATGACTTCCTAAGGCATTACCCATTTCTATATCATCGTATTACAAAATTATTGGTATAACAAGTTGCCCTTGGTCGAAGTGTGTTAGTTTATCATTCTGTAAACAAAAACAAATTAGCCGGGAGAATGTAAATCAAAGGATTAGTATGTATATATATAAAAAAACATTTTAAGATAAAGTTGTTTTTTTCATTTTCACACTCTGTAAACAAAAACAAATTAGCCGGGAGAATGTAAATCAAAGGATTAGTATGTATATATATAAAAAAACATTTTAAGATAAAGTTGTTTTTTTCATTTTCACATTCTGTAAACAAAAACAAATTAGCCGGGAGAATGTAAATCAAAGGATTAGTATGTATATATATAAAAAAACATTTAAAGATAAAGTTGTTTTTTTCATTTTCACACTCTGTAAACAAAAACAAATTAGCCGGGAGAATGTAAATCAAAGGATTAGTATGTATATATATAAAAAAACATTTTAAGATAAAGTGGTTTTTTTCATTTTCACACTCTGTAAACAAAAACAAATTAGTCGGGATAATGTAAATCAAAGGATTAGTATATATATATTAGGGCGGGTCAAATTGTATGGAACAATTTTTTTTGATAAAGCGTATAGCAAAAACGTAATCTATAGGTGATTCTGAGAAATTTTGCTCAAGAGACCATAGCTCTAAGTCGAGTTTGAAGCCCCCCAAAATTTCAAAGTAGATATTTTTCCATATATGCATAGAATAATTTAATTAAATTCTTCATAAAATGGGATAGAATTATAGCAGATTTCTCAATCTGGGCTTGTTTGAAAGATATTTTTTAACTAATAAGTTCTGAATTTTCTTTGATTTTTTAAAGATTTTTTTTGCAGATTATGAAAGTTTAGATAATATCCAACAACTTTTATAACAATCAATTTTTTTGTTTTCGAACTCCTTTTTGTAGGAAAATTGATCTGAAAAAAATCAACATTTTCAAGGTTTCAACAAAAAAACACTATTTTGACTTTTTTAATTCAATTTATTTTTAAATATTATTCTCGACCTACAATTCAATGTTTTAACGTGGTAATATTATTTTTTAATGTACTTTTTACTTTCCATTCGAGGAGTTTTCTTACGACTTTCTAATGTCACTGCCATAACTCCTTCACGATTCTTTTCTATAACTCGTTTTGAAACACTCGTTAATAATTGTACATGTCTTTCTGTTCCTTGTATGTGCATTGGAATTTGTGGATCAGCCAGTGCTGGTTTATCGAAATCTAAGTATTCCACCAAGTGATCATATGGAATCTGTCGAGTAAATGCTGGTTCAAATAATATATCGTCGTTATTCATATCCACCATATTTTACATCAACAAATAACTCGTTACTTGATCTGTTTTTTGTCAGTAATCTGTCGGATGTTTTTCTTTATGACCAACTTTCTGCATCTTGTTTTTCCAGGCACGATCTTATATTCATGGCATATGATTTTAGATTACAGGTACCTGAGCAATTGATAACTTACCGTGGCTTCAAACATCAAGATAGATTGGAATAGTTTGCATAGTATTCAGTAGTAGTTAAAAACAAGTTAGAGTGTTATATTCGGCTGAGCCGAAACTTTGATACCCTCAACCGACAGTTCGAATATTTCAGGAGTGATGTCTATTTATTATTAATTTTTCTTTATAAAAACAGACATCAGCATTAAAATTGATTGCGGCTTAGACATATATTTAATTATTGACCGACAATCTTGAGTAAAATATCTTGATTCCTAAGAGTTTAGCCGAACTTAAATGATTTTTAGGAGGAGAATTTATATTGGAGCCATGGTAAGTTATGAATTAATCATCCCAAAATTCTGCAGAGGTGTTTCTGGTATTAAAAAGCGTAAATTTCAATACAGTGGTGAAATTAGTTTTAGCGTTTACAGTGAATTTCAGAAGGCTGCAAAATATGGGAACTAAAGTAAATTATGGACCGAATATCACAAAATTGCATGACATTTTTTCTGGCCATATGAAATTAATTTGGAAGAAATTGTTCCACAATAAATATATCTGCTACGATTTTAGGCGTGTTTAATTAATTTACCAGAGTGGGCCTTATTTGGGGCCTATAGTAAATTATGGAAAGATCATCACGAAATTTTTTAGTGCTATCTAGTCCTATAAAACTGTGAAGTATTCCATTTTATTCTGATACCATTATAAATTACGGTTTTAGGCGTACTAAACTGTTTTTCGGGATTGGGTTTATATGAGGCTTAGGGTAAATTATGGACCGATCTTCATGAAAGTTCACCGTGTCACGGACAGACAGACGGACATGGATAAATCGACTTAGAATTATAATCAAGGAGCCAGAATATGTATACTTTATGGGGGCTGAAATGAATAATAAAAAAGTTTCACACGGAATGACAAACTTAGTATACCCTCTTCACAACTAATTGTGGTGGAGGGTATAAAAAAACATTCAAAAGTTTAATTATGCGTTTTGTTATGGACGTTATGTGTTATGTTATGGAAAATATCGTTTTTTTTTTATTTGCATTTGAATGTTTTTTTGTTTTAATTTAGATAATATTCTTAAGTAAACTGGAATCATGTGATGTCGTTTTCAAATTTAATCCAGACTCCATAAAACCTTTTTATTACAATAATGTTTTTCAAAGATAACAAACATCTCTTAGAACGTATGCTTTAAACATACACAAATGTGATTTAATGGCTTAATATAAACAATTTTAATAATTTTATTATCTGTTGTAAATCACCGCTTTTTATCTCTCTAACTCTACTGTATAAAAATCTGCACAGGAATTCGGATTTCGACAGTTTGTTTTAAGACATCAATATGAATTCGTTAAAAATCTTCACAATTTTATTTGCTATCTTTCCGAAATTCGGTGTAAAAAGTGAATTGTTCACAGTTAATAACATTGCGTATTATAAAGATATTTCTCTTCAAGTAAGAAATTTCGATTAAAGAATTGTGATGAAATCTCTGTACTAAAGAAAAGAAAAAGAAAGAAACTTTTTATAAAGAAAAAACTAACAGTTTGTTGTATATATTTTAGACATGGAATCAAGCTTTCCTTACATGTGTTTCCCGAAATATGGATCTTGTAACAATAGAAAGTTTCGAAGAATTTAATACTATTTCTGATATGACGTTTATTAAAGGGTAAGTTTATCATCTGCGATTAAATAGCAATTAAATAAACCATATGTTTTTCAGTGATCCTTATTATTTTTGGGTTGGGGCTGTTGGAGTTGAAAGTAATAATGCCTGGACTTTAACGGGAAAAACTAGTATACCCTCCATGTGGATTGCTGCAGTTGTCGATAATGCAACTGATATTCCAAATTGTGTGAGGATTAGTAAGCTTTCTGGTTTGGCTAGCTCAGATTGTGCTAGAAGGCGCAGATCTATATGCGAAGATCGCCGTCAATCGAAGAGCTGTTGCGATAAGAAATCTAATATTTTTCTAAATATAAGACAAAAATAAAATGTGCTTCATGTATTTAAACTAAATAAATTTAATTTACTCTGAAAAACTACTTTATAAAGTTATTAATTCTGTTAAGGAACCATTCTCAGGAAAGCAACTCTTTATTCTTATTATTATTGTATTTTTTTATCTTTTACATTTTTTTACAGTTATGTATCGTTTACATGCACATCTTTATCTCTATAAATAACATTACACCTAAGCTCTACTAATGGTAACGAACTATCTTTTAATATTTCATGTATAATTGAATTTGCATTCTTAGGTGGGGAACAGAATAATCGCTATAGTACAACGTTACGAATAGCGCTGCAAGGTCTCAAAAGTTAAAAACGGCAGTTTCAACGTAGTGTCAACAGAATACGTAGTTGTAGTTCAAGCGAAAAATTCGAAATTTTGAACTTTGTTGCGATACAGAGCATTTGTCAGTTCTACTACAACTACTTTATTCTGTTCCAGGCCTTATAATAAATTCAGTTGATAATCAAACTCCAAGCGTTTTTATACACTACATTTACCTTATATTTATACCCACACCACAATAATGAAGAGGGTATTTTGCATTTGTGCTGATGTTTGTAACACCTTAAAATCGGTACAAGGATCGAGTCTATTGGGCGAATCGGTGCATAATTTCACAAAGCTCTCTTACAAGCATCTTTTCGGAATAGGGTCTTTTTGTGGCAATACTTTAAGTAAAAGGACATGCCCAATTAAAAATTGAGCTTCAGACGAAGCAGGTTTGTAAGGGAGAAATGTAAGAGTTTCGCTTACCATCTCGCTTACGGAAGGCATTCATTTTATATGGTGAGCTCCCACTTTAAAGCAATACATTTTTGACACAAAACGCGCTTTATTCAACGCATATAAGAACTGGTGAGCGTAGCGTTCAGCTTTACACACTGAATAATTTTTCACAGTTATTTTTTAGTATTCTCCCTTACATACCAGCTTGGTAAATGGGAATGCCGTAGCGCTTGAAATTTTATTTTTTCTTTTATAAGATTTTTTAAGAGTTCCTTCACTTACTTTACAGCATCTCTGTATGTTTTATTGCGTAGCGTATAACTGTGCAAAAACAAAATAGCTGTAAAAGTGTTTATGTATTAGTGAAAAAGTTTGAATGAATTGCTACTGTCTTGCCAGTACTGGCAAATGTAAACGCCATGTTAGCAAACTATTAATTTTTTTATAAAAGTGTGTTAAAGAAAATGGAAGAAAGTAGAAAATTAATTTTATTATTTTTAATAGCGTTGCATAAAACCCATTTATCAAAAAAAAAAAAAAAAATTTATTACGACTAATTGCAATAGATTTTTTTATTTCAGTCATATAAATTAGTATTTCTATATGAACGATCATGAACGATATCATAAATGCATTCTCATTCTTGTGTTTTTTTAATTCCTCAATTAGTTTCAGGGCGATATTTTTTTTACATCCATTTTATGTTTAATTTTTTTTAATTATTTAGCACAAAACGAAAAATGTAATAACACTTTATATGTGGCAGCTCAATTCAACTTTTATGTAAAAATAGAAAAAAAGTGGCATCTCAGTTCATTTTGTTCGAAATAAAGCAGCCCATACACGATTCAATTCAATTGTCAACTGAGTCGGTTGTTGTCCAAATCAAAGCGTGTATGACTTTGACAATTGATTAGTTTGCCGGTTGTCGAGTTGGTTGAAGAAAAATCAAAAGATTTTGATTTTTTCAAGTTGACTACTAAATCTTTCAATTCGATTGTACTGTGTGTGCCCAAGTCTCTTGATCAGCTGTCAAAATTAATTTTTGTTGTTACGTATTTTAAAAATTGTCTTTTATTTCATTAAATTTTAAAATAAATTTAAAATCTTTCAATTCAGTTGATGAAGTTGTCAACTGAGTTGAAAGACTTAGTTGACAACTGAATTGAACCGTGTATGGGGCACATAAGAATTAAAATTAAACCAATTCAAGAACAAACTTGCCGAACAAAATCATTGCTCTCTCTCTCTTAAAAGTAAGACGTCAAACTCAATACAAAAAAAATTTTGTCCGGACAAAAATATTGTTCGGAACGTAGGGGTGAATCGAGCTTTAAGCTGGGATCACACGATTGCCGCAATGCAGCAATTTTTAAACTCTTTAATAACCCAATCGTGTGACTGCACAATGAAATGGCTCATGTACCAATCGAGGACAATATTGTGCTTTCTTTTACCAATAAAATGCAGCTCTGTAGTGCGATTCACTAACTTTTAAGCTGGGATCACACGATTGCCGCTATGCGCCAATTTTCACACTTTTTAATACCCTAATCGTGTGATTGCACAACCAAATGACTCATGTACCAATCGAGGACAATATTGTGCTAACTTTTACCAATCAAATGGAACCCTGGTGCGGCAATCGTGTGACTGTTTGCTATGCAACCGAGCGTCAATAAAAATAACAAAAATGCACCAATATTTATTGTGTTCTTGTGCGGCAATTAAACAACACAATACCCGCCAACATTTGTCTTTTTTTTAATATATTTACTTTTTTGTGTTTCTTTTAGCAGGCAATGAAGATAAATATGTATGTATTTTTTATGCATTTAAATTTTTTTTAATTATTACTGTTAACAAAATATGTATGTATGTTCACAAGCATATTTAGCTGTTCAGTGCGAATATTTTTATTTAAGATAGTTCTATGCGAACCTTAACATACGAAATTGTTGAACAGACTCTTAATTTTTGGCATTTCTTAAAAAAATTAAATAAAACTATTCAACAAAAATTTGTTTAAGTATATGATACCAATTTAAATTTTTTTAATGAACAAACCAAAAAGAACATTCATACAAATAAAAAAGTTAGCACAACAGCTGTTTTCGCAGTTAACACAAGTAAGAACAATCGTGTGACTGTGCTGCGGTAATTGTTATTACCATTTCGCTTTGTACCAATTAGCTGCAATTAAATTTGGGTACGTTCGTAAATGCATCACTGCGCTGCATCAGAAAAGCAAACTTTTTTTAATGGCGATAAGAGAATAATTATTATATTTATTATTGTGTGACTATTATTTTTGTGGAGTATTTCACAATTTTTTGGTCCACATTTACTTTACTGATAAATATATAACCATTTGAAATCACTGATGCAGCGCAGTAATGCATTTACGAATTTTTTTATTTTTGCGGATATCTTATATTACTTTTTCTTACTATTTTTTAAAAAATTTAAAATTTGATCAGAAAAAAAAGATATTAACTTTTTAAGGTTTTGCTTTTTAATTTGGGATTTTTTTTTAATTTTTTGGGGACAAGAAAAAAAGTACCTGGCGTGGCACTTAAAATGTTATATTCTGTATGTCTTATTGTAAGTAAAAGGATAACATTTGAACAACATGGGTCCCAGATACAATCATATTTGCTTACTGGCGTTACGTTACAAAAAGTAGACTTTTCGCTGGAAATGCCCATATCGCTTCCATGCATATTCTGCATTACTGTATCAATATACTGATGTATTACAATTTTTGTAAATTGCTTTACAGTAGTTTTGACTTAACTGCCTTTTATTTACGTGCACTTTTGACTTAACTGCACAAGATTGATAATTTTTGGCATTTTAAAATTATTTTCATACAAAAAATTCAAGTTAGCTGCACTTTGACTTAACTGCCCAAAATACTTATATTAGTTCCTTTAAACTCCTACAAGGAGCATACATACATATTTTCTGTAATTATTCTTCAAAATCCTTCTTTACGTGCATTTTGTATATGTGCACATTTTTCATATTTTCATTTGGGCAGCGTTAAAATATTTTCATATAAAACATCAAATTTAGCTGCACACATGAAAAAATTTGGTGGCCACTTTTTCACATAAATATACAATTTAAGCTGTTTATAAAAACAAAAATCGCAAACAAGTCAAGTTGGTATCATTATAATTCATTTATTTTGTTTGCATGTACCTACATTTATGCATATGGGTTGTGGTTACAGCAACTTTACCACGATTATATGAAAGTAATAGCAAATCTTAGGTCTGGAACGGAATAAATTAGTTGTAGTAGTATTTGTTCAAAATTTCGAATTTGGCGCTTCAACGGCAACGACTACTACAACTACGAATTCTTTTGAAACTGCCGTTTTTAACTTTTGACAGCTTGCAGCGCTATTCTTAACGTTGTACTACAGCGACTTTTCTGTTCCACACTTTATTGTTACTAATTTTGCTATCTCGTTCCTTATAAAAATTCATATCAAATGACTACAGGTTGTTTGAACGTCATTGTTATTATCAATTTATTAATAAAAACGTTACTCTTTTTTCCTTTTTCAAAAACTTTACTTTAGCTGCACTTTTATGCAGGTAACCACAATTGCGTACCTGTACTTTAAGGCAGCTAAATGCATTTAGGATAGCTGCATTTTTGATTTACCTGCACAAAAAATCGTTGAAAGGAGATTGTGCAGCTAAGTCAAAATTACTGTAGCATTGATTTAAGCTAAATTCAAAGACAAAAAAATCAAACAAAAAGTATTTCATCAAAACTAAATTTGCTGAAATTTAATCATAATTCGAATGAATACATACATTTTCGTGGAAAGTAATATAGCTTTTATTCATAACTCTGATAAAGTGAAGTCAGTTTTTCTTAAGCGGGTTTTTATAGTTGCATTTGTCGTTTATTAGTACCAAAAGACGTGCTTAATATATAGAATGCATATAGACGATAAATACTGTTAACGAAATCGAATATAAAGATCACGAACGAACGAGTATATAAAGAACTCTGGCGATTACCTCTTTTTTTTGAAACTTGTTATAGTTTTCTATTTGCAAGGTATTTAACAGATTTTGTAATTTGTAAAAATCTTCATATTTTGCGAAGCTTTAACGGTACATTTTAAAAGGAAAGCTTATGCTGGAAGGAAATCATATTTTTATAAGATTTATTGCGCAGCATGTTATACTGAAATAAAAGATACAACCAACATGATTACTTGCATCTATCCAGCATGATACAACAACCTGAAAAATATTTTTATAGGTGAATGCATGGAATATTTTTTTTATATATGCAACAATTTATTACTAACTTAAAAAAGTAAAAACATAACAATTGACTAACAATCCTTAAATTATTAAATGACATTTAATGATGTTGATGATAAGCTACAGGCACGGGATATTGCTTAGTAACAGTTGTGACTGGTGCAGGAGCAACATAATGAACAGGAGCTGCAACATGTTTTACAACAGTCTTGACATGTTCATTTAAAGGAATACGATTGACAATAGCATTAAAGCCACTGTGAGGATCAACAGTGTATTGGACAATACGTCTGAAGCCATCAGCATCGATCAAAGAGTATTCTCCGCGAACAAAATCACCATCACGCTCTTCCTGGTGACTGTGATTATCGCCTGTATGATCATCGTTGATTTCGTAAGCGAATTTATATTGACGGTAGGGATCATATTGATCGTCATGATGTTTAGCTAAGACACGCTGTGGATGAGCATAAGCAACTGGGGCGATCGTTTTTACTATTGTGGTAGGAGTTGAAGCTGGATGGTAAGCTTGGGCTACGGGAACTACACCAGCACTGACGACAGCGATTAAAGAGAAAAGAGCAACAAACTAAGAGCAAATATTTTTGTAAAAAAAAAAACTTAATAAGAAAGGATATTTAACTTTTTAATGTTTCTTACCTTAATTGCCATTTTTATAAAATTTAAATATTTGGATTGTAGGACACTAAAGCCGTTCAATAATTGTTATTTAATGTTTAAGGTTGTAAATTTGTTTGCCTTATATTTGAATTTTATTTGCTTTTTATAGAAATTATAATTTAGAGATAAATTTAAAAAATATAAAGGTATGTTAGATAGATAATGTATGTATGTACATATCAAGATCAATATTTGAACCTATTACTTAACATTGAAATTACTTACGAAAACAATTATTTATAAATATATATATGTATATCTTTCTATAAATGCGAAATTAATTTTTACTTTCAATTATTTGTATTGCGCATTTTTTTTTTGTCACTTTCATATTTCTGCTTTAAATTTATTTCTTTAAACCATTTATTCAATTCGGTTTATTGTTTCTCATTTACAAACCAAATTTGCTTAATAATGATGGAAATATTCGAATAATTAAACAAATGTGACGTTGTGTTTTCTGGTCACAGATTAATGTCATTTGCCATTTTAAAAGCTATGATTTTATTTTAATTTTGTAAAGGTGCGTTAAATTGCCATTAAAAAATTTTGTTTTATGCCTTCATTTTGCCTGTTTATAAAGTTTCTTATGCTGACGAACTTAATTTTTTACCTTGCGATTTAAATTAAACACAGCATGGGCTTAAAATTATGTGTATATTTACTTTTACAGTCACTTACAATCACGACATTAATCCAAAATACATATCATTGGTTTCATGTAGAAATGCCCTAACTAGATTTCTTTCGAAATCAAGCTTTTCTGTGATTCCAAAATGCATTTTAAACAAACACACCTTTTCACAAACATATAATGCAATAGTATCAAAAATAATGGTTTTACAAGCAATTTTTTTATGAAATAAGGGTCCACAAAATAAGTCTCCAAAAAATATATAAAATAAGTCCCTAAAAAATGTACAGAGAACAACAACGTGTGGCATAGCGTGGCCGTTAGTTGTATGGAGAACTTTTTTTTTTGATTTCTTATACTCTCCCCCTCCAAATCGGTTCAGTTTTATGTAAAAAAAAATACAAAAAAATTTCGTAGCGATAAGTTGTGTTTTAGGGAGGGCGTCCGCCCCTCAAAGTTTGCCATCAAGCCATTTATTCAAATGTAATTTGTTTGCGTATGACTATCTTCTAAAAACAATATTTTACAAGAATATGATATATGGCAATATTTAAGCTCTTCTAGTCAACAACATAAGCCTCCAAGAAAGTTTTTTGCTAAGACTAATATCTTAGAAAATAATTAAGAAAATAACAACAAAATACCAAACATTTTATATACGTTTTATATATATAAAAAGGCGATTAATGTCAAGTGACACAATTTTGAAATCGATGTCTTCCGATTTGGATAAAATTTACACCAAGGTTAGTCCTATTAGATAGTAGTTTACACACAAATTTTCAACAAGATCGGTCAAAATGTTTCAGAGGTAGAGAGGGTCAAAGTTTGCCATACAGGTGTTCTTTCTCATCCATGTAATTTATTACCTATTAGTGTTAGCAAAATTTGTCCCAAGTAGCTTAGATAGCTATTTAATCAATCTTTTTTAAAAATATTTTTATGTTTTTTTTAAAAAATTTTTAAATTTTTCTTATTAAATTTAAAATTTTTTTTTCCAAGTGTTAAATTTAAAAAAAAAAAGTTTAAACAATTTTTTAAAAAAACAAAAAAAATTTTTTTAAAAAGTTTGATCAAAAAGCTATCTAAGCTACTTGGGACAAATTTTGCTTACACCAATAGGTAATAAGTTACATGGATGAGAAAGAACACCTGTATGGCCAAAATGTCAAACTTTGACCCCCTCTAACTCAGAAAATTTTTGACCGATCTTGTTGAAAATTTGTGTCTAAGCTACTTTCTAACAGTACTAAAATTGGTGTAAATTTCATTAAAATCGAAAGACATCTATTTCAAAATTGGGTCACTTGACATTAAATCCCCCTTTTATATATATAAAACGTATATAAAATGTTTGGTATTTTGTTTTTATTTTCTTAATTATTTTCTCAAATATTGATTTTAGCAAAAAACTTTCTTAGAGGCTTATGTTGTCGACTAGAAGATCTAAAATATTGCCATATATCATATTCTTGTAAAATGTTGTTTTTAGAAGATAGTCATACGCAAACTAATTACATTTGAATAAATGGCTTGATGGCAAACTTTGAGGGGCGGACGCCCTCCCTAAAACACAACTTATCGCTACGAAATTTTTTTGTATTTTTTTTTACATAAAACTGAACCGATTTAGGGGGGGGAGAATATAAGAAATCAAAATAAAAAAAATAACGGCCACCGTAATGTATATATATAACAAAACATTTTAAGATAAAGTTGTTTTTTTCATTTCCACACTCTGTAAACAAAAACAAATTAGTCGGGAGAATGTAAATCAAAGGATTAGTATGTATATATATAACAAAACATTTTAAGATAAAGTTGTTTTTTTCATTTGCACATTCTGTAAACAAAAACAAATTAGCCGGGAGAATGTAAATCAAAGGATTAGTATGTATATATATAAAAAAACATTTTAAGATAAAGTTGTTTTTTTCATTTTCACACTCTGTAAACAAAAACAAATTAGTCGGGAGAATGTAAATCAAAGGATTAGTATGTATATATATAACAAAACATTTTAAGATAAAGTTGTTCTTTTCATTTCAACACTCTGTAAACAAAAACAAATTAATCGGGAGAATGTAAATCAAAGGATTAGTATGTATATATATAACAAAACATTTTAAGATAAAGTTGTTTTTTTCATTTTCACACTCTGTAAACAAAAACAAATTAGTCGGGAGAATGTAAATCAAAGGATTAGTATGTATATATATAACAAAACATTTTAAGATAAAGTTGTTTTTTTCATTTCAACACTCTGTAGTATGTATATATATAACAAAACATTTTAAGATAAAGTTGTTCTTTTCATTTCAACACTCTGTAAACAAAAACAAATTAATCGGGAGAATGTAAATCAAAGGATTAGTATATATATATTAGGGCGGGTCAAATTGTATGGAACAATTTTTTTTGATAAAGCGTATAGCAAAAACGTAATCTATAGGTGATTCTGAGAAATTTTGCTCAAGAGACCATAGCTCTAAGTCGAGTTTGAAGCCCCCCAAAATTTCAAAGTAGATATTTTTCCATATATGCATAGAATAATTTAATTAAATTCGTCATAAAATGGGATAGAATTATAGCAGATTTCTCAATCTGGGCTTGTTTGAAAGGTATTTTTTAACTAATAAGTTCTGAATTTTCTTTGATTTTTTAAAGATTTTTTTTTGCAGATTATGGAAGTTTAGATAATATCCAACAACTTTTATAACAATCAATTTTTTTGTTTTCGAACTCCTTTTTGTAGAAAAATTGATCTGAAAAAAATCAACATTTTCAAGGTTTCAACAAAAAAACACTATTTTGATTTTTTTAATTCAATTTATTTTTAAATATTATTCTCGACTTATAATTCAATTCTTTAAGGTACTTTTTACTTTTCATTCGAGGAGTTTTCTTACGACTTTCTAATGTCACTGCCATAACTCCTTCACGATTCTTTTCTATAACTCGTTTTGAAACACTCGTTCATAATTGTACATGTCTTTCTGTTCCTTGTATGTGCATTGGAATTTGTGGATCAGCCAGTGCTGGTTCATCGAAATCTAAGTATTCCACCAAGTGATCATATGGAATCTGTCGAGTAAATGCTGGTTCAAATAATATATCGTCGTTATTCATATCAACCATATTGACATAATCGGTAGCATCGACATTTAAGATATATTTTTATATATATATATATGCAGTTATGGAAGAATTTGTATGTCGTGTACGAAGCACTGCATCCCTAGACTTAACTTTTTCTCTAGCCACTTTTGATTTATCCATAATAACAAGCTTACCATGGACATCTCTAAAATTTATATCTTCGAATAAAGCTGTTGCTAAACATGAAGCGACTCTATCTGAAACACCGAATCTATCACACATCATAGCAAAATTTAAGGCATCGTATCTTTGAGTATAATGACCTCGTCTCATTTGAACAGTTGCTACTGGAACTTCTGTTGTTGCTTCATTTTCATCTTCATCCATGTGTAATTCAGGTGGTTCGTATCTTGGATCATCGGTACCAGTTGTAAGTGTTGGTATTGTTGTAGCTACTTCTTCAACGTCTTCCGTATATTCAGGTATTGTGAATTTTCTATCATTATGCTGGTCCATCATAAATTCTTTTAGATGTTCCGAAATCAATCCACACGAGCATTCTGTTGTTTTTAATTTGCAATTACATTTAAATAATTCAATATAAAATTCGTTTATTGAATCAACAAATGCTTTAAATTGATCTCTTTTGTTTCTATGTTGTACATGTTTCTGGTATTTATCAAGCAAACCAGTTAATTTTTTTTAAACACTCTTTCTATTAATGATTTCAATATTTAATTTACACCAAATTTGGATCAATTTATATGTTACGTGAGGAGTAAAAGTTTTATACGAGAACATTTTGTTTTAAAATTTAGCACATTCACTTAAAAAAAAATAATATTTTAAAATGTCACATTTAGTAGACAAACTAATATCATATAAATCACTTGATAAACCAAAAACAACAATATCTTGATGAGGCATGTTAGTCAGTCAATCTAGAGTCAAAACTTTTTGATGTTGTTGCGAAGACACCGCAGATGATGTTGATGGTTCTTGATTATCCATAATAAATTTGATATTATCACTGCACTCTTTGATTGTGTCACACTTAATTAAAAAAAAAAATATTGGTATTGTGATAACCGAGTTTTTTTTTAAGTATTTTGGAAAACTGCGTGCGCATTGCACGATGAACGATTAAGGAAGAAGAAAAAGCAAGCTTGGCAACGTTTAGTGTTGGTAAACGTCATTATTCATTCATATCATTCATTATTCATAATCTGCCAAAAAAAAAAAAAAATCTCGAAAAAAATCGAAGAAAATTTAGAATTTATTAGTTAAAAGTTCATGTTAGGCTATTTTTCGACAAAACATTCCTAATATCTCTACTAAAAATATAGGTTTCAATACAGATTCTGAAAGGTGATAAAAATACCTATCAAACAAGCCCATATTGAGAAATCTACTATAATTCTTTCCGTTTTTATGACGAATTTAATTAAATTATTCTATGTATATATGGAAAAATATCTTTATTGAAATTTTGGGGGGTTCCAAACCCGACTAAGAGCTATGGTCTCTTGAGCAACATTTCTCAGAATCACCTATAGATCACGTTTTTGCTATACGCTTCACCAAAAAAAAAAATTAACCCGCCCTTATATATATATATAACAAAACATTTTAAGATAAAGTTGTTTTTGTCATTTTCACACTCTGTAAACAAAAACGAATTAATCGGGGCAATGTAAATCAAAGGATTACTATATATAACAAAACAGTTTAAGATAAAGTTGTTTTTTCGGTTTAAACGAAAATGAGTTTTATTGTTCTTAAAAAATTATATCACAAGCAACTTATGCTATCGGCTTAGCGAAGTTATACTGACAGCATACATTTACGATATCATTTAGATAATTGTATTTGCTATTGTAAATGACTGCTTTTTTGCCTTCAACTCAATTGTATAAAACTCAGTACAGCATTTTGGTTTTGCACAGTTTCTCAACATGAATATCTTGAAATTTTACGCAATAATATTGGTGGTTTTCCGCGTAAATGGAATACAAAGTAAATTATATACAACACCAAATAATATAACGTATTATATAGATCCTACACCTACGGTAAAAAAATTATATCAGATTTATAATAAAAACTCAGAACTAAAGAATTAAAAAATTCTTTACATGTTTTAGTTTTCTTGGAATCGAGCCTTTTTTGAATGTAGTTCCCGGGATATGGTGCTCGCAACATTCGATAGTGAAGAAAAATTTCTTGATTTTTTTAAACTATTGAAACCGCAAACGGAGTAAGTTTTTCATCTACTTAAATGGTAATTAAATAATGATTTGCTTTCTTTTAAATTTGGCCAGGTTAAGCACAGATTACTGGCTTGGAGGTGTTGGGGATGTTATTACTTTTGCCTGGGCTTCATCCGGAAAGCCGGTTTTACCTTCCGTGTGGTTTGAACGAAGGCCCAAGTTACTCGGTGAATGTCTGTACGTGCATTACCTGTCTCTTGGTATCATCAATGACCAATGTTATAAGGCAATTGGTTTTGTATGCGAGGATCCGCCTCAACAGGTCAATTGCTGCAAACGTAAATCAAACATTTTTGTAAATATAAAGCAAAAAAATATTCCTGAATTTTAAATAAATTAAATTTTCTTCCAAAATTGATAATAATGCTGTTTTTAATAAGTGTTGCCAATTTAGCCATTAGTGCCTAGAATTAGCAATTTTTCACCTTGTTTAGCCATTTAGAAATTAATTAATGGCTAATGGCTAAAGTCATTTTTCAATTTGTTTAGCCATAAAATTTTTTTTGCCGTTTTTATGGTAAAATAATAAATTTTATGTTCTTATAAGAATTTTTAAAATAGCTGGAAGTAAAATAAACGGTTTTAACAATAAACTTTTACAAATGTTTAACCATTGCCCGTGTCCTGTAACTCTCGCGTCGAGAAACTTTTCTATTGAAATGTGTGAAATGAAACAAAAATGCCATATATTGAAACAAAGGGCTGTTTGTCTCACTAAACTGAGTCTGTAACTTTTTTTCACGTAGGAAATTTTTCGCCAATTCACAGAAAAAAAGTGTCTGTTCATTGTTTAATAATTTTACTTTTAACATTTTTAGTAAATAATAAGAATTTTTTCAAAGCTCGTTTGTAAACAACAAACATTAAAGTCGCACTTTATATTATTTGGTATATCCGACGGTTGTATTTTCGCCGTCGACGTTGAAAATTTTTTAATTTTAGTAAATTTTGGTCGCCGTCAACGATATGTGTGACGGCCGTTCTTAACGTCTACAATGTCACATCGGCTACGAGTAGAATATTAAGACATTTATAACGTAACGACGTAATCTCTTTTGATAGTTTTCGACATGAGTTACAGACACACTTTTTTTTCGTTTTTCGATAAACGATAAAATATTTTGTTTCACATATTTTCGGTGCGAGAAGTTTTCACTGAAGTTACAGAAAATGGGTACATGATGCTGAAACATCTTTCAAAATAAAGGAACAGTATTAGAATAGTCAATTAATAAAATGGTCCAACAAAAACAGCAGTTTCTTTCTGGTCGGAAGTTGTATTTCAATATAGAGATACAGGTGCCAACAAAAGACTTTTATAATTATAAGTGTTGATCTTTTAAAATTGCAGAATTTACTGTAAAGTTGCTCTTAATTCCATGGTCTAATGCTAAAGTAAAGAGGTTATTTACCCAAGTAAACATCTTT
Source organism: Pollenia griseotomentosa (assembly GCA_963931875.1). Classification (NCBI taxonomy): domain Eukaryota; kingdom Metazoa; phylum Arthropoda; class Insecta; order Diptera; family Polleniidae; genus Pollenia; species Pollenia griseotomentosa. Next base: position 140,316,344 of record OZ007560.1, on the reverse strand, counting down.
AAAATTAATTTGAGAAATAGGCAACCGCATTTTCGATTTTATCAATTAGGTAAAAAAAAAAATACAATTACAATAAAATATATTTTATCTTTTTGTATTTTCTATTGTAGATTTGGACTTGAAAGGTTGGGTAAAGGTTGTCATGATAATGATTTACCTTCAAAATATTTAAAACTAATAGGCTCGTCGAATTTATCGATGACTTAATTTTTATGTAGCAAATATTTAAAACTAATAGGCAGAAGTGATTCCTATAAGATGAACGATAACGACGTCGAATTTATCGATGATTTAATTTTTATGTAGCAAATTGATCTCAGTTTAAAATTTCATTGTAAAAAATTTTTAATGATTTATTTTTGTTTTGTTATTGAATTTCAATGTGTTTTTATTTGAAAAAGTTATTAGTTATTTTTAGCCATTTTTCTGTAAATTTAGCCATTTTAATTCTTAATTCTATCCCCACTTTGCAGACTCCCTTAAAAATTCGCATTTACTATTTTACTTTTTTCAGTGGTTTTTAAGACATCATATCACACACATGACGAAAAGTGGCTCAGGGTCGTTTTTATCGGTCAAAATTCTGAACTGATAGAGATTTTTCAGTAATTTTTCTGATGAAGACATGTTTTCTTGAAGTTTTTCCATCATTTAAATTGGTTCAGTAGTTGTTGAGAAATTTTAAGTCAAAATCGAACTTCTGATTTTTTTTAAGCATTTGGTATGATACTTTGGTATAAAAAAAACATTTTCATTAAAACCAGAATAATTTTTTAATAGATTCCCTCCTTATAATTTGCAGCAAAGCCGCGAATAACGTTGTTTAAGACAAATTTTGAAAACCCAGTTTTTGCAGATTACATTGCTAAAACACCAATCCACCCAAAATGATGCACGTCAAAATGTTACAAAAAGGAGGTAGTCAGGAGAAGGACGTTGTATGTTGCTAACAATCAGAGAACGGCTTTGTGTGATTGCAAAAAATTCGCATTCAATGAACACCATCAAATACACTCGCTTGCGTTCATGCAATCAAATTGATATGAAACGCAAACGCACATAGGTACAAACAATTTCCATAGAAATAGAAGACTGTTTATATTTTTTATCATTTCTTAAAAAGTACAGCAGTTCTGTATGTACAATGTTTTGTTCTTATTGTTGTTAATGTTGCTTGTTACCAGTGTTGCCAATTTAGCCATTTAGTGGCTAGATTTAGCCATTTTCACCCTGTTTAGCCATTAAAAAATGAGTTTAGCCATTAGCTATTTTTTTTTTAGCCATTTTTCAACTTGTTTAGCCATAAAATTTTTTTTTTTGCCGTTTTTCTTTAAAAAGAATAACTTTTATTTTATTATAAAAATTTATAAAAGTAAAATAAACATTTTTAACAATTAAAACGCCTTTAAATTAAATCACAACTTTTACAATGTTGAAAATCTCTATAAACTATGATTATGAAAAATCTTTCAAAAAAAAGGAAAACTATTCCAATATTAAATTTATAAAATGGATCAACACAAACGTCGGTGTTTCTTTCTGGTTGCAAGGATTTCAATAAAGAGATTCAGGCGGCAACAAAAATTCTTTAGAAATTTCAGAATTGACTATAAAGTTGCTCTCATTTCCATGGTCTAATGCTTAAGTAGAGAGGGTATTTAGCCAAGTAAATATTTTTAAAAGTAATTTGAGAAATAGGTTATATTTAGCAACCGTTAATTCGATTTTATCAATTAGGTAAATATTTTTACCATAACAATAAAATATTTATAGCAACACCACAATAGTAGAGATGGTACTATGCGCTTGTGTTGATGTTTGCAACACCTTAAAATATTGGTCCTAAGCCCACCTTTTCGTATACCGATTGACTCAGAATCACTTTCTGAGTCGAATTAACGATGTTTGTCCGGCTGGCTGGCTGGCTGTCCATGTAAACCTTGTGCAAAAAGTTAAGGTCGCAATTTTGGAGATTATTTGATAAAATTTGGTACAAAGGTTCTAATTTGAATATGATACCCTACTTTTAGTTGGGGTTGACCGACTATACTTTCTTACTTGTATTTTATTGTAGATCTGGACTCAAAAGGTATTGTCGTGATTATGATTTACGTTTAAATTATTTAATTCCTATGAGATGAACAATAACGAATTTATCGATGATTTCATTTTTTAAATATCTATCAAAATATTAATTTACGTTTATTCTTACAATTTCATCGTAAGCAACTTTAAATGAATTATTTCTATTTTGTTATTGAATTTTAATGTGTTTTATTTAAAAAAGCTTTTAGCCATTTTTTAGCCATTTTTTTCCGTAAATTTAGCCATTTTTGGTCACCAAGTTTTGGCAACACTGCTTGTTATGCTTTTAAAAAACTACAGACAAAAACAAATTAAACACAGCAACTAGTTTTTTTGAACAGATAACGAGACTAGTCCATACATGCATGTAAAGAGTAGTACATAAAAAAGTAGGAGTACTCCAAAAGTACTCCAAATATATGGTTAAAAGGTGGTCGATTTAACATTACGATGTCCTAGGAGTGGACCATATAACCCAGTTTTTCATTACAACGGAGTAGTCTTAAAACTACTCCATGTTCATACAAACTCTAGTGGACTAGTTTTGAAACTACTCCATGTATACTCCAGAGGATTAGTTCTAACTTCGTTTAAAAACGAAAACATTTCGTTTAAAAACGAAGACATGTCGTTTCACTACAAACTCTTTTATACAATGACATGGTCCATGCTTGCATAACATTGGACCAGTCCAGGGAGTAGTCCATTTCATTAAAATGGATCACGTATATTCTTGGCAGGGTGCAAACAACTCGCAATCATACCAACAAAGCGACTCGTACCCTGCAAATAATAGGACTAGGAAAATGAATGCAAGCAAAGTACGCTCAATCATCAAACTCACACACAAATAAAATGTTACAAAACGATGTCAATATTACCAGCGTTGAACTTTGTTTTGCAGGATAGAATTGATGGTAATTTAAGCGTATGAGTGAATGAAGTAAAATAGTAATTTTTGCAGCTCTATGCTAACAATTTGATATGAACAAAATTTTTGAAAGTAACTAATATGGGGGATTTCATGTCAAGTGACCCAATTTTGAAATCGATGTCTTCCGATTTGGATGAAATTTGCACCAAGGTTAGTCCTATTGGATAGTAGTTTAGACACAAATTTTCAACAAGATCGGTCTAAAAGTTTCTGAGTTAGTGGGGGTCAAAATTTGACATTTTGGCCATACAGGTGTTCTTTCTTATCCATGTAACTTATTACCTATTGGTGTTAGCAAAATTTGTCCCAAGTAGCTTCGATAGCTATTTGATCCATCTTTTGAAAAAAAATTTTTTTGTTTTTTTAAAAAATTTTTTTTATTTTTTTTTTTAAATTTAAAACTTTTTTTTATTTTTTTTTTAGCGGGTATGTTTTTTTTTTTTTTTTTTTTGTTCAAAAGAAAGCTTATGTCTTTTCCTTTAAGGTAGTTTTGGTCCCTTTTTGGGATGCGAGCGGCTTATGTATAAAAAAAAATAATTTCTAACTCTAGACAAGGGTTTTTCAATTTTTAGCATATGCAGTGTTCTTTCTCATCCATTTAACTTATTACCTATTAGTGTTAGCAGAATTTGTCCCAAGTATCTTCGATAGCTATTTGATCAATATTCTGAAAAATTTTTTTTTTGTTTTTTTAAAACTTTTTTTTTTAATTTTAAATTTTTTTTTTAAATGCAAAATTTTTTTTTTATATTTTTTTTTTATCCGGAATGTTTTTTTTTTTTTTTTTTTTGTTCAAAAGAAAGCTTATGTCTTTTCCTTTAAGGTAGTTTTGGTCGCTTTTTGGGATGCGAGTGGCTTATGTATAAAAAAAATTATTTCTAACTCTAGACGAGGGTTTTTAAATTTTTAGCATATGCACTATTTTGAATTTTTTCCTATTTGTGTTTAAGTGTTTCTAAAGCCTTAAAAAAAAAACGTTTGCAAAGAAACTAGACAAATTAACCTTTCCGACGGTATGTTACAAACCCAATTACTATTTTATACCTTCGATACTATAATGCCCACAATATGTTAATCCCAGGAATAAAATCACTTTTTTTCTGTAGAAATGTTGACAAATAATTCTTTTTTTAATTTTTCCTTCATAAATTCTATTAAATTATTTATCTTTATCTTTTTATTATTATTATTAGAAATTATTATTATTATAATTATATATTAGTTTAATTATTATTACAAATTAATAAAAAGAATTTAATTTGTCAACATTTCTACAGAAAAAAAGTGATTTTATTCCTGGGATTAACATATTGTGGGCATTATAGTATCGAAGGTATAAAATAGTAATTGGGTTTGTAACATACCGTCGGAAAGGTTAATTTGTCTAGTTTCTTTGCAAACGTTTTATTTTTAAGGCTTTAGAAACACTTAAACACAAATAGGAAAAAATTCAAAATAGTGCATATGCTAAAAATTTAAAAACCCTCGTCTAGAGTTAGAAATAATTTTTTTTATACATAAGCCACTCGCATCCCAAAAAGCGACCAAAACTACCTTAAAGGAAAAGACATAAGCTTTCTTTTGAACAAAAAAAAAAAAAAAAAAAACATTCCGGATAAAAAAAAAATATAAAAAAAAAATTTTGCATTTAAAAAAAAAATTTAAAATTAAAAAAAAAAGTTTTAAAAAAACAAAAAAAAAATTTTTCAGAATATTGATCAAATAGCTATCGAAGATACTTGGGACAAATTCTGCTAACACTAATAGGTAATAAGTTAAATGGATGAGAAAGAACACTGCATATGCTAAAAATTGAAAAACCCTTGTCTAGAGTTAGAAATTATTTTTTTTTATACATAAGCCGCTCGCATCCCAAAAAGGGACCAAAACTACCTTAAAGGAAAAGACATAAGCTTTCTTTTGAACAAAAAAAAAAAAAAAAAAAACATACCCGCGAAAAAAAAAATAAAAAAAAGTTTTAAATTTAAAAAAAAAAATAAAAAAAATTTTTTAAAAAAACAAAAAAATTTTTTTTCAAAAGATGGATCAAATAGCTATCGAAGCTACTTGGGACAAATTTTGCTAACACCAATAGGTAATAAGTTACATGGATAAGAAAGAACACCTGTATGGCCAAAATGTCAAATTTTGACCCCCACTAACTCAGAAACTTTTAGACCGATCTTGTTGAAAATTTGTGTCTAAACTACTATCCAATAGGACTAACCTTGGTGCAAATTTCATCCAAATCGAAGACATCGATTTCAAAATTGGGTCACTTGACATGAAATCCCCCATATGTTTAACAGAGGTACAAAAATAAATGTTCATGCGGGACATCGAAAAGAAAATGCAAATAAAAGGTTAAGAAATTAAACAGTAAGTTTACATGTAATTTGAAATTAAAATTTCTTAATTTCTGGCATAAAAGATTTTATTACCATTATTTTTTATAATCCAAACAAAACAAGTCCGACCATATGATACCCTACACCAAAGTATTTAAAAACACATCATACTTATGTGTCCATATAAATATGGATTTATCTATTTTTATAAACTTCATTAAAATCGGTTTGAAAGTTTGTGAGAGGCAGAAATGGCCCCCCACCTCCCCTTGTGGTCCTATTTTTGAAAAACTGTATAGCTTATGTGTCCATATAGATATGGTTCTATCTATGTTTTAAATTTCATTAAAATCGGTTCGATAGATTCTGAGAGGAAGAAATTTCCCCCTATCTTCCATCGTGGTCCTACGATTCGGACCATTTTCAATAGCCTTGGTGCTTGTGCCAATAAGAACCTATGTCCCAAATCTTATCATATCGCTAGTTCGACTCAGAAAGTGATTCTGAGTCGATCGGTATACTTTAAGGTCTAGCACCAATATTTTAAGGAGTTACACACATCAGCACAAATGCATAATACCCTCTCCACTATTGTGGTGTGGGTATAAATATTTAATTTTGGCTTGTGAAAACGTTTTATTCCTTTTGTCTAATCATCTAATTTCCGATGTTCTACTTTTCCTCGATTAGAAATTCTAGTGATGAGTGTATCAGACGTTGCCAATAATATATTATAAAGATCAAAACTGTAAAATTTCGTGATATTTGTCTGTTATTATGCTTTCTATAATATCTGTATTATATAAGTTAAAGAGCACACTTTCGCCTTTCCGCTGGTAGTTTTGTATTTTGATCCCTTTTAAATATTTCTATTTATTTTAAATTTGTAAACAACAAAACAAACAAAAATTGCAAATTATTTAAAAAAAAAATTAAGTTGCAGGGCAATATACAAACATACTTGTGTTTCTTTCCATGAAAACAGATTTTCTCTTTATTTAGCGCGGAGACCTAAGTGTCGTACAGTTTTTTT